>OX382272.1:24300112-25692241 GCA_947507595.1 Pyralis farinalis | reverse complement strand
TTTGGCTTGTTGTGTTCTTGTGTGTGAGTCAGGTCACCAGTAAGCTCTTAAGGAGATGCTGTGTTAGCAGCAGAGATGGCTACGTGCGGGCGATACTTAACAAATTGCGAATGTTCATCGGCTGTTGTAGCCGCCTTACCTCAGATGGCCGTACGCTTGTGTACTTCCCGACTATGTAATCTAAGAGAGAAAAAGAGATTCATGCATGCAGAGAAACACACACATATGCATAGACAAGCTCACACTTATAGACACCCGCTAGAAAACGCACAGATAGATGTGAAATAGCACCAGAAATATCTATTTGGCGGTATGCTTTTCTGTAGACTCTATAATTTCTATAGAACTTGGGGAGTATGTAGTTTTAGTTTTTATATGCACATGTCATTAACATTTTTATTATTTAAGGATGTCAAGAATTATTTACTAACTTGTCGTAATAACACGTTTGTCAGGATAAAGCTTTCACAGAAAAAAAAATAGTTTTCATTTTAGTAGCACGAATTTCCGTAACTACGACATGTCTACTGTGAGTTGTAGTTTCAGTACAGAATTCATGTTCACGATCACCAGGACTAGAAGTACTGCATATATAATTTACGTACAATCGAAACCTTCTTAGCTATTCAGTATAAAGTAACTAAGCTAGATCCGGAAACTTTATATTTGGAATGATGATTTATATCTGCTAAGAAATGATTTTTGTTGAATCCCACGAGATAGAAGGATATATAGGCAATTTGATCGAAACTACTTTGTGTGCTTCCGACGACCGGGGCTGCCATGGCAGCGGCGGCATGAATCTACTAACGGTAGTAGTTCGCATGAACTAATTGATAGCAGAAGTACACAAAGTAGTTTAGATCAAATTGCCTGTAAATTTAACTTTCGCAAAGTAACGCCTGAATCATGTACTATTTAAGAACGATATATGGCTTCGGTATGGCATGCAGACATGGTGAATTTGATAACTTTATTAAAAGATTTATTAGTAAATGTCTACGGTATAAGAAATACGATCTCAAAAAAAATATTGAAGTTTTTTATGGCGATGCTTAAGATCGCTTAGCGTACCTATATATGCAAAGAGTTAGTTACTAAGCTCGGCGTTTCTCCGCGTAATAGAATCAGAAATATATCCGCACTAGAAATAAAGTAACCGACTAAATGATAAGTAAGCTGAAGTGTCAGTGGGCCGGTCATATAGTTTGTAGGACCAGTGGGGAAGAAAGGTTCAGTGTAGGACGACCCCTCCACTAGATGGAGCGACGACCTCATGAGGTTTGTAGGGAGTTGATGGATGCAGGTGGCACAGGATCGAGACGAGTGACACTCTAGAGGGGACACCTGTGTTCAGCAGTCGACGAATACGGGCTGAGATGATGATGATAATAATAATGATAATATGATTAAGACAAAGACAATAATATCAGTTTAGACGTAGCCCTCTCAGTATAAACTGATTTTTAATATTCGTATTAAATAAACGTTGGTATAGTTATGTACAATATAAAGAACCGGCCTATTGACCAACTGGTTCCGAGTTCAAATCCTGGCATGTACCACTATCCTGCTACCTATCCGTAGGTTTAGGTAGCGGGCTCAACAATTCTAAAGGATTTGGAAACTGAATAGCGCTAAGAAGAGCTAAGAGAGTATTAATAAGGTAGTTATAAAACCGCGATCGTGATCCCTGCACTCCCAAAGGATGACTGGTAGAGTACCAAAAAGGACAATTAAATTTTTGAATAAATAAATACGAGTATTATGTGT
The DNA here is from genome assembly GCA_947507595.1 of Pyralis farinalis. NCBI lineage: Eukaryota > Metazoa > Arthropoda > Insecta > Lepidoptera > Pyralidae > Pyralis > Pyralis farinalis. The sequence goes on along the minus strand of OX382272.1, from coordinate 25,690,468 downwards.
GCGTTAAACCATTTGCAATATTGAGTAACGTGGCATTAACATTGTAGTGGACATGGCTAATAAAGATTTCATAAATAACTTCCCTTCTAGAATGAAAGATATGTGCATTCAGCTAGTTTAAAATAAACAAACAATGAACTAAAGATGAAAATGTCCAAAATTGTATAAAGCCGTACTTCATAAACGGTCAACACAACAAAAGGCGCGGTCAGCTGCTTGATAAAAGGCTGGCTTATTGTTACGACCGTTGCCGTATATCGCTGACATTGGGATAAGTATTTTGTAGAAATATTAGTAATGCTCTAATATATTGTTAAGGTTCCGTAACATAACGGAAAGAAAAGAACCTTTATAAAATTACTTTAATGTCCATCTGTCGCAGAGGCTTTGCTTTGCAGTAATGATGTAGAAACGTCATATGTGACATTGGGAGATTTAGATGACGTATATTAGCTTTTATTATCACGGTGGAGACCTACAATTGCTAAACTTCTTCGTCCCTAATACTTTGTGCATGATCTCACGAAGTGTCCTGTCACGAATGTCAAATTTAAACTTCAGCTTGAAAATCCAGCGCTGCGAGTTGTTATTCAAACTACTAAGTATTTTTTGATCGAATACACAAACTCAGCAACACCTAGGGCTACTGGCCGCGCATGAGTAGCTTCATAAACGCTCATAAACGAATTAAAATATACCGTGCAGCTATTGCAAGCTTACGTTTTTTTATTCATCGGTGCTATTGTCGTTCAAAACGTTATTATGATTAACTACTACATCTGCAGTCGACGACGACAATTATTATTAAATTATATTAGTAATCAAAATAAAATATTGTAGAAAGAATGCAGTAAGAAAGAATTACGAAACAGATACACAACGTGAAATTTGAAGAATGTAGGAGACAAGGAAGGCCAAAACTTACCTACCATGACCAAATTGATCATGTTTTATCAGAAGGTGATATCAGGAGTCAGCGAAACTGCGAGTGTGGATGAGAAGAGCAATGAATGTTAAAGATGCAAGTGAGGTTTGAAAAGATCGAGTCATGTGGCGCTCGGTTTTTTCTGCCTACCCCGCAAGGGATTTAGCGTGAAGTTACAGATAGATAGATAAAATATTACTTATAAACATTATATTGAAATAGCATCGTTATTATTATGCAAATTTGGATTTCTTTTTTAAACTTGACAATCAAACTTAGATATTATTTGAAAATGACGCAAATTACGTGCTTTAAAAATTAAATATGTTCGAGTTCGATGTCCTTTCTGTGCGTGTCATGTTGGTCAAAAACAAAAGTCAAGGTACGTCGCGTGGTATTGAATGGGTTTATACCTCTGCGTGTTTGCAACCGATTAAGCTGTTGTTTTGCGCAGTTGTCGTTAGATGGAAGTTAAGCAAAGCCATATGGCTAGACATCATCGCAGACAAACATTGCAGTAGCGTGTCGGAACATTCTCGGGCTTCTTTCAAAACGAAAGTAATACTGCTACAGTTTAATGAAATTTAGATTAACGATAAGTCTTATCCCTAGGCAATATATTGAATACTCATTTAATGATGAAACCAGAAAAGTCACCGGCATGTGACATTCTTTCAGTAGTTTATTACAAAATAGTTGTGCCAAAAGTCTTTTACATATATGTACATATTTATGATTAATTATTTACTAATTATAAACATGTGTACATCTATATAGATAGCCTCACGCGAAATTTAGGTAGGTAGGCAGAAAGAACCGAGCGCTACATGACTCGATCGTTACAAACTTCATTTGCTTCTTTAACATCCATTGCTCGTTTCATGCAAGCTCGCATACAAAATATTTATAATTAGTAAATACATTGAAAAATATTTTGATATAAGAACAATATAGGTATCATTTATAGAAGGTATTATCAAAAAATCATTGATACCATCTATGATTGATACCAATATTGTTCTAACAACAAAATATTTTTTACAATAGTTCTATTGCTTTTATTTTACAGTTTAAGTCTATCTCTCTATATCTTCACATGAGTCCCTTGCGGGAAAGGCATAGGGAACCGAGCGCCACGTATCTCGATCCTTTTCCTGATTGCAGTATGTAAATATTGTACAGTCTAAGTCACTCTAACAATATTAAGACACGTTTAACGACACCATGGGTCAAAATCCGTCCACTAATGCTACATAGACTGACAAAGAAATAGACATATATAAAAGAAAAATACAAATATACTCTTGAAAAACATCGTACATGGGTAACCCTAGAAACCCTCTACATAGGTCAGTCAAATACAAAGATATTTTCAACTTGCATTAATAGAGACATAATTAACTATTCAGTTGCAGTCGTCTCTTTGAAAATATAGCGCTTTGTGCAGTAAGAGTGTGGTCAGAACAGAGGTAAACATTTCCCGATCCCAGAGGAAAATGTTGCGCGGAAAGTAGTGACATGCCATTTCCGTGTTTTGGCAGTTGAGAATATTGTGTTCTGATACAAGTATATTACTTAAAATACAGACTGATTTCAATGCTCAATGGCATTGCGTATGTCAGTTATTATCGATTACCCAAATCAACCAACGTTCACTGAAGACAGTTAATGAATACGTCAAATATGTTTGTAACTGTAAATCTGATATGCAGCAATAAGTTACCTCTGCCAATGTATATATTTACCAATATTGCATGGCCTGAAAATATACATACAGATACTATATGCCTAATGTGAAGCAGTTATACTACACATAAGGTCTATTGTATGTTTGCCACCCTAAGTGTAAAAAGTAGAATGACGAATATTTCTATTTAAACAGACCAATGAATCTTGTAGTAGTAATGGGAGGAGTATTGGTTGATCTGATGAGGATTTTAATGATTACAGATCAAGCGGGTCTCCATTACACTTCGCCGATACTTATATTTACTATCTCCGCTCTTTTCTACTTTCTTCAATCCTGCTACTCCTTGTTACCTAAAAGACCGTTTTACTTTTTACAGTGACACTCAGGGCCGTAGGTTACGACAATTTCCTTGTTCTACATCTTAAAGCTCCATCACACTCCTCTCAATTCTATGCTAAATCCTTTTCAGTTCAAGGAGTATGTCTCTGAAACGCTCCGCCGTGTAATAACCGAAACGCCCAAACTCTTTCCTCCCTCGAATCTATATTCAAAACGTTTTACCTTCATACATATAATCGTGATATGACTGGTGTCATCTATGACTCTAAAACTCCGGTTTAGCTGAAATAATTGGGTTATAAATCCATCATTAGACCTATCCTTTTATTCGGCAGCGAAACGTCGCCGGTACTTGAGCGGCACAAGCAGAAGCTGCGTGTCACAGAGATGCTGAAATGGATGTGCGGAGTGACGCGGAAGGATTGCATAAAGAACTCCCGCATTAGTCTACAGGTCCGTAACATAGCTGACCAAATGCAAGAGCGTCGCCTATGCTAGTATGGCCACGTGTTATGAAAACCGGCAAGTATTCGCGCTGAACAAATATCTAGCCATGTCACCTCCGTCGGGCCCCGGTAGAAGCTTGACGTCGTAAGGGAGTGATGTCGGATGATAGTGATGATCCAGGTTACACAATTTCTTTATGCCCGATGAAACAGGGTAGACAAAATTACAGTAATTTTAATCTTTTTATATTGAGTCCACTAGCGTCTCATATAATATATAATAAGTCATCAATAAAAATACATAATTTATGGCAACAATAGTATTTCATAGTTTACGTTTACAACATCTTATGTATATTATTAAAATGGTTTTAAGTCAATAGCACGACTTAACATAGACTAAAGAGCAAAGTCGAACTTATTAAAAGAAGAATTGAACATGTCCGAGCTACAGGTGGTCTTCCGTCCTGAGCGGAAATTGTATGATAATGGGCAAGTAGCTATTTCATCTCTTTTCTTGAAATATTGATTTTAGTTACGATTGCATGAAATAGAATTTATTTCAGACTACCATTTCATCAAAGTCTCACAACTATTTCTGGATTGTTATTTTGCTGAAGTCTTTCGGAAAAATAACAATGCAAACCAACCACAATAGGAGAAACCAAACACAGGAAATACATTTATCATAGTATTTCCTGTGTTATGTAGTCTATTTAAAACAACACAACTGCTAAGCTATATATATATATATACATATAGATAAAGTGTTATTTGCTAACTCATAAGTACATCACATGCAGGAGAGTTGATATGTTTCCAAAATGCTGGTGTATCACAAACATTGTACAAAATACTCAATAGTATTAGCATATTTTACCTATTTCGTTATCGAAGCACGAGTTGAATGGATTTTTTTAAATGTCAGTATGAATACAAGTAAAGACTGACCTGATGTAAAGTGGTTACCGTAAACTACGAGTATTAACGTTTGTAATACACTAAGAATAATTCGCGCGAGGCCACCACTGCAACAAACACAGCAACTGCTTAGGAGTTTACTGGCAACACTTACTCACTTGCAGGAACACAACAACCCTCTAGTGAGTTACATATTACGCGCATGCGGTTTTCTGTAAAGTAAAAAAAAGCACTTCTCCATTCGGTTCACGAAGACTCGGTTAAAACGCTGGTTGTTTGTCCACTGGGCTATGACTGCTTAAATCCCATCATTGCATTCTTGCTTATGAAATTAGTCACAGTTATGGCAGGCGTCCGCCCCTCTTCTGCAATAGTCCAGTTCCAATAAAATCTCTAGATCTCATTTTAATAGCCCGCTTTTTTCCGATATATTTCCAATAGTGCCAATAACTGCCGTGACCATACCCATGACAGGCCTCAGTCACTCCATGTACTTGCGCGCGATATTTAGGTACCTACCGAGCGGTGTGTCGCCGGCTTCACAAAAGTCAGTGGGCTGTCGCAAGCGCTCGCTATTGTACGCTCGTTCGCTCGCTGACTTCGCTCGCTGTGCACTCGTAATTCATACAATTAAAATACATTGAACTACGAGTACTATAATACTATAACTATAATTCTGTGATAATACTGTAAATTTAGTGAATAATGAATTACTGTAAATATTACGTTATTAATTATTATAAGTTGATTGACATTTGTGTGGTTTAAATTATTGTAAATAGTACCTAATTTGTGTGATTTTAAATTTAAATAATATAAAAACAATGTCGGCCCGACATTTTTGTGAAATTGGTGGTTGTTTATCAAATAAAAGAAATAAAAACCTGTCATTTTTAATTTTGCCTGTTGATGAAGAAATGCAAGTACATACCTACATAATGAAACTCTTAACTCTTTTAATATCGGTACATATAGATACGTACTTATTTGGATAAATTTATAGAATAGAATAGGTAGGTTAGTTATAATTACTTTCAACATTTTTTTTTTTTTTTTTTTTTTTTTCTGATATTTATCTCCGATCAGCGGTAAATTGCGCTTTTAGCAGATGTAGTGAAGGTTGCAGTCACATTTAGAGTGTGTTCTCCAGTGAAAACCTCTACTCATTCATCAGGAATTATGATATCCTTCCTTTTAAGTCGCTTTTGATAACTACGTGTTAGCAGCTTAGCAGCCAGTTCATTAGGATGGGTCTCTAGTTTTCCCCGATATCTTTCGGCAGCAATAAGGATCTCTTCCTTGACTGTGTTTATGTGTACTTCCTTATGTATTTCCGCATTAGTGATAAACCATGGAACTCTATATATTGATCTGAGGATTATATTTTGCAATCTTTGTAGGACTGAGATATTTGAGTTACTACAACTTCCCCACAGCTGTATGCCGTATGTCCATATGGGCTTGAGAATTGTGTTATAGATTAGTAACTTATTTTCAAGAGACAATGTACTGTTCCGTCCAATCAGCCAGTGAAGATTCTTAGACCGAATGTTAAGTTCCTCTCTTTTACTTTTTACGTGATTTTTCCAAGTAAGACGTCGGTCAAGATGGAGACCCAAGTATTTAACGCTTTCTTTGTGTGGTAAGGTTGTGTTCTCAAGTTGCACCGGCGGGCAGTTACCCTTGCGCAGCGCGAAGGTGATATGCACAGACTTGGTTACGCTGGTCTTTATTCTCCATTTTTTCAGCCACTCTGATACACCATCAAGTCCGCGCTGCAACATGTGTGAAGCGACAGCAGGATCCGCATCGCTGGCCAAGATTGCGGTGTCATCTGCGTACGTAGCAGTAGTCACGCCATTTTCCAAGGGCATGTCGGCTGTGTAGACGGTATACAAGATTGGACCCAACACTGATCCCTGCGGGACTCCAGCGTCAATCTCATGAAGCTTGGATGTTGAGTCAGCTACTTTAACTTGGAACAGTCGTTCTGAAAGGTATGACTTTAACAACTCCAGAAAGCTGTGAGGAATGTACTTTTTTATTTTATATATTAGGCCCTTATGCCAGACGCGATCAAATGCTTGTTGTATGTCCAAAAATGCTGAGGAGCAATACTTTTTTTCCTCTAAGCTTTGTCTAATCCTATCGCAAACTCTGTGAACTTGTTCGACAGTGGAGTGTAGTGGTCGAAACCCAAACTGGTGCGACGGTATGATGTTACCTTTGTCGAGGATTGGTTTAAGTCTGTGAAGCAGGAGTTTTTCAAAAACCTTTGACAATATTGGAAGGAGACTTATGGGTCTATAGGAAGAGACATCATTCAGTGGTTTGCCAGCTTTATGTATCATCAGAATCTGTGATACTTTCCATCCATATATGTGGGAAATACTGAACTCTCAAGATTCCGTTGAACAATGTCGTCAGGAACACTACAGCCTTTTTTGGCAATTGTCTTAGTACTTCCTTTGTTATAAGGTCAAATCCCGGCGCTTTTTTTTCTTTTAAGTTTTTGATTGTCCGCCATACTTCACTAACTGTAACCGACCGTGGTGGAAGAGACATCTGGTTATCACTAGAAAGAAAACTCTCTACTTCCTTATCGACCTCATCATCAAACGACGGGTTAGGACAGAACACCTTTGATAGATGTTCAGCAAAGGTGTCTGCTTTTTCTTGAGGTGTTCTAGCCCAGCCATGGTATTTTCTAAGAGGGGGCAGGGCCGGCTGTGGTCTGTCATAGTTTTTGGTGAGTTTCCATAGAGAGTAGTTGGTATTAGCAGTTGGAGTCAGAGATTCCAGCTGTGCAGCGAATGTTCGGTTCTGCCACTCATTTAGCATTTCTTTCAGTTTTCGACTTGACCTGTGGAAGTGTAGTTTGTCTTCATCTAGTCTAGTTAAGTGCCAGACACTGCGCAGCCTTCTTTTTTCTAAAACTGCCTGTTTGATTTCTAAAGGATAGTCTATGGACCTTACCGATTTTGCCTTAGGCCACGTATTTTTCCAACATGACTCCTGAATAAGTCTTGTTATGTATACAGTAGCGTCATCTATGGATTCAGCGGTTTTGAGAGCTACATTCATGTTTATATTTTCTGTAATATACTCCCTAAAGGATTCCCAGTCAGTACTTTTATTGTAGAGAGTCATAGTGTCAGTAGTCTCTATCAAGCCTGGGCTTACTGTAAGTAGCACTGGTGAGTGATCAGATGAGCTATCATAACAAGTTTCAGCTTTAAAATATTCCTTAGTTAGTCCTCTAACGACGAAATAATCCAGCAAATCAGGCAGTCTGTCTGCTTGACTTGGCCAGTGTGTTGGTTCAGCAGTTGTTACAGGAAAGCAGTTATTATTATCCAGTGTCAACTTTAGTTGTCTGCTTCGGGTATTTATGATTCTGGAACCCCAGTATGTATGTTTCGCGTTCCAGTCTCCTCCCGCAATGAACCGATTACCCAGAGTACTGAGGAAGTTTGAAAACATTGTCTCATTTATTTTATGTTTTGGGGGACAGTAAACAGCTGAGATGTTATAACAGCCTGTATTATCTTCTACTGCTATAGTTGTTGCTTGTATGTGCTCTGTTCTGTATTCAGGCATTAAGTGGTGTTTGATCGACTTTTTTACAATGATTGCAGTTCCGGCATGTGCTGTTCCATCTGGATGAGTGGTAAAGTAGCATTGATAGTCCTTAAAATGTAAATAAGTTTTAACGGTGCAATGAGCTTCTGAGACAAGTAGTATGTCTAGTTTATGTGTATTCATTAGTAGTTCAGCTTCTTGTTTATTTGGCTGCAAACCATTTATGTTCAGAGTCGCTAGACGTAGAGAAATCATTTGGAAAGTCGGTCGACGAGTTTTACCATGAGGCTCATCAGAGTGCTCATTTGTTGAATGATGTAGTCAAACTTTTCAGTTTGTTTTAGGAGTATTTGTTCTAATGATATATTGGTTGTGGGTTCTTCTAAATTATTAATGTTGTTTTGTATTACTGTTCGTGTTTTTTTTTGTTTTGTTGTTTCAGCGTACGTCTTGCGGTCATTAGGTTTGCCCTCTTTCATCGCAGGGTTGTATGGTCTTATATAGTCGTTTGCGGTTTTCTGTAATCCATGTGATTCATTTGTTCTATATGTATTTCTTTTCATTTTGCGGGCTAGTATTTCTAGATACACTTCACACCCTTTATAGTTTGCTGGATGTGGTCCTTTACAGAGCGCACATAAGGCCGGGGTGTTACGGTCGCGTTTTTCACATTCTGAAGTCTTATGAGATTCTCCACATTTGACACAACGGTAAGGTCGCATGCAATAGTTTTTTGAGTGTCCATATTGTTGACACCGTTGACATTGGACAATAGATGTTCTTTTTTTGGGGTCTTCTATAACGATGGATTGGTTGTAGATGTATTTGAGACGTTTGGCAGCTTTGTTGTTTGGTCCTTGTACCAAATTGACAAAGAATGTAGAAGTTGCTTTCTTTTCAGGCCCAAACCTAGCATTAATAATCTCACCACATACTATATTACCCGTGGCTTCTATTTCTTCCTTTATTTTACTTAACGGTGTAGATGGATGTAGATTCCGAATAACTATTCTGAAATTTCTTGTATCCTTTCTGTTAAAAGTATGGCCTACGAGGCCATTTTCTCTGACGATGGTTATCAGTTTTTTGTATACCTCTATGTCTGCACTACTAATTCTTAACTGGTTTCTGTTTACGATTTTATAGGTGAATTGGTTTCTTTCCGTTACAGTTTCTAAGAGCTCCGTTAGTTTGTTCAGATCTTCCACCCCATATAAGAGTATCGGCGGAGGTTTATTAATTTTTTTAACTGTCTCATCCTCTGTAAGGTCGATAGGCAAGCCACTAAACTGATTTGATGTCTTAACAGTATCCGGTGATGGGCTCCGCGACATTTTCTTCCTTTTGGGATTTCTGGTGGCTAGAACTTTCTGCCATGGTGGCGGGTTAGGTGTGTTGCTAAGGCCTGAAGTTGAATCCTTAGTTTCAGGTTCTGTCCTGTTCTTCTGCGGTACAGAGAAATTAGGTACTTGTTTGCTTCCCACAGATGCAGATCTGGGTCTTGAAAGAAACAAACTAGGGTGAAAAGCTTGTTGTACAAGTTTTTTACTGCTGCTGTTGCTGCCAGTAACATTAACTGACACAGAGGCCTGGTCGCCCACTCCTGCGTAGTCTTCGGTTACAGATTTCACACCCGCGGGCCCGGATACCCGCGAGCGCCGGGGGCTAGCCGGTTCGCATGGCAAATCGCATTCATTATTATCAGACATTTCATTAAGAGTTGGGAGATAACTGTAGTACTTTCCCAAGGTACGACATTCACACTTTTGGAGACGATTTAATTCCTCCAGGCTTGTGATAGCCTATGGACAGGTTAAATGACCGCCGCCTGTGACTCGGCGTTGGGGGTTATTCCAGAACACCCCTGTTACTCGTTTGGCACCACCCAGGGGGCACGTGTAGGGTGGTTCTAGGAAAAGATGGTAAATCCTACGGACGTGAGTAACTTCACCCCCCAAACAACATTAAAGGCGGATTTTGAGTCAACATAAAAATATGAATCTAAAAATGTATGAAACAATGTATGTATGAAAACGATTCCGTCCTGACGCGTCGCAACAGGACATGACAGATAAATAAATGAGCTGTGGCTGTGACTATGTTTGCATTATAGTTGTGACAACACGTAAACCATTTTAAAGTTAATGCCACATTAAGTCTATAGCTATCTCTATTGTTCTTCCTTAATTAGACAAAGGCAGCATGAGATTTAATCTCTCCATTAACTTAAAATGTTTTTTGTGCAACTGGCCGTTAGTATGGTGGCTAGTGACCCTGCCTGCCATGTCAGCGATCGTGGGTTCGAATCCCGCTAGGGGCAAATAAATAAATATATATATATTTTGTGTGATGAATATGGATAGGTACCTATTTTATACTTGAGTTATGGCTTAGGTACCTACCAGATTGTGTGTGAACAATATTTTTATCCTAGCAGCAACCCTGGCATTATTAAGATGGCCGCCACGCCGCAAGGCTGCGAATCGATAACAACTCTATAGTCGAGCGAATTAGGCACAATTTAGCACGCAGCGGTCGCCGACGCCTCGCGGCAAGTTGCAGTAGGTATCTAACGCGGCAGGTATAGGAATTTTTGTATGGAGTGATGTATCTGTTACGAAGTAACTATTAAGTAATCTGTGCCCATGACACACATGAGTAAATTCTCCCATTGATATCCCCCGGAGCAGGTCACAGCGGGTATAATACGTCACAATATTCTTTTCAAAGGGGCATCTACGCGTTGGATTCATATCCCCGCACACGCCTATCAGATGACCGGAATAAACAGCGTTTTTTTTTTATACTACGTCAGGAGGCATACAAGCATACGGCCCGACCTGATGTAAAGCGGATACCGTAGCCTATTAACGCTTGCGATATATTAAGTATCACTCGCGCGATGCCTCCTCTGCTGCTTACACAGCAACTCCTTGGGAACTTACTGGTGACCTCACTCACACGCAGGAACACAACAACCCTCTAGGCAGTTGTTATTTGGCTGCGGTTTTCTGTGAGGTGGAGGTACTTCCCCAGACGGGCTGCTTTGATGCGCCCTACCTCTATAACATCCAGACCAAGACAAACAGACATGTTCATGCACACAAATGTTTGCCTTGCCTGGGAATCGAACCCACGAGCGTTGGTGTCAAAGTCGCGTCATTCACGAATGAGCCACCGAGCTCGTCAAAAGTCGCCGGGATTTTAGAGAAAAACTAAATTTAAATATCTTTACACCAGAAACAGGCAAGATACTCTAAAAGAAAGACAAATTAGAATTACCTCAGTCTACTGTAGGCGTTGTACTACAGGTGGGTTTTCGCCCGTTATTGGATAATGGATTGCTTGACTTGTACCACCTTTTGTTGGGGCGCCATTCGTCTTGATTGTTTTGCCACTTTTACGTATTTAGTAACACAAGTATTAACATATGTTATAAGGTTCACAGTGTAGAAAAGCAGAATTTAATTGATGTGATTCTGCTACCCATATGTATAGGTCACACAGGCTCTTAAACGAAGTGAACAAATTTGAAAAGTTGCCATTTTATAGTATTTGTTTTTTTACACCGTCCGGAGGCATACAGCATACGCCGCACCTGATGGAAAGCGGTTATCGTCGCCTATGAACGCTTGAAATACATTAAGTGTCACTCGCGTGAAGCCACCCCTGCTGCTAGCATAGTAAATTCTTAGGAGCCTTACTGGTTTCCTACGGTGACCCTCCGGGAAGTTGTTATTTGGCTGCGCTTTTCTGTAAAGTGGAGGCACTTCTCCAGCCACTTGCTTAGATGCGCCCTATCAGTCTTAAAAATACCCAAATAAAGACAAAGAGACATGTTCATGTACATAAATGTTTGTGTTGGTGTAAAAGTAACATAATAGCGCGTTTCGCCACTGCGCCACTGAGCTCATCAAAAAGTATATATACATACACACACACACACACACATAAATATATAGACATGTATGTATATATACTTTTTGACGAGCTCAGTGATGAGAAGAGACGAGCACACACATATATATATATATATATATATATTATATATATATATATATATATATTATATATATATATATATATATATTATATATATATATATATTATTTTATATATTATATATATATTTGAAGTATTTTTCATGGTCTTAAGCAAATAAGGAAGCAAATTTATTTAATCCTACCACATGGAAAGTCACTGACTAAAGCTTATTCAGCAGCAATACCTGTTTGTAAGTTTGCAAGCTGTGTTCAAAACGAAGAATCTTTATACAGGTTATTGCAATATGAGAATTAAAACGGAATAAACAACAAAAAATAAGTTTATTGTAAATAAATTTTATGTACAAAGGCTAAAGTCGCACCTCAATAAAATATAGACTAAAATTGAAATATGAAAGAAGGACGGATCGTCTTCTATTGTAAGGTTTTGTAAGTGTCGAGTTCGCAGGTGACTCTACGTCCGCTGCCGGATATTTCACAATAATGGATTGCATGACACTGAAGCTCTTTTGTTGACCGAGTCATCCATCTATGCAACAGTTTTCATTTCTTTCTGGTTTAGGTTTTCATATTGTGTAAGTAATATTCTGGAGGCTTAAATATTGTAGAGCATGTCCAAAATTTATAAGTATACCTATTGACTCTCCGTAAATCTTAAGGCTAAAGCTTTACGACGATTTTGACTAGCGCGGTGGCGCAGTAGCGAAGCGCACTGTTACGTTACTTTGACCCCAACGCTTGTGGGTTCGATTCCCACACAGGGCAAACATTTGTGTCCATGAACGTGTCTGTTTGCCTTGGTCTGGGTATTTTAAGAGAGATAGGGCGCATCGCAGCTCGTCTGGGGAAGTACCTGTACCTTACACCGCAGCGAAATAACAACTCCCTGAAGGGCTGTTGGTTCCTGCGTGTGAGTGAGGTCACCACTAAGCTCCGAAGGAGTTGCTGTGCTAACAGCAGAGGTGGCATCGCGCGAGTGATGCGTAATGTATCGTGCGTTTGCTCGCTCTCAATCTTAGAATATAATGATAATTTACTAATAAATAAACATAATACATATGTATGATTGTTGGAGCGGCATGCAGCCATGTCTTCATATCTTTCGCACCATTTTCTTTGACGTACTACACTCACATACAAAAAAATAATAATACAAAAATACAAAATTCATCACTCACACTACTTCATATCTCCCTTTATTCTGATTCTGATTCCATTTTATATTATTATAACATGATATTTCAGACACATGACTCACACATACCAAAACAGGCGGATTTAACTTAATTTACTAATATAAATAAACATAATACATATGTATGATTGTTGGAGCGGCATGCAGCCATGTCTTCATATCTTTCGCACCATTTTCATTCACGTACTACATTCAAATACAAAAAAAAAAATACATAATTCATCACTCACGCTACTTCATATCTCCCATTTTATATTATTATAACATGATGTTTCACACACATGACTCACACATACCAAAACAGGCGAATTTAACTTACACGTGCTTTAGATTTCACTTTATTTATATATATATCTATAATTCAGCTATTACCTAGATGTGGAGTTTGGAATAAGTAATTTGCAAGAAAGATTTGTAATTTAATCGTGTATTGTAAATTTGTTTGTGGTGTTAATAATAAATTAAAAAAAAAAACAATCTCAAGCTATTATAGGCCACTGTAACCGCTTTCCATCAGGTGGGTCGTATGCTTTATATCTCCCGATGGTGCATAAAAAACATATTCAACTGCACCTGGTGTAACGTGTCAATTAGGAAACGAGACTTCAGTAAAATAAAGATCAAGTGATATGTAATAAGTAGATATTTTTTTATACAATGTCGGGAGGCTTAGTAAAAGCATATGGCTTTCTTGATGTACAGTGGATATCGTAGCCTATGAAATACCTCTACTGCTAACTCAATAATTCTTAGGAGCTTACTGGTAACGTCACTCGCTCTCAGGAGCGCGACAATAACATTAAAGCCAATGTTGAGGCCATTGGCTTTAATATTATATAGCAATTGTCGTTTCACAGAACACTGCACCAGTTTTCGGAAGGTGGAGGATATTTCCTTGGACAGCCTGCCAATGATTAAACAGGTACATCTATCTACTTTTCTTTTGCTGAAACCTCATTAGTTAATCAGCAGAATGTACCAAGTGCAGATGAGATTCGGCTTCATAGATAATTTGTAGTTAATTTCTGCATACATTTACAAGATTTTCGTAAATTTTTAAGGTGAAAAGTAACTAGAATAGGTACCGGAGCACGAGCGACACATATTCAAGATAGCGACATGCGAAATGCACGGAAGACTTGAGCTGATAACATTTTACTAGGAACTTTTAACACACCTTCCCTAGCTACGGGTACGATGCGGAACGTTCGGAATTTGTATACGTTAAATAAGCTATAGTTTATGTTAAGTATAAAACGCTACTGGGCGAAAGTTTTAAGTGCGAAAATTAATTTGCTAATTTAGTACTTAGGGTCGTTAAATAACGCTATCAGTTCTTGTGGGTATTACAGCAAGTGTTGTGATTAGTCTCACTGTCAGGCAGGCTGTATACTTATATGTGGTAAACAATATGTACATCGTATCTCAAGAATCCGTTTGTCTATTTTCTAAAAAGGGGTCAGTGACGAGCTCGGTGGCGTTGTGGTTAATAACGCTACTTTGACACCAATGTTCGCGGAATCCTGTTTGGCTTCGTTTGGGTGTTTTTAAGAAAGTTAGGGTGCATCAAAGTAGCCTGTCTGAGGAAGGCCTCTATCTTACAGAAAATCGCAGCCAAATTACCGCTCCCTTGAGGGTTGTTGTATTCCTGCGTGTGAGTGAGGTGCCCAGTAAATAACCAAATAAAGAACTAGCCTTTTAACTGACAGTTCGAGGTTGGAATGGGGAAGAACTTTTACTACACAGAAAACTGCATCCAAATAATAACACCCTAGAAGTTTGTTGCATTCTGGCGAGTAAGCGAGTATCTTCAGTAAACTCCTAAGGAGTTACAGTCGTTAAGCTAAGTCAGAGGCCCTCGGACGGCTTGAAAACACTGGAGGTCAGTGTTTGCAATCCGCATTTGAGCAGCGTCGCGGACTATGCTCTAAAAATCCTTTGGTTGAAGGGAGACCCGTATCCCTGCAGTGGGATGAGTAAGGGTTGATGGGGATGGATGGATCGTATATAAAAGAAAAGGATTTAAAAAGCGTACTCCATGATATGCACGGAATTTTCGTTTATGGCATGTGGAGTGGAACTTAGCGTCTGATTCATCTCAAATCTACTCCGCCCACTTCCAGGGATATATCTTGTGAACCATGAAGGGAGAGGCGACGTCTTTTAGTGTTAATAGTGGGTCCATCCGAAGGAAAATTACCGGTTCGTAGGCAATTTGAACTGCTGTACATTTTATGCGGTCATATACAGCAAGTAAATATTAGGGCACGCCAGCACAGAGATATGAACTGCTTTTAGATGAGGTCAGACTTAGATCTTATGTAGTTGAAGATGAAACTGGTTCATAAAGAATTGTCTTGTTCTATCTAGCGCACCAATTTTCTTTGACCTCAACTTAGGTTCGCATACCAAGTAGCAGCCAAAGTAAACATCACATCATACACGTATACCTATGGCAGATGTAATGTTAATGGGAGAAATATGACACTTTTGACTTGAATAAAGTTTTGAAGGGGAGCAATTTTATCTTCTTGAATTCCCATCAAAGCTATTTTGTTAGAGAAATAATTAAATATACACTTTGCGACGAATGAAATATAATATAGAAACTTCGTGCTCAACGAAGTGCAAAAGTAGAAAGATGTAGGAGCCAAGGAAGACCGAGACTAACCTACCATGACCAAATTGGTCGTGTTTTATCAGAAAGAGATGTCAGAAGCCATAGAAACCGGCGAGCGTGCATGAAAAGAGCTATGAATCTTAGAGTAGCGAGTGAAGTGTGCAAGGACCGCGTTTTATGGCGTTCGGTTCTATATATACATACAAACATGCTCAACAAAGTAAAACATATACGGTAGTTCAGCAGAAGGACCCAGTTATCTGCATATTGTACAATGGGTTATGATACCAAAAACCTCGTTTTGGTATCAGGGAATTCCTCCTCACTCGCTGGAATCGCAACAGTCGTGTAAAATGCGATTCCAGAGAAGTTTTCTATACGAGACGCTTAAGTTGCGGAATGAACTCGCTGCTTAAGTATTCTCTAGTGATTACAGAGCATGATTCCTAAAAAAAGTCACGAAAAGGTTTTACAGGGTCGCATGTTTAATTGCTTACCATTAGTTAATTTGGTTTCTACTTAAGTATTATAAAATTTATAAGAATATTTGATTATTTCACCAACTTCATGAAACCTAATTAGACCCTTTTGGAATGTTCTTTCTTTTGATTTCTGCTATTATACTAGATAGGTTAGATTGTGAAGTTTATCTTTTAACTACCTGTTTTAACACTGTTTTTTCGCTTTTGTAATAGAGCTGTACTACGCCGGACGAGTTGACCTAAGTAAATTAATCTGAAATTATTTAATAGACACAATCTGCTTACGGCCTGCCGTGCCGCACTAAATAACCATAGGTAGGCTTTACCCCTTTAATTAATGTGCAAAATAACAGACGATATTGTACTAAACATAGACGACAGACCACCATCTCAGAGACCATCTCAGAGAAGTGATAAAAGCATTGTTAAATTACAAAATACATTAATTTTCGCAGAATTAATTATTAATTTATATTTAAAGTTAAAAAACTAAGTAAACAACGCCTCCGAAACGAAGGTTTAACGTTTTGCTCCTGTCGGCTACTCATTCTGCGATAGCACAGGGTTTTTGTGAGCTGGAGAGACCTCAGCAACGTGCAACTTTCCTTAATTGAATTTAGATCCGATCCTTGAATGATAACTGAAAACTGGTGTACTGTACTGAAAACAATTTTCAGTACTACATATTGTTGTACTGAAAATAATTGCAGCAACTTATATGTTAAAAAGTAATGTAATGTTTATCCATATAATTACAATATAAATATAATGAAAGTCTTTACAATGGACAGTGCTAAACGTCTGCAATGTCATAAGTAAAGGTAAGGTTAAATTCATAACTTAACCATCACAGCTATTAATTTAAATTTCTCTCTGCCTACCCCGCAAGGGTCTTGGCGTGAAGATATATATATATATATATATATATATATATATATATATATATATATATATATAAGGAATATTTTGGTAGTATAAGTACATTACAATCACAAAATATATTTTTACATTTGATGGGCTATGCTGTTGAAATCCATTACACAAAAAAGTAAACATAACCAGGTTAATAAAATAAACATACCTCTTATCCCTAAAAGGTTTTTTTTTTTCATTATTTCCAAAGGGGCTTTTATCTGTATTAGATATGCCAGCCCCATCTTACCCTAAGCTAAAGAGAGACTCAGTGTTGAGATGTGGTAATCAGTTCATAGAATCTTCGTTGCAAATCCCCTCAAGGCTATCTTGGTTAATAACTATTGCCGCCTAATATAAAAAAGTTGACCCGACTGACCCGTTCTTTGAGAAGCTCACCTATCACAAGATAAAGTATTTAGCTGGATTTGGATCGACTTTTTGACATTTCTAGCATCAAGGTCAATGTCATCAAGGTCAATTTCTAGCATCAAGGTAGGTTGATTTTACACTCTATTGACAAGGTTTCTATTTGTTTGTATGCATAACTTTATAGTATTATACACAATTAATAACACAGTATAAAAGTTATATGATTTGCAAAGGCGGTTTTATTACGTAACTATATGACATCTTAATATATATGAGCCCTAGAACCCTAGAAACCGGCGAGCGTGCATGAAAAGAGCAATGAATGTGAAAGAAGCGAGTGAGGTATGTAAGGATCGAGTCGCGTGGCGCTCGGTTTTCTCTGCCTACCCCGTAAGGGATTTGGCGTGAAGTTATAGTATAGTATAGTATGACATGTTCAAAAGTTTATCAAAATTTTACTGACATTATGTTGAATCGTTATAGTAACATACATACATATGAATTCGTGTATAGAATATTTTTATACCGTACAAATAGCAATAGTTACACTGACAGCAAGCAGTTACTGCAATAAATACGAGTACATTAAACAACGCCACACTTTTCAATGACATTCATATGTTGTTACTTTAAAATTCTAAAAATACTATATAAGCAGAATTGCGTTGCGTACATTCACGTACCTAATTTTGCAATAATTGCATAAAATAGAATTATTTCAAAATACAATACAATATGTTTATTTTTTGTTACAGGTAAAGGCTCCGTTCTTCAAGATTTCTATGTATCGTCGTTTATCGGTAAGTAAAAATTTATTTCTCTTTTGTTCATATATCAGCGAATATTCAGTTTGCAGTTTAAAGATTTAACGTAGTAATTATTAATGTTATGAAAAACATTATAAATATAAAATCATTTGGATTTGATATAGAACTGAATTCATATACATACAGCATCTTGAAAATGGCTGAATAAAGCGTTCTACTACTTAAAAATATACCGTGCTAAATTTTAGCCCCCCGAATAGTTTAATAGTGTTTAATATTGTAACTGACAGTGTATATTATCTTAAATGTATACGTAATTATTAGATTTAGAGGTCGGTCTTTAGTATCCTTGTCACCTTTAGCCTCCGTCTCAATTTAGTTCATGACAACTAGTCCGGAGGCCAGCTATGCATACTAAAAAGACTCGACGTTTGATGTGATGCGAGTCAGTGTTGTAACTACCATAACATGCATCGTATTATATAAGGTGCATATTAGCTTATCAAGCTATATGACAAATTTAATGACAATTTTAGGATTAATTGGGACTTGTACTCGATATCGCTATTGTTAAGTACGGGATAAACATGAAAGTATAAAATTATACATTTACTCAATACAAGAAAATCTGAGATAATCAGTGGCGTGCACAGATATTTTTGACAGGGTAGGCAGAATTTTTTAAAGCTATTAACTTACCAAAAAATTCAGCATGTTGATTTTGATTACCCAGTCATGTGGAAATAATGATGTATGTGATTGGTTAGCCACCTCAAATATCTATAGATTGATTGATTTTATATACATATCAATTTGCAGATATTCGAAGAGGCCTTTCGGCGCGTTTGTTTGATGTTCTGTATTTACAAATAATAGCAGCAAAAAAGTTAGTAATTTAACATCAATTTTATACGAAAAAAAGAAATGGCACTTTCTGTCACTCTAATTATATGGAGCAAACTACTCTTTAAAATAGTTACGTAGCAATGTTCACGACACTTCGGTAATTTACGTCATGTTTCGGCTGAAAAGACACTGTCTAACCTATGCGATTGTGTGCGTTATTTGTGTTATTGTGGGCAATGTATTTACAGGAACGCACACTACACTATCCGCATTACCAACACGGCACACATACGTAAATTTAGACAGAAATAGTTTGTGTCTCTGCCGTTAAGCTCCCATTGCGGCGCTAGTGTAGCACATCGATGTAGCGGGTATTAATGAATCTATTTTAATAATTTGCACCGATACCGATAGATAGAGCTGTTTTTGATACGAAATATTAGTTAAAAACTATGTTTAAGAATTAAGAAATATCGGATGGTATTTATCAAATTGATAGGGTAGGCAATGTCTTTTTCCCTGGATGCAACTGAAGATAATGGATTATATAAGTTTTTAAAGAACTTACACATTGATTTATAAGTGTTGCGTAATAACAATACACAATACTACATATAACACTCTGTTGCCTATGGCTACAAATATACCTAACAAACATTGTAAAATAACTCCGAGTCATTGTTGTGCGTACAAACACTTGTAGGTGCTCCTTGCAGATTGAATCCGAATGGAAAACACGTTATCCAAGCGCTGCGCTTCTTTGCTTCTTGCGTTTATTGCAAAATCGAATCACATTAATACATAGTGTTGAGATCACGCTTGCGATGACTTAAAGGATGATCTTCAAAAAAACAGTCGAAAGTTATTCGATGTTAAAAGGCCAACGCTTTTATACTGTGAATAGAATATCGTATAACGCATTAATAAAGGAGGAATATCGTCTCAAATTCTGCTTTATTTATTAATAGCATTAGTTCCTCCCTGCTGAACTCAGTTAAACTGTATGCTAATTGACACATTCAATGATTTTTGATCGTTCTAAGAAATCTTCATTATTAATTAGCATAAACTTGATCACGTTTCAATGTTTCAACAACTCTTTATTTTTAACAGTAAGTTGGCAATCATGTGTACGGCCTGCCTGATGTTATGCAGTTACCGTAGGGACCTCTTCACGCCCTACTTGAAGTACCCCATCTAGTCTCTTAGAGTTCTCGGAAGAAAATTTCGCTGAAGCCGCATAGTATGCAACCATTGCGGTTCCTGTGTATGCGGGTGAACTCTCCGCCATCGGCGAGCAGTGCGGTTATAAAAAGAAGAATGTCGGAATCATATCGAATAATTATTCAGAACACAACCCGTTGTACAATCGGTAGAATACACAAAGGGAGGCAAAATTTCGTGTTAAACTTAAGGGTTCAATACTGTCTGTAAGCTTAAGATCGCTGACAGTTCTCACAGTTCGTCTCAGAACTAAATCACAAGATCCTAGTTTGTATCCAAGTGCAGCTGCCCAAAGGTGACTACAGTACTTCTAGTCTTTGTTCCGCGCTGAAGTGCTACTTTACTCTGTAAAACACACACACACTCTGTGAACACACCAAGTTTCTTGAACGCCAGTTTGACTTTCTACAATCTACAAGAGATCTACAAGAGATCTTAGGAATGTCCGCATATAATGCTCATTGTACAACGGCTTTAGTAGCTATCTTCCTTTAAATATCTAAAAGAGTCAAGTTCCGTGGCATGAAGACCACACAATTTGCGAAAGTGATTTCTTTTACCCACCTTAAGCCTTGTTTCGGGTTGATAATTTTTTTTAAACTATTATTAATTCCGAGTTCCGCGTCCTATGTTTGTTTCTGTAGATGTATGTGACAGTTAGCTAGGGGTGTCAACATTTATTTCAGGGTTGTCACTCAGCTCGTTGTTGGGTAGTCTTATAGAATATTTTTTTGTTAGTTTTGAACCTCTTCTAGGGTTGAACCACCAAAATCTAGGGTTGTCATCGCATCATTTACAGAAATTGGATTTAACCTTTGAACTCTCTATACCGAACTATGGTTTGGTCGCAACTCGCAGGCGCAACGCAATTTGCAGGCCGCAGTGATAGTTCACAGGCCGCATATATTCGCAGACCGCAACCCGTAGTGCATGGTTGCTGGTCGTCTGATTGCTCGCTG
Organism: Pyralis farinalis; assembly: GCA_947507595.1. Taxonomy (NCBI): domain Eukaryota; kingdom Metazoa; phylum Arthropoda; class Insecta; order Lepidoptera; family Pyralidae; genus Pyralis; species Pyralis farinalis. The sequence continues at coordinate 25,669,184 of OX382272.1, read as the reverse complement.
CAGGCCCATGGCTTGTGTCTCTGCGCCCAGTCTTGGATAAGAGGTGCAGCGCTGGTATTCTTGTCATCATATCCGAGGCTCCGCTTACAATCTGGTGAACGTTCTAATATTTCGGAATTTCCTATAAAGTGCTAACTTTTCTAAAAGATAAACGTCTTGATCGGATAATACACTCAAAAAGTAATTAGATCTGTACAAATGGACACCTATTCTATAAAGTATGCAACTTTTTGCATTTGCGTAGGCCTGGTGCAGTGGGTAGATATAAGTGTATGTGTAATCTGGCTTAGAGCATGATAGTCTGGACTAGATGAATACATAAATATACGTTGTCCATAGTAAATGAAATTTATTTGCTTTTTAATTTACATTTAAATATGCCATGTGGAATATAAACATATAAAAGTTAATTTATGTTTCCCATTAATTGAATCTGAAAGCGATTTTAAAGAATACATTCTCTTTATACAAGTTTGTGCATTACTTTGTCTTACCTTCCTGATACGTTTAGGTTAAATCAGGTGGCGCTCTTTCTTTCTTTTATCTACTGTCTTTGAAACAGACTAATTATTGACTTCCTGGTTTTTGGCCTGCAAAACTACTTGAACTCACGCCCTGATCGCAGACTAGCCGCTGACCATCTTACCTAGAGTCTCCCACGCTCTCTGCTCTGCCACTCCACACGCACAATGTTAACAATGTATTCGGCTTGTTTTTAAAAGTGTTTTTCTTTTCATTAATTTATTGTTTGGTAACCACTCGGAATCTTACACTCTTGATAATTATAGCCGATTATATTGCGGTACCAGGTTAGTTTCTGTTAAACCTGATTATGTACCTGTCTGTAATATAAATGAAAAGTATATCTTGATATTCTTTTTACCCACATTATTAGACATACATACATTCATGGTAATGATTACGATTTAATAGGAATGTATTGCAATAAATACACATGTCATTTGTTATTAATATATTGAATACGGTTTACAAAGTTTACACATCTTTACGGAACACATTTCTGGAGTCAATGATATGAGTAAAGAATATAAAAGGCAAAGTCCTGACTAAATGATAGATCAATGCAAAATCTAAACTGCAAATCGATGAAACTTGAATTTATGAATTAAATTCATTTACTTAATTTGGCAAACTATTATTTTTAGTGTAAGGAAATGACATAAGAAAGTAGTCAAAAACTCTGTAAGGGTATGAAACAAACAGTTTGCAAAGTGGACTCAGCGTCTCAAATGTCGTGTTGCATATTATATTTGGAAATTCCAACTTTAACATTATCTTTACCTTTAAAACTGTCTTTAGGTTTTTGTGTTGCTTGAATATACACTGCTGCATTACAAATGCTTTCTTTTGTATCAGTAGCCGACAAAGATATGTTGCCACGAAGTCTCACAGTCAGCGCATCGAACGTAAATGGTATGTATGGGATGTGATCCAAAAACACCCGATATCCGCTGTAGTTATGGAAGCCCTGCGAAAATTTGGCGTTGTTGTCATAAATAGTGTATAAAATGTACACACTTTTAATTTCTGTTTATTAAAAATAACTTTTTATGTAATAAAAGTGCGAAACTTTGGAGTCAGTGATCTGAGGTAATTTATATACGAGTATATAAAATAAAACATTAAGTATTGACTTAATGATAGATCAAAGTAAAGCTTAAACTGCTAATCGTTGCAATTTGAATTTAATAATTAAATTCAAACTGTTGTAAACAGTTATTTGTAAGTAAATATAGTATATCTACATGCCGGGTCCCTTGCGGGGTAGGCAGACAGAACTGTTATTTGAAGTGTAAGAAAAATTAATAATTAATGAAATAAGAAACTTTTTGAAAAATTACTCTAAGATTATCAATTACTAACAGTGATTTTGATATTTGTATTACCATTCTAGTTCAGTTTAATCCCATTCCAGTATTATCCATTTAAATCCTTTCCAAATGCCTTTACTTTACTTAATACACTGTTTTATATAGCTGACTCCGATTCGCCTGATGGTAAGCGAAAGAGGGGACCAACTTGCAGTGGCAACTGACAAAAGACTACAGTATCCCGTCAGTTGACGCTACCTTGCTGGCCTTCAATGTGCTTCTTGACGCTTCTTTTGAAGGATCCTATATTTTATGAAGCAGGAAACACATGTGCCGGTAAGGCATTCAACTTTTAATGGTACGACAGAAATAGGAGTTGCTGAATTTATTAGTACGTGAAGGAATGTTCTCTACTGTGGCAAGCCGGCACGTGAGGTTTTATAACGGAAGGAGGAAGGTGCGATAAGTGAAAACAGTTCTTCAGAGCACTCGCCATGTAGTGGAGTCAATACGGTATTATTTACTTAAAATATTTTGAATAACAACTGATCAGGCTGAAACAGGAAGTATGTAGACGAAAGGACCCCAAATTATTTTTGTCCACAACCTTTGGATGACCACTCGTACACATGCTGTACGATCCTCATAGGTGGATTGCATAGCACGGAGCAGGTCACCGTCAATCTCATATCTAGGCAAGATGTTCCAGAGATTCTTTCGCACGACCCTATCAAATGCTTTTTCAAGGTCCACAAAATCACAGAAAACCTTCTGGTCCATAGCCAGATACTTTTTCACGATGTTGCGGAGTGAAAAAACTTGATCCGTACATCCTCTGCCGCTTGCCCCAAGCACTCCATCGGATTTCACCCTCATTTTCCTGTCAATGATTTTCTATACACTTTAGCTGCTTAGCTGATAAAAGTGATGGCCCTATAGTTGGCGCAGTCCATACGTGAGTCCTTGCCTTTATACAAGGGCATGATGACTGCGCGTCTCCAATCGCTCGGAACCCTTTCGGGTCTCCAGCATAATTTGCTCAAAAGCCAGAAGGCGTCCCTAACGTAGGTGCCACACAGTTTGATCATCTCAGCTGTAACCATATCGATTCCAGCTGACTTTCAATTTTTTAAACTTTGTATCGACCAATCAATCTCATCCATGCTAATGTCTTTATGGTACGCTGGCACTGCCGAATCAGTCATAGACTTATTCACAGTGCCAGCGCCCTGGACATAATCATACATTTCTCTAAAATATTTGCTCCACCGTTCTAACACTTCCTGAGTGTTAGCAAGAATGCCACCAGCTTTATATTTTATCTTGTCCATTCCATATGCCGACGAACCACTCCGAGACTTCTTTACCTCTCTCCAGAAAAGTTTGGTATTAGCCTCAAAGTTCTTCGTCAGCCTCTCTTCCTCACTCACAAGTAGTCTTTCACGTCTGTCTTTCACTAAAGCTTTTGTGTCATTCTTGCATCGACGGTATATTTCTTTCTTTATTTCTTTCGTACTATCACTCTGGTGCAAAGATATGTACGTAATCTAGCCATGCTTTCCTCTTTTATTCCACGGAGGATTGAACCTCCGCATCCCACCAGGCATCTCCTCTCAGTGTTCTACGTCTATATATATATATGTAATGCTGGTTTCTTCTTGTCATAACATAATCTTTCGACGAAGAATTTTCTACGAAGTGTTAACTTTTCTAAAAGATAATCGTTTTGACCCAATTATGCACTCAAAAAGTAATTAGATCTGTACAAATGTACTTCTGTCTTATAGCGTTTGGAACTTCATGCATAGGTCTAATGCAGTAGGCAAATTTAAGCGAATGTGTAATCTAGCTTAAAGCATGATAATCTAAACTAGATGAATATATACTCGTATGTTGTTACAACAGCATGTCAATGGTAGGAAGAAGAAAAAGTGTGGGAGACAGAACGGAGCCCTGAAAATCACCGGCATTTACTGACATAAACTGCGAAACGCATCCATCTGCAAGGATTCTACACTCATGGAGGAAGCCAGAAATCCAATTACAAAGCTGGAAGGACAGACCCTTTGTGCTTTGTGACACGATCTAATGCCTTGGCAATATTTAGGCTGACTGCCATGGATTCGCCATGTTTATTGATTGCTTCCTCCCAGTGGTACGTCACATACGCTAGAAGATCATCCGTTGATCGTTTCGGTCTAAAAATATACTGACGATCATTAATTAGATGCAATGGCCTCCTTCTATGAGACGGTCATGTCCCAGAAGGAGGCCTCGAAGCGGGACAGGGAGGATGATCCCGAGGCTGTCCCGCCCAGGAGACGGCGGACGGGAGTGCGGCGTAGGCGCTACGGGCACCTATTGCCGCCTCCCTAACATGTGGGACAAGGGGTCAGGATGGGAACCTGGCCCCATAGTGGTCCCGCTGCCGGAAGGGCTGTCCCAATTTGCCGGCATGGCCCCTAGAGTGAAGAAGTCCGGCCCCTTTCTGAGGGGTTGGCCAGTCGCAGTGGTGCCCTGTCGCTGACAGATCCGGGGTACCCCACCAAACCAGCCGATGGCAATTCGCGGAGTCGTTTAGTGGGTATACCGTTTTTTTTTTTTTTTTATTAAATATTAATACGTGCACCCCTGCCATGGGCAAGACTATTTTTGTACATTTTCATTTCTTAATCTTAATTTTTAAATATTCTATTGTAAATAAACACATTCATTCATCACCGTACTTCATTCTTCCATTCATCATCTTTGAATTATTTCTTCTAAAAGTTTTTATTTCGCCCATTTTAGAACGCCGGTGAACTATCCTTATATATGTTTCCAGACTTCCCTCCCCATACTGCGTCAGTCCAGACACGGGCGACAGTGAGCTTCGCAGCTCCACCTAGCCACCGCGATCCCATCGGCTATACAAGTGTATAGCCGAGGTATACAACATTAGTCCTAGGTGGAGCCGCTCTGCTTGTTCCTATCTATGACAGCCGTGGCTAGACTGACGCAGTATTTTAAAAACTTTGTTCTACCTTTCCCCACCACTATTTCTGAGACCGTTGTTTCAGTGACCCGCATTCCCAACTCCTGCTCCAAATCGTACCTCTGTTTGGAGAATGCGGGACACCGAAACAATATGTGCTGCACTGTCTGGTCCACGCCGGGCTCGCAAAAGCACGATGGGTCATCCGCGCACTTGAATCTGTGCAAGTACGCGGAGAACCCACCATGCCCCGAGAGGACCTGCGTAGTGATGCTCGACGGCACCATTTTACCCACGATGCCGTACGCCGCCGCCGCACTCGGAAAGAACATCTTCGTTGTCGAAGCTGTTGTTCCCGATGTGTATCTCCTGTCCTATTCGTCAATGGTCCCCTTGCGGATCATACCTTTGACGAATGAGACAGGGCAGCGGTCGTAGTCTGGCCGCCTCCGCAACCCCAGTGCGGCTCTCTTGGCGAGTTCATCGGCACGTTCGTTTCCCTCCAACCCTGCGTGTGCCTTGATCCAGAACAGCGAGATGCTCTTACACTGGCTTTTGCACAGTTTAAGAGCGTCCTGTGTTTGCACCGCCAGGGGATGGGGGGGACTCGACGTTCGCCACCGCCTGGAGTGCCGCCATGGAGTCGCTGAAGATGCTAATACTGGGTCCATCGCAGCTCAAAGCGTACTCGGCCGCCGTGCAGATAGACAGGAGTTCCGCCTGGTAGACGGTACAGTAGGACGACAAAGCAAGCTTGAGGACCTTGGTTTCGGCGTCACCGTTCCATATGGACACAGCGGCGCTAACCCGGCCCTCAATCTTGCTGCCGTCCGTAAATATTTGCAGGGCAAAGTTGGAGTGTGCCCTGCATTGTTCCTCGTCCACTAGGCTGCCGAACTCCAAGCTATCTAGCTCCGCGGGATGCGGGGCCTCGATCCTCGAGGCCATGCGCTCGATCTCCCTGTCCCCGAGCAGCGGATGGGGTAGCCCCCTCTTGGCCTCGTATAAAGAGGCGACTTCGCGCACTCTGAGGTCAAAAGGCAGCACCCCAGCCAGCAGCAGTGCGGAGTTCAAGGAGACCGTGCGGTAAGCTCTGCAGATCTTCTGAGCGAAGCCCCGCAGTACGCTGTTGAGCTGTTTCTGGATACCCAGCTTATTGACCGCTGGAGCCCATGCGGCGGCAGCGTACAATATCGTAGGCTCCACTACGGCTGAATATATGATCTTCACTACTTCAGGGTTGAGTCCCCAACTGACGCGGGCCGTACGCGCAAGGCGCCCGTATATGGCTACTGCCCTTTTACAGACAGTAGCCACGTGCGCGTTGAACGTCAGACCCGCGTCAATCGTCAACCCCAGCAGTTCGATCTGCCGAGACATGCCAATGTCTATCCCGCCCATGGTATGGCGCGGGGTATCATACCGAAGTTTGCGCGTGATCAGCATAGCGCTGGTCTTTTGCGGCGCAAACTTCAAACGGTTTTTGACACCCCACGCCCTCACATGCTCGAGAGCGGCATTGGCCTGTCTCTCTATATCCAGCGCAGTGTTGCCGTCGAATATCAGCACGACGTCATCGGCGAAGGCCTGACAGTGCATCCCCGCAAGGTCGAGTTGCTGCAGAAGAGGTATCCAATAGGAGGTTCCACAAAATCGGTCCTCCTATGGACCCTTGGACGCACCCTTTGGTGGTGGACCGCAAGGTTTCCCCCCCGGCGTACCTAACTCTGACCGTCCTATCGCTGAAATAGCTGTCGATCACTCTCCTCAAGCCCAGAGGACAATTTTCCTCAGCCAGTCGTAGTTTGATTGCCGGCCACCAGGCGTTGTCGAAGGCTCCCTCTATATCCAGCGAGACGAGAGTGAGCATTCTCCTCTCGTCAAGCTTGGCGCGGATGTGCTGCACCAGGTTATAGAGGGAGTCCTCGGTGCCCCTTTGCGGCATAAACCCGTACTGGCGAGTACTAATCCTCGGCAGAATGTGGTGCTTGAGGCGAGCGATCAGCATTTTCTCGTATACCTTGCCCAAGACAGGCAAAAGCCCAATCGGCCTGTACGATTTGGGCAAGGTATACGAGTCTTTGCCTGGTTTCCGAAGGACAGTGCCCTCTTCCACAGCCGAGGAAAGTAGCGGAGGGCTCGACATTTATTGAGAAGGGCCAGGAAGACCTCAGGGTCACCGTTGATGGCCCGAGCGCAAATGTCAGGCGTGAGGCGGTCGGCACCGGGAGCCTTCTTCGGGTTGAACGACGATACAGCCGCTGTGAGCTCCCTCATGGTAAACGGCGGCTCATGATCATCATCAACCCGCTCGTTTACCTCGCGGGCCTTCTTCCTCATTTCGCGGTGATCTGTATCGTCGTCCAACTCGCTGTCGGCAGGATAGAACGTATCCGCCAACAGCTCGAGGGACTCCCTGTGATCCAACGGCCTCTCGCCCTCCTGGAGGAGTACATCCTCCTTGCGCTCGGTTGCCCTCCCAATGACCCGATAGATGTCTTCCCAGACGCCTTCTCTGTCTTGCCTCCCGCAAAATTTCCTCCAGCTGTCAGTCTGGGCATCCCGCACTGCGGCCTCGTATTTGCCCTTCTGTTCGAGGTACGAACTGACCACCATTTGTCTCCGGTCCGTGGGTATACCGTTGTTCAGCCAACGGGGAGCCCCACACTATCACCGGAGGCCACCCAGGCACCGGTGGTGTGCGTAACGCATTTTTCCTCGCGTCACAAAATAAAGAAAAGAAAAAAATAGGAGTGATCTTCTAAGTAGCGGATCAATTGATTGCTAAGGATTCGTTCCATGTCTTTGCACAACACTGAAGTTACGGCAATGCACAGTGGTCCCGTAGTAGGTCATAGGGCTCTAATTACGACGCTTGAATTGTGCTATGATACCTCGCCTAAAAACTTACTATTAGTCATACTACTTGAGGTTATAAAACGAATTGCTATTATCGCGTTAATGTTAATACTTGCACTTGTACAGATTCCACTTCATAACTTGATTACTATTAATTGCTATTAATTATTTGCTACATTTATTTTTTTGTGCATCGGAAACAGGTGCATCGAATTAGCGTGATTAAATCATTTTTTCACTTCTCATGCTCTGAAATTGCTTATTTGTGCAGGATATAGGCTGCACAATATCGTTTTTTGTGCAAAGTGCATTAACGTATCAACTCATAAATGTATCTATATGTATATAAGGGAAAGAAAATGAGCCATACAGCCAAAATACAATAAAAAGTTCAGAGATAGAATTTGTTATTTTATAATATTTACTTTAATTTATTTGCCTTATGTACATTCTGTGTACTAAGTATCGGGAATTTGTCAATAAAACAAAAAATACAAATTATTCATCTAAATTTATTTTATCGCCTTCAAAGTAGGCCCCATCGCTTGCAATACAACATCTCCACCGCTTCACCCAGTCTTCCATACATTTTTCATAGGCTATTTGCGGTATGGCCTTTAGCTCATTCAGCGAATTTTCTTTTATGGCTTCTATCGACTCAAAACGTTTTCCTCGAAGTGGTAATTTTAACTTGGGAAATAAAAAAAAGTCAGACGGAGCCATATCAGGTGAATACGGTGCTTGGTCGAGAACTTTTGTTGAATTTTTCGCTAAAAACTCTTTCACTATAATGGCTGTGTGTGATGGTGCATTATCATGGTGCAGCATCCATGAGTTGTGTTGCCACAAATCTGGACGTTTTCGGCGGATACTCTCACGCAAACGCTTCATGACGCCTAAATAATATTCTTTATTCACTGTTTCTCCCTCTGGAAGGAATTCGGAGTGAACCACACCACGGTAGTCAAAAAAAACTGTCAGCATCACCTTGATTTTGGAGCGACTTTGCCGCGGTTTTTTGGGTTTCGGCTCGTTTTCGAGACGCCATTCTGAAGACTGTTGGCTTGTTTGCATGTCGTACTCATAAACCCATGTCTCGTCGCCAGTTATTATACGTTTCATAAAGGTCGGATCCGTAGAAGCTCGGGAAACCATGTCTTCAGCGACATGCTTTCGCTGCGCTTTTTGAACAAAATTGAGCTCTTTTGGAACTAGTCGAGCGGCGACGCGTTTCATGCCTAAAATGTCAATGAGAATGTTGTGGACGGACTTAAAAGATATGTTCACCTCACTAGCCAACTCTCTCTGACTCATACGTCGATTTTCGAGCACTAGCTTCTTGATTCTGTCGATGTTTTCTCTGGTCGTAGCGGTTGAAGGTCTACCAGAACGAGGCAAGTCTACTACTACTTCTCGGCCTTCTTTAAAAGCCTTATACCATTCATAAGCCCTTGTTTTCGATATACACGATTCGCCGTAGGTATTTCGCAACATTTTTAGTGATTCACCACATGAAATATCATTTGAAACACAAAATTTAAGGCACACTCTTTGTTCAACAATATTTTCCATTGTAAAAATCGCCGAGGACTCAAAACTATGACCAACAAAAAGTGTAGTTTAAAACAAATTAAATGACAGATCCCGCTCAAATTTTGCGCGCTAAATCAGTACAGTGCTACCAACATGCAGTAAAAAAATTAGAACGACCTCTTTTACGCGGGTCTTTTTATTGACATATTCCCGATACTTTTTACACAGAGTAGTATGTGTTTTTTAAGACATAAAAAATATTAAAAACAGTCCTTTCCTTCAGTATTCAAAACTGTACTGATTTTACTTTGAATGTTAATTAAAGAAATGTTATGTTATACTACTGTTTTATTTCCTCGCAAGCGAAGTGAAAAGCAGAGTTTATAACTCGTCCACAGAACCATTTTATCCTCTACATTACTATCAGCTCTCGCCTTCGGCTCGGGCTGCTAAAAGTCTCGGATAAACATGGTTCGTTTTGTGCACTTATTGTGAAATCTACTATTAACTCGTTTTGCAAGGGATATACAAGTTGAAGGTACGTATTAAGTGTTTTATGTACTTATTTTGTTATTTTTAATTCTTCATATTTTTGTAAATACGGTGCTACGCCAAAGCTATTAAATTGATTTATTTTTGTTGTAATTTCTCTTTACTGAAACTTTTAACTACTTTGATGTAATATTGCACATATGTTTGTTATATGAAAATATTAAGCAACGTTTCCACGCTTAAATTTTTTAAAAATTTGCCGCGATGGGTTGCGAATGTAAGTTGTACTGAAGGTTTACGTCGTATAACCGCGTAGCACTTACTAGGAGATATTTATTCTTTTTAAATTTGCATTGAGCTGATTATTTTTTTGTTTTAGGTACAATTTTAAGTGTTCTTTACAAGGATATTTAAAACTCGGACGCAGTTGCTGCCAGATGTTGAAAATATGGATACTGATGACTTGCACATTAGGATTTCGAATCATTGTAATGGTGACTTATTGGAAGTAAGTCTAGCGATCATATTCTCGAATAACTGCTAAATACAGTGACTGGCTGAACAAAAGAGAAATTTGCAATCTTTCAACTGTGGACTGCCGCAACTCCCAGCAGCCGACGATATTTAATGATTTTCCTTCCACGAGTGGCCTAGCACAGAAAATACTTCATGGACTGCATCAAGAGTCAACCTCTTGCTGCAGTCCGTATATATATATTATCCCTGCTAGCTAAGCGCATCCAAGATATACAATCTAATCCACTTGTTCCAACACTTCATGATCAACCGTAATCCTTACATTAGTTCTGGTTTCTTCTCTTTCAAATACCATTATCTTTTCTCCATACATTCGTCTTTCATCATTGTGACCAGTGTTTACAGTTCAGATGGTGTTTTTGCTAATAGGACGGCATCATGTGGATACAGCAGACAGTTCACCACTAGGTCACCCATGCGTTATCCTACATTCGTCGATCGTATTCTTTGTAGACAACTATCGAAACATAGAATAAGCAGCCTAGCAAATAACATGCAACCCTGTTTGACACCAATTTTTACATCAAGCCTGGGTGATATGTTGCCATCTATTCGCACATATACTGAGCAATCCTTATAGGTGGACTGCACAGCACGGAGCAGTGAACCGTCAATCCCATATCTCGGCATTATGTCCCACAATTCCTTTCGCACAACTTTATCAAACGCCTTCACAAGATCCACAAAACCGCAGATAGACCTTCTGGTCTATGGCCAAATGCTTCTTCACGATATTGCGGGGCGAGAAAACTTGATCCGTACATCCCCTTCCATTTCAAAATCCTCCCTGTGTCTCCCGCAATATTTCATCAGATTTCACCCTCATTCTCCTTTCATTCCTTTGATATATATGCATTAAAATTATTATAGATACCGCTGGAAATGGACATGTAACATTTGGTGGAAACTGTTTAGCTATAGTCTGCCCCACCAAGGGCTCGTTTTTATAGAAGTCACATAGTTTCCTCTGTATCACCAGTGGTGTCGGCTGATAGCTGCCACTAAGACGCTCCCATATGCTCCCCTGAATCTGTAAATAAAATAGTCCTTAGTCATGAAATATGCCTTTATTTACATAAATAGCTCTTGACGAGCTCGGTGGCCCAATGGTCAGTAACGCTACTTTGAGAGCATCACCGGTGGGTTCGATTTCCACACATGACAAACATTTGTGTGCATGAACATATCTGGCATCACGCGAATATTTTTTGTTGCTGCATACGCTACTGTAAGCTCAGCATGTTTTCAAGAACTAGAGAAATTTTGGGAGTCTATGAGGGATGTTCAAGATTTAGCTGAATGGAATGAAGGAGTGATCATTTGTGGAGATTTGAATGGATAGTTTCTACGTGTGAACGTCGGGGTCCCGCAAGGATCAGTCATGTCGCCGACTCTGTTTCTACTGCATATAAATGACATATTATCACTTGGTAACATTCTTTGCTATGCAGATGATAGCACGGTTCATGCGCGATATGTTGCACGACCCGCGGCAAGACCGGCCGAAGTAGAGGATAAAAGACGTGCACTTGTCGTTGAGCTCGACCAGGTGTTGGATCGTATTCCGCGATGGGGTTCTGACAACTTGGTTGAGTTCAATGCCAAGAAAACCCAGGCGTGCGCAATTAATGCCAAGGTCTTTCCATTCTATCCTCTTCCCTCTATTCAGAGCACCCCTTTAGAGATACATGATAGCCTTACCATCCTCGGCATCAACATCAGGGGCGACCTCAACCCCAAAAACTATATCGAGCGCGTTATTTCCGTGGCCTCTAAAAAACTCGGAATCCTGAATAGGGTGAGACGGTTCTTCACGCCAGAGCAGCGCTGCCTTTTATACAAGGCGCAAATTAGATAGATAGATAGATAGATAAATGATTTATTTTGCTTCTAAAACACACACGTACACACAATAATTTACACATAAGAGGTTACAAACAAGAATATACATACTGTGTTGTTGTCTTATTTAGAGTACGCGTGTGCTGCAGTAGCGCAACTGGGCTATAGCTCAGTGAGTAATGTCGCTCAGAAAGAGCAACCACTGATTTTCAGCTATCACCCTTGAGATGCCGAGGACAAATGCAATAAAAGGTCACCTAGTCTGTATTAGAGAAGTGTCTGTGTAGTACAAAATGTAAACAAAACCATCCATCATTGATCTTAATAATGTGTGAGAATTTAAGCAATCTGCCACCGATGATTGTATTCCTTACTTTATACACGGCAAACAAAGTGTTTGGGAATACCAAGTTTTTGTTTTTCCAACATGAATGCTTTGAGGTGTAGTTTGAAAGTGACTTTGGCATTAAGATTTCTTATGGGTAGTGGGATATTATTCCAACACTTCGTTGCCGCATATCTAAAGCTCCCAGTAAATGCTACGGTTTTATGATCATGAAATGATAGCACGGAGCGAATTGATCTGATGTCACCTTTTTTGGAGTATTTCAACTTGCCATGCAAGTACTCTGGTTTTTTGAATTTAAGAAGATCGAATATAAGACTGGCAAGATGCAACTCTCTACGTGATTCCATGTTTAGTATGGATGCCTTATTAAGATATGGGGAAATATGAGTACGCGGGGGAATGTAGAAGCAGAAACGGTAGCACGCGTTTTGAGCACGTTGTATTAACCGTTGCGTCCTGCTTAATAAACGCGGTCCATACAGGAGATCGCCGTAGTTTAATCTTGATAATATTAAAGATTCACAGATCCTCACTCGTGACTTTTCTGAGAGAATGTTGCGGATTTTATACAAGATGCTTAGTCGGTACAAGCAATTCTTTACGAGACCTAGCACGTGATTCTCAAATCTCAACTGGTTGTCGAAAAGTATGCCTAAATTTCTCACTTCCTCCACTTGTTCTATGGGTTGATCATTAATATTCACGACCGAATTGCCATTTGCTATTCTACTAATTTGTAATTTTGTGCCTATAGTAATAAATTTAGATTTAGTGGGGTTCAGCATTAAGGAATTACGTAGAGACCAATATGAGATTTTTTCCAGATCCTCATTTAATAGACGCGTTGCATCTACCATATTAGCCGGTTTTTCTGATATGTATAACTGTACATCGTCGGCATAGCAATGAAATTTACAATGCTCAATTACTTGCACCATATCAGCAGTATACATAATAAAGAGGAGAGGACCAAGCAACGAACCCTGTGGAACACCACGCTGAATAGGTTTTGACTCAGAGACCAAGGTGCCACTATTTCCCATTTTCACCGACTGAGATCGCTTATGGAGATAGCTCTCAAACCATGCAAGATATATTTGATCTAAACCATAGTAGGAGAGTTTGGCAAGAAGTAGATCTATACTTAAACTATCAAAAGCACGTGAGAAGTCTAGCAGAGTGAGTATAGTGCCTTGGCCCTTATCCTGCGCAGCTAATATGTTGTCTGAGACATCAAGTAATGCCGTGATCGTACCATATCCTTTACGAAATCCTGATTGGAATAGAGGCAAAATATTATTTTTTTCGACAAATTTTGACAGCTGGATAAAAATAGCTTTCTCCAAAAGTTTTGATAGAAATGGCAATATGCTAATTGGTCTTAGGTCTTTTAACTCTGTTGGATTGTCAACTTTAGGGAGAGGAGTAACAAGAGAGTTCCTCCAAGCACTAGGCACTTTACCAGTGACATTCGACTTGTTGACGATAGTAGTTATAACGTCTAATGTATGAGGAAGTGTGAGGAGGATCATATCTCTGCTAATGCCATCACTACCGATAGCGTTAGATTTAAGTGTCATTATATATCTACCGATTTCATATGCACTGACCGGCTCTAGTTGAAGTATTGCGTTGGAGAATTTGTTACCTTGAAAAAATGAGAGCATGTCGGAACAGACTGTGTTATTACCAGGAACATTAAGAAAGTGGTCATTAATCTTATTAGGATCATTAATATGATTCCTTTCCTTTGTTGAATGTGTAAAAATATGATTTTTTAAGTTATTCCAATACTTTTTGCTGTCACGAATTTGTGAATTAACCATGCGATCAAAATAAGCGCGTTTCTCACCAGCAATAGCCGTACTAACAAGTTTTTTTAAGTCTTTATAATATCGTTTGTCAACATCTAACTGAGTTCTACGATACTTCTCAAAGGCCAAGTTACGTTGCTTTATCATGAGTTTGCAAACGTCTGTAACCCAAGGCAATGGCTTTTTGTTTTTAGTTTTAATTGTTACAACCGGTGCATGTTTGTTGAAAAGTGAAAAATCAAAGCATTAAATTTTTCAACCATCTGATCAACCGTAGCCAATTCAGTTACTTCCGTCCAGTCAATAGAATTTAAGTCTTTTTCAAAATCTTCCCGTTTTATTCTATTAAGTGGTCTGTAAGAGAATGATCTAAGAGGTAGCTTTACTTTTTTTAATGAAAGAGTCACGATGACCATTGCATGGCCATGTCTGCCCATGATGTTTTCCACAGCTACATCTCTAAATGGAGCATTAGTACATACTAAGTCAATAAGAGTTTCCGAATGTGACGTATAATGTGTGGGTTTACATACTACTTGTCGCAGACCAGTGTATTCCAGAAATTGATTCAATTTAGCTGTACTGCTGTGCGAGCTATCGAGCATATTAATATTAAAGTCACCCAAGAGTGCGATAAAGTCATAAGCAGAGAAGTTGTTTATTGAGTCAGTTAAGGTATCTATGAAGATATCAATATTCATCCATGGCGGCCTATATGCTGTTCCTACTGCCAAGCGGAATCCGTTCACGCGCGTCGATAACCATAACTGCTCGATATTATCATTTGGTCGCGATAAGTATTGTACATTAACATCGCGTTTGATGTAAAAAGCGAGGCCGCCTCCACGTCCACTGCGCATGTGCGATGGACATGGTACAGCGCGCAGGATGTGTTCGCTGGACGCTGAATCTGTGTCTCGTCAGGAAGAGCATGGCGGGTCGTGCCGTTTCACGGTGGTGGTAGACGGCACGGTTAAGGTTAGAGCGAAGTCCGCAGATGTTAGCGAATTCAACAGGGTGGTGTCCCCACCATTCGGCCACCAACCGGCACGACTATCTACCCCGAGATTATGCGCGGTATGAAAAAGCAGGCTCTCAAGGTAGTTAGTCTCGATTGGGCCCCTGTACTATACCGCGGCAGGCCAGCAGAACAACCGTTTCAACGGGTCTCCCTAGCTGACGGGTCAGCTCAGTTCTTCTGACAATGGATAGACAGAATCCACCACTGTTGACGCAATATTGCGCCATTTTTTTTTAATGCGGCCTGCATTAAAATTTCTTCAGTACGCCTGATGGAAAGCGTCAATGAAAACCAGATAAAATAATAGCCATCACAGCGATTACCGCTGTCCGTGTGACAGTCCGACAGAGAAATGAGTCGCTGCATGTAATAAAATTACTCCTGTTCTATGTAATTACTTCTATATTTGCCTCACTTAAATCAAGCGTGTACAATAATTCTTATAATTAGGCTAAGGGACATAGATTTTACGTGTCTTATCACCACGAAGGACCACGACCGACTACCAGCCGACTTTTCTCTCTACACCCCTGCTTTTTCGAGCCCACCATTCCAACATCTCCCCACCTAAACTTGTGTGAAGTTACGTTTGGAAACAGCACCCATCAGTGTTGCCACATCATATTTAGAAAATATTACTAGAATCATGACATTCGGCCATCCGACAATGTGCTGTCTCCCGACGCACAGTATAATAATTAAACAGTACAAGTAAATAGATAAACGATGTTGACTAATAATAACAAATAAATCTAATCGTGGCATTTCTAAACTAACATACCAATAATGAGTACATGACTTACGACTATAAAATTAAATCATGACATTCGGTAGCTATTACAATATGATTAGCGATAATACTTATTATCATAATTACACTATAATTTCATATTCACTACGCTACACATTGTTGCAATTAATTATACAAATAATATGTTTCATGCATAGATTTAAAATAGGATTTGACAAAATTAGATAAAATTAAATTGTAAACATTGAGTTTAGGAAACATGCAAATGTTTTGTTTATAATTTACATATAAGTTATTTACTATTAATGCTGTGCTCATTAGAGCTACTATTGTCTGTATTATGTACTTCGAGAGCCTTTACATGTATCCAACATCTAATCCTATCCGCGGCAATAACAGTATTATAGGGTTTTCCCTTTTTTTTATTTACTCCAGGAACATCAGATATTCTATAGTGGTCATTCCCTAACACCTCAGTTATTTTACATGGACCCACAAACTTCGACAGTAGCTTTGTACTTAGTTTGTTGTTGTTAAAATTATTTCGCGAAAGGGGTCTGAACCTTTTATTATGGAGGCTGGCATAGTGCCAAAAATATATTTTAAAGTCCAGCAATGAAATCTCAATAAATGGATAGGGGACACTCAGACAAACAAAAGACACAACAGGGACTAATATCCTAAAATGTCACGTCACCGAGAAAAATTAGGTTAAATATCGCAATATAGCCAGTCAATACCTTCCGAATCCAATGCATATTTAATACATTCAATCCAGAAAACACCAACCGGACTACAATTCATATAACAAATCACGTGTTTCTTAGATTTACATCACCATAATTAAATACAAAGTATTCAACATAATAGGAAAAATCATGCCGTCTAATCTCAGCCAATGGAGCCTAGTAAAAGCCGAAGGCGAGAGCTCGGTATATGACTGGTTTATTGTCCATAAGCTCCATGTTAATTTCAACATCAATTGCACAACCTATCTCTTCCAAGTTAGTAGCGAAACAATCTCGATAACATTGCAGGAGGGGAATAAAGTCTGTCTGTTTGTTCAGAACTTAGTCCTGTCTAAATGTCAGTCTTATTCAAGGGTCTTGAAATAGAGATATCAGTCTGAATCTGAGATAAAAGATACTACTCTAGCTACTAAAGTATCCTTTTCTAATGTTACGGCATGGTGAGATAAGTTAGAGACCACTACTTCGCCTTTACCGTCGGATATGTGGTAGGAAATAAACGGTATTCCTACCCTGCCCTGACAACATTATAACCCTCAATAAAGACATCTCCACTAGAATTAGACTCTGTTTAAACGGGGGTTACGTTAAGTTTGACAACTTGAATCGTCACAGCAATATACAGCTTTAAAATAGCGTCATTGCAAGACAAAGCAGTAACGCCAGGGCATTGGTAAAAGTAAGTCTTTGGCTACGAACAATCACATTTAGCAATTTCGTACAGTTCTGTTCAATAATCATAGGCGTATGCATGTGCGCATCGTCAACAACCAGCACCTCAATCTCTGTTTCGACCTCATCCACTTTTACACAAACATTCAACTTATACAACGGCGTGACGGGAGACTGACCAAATCCTCGCACTATAAGTATGCCGTTATAAGCTTTAATCAAATTTAGAGATTCCGCGTTAGTTTTACGTAGAAAGGTACACTCATTGCCAAAATCAATATAATCTTCCAAAGCGTGATTATTAACGATGACAGCTTTATAAAACTCGTTATCACTGCCTTCGCCAATATTTATTATTAACATTTTCTTTTCGGAACGGTTTTAAAGTGTAAAGTTCGAATTAGTTTTATTAAGGAGTTCCAAATTACAATCGTCATTGTTGTGTCCAATTCTATTACAGCGCTTGCACTTTAGTAATGGTTTTGTGCATTTATAATAAGGATGACCCTTAGATCGACAGTTATAACATATAATAGAGTCGAAGGAAGAATTTTGGAAGTTATAACCCGAACTAGTACCAGTTGGCCTATCTTTAAATTTGTTATTGGAAAGTGGTTGCTGTTTTTGGGAACATAGAAAGTTAAGCAAGTCTTCGGGTTCGTGACTGTTTAAAGCCTGCGCTCCATTACGAATTGATCTATCCATTATACCATAAACAATACAATCAACAGCCTTTTTTTTCTTTGATTTCGCATCTATTTAACAAGCACAGTTTATCAAAAAAATATTCACGCAAACTCTCGTCATGTCGCGAAGTGCGGTTTAGCATCTCCTCCAAAAGACGCCCATAATTCTCTTCACTGGGGAAAGCCTTCTTAGATACAGGTTCGCTGCTTGATGTGGACGAACTTGATGATGACGAAAAGGAGAGTCCCCTTCTACGTTTAGCCTTTTTCTTGACTCGCCGCCGACCTCTCCGAGGTGTATCTGACGGCGGCGTACAACCCTCCTTATTAAAATCCATTACTTTCTGGAACATATGTATATCATAATCGACAGAATCCGTTCTACATAACCTGTGATAATTAGAATCGGAATCAAAATGATTCCGATTCCGTTCATAATTAAAACCATGAAGTGTTAAATACTAGAGTTAGTTATCCAATAAGCAAACATAGCTTATTCAAATATCCGACGAATGTATGCAGCTCACTCAACAATCCAGTAGGAAACATACCCACTCAATAAACCAGTGAGCAAACATACTTCGCCCCCTACTCGTTATCCATAGAACATAAATAGATATCATTTATCCAATAAGCAAACATAGCTTATTCAAATATCCGACGAATGTATGCAGCTCACTCAACAATCCAGTAGGAAACATACCCACTCAATAAACCAGTAAGCAAACATACTTCGCCCCCTAATCGTTATCCATAGAATATATATAGATATAATTTTATCCAATAAGCAAACATAGCTTATTCAAATATCCGACGAATGTATGCAGCTCACTCAACAATCCAGTAGGATACATACCCACTCAATAAACCAGTAAGCAAACATACTTCGCCCCCTACTCGTTATCCATAGAACATAAATAGATATCATTTATCCAATAAGCAAACATAGCTTATTCAAATATCCGACGAATGTATGCAGCTCACTCAACAATCCAGTAGGAAACATACCCACTCAATAAACCAGTGAGCAAACATACTTCGCCCCCTAATCGTTATCCATAGAATATATATAGATATAATTTTATCCAATAAGCAAACATAGCTTATTCAAATATCCGACGAATGTATGCAGCTCACTCAACAATTCAGTAGGATACATACCCACTCAATAAACCAGTAAGCAAACATACTTCGCCCCCTACTCGTTATCCATAGAACATAAATAGATATCATTTATCCAATAAGCAAACATAGCTTATTCAAATATCCGACGAATGTATGCAGCTCACTCAACAATCCAGTAGGAAACATACCCACTCAATAAACCAGTGAGCAAACATACTTCGCCCCCTATAAAATATAATAAATTCATGTTATAATCAGTGAACTTGCATAGCCCACTCAACCAAGCAAACAATTCATAGGTTCACTCAGTATATATAAGAAGAAGAAAAAAAGAAAAAAAAACGAATATATAACTCGCATATAGAATAAAAGTAAGTAGACAAACCTTATATTTCCTTCTTCACTTTGATCGACTTAGCACGAAAACTTCATTGTTTATATCTTAGTAGTATAGAGTAACAATAAAGATCTTAACACCCTACTGTTAAGATAATAAAACATAATATACTCGTAAATACTAAACAATGTCACAAAAATAAAATACGGAAAAGAACAGTCAAGTACTATAAAATTTATTGCTCAAAACAACCACGTGCTATCGAAAAATAGTTCCTATCGAGCACGTGGTCCCCAAGTTAAAACGCACATAAAGCGAAACATGGCTCTGTGAGGTAAGTAGCTCTAGCCAAGTGCAAAATGCACGTACAACCTTTTAGACATCATGTGAAAAATTATACGCGAGTGATCCAAAACTCGAGGTAGGTAGAAATCGGTTATTATCAATATCAATAGCGAGCTGTTACACGGTACGGTAATGAAGCGTAGAACATAACGGCGGGCTCATTTTTTTTTTTTTTTTATAATATTCATTCAAACGTCACTAATAATAAATAAAAAAATGCATGTTGTCATGAAACACGTGGGCGGACAAAAGAAAAATCGTGTTTTAGAAAATATTTTTACATACCTTTTAAATTGGTGTAACCCACTTCTGAAGTGTAATAAAATTACTCCTGTTCTATGTAATTACTTCTATATTTGCCTCACTTAAATCAAGCGTGTACAATAATTCTTATAATTAGGCTAAGGGACATAGATTTTACGTGTCTTATCACCACGAAGGACCACGACCGACTACCAGCCGACTTTTCTCTCTACACCCCTGCTTTTTCGAGCCCACCATTCCAACATCTCCCCACCTAAACTTGTGTGAAGTTACGTTTGGAAACAGCACCCATCAGTGTTGCCACATCATATTTAGAAAATATTACTAGAATCATGACATGCATTTGTTAGTACGGAAGGTCAGCGACCCAACTCTATGTGGATACGATCTCAGTCCAGCACGAGTGTTCTGGAGGAGGAAGTGAGAAGGAGAGACGAGGTCGAAAAGCTCCTCAGAATATTCCCCATGGTCAATACAGTAGAGAAAACTCAAGCAATATCTCTACGCAGCTGAAGAGGTTCAAGGGAGTTAGTGACCTCAGCGCTATGTATGATGCGTATTGCGCGGCACTGCATTCCATCGAGAGTGTCAAGTAGATATTTAATGGATCCGTCCCAGAGGTGAGAATAGTACTCCACGCATGGGAGAACTTTGGGAGTGCCAAGTTCGCCGTGATACGTACCGTACACTAGTTTATTAGCTCCGAGTATTTAAATTGTTAGGGGCATAAAAAGTCGTATTTATTAACTGTGTGACATATTAGTACAACCCTTATAAAATTTCCTATCGAATGATATATGTGTGAGACGAGAACTCAGTGTAATCTAGTTACAATAACGAAAACAATCATTACAATACCGTTCAATTTGTGCAAGTAATCGTGTTAGTGTTGGTGACGCATCATTGGTCAATCATCCGCCACCCGCCAAACCTGTTATTAACAATTGATCCGCGCAAGTGATGCTACTATTCGCCACTAACTTATTAACTACGCTGGCGTAGTGGTTAAACTCTCAGCCGTTGAGAGATTGAGGTCGTGGTTCGATTCTCACACTAAACAATTTTGAAATTTTGTTACTTTTATTTTTTTCCAATTTTAATCGACTAAATTAAATTTTAAATTTGGCATTCGAAGTCGTTACATGTGCCGGGTGTCTAAAGCCGATTCCTGGAGGAAATTATCTGAGTTGCAGTTTTTGCGAGAAAACATACGACCTTGTATGTGCCAACGTATCGGACCAGTGGTTTCTCAAAACTTTGGCGGCTAATACCAAGCCAAGCTGGAAATGTATGTTATGCCGAAGCAAACAACCAAAAGTCATCAACTCAGACACCCCAGTACGGGGGGGTCATTCCCAGACGCCTTCCCTGTCTTGCCTCCCGCAAAATTTCCTCCAGCTGTCAGTCTGGGCATCCCGCACTGCGGCCTCGTATTCGCCCTTCTGTTCGAGGTACGAACTGACCACCATTTGTCTCCGATCCGGCGCTGCGTTTCGGATTCTGCGTCGCCTGGTGTTGGTTTGCCTCTTCAGCTCCTCGAGTTCCTCAGACCACCACGGCAATCTAAATGAAACCCCGCCTTTGATTTTGGGCATCGCTGCCTGGCAAGCCTCGGTTATGGCTCGGGTGTACCCGTCCACGATTACCTCCAGGTCCTCCCACACCTGGACCGCCTCAACGCTCTCCACGTTCAGGCGGTCCCTCCGCATAATTGCTGCCAGTTTCTCACGAAACTGACACCAATCCGCTTTCCTGGTGTTGAAGATCTTGGTGGTCCTCGCCACGGATACCCCTTTCGCCCGTGCCAAGTTAATTTCAAATAGAATGCCGTTGTGGTCAGAGGACGTTAGGGCCTCGGAGACGCGCCAGCCATCCACCAGGCTCAGCATATCCTCAGAGCAGGCCGTCACGTCGACATGGCTGCTGTACCTCTTCCCGCCTCGAACGGTATCGAATGTCGGGACGTCCCCCGAATTAGGTATCTGGAGGCCCAGCTCCCCTAAGGCTCCAACCATCATCTCCCCCCTGGAGTCCTCTTGGGAGCTGCCCCACCAGAAACTCTTCGCGTTGGCGTCCCCGCCTATGACCAACCTTCCAGGTCCGGTTTCCCGCTCAACCTGTCTAAGCTGCTCCAGGTATGGCTCCATGGGTTTGTCAGGTTCGAAGTAGTAGAAGACCAGTGTAATCTTCCAGGCACTAGTTCGGATCCCCACCACAACGATGTTGTTTGTGGTGAGTTGTGGGTACTGTACGACATCAAGTTCGTGATCGAAGACGGCTATTGCCGCCTTCACAGTACCCTCTCCGTTCCTCAGTGCCTGGAAGACTCTCACTCCACGATAGTCTCTTACGCTTCCAACCCGACCCACATAGGGCTCCTGTAGCAGTGCGACAGATATTTTGCGCTCCTTTGCCGCCAGCAGCAATTCGTGCGTTGCTAGCTGGCTTCTCTGTAGATTGGCCTGAGCCATTCGATACTGGCGGGTGGTCCCCGAGGCAGTCTCAGCAATAGGCGACAGAGGCCCGCACCAACCCGTCCCACTTCTTTCTTACCGGGCAATCGCCGCTGAACGCGTTGTGTTTCGCGTTCAGCAGCTTTGCCCGGGTGCAATTCTTGCATGCTGGCGTCCCCCACGCCCTGGCGTCCGCGCACTCCGCCTTGAGGTGCGGGCCACCGCAGTGGCTACACAGGTCGGCGGGCTCTTTGCAGAAGCGCCGACCATGTCCGAACCCCAAGCAGCGTGTGCACTGGACGAGGGGCGTCTGATCTTCAACGACGCACCTCTGGAGGTCGATGCGCAGTTTCCGCTCCGCTATCGACCTCCTCCAAATCACGGGGGAGACGCTTAGCACGACGTGGCGGTTGTGCGGGTTTCGCGCCTTCCTACTATATTTGACAGCGACGCGGTCCTCCCCGCCGTCGAGGCCCCGAAAGACGTCCCGGTTCTGGTTGCGAAGAGCGCGTATTAGCTCTGCATCGCTGTGGATGCTCAGCACGTCCCTCACAACCAGAAGCGGGTCCTTGTTTTTCGCGTACTCGACGACCAGGCCGCTCCCCGTCGCTGCCAATCTCTCCTTTATTTTCCTTCTTTCCCCTTCATCCCTACATCCCACAATAACCTTGCGGTCCCTCACCTTCCGCACCCGCTCGACCCTGACCCACCCCTCCTTGGCATCAACCGCTTCCCTGATCTTTTGGAGCACCTCGTCCCCCGTCTCTGTTTCCACGGTCGAGGAGACGACTACGGAGTGAAGAGCGGCCGGCTCCGCGTCCCGTTTCGCGGTCTGGCCCGCCGCCACGACACTCGCGTATGTCGCCCCCTCGATCGCCTTCTCTTGATTTTTAATTCTGTCTCTAATTTCCTCCAATAATTTATTGTTCTGGACGAGGAGCTTCGTGTTTTCTACTAATCGGGCATGAAGACTGGCCTTCTTCTAGTCCAGATTTAAATCCCATCTTGGTACATCTTATTAACTTCTCCTTTTCGACAGGTACATTTCCACACCTCTGGGGCAAAGCATTAGTATTAGAAAATTCTTGAGGCCGTCGCACACAAACAAGTGTCCGCATTTATTTACTCAAATTGCCTACTTTCTAAATTTCAATCTGGCTTTCGCCCCGGACACAGTACTACTACTGTGCTTCTTAAAGTCACTGAGGATATACGCAAGGGCATGGAAGATAAGTTGGTCACTATTGTCGTTCTCATAGATTTCTCTAATGCTTTTAATATGGTAGACCACGATATCTTACTTGCTATACTAAAACACCTGCAATTCTCATCCTCGACGTTGGATTGGTTCTCTTCGTATCT
Organism: Pyralis farinalis; assembly: GCA_947507595.1. Taxonomy (NCBI): domain Eukaryota; kingdom Metazoa; phylum Arthropoda; class Insecta; order Lepidoptera; family Pyralidae; genus Pyralis; species Pyralis farinalis. Next base: position 25,645,187 of record OX382272.1, on the reverse strand, counting down.
TCGGGGACGACAGCAAGCGGTCCGTGTAGACCGAGACTTTTCAGATTGGAATGATCTATTGGCTGGCGTCCCCCAGGGTGGTATTTTGTCACCTCTGATGTTCTCTTCTTTCATAAATTTGCTATCATTCTCGCTTAATTGCTCTTACCACTTTTACGCTGACGATTTGCAAATTTATGCTCAGACCTCTGTCGATACATTGAATGCCGCTATAAGACAAATAAATAAAGATCTCAGCAGAATTAATACCTGGTCTAAAAGTTATGGAATTCCTGTGAATCCCACTAAGTGTCAAGCAATTATTATAGGCAGCTCACGTCAAATTGCAAGACTGGACGCTAATTCGTTATCTGCTGTCATGCTTAACGACCCGATTATCCCCTTCAGCACCAGCGTTAAAAATCTTGGTCTCCATATCGACTGTACATTTAGCTGGACTAATCAACTAGTTGAAATTAGTCGTAAAGTCATATCGGCATTACGATTCTTAAACCGATACAGAAATTTTCTCCCTATTGCTACGAAAGTTACCCTTGTGCAATCCCTCATCCTCCCCGTAATCGATTATGGTGATGTGTGTTATCCTGATCTCAATGCAGATCTGCTTGATAAGCTGGACCGGTTAATTAATAATGCCATCCGATTTATCTTTTGTCTTCGTAAATTTGACCACATTTCTTCCTACCGGTCTAAGCTTGGATGGCTACCTATTCGTCAGCGTCGAAATCTGAGGTTACTTTGTACTCTCTATTCTATTCTTTCCAACCCTCATTCTCCAGAATACTTGAAATGCAAGTTTCAGTATCTCTGTGACTCTCACAATCTCCCACTACGTTCCTACAATTCTCTCTTACTCTCTATCCCTCTTTTCCGCTCAGGCTTCATGTCCAACTCCTTCACTAGGCAATCAATCCGACTCTGGAATGCGTTACCAGTTTCTATCAAGAAATCGTGCAGCAAATTTGTCTTCAAAAAGAAGGTACACCAATATCTTTTTGAAAGCTCGACAAGGCAGTAAGACCGTCATCATTATTTATATATTTCTGTTATTTTAATATAAGTTGTAACTATTATGTATGTCTAATATGTTTGTATGTATCGTATAATTTACATGTATGTATGTATATGTATTGTAGGTATATGTATATATGTATATATATATATATATATGTATTATTGTTGTGTATATATATATTATTATTATATATATAATGTTAAGCCGCAATCGTGATTCTCTGTACTCCCAAAGGTCGACTGGTAGAGAATGCAACTAGCATTATGTCCGCCTATTGTACCAAAATGTAAAGTGGTCAATAAAGTTTTAAATAAATAAATAAATAAATCCACTGGACTACAAGATATGGCAATATTTGGAGTAGAAAGTCTGCGCTATACTTCATCAGAATTTAGAATCTCTCCGAGCACCTCTGGTTAAAGCAGCGACAGAAATAGATATAAATGTGGTACGTGCTGCGATCGATGACTGGCCGCGTCGATACGGGCATGTATTCAAAATGGGGGAGGGCATTTCGAATAATGTAAGTAAAATTTTATTGCACATTTAATTACCTTTCATTTCATATATAACATTTACATAATTATCAAAAAGTCATTGGGGGTCATGTGCCAGAAGCGTGCTCGTTCGCGACCCCTGCCAATCGAGTAGATTGCAATTCTGGACCGAAAACGCACCGATGTGCGGATTAGGGCGTCCCCCGGAGGCGACGCGCACCGATCCGCCCCCGTCGGTGCGAACATAGGTGCATGCGGCGGTGGGGGCCGCCACCCACCACGCAGCGCCAATTCCGGCGGGTCGAAGAGAGCCGAGTGCTGCATAGGCACGTGGAATGTGAGAGGTGGACTGAGTGATAAGATGAATGAGCTGATGGACGTAATGAATGAGAGACGCTTAGATGCTTTGTGTGTGACAGAGACTAAGCGTGCCCAAGAACTAGAGAAGTTTTGGGAGTCTGTGAGGGATGTTCTGGATTTAGCTGAAGGGAATGAAAGAGTGATTATGTGTGCAGATTTGAATGGATGGGTTGGGACCAAACGAGACGGCTATGAAGCTGCTCTTGGTCCCTATGGAGATAAGAGAGTGAACGAAGCAGGTAAGTCGATTCTAGATTTATGTATGGAACGAAACCTCCTCGTGTCGAATACTTTATTTCGTCACAAGGATATTCACACGTATACATGGAGACGGAATGACCAAAAAAGTGTGATTGATTTGATTATAATTGATAGACGTCTCCGAAATACTATAATGGATACAAGAGCCTTTAGAGGTCCCACTCTTGAAACGGACCACTACCTGGTGGTAAGCCGGTTTGTGGGACTTTTCAAGAAGTGGAGGCATTGGCGAGTGCGTATCCCTTTCGGAGATCATGAAAGGATAAGGAGTGAAAAATTGCAAGATGAAAGTGTAAGGAGAATGTATGTACATCTGGTAAGCGAAAGACTTGCGAATGCAAGTCTTTCCGGCACAGATGTGGATGATTGCTGGAAAGTTCTGAAAGAAAGTATGGTGGATAGTGCAAAAGAAGCATGTGGATGCGCAAAGAGGCATAAAACATTGAAAGGGGATGCCTGGTGGGATGCGGAGGTTGAATCCTCCGTAGCAAGAAAGAGGAAAGCGTGGCTGGATTATGTATCATCTTTGCCCTTAAATGAAAGTATGAGAGAGAAGAAGAAAGAAATGTACCGTCAATGCAAGAATGAAACCAAGGCTTTAGTGAAAGAGAAGCGTGAAAGACAAATTATGAATGAGGAAGAGAGGCTGACGAGAAACTTCGAGGCAAATACCAAACTCTTTTGGAGAGAGGTAAAGAAGTCTCGGGGTGGTTCGTCGGCATCCAGTATGAACAAGATTAAGTCTAAAGCTGGTATTATTCTTGCAAACACTCAGGAAGTGTTAGAACGGTGGAGTGAATATTTTGAAGAAATGTACGAATATGCCTCGGACGCTGACAATGAGAGTGAGTCTGATGCTCACTCCGCGTTGACGGCGTCCGATGAAGGTATAACTATGGATGAGATAGAATGGTCGATACGAAGTTTGAAAAATGGAAAGTCTGCGGGAATTGATATGATTACAGCTGAGATGATCAAACTAGGTGGCACTTACGTCCGGGACGCCTTCTGGTACTTATGCAACCTTTGCTGGAGAACTGGAAGGGTCCCAATGGACTGGGGACGCGCAGTCATCGTACCCTTGTATAAAGGCAAGGGATCACGCATGGACTGCGCCAACTATAGGGCCATCAGTTTGATCAGCTTAGCAGGAAAAGTATATGGAAAGATAATTGAAAGGAGAATGAGGGTGAAATCTGACGAAATGCTGTGGGAGGCACAGGGAGGATTCCGAAATGGAAGGGGATGTACGGATCAAGTTTTCTCGCTCCGCAATATCGTAGAGAAGCATCTGGCCACAGACCAGAAGGTTTTCTGCGGTTTTGTGGATCTTGAGAAGGCATTTGATAGGGTTGTGCGAAAGGAACTGTGGTGCATATTGCCGAGATATGGGATTGACGGCTCACTGCTGCGTGCTGTGCAGTCCACCTACAAGGATTGCTCAGCATGTGTGCGAATAGATGGCAACATGTCACCCTGGTTTGATGTCAAAATTGGTGTCAAACAGGGTTGCATGTTGTCTGCTAGGCTGTTTATTCTGTATCTCGATAGTTGTCTACAGAGAATAAGATCGACGAATGTAGGATTACGCATGGGTGACCTAGTGGTGAACTGTCTGCTGTATGCAGATGATGCTGTCCTGTTAGCAGAAACACCATCTGAGCTGCAAACACTAGTCACAATGATGAAAGACGAATGTATGAAGGAAGGCTTACTATTGAATGCGAAGAAAACAAAGATTATGGTATTTGAAAGAGAAGAAACCAGAACCAATGTAAGAATTACGGTAGATGATGAAGTGTTGGAACAAGTGAATGAGTTTGTATATCTTGGATGCGCTTTCAGCAGGGATGGAAGGTACACCGCAGATGTGGAAAGGCGAGTGAGTGCTGGGAATAGTGTGAATGGAGCGTTGGGAAAACTTCTTGGCAGTAAAAACCTGAGCCAGAAGGCGCAGCTGGCTATATACAATGCAGTGCTGGTCCCAACGCTTACTTATGGAAGCGAGAGCTGGGTATGGCAGAGAGAGCATGAAAGTAGGATAAACGCGGTTGAAATGCGAGCGTTGCGCAAAATCTGTGGTGTAACGCTTGCAGACCGTATCCGCAATGATGAGGTTAGAAGCAGAGTTGGTCTGAAAGAGAGCGTCGGTGTTAAAATAAGAAGAGGCATGCTCCGTTGGTTCGGACATGTAGAAAGAATGCAGGATGAAAGAATGACGAAGCAGATATACAATGCAAAAGTGGAAGGATGTAGGAGCCGAGGTATTTGATACTAGCCGGTGCCCGCGGCTCCGCCGGTGTGAAGTCAAATAGTGTAGCCTATGTGTTAATCCAGATCATAATCTATCTAAGTGCCAAATTTCATTCAAATCCGTTCAGCCGTTTATGCGTGAAAGAGTAACAAACATCGATCCATACATACAAACTTTCGCATTTATAATATTAGTAAGATTGTTGTATCGATTGGATCCAAGATAAATTATCCTATAAAAAACATGTTCTCAATTTTGTCACTCGAGTGCCGTCACGCGTTCCGGATCACAAACCGATAATTATCTGCTTCAACAATTGTTACGGTAAAGATGACTTTATTGCTGCTGCTAGGATTTCTCAAAAAGAGTCCCCACTGACCGCGGTGTCGCTGGGCCTCGAAGGAGGTGGTAACATTTATGTAAACGACCATTTGACAACGCTTAACAAAATGCTTCTTCTCATCTGGATATCCAGGTAGTATGACGTTTTTATTGGTCATATTTCTTAGTAAATGTAATATACTTACATTTTCTTACATTAAGGGGTAACAGATTTTCTAAGGCGATCTTATAAACTTGATTTAGGTCTTTTTGAAGCAACTCAGCATTTAAATCACTAACGAGAAAGCGTTATTGCACAATTTATGAAATAGATTGCTCGTAGACCATGTGGGCCTGCAACTTTATTGGAATTAAATTCACTCAGTGCTTTGTCAAAACCTTTTTGATTCACCCAAAGAGTTATAACAATATCTACTTTTAGCAGAGTCTAAATCGTGTGATGAGTGGCTAATACTTGATGACGTTGAATACACAGAGGCAAATTGGTCAGCAAATCCATTACAAATAGACTGAGGCGAAACTGAGTTAAAAACTCTATTTCATTCAAAAACATGTTGTTTGGCAATTACACGTCAGAATTACGTTTTGTGCGCAAAAACGACCAGAGGTAACGCGTCTTATTTTTTTCGTAGCATCTAGCTCTAGCTAACGAAAACTCATATTCATCAATTGGGTTTCGAAATTTCTTAAATTTACGACGCAGTTTCTCCTTCTAGATAGGATACTGACCACGCTTACCAGCACAAGATTTGGGGACATTCCTTTCTATTATATCGTAAAAAAAATTATAGTATGTGTCGACCATAGTGTCCACCGATTCATAATGACCCAAAAGATTATCCCAATCAGCATTACCCCAGTTCTCTATTAATAACCGTGTTTGTACCTGTGTAGCTTTGAATAAAATTGGGTTTTTAGTTACTGTTTTATGTATGAAACAGTAATCCGGCCGGCCAATCCAATTCTATATCTAAAGGTGGGTGACAGGGATCAACTTTGGTGAGCACAAGCACAAGATTCTCGTTCGGACTCTGTCACGTATAATAAAACAAGACCTGAAGCTTCACTTACTGTCGATGTACAGTACATGCTCTAAATCAATCCCTACGGTTGAAGAGAGTGGATGTATCAAAACGCCTTCTGTACCAATATACAGGTGAAAGACACAGAAATATCATCTTTACTGATGATAAAAATTTCACGATTGAAAAGCGCCACAACAAGCAAAGTGACAAAGTGAATACAGTTCTAAAGAAGCTATTAAGTGGTCGGAAAGGTACAACCTGGTCATCATCCTGCGTCTGTAATAGTTTGGTGGGTTATTAAGGAATCACAAAGCAGCATTTTTATGAAAAAGGAGTGAACACTTCAGCCAAAGTGTATCAAGAGACTGACTTGGATCGTGTTGTGAAACCACTCAGCAATACACTTTTTTAAAATGTACCCTGAACTTTCCAGCAGGACTCTGCATCTGTTCAGGACTTTATAAGAGCTGAAGATTGGCCCTTGTCTCGCCCAGATCTGAACCCATTAGACTACAAGTAATGGTCAGGTTCAGAGGGCATGGCCTGCTCGAAAGGGCAAGCCGCAATTATGTGTCTTAAGAAATCTCTGAAGCAAGCAGTGGCTAAATTTTCCATGGAAACAGTGCATAAATCCATTGGTTCTTGACCAGACAGATTAAAGACCTGTATCAAAGCCAAAGGTGGTCATTTCGAGTATATATTTTTTTAATTTTGTGCTAAGTCTTCCGTAAATATGTACATATAAGTTTTATTACGATTACATTACTGCATAAAAATATAAACGTATATTCATTTGTAACAGAATTTATGGCCACACTAGGTACAACATAATTAAACTTCATGTAAACTGATATAAATTGTTATAATATTCTTTCAGAATAGGTATCCTATAATAGTGGCTCTTATTAACAAAAAACTTGTGGTAAATTGACCTATCATTCTTGGTCACTGATTTTCTATTGCTGTAATAACCTCCACTGTAATTTCTATTTCTAAAGAAAAACATTAAAATACATACCTCAGTTATTATGATAGAGGATAATAAAATAGCAATAGTATTCATTTTGATTCATGAATAGAATGACATTAAATTAAAAACAAAATTGCCATGCAAGTTTATATGATACCAGATATAACACATTAAAATAATTATTTGATATCGACGCTTCCGTTAATAATGAAAAAAGGTATAATCATGGTGCCGATAGTCATCTATGTGTATCTTTACACTACGTCCCTTGAGGAGTAGGCTGACAGTTAGTAGATTGAGTGCCACATGACTCCTTACATACTTCTCTCGCTTTTTGACGAGCTCGGTGGCTAGAGTGGTTCGATGCGCACACAGAAACACTTGTGTGCATAAATATGATTGTTTGTCTTAATGTGGGTATTTTAAAGAGCAGTAGGGTATATCAAAGACGCCCGCTTCACAGGAAACTGCATCCAAATAACAATTCACTGGATATTAGTTCCTGCTTGTGATTGAGGTACAATTCTGTAATCTTAAGGGTTTGCTTTTAGTAGCAGAGGTGATATATAAATTGTTGTACGCATTCATTGTATCATCATAGTATATTAGTACGCCTCCCAAGGTTATATAAAAACAATGTCTTTTTATGTACGTTTGCGCCTCTTACTGATAATAGATGATCAAGTTGGTCATGAAGTTTTGACCTTACACGGTTCCTACATCCTTCTACTTTTACGTTACGTTTCGACCGCATTTATTCTACTTTCATGCTCTCTCTGCCACACCCAGCTCTCACTTCCATAAGTAAGCATTGGGATTAGCACTGCGTTGTGTATAGCGAGCTGTGCCTTCTGACTTAGATTTCGGATGCCTAGAAGTTTACCTAACGCTCCATTCACCCTATTTCCTGCACTCACTCGTCTTTCTATATCAGCGGCGTACCTTCCATTGCTGCTAAAAGCGTTTCCAAGATATACAATCTCATTCACTTGCTCCAACACTACATCATCAACCGTCATCCTAGTATTCGTTCTGATTGTCTCTCTTTCAAATACCATTATCATTGTTTTCTTTGCATTCAATTGTAAGCTTTTCTTCATACAATTATCTTTGATCATTGTTGCAACTAGTATTTGCAGTGCGGATCGTGATTCTGCAATTAATATCACGTCGTCTGCATAACGCAGGCAGGTGACCACAAATTCCCACATTTATATTTCTTATTCTCTGAATACAACTGTCCAGATACAGGATAAATATCCGAGCCGACAGCACGCAGTCCTGTCTGACACTAATGTTGGCATCAAACCAAGGCGACAAGCTGCCGGCCACCCGCGCACATGCTGTACAATCCTCATAAGTGGATTGCACAGTACGCAGGAGCAGGTCATCGTCAATTGGGGCAGGCCCCAAGTGTATTCCAGTACGTCCTCGTCGTCTACCCTGGACCCATCCCACCTGGTGCGCGGTAACGCAGTGGCCAGTGGGTGGTGACCGAATCTGGATACAATACTTGTGGGAGATTCGATTCGTTGCGAACTCTGTAGCATTGTTGCACTGTTGCGAATTTGAACGAGATGGAGAAGAGGAGCGGGGAGGAGAGGTTGCCGTTTGTATCGCTGTCGCGATGCGACGATATGTGCCGCGATCTGGCGGTGAGAGTGTAGAGCGAGTGTGGGGGAGACGGAGCTGGGCCGAAAGAGATTGTTCTTCGGCTCAGAAACCGAGACGCCCGACGAAAGGGCGAAGGTGGCCACTGCCAGGCGAGGGAAGCGGAGCAGCATTGCTCCTACTCTGGCCAGGGCCCGCCGACAGCTCAGGGAGCGCAAGGAGGAGGCCAAAAGAGGCGGCCATCCAGGCGCTCCTTGAGAGACGAGCCTTCAGACGCCAAAAGACCGGAGCGACAGTGGCCGGAAGCGCCGAGAGAATGAGCCCCGAGGCGGGAAAGGAAAGCCCCGAACGGAAATGTTCTGAGGGGAAGACGGCGTCCCCAACTGAAGGGGGGGGGGGGGGGGTGACGTGACCTGATGTTGAGATGCTGGGCGTCATCCTCGACCTCACAGGGAAGTCGGCGAGCCTCAAGGGGGGGGTACGCCGCTAAGATAGCGAAGACTGCGGGCGGAATCCGGGATATCCTAGAGGCCCTGGTGGTGCGCACGGAGGCGGAGAAGACCCACCGCCTCCGAGCCTACATCGCTCGGCTACGGAGGGAGGTCGCCTCCCTGAGAGAGGAGGTCCGGGCGCACCGCCAGGAGTTCCAGGAGCTCCGAAAGGAGAGGAGGACGCAGGGGCCGATGAGCCCGGGAGATATCCAGACCCTGGAGAACAGTATCGTCCGGCTCATCGACAACCTCATCGATGGGCCGCTTGCTGAGCTAGAGTCACGCCTGCTTCCTCCGACTATCGTCCGTCCGCCATTAGCGGGCGACAGCTCTGCGGTGGCGAAGGCCGCGAGGGCGGCCATCGAGAGCGTGGGCCGGCCGGCGGCTAAGCCGAAAAAGGCGAGCGCGCCGGCCGGGCTCGAGGGGCGCCCTCAGACGAGGTCGGCCACCAAAGCGGGTCCCGCCCGCAGCGGTGCCCGTGAGGAGTCGTGGACGAGCTTCGGCCCGTCCACATCAAGGGAGAACCTGGCCGCGATGACCCCGTCGGCAGCAGCAGGGACCTCCGAGGTCCCAAAGGGGCCGACATGGACCGATGTGGTCCATCGCAAGCCGCGGAAAACCGCGGCGCCAGTGACTCCTGCGGCACCCACACCGCCTTCCGGGGCGTCAGCAGCTTCTGCTCCCGCAGGCAAGGAGGAGGGCCGTGAGGCCAAAGTGGTGTTCTCCGGCTCTACGGCCGTAATCCTGAAGTTACGGCCGGAAGCAGCCAAAACGGGGGCAACGTATGTCTCGGCCCTTCTGAAGGCTGAGCGGGTGGTGAACCTGGGAGAGCTGGGGATCGGCTCGCTCCGGATTCGCAAGTCGGCGACCGGAGCGAGCCTCATTGAGGTCCCCGGCTTCTCCAGCCACGGAGGACCGCAGCCGCCTGTGTTACAGGTGCGGGCAGTCGGGGCACATCGCCTCGGGCTGCTCGGCACAGGCCCGCTGTGCCGTGTGCGCCGACGCCGGGCGGAAGGCGAGCCACGTGATGGGGGGCCGTCTGTGCAACCCCTCATCCATCCGCGGGAGAACGCCCCCCACCTCTCGCGGGAGTGGGAGGCAGGAGGCGCAGGAGGCTAGGAGCAATGGCCGGACATCCTCGCTTCCTACAGGCCAACGTCAACCACTCCGCTAGGGCTCAGGAGCATTTTCCTGCAGACTATGGCGGAGTGGGACGTGCACGTGGCTGTGGTTGCGCAACCATATTACGTGCCCACCCGGCCTAATTGGATCCGTGGCCATCGTCGCGAGGCCTGTCGCGAAGAAAGGGATAGCCATCTGCACGGCATCTACGTGGAGAAGAAGAGAGCCTGGCAGATGGCTATAAGTAGGGCCAAGGAGGGCTGGCGTAGCAGGAGCTGCTAAAGGGATCCGTGCGGAACAAGATCTGCGATGCCTTCAACAGCCTCCTCCACAGTACCATCCTGGAGCCCCTTAAATACTTTGAGGTGCCACCGTATTTGGGCGACTTTTTTTATACCACTAAGGTGGCAATCAAGCATACAGCCTGCCTGATGTTAAACAGTCACCGTAGCCTGTGGACATTTGCAACACCAAATTAATTAAGGCATACCTATAAGACAGGGAGGTGTGCTACGAGGAGGCAGGGGGCCACTTGTCACGTGATGCAATCGTGCGGAGCGTTACGATAACCGGCTGCGGGCGTCTATGTCTTCCATCCTCAAACGTTTTCGTAATACCCACCCATTGCACTTCTTGTATATCTTTGGTGTCAAGGTCAAGTTTTTCGGCAATACCTATGCTTACTACTTTACTCAGGTCTTATTCTTCTAACTGCTCCAAGCAAGCCAGTTCTATATTATTTTCCTTTCCTTGATTTTCTAACAGCGAAATCTTTTGTTCTAGAGCTGTATTGCATTTGTCCAAGTATATGTTTTTTTTCTGTTCTAATGATGTAATTATCTTATTTGCTGTTGGTTTGAACTCCATTAGCTCCTCATATTTTTCAGAATAAAAATCCACTATTTCGCTTAAACTTTCCATTTTATTTTCTATTCTATATATTATCTCAAGTTTCTTATTTACTTCCTCTGGTACTGCCTCCGTAGTCATCCGTTTTGAGTCTACCTCAATACGTGGGGATGGTATCTGATTTTCATCTTTGTTACATGTGTCACATAGTTCTCGTAGTTGAAAAGCTTTCATACTTCGCACACATTTTATGTAGTACACAGCCTTACGTCCCTTAGACTTAACGATATCGTCTTTGACACAGACACAAATAACTTGCATTTTTGCACTGTACCATATCGCAATCACTAAAGTTTAACACCGTTTAGACTTAGCTACACTTCGATAGTTAGACACGTCCGCACTCCGAGTGCAGCGAGCTGGACAAAACATCTGAGTCGGAAAGACTCGCGTTCACAAGTCTTTCCCGCTTAGATGTTTTGTCCAGCGTACTGACTAGACGTACATACGTACTCCTTACACTTCGTTCTTCCAATTTTTCACTTCTTATTCTTTCATGATCTTCGTAAGGAATACGCATTCGACTTATCACCAGATAGTGGTCTGTTTTAAGAGTGGGACCTCTGAAGGCTCTTGTATCCATTAACGACTTTCAGAGACGTCCATCTATCAAAATCAAATCAATCACACTTTTCTGTTTATTCCGTCTCTATGTGTAAGTGGGAATATCCTTGTGATGAAACGTGTTCCACTTATGGAGGTTTTGTTCCATACGTCTAAAAGTAACTTACTTATTTGAAACTCCTCAAACAAGTTTACTTTAAAAAGAAGTTACATGTCTATCTTTTAGAGAGCCTGTCCAAGCAGTAGTCATCCAACGTGTGTTGTGTAATTAATATGTAATATTATTAATAGAGAAAATATTTATGTATTACTAGGGTCTTGTATGTATTATCGTAGTTATTTATTTATGTATTCTTATATTTATGTTAGGTGACCATATAAAGAACAAATTCTTTATAGGGTCGATTATTATTTTATTTTAGTTTTAATAAAAATCGCAATCGCATTTGTTTTCCACTCCCGATGACTGGTAGAGAATGCAATTAGCATTAAGTCCACCTTTTGAACCAACTGTATTGTGGTCAATAAAGTATTACATAAATAAATAAAATCGTCGTAAAGATCACACAACAAAACTCAAATTTTTTATAATATTATATTAAAACATCTTCATAAGACTCGGTTAATTTCATAAATAACTACTTTTCTAACATTGACAAAGAATTTAATAGAATTTGAGAGCTCGATGGCGTCGTTGCGCATGTCATTCTAACCTAACACAGGTTAAGCAAAGTTGACCGCAGTTTTTCCGTTTCTACGGAGGGCACGTTAAGCCGTTGGTCCCGGCTGTTGTTGATAGATGACAGTCGTTAAGCTAAGTCAGTAGCCCTCGGGCGGCTTGAAAACACTGGCCTCCGCCAATCCGCATTTGAGCAGCGTGGCGGAGTATGCTCTAAACCCCTTCGGTTGACGGGAGACCCGTATCCTTGCAGTGCGATGAGTAAGGCTTGATGTGACACTGATATTCTTTCAAAACATAAGTCGCAAAAAAATTTAGCACAAAATTCCAGTACTTCACATTTCTCACAATTTGTCCTGTATGAAACTGACCCTTCTTAGGTATATAATACTCTTATGAATTTAAAAACAGAGAATACTCCAGGCTTAGACAATATATCAACACGACGAGCTCGGTGACTCGTCGTGAAAGACGCGAGTTTGACACCAACGCTCGTGGGTTCGATTCCCACACAAGACAAACATTTATGTGCATGAACATATCTGTTTGTCTTGGTAAATATTTTAAGAAAGGTAGGGCGCATCAAAGCAGCCCGCCTGGGGAAGTACCTCCACCTCACAGAAAACCTCAGCCAAATAACAACTCCCTAGAGGGTTGTTGTGCGTGTGAGTGAGGTCACCAGTGAGCTCCTAAGAGTTTCTGTGTAAGCAGCAGAGGAGGCATCGCGCGAGTTATATGTTACAAGCGTTAATAGACTACGGTAATTGCTTTAGATCAGGTGGACTGTATGCTTGTATGCCTCCCGACGGGTCGTATAAAAAAAAAACAACAATTTTTGGCATGGCAACCAATAAATTATTTCCTTTATTAGCACACCTATTTAGTCTCTGCATTAAACAGTAATTTTTCCTGAAGCTTTAAATAAATGCATAATTACTACAGTATTTAAAGAAGGTGATCATTCTGATGCCAGTAATTATATGCCCATGTACATCTCTAGTTATTTAAACACTTTTAAAGTAATATCAAGCACGCAATTTGGCTTTAGGACTGGTATATCAATAGAAGACGCAGTTTCAGCCTTCACGTCGGTATTATAGATAAGGTTGTCAAAGCAGAAAAATGCCTTACTGATTTCTTGGATCTAAAAAGCCTTTGATACTGTTTATATTCCAACGCTTCTACAAAGACTTGGAAATATAGGAATCAGTGGAGTTGCCCTGGATTTATTTAGGGATTACCTTTCGGAACGGAAACAACAAGTCAAATTATGAAATACTACTATCCGTGATGAAACGACCGCTACTTTTGTTATCCCACAAGGAAGAGTATTAGGTCCAACCTTGATTATAATATTAAATGACATCTACATCATGACGGTTGATGACGGACAGGTGTTTTCATATGCTGATATCACTGCGGTTAAGTTCACTGGTAAATCATGGGATGCAGTACGTAGGTCAGCCGAATAAGGTCTCTCAAGAATTGCAAGATGGCTTGATTTTAACTTGCTTACCTTAAACGCTAAAAAATGTAAACGCTAATAAATCTTTTAAAATTTAGACACACACGTGCACCGATTCGCTCATTTGGTGCAACAATGACGCAATTACACTTTTTGTCAAAATGTAGTTAAGTATGACAAAATATGCGGAAAGGTTGGTTACATTCGGAGAAACATCGACAGAGCTGTATTTCTGATACTTTCCGCTAGATGACATTAATGTCGTTATTGCAATGACACTAAATGGTGAACTTTCTGAGGACATATCGTCATATTGGTCAGACGCGCGTGGGGCTCTGCCGATTGTGAATGCGTTTGAGTGCTACATCGTCATAACGGTGATTATGACATTATTTTTTTGTATTTCTGGCGGAACAACATCACATTTGTGCAATTATGACATTGTTGTTGCGATTTTTTGAAACACTTAGTTGCAACAACATATTTTAATGACATATTTTAATATGATTATGACGTTGTACCTCTAACTTTTAGGTTTTTTATTAGACTGATGACGTATTTGTGTAATTGTGACGTTGTATCCGAAAATATTTGTAACTTTACTCAAATAATATATAAAGTACTTTGTGTAATTATGACGTTTCAGAATTTACTTTGTACTAACATCGCAGTACTTACATCTTTCTGCTTTTATTGTTTAGTTTGGAGTTTTCACAATAATGGGTAGATAAGCAAGAATGTCGGCAAATGCGAGAACAGGGATTAATTTACCACCTTTTGCAAAATCAAATGTTGTGGATAACAGTCAGCATGGTCAATCAGATATGTCTTCGCTATGTATGTCTACGCAGTCGCAATATTAAGTAATAACCCATAAATTTTTAGTTTGTGGGCATACCCAAAATGAAGACGACACGGCCTACTCAATTATAGAAAGATCAATCAAGAGATCCAAAAAGTCAGACCTATTTACGTACCCGACTAATATGTTCAAATAATTAGATCTGATCTGAATTTCCTATTACTCGTAATATGAATAAGGTAATTATCTTTTTTTTAACTAAATTAAAGAAATTGTACTAAGACTGTTATTACAAATAGATAGAGTTATCCAAACAAACACAGAAGTTGATTTAAACTTAAATTGGTTTTATTTTGTCATAAAATAGTTAATTTTATATGGACAACGTACTGGGTAAATCACTAATTCTAACGGAACAATGACGCAACTACAGGTATCCAGTTACAAAAAAAATAATTTCGGATATAATATAAAAAAAATATAAAACCTGTAATCACTCAAGAAAAATATACATTTGTGGTCATCTTATACGATAATCAAGTTCTATATTTTTAAGTGCTAACTAATACTAATTTAAAACAGATAATAAACATAATCTTTATTTCCCTCTACTCTAAAAACACAAAATGTACAATTACGTCAATGTTGTACCAAATGAGCGAATGGTAAATACTATTTGCACTTGTACGATAATTTTCTAAGGTCACTCAAGCTAAATATCAACCGACCAACGCCTTTCTTGGTATATTCATATAGTGACGCTCATAGGACGGACAAGAAAACTGATATGGACGTTCAAAGCCTTAAGGCATGTTGTTGGTAAAACTTTACTAAATGAAAAATATACACTTCTCTAGCGCAGTCGGTTGTGACATAATATTGTAATACTGTATGGGGTGGCGTAAATAAAACAAAATTTCTAGAACTAGAGCGCGCGCAAAGACTGTTACTAAAAGTCTTATATTTTAAATCCTTTATATTTCCAACTGATAACTTGTACGCGCTAACTGATCTTCTGTCTGTAAGAAAACTATATGTTTTACATAGAACATCCGTCGAAAATATCTAGTAATTTCTACCTATGTTGTGAAATCTACTTTTGCTGAGAAACAGTACCAAAAGCAATCCTCTCACCTTTACAACATAATAAATAAACCATTAAACATATATAATTACTTTGTTATTTTTATTATTCACTTATAATTTGTAGTCTAAGGGGATCACATCTGGGCTAGACGACGGTGAGTCTGCAGCTATTATAAAGTTCGGAACGTTGGTTTCGAGCCAGGCTTGGATAGTTCGTGCCTTGTGACCAGGTGCAGAGTCCTACTGGAACGTCCACGGCACATTTTTAAAAAGTGTATTGCTGAGAGTTTTCACAACACGATTCAAGACAGTCTCTTGATATACTATGGCTGTTGTCTTCACTCCTTTTTCACAAAAATGAAGCTTCATATGTATCCTTTAAATGATACTCCTCACCAAACCATTACAGATGCAGAATGATGACCACGTTTTATCTCTTCGACTACTTGGGCGGCTTCTTTAGAACTGTGTGCGTACCCTTTGTCATTTTGCCTGTTGTAGTGCTCCTCAAACGTGAAAAATTATTCGTCAGTAAACAGGATATTTCTGTGCCTTCCACCTGCGTTTCAGAACAGAAGGCGGTTTGATCAATCCACTCTCTTCAACTGTAGGGGTTGACTTAGAGCATATTTTGTATATCGACGATAAGCGTCGAGCTTCAGGTCTTTTATTATACGCGACAGAATCCTAGCGGGAATCTAAGTTTCTCGCGATAAGATTTTTTTGTTTCCTAATGGGGTTTCGGTGAATTCTGGTTTTAATAGCATTAATAGCAGTTGTAGTTCTAACAGCACGCGATCGCCCCGATCATTTATGGTCTTCAACAGAGGAAATGTGGTATATCTGTCAATAGTACGATGTACGAACATACGGCAGATACCAAGCTATTGAAGTATCTTAAATATGACCGACGACTCCATACATAAACACACCGCAAGGCAATTACTGCAATCCTAATTTCTTTAACAGCTTATTCCATATTGTAATTTGATAATAAATTCAAAAAAAACATGTGAAACGGCGGGAAATCGAAAGTAGTTTTTAACTATCTTAACTTAACTATCTTCAATTTTATTTTATAATAAACGCGTTCCAAATTGAAGAGAGAGCAGAGCTGAAAAAAAGAAAAGTTTCTGTGTTCATGGCCAGACTTTTTCTGGCCATAAATACCATATGGTTATATTCGCAAAAAAAGTAAGCAGATTTTGTGTGTATTGTAGAAAAACGTGGTTTCGTGGATTATAAGGTTCGTAAGGAACGTGTCATGTGGCGTCCGGTTCTCTCTGCCTTTGACGTGAAGTTACAGATAATGTAAATGTAAGTAAATACGTTTTTTTAATAATTTCATCGGATGCATACAGTAAATGTAAGTAAATACGTTTTTTTAATAATTTCATGAAATTTCCGGCGTTTTCTCTATTTTGTGTACATTTGGTTGCAAACATGCGGGGTGGTGCACCGTGGTGCATGGACCAGCATGTATTACGTGATTTTTATTATAAATTATTGATTAGTAAATATAATTTTGTAACACATTACTTGGACGACTTATTAAGGAAATTACTAAACTACAAACAAATGTATCACCTGAAGAAATAAACGGATGATAAATAGTTATTGTAATCTATGGTCACTTACATGTCAGTCGTGGATTGCCGAGAACCTATTCATGCCTATTTCCTCATTAGGACAATATTAGAGCAGGCAGAAAAGAAGCAGGCGAATCGAATAGTCAATTGTGGATAGATATAGGATCACGATTATGATGATGATTTGGTACGAATGTTTTGCAATAATAAATTTATTTGTATTAACGATATATTGATTATGGCCTATACATTAACATCAGCGTCCCAGACCTTACATCACGTAGCAATCTTAGGAAATTTTACTTTTAACTTTATAGCTGTCTCTAGGTTTCTGTGTCGCTTGTACATATGCAGCACCATCACATATGCTTTCTTTTGTCTCAGTAAGCCAAACCGATACATTAACGCGAAGTCTCACAGTCAGCGCATCATATGTATACGGTATGTACGGAATGTGGTCCGTAAATGCTTGAAATCCGCTGTAGTTATAGAAGCCCTGCGACAGTTTGAGGTTATGTTCAAAAATATCTTATAACAAGTGAGTTTTGATGTATACAACATCTTTAATATACAACAAAACTGTTAAACAAGATTACGGCCAACCTTAAAAACATTTACCGTAGCAAAAACACAACAGGGGGGATCCCAGGGAGATGTTGCTTGAATGCGGTTTTCAGAGACTTCGATACTTCCTCAGTTCGACTGTTATTTTGCGCCCTACAAACATACTTGTTCATGCACACAATTTTTCTCGAGTCTTGGTGTTAAAGTAGCATTGCAACTAATGTGCCATCGAGCTCGTCGCTGTATACCCCGACATCTAATAAACGAAATCGTAACGAAAGTCTAATAAAATGACTCTCGGGCAAAAGACAGATAGGACATAGATATATCAATTAAGCAGTCCAACTGGACAAGTGAAGTTAGAAGAACGTCGACAGGCAGGTAACATCTCCGCGTAAGCTTACTGGTAACCTCAATCATTCGCAGGATAACGATATTCCTCCAGAGATTTGTTATTTGGGTGTGGTTTTCTGTGAAGCGGAAATCTCCAGGCGGGTTGCTTAATTTTAAAGATACGTAGATGGAGCAGATCTTTTGTTTCGTTCAGTATACTATTTATTAGTACTTGGGCGATCGAGTTTTTATGGTTTTTAACGTATTTTCAGGAAAGATGCCTTTAATGTAAAAAGCAAAATCTCCTCACTAAATACAAACAAAAATTTACGCAACTCGTTCGTTAGAGCCGTTTTCAAGATATGCGAAATATATTAAGAATTGCTCGTTTAAGTTATAAGACAAATATCAAAATTATATACCGCATGAAATGGACACGTATGATTAGGTGGAAACTGTTTAGCTATAATTTGGCCTATCCACGGGTCATTGTTATAGAAGTCACAGATTTTTCGCTCTAGCACCAATGGTGTTGGTTGATAGTTGCCACTAAGACGCTCCCATATGCTAATTCGAATCTGAAAACAAAATTATGTTCGATCAATATACAGGTATATGCCATTATTTATATAGATTGAAACACTTTGACGTTTAATCCTCTGCCATTTTAATGTCCATCTTATGGTTACTGAAGCATTTCATCGGATTTCACCCTCATTCTTCTCCCAAAATCCCCGTTCATTTAAGATAATAAGCTGATCAAACTGATCAAAAGGCCCTATGGTTGGAAGGCGACGATGGTGCCTCTCCAATACGTTGGGTTCCCTATATTGTCCAACATATTTAGCTCAAAACCCAAAAGACGTATCAAACATAGATACCATCCAATTTGTTAATTTCAGCTGTAATCATATCGATTCCTGCTGACATTTCATTTTTCAAACTACGTATATTTAGTATTATCATGAAACTGCTACTGCGGAATCAATCACAGACTTATTTACAGTGTCAGCATCCTGGCCATAATCATATATTTCTACAAAATATCCACTCCACTATATTAGTACGATTTGTAGCAATTTATCTGGATTCTGATGAGCTACTTTTGTCTCTTCAAAATAGTTTGGTATTTGCTTCGGAGTTCTTCGTTAGTAAGGATACTAAATTAAAGTTATTCTTTTTTTTTTTGATGACATATATTCTACGTTTTCATTTTATCACTGATGTGCAAAGATAATATATAATTAAAGCCAGGCTTTTCTCTTTCTGCTATAAAGTATTCAGCATTCGCATTTCCTTTTTACCGTCTTTCAATGCTTCATGTTGATTCATATGAATATTCACAGGCTTGTTTTGCACTATCCACTATACTTTCTTTCAGAATTTTCTAGCAATCGTTTACAACTGAGTTCAAAAGGTTCACGTTCGATACTCTTTCACTGACTAGACGTACAATGCATCATATCTTAATACTCGTACATAATTAAATAAGAATATCACGTATGCACAATATTTTTTTTATGCCATTAAGGTGGCAATTAAGCATAAGGCCTGCCAGATGGTAAAAAGTCACCGTAGCCTATGGACATTTACAACACCAGGGGTGTCATTCATGCGTTGCCGATCCTCTAAAAACCTCTTCACGCATTTCTTGAAGAACTCCATGCTGTAGTCCCTTGGAAAAACCTCGACTGGGAGCTCATTCCACAGCTCGAGAGTTCTCGGAAGAAAACCTCTCTGGAACCGCACAGTATGCAACCATTGTGGTTCCAGTATATGAACTCATCGCCGTCGGGCGGTGCGGTTAAAAAAGTAGCTATCATCATCATTTTGAACAACTCTCAGAACACAACCCGTTGTACAATCGGTAGAACACACAAAGGAAGGCAAAATCTCTCCTTAAATTTAAAGGTTCAATACTGTGTGTAATCTTAGGATTGTCGACAATTCTCACAGCTCGTCTCTGAATCGAATCACACGGTCCAAGCTGGTATTTTTTTTTTTTTTTTTTTTTTTTATATTGGTTCAGCATAGTGGCTCCTCTTCGCCTGTTGGTAAGCGAAAAGGGGAGCCCAAATTGCAGCGGCAACTGACAAAGGACTACGGTGTCCTGTCAGTTGACGCTACCATGCTGGCCCGCAAGGTGCTTCTTCACGCTTCGTTTGAAGGATCCCATGTTGTAGGAAGGAGGAAACACATGTGCAGGCAAGGCGTTCCACTTTTTAATAGTTCGACAGAGATAGGAGTTGCCGAACTTTTTAGTACGAGAACAAATGTCCTCAACAGTGGAATGATGACATCGCAAGCCTGCACGTGTGGTTCTATGACGGAAGGGAGAGGGTGGGATGAGGGAAAATAGTTCTTCAGAGCACTCACCATGGTACAGGCGGTAAAATGTACTTAGGGAGCCTATGTCCCTACGAAGTTGCAGAGGTTCTAGGTATTTTGTGACCTCTTCGTCGTCGATTATGCGGATAGCCCGACGCTGCAACCTATCGAGAGCCTCGAGAAGATACTGTGCGGAGCCGTCCCAGAAATGCGAGCAATACTCCACGCAGGCCCGAACTTGAGTCTTATAAAGAAGACAAAGTTGGTCCGGCGTGAAGAACCGGCGCACCCTGTTCAGGACTCCGAGTTTCTTGGAAGCTGTTAAAATGAGGCTCTCGATGTAATTTCGTTGGTTTAGGTCGCAACGAATATCCATGCCTAGCATATTCAGGCTATCGCGCATATTGAGGGTAGCGCCCTGAAGACTGGGAGTGGGGTGGAATGGGGACATTTTTGTTGTGAACGCGCACACTTGAGTTTTCTTGGCATTGAACTCAACCAGGTTATTGGAACCCCATTTACTAACGAGGTCCAAAACCCGATTAAGCTCAACGACAAGACTCTCACGCCTCTCACCAATTTCTGCCCGACTAGCACTAGGCCGCCCGAAATATCGCCCATGGACCGTACTGTCATCTGCATAGCAATGAATATTACCAAGTGGCAGCATGTCATTGATATGCAGAAGAAAGAGGGTGGGCGATAGGACGGAGCCCTGTGTGTGGTATACAGGTGCTCCCGCCCAAAGGTGATTGCAGTACTCCAAGTGCGGTGTGACTTGATACTTATATAGCACAAGTCTTTGGCCTGCACTGAAGTACTGCTTTGCTCTGTTGAGCACACCGAGTTTTTTGGATGCCAGCTTGACTTTGTCCTCCATGTGATTTCGATATTGCACATCACTGGAGATTCCGACGCCAAACATCATACATACTTTTGGTGACGGTAAGAGGTATGTTCTGGAATTTAGGATAGGCAAATGGAGTTTTCTTAGCGGTGAATGCGCAAATTTGTGACTTCTTGGGGTTGAATTCGACCAAATTAAGCCTCCCCCAGTCAGATACTTTAGCCAAAGTACCATCCATTTCAGACACAATTTATCACGGCTTTCCTCCACAAGGTAACGAGGGATGTTTGCACGGCCTGTATAATAAGTGTCCCCGGTGCTGTCGTTCGCATAACAATAAATGCCATCAATTGATAACATAATATTGATATCCAGCATTGATATCCATACTATCGGAGCATCCATCGTCAATCACGGCTTTTATGCATCTGTTGGATAGCTGGCGACTGGCACAAACCCTCGGGCAGCCTGTATAATGGTAACTTCGAGAGAAGACCCCGGTGCCAGACCCGATCGAATGCCTTCGCCATATCTAGGCTGACAGCCAATACCTCACCTTGACTATCGCCAATGCGCAGCGGTATGTAAGATACACTAGAAGATCACCAGTTGAGCGTCTATGGCGGAAACCGTATTGACGGTCGCTAATAAAGTCGTGATCCTCTAGGTATCCTAGGAGTTGTGTATTCATCACGCGCTCCATCACCTTGGAAAGAAGGAAGGTTATGACGATAGGCCTGTAATTCGATGGGTCTGATCTATAAGCAAGCGTTCGGACCAGCACTGCATTGTGTATAGCCGAGCTGTGCCTTCTAGTTTTTTACTGAAGAAGAAGTTATCCCAACACTACATTCACACAATTTCTAGCACTCACGCGTCTGTCCACATCAGCGATGTACATTTCATCTCTGCTGAAAGCGCATTCAATATACAATCTCATCCAATTGTTCGAACACTTCTTTATTGACGGTAACCCTTACATTATTGTGACCAGTGTTTATATTCCAGATAGTATTTCTGCTAATATCTCGGCATCATATGCATACAGATGTATTTCTTGTATTTATCCTCCTAATATTTCAATAGGTTGAAAGCCTTAAAATAATAATTAGAGACATCACTCTCGGGAATATACTAATAGTTTTATACTAAAATATATACAGAACTATTAAAATTAGATAAAAATTAAGATAAATTTTAAAGAGTTTAATATGTGAATTTATTTTAACTTTCACTTACCGTAGAGTTATCCCCAAATGTTCTATAACTAACAAACTGCAAATAACCATAGTAAGAACTTCTCCGAGATATTCTGGCAAAACCAATTTTTATTAATTTACCATATTTTGGGTTCACGTATTCCACCTTGATTTTCTCTACTTTTATTTCCAGGCTCTAAAACATTTTGTAATGAAATATGAGAATGTACGAAAATCCTTGTTTTTTAGAGACTGTGAGACTATTTAGTGGGATTATTTTAGAAACTAGAGACGTAGCACATAGAAGTGAAAGCTGTAGCAATAAATCTTGAAATGATAGTCTGGTATCAGATATTGCTCTCTTGTGGGCCTCTAACTGGACTATAACATGGACTTTTCAGGAACACCGTTCCTATATGAAATGTATATGTTTGTCTGTGTGTGCGTTTTTCCGAATATTCGAATACTGTCTTCATATTCGGATTCAGCATAAAAAAGTAGAATAGAAATGTTCAGGAACACCGTTCGTATCTCTTAAGGAACATGGTCAAAATGGCCAACAAATTAAAAAAAAAATGTTATATAATTGACGAGCCAGGTGTTCCTCTGGCAACGCAAGCTTGCGCATTCTCAACTGGTTTATGTTAGAAAAGTATCTTGATGATATTTTTTAACTATACTTCTTCGCGTGTAAGCCTTATGGACCAAATATCCCGACTTCAATGATATAAAAAGAGAAATGTATATTTACACATTTCACATATTTTATATCAGTGCTCACACCCATTCCCTAGAAATCAATATTAGATACGTTATAACGGGGGTCTATAACGATTATTTTGGCTTATTCTTTTAGATAGATACAGGGTATTAAGAATATTCAGAGTGGCAAGAGCTCTTCCGACGATTTCATTTAGAGAACTGTGACATGGCAAAATAACCGTCAGTATAGGCTTTTTTTTATAATACATTGGGAGGCATAGAAGCATAAGGCCCATATGATGTAAAGCGGGTACCGTAGTCTATTAATGCTTGCGATATATTAATATCATATCACTCGCGCCATGCCTCCTCTGCCGCTTACACAGCAAATTCTTTGGGAGCTTACTGGTGACCTCACTCATACGCAGGAACACAACAACCCTGTAGGGAGTTATTATTTGGCTGCGGTTTTCTGTGAGGTGGAGGCTAGTCTATGGCACACATCAATCAATACCTGTGCTTTTTGAGCATCGAAATGATGACTACTATTCGAACTTAGGACTAAAATTTGCAAAAGTTAATAAAACTGTTCACGAAACAAACATATTTTCAACAAGAACAATAAGATTTAACTAAAAAAAAAAAAAAAAACCTGTTTTCAAAAAAAATAACAGCAAAAAAATTGTTCTGAAATGCTTATTTTACTTTTAAAGAAAAGTCTTACGGTTATCTTACCGGAGTTATACGTAGTGTAAGTAGGTGTTACGTGATATAAATAGATCAAGAGAGATTAAATGTTTTATTTGTACATGAATTCGGAAAATTGCAATGATCCTTTTTAAGTCCAGATAAACGTATTCAAAAACTTATTAAAGTAGTATTTTCTTATTTATTCTCTCTCTGTCTCTACCATATCCAGCTCTCGCTTCTATACTCCTTGTTTTATAGTTGGGGTCAGCACCCAGTTGTAAAAAGCAAGCTTTACCTAATGGGTCAGGTTCGCTTGTATGTCTGAGGGAGACTGAGTGACTGGTGCTGGATTATTTCAGTGTTCCCTTTTCTCAGTACCAAGCTGGTACAGCCTAAATAAACTTAGCCTTAAGTGCGTTTTATATAGAGGTGTACGTGCTGGAGGAGAGCACTTGTCCCAGAAATGCCGCTATGTTCTGCTACGGTCGTCAAAAACTGTGGTCTACCACCATACGGTTAAAGTTCATTTGCGCGTCATACGACATCAATGTTGGTTTTCTAAGTTGTTGATTTTGTAATAAAAACTTGTACTGAAAGTCCTGTTCTTTACATTTTTATTCATTACTTTCAGCTAGAATGTGAGAAAATATAAATAAATACATACCTGTATTGTTACGATAGCGAATAATAAAATCGTAATTTTATTCATTTTTATTCTTCAATGGAACAACATTAAAACATTTCTTGTTACACGAGTTTATATAATGCAGCATAGATCACATTAAAATAATTATGTGAATTTGCCTCTTCCGTTATTCTTACAAATCATTTTCATGATGATACAGATGGCGAACTGATACAATATATTATTTTATGCGTCGGGAAGTTAATTATATTAAAATCCCGACGCATAAAGTACATATTAGTCAAGTCAGCTAGGCCATGCCGGCTGTGATATGAGTCCAATCGGCGTCTCTACTTAAACACACATAACTTTTTTATATTACTCACTATAGGGTGGTAAACTACAGTACTTTGTTATCCGTCCTAGCAGTATAAAAAAAAATACGCATGAATCCACTCCACACTCCAATAAGTCCACATAAACTGAGTAAACATCAAAAAACATAAATAGTTGATGACTGAGCTTGACTTCGAGCACCTGATCACGTTTCTCGATTCGGTTATCCGATCGGATCAGTCCCACATATAGACGGTTAAGTAGTGACGAAAGATACTTTATACTAAGTGTTTATTAAAACATCTCAGTCGCTTAAGCAAAACAACTTGAAGGGTTAATCTATCTATTTATCTATCACTTCAAATTCCTTTCGAGATAGGGAGAGCGCCACATGACTCGATCCTAAGTCTACGAACGCACTCGGCGGCCGGGTCACGGCGGCTAGGTCGGGATGGCCAGTGAGATCTATCTATTGTTCATAATTTTAAACACCGCACGCATTTAGCGACAAGCAGCCAGCATCCGGGATTGACCGCAGCGACCAGCGAGATCGAGCGCGACACACACGTCACACACCTCAATCGCTTCGTTGATATTGATTGCTCTTCTCATGCACGCTCGCCGGTTTCTAAGGCTTCCGACATCGCCTTGTGATAGAACACGATCAATTTGGTTATGGTAGGTAAGTATTCACCTTTCTCGGCTCCTACATTCTACTACTATTGCTATGTACATCTGTTTCGTAATTCTTTCAACTCTATATCTAACATCGTCGTTGCAAATACGGTCTAGAAGCGTTACGCCACGAAATTTGCGCAACCTATTATTTTATCCTAGTTTCATGCTCTCTCTGTCATACCCAGCCCTCGATTCTATAAATAAGCGTTGGAACCAGCACTGCATTGTATATAGCGAGCTGTACCTTCTGGCTCAAGTTTTTACGGTCAAGAAGACCTCCCAACGCTCCATTCACACGTTTCCAGCGTTCACTCGTCTTTCCACATTAGTGGTGTTAGTGCTAAAATGATTATAGTTAAATAATCCGAGTCGTTCTGAATATATTTCTCGTATTAACAGACTATTGTACGCGGTTCTATATATTTCGACAAATAAATACACTGCGAGTTTGTCATACCTGGGAAAAATCCGACAAAATAGTTCACATATATAGAAAAAATAATATACATGTGGCGCTCAAATCCCGTAATTCACTCAAATCACTTTGTAACACTATAGATAAAATTCCGCCCAATAAAAAAATCGGCGTCTATAAGCTGTTCGGCGATGAATGTGAACACGTTTTTATTGGTCAAACTGGTCGTAATTTTCAAACATGATTTCACGAACACGTATTGGCGTATAAAAATAATCGCCCAGAAAGGTCGCACTTTGCCGAGCATCTCATAGACAAAGGAAATCATTTATCCCCCACAAAATGGTGTGTAATATATCAAATTTTACACACCATAGACGAATGGTTTAAAACTAAATATTAGGGAATAATTAGAAATTAATAAACATAAAAATTCTAAAATTACTCTCATGAACAAACAGACTGACGTAAACAAGTCCCCACTATTAAATATCTTGTCGCTCACACCATCCATCCCCACCCTCAATTCAATATAAGGGACGGCACTGCGATGGATTTGTCACTTGTAGCATGTTATTCCTACGATTAACGTCTACAACGTCTGATGATACCTCGTGAAGAGGCGAAATACGTATCGCAGTGGCAGCGACGGTGGTGGGGGCATGCGGTTTCTGTTCCAGATGGCGGATGACCGCAGCAGCCGAGGCAGAGACTATCGGAGCAGCCATGGCAGCGTCGGCATGTTGCATCTACTAACGGTAGTGGGTGTGGGTGCCGGTCGGCACTAGGCCGCATGAACTAATTGGTGGCGGAAGCACACAAAGAAGGTTAGATCAAATTGTATAAAAAAATGTTGTAGAAAACTTTATTGTACAACAACTAACATATCAATATGTATGCACATGATTTGGTGAATAATAGTACTTTAAAATGGTGGACTTATCCCATTAGGGATCTCTTCCAGTAAACCATAGAGAACCTGAAAGGATATAGCTTGGTGAGAGTTTTAGAAATAATGTAATTAGTTACTAAGATCGACTGAATAGGTACATTTTCGGATATATTAACTAGTATGTACAAGACTGGTAAAGAATATATAAGAAATATTTGTTTATACACTTATAAGAAATATTAGACGATGCACACAATGAATTAAGAACATAATACATATCACTACTAGGTCAATATGTCGGGAGTACTGATCACGTGCTTCATCACGCTGAATTTGAACGAATTAATAGTTTGTGATATTTTTACATCAAATAGAAGCGAGGACCATAAACCAGCTGCATACACACTAAAAGATTTGGTATAGTTATATAAGTTGGGAACAAGAATGCCTGATTGTTGCAAGATCGCAGACTATCACCTATAGTGCAAAACGTGAATCTTTCCCGTAAGTAATTTAGAGTCGTAGAATGAAAAAGGACATGATAAAGCAAACTAAGGACGTGGAGAGTTCTGCGAGGATACACCGGTAGCAAATTAGGGCGGTTGCGATATTCAATAATGTGGTTGAACTTCCGCGAGTCAAAAGCATTCCTGAACACAGATTTTGTATTTGCTCCAACTAACTGAGTAATTCATCAAATGGGTCTAAGTAAGCTATATCTTTATAATCCAGGACAGGAACCAGAAGAGTCTGCATCAGTAATGCTTTGGTATTGACAGGAAGATATTGTTTGAGTCTTTTCAAGAAGTGGAGAGAAGCGAAGATCTTACGACTGACTTAAGATCCCCAGAATAAAGTTAGGTTAAAAATGATATCTACCTAAATTTTTGACTGTGGATAAATAAGGGATATTTTATCCAAATAAAAGAAATGATTTCAAATACAACATCAGGACAATCTTGCATATTTCGAAGACGTGATGTGAAGTAAGTATTGCCAATGATAATTGATTGTGATATGGCTGAAAGTAAGTAAAATAAAAAAAAGAAAGTACCCTTAAACCAAAGTCATTAGACTATTTCGCAATAAAAGATCATTATGAGAATATCGGTGGCATCATTCAAATTATCCAGCAAAGCAACTGCATATATTTGAAGCATTGAGATGGTGTGAGGAGGAAAGCTTTGAAGTTACACCGTTAATGAAAATTGATCTAGTTCGATTCGTTCTATCGACGCCAATTAGATCTAGTTTCATCAATCTTTACCAATAGTGACGATTAAGAAGACATGATTTAAACTACGATAAGGTCAAAGGAGATGGATTTACTGCACACAGCATGCCAAGCTAAATATTAAATTCGGTCGTCTTAAATGAGGTTCTAAAATCAAGTAATACTAATAGAGTTAATTTTTTATCATCCATGTTCTTTCTAATGTCATCGGTGATCTTGACAAGTGCAGAAACAGTGCTACGCCCAGCGCGAAACCCGGACTGGTATTGACTCAAGAGGTTATGCTGATGTAAATGATTTGATAGGCATTGGCTCATAATGTGTTTCAACACCTTGGAAAAAAGCAGGTAGAATAGAAATTGGACGGTAATCCAAGAAAGAATAGTGGTTAGGTTTTTTCGGCTAAAAGATTACATGGACATCTTTTCATAATGAATTCCCTAAAGAATCTTTCCATAAAGAATTAATTAATTCAGGAGATTGAAGTTGTGTATTAATTTTTCTACGTTCATTCGTGATTTTCTACAATGCAACTCTCTTGCCTTAGAAAAGCACATACAAAACATGTCTCATGCACGTGAATTTGCTGATAACCAAGATTAGTTTATTAGTAATACGTATAGTGTGCCTTGCTTCCTACGTCCCAGTCCATATTATTTCTACATGTTTGAACTAAAAGTGCACGCCATTTCAAAACTTTTGACCATAAATCTTAATTAAACCTACTTTCTTTTTTACATTGTCACAACGAACGTAGTCAGTAAGCCTTACACCACAAATTTTGTGCCATACTCGTATGTATACCGCGTTTATTCAACTTTCAAAAGCTTTTTGCCATATCTATATATTATTCAAACTACAAGCTTCGTGTAAATTGGTTTAAAAAATTTCACTATCAAGATTAATGGTAATTTAATTTAGGTAAGCAATTTTCTGAGAACATCCCATAATAGATTATCTTCTTGATATAAAAGAAGAACTTCTAATAAATCTATCTAGCATTCTTAGTTCTTGACTTTGTATTGTGATAATAACTTTCATTATAAGTCCTATTTCATTACATTTTCATTATTTACTATCAGCTGTCCAAATAAAGAAGTTAAAGACAAAACAAAATACATACCTCTATTATTGTGATTGCGGATAATAAAACGGTAATAATATTAATTTTTATTCATGAATAGAACAACATTAAATATTTTTTTTCAACCAAAGTTTATATAAAGCGAAACAAAACACATTAAAATAATTATGTGAAATCGTCACTTCCGTTATTTTAAAATGTGTAATGTTTTGTTCCGGAAGTCAGTAAATATATACGAGTACATATCGGCAGAACGAATCGGCGAGTTGATGTCCGCTACGATTTGAGTCCTACAATCACCTTATCGACTACTATCAACTACACAAAGCTTTTTATATTTAGTCAATAGATAAAGACGTTACTTTGCGAAAGTCAAATTTACATGCAATTTGATCTAAGTGCTTTCTGTGCTTCCGATATCACACACAAAGCAGCACCTAATATACAATAATCACCAGAGGGAGACTTGTCTGCGACCCCTGTCTCTCCTATTTCTACCGCCAAGCAGCTATATTTATATAGCTGTGTTCCGGTTTGAGAGAGGGGTGAGATATGGCTGAGAAATTCTGCTGAGGTCTCAATCTTATCATCTAATGCGGGCCGCATGCTTGTTTGTCATGCTAGTTGCAAAGAATATACGTTTATTATACAACGTCAAAGAGGCATACAAGCATACGGCCTACCTGATGTAAAGCCGTTACCGTAGCCTATGAACGCTTGCAATACATTAAGTAGCTTGCGCGATGTCACCTCTGCTGCTAACACAACAACAGGAACACAACAAGCTTCAAGGAAGTTGTTGTTTGACTGCGGTTTTCTGTGAGCGGGATAACTTTTATGATGCGCCATACCTCACTTTAAACACCCAAACAAACAAACGGACACTGCTTAAAAAAAGTAGCATTATTAGCCACCCCGCGACCAAGCTCGTTAAAATACCGAAAGAAACTTGTAAATTGGTTATATAAATTTTAAAATCTATACCAGAGGTATTTTTTCAAATTGTTTTGAACCTAATATTATATAGACTTTAAAATAGCCCCGGATTCGGGAAACCCTACTTAACCTTCGTTCCGAAAGGCTTTCCCCGGGAAATTGAACTGCTAACCGTAGTAAAGTCCCTGTTCCAAGCATGCCGGAAAGAACTGGTATAGATCCTGCAGTAGCAGAGGAAACTGCCACGCCAGGATACTTTCACTATGGTGAAAGCCATCGGGATTTTGTCCTATGCTCAGTATTCTCCGCGACTACTCTATTTTTCAACCGTTACGTACTTTAATGGCAACTACGAAAAATAAGTGTATTACGAGTACATTAGAATTTGTTAACAATACTGTGTTTCATAATTTATTTATTCTTCGTCGAATATGTAGTTGTAGTTAATTACAAAGTCCAAGCTATGTCTTGCCAATTAGGGAGGAATACAAATTTTGAGGAAAGACAAAACATTATTTAAATTTATAAATACTCATAAAATGTTCATTATCAATACCTAATTATTAAAGAGATTATTAGATAAAATAATATTAAATAATAGTGAAATAGTCGATAGTGCTAAATAATTAATGTCTTTAATACTACAATACCTCAGATAATTGTATCCTCTAAGAATTCAGTAACCTTGTAATATGATTTTTCTATAAAGAGCGATTTCATCTGCTTTTTACATAATGGTATAGGCAACTCTTTTATTGCACTGGGTAGTTTATTATATATTTTCACCGTCATCCGAAAGAAACTTTTTTTTTTTAATAAAGTTGTGTGTGTGTGACATCATAATGCAGTTTAGTTTTATTGCGAAAATTCCGTTGGTGGACTGTTGAAGACATTATAAAGAAGTAAGGGTTGGTTTTCACAAATATTTCAACTTCGACTACGTATAAGATTGGGAAAGTTCATAAATGTAGTCTTTTGAAATGCGGTTTGCATGATCCTCTATAGTTCAGATTACAAATAGCTCTTATAATTCTTTTTAGAATCTTACATACATTTTACCAATTGGTGGATTTGCCCTAGAAGAAAATTTCGTAACGCAATATGGACTCGACGTGCGTATTGTATGCTACCAACGAAATCCTCCTTTCGAAGACAGTTGGTAACATTCTCAGAGCGCAATAAATTTGGAGAATTTTTTACACATTGTCTTGATATGGCTTCCAATTTAAGTATTCTATTCTGCAACTGTACACATGTTGTTAGCTGTGATAGTTATTGGCGTTAGAGTAGCGGACCTTGGGCTCCGAAGCATAGGACGCGACTGGGATTAATGCTCGGATGGTGACGATGAGTTATAGGTTTCAGAGTTCTCTGGCAAAAGTAAAGAATTCTAGTATTATTAAAATATATTACTAAGTTGTTCATGTCAAGCTACTCGTATTTCACAATAGTTTGATGCAATCATTTGTGGCGTTTCATAATTCGAAAGATGTTCATATTTTATATTAGCGAATAGTCGTCAGCGAGTTCTATACTTGTTTAGATGCTTGACAAAACCAGTGAGCTAAATCAAAATATACTCGTACAAACATGGGACTATTAGGATCTCAAAATTTACGAAATGTCTTCTACACGACTCCATTTGGTGTATTGGGAGCATTATTCTCATTGCTATTATATGTAAGATAAATGCTTTTTTAAGCTATAATCATAGCTTTTCCCCCATAATTTTATGCTATATCTTAGGCGAGATTCAACTAATGCATAATATGTAATTTTCAGTTGTTCCATAGTCAATTCCTTTCATTCATCATTCAATCTCACATCCAAGATGTCATTTTTTCTTGCAGTCATTCAAAATACCATAGCTTTGGTTTTCTGGGGATTAAGTTTCAGATTATTGGCATCAAACAACTGAGAGAAGGCTGAAGGCTGTAACTGCGCCAGTTATCATACTATTAAGCTCAGCAGTGTTTTATGCTGATAAAATGGCATTTATATCGTCAGCGAAAATCCCGAGTCTGATGTCAGGTATGAGGTTACACATAAAAGGTATCAAGTCATTTGTAAAAATGGCCCTCTAGTAATTTTAATCAATTTTGATTTATATGTATTTTCGCAATTATCTAGCACACTTTAATTCAACAAATTGATATATATTTGTTAAGTACGACTGGAGAAGTTGTAGGACGTTTTGATTAATTCCGTAATGTTGTAGCTTTCCAGTCAAGATTTCATGATCCACAGTGTCGAAAGTCGAGCTCTAGTCCAAAAACAGCCCAGTGACTTTCATTTTCCTGTTCAGATTTGCAATGACAGCATCAATTAAAGTGTTCACCACGTCTCTAGTCCCGCGTCACTAGTATTTGCCTGATATCCAAATTGCCGTGCATTCAAAGTACCATTATCAGTGAGATGTCTTGTAAAACGTGCTGTAAGCCTTCAGAACCCGTTATATACCTTTTCCCATACATTTCGCGGTCATATATGACCACACGGGTTTCGAAGGGTTTTTTTAGAAAAGTTTATTTTCTCAAAGATTTTAGAAAGTATCAGCAGTAAAGAAATCGGCCTATAGTTATCAGATTCTATCTTTGCTCCTTTTTTATATACAGGTAACCCTTTACCAATTTTCAATTGTTTAGGAAAATCCCCTGTTCATAGCAATTTTTAAAAAGATGGCAAGCGGTTCCACTAGTATGTCCACATTTCGTTTAAAGACTGAAATCGGTATTTCGTCCCACCCGCACGATTTTTTATCTTCCATTTTAGATATAATCTTGATAACTTCTGCTGTTGGTACTTTCTCCAAAGTCATACTAGTTTTACATTCTTTACTGTTTTGTTGAAGGAATCTCATTACTGATTCTACGTTGCCTCTGGTTGAGGACTGGTTATAGTTAAACTTTTCTGCAAAGACATTTACTATGATGTCTGTTTCAACTATGTATTTATTACTTTCTTACTACGATACTTATTACTTACTACGATATTTTGCGCTTATTTGTGTACGATACTTTTTTCTGTGTTTGTTTACTCCATAACGCTTTAGCTGAGCTTTTAGACTTTTTTATATCTGACTGAACAGCAAATTTTTGGCGCATCTTACAACTTTTCTAAAAATTCTTATGTATGTTTTCCTAAACTTTTTTATTGATTCATCATTTATTGAGGGCAATATGCCTGTGATGAAGGTAACTGATGAGATGAGGGGTCTAAAATTGTAGCATTGTAATAAGGGTAAATATCCGACTTTTGGTCGTTAACCGCTAGAAGATTTACATTGAAATCCCCACTGATTACGCATTTTCTATTAAAAAGTGTTCAAGTACTAATTCAAACTTGTCCAAAAAAGCTTTGAAATACTTATTTTTTGGATTTCTAAATATACAAATCACATTAATTTCAGTTTCTAAGTCTTTTGTACCACAAATTTCAAATTACTCTATACCATTTCTTACAAATTTCTAATTCTTTAACATTAGAATCTTTAATTCGCAATATGAGGCTACCACGTCTTATTTTCTTTATTCTAGTGTTATAAGAAATTATAGTATAATTAGTTAAATTAAACAGTTAAATATTTTCATTATTTAATAAATGTTCCATAATACAAACAAATTTTGACATAGTGCTTTGTAATGATCAAGATACATGTCCAATTCATTCTTTTTACTCGTCACACTGTTACGGTAGAACTATGATTCTATACTTCCATGTTATTTGAGAATGTTAGTACTGCTAGCGTCATCTGTTAAGAAGAAGATGAATTCATCATGATGGCAACACGTAGCTGTCAACTGGTAGATTTAGTTTGACAGATGCAGGTTCCGCCTTTTTGGCCGCAGTACTCCATATAGGAAGCATGGAAAGTTATTTTAAAAATGACTGTGTGTGTCTGAATTCCTTTTAGAATAAACTCAACAAACTCAGCAGCTACCTCAACCCGCACAGACGCGCGGATTAGGGCGTCCCCCGTAGGCGACGCGCACCGATCCGCCCTCGTCGGTGCGGGTTTAAGTGCATGCGGCGGTGAGGGCCGCCACCCACCACGCAACGCCCAACCTGGCGGGTCGAGGAGAGCTGAGTGTCGTATAGGCAAATGGAATGTGAGAGGTGGATTACAAGATAAGACGAATGAGTTGATAGATATAATGAACGAGAGATGCCTAAATGTCTTGTGTGTGACAGAGACCAAGCGAAAGGGAAGCGACGTCGAAAATATGCCCGGTGGCATGATGGCCCTGTGGTCCGGGGTGAACCAGGACGATCACGCCAGAGCTGGCGTATCGTTGTGCTTTCATCTCGCTTGGCCGCTGGTGTGAAAGATTACGATTTAGTAGGGCAAGACTTCTCTGGGTTAAAATAAAACTGGGGATTACGCAAATCTTTTTGGTTACAGCATATGCTCCTGTAAGCTTTACTAATCCCCAGGAGCTCGAGAAGTTTTGGGAGACCGCAAGGGGTGTTCTGGATTTGGCTGATGCGAATGAACGGATAATTATGTGTGGAGATCTGAATGGATGGGTTGGGACCAAGCGAAGCAGTTCTGAGGCTGTGGTTGGTCCATACGGAGATAAGAGAGTGAACGATGCTGGTAAGTTCCTTTTAGGCGTATGTATGGAACGAAACCTCCTTGTGTCGAACACGTTCTTCCATCACAAGGATATTCACACGTACACATGGAGACGGAATGAATAGAAAAGTGTGATTGATCTGATTTTGATATATGGACGTCTCCGAAAGTCGTTAATGGATACAAGAGCCTTCAGAGGTCCCACTCTTGAAACGGACCACTATCTGGTGATAAGCAGATTTGTGGGCCTTTTCAAGAAGTGAATTCCAAAATATTCAAAAATGCACAACGTTAATGTTCAAGTTTTCACTTCTGCCGGCACTCCCGGAGTGCAATCCGATTTTTTTTTTTATAATGGCTCAGCATAGTGGCTCCGCTTCGCCTCTTGGTAAGCGATAAGAGTAGCCCAAATTGCAGCGGCAACTGACAAAGGACTACAGGTCCTGTCAGTTGACCCTACCATGCTGGCCTGCAAGTTGCTTCTTCACGCTTAGTTTGAAGGATCCCCTATTGTAAGAAAGAGCACATGTGCAGGCAAGGCGTTCCACTTTCTAATAGTTCGACAGAGATAGGAGTTGCCGAACGTTTTAGTACGAGAAAAAATGTCCTCAATAGTGGAATGATGACATCGCAAACCTGCACATATGGTTCTATAACGGAAGGGAGAGGGTGAGATAAGGGAAAATATTTCTTCAGAGCACTCACCATGGTACAGGCGGTAAAATGTACTTAGGGAGCCTACGTCCTTACGAAGTTGCAGAAGTTCTTGGTTTTTTTAAACCTCTTCGTCGTCGATCATGCGGATAGCCCGTCGCTGCAACCTATCGAGAGCCTCGAGAAGATACTCGTACTATGCCGAGCCATCCCAGAGATGCGAACAATACTCCACGCCGGTCCTAACTTAAGTCTTATAAAGAAGACAAAGTTGGTCCGGCGTGAAGAACCGGCGTGCCCTGTTCAGGACTCCGAGTTTCTTTGAAGCTGTTAAGATGAGACTCTCGATGTAATTTCGTTGGTTTAGGTCGCAAAGAATATCAATGCCTAGCATATTCAGGCTATCTCGTGTATTGAGGGTAGCACATGAGCACGCCACAGTTAGGCGCGTGCTGGCATTGTTTCTAAGCGACCACTGTTTCACTGTTGTAGCCTATTTTGTGGTATCCAAGAAGCCGGTACTCGCAGAGTGGTTCGACTTGTGGCGTGAGGCTGTGAACTTGTATAAAACAGTCACGCTACGAGTCACAAGCACGTCCCACCTATCCTCATGCTAGGAAGTAATTCCATTGGTTGGGGCAGCACAGTGCGACACTTGGGGGTAGAAAATCATGAGTATATGCACGAATATACATATTTAATGGTCAACAACATTCCTCCAAAGGTCTGTCACATTACTTCAAAGGTCTGCCACATTTCTCCAAAGTTCTGCCTCATCTCTAAATGATATGACTAACTGAGAATAACATGACTCCGTATCAGTAGTTGAAGTGAAGTAACGGTTACGTAAGATGTCAGGCCGAGTTAATTTTTTAATGTACCTGACAAAGATGTCTGAAAATAATTCAGCACAGACAACATGTATTTAATAATATTCAGTTCTATTACTTGACGTCATTATTCAATATGCTGACATTATTTATTGTATTATGTAAATGACGATTTAAAAAGAGACATTTCTTATTTGCTAATAATCATTGCTATAATGCTAGTAGATTAAAAAGAACGATAAATAATAGCGGTACGAATAGCAAGCTATGCGCCAGTATGTGACTTAAACCACAAAATATTTCAAGACAAGCTCTCTAAAAGTCTATAAGTTGTTTCGCGATACTAATCTCGAGGATGAAGCCATGTGTAATCAGTGATGATGATAAATGAACTTACCTGTAAGGAAGTTCTATCGTTATTATACCAAAGCTTCGTTCATCCACCCTGAGTAATAAAAGTATTAATAAATTATGTGACGTCACCCCCACACTCATGAAATATAAATAATAATTAATCTAATTCTAAATTTAATTAAATAATGAACTGACTGACGTATATTGAGAAAAAAAAACACCATCTACCCATAATATAGTGTGAGAATGGCGATTGCTTTAAGATTCTACAAGTTTATTCTCATTGCTGATCTCTTTGGATGAAGGTCTGCAATTATGATAATACTTATAGCAGGTAAGTTCGTTTAATTATTAATTATGTTTAATTAAATTATTGGGAAAATAAAGATTTATTATTTTTTGCTTTCAGCAAACATGTCAGTAATTTAATACAAACAAATACCTATCTCTGTTATCACGATAGAAGATAATAAAATGGTGATTATATTCATTTCTGTACAGGGATTGAATGACATTTTTTTTAACAAGTGAGATTATATAAACCGGCGCAATACATATTAAAATGATTGAATGAAATCGCCACTTCCGTTATTATTATAAATGTGTACTTATTATTCAAATGGCGAACAAAAATAATATAATAATATAATACTTTATGGGTCGGGAACTGTGTAATTTTATACGAGTACATTTTGGGAGGTCAAGTCGACGAGGCGATGCCTGTTATGAGTCAGCCATCGCCTTTTCGACTCAGAGTTACATAGCTTTTTCATGCTATTAAAAATGATTTCTGTTCTTTGTAAGGTTTACATAACAGTAGTTGGGATCTCTTCTTTTAGGTCTTATACCTGTGGTATAACAGCTCTTTCTTCTATATGCTCTCGATGAAGCTGTTAAACAAAGTATAGAATCGTAACTTTCTGTTTATCTTATTGTAGATTATGGCCGACCGAATTATGAATTGCTTGGAAGCAAAAACTCAGTAGTATAAAAACTATTCTACTTTAGCATCGCTATTAAGATATGAAGGTGTGCTCGTTCTATACTTAGAATTGGTATCCTGAGTGCTATCCCAAATTCAAATGTAATAAAGTGAGATTAATTGAGCCAGAGCTACATAGATATATGTTCTATCCAACTATCTATATATAACCTCACGCCAATTCCCTTACGGGGTAGGCAAAGAGAACCGAGCGCCACGTGACTCGATCCTTACATACCTCACTCGCTTCTTTAACATTCATTGCTCTTTTCAAGCATACTCGCCGGTTTCTAGGGCTCCTGACATCACTTTCTGATAGAACACGACCAATTTGATCATGGTAGGCAAGTCTTGGCCTTCCTCGGCTCCTACATCCTTCTACTTTTACATTGTATATCTGCTTCGTCATTCTTTCATCCTGCATTCTTTCTACATGTCCGAACCAACGGAGCATGCCTCTCCTTATTTTAACACTGACGCTATATGTTAATAATTTCTCAATATCCAACTAGGTTCATGCCTAAATATTTAGTACAATTAAATTTTAAAATTTTATTGCAACCACATGTTTCAGAATTTATGTTGTCACTATAATGTTCAGTTTTGGATCAAGCTGAAATGTATTTCGTGTAGAAGAAGCAATGTATTATATTTTTGCTGGATTTATTGAAATTTACTGGTGACCTCACTCACACGCAAGAACACAGCAACTCTCCAGGGAGTTGTTATTTTGCTGCGGTTTTCTGTGAGGTGGAGGTACTTCCTCAGACTTTGATTGCTTTCAGAGATGCTTTGATGCACCCTACCTCTCTTAAAACATCCAGACCAAGACAAACAGACATGTTCATACACACAAATGTTTGCCTTGTGTGGGAATCGAACCTACGAGCGTTGATGTCAAAGTCGCGTCATTCACGACTGAGCCACCGAGCTCGTCATTTCTAGTCGAGTGTCTATTTCTATCAGTGTTTGTAAGATGTTACATAATGTTTATGTTATTGTTTTATGTCAATATATCAGATCTAATGAAATGTGTATAAAAAATATACATTCATGTTATTAATGCCATCTTCTTGTGTACAAAGACAAATGTTGAAATAAGACAATTGTTATTTATGAAATCATTTATTTTCAGTTTAATATGAGACATTTTAATAAAATATTTTTTTTCAGTAATGGATCAAAATAATATTTATAAAGCAGATTAAATTTATATTTAAAATCCAATAACATAATATCGGCTAACATTAAATAATATCAAACTGAATAAACATTCGTGATTTCATATTTGACTGAAGTTTGATATGCAATCCTAACATTAGCTAGTATCGTACGTAAAATAAAAACTGCAGAAGGTGCATTTTCATAAATATATAGGCTTGTTAATATAATAGGTAAGTTTTAACAATTTAAAATAGCGCTTACAACTGTCTCTTTCCGTAAGTTTACAAATTGGCATTACACATTTCTTTTCCGCCTTAAATGCGCAGTCAATGTCTGACGAATTCCCCCAGAAAATTATGCAGTACCGTATTGTTGACAACGTATGAATGATATGCAGTCATTTACTCAATACACGTAGCGTATATGAAAATCGACCTAAAACCTTACTTTCCTAACGTGTACTTTCCAGTTTAGATTGCGATCTATAGCCCATTCATTCTAAGAATTTAATTGAGTATATTTCTTGTATATGAGTGTCAAGGTAGTTTATGTCAATTGTAGGTATAATAAAAACGTTCCGAAAATATTTATATGTCAATTCTTGAAGTGTCTCAACTAAATAAAAATCTTAAGGTAAATCTTAAGATTTACTGGAAAACCTAAGATTTACTGGCAAAACCTATGTATTCTCCAGAACAGTATGTATAACGCCGTAAAAGAAGCTATATAGACTAAGTTAAGACACGTCCATCAATTGTCTGATTCTCCTACGCTTATATTCGGCGGAATTCAGCTTACTGGCATGTTTGTTTATGTAGTAATCCCCAGTGTAGTTTGGAGTCCACTGCAACTCCAAGAAATATCGCTGCATTCGGCTTTTGTTGAGTTTATAAATGTTTATTGCATGCCAATTAATTTGGAATGGCAGACAGAATATACTTACAATATAATTCGCACAAAAATGACGAATTCTAGATACCACTTAAAAAAATGCAATTTACGCATATTTCCTTACTTTTACGATAACCAAGTTAGATATAATTGTATCGAATTCCATTACACTATTGTTATTTTTTTTTTCAGGTAAAAATCCGTTCTACGTCATTTACGAGTTTAGTTTACAGGTAAGCATAATATTACTTTTTGATTTGTATCAGCGAGTTTTTAGTTTCGAGTTGCTACTGACGTGAGAGTTATTTATATTGTATATATTTTAAAATCAAAAGTTCAGTGCCGTACTGTAATTTATATCTGGAATTGTATATTATTTGATATACATTCTTCATCTTATTTACTTGACCTATTCCATTAAAACTCCTAGACCTAGCCCCAAGGTTTTGCGCATGCGATGTTATGCCAGAATGAATGTTGAAGAGGTGCGGCGGGATGCTTCATCCATTGACTGGGAGCCACTGGTGTCTGCCGGAAATATTGATGATAAGGTCCAAATTTTTAATGACTCTGTTCTCAGGTTATATGATCGCCATGCACCGGTTAGGGAAGTCAAACTGAGGCATCCTCCCGCCCCTTGGATGACAAATGACATTCGGTTGGCAATGAAACATAGGAATCGAGCTTATCACCGATATAAATGTGTACGCACTGATGACGCCTGGACAGCATATAAACTTGCAAGGAATAGGTGTAACCAGATGATACGTAACGCTAAACGCCGCCATATTCATGACAATGTATCTTCTGGTTCTTCTGCGGACATTTGGAAATTTTTGGCGACACTTGGGATAGGCAAATCGTCTAGCTCTCAGTTACCTTCTAATATCAGTTTAGATGATATTAATAAACACTTTTCTTCTGTCGACATTTTGGATCCTGTTATCAAATGCCAGGCTGTTGATTTTATTACTAATCTCCCACCTATCAATGTAGATGTTTTTAATTTTTCTTCAGTTAACCCAGGTGAAATCAAGAAGATTATCATGTCCATAAAATCCAAGGCTGTCGGCTGTGATGGCATTAGTCGAATCATGATTACCACTATCCTTGATCAATTACTTCCAATCATTACTCATATAGTAAATTTTTCACTCCCCACAGGCCAATTCCCTTGGTTATGGCGCAATGCAAACGTCATTCCTCTACCTAAAATCTCTAGCCCAATCCTCCCTAATCATTTCCGTCCCATTTCAATTCTCCCTTTTTGTCTAAAGTTCTGGAAGCATGCGTCCATAAAGATCTATCCCGTTTTGTCTATAGTAACAACTTGCTTAGTGAATTTCAGTCTGGGTTTCGTCCGGGCCACAGCACTGTTACTGCACTCCTCAAAGTTATACAAGACATTAAGGATAATATGGAGGATTCTAGACTAACGGTGTTATGCCTAGTTGACTTTTCGAATGCTTTTAACAATGTGGATCATGATATCCTACTTTCAATTCTTACTCATCTTAAGGCTTCACCTGTGGGTCTGGAATGGTTTTCTAGTTATCTTCACGGTCACCAGCAAATTGTTCGGCTCGGTGAAACCTCATCGAGTTTGTCAGTACTTGCTGCTGGTGTACCGCAAGGCGGAATTCTCTCTCCTATTCTGTTCTCCATTTTCATCAACCAGCTTGTCTCAAATCTTCAGTGTTCATTTCATCTGTACGCCGATGACTTGCAACTTTATTCTCATGCTGATTCGGGCAATATTACACTAGCTATTGATAGATTAAACCAGAATTTGAGTCATGTCAGTGACTGGTCCAAGCAATTTGGAGTCGCTGTAAATACGTCAAAGTGTCAAGCCATAATCATAGGTAGTTCTCGAACGCTGAATAAAATTGATGTGAACACTTTGCCGGCTGTCACCTTTGACGGTGCGACTATACCATACTCCTCCAGTGTGAAAAATTTGGGATTGCTCATTGACTCGGCGTTGAGCTGGCAAGCTCAGGTCATTAGCATATGCCAGAAAGTTATTGGAACATTACGTAGTCTTTATCGTCTTAAAAACTTTCTTCCTCTCAAGACTAAAATATTGCTTGTGCAAAGCCTCACTCTTCCCATAATCGACTATGGTGATGTGTGCTGTACCGATTTGAATGCAGACCTTTTAAACAAACTTGAACGGCTTCTTAACAACTGTATTCGTTTCATATTTGGTCTTCGGAAATATGACCATGTGTCTTATTATCGGTCTCATCTTAAATGGTTACCCATTCGTTAGCGACGCAGTGTGCGCATTCTTACTACTCTTTTTTCTATCCTGTATGACAGTGCTTCACCGGCTTATTTAAAGACCAAATTTCAATACCTTTGTTCAGTTCACTGTAAAAACCTTCGCTCTGCAGATAGCCTCGTCCTTCTTTGTCCCCCTCATCACTCTGGTTTTGTTGACCAATCTTTCAAAATACAGTCTGTTCGACTTTGGAATGCGTTACCTATAGATATCAGAAAGTCTTCAACTCGCAATACGTTTAAATTTTTGACACGCACCCATCTCCTGGGCAAGTTTCAGGAATCGCAGACATAATGTAACTATGTATTTGTATTTATATATATATATATATATATATATATATATATATATATATATAAATACAAATACATACATACATAATGTAACTATGTATTTGTATTTATATATATATATATATATATATATATATATATATATATATATATATTTATTCTATACATATTAAGTATTGTGTTTATATTGTAGTATGTATGTATATAACGTATATTTAATTTTTATCTATGAATATGTGTTTTATAATCGCATTGTATTTGTTGATGTTGTTCCCTTGTGCACCTACTTATATACTATTTTCTGCATCACCCTAAGGTTGACTGGTAGAGAATGCTTGTATAGCATTAAGTCCGCCGTTGTACACCTTTGTGCATAAAGTTTAAATAAAATAAAATAAAAAAATAAACATTCAGGCAATTCGTTCTAAAGTACTTTGTGCATTTACGCCATAGATTCGTACATACAAACCAGCGCTAGCTGTCACCCACCCACTACCGTTACATGCATACCGTTGCCACCATGGCTGCTTTGGTCGTTTTTGATTCAGTTGCTTTGGTCGCCTCTGCGATAGCCCGCCATTTAGAAATAATATGGTACGAATACGAAAAGATTTTCATAGCATATTATTTTCACGACTCCACTCTCCACGAGGCATCCTGAGGCGCTGTAGATGTTCAACAGCGCCTCAGGATGCCTCGCGGAGAGGTAAAACACAAACACAGAGATGTACCTCCAAATGATAACTATCTAGAGTTGTTGTATTCCTACATTTGATTGACGTCACCAGTAAGCTCCCAAGGAGTTGCTGTGTTAGCAGCAGAGGTCGTATGGCGCGATTGATACTTAACGTATTACATGCGTTCTTATGCTACGGTAACCGCTTTACATCAGATGCGCCGTATGCTTGTATGCCTCCCGACGTTGTATAAAGAAATACTAGTATTTAAACATTATTAAAATGAATTCCTCGTCTTCAATGTATCTACTTTATTTTCTCAATAACAAACTATATAGAGTTTATGTAACTATGGTTATGGAGTCTACTGCTCCATCTTCTTACAATCTTCAATACAATGGGACGAATGCTTGCGCAGCGAAGCGCTACATGAATGTGGCGCTCCATTCTCGCTGCCTATTCCGCAAGGAACTTTGCTTGAAAATGCAAATATATAGACTAAATATTATAAAAATAAAGAATGCTCATAATTCAACATTAGGACCTCTGTAGCATCTTGTATCCATTATAATATTTCAATCTCTTATTAAGAGATGTAGGAACCAGCTAGGGATCGTGCTGTGCTCTGGCCCGTCAGAGCTGTCAGTAGTGGAGGGCCTCTTGCTCAAAATATTCGTCTAGTAAAGCACCTCCACCTTACAGAAAAACGCTAAGTAGAAACTCAGGGAGTATTGTTGTGTTCCTGTGCGTGAGAAACTTCGCTAGTTATTTGAGAAGTCAGTGTGCGGGCTGCGGGAAGACCGGCAGATATAGAACCATCAAGAACAGTATGGGTACGGAAGGCTGGTCAGGGGAACCAGGTGAAACGTCTAACCGCTGACCACCCACGGATCAGTACTCCCGATTCCTCGGGAACCACCGAATCTGGGCGGCGAACCGCCAACTCGTGCAAAATTCCTGTTGTAATGCTCGTACCGGAGGAGACCGGTGTGGATCCTGCTGCTGCAGCAGGGGAGGGAGGACTATGAGGCCTTCAAGCAGTATCACTCCACGGAAGATAGAAGATAGTGATTTTGGGAGACTTTAATGTCCATCACACCGAATGACTTGTCTCTCCATGCTCTGATTCCGCAGGGAGATGAATGATGATGGATTTGAAAAGTAAATTAAATGCTGCCTCTAGAACCAGTAGGACGGTAATTGGCGGAGCAAAATATGATTTCATCGGTAAAGTTGGTGAGCGACTTGGAATCCTTCTGTCTGGGAGCCATGTTTTCTGGTCACTCACTAAAGCTGGTGAAGGAAACTTTCATCAGTTGTTCATGTCAACCATTGCAAGAACCGGATGGCAGTCTGGCCTATCCACCCGGTGTCCAAAAAGGGCAATAGCTCAAATCCATCGAATTACAGGCCTATTACTTTAATCTCCCTTCTTCCAACACGTGATAAACACACAACTCTTGGTATACCGAGAGGATCACGACTTGATCAGTGACCGTCAATACGGGTTTCGCCACGGTCGTTCGATTGATGATCTTCTAGTGTACTTTACATACCGCTGTGCTTCAGCGATTGAGACTCATGGTGAGGTATTGGTTGTCAGCCTAGATATGGCAAAGATATTAGATTGGGTCTAGCATCGGAGTCATCTATCGAAGTTATCTTCGTACGAGCTGCCCAGATTCTTGTCAATAAAAATAGAAGTTGATCTATTATACACGTTTCTTTATTGCAGTTTCAGGAATATTCCTTACGATATATAGCGCTATTTGTTATCGCAATACACTACAACTACATATACAGTGTCTTGTAGCAACGACCATATTCTAAACAAAAATGCGTTAGATTCGATAAAACACGTTTTAGGTGCTAAATAAATATCCAACTGGAAAAATATCATTTTTTACTTTGGCTGTATTC
The DNA here is from genome assembly GCA_947507595.1 of Pyralis farinalis. Taxonomy (NCBI): domain Eukaryota; kingdom Metazoa; phylum Arthropoda; class Insecta; order Lepidoptera; family Pyralidae; genus Pyralis; species Pyralis farinalis. The sequence continues at coordinate 25,600,654 of OX382272.1, read as the reverse complement.
ATTATCATCATATTAATAATAAAATAACGAAATTTCAACTTGAATTGATCATTCGATAAGCTGTTAATTCCTAAAAAACCGAAAATTTCGATTTCCCGAAATGTTGCTTTTTTTCATATAGTGTATTGTCGTAGCAGGACAGTACTTCCCCAATCGAGTAATTGTGATTGGCTCTATCTCTCTTAAAAGCTCCCAGACCAAAACAAATAGACACGTTCTACCTGGTACCCGTCGCGCTAGCAGACTGAATGAATCTCTCCAGTCGTCAGCATCAGCATCTCCACCCCTATCCCCAGAGCATGCTCAGAATGACGCTAACTCCGATTGGTCAAAACAATTATCGCGCGTAAACAGGCAAAGTGCGTCAGCGCTTTCTAATCAACAAAAAATTAACGCTCCCCACGCTAGCTCTGGCGGCCATATCTGCGAGCCATATAACTTTCTAAAACCCTCGTCCATATTCCAATATAAGTAACGAGTAGACCGCTTCTATTGTTTTCAAACTCTTAGAAATGACTCATCAAGTGTCGACAATTACTGTCTAGCAATTCGTCGTACTTCGTACAGTCCCGCGTCCATTATAAACAATTTTATTGCTCTTTGCGTAACAGGGTATTTTAGGGTTCCTTCATGCATAACACAAAAAAAAAGCCCCTTATGAATTACCAACCAATATTTTATCATCAGCGCCCCCAGCACTCCAAGCTCCAACATGCAACTACGTCATATTCTAGATGCACCACACAAGCCTATACGCACACGCCATGGTTTTCCTTCGCCATGCTAATTAGATTAGTAAGATCTCTTCCCGACAGAGATCAATTGAGTTATCTATTAAAAATCAAAATATAAATCAAATATATCTATATAAAAAATCTAAATCGGTTCAGTAGTTTTCGAGAACTTAGACTAACTTAGAGATTTAGATTTTTTTTTAACAGACACACAAACAAACAAACTCCTCTTACTCCAAACGCATATACCGCCTCCGTGACCGTCGCGGGTAAAAATGACAGATTCCAAATTCAAATGTAATATTTTGTTTATTTTTAATTGTAACAGTATTTATGGCCAGACTAAGTATATTGACCTTTTTTTATACATTACGTCGGGAGGCATACAAGCATATGGCCCACCTGATGTAAAGCGGGTACCGTAGCCTATTAACGCTTGCGATATATTGAGTTACTCTCGCGCGATGTCTCCTCTGCTGCTTACACAGCATCTCCTTGGCAGCTTACTGGTGACCTTACTCACACGCAGGAACACAACAACCCTCTAGGGAGTTGTTATTTGGCTGCGGTTTTCTATGAGGTGAAGGTACTTCCCCAGGCTTTGACGCGCCCTACCTCTCTTAAAACATCCAGACCAAGACAAACAGATATGTTCATACACGAAAATGTTTGCCTTGTGTAGGAATCGAACTCAAGAGCGTTGGTGTCAAAGTCGCGTAGATAAATATGAATATTAGTAATAAAAAGAACCAGTGGACGATCCTTGTTTGGTATTCTGACATGGGCATGTACCACAAAATTGGTAATTTCGGATTTATATTATACTAGCTGCTGCCCGCGGCTCCGCCCGCGTGGAGTCAAATATCGTAGCCTTTGTGTTAATCCAGATCATAATCTATCTACGTGCCAAATTTCATTCAAATCCGTTCAGCCGTTTAAGCTTGAAAGAGCAACAAACATCCATCCATACATACAAACTTTCGCATTTATAATATTAGTAGGATATTACATTTGTAAATCACTCACTCGTCGATAACGAAAAGTGCAGGATAAGATATAAAAATATTCATAACAAATCTATATTAATACAAATGGAGTTCCTGTCTAATTCACTGACTCATCAACACCCAGGCCAAACCCTTGAATCTAGAAAGCTGAAATTTTACACACCGGTTGCTTTTATAATTCTCACGAGAGATAAGAAAGGATTTTTTAAAATTCAACCCCTAACGGGGTGAAAATGGGGTTGACAGTTTGTATGGAACAGAAGTATTATTTCAAGTCAGTGTCTTGAAACTTTGTACAGATACTCTTTATTTGAATCCAAAAAAAAATATTTCAGTATTTTCAAAATTCCACCCCTTAAAGGGTGTAATGGGGTCAAAATATTTGTTGGACTTAAAGTTGAAGTGTTAAGACATAGTTTTTTTTAAAGTGAGCTACTTATAAATATACTTTGTAAATATACTCTCAATGAAGACATCCAAAAAGTAATTTCAGGGTTTTAGGGGGCTGAAAAGGGGGTTGACACTTTGTATGGAGTAGAAATATGTTTTGAAGTTAGTGATTTGGAACTTTGTACTCTCTATTAGAATTCAAAAAAAATGATTTCAGCCTTTCCAAAAATTCCACTCTTAAGGTGTCAATGGGGTCAAAATATTTCTTGACTTAAAAGTTGAAGTGTTAAGAAATTGATTTTATCAAAGTGAGCTACTTTAGACTTTGTAAATGTACTCTCAATTAAGATGTTAAAAAAATAATTTCAGTGTATTTTGAAAATTTCACCCTTAGGGGGATGAAAAGAGGGTTGACGATTTGTATGGAATAGAAATATTTTTCAAGTTAGTGACTTGAAACTTTTATTTTTTTAAATAGGCAATGTTGTTTATAAATAGGTGCTTTGAGTGTATACATTCAGTATCCTATAGATAATGAAAACCGAACAGATCGTGATATATCTTCATTACTATACAAATAAGGATATTTGGTACTTTTACTGACTATTTAATGCTGACTGTATTTAAAAATAAGAAGTGAAATAAAAATATGTAAAACTGCCGAAATCAAAAATACTACGCGTGCGAAGCCGCGGGCAAAAGCTAGTTCGTTATAAAGGTTATAAATATGTCATAGAAGATAATAATATGGTAAAACAGTTGATGAAGGCCGAATAGAAGCAACCCTAAAGAATATTCAACACTGGAAACACCCAGGTTCGTGATGATGTTGAATTGATAGAACTATGTGTCATAAAAAATAAATATACGTGTATTACATATTATATATACAATATTGATTACGGTTTACAAATGAACACTAGCGTCTCAGGTGCTGCGTATCTTTATAGCTGTCTTTAGGTTTCTGTGTTATTTGGAAATCCACAGCAGCATAACACACGTTTTCTTTTGTCTCAGTAGCCAATAAAGTTATATTAATGCGCAGTCTCACAGTCAACGCATCGTATGCAAATGGTATGTACGGAACGTGGTCCATTAGTACCTGATACCCGCTGAAGTTATTGAAGCCCTGCGAAAAAATAAAGTTTATATAATAAATATCTTAGAGTCAGTTATTCATATATTTACGTCGATGACAAATAATTATCCAGCTGCGTATATGCTATATTGTTTCTTATACAGCGGAAGTGTCAAATTTGTATATTTCTCTGTAAATCTTTGGAACCAACGATATTATAGACTTACGACTTTATAGATGTATATATTTTTTTTATACAAAAGTGTCACATAGCCTAAACCGGTGATCGTAAAACCTTAAAATCTGGCCAAAGAGTTGATTTACATGTTGTAGTGAAATAAGATTTTAATAAATTTGTCATGAAAAATTTTTTAGTGTCGAAGTTGGTGCAAGAAATTCTAGTAGCAGAATAATGAACACATTTCAGGATTCTGCGACGTTATACATCTGCGAAAACTATCGATGTGCGGAGTATGAGAGGTTAAAGGGGAGAGAATATGAGAGCAGACAGTGAAGGGAACTCAGTAATTTGATAGGAGACAGCATGAGAGGGTCAGGGAAATATTCAGCAAGGCTAGGTATTTGTTTATTATTCTATTACGAAGTCTGCACGCGCGAAGCCATAGTCAACATGAGAATATGTAGCATATTAATGATTCACTACTATTTTTGAAATTAAAACTAACCTCACCTCGTGCATCTCGCCGATAAGCAAAAAAAAAATTAAAGTTCAGCAGTGACAGTGTTAAACTATCAACAACCAGTACTTCCAAAAATATTGTTGTGTCCTTCATATAAGAGAGGTTAAGAGAGGTAAGGCGCTTCAAAGCAGCCCGTCTGGGGAAATACCTCCACCTGACAAAAAACCGCAGCCAAATAACATCATCCCTAGAGGTTTGTTGTGTTCCTGCGTGTGAGTGAGGTCACCAGTAAGTTCCCAAGGAGTTGCTGTGTAAGCAGCAGAGAAGGCATCGTGCGAGTTATACTTAATATATCGCAAGCGTTAATAGGCTACGGTACCCGCTTTACATCAGGTGGGCCGTATGCTTGTATGCCTCCCGACGTAGTATAAAAAAAATATAAGTGTGTAAGAGGTGTAAGTGACTAACACCAACGCTAAGCTAACCTAATGTACGTGCGCTTCATCTTGCCATGTAATAAATGAGGCTCAGGGGAAAGAGAGATTAGACACAGATACATAGGATAGGCAGTCTAATTGAAGAAATAATGCCAGGAAACTGAGAAATATTATATTATTAGGAGGGCTCCTGGTCCAGATATTCCTGTAAGTGAGTAACGTTAGTAGTAAGCCCCAAATGACTTTCGTTGTATGACAACGAAACTCACTGGTCCTAGTCCGGCCATAAGTTCTGTTACAAATTAATATACATTTATTTTTTTATGAAGTATTGTAATCTTAATAAATTCATATTTATGGAAAACAGGCAAAAATGTAAAAAAAAATGATTCTACTTGAAATGGACATCTTTCGATTACATACAGGCCTATAATCTATCTGGCCACAAATCTATGGATTTACGCACTATTTCCATGGGAAATTTAGCAGCCACTGCTTGCTCCAGAGACTTCTTAAGAGTCGTTAACACAATGTCGACGTGTGGTTTCGAGTAGGCCATGCCCTCTAAAACTGACCATAATTTTTAGGTTCAGATCTGGCCTCTAGGCCTCGTCTACGAGGGCCAGTCTTCAGCTATTATAAAGGCCGGAACGTTTGTTTCGAACCAGATTTGGGTAGTTCGTGCCTTGTGACCAGACGCAGAGTCTTGCAGGAAAGTCAACTGTACATTTTAAAAAAGTGTATTCCTGAGAAGTTTTACAACACAATGCAAGACAGTCTCTTGATATACATTGGCTACAGTTTTCACTCCTTTTTCACAATAATGAAGCTTTGTGACTCCTCGATAAGACATCCCCCACTAAACCATTACAGACGCAGATGATGACCACGTTGTACCTTTCCGACCACTTGACGGCTTCTTTAGAACTGTGTGCGTATATTTTGTCATGTCTTCAACTGTAGGGATTGATTTAGAGCATGTCCTGTACATCGACGATAAGTGTCGAGCTTCATATCTTGTTTTGTTATACGCGACAGAGTCCTAGCGAGAATCTTCATTTCTTGCGATAAGATTTTTTTTTCTAATGGGGTTTGGGCGAATTCGGCTTTAACAGCATTAACAGCCTTTGTAGTTTTAACATCACACGGTTACTTCGATCTTTTATAGTTTTTAACAGAGAAGTGTTGGTATATCTGTCGACAGTACGACATACGAACATTAATACCAAACTTTTAGAGTGCCTTGAATATGACCAACGGCTCCATACCCACTTTGTGCAAGTCAATAACTGCAATCCTATTTTCTTTAACACCTTATTCCATATTGTAATTGCATAACAACTATGAAAAAAAAAATATGTAAAACGGCAGGAAATCGAAAGAAGATTTTAACATAATAAACGCGTTCCAAATTCAAAAACAGTTGAAAAAAAAAAGTTTCTATGTAACAGTATTTATATCCAGATTAGTTATATTATAATTTGATATTAAACACGAAAAAAATATATAAAACGGCGGAAAATCGAAATACTTTTAAACATAAGCGCGTTCCATATTGAAAATAATTAAAGACTTGAAAAAAAAGTGTAATGTAACAGTATTTTTGGCCAAACTAGTTAGAAAAAACTTGATAAGGGGTTGAAGTATGAAATTGCCGTTATAATAGATAACTTGAGTTGACATTAAACCTTCATGGTGCGAGATTTTCGAGTGAAACTTTTTTCACATGATACCTATGAGGTTTTTCTTTTAAAAAATGTGCAACATTTGATATTCGAATGTCAATTGTTTTTTTTATTCAACTTAAACGGGCATGATGGATACTTCGAAAATCCGAGTAGTCTTTGAATACGTATTCCGACGCTCAATATCAATGCTGTGTTTGGAGAGGAGACTGCTAATGGACGCACCATGCGTTTTTGGTTTAAATGCTTTCGTAATGGAAACTTCGACTTGAAGAACGAACCACGTGGAAGACCGTCCACACAGCTGAATAACGCTGAATTGAAAGAGATGGTGGAAGCCGATCCGAGTCAAACTACCCAGGAATTAGCGGCATGATTTAACGTTACCTTATCTACAACATTGACTCATTTGTATCAAATCAATAAGATAAAAAAAAAATATGAAAAACAGGTGCTTCATGATTTGACTGATCTGCAGAAAGAAACGCGTGTTGAAACTTGTGTTGCCTTGTTGAATCGGTACAGAAATATTGGAATATTGAATCGAATTGTGACATGTGACGAAAAGTGGATTCTTTACGATAACCGTAAGCGAAAAATGCAATGGCTGACTCCAGGTCAAACGCCGGAATAGTGCCCTAAAGCAAAGCTTACCAATAAAAAGGTAATGGTAACTGTTTCGTAGTCTTTTCATGGCGTTATTCGCTATAGCTTTCTCACGTCTGGTCAAGCAATAACAGCAGATGTTTAATGTGCCGAACTTCGAACAATTATGGTAAAACTGGCATTGAAACAGCCCCGGCTCGTGAATCGATCTTTACCATTATTGTTCCATGATAACGCAAGACCTCACACTGCATGAGAAATCATTGTAACTCAACAGGAGCTGCAGTTAAAAACCATACGTCATCCTCTGTACTCGCCAGACCTTGCTCCAACTGACTACCATTTTTGTTCGTGATTTGAACAATTTACGGGGTAAAAAATGTTCTTCCCAGGAGGCAGTACAAAATGCTTTCACACAGTTTGTCGAATCTAGATCCCCAGAGTTCTATCGCAAACGCATACATAAACTTCCAATTAGATGGCAGCAATAGATAATAAGGGTAAATATTTTGATTAAATATATATGTTGCATCTTAGAAAAAATGGAGTTTTAATTTTTCAGTACCAATCGGCAATTTCATACCCCCTAATATTACCCGTTGCTACCTTGACGTTGTTACTATTAATTTTCTTGAGCAGTCCGTGAACTGGATTGCTAGCCGAGATTATATGTAGTGAAATTCTAGGCACCGGAGATATTACTTGCAAACCCGTAGTAGGGGTTGCGACGATACATTAAGTGTTTGCTACCTAGTAAAATATTATGTGAATCCATCGTCGCAACCCCTACGGGTTTGCAAGTAATATCTCTGCTGCCTAGAATTTCACTACATATAATCTCGGCTAGCAATCCAGTTCACGGACTGCTCAAGAAAATTAATAGTAAAATATAACTTAGAATGTTCTAAAGAGATACTAGAAACTGCTGAACTACATGATACTATGATAAGTTTTAAAGTAAAAGTTATACTATGATAAGTTTTAAAATTATATCAAATACCGCTGGAAATGGACATGAAACATCTGGTGGAAACTGTTTAGCTATAATTTGTCCTATCAATGGGTCATTTTTAAAGAAGTCACAGAGTCTCCACTCTATCACCAGCGGTGTCGGCTGGTAGTTGCCACTTAGACGCTCCCATATACTTAGTCGACTCTGAAAAGAAAATTGTGTTAATCCAAAAAAAGTTACAAGTAAGTTTTGATGGTCGAAGAGTTTAAAACGTACGACAAAATGACAGATGCGTAATGAGTAAGTGAACATATGTAGAAATAGGAAAAGACCAAGTCTCATCTTTCAAAACCTAATTGACCATCATTTTTCTATATAAATTAAATGTAACCTACTAATAAAATTATTATGATATTAGATAATATCAGGATGCTTTAAAACCGGTTATTGTACACGAAAAGATCTATGAATGATAAAAAGTGAGTGTTGCAAGAATCCAACGGTCGTACGCTTGTTTGCAACCTTAGTGATATAAAAAAACCCAGATTTTATGCGCTCGGTACTTTATTTACCCGCAAGTTACATAGAGTAAAGATTATATTTGATTACAACTTTTTTGCAGTTCGCAAGAGCTTATCTCTAAAAGAGATCTCTTCCAGCTAACCTCTAACAGTTTGATATATAGTTAGTAGCGGAATAGCTGTATGTGCCTGAATAAAAGTTATGTACACAGATACTTAACATACATAAATATACAACATATATACGATATAGCCATACATACATATATACATACAAATACATAGGTTATGTATGAATATATATGTAAAAAATTTCGTATACTTGTAGGGTTGTAGTTTATGGAAAATATAAATATATCATTCTGTATAACTTTTAGCTCCCGGTCAAAATACTCGTAAAATTACTACACACGCATTAGTGTTAGCCGGAAGATATCTCTTAAGGAGATACGTTCACCCTTACACACCATGTATAACGTACTTCATATATTTTTTTATACAATAACGCATATATATTTATACTATATTACGTTGTTAAAATTACTGATAATAATAAAATTACTAATGAGCCTTGTTAACAATACTATATAATTACTTACATTGTGCTCTATCTGTTCTTTCAATCTTTAGAAGATAGGAGGAGTAGTAAAGAAGAGAAAATATGAAGAATTAAAGTCGGCAACTAACAAAATAATCGTTCATGTAAGTCGCTGCCTATTTGCATAATTGCGTTATCTCTACTTGCATTAAGCTTTCTGAGTTGAAATCGACATCATTTTTTTATGACTTCTAAAGTATGTTTAACTGTTTTACTTCGCCAATAAATAACCACCAAAATCATGTGGTACCAAATTCTGATATATATAGAACATATTTTGAATTAACACTGTTCTTTTATATCTATTTCTAGATATCGGTAAACATATAAAATGACACATGCGTTGAACACAGAACATTCTCTTTTTGGTACTAGAAAAAGCAGCAATAAATTTTTTTAAATCATCGTGACTATTAAATACAGTGAAAACAGAAGAAATCAGAAAGGTACAAAGGTACAAGGTACTTTGATAGAAAAAGTTATCTCCTAACATTACAAAATGTTGGAACTAACGGAAAGTATCAGAGACTTCGACCTCGATAAAATATTAATAATAGTTTTTTTCTAATTCGGGTAATAACTTTCACTTACCGTGATATTATTACCCAATCCTTTGTAAGCAATAAATTGTAAAGAGGCATAGTAAGGACTTCTTCGAGATATTCTGGCAAAACCAGCTTTTATAAATTTACCATACTTTGGGTTCACATGTTCTACAATAATTCTCTCGAGTTTTACGTCTGTGCTCTGTAACAATTTATAATAAAATTAGAGAATGCATAGTCACTTGAAAATCGTAACTCTAGCTTTTTATACAGTAAGTTGTTTTTTAAAAGTAGTACAGTAAACTCACTAATTGGTCTACATTTTTTTATGCTATCTGATGTAATGTGGTTACCATGAACCTTTGCAATACTTGCAAAATGATCAGTTGCAGTCACCCCTGCTGCAAACAGCCACTCCTTAGGAATTTACACGTAACCTCACTCACCCGCATAAACACACTACCCTCCAGGAAGTGATTATTTTGGCTTCCATTTTTCCCAAGGCGGATGTGCTTTTCAAGTTTCATTCCACTTTGATGCGTCCTACCTTTGAACGTCCAGAACAACCGACTAAATTAATGTTTATTTTGTAATATATGTAGAAAGTAGTAAAACTTCTTATTTTGTTTTTGGTGATTGCACATCACAAACAAACAATTAAGACAGTCTTTAAAATAGCTTTCTATATGCAAATATTCAATATTCTAATCAAGTTCTGGCTCCTAGACTGTAAAATATAAATACATCATGGGTGAACCGTTCCCTATCTTCGAATATATTTCCCCTAAACTTGACTCACTGGGAGTATATTGAATTACAGATTATGAAAAAGAGATGAATGAAAATACCATATAATTAATAAATGAACTAATAAATTAATTGTACATAGTAAATTGTATTTATTCCCTTTCATATTATAAAATAGATTAGCTAGTAGGTTCATTGAATCTATGACAAGATAACACAACACAACAGCTTCTGCCCATGTCAGTCATGCAGTTAGCTTTTGTTTTGAGAATTCCCATTACATAAGTATTTAGTTTTATAATAATTGGCATGTACCTTCACTTGAATGTAATTTTATACATAGTGAATATTCAGATTGTATGTCTAGACATAGACATATCGTCTCAATTTGTTTTATACACACTTCGGTAATACAAATTGAGACGATATGTCTATTCACACTTCGGTGTGTAGAAGGTGATTTTATTTTATCTCAATAGCCGTCAGAAATCGATTTCTTAAGCTTGTTGAAACCATGTAGCGATACTCTCACGCTATCAAGCATCTTGTTTTGCATTTCTAACAATAAGTCTAATTTTTCTGGTATGACATACCTTTTCAGGAATTTCGTAAATATTATCCACATAACGCACCAATACCACACAGAACAATTATTTTTATATTATTATTACTATATGGTTACGTACAACATTATACTCGTAATTCCTTCTACTATTTGACGAGCTCGGTGGCGCAGTGGTTAGAAACGCTATTTTGATTTTATTTTTCATTCAAAGTACATTTTTCAACCTATAAGATCAAAATTGATAGTAATTTGATTTGGGCAAGTTTAATAACAGATGATGATTCTTTGATTGATGTAGGGCTTATCAAAGCAGTCCAAATAGGGCAGCACATCTACCTAACAGCAAAGAAGAAAAACAAGGAATGTTTACATATTTCTTTCAGAGATTAAGATTAACAGTAGGTTAAGCTCCTGGGGAGTTGGTGAATTATCACCAGCGTTGGCAAACTGCGAGTTTACTTTCTCTTAAGTTAAGATCCATAGGCTACCGTAACCACTTTAAATCAGGTGGGCCATGTACTGTGTGACGTGGTATTAAAAAATAAACTTGTGATGAGTCCATTTATCTTCTATTCTATTTTTAACCATTACAAATGTATTGGGATTATAATTTCCGCTGAAAGTATTGTTCCGTATATCGTTTTGTCAGCTCTCAATTGAATAAGTTAACAAAATACATACCTCTATTATTACGATAGCAGATAGTAAAATGGTAATGATATTCATTTTTCTTCATAAATGAAACAACATTAAATAAAAATGTAAGCCACATAAGTTTATATAAACCTAGGCAGAACAAATTTAAACAATTATTTGATAGTGCCACTTCCGTTGTTATTAAAAATATATATAATGGTGATGCAGATGGTGACCATTTAGCAATTATGAACATGTATGTATTTTGACTACATGCGTCCATAATAAATAATAATTATGTAGGTACTTAAATTTATGTTAAACGTAACGATTAATTGATAAACGATTGAATGAATAATAGTAAAAGTATCCTGTTGATGACTAGGAATGCGACTATAGAAGGAGCATTGTGACCATCAAATCAAATAAATATTCTGAGCCATTGTTATAGGAGGGTATTTCTATATCTATTTTAATATTAGTATGTGCGGTACTTGGTCGTCATACAGATCCAACAGCTGCTGCGCCAGTCGAATAAACTACAAGTAGCTTGAACGCACTTGTTGTGTCATTTCGACTCTCAGTTATAACATTAGCGACGAGGGGCAAAAAAAAAAATTACGTGTGCATTTAGAAAATAGCAAAAATCACAGTGGGCACGTTAACTACATTCAACCACGAAATACAGGAGTGGTCAGTGTATAAAGAGAGGCTCGAGCACACAATCGAGAGGACACTGACAAAGCCGGCAGTAAACGCCGCGCCATATTATTAAGTAATTTCGCCGAGTCGACGTACAAATTGATCCGAGATCTAGCACTACCGGGTCAAGTCGGCGTGCTGAGCTACAACAGAGTCGTCGAATTATTAGATGGTCATTTCAAAACGAAGAAGTGTACGTTTGCAGAAAGGTACAAATTTCATAGCGCCACGCAACACGTCGGTGAAACGTTGGCGGAGTGGGCTGCTCACATCAGAGGGCTCGCCATGCACTGCGGGTTCGTGTCGACTCACCTGGATGAACAGCTGCGAGATCGATTTGTCCTCGGTATGAAGCCCGGCGCGGAGAGAGATAAGCTGTTCAAAGTCAAAGTCAAAATCTTTTTATTCCGTAAAAATGGCTACATTTGTTTGGAATCGTCACAATTTTTTTCCCTACCGTGCAGTTTATGACTAGGTGAGCACTGATAAAAATACTGCCAAAAAACTCAGGCATCCCTCTTTTGGTATCCAAACAAATTTACATATTTTATTAATTACATTATAATTGGATCGACTCACTCCCAGGCATTTTTACCATTAATATAGTATTAAACTTTATAATATGCCCTACTACACAATTTGGTTTTAATAGTGGTTTTAAATTTGTTTATTGACAATTCTCTTATATTGCTGGGAAGTTTGTTATAACCGTATATAATTATTGCCCCATAAAAGAATTACTTATTTTGTGGAAACGGCTTGCATGTAACACAAGAATATGCTTATATCTAGTATTTATGCTACGAGTATCACTCTTTTTACAAAATGAGTCTATGTTTTTATGGACATACAAAAGATTTTCATAGATATATTGCGATGCGACTGTTAAAATATCTATTTCTTTGAATTTTTCTCTAAGGCTCTCCCGGGGACCAAGTTTGTAGATAGCTCTTATGGCTCTCTTTTGCAATAAAAAGATGGTGTTAATGTCCACGGAGTTACCCCAAAGAAGAATTCCATATGACATAATACTATGAAAGTAGCTGAAATAAACTATTCTAGCCGTATCAACATCAGTGAGGCGTCTAATAATTTTCACTGCATAGGCTGCAAAACGTAGTTTTCCTGATAATTTTTCAATTTGTGGGCCCCATTGTAATTTGGAGTCAATTGTTATACCCAAGAACACAGTTGTCTCCACATTGTGTATTGTTGTACATTGGTAGCCACCTGTCTTACATTAGGTGTTGAGAACTTAATTACTTTAGTCTTTTTATCATTTAAAAGCAGATTATTAACACTAAACCAATGAATAACTTTAGACAGAGCATCGTTAACTTCGTCATAATTACTTAACCGTATATTAATTTTGAATGTCAAAGAGATATCATCCGCAAACAATACAATCTCATGTTTATCCCTTACATAATAAGGTAAGTCATTTATATATACTAAAAATAAGAATGGACCTAGAATTGATCCCTGTGGGACTCCCATAACTACAGGGGACCCCGAAGATCTTTTACCATTAACATCGACCATCTGTATCCTATTGCCCAGATAAGAAGACAGAAGTTCGAGAGCCTTGTTCCTGATACCGTAGCGGTGTAATTTTCTGACAAGAGTTTCATGGTGCACGCAGTCAAACGATTTAAACAGATCACAGAAAATTCTCAAGGCATCTTGCGAACCTTCTCATGCCTCGAATATACTTTTAAGCAAATGAATCCCTGCGTCTATAGTTGAACAAACTCTCGTAAATCCGAACTGTTTCCTATGAAGCAAATTATGTGTATTGAAATGTCTGAACAACTGGCTAAGCATTAGTTTTTCAAAAAAAATTACTGAGAATGGGCAGTATGGAAACAGGTCGAAAGTTCGAAGTGTCCGAACTATCACCAGATTTAAATAATGGAATGATTTTACTATATTTCATCAAGTCAGGAAATACACCAGATGCCACACAATAATTGAAAGTTGTAGCTAAATGTGGAGCGATTGAAATAATAATAGAAGAAATGGTTTTGACAGATAGACCCCACAGATCTTTAGTGTTTTTCATATTTATTGATTTAAAAGCGATCAAAACATCTTTTGGGCTTATAGCTGAAAATTCAAAGATTGTGTCGCATCTACCACGCTCTGTTTGAGAACCAGTTCAGCAGATATAGAAGAAGACATAAGATTTCTCGTAGTAATAAGAGAAATGTTAGAAAAATATTTTTCAAACTCAGTCGCAATTTCTACATCATTTTTGATATCTATATCATTTATCTTTAACCGAAAGTCTCGACCACGTACTTTCGCTCTACTCGTCTCATTATTTATCATATCCCAAACAGATTTAATAATATTTGTTGAACCATTAATTTTATTTCTTAAATATATAGACTTAGCATTGGAACAGGCTCGTTTAAGTATATTTTAGCATAATTTTTTACAAGTTCTTGAAAAGTCGGATTGTGATTACAGGTCCTTTCTTCATAAAGTTCATACAATTTATTCCGACTTTTGTAAATACCAGGAGTTGCCCAATCACTGAATGTCATACGGTCACTTACAGACAGTTGTTTTGGAGTAAAGATTGCATTAAATTCACTAGTGATTAAGCTAAATAACAAACTGTACAAGTGGTCCGGAGTACTGTGATAGGGCAACAATACAATTTTTTCTGCTATACGTAGGTCACACTATAAGTTTTGCGTAACTTAAAAAAACAACATGTTATAACCAAAATATTATGTTTATTGCTTTTCAAAATACTCTCCTTTACATTTTAAACATTTTTTCATGCGATCGAACCATTTTTTAAAACAGGAGGACCACAGATCTGAAGGCATGTTTTCTACGTGCTGATTGAACGCTATCACTGCCTCTTCGGAGTTGGTAAAAGTGAAACCTCTCATCAAATCTTTGATTTTGGAGAAAATACAGAAATCACAGGGTGCTAGGTCGGGGCTATGCGCAGGATGGGTAACGAGTTATACTTTTTCGGAAGTTAAAAATGACTTTGTTTGTTGGCAGTGTGTGAAGAAGCGTTGTCATGATTTGGAGAATGCGGCTTTTTGGTCGTCTTTCGCGAACTTTTTCTAACACCCTGGGTAAACAAATGGTAGAATACCACTCGGCATTAATACTCTTTTGATCTTCAAGTGGAATTGTGCAGATGGGACCCGTAGCTGAGAAAAAAAACGCGATCATTTTTTTACCAACGTTTCTCGCCTGCCTCACTTTTGTTGGCCTGTTCTCATTTTCAAACACCCATTCACAAGATTGCTGTTTTTTTTCGGGTTCAAAACAATAAATCCACGTTTCGTCTCCTGTGACAATGTCATAAATAGCATTAGAATGTCTGTGGTCGTACTTCAGTAGCCTCTGTGAGCACCATTCCACGCGAGCCCGCTTCTGCTCCGCTGTCAGTTCATGAGGGATCCAACGACAACAAAGTTTCCGAACTTTCAATTCTTCGTGTAAAATTTTCTGAATTTGGCTCATACCAATCCCCAATAGTTCTCGAACTGTCTCATAGGTAATCTGCGGGTTTTCTTCAATTAGCCGCTTAACAGTAGCCACATTATTTACGTTGACGGCAGTTGAAGGCCGCCCTTCACGAAATTCGTCATGTAAAGAAACTCGACCTCTCTCAAATTCAGCAAACCATCGCCTCACGGTGCTCAAAGAAGGTGCTTCTCTCCCAAAAGCATTTTGAAGACGAGCAGCATAGTCTTGCGGAGAGAGAGAACTTTTAAAGACTCAATTCCATTTTCGTTGCGTACGTATAACTTTGATGTGTGATAAAAAACAATTGACAAATGATTTCCCGCCAATTGTTTTTTTTTATTACTAAGTAGGTTGCAACGTTTCAAAAAATATAACATTCGAAATTCAAATAGTTCCGATTAGCTAGAAGTGCAAAACTTTTAGTGTGCCCCTAGTATTAGACCTAAATCTTTCTAAGCGGCTTTTACTAAATGGTATATAATTTATTTGCTTTCTTTGTATTTTTGAAGAATTTGGAAATGAAACCAACTGACCTGAATGCTCTGACTGAACTTTATTAATTATAGATTGATACGAAGGTTTTACAGTGCTAAATATATTATCAATACATGTAGCACTTGTAGCAGTTACTCTTGTTGGTTCCGTAAAAATATGATGCAAATTGTTTGATTTAAATAAATTTAAAAAGTTGTAGGTTCTCGTAACAGTATTTTTCTCCAAGATATTTATATTAAACTCTCCACAAATTATAACAGTTTTATGGCTATTAGATAATTTATTTAAGGCATCCTCCATGATATTTGAAAATGTTTCAAAGGGCGTGCTAGGAGGTTTATACAGGTTCATAACAATGAATCGTTCCAATTAAATGCAAGATATCTCTACAACTCGCTCAACAGAGAGGCTCACAATGTCACACCTTTCTTTAAATTTAAGCCACTTATTTAATAATATTAAAAAGCCACCATATATATAGTTATCTCTGATGAATGAGCTTGCAACCTGGTGGTTATTGAAGCTGAAAATGAATTGATGGGGTTTTAGCCAGTGCTCAGTTAGGCATAAAGTATCAATATTGCTGCAATTCATAAACAACTCCTATTCTAACTCCTTTCCTATCATCCCCTGAATGTTTTGGTGCACCAGGTTGATACAATTATTATTATTTCTATATTCTTGACAATTTACAATTGATGGGGATATTGTATTATTATTACTTTTAGTTCCGTTTTTAATATTGTTATTATTACTATTTACATTGCCAGAGTAAAACTCTATTGTCTTGTAACCTAATTTAAAGAATTTGGAATACCTTCCAAGGTACCATTACTCAATTTCATTTTCATTACTCAATTTCAAATTATCTAACTGCTCAAAAGAAGCAGGGTTGTTAGCTAAACTTTTGGCTGGTTTCATAAAACAATATGATAGCGAATCTGCTATTTGTCTTTTATAAAAATTGCTAAGATAAAATTTATCTTCTGTCAAATTATAATATTTATTATTAAATATATTTATGTCAAGTATTATTAGTATTATTGTTCACCGAGGATATTTCAACGTTGACCCTGAATAAAGCCGTAGAAATAGCTGAAGGGGTTAGGAACGCCCGGACGGGTGCTCAAGAGACCCTCCGGCATCAGGACATGACCACGCGACTGCAGGTTATGAAAGTGGAAATGGCGATAGCGGCGCCCGGAGCACCGAGTTGCAGTCGGCGCGGTCGTGGTGCAGCGGCCGGCGATGGCGTAAGCGCCCCCGCTCGTGCTGCGGCCGCTCAGCGCGGCGCAGGTGACGTCTGCACATCGTGCGGCTACGAGGGTCATCAAGCGTCAACGTGTCGGTTTGCGCGTTATAAGTGTAGAAAGTGCGGTGTTCAAGGGCATCTTAAGCGAATGTGTAAACAATCGACTGGCCGGCAACATTATGTCGAGTGCTGCGGGGGCTCCGATGTCGATGGTAAGCACCTTCCGTGTTGTAATATTCGCAGTATTTATGGGGAGCCTATGCGGGAATCTGTCGTGGTTGAAGGAGTAAAATTATTTTTTGAAATAGATACGGGTTCTCCGGTTACAGTTATTTCCGAGCGGATGTATAAACAACATTTGTGGAATCTAGCCTTAAAAACGAGTGACGTTATTTTACACAGCTATAATGGTGATAGGTTAGATATTATAGGTAAACTGAACCTGCTTTTTAAATATCTAAACAAATCAAATCGTATTAGTGTATATGTAGTCTGCAACGGGGGGCCGCCCTTGTTAGGAAGAGACTTTTTATCGAGTTTTAATTTGCAAATCTGTTCATTAAATAATTGTAGTGACTTTATAAAAAAACATTAAATCCAGATTTCCAAAGCTATTTTCGCAGGAATTAGGTTGCTTTAAAGGCACAGAAGTGAACTTACCTCTAAAACCACATTCTAAACCATTTTTTTTTAAGGCGCGGCTGCTCCTGTTTGTTCTACGCGAGGGTGACGAGAAGGAGTTGAATCGTCTCGTCGAATCCGGGCTTTTGGTCCCAGTTAAGCATTCTGATTATGCCAGTCCTATTGTACCTGTTTTAAAACGTGATGGGTCTCTAAGTTTATGTGCCGATTATTCGGTAACTATAAACAAACAGTTACTTGTCGACAAATATCCATTACCCAGATACGATGAGCTGTTTTCTAAGCTACATGGGGGTAAATATTTTACTAAATTAGACCTGTCACAAGCCTACAATCAGCCGTGTCTCAACGAGACGTCACAAATGCTCACATGTATAAACACACATAATTTTTCTGTCAGCTTATAAATATAAAATTGAATATGTGAGTAGCGCTCACAACATTGCGGATTATCTCAGCAGGCGAGCGGCAGCCGCAGCGTCGACGACGACGGTCCTTCGCGGGCCGCGGCGACGCGTGCGTATCGGCGGAGCGATGAATCGGCTTCCGAGGACAGGTCCACGTATGTACACTTCGTATACGAAGGAGATCGGTTTTTATCTATGTCTGACTTGCGAGGACTTGTGAGGCTAGTAAGCGAGACAATATAATTTCTACAATAATGAAATATTTGAGTAACGGCTGGCCAGATAAGGTATACGATACGATACTTAAAACTTATTTAAGTATTCGATCGGAACTTGCTGTGGAACTAGGTTGCCTTATTAGAGGTCACAGGTTAGTAGTAGTACCGGGGATATTACGTAATACAGTTTTGATGGAATTACATAGGGGTCATTTAGGTGTTACAAAAATGAAAGAGGAGGCAAGGAACAGATTTTGGTGGCCAGGAATGTCAGTTGCGATCGAGCAGTTTGTAGGAGCGTATGCTGCTTGCAACTCGCAACGCGCCGCACCCACGCGCGCCCCGCTCACGCCGTGGCGCTATCCAACCGAGCCGTGGCATCGCGTTCATTTAGATTTTTTAGGACCTATAAAGGGGAGGACGTTTCTAATCGTGGTAGACGCGTATTCCAAATGGTTCGAGTGCCTTGATGTGTCCTCAGGACATAGCTCTCGAGTAGTGATCGATATGATATCGGAAGTTATGGCTAGGTTCGCTTTATTTCATACCATTTGCTCGGATAACGGTACTCCGTTCGTTTCTAACGAATTCAAACAATTACAGAATCGGAATAGTATTTGCCATTTAACATCTCCAGCTTACAATGCTGCCAGCAATGATCAAGCCGAAAGCTATGTAAAAATAATAAAAAAAACTATCAAGTGCTTTTTGGGCACAGGTTCAAATTTGCGCGATTTAAATATTAAATTACAAGAATTTCTATTATGTTATAGGAATTCCAAACACACAACCACGAACAGATCGCCTGCAGAGGTTTTATTCGGCCGTAAATTATGATGTAAATTATATTTATTAAAACCTGCTACCTCAACACCAGCCAACGCGTCACTCGACTGAACTGTTAAAGCCAAGCAGTGTTTACAGAGTGACTATTACAATGGGAAACGTAAAAGTACAGTTCACTGTGGGCGATGATGTTTTAGTTAAATTGTACAGGCAACAAAAAAAGTACTGGTCTCGAGGTGTAATAGTGAAAAAATGTGGTAAAGCAGTTTATATTGTACAACTGAGCAACACCGATCAGACGCTTAAAAAACACGCTAATCAACTGTTACATTATAGACGGGGAGAGGAGATGACGGATGAATCCGTAAAACCTATTCCGGCCTTTTTGTCTCCTATAATTGGTGAGACTAACAGCACCGGGTCATTTTCGAACCGAAGCTCTTCGCCTCTAGACGAAGTACTACTACCAGACGAAGACGCTAACTGTGCTGATGAGATGGTAGTGAATGCAGCGTCCTCGGGGGCTATCGTTTATCATGTGGAGCCCACGCTCGAGACGGCTGAGCGCGTCACACGGTCAAGGCGTGATAGAAAAAAAATTGTAAATTGTAAGAAAAATTGTAAGTGTTTTAAAATTAAGGTGGAGGGATATTATAGTAGGGTATTTCTATATTTATTTTAATATTAGTATTGCAGATGACTAGGCAATGAACTGTACTTATTAAATTATAAGAAAGGGAATAATGGATGGAAAATAATACTAAATTATATGTAGCACTTCAATATGTAATACGTTTTGACAAGGAAAACAAAAGACATAGAAAAAAAGCAAAGACAAACACAAAATTTAAATAACATTTATAAAAAGAATACAAAAGGAAAAGAGGTATGCAACATCCTACCCCACGTGCACTAATGCACCAATTGACTGTAAAAGTTAAGTCACGTGTGGAGCTTAATAAGTTTTTTCAGAGGGCGGCGTAGTATACCTCCTTTTGTGGCAACATCGACTACCCTTGTTACCCCATCTTTTCCAGGGTACAATCTTTGTATACGGCCTCGTGGCCAAGTTCCTCTTGGTAGAGACTCGTCGACAATTTTACTACGTCTCCTAATTGCAAATCTTCTCCACGATTGCCTTTTGTTAGAGCACGAGGTTGTAACGTTGGAAGAACTTCGCGCACCCATCGGTTCCAGAAATGATCTGCAAGTTTTAAAGCTAACTTTGGGATACATTGATTTGAAGCAGATCCAATAAGGAAGTGAAATGGTGTTAACGTGATTGGGTCATCAGGATCTGTAGACACATGAGTTAATGGACGCGAATTCACAATAGCTTCAGCCTCAGAGAGTAATGTCATTAAAGTTTCTTCTTTTGGTGCTCTCTCATTAAGTGTCGCTCTCAAGGCTACTTTAACTGAGCGAACCAAATGCTCCCAACATCCTACAAAGCTCGGCGCTGCTGCTGGAATAAAACTCCAGTTAATACCTTTGTCTGCCGCAAATTCCTGAATGTTGGAGGCATAAAATTCTTTTAAAATTCGATTGGCACCCACAAAAGCAGTTCCGTTATCTGAATAAATTGTGTGAGGTGCCCCACGTCTGGCAATGAATCTTCTAAGACTCATAATTGCTGAATCTGCAGATAGACTATGAACTAATTCAAGATGAAGAGCTCTAGATGTCAAGCAGGTAAATAGTGCTACGTATCGTTTCTCATGACGGCGTCCAATGGTTCCGTTCATGGGCCCAAAGTAATCAAGGCCTGAAAATGTAAAAGGTCGTTGATGATGAGCCAATCTTTGGCGTGGTAGATCTCCAGTAATAGGATTCATTGGCTGGGTTTTCCGAATTTTGCAGAAAAGGCACTGCTTTGCAATGGTTCGGACAATATCTCAAAGCTTTAAAAGCCAAAATCGTAGTCTTATTTCAATGATTACCATTTCATGGTTTGCATGACCTGCACGTCGGTGGTAGAACTGTACCAACAAACGTACAACTGGGTGCCGACTATCAAGTAAGATCGGAAAACGTGTTTCAGGATCGATGTCTTCTACAGCTGTTATTCTTCCTGCTAAGTGCAATAATTTATCTTGTCCCAATGTCGGAGACAATTTTATCAGACGGCTGTTCAGTGGAATTGGCTTCGAATTTAAAAGGCAATAAAAATCTTCCCGAAAACTGTCCAACTGTGCTCTTTGAAAAATGTGTCTTTCTGCGACTTTCATCAATTTAGCATTTAAAGGTATGAGGGTAGTAGATGTTGATGTGCCGCGAGTACGAGAAACTTTACTATTTAAATTAGATTTTCGAATTGAGGCTAAAATATTACCGAATATGGCTACAGCTTGATGTATACGTGCTGTAGCACGTACTAGTCGTTGCCAATCACTAAAGCGATCGAAATTCGCAGTGACTGGAGCAGATAGTTCTAAATCAATGGAATTAACTCCCACCAATTCGCTAAGTTGGCATTTACGTTCTTCGCGAAGTGGTGTGATATTAGTAGGCTCTAAAGGCCAGTCTTCCGGAGACTTAAAAAGAAACGATGGACCGCGAAATCATCTATGCGAGAGCTCCAAATTAATAGACTTTATTCTAGTCGCGTCATCGGCTATGTTTAGATCAGTCGGTACCCATCGCCAGTTATTGACAGAAGAATTTTCTAAAATTTCGCCCAATCGATGGGCCACGAATGGTTTAAACGAACGTGTATCACTGCGTAACCATTGAAGAACCGTCACTGAATCAGTCCAAAAAAATGTTTGGACCGGTTTTTTACGATGACCGTTCTTAATGGTGACTGCGAGACGAGAGGCAATCAAAGCAGCCTGAAGTTCTAACCGCGGTATCGACATGGGCTTCAAAGGAGAGACCCTTGCTTTACTTGAGATGAGAGCAAGTTTAATGGTAGATAAAGACGTAAGTGATTATTATATTTGTTGCTTTTATTACCAATGTACAAAATATGTCTCTAAAGTACATTCTTCAGCATAACCTTTTGTTAACATGTTTTCCATAAATGTTCGATAAGCGCTAGCAAATTCTTTATCTGTTATCATACGCCGTTCCAAATTTAAAAAACGCGACATTGCTTGGTTATAACTATTGGGAACATACTGTATGTCGTCCCGCCATGGCATCCCTACCTCAAATCGGCCTGAAGGTAGGCGCCTTGATGTGGCTTCTAATATATCAACTGCACGTTGATCCTGCCTGCTATGTAAAGATTCTTTCTTGGTAATTCCTAAAGAATCTATTTTATATTGTTATAAGAAACTCTAAATTTTCGTCGGTGGATGTCTCAGTGTTAGTGTTAATAAAATCAATTAATTTCGTTTTGTTAGAAGCAACACCGTATAAGGTCCAGCCTAATGCTGTCAGGCAGGCTACGGGCTCATTCCTTCTACCAACACGTACCTCACGATTAATAGATAAATGCCAGTGTTCTGCTCCTATTAAAATACTAGGAGTTGCGTCTTCGTGCCACAGAACGTCAACTAAATCAATTAAGTGAGGATAAGAAGCAACTGTTTCACGCTGAATTGATTGTGGGCGTAAAGACAGCGACTCCATAGATCTAGCGTTTTTTACTAAAAATGTTTCCTGTGTGTTCCTACCCTTAATAAAAAAAATTACATATGAAACTACAGTAGTGCGTTCAAGACCTCCAATACCATTTACCGTTATTAATTTTTGCGGTCCTGAAGCACCTATTTGTGCAGCTACGCAAGAATCTATTAATGAAGATGTGCTTCCATCATCCAAGAGCGCATATACGTCATATGTAGCTTTGGGCTTGATTGGATAAAGTTCCGAGCTCCATGAGATCATTTCCTAACCGTGGAAGACTTTTTAAAGCAGAAACTTCCCTGAAAACGATGAGCTCGGAGCTAGGAGCGTAGTTGTCCTCAAGCGCCTGCATGACTTCTTCTGGATCCTCAGCAGACATCAGTAACGCCGCAACACACTCACGAGTAGGTCCGCGGAGAGCATTTTGAAGACGATTTAGATTTTCTAAAGAAGAAAAATTACTTTTAGTAGCGTCATATATACACTTGAATTGTAACCATTGTAATGTGTTACCAAAGAAAGGACATAATTCCAATTTCTTAGTGCTTGAAGCGCAAGCGAGCGCTTTTGCTGCTGCGGCAGTATCGGCTACAGCTTGAAAAAGAATTGAATTATGTTTATTTAGTTCTGTAGAAATGAGCGGGGGCGTAATGTCCGCCGCCTCGGACCTTTTAATGACATTCATTGGTCGCTCTTCTTGAACGTAAGGATCAATAGAGGATGCAGTTGCCAATGTGACCTTCTGTGGATGTGGGGCCTGGCCTGGCGTTGGAACAGAAATATGTTGTTCACATGTTACTGCAGGAATGCCTCCATTAACTTTATTAGCATATTGAACATGATTTTTTAAAAGAATTGAATTATGTTTATTTAGTTCCGTAGAAATGAGCGGGGGCGTAATGTCCGCCGCCTCGGACCTTTTAATAACATTCATTGGTCGCTCTTCTTGAACGTAAGGATCAATAGAGGATGCAGTTGCCAATGTGACCTTCTGTGGCTGTGGGGCCTGACCTGGCGATGGAACAGAAATATGTTGTTCATATGTTACTGCAGGAATGCCTCCATTAACTTTATTATCATATTGAACATGATTTTCCACCCATTTATTAGTTCTATCTACGCTTACCCTGATAGAGTCGGTGTGGCTGAGACTTTCTGCATGACTTGATGCGACCTCTGCATCGATGGCGGCGAGTTGAGCTTGCAGCTCACTCTCCTCAACTTCCTGCTGTAAGGCCGCGAGCTTTCGTTCACGATTACGTTCACGTATATCAAGTTCTTGCTGTTGTTCTATACGTCGGCGCAATGCCAGTGCCTCCAATGCTGCTTTTTTTGCTCTTACAGTTGATGAGGTAGACCATATCGATTTAGATCCATAGGTCTGCGGGCTTGCAACTATTATCTTATGCACTGCAGATGGCATTTCTTTTGTACCGTCAATACAAATTTGAAGGGAATCTATGACGCCACTACTAGGTATGGGATCGTATGACATGACTTTACCTTTACTGCGAGTAAACATAGATAACATATTACAATAGATGAAAAAAAAATCTATTGTAATTATGAAGCAAACAAATTGTTTTACTTACGTGACAAATATGTTGATGGTACGTCAAATACCAATTTTTTTATAATATACGAAATAAATGTATGTAGGCTGGAAATAAAGGGAGAAGGACCAAATATTGCAGATGACTAAGCAATGAACTGTACTTATTAAATTATAAGAAAGGGAATAATGGATGGAAAATAATACTAAATTATATGTAGCACTTCAATATGTAATACGTTTTGACAAGGAAAACAAAAGACATAGAAAAAAAGCAAAGACAAACACAAAATTTAAATAACATTTATAAAAAGGATATAAAAGGAAAAGAGGTATGCAACAATTAGTATGTGCGATACTTGGTCATCATACAGATCCAACGGCTGCTGCGCTACTAAACGCTAATAAAATAGCTTGAACGCAGTTGTTGTGTCATTTCGACTCCCAGTTATAACAGTTACAACTAGAATTTAATGATCTTGCACTGGCCATAATAGTGTCAGACTTCATTCCTTGGAGTATTATTTCAACAAACAAGTTATACAACGTCAGGAGCATACAAGCATAGGGCTCACCTGATGTAAAGCAGTTACCGTAGCCTATTAATGCTTGCAATACATTAAGTTTTACCCGCGCGATGCCTTCTCGCTGCTAACATAGCAACTGCTTAGGAGCTTACTGGTAACCTCACTCACACGCAGGAACACAACAACACTTTAGGGATATACAACCACTCATATCCATCACTGTGTCGCCAGATCTAACAGCGGCGACCACCAAAAAGGCAATGAACAGTGAAGTTCTTTGCCATCCCGGGGGTTAAACTACAGTTGCCTTGGAACTCACAACGAATTTAATCAGAGGAAATTTGTAGGAGTAGGAAGTTTTGGAATTGACTTCCCCTCTTGACAAAGTGAGAGAGCAATATGACAAACAAGGCATTTAAAACCTCAGAGATGGCTAGTCAAGTGAAGCTCAACTGCCGTGCACCACGAATTATCAAATATCTAACACTATTGGGACTTAAACTGTGAGTTGTTACCTAGCACATCGATTCCAATAATATAGATTGCAGAACCGCCTAAACGCCTGGTAATTCTTCCTTGTTGCCACCAAATCAGGGATGTGACACGCAAGGAATTTAACATATCGTCTCGCTCCCGACGTCAAAAATCGCACTCCCAGAGAACATGATATTTGCTCGAATTCATGATTTGTCGGAGAACACTCACACAAAGGTGATGACACAAGTCTAAACGAAAAGAGCTTTGCCCTAAAGTTTCCATGCCATGTTAAAAATTGCGCAACAGGATGACCCACTTTTAACCACTCTTTACTTAATGCATGCTATCTGCTAGGCAGTTTATCCTGTATCTCGATAGTTGTCTGCAGAGAATAAGGTCAACGAATGTGGGATTGCGCATGGGTGACCTAGTGGTGAACTGTCTACTGTATGCAGACGATGCCGTGCTATTAGCAGATACACCATCTGAACTGCAAACACTGGTCACAACGATGAAAGACGGATGTATGGAGAAAGGCTTACTACTGAATGCGAAGAAAACAAAGATAATGGTATTTGAAAGAGAAGAATCCAGAACTAATGTAAGGATTACGATTGATGATGAAGTGTTGGAACAAGTGGATGAGTTTGTATATCTTGGATGCGCTTTCAGCAAAGATGAAAGGTACACCGCAGATGTGGAAAGACGAGTGAGTGCTGAGAATAGTGTGAATGGAGCGTTGGGAAAACTTCTTGGCAGTAAAAACCTGAGCCAGAAGGCATAACTCGCTATACACAATGCAGTGTTGGTCCCAATGCTAACTTATGGAAGCGAGAGCTGGGTATGGCAGAAAGAGCATGAAAGTAGAATAAACGCGGTCGAAATGCGAGCGCTGCGCAAAATTTGTGGCGTAAGACTTGTAGGCCGTATTCGCAATGATGATGTTAGAAACAGAGTTGATCTGAAAGAGAGTGTCGGTGTTAAAATAAGAAGAGGCATGCTCCGATGGTTCGGACATGTAGAAAGAATGACGAAGCAGATATACAGTGGAAGGATGTAGGAGCCAGGGAAGGCCAAGACTTACCTACCATGACCCAATTGGTCGTGTTCTATCAGAAGGTGATGTCAGGAGCCCTAGAAACCGGCGAGCGTGCATGAGAAGAGCAATGAATGTTAAAGAAGCGAGTGAGATATGTAAGGATCGAGTCACGTGGCGCTCGGTTCTCTCTGCCTACCCCGCAAGGGATTTGGCGTGAAGTTGTAGATAGATAGTTCTTTTTCGCTTTTCTCCAACCTGCTTTATGTGTTCAATGTAATTAAACCATTTGTCAAACAGTAATCCCAAGTAACAAACCGAGTTTTTATTTGCAACTGATACTCCATTGAAGTGGAATCGCGGCGGAACCTGCAAATTTCCCTTAAGCAAGAGCTGATATGTTTTGTGGGGCGCGAAATCGAGACGGTTACGATAACCCCAGTATGAAATGAGGCCAAGGCAAGTAATGGCTAGTTTTTCTATACTTGATCTCGACTTAGCTTTTAAGAGGCCGTCATCGGCGTAGCCAGTTAACGAACACCCTCCGGTAAGGGTAGGCTAAGAAAGTCATAAAAACCGATATTCCAAAGATACGGCCCTAACCGAACCCTGAGGACAGCCCCGCGTAAGCACCTTCGAATAAGGGAGTATTTGTTGCTATGGCAACATCTCGCCTTTAATTTCAGCAACAACATTGGCCACCAAGCATTATCGAAGGCACCTGAAATGTCTAAGAAAATACCTACAACGTATTTACTAACCGAGAGTTCCACAATTTTACGCACTGCGAGTGCCGCATCAACAGTAGACTTGCCGATGGTAAAGCCGTATTGATTTTTTATGAAATTGAGGGCCACCAGGCAATAAACGTGGTACAATTAAACGTTCAAGTAGTTTACCCATCGATGGCAGTAGGGTAATAGGGCGATAAGACTTCGGATCGTCGGGTTGCTTATCACAGCTTTTTGGTATTATTTTTATAACACCACCACGCAAGACGCTAGGAAAGCTACCTTCTACAATACACCGGTTTAATACCTTTAAAATAGGTTCAGCAGCTACTTTACAAGCTTCCTTGATCATTTTGTTTGAGATTTTATCATCACCAGAAGCATTATTTGTTGGTAATGTTTTTACAACATGTAGAAATTCGTCCATTGACACCACAGTTGGCATTGGAGTGGCAGGACACAGATATACCGCGGCCCTCACCTCGGGATGGTAGTCATTATCATTATTAGGGCAGTCATCCAGAATTAAAGCATGCAAAAGTGTATCAGTAGTTTCCTCTGCACCGAGGGTGTGGGTATTATCAAGTTTAATACTAAAAACAAAGGCCTGATCAATGTGCCTATTTGCCTTAAATTCGTGATATAGGGGAGACCAACGCTCTAGGGAGTTGTTACTTGGCTGCGGTTTTCTTCCCCAGACGGACTGCTTTACCTCTCTTAAAACATCCAGACCAAGACAAACTAACATGTCCATGTACACAAATGTTTGTTTTGTGTGGGAATGGAACCCACGAGCGTTTCATAGTCAAACTGCCATTAGACTCCCACAACCCACAGGTAAAATCAGACCCTTCTTATGTTAACTCACATGGCTTTTGAAATATAATTTATTGAACGTTTTCCGGACGGTTTCCTCACGATGCTTTTCTTCACTGCCGAGCACGTGATAATAGCAAACATATACATAAATTCGAAAAGACGAATATCGTGGTATGTGCCCACACCAGGAATCGAACCAGAGACCGTAGGTTAATAAGTTGTTTCTTTGTACACTGATCTATCATACTCCTTGAATATAAGAACAAAGTTATTTTTGCTGTTGACGAAAATGCTCCAATGGTAAAAGAGAATAACCAAAAATGTATGCCCACTTGCGTCAGTCATGTCTTGACCAAATTATCGGCAAAATACTGGAAATGTATTATAGATGAGTCGTGCACGCCCGCTACCAGTGAGTGGACGCTCTGCGTATTTATGTGTATTACGGAAATGATCATCACGAATGTGAAATCGCAAAATGAGTCGAGGTTCCATAAATGACGGTGATTTAAGTGAAGAAGAGCTAAATAGTTCATAAACGGTTGTAAATGTGCATGAAGAAGAGATGTGTTAGTGGGATAGTTCTGGATTCGATCTACAAGGTTCCTTAGAAAAGAGGATAAGAGAAGATAGTGATGAAATCAGGATGATAATGCTCGTTTTGTAGTGGTCAATAATAATAAACGTATTAAGAGAATAGCAAGATCATTATCAAACGGCATTCACTCAACTCCAGTGCCAGTTACAATAGAACGTCAACACTACGAGGTATGCATTAGTTCTAAAGTTCCCCTCCCGAAATAGATTGCGCTTGCGAAAATTTTGAGAGCAGAGAAAATAAAAGACATAATGAACAAAACGTATAAAAATCCATACAAAGTATTAATACATTTCTATAACAAAGAAAATGCAAGCCAATTATTGTCGAACAAAAAACTCCAGGAGCTAGGGATGATATGATGTAGATGTTAATCAACAAATGACGTAAAGTTTAATGACAAATAATTACTTCAAAAAATCGTTAGCATATAATGGGTTAATGTCAGTTAATAGGACGAAGCGCCTAAATATTCAAGGAAAATGGGTGGACAGTGAAGCCGTACGCTTATGTTTCAAAGATAAAGATAAAATATTCTATAACTTCACGCCAAATCCCTTGCGGGGTATGCAGAGAGAACCGAGCGCCACGTGACTCGATCCTTACATATCTCACTCGCTTCTTTAACATTCATTGCTCTTCTCATGCACGGTCGCCGGTTTCTAGGGCTCCTAACATCACCTTCTGATAGAACACGACCAATTTGATCATGGTAGATAAGTCTTGGCCTTCCCCGGCTCCTACATCCTTTCACTTTTGCATTGTATATCTGCTTCGTCATTCTTCCTACATGTCCGAACCATCGGAGCATGCCTCTTCTTATTTTAACACCGACACTCTCTTTCAGATCAACTCTGTTTCTAACATCATCATTGCGAATACGGTCTACAATCCTTACATCACAAATTTTGCGCAGCGCTCGCATTTCGACCGCGTTTATTCTACTTTCATGCTCTTTCTGCCATACCCAGCTCTCGCTTCCATAAGTTAGCATTGGGACCAACACTGCCTTGTGTATAGCGAGTTGTGCCTTCTGGCTCAGGTTTTTACTGCCAAGAAGTTTTCCCAACATGTCCTGGGGTCAGCCATTGCATTTTTCGCTTACGGTTATCGTAAAGAATCCGCTTTTCGTCACATGTCACAATATTCCTTCATTTCTGTGCCGATTCAGCAAGACAACACAAGGTTCAACACGCATTTCTTTCATCAGATCAGTCAAATCATGAGGCACCTATTTTTCATATTTTTTTATGTTACTGATTTGATGCAAATGAGTCAATTTTATAGGTAAGGTAACGTTAAATCATGTCGTTAATTCCTAGGTAGTTTGACTCGGATAGGACCACCGAGCGGTGAAAAATATCAGTGCGGACATGAATGTTAAACAATTATTGCAATCATTTCTGGGCCTAACTAACTACTATCGTAGCTTTGTGCCAAATGCTTCTTCAGTCTTGCATCCATTGTATAAATTATTAAATAAAAAGGAAACATGGTTGTGGACGGCTGAGCAACAAAAAGCCTTCGTAGAAATAAAGAAGTGTATAGCTTCCGATAGGCTTCTCGTCCACTTCGATAGTAATTCAAAAACCGTGCTGACTGTCGACGGCTCTCCCTATGGGTTCGGCAGTATATTATCACAAATAGATTGTAAGGGCATAGAGAGGCCGGTCTCATTCGCTTCTCGCTCGTTGACGGTAGCTGAAAGGAAATATTCTCAAATTCAAAAGGAAGCAACTGCAATAATTTTCGGGGTGAGGAAATTTCATCAATATTTGTATGGAAGGGCGGAACCTTTTATACTACGCACTGACCACAAGCCTTTGCTAACGATTTTTGGTTCACACAAGGGTATTCCTGAAGTGTCAGCGAATAGATTGCAGCGGTACGCCATATTCTTAGCAGGTTATAATTACACCATTGAATATATTAAAAGTACTAATAACAGTGCAGATTTTCTATCTCGTGCTACATTGCCGGCGCGCGAGCTGGACGTGCACGCGGACTCCACGGCGGGAGAGGACCGCGCGGCTTACGTCAATTTTGTTTTACACGGAAGCTTACCGGTAACCCACATGGAGTTACGCAACGCTTCCGAAACCGATCCGATTTTAAAACAGGTTAAAGATTTTACTTTCAAGGGATGGCCGCGCAAGATTTCGGATGTGAGGTTGAGACCGTTCTATTTATGTAGAAATCAAATTTCTGTTGAAAACGGCATTATCATGAGGGGCCATAAAGTTGTCGTACCAGCAAACCTTCGCCAGAGACTGTTAGATGAACTTCATACGACTCATCTAGGGATAGTTAAAATGAAAGCGGAGGCCCGCGCTCGGTTTTGGTTTCCGGGAATCGACGCAGCTATCGAACAGACAACAGCCGCGTGCTCCGTCTGCGCACAGCTGCGGCCGTCGCCCGCGCGATCTCCATTATGTGCATGGCCTCACCCGCTCACCGTGTTCAGCCGGATACACATTGATTTTTTAGGGCCGGTTAATAATAAAAGTTATTTAATTGTCGTGGACGCATTTTCTAAATGGGTTGAGTGCTTTCCGATGAAATCTAATACGTCATCGGAAGCAGTGATAGACAAATTAACTGAATTAATATCTAGAATGGGCATTCCACAAACCATCGTCAGCGATAATGGCACGTCATTCTCTTCGGAGAAATTTTCAAATTTCTGTAAGTCAAATGGTATTAAACAAATATTTTCTCCTGTGTATCATCCTTCTAGTAACGGCCAAGCCGAAAGTGCAGTTAAAATAGTAAAAAATGCCATCCGAAGTATATTATTGTCGAACCAGACGGATAAAAAAATTGATAATGAAATAAATAGATTTCTTTTCAATTATAAAAATTCCAAGCACGGTGCAACGGAACAATCACCCGCTTATCTAGTGTACGGGCGCGCACTCAGGTGCCGCCTAGACTTGCTCTCAGCGGAGCGTGAGTCATCGCCGCTGCCGTGCGCGTCGAACTCCTCTCGGCACATTTCTCATGTGGTGGCGCGCAAACAGTGCTCGCAGGCTAAATACTACGGTGGAAGGAAGAGGTCGGGCTTTGAAATTGGAGAAAGCATTTTATACAAAAGATTTAAACAAAACAAAAAGTTCACATGGTCTATTGGAAAAATCATAGAAAAAAAAGGGCGTGTACTTTACGCCATTTTTATTCCGGAGCTAGGGTGTACTATACAAAGACACAAGAATCAAATCAAAAAATACACCGAGGCCGAGAAGCGCGCCGATCACTTCGATATGTCGGACATAAATAGCAACGAAATGCCATCTAGCCTTTTGAACCAGCCATCGGGAGCATTTGAGATGATTCCAAGCCCATCAAGACCTGAATCAACGGCGGAGGGAAGGGGCAGAGAGACCTTATGTGTGACACCATTACAAGCAGCCGGTGAGGGGAATGATGATGTTATATCCCCCGCAGATGATAATCTGCGTTTCACGACCCCGCCGCGAAATACAGATTTGGTACAGGCGTCACCCCTTGCGACACCGATACCTGAGGCGCCCCCGACGACGTCACATCATGAGACGCCTCTGTCGATGCAGCCTCCTGAGGCGGCACCGACAACGCCGCCGCCGCAGTAACGTAGTCGACGCCCTCGGCGCGTTGTCACTTATTATAAATAGTAGTGCTATATAAGGATTTAAAGGGGGAGGAATGTTATATATGTAATATGTAGGTAGGTGTGCGTGTTGTATCCCCACACCACCGTCGTTACTTGTGTCTCAATAAATACTCAGTACGCTGTTAGCCGTTGTTTGATTGACACCTGCACTACGTCTCTTGTTCTCATACATAACAGTACCATAAGAATTTTTTTCGCCAATCGTCGAATAACTTAACAATTCCCACGCCTCTTCTCAATTGCGTAAAAAGAATTTGAAATTCAAAAATAAAACAAACATTTTTTTTTATCAACGTCGAGAGGCATGCTTTTATGCCTTATGTAAAGTGGTAACTGAAGCCTATGGACACCTGAAATACAGGAAACATAGCTCGCACATTGCGACCCCTGCTGCTGCAACAACTCCTTAGAAGCTTACTGTTAATCCCACCCACTCGCAGAAACACAGTCACTCTCTCCAGAGAGTTGTCATTTTCTGTACAGAGGGACTTCTTACTCGGACTCTGATACGATCAGATTTTGATACACCTTACCTTCCTTAAAAATACTCATACTCCCACACGGAACAAACATTTTTATGCATAAAAATATTTTGTACTGTGAGGAAATCGAACCCACACCCGCCTTCGTGTTAAAGTAGCAATGCTTACCACTTCGCTACCGAACTCGTTAACACTGTAAAGATTGTGCACATTATTAAAGACTCCTTAAAAAGTAATTTAATAAATAGATAGACAGGTATGACTTATTACATTTTTAATCGATTTCTTCAACATACACATTCCTATACATTTAACATATTGTATTGTACATTTAAAAGTATTCAAAACATTACCCTCCGATAGAGGGAATAAGGCCATTGGTGGTCAAGGTCAGAGAGTCAGAATCGAAATCTCACATGTCGAAAATCACTTGAGCTAAATTAAGACATTTTATTTGTTTATCTTCAGCTTTCACAATATTATCGTCGTGTTGAACAGTGACATCAACAATGTATGCTGGACGCGTTGATCTATAAAAACAATGTGAGGATTATTAGCTACAATAGTACCATCAGTGATAATAGATCGATCCCAACATAATGTGGCATGCTCATATTGGAGAAGTGAGTTGATTTGAAGAGGTGTCGTACTACTACAGGTATCTGTGGCATGGGACGTCATTGCTACCTCATTTTGTTGTAATTTATTTACTGCGCCGCCTTATTAACAATGGATCGACGGAGTGAGGTAGGACACTTGGTCAGGATAAGATTGACATTTATCATAAAACAATGAAAGTGAACGGGGTAGATAGGAGCGCATTTATTGATTTTGGTAGTCAATGCACCATAATTAAAGAGAGTTTTCGGGAACTAGACTTGAAATTAGAGTTATATCACAGTTGCCCATTTTAAAAGGATTTGCTTTTGGTTCCATGCAGCCCTTAGGGCGTATCCATATAAATGTGTCTATAGATTTCATAGAAGCAAATATTGATGCGTATGTTGTACCAGATGAGATCTTAAATTACCATGTATTAATAGGACAAAATCTAACAGAGAGATCCGATATTGTCGTACATAAAAATAGTACAAGTTTAGTAATGTACTCAAACACCCAAGATTTATGTAAAATCGAATTACATAGTAAGCACGATATTACGTTTCATGGTATAAGTAGCATTGATTTTACTAGAAATAAAAAATTCACGGGATATATATATACATTTCTGGAAGTTCGTGTTTCAAAAACGGTGAGGAGTTAAGATTTTGCCTGGTGTGTATTCAGTGGTAGACGAGTTCGGGAAAGTAGCTGTTACGTTCTCGAGTACGGTGATTAGTTTGTCTGAAAATAGGTAAGTAACAATTATTGCTCTGGATCCTTTCTTCGTAGTTTTTTGCCAGCATTAACATTTTGCTTGCCTTGCTGGTAAACTGTAGTCAAATTATACTTGCTAAGTTTTAGTCTCCAGCGAGTTAGCCTTTAGTTTGCTCCTTAAGTGTAATGACCCACTGTATCGGCTTATGAACTGTAACTACAGTAGATTTTCTGCCGAAGCGGTATGGCCACAAGTACTTAGCAGCTTATACTATGACTAAGAGCTCCTTGTCGATTACATGTAAGTAATTAATTTCATTAATTAATTTCATTTCAGGTTGGTTGATCTTCTTCAGATATGAAAGCATGGCCGTCATGTAAGTTACCTGGGACTCGATTAGATGTAAAGGCTGGTATTATGTCCTCTTACACATTACAGTTACGCGAGTCGATATTAATAATGGATTTTAGAACATCGAGCTTATTGTTCAAATTAATACTAGATTCTCGTTGCTCTATTAAGTCGTAACAACTTTACGAATTGTGTTAACACATTAGAATTACCATTGGAGCCGAGCACGAGCAGGAGCGTCTTTTACCCATACAGACAAACACGCAGGCGAAGCGAAGTTCGCAAATGTGTGACGTGTTTGCGTGATTGTCCCATACTACGAGCCAAGTGGCCGCTAGCTACTAACTAAATGACTACAGCTATATCAAAATAAAAAATACCTACGAATATGTTATATTAGACTACATTGACTTAAATTATACATATTATGGAAAGTGTTGGAGACGGCTGAAAAGAAGCTGGCCTAAAGTTTCGTGATGATAGAAATATGATACATTAATAAATAACTACAACAAAATGTATTAATAACATTTTTATTAAGCTTTGTAAAGAAAACACTAGCATCTCAGACGTTGCGTCATGTGTTTGGTTTGGAAATGCCACGTTTTTTTTTATAGCTGTCTTTAGGTTTCTGTGTCACTTGGAAATATACAGCACCATAACACAAGATTTCTTTTGTCTCAGTAAGCAAAGCCGTCATATTAGCCCGAAGTCTCACAGTCAGCGCATCGTATGTAAAAGGTATATATGGAATGTGGTCCGTAAACGCTTGATATCC
Source organism: Pyralis farinalis (assembly GCA_947507595.1). Classification (NCBI taxonomy): domain Eukaryota; kingdom Metazoa; phylum Arthropoda; class Insecta; order Lepidoptera; family Pyralidae; genus Pyralis; species Pyralis farinalis. Next base: position 25,565,618 of record OX382272.1, on the reverse strand, counting down.
GCTGAAGTTATGGAAGCCCTGAGAGAATTTAACATTATTAGCCTAATTATCTTGTAACTTGTAAGTTTTCCATACACATATATTGCGCCGGTGATAAATAGCCATCTAGCTTTATATATTTTTTTATACAATAGCACTGTCAAACATAACGACGTCATTTTGACGAGCTCGGTGCATCAGTCGTAAATGACGCGTCTTTATCACGCTCCTGATTTCGATTCCCTCACAAGATAAATATTTGTGTGCATGAACTTGTCTGTTTGGATTGGTCTGAATGTTTTAAGAGATATAGGGTGTATCAATGCAGCCTGTCTGGGGAGTACCTCCACCTTACAGAAAATCGCATCCAAATAACTTCCGAGAGGGTTGTTGTGTTCTTACGTGTGAGTGAGGTTACCAGGGATAGGCCCACCACTCATTCACGCCACTGTGTCACCTGTGTAGACAGCGGCAGGCAGCAATTAACAGCGGCGACCACCAAAAAGGCAATGAACAGTGAAGTTCATTGCTGTCCCGGGGGTTAAACTACAGCTGCCTTGGAACGGACAACGAATTTAATAACAATAAAGTTGTAGGAGTAGGAAGTTTTGACAGTTCCAAACTTCCCCTCTTAGCAAAGTATGAGACAGTAATATATGACAAATAAGGCATTTAAAAACCTCTAAGAGATGGCTAGTCAAGTGAAGCTCAACTGCCGTGCACCACGGTTTAATAAATATCTAACAATATTGGCACATTAATTGTGAGTTGTTACCTTACACATCGATTCCTATAATATAGATTGCAGAACCGTCTAAACGCCTGGTAATTCTCCCTTATTGCCACCAAATCAGAATAGTATACTACCCCGGATGTGACATGCAAAATTGCAACTGTCAAACCTGTTTTTACAAAAACCGTGCGTCGTCAATTATTGAATTGATAAAAGAATTATGTATTTACTACCTAGTAAAACATAACTTAATCGTTTTAAAAAGAGGTTAGATACCGTTGCGCTTTCATTGTGTTCGCTAACTTAACTACTATACGTTTTAAAATTATATTATGTACCGCTGGGAATGGACATGTAACATTTGGTGGAAACTGTTTAGCTAGAATTTGTCCCATAAATGGATCTTTGTTATAAAAGTCACAGAGTCTCCACTCCTGCATCAGTGGTGTCGGCTGATAGTTGCCACTAAGACGCTCCCATATGCTTCCTCGAATCTGGAAAGAAAATTGTGTTAGTTCATGAAATAAGGTTTCACTTACACCATATATTACAATCTTACATGAAATTGTAAATGAAATGAATGTTTATATATAAGGCATAAGGACCGGACTTCTCTGACTAAAGCCTAAAAATAACAGGGAACAAAAAATGAGAATGACCAAAAATGTATGGGAGCTCGGCCCTGGCTTTTAAAAGAGGATAATAGGTCAAATAAAATCAAAAGTATTGTAACCTCATTGGACCTCAGTGTACTTCCTCTTTCTGCAACGCATCACATTCCAAATTGTTGGTGATTACCTCTCGGTAGGGCGCATCAAAGCAGCCCGTCTGGGGAAGCTCACAGAAAACTGCAGCCAAATAACAACTCCCTAGAGGGTTGTTGTGTTCCTACGTGTGAGTGAGGTCACCAGTAAGCTCCCAAGGAGTTGCTGTGTAAGCAGCAGAGGAAGCATCGCGCGAGTGATACTTAATATATTACAAGCGTTATTAGGCTACGGTACCCACTTACAGGTGGGCCGTAAGCTTGTATGCTCCTCTACGTAGTATAAAAAAAAGTCCTAATGCTTGTCTCTGATGCTGCTTGTCTCAGTGGTTTTTTTTTTTTGTTTTTTTTTTGTTTTTTTTTTTTTGTTTTTTTTTTTGTTTTTTTTTTTTGTTTTTTTTTTGTTTTTTTTTTTTTATCGTACACCCCTTCCGTGGGTAAGGCACTTATTGCTTCAATACATATTTATTTATACAAAAATATTTTTTTTAAAAAATCGCGTCTATACACATAAATAACACATTCATACATCACAACTTTCGTCCCTCAATTCATTCTTCCATTCATCTTTCAGTTTTATTGTCAAAAATTTTCTTATTTGCCCGTTTTAGAACGCCGGTGAAACGTTTGTACCTATTGCCAAACTTCCCTCCCCATAATGCATCAGTCCATCCACGGGCGACAGCGAGCTTCACAGCTCCACCTAGCCACCGCGATCTCATCGGCTATACAGAGTATAGCCGAGGTATACAACATTAGTCCTAGGTGGAGCTGCTCTGCTTATTACGATCTATAACGGCCGTGGCTAGACCGACGCAGTATTTTAAAAATTTCGACCTACTTCTCCCCGTTACCACTTCGGAGACTGTGTTTTCGGTGACCCGCATTCCCAACTCCTGCTCCAAATCGTACCTCTGTTTGGAGAATGCGGGACACCGAAACAATATGTGCTGCACTGTCTGGTCCACGCCGGGCTCGCAGAAGCAGGATGGGTCATCCGCGCACTTGAACCTGTGCAAGTACGCGGAGAACCCACCATGCCCCGAGAGGACCTGCGTGGTGATGCTCGACGGCACCATTTTGTCCACGATGCCGTACGCCTCCGCCGCACTCGGGAAGAACAGCTTCGTCGTCGAAGCTGTTGTTACCGATTTGTATCTCCTGTCCCATTCGTCAATGGTCCCCTTACGGATCATACCTTTGACGAATGAGACAGGGCAGCGGTCGTAATCTGGCCGCCTCCGCAACCCCAGTGCGGCGCTCCTGGCGAGTTCATCGGCACGTTCGTTCCCCTCCAACCCCGCGTGTGCCTTGATCCAGAACAACGAGACGCTCTTACCCTGGCTTTTGCACAGTTTAAGAGCGTCCCGTGTACGGGCCCATCCCGTAGCGGTGCAGACGCGGACTCGACGTTCGCCACCGCCTGGAGCGCCGCCATGGAGTCGCTGAAGATGCCGATGCTGGGTCCATCGCAGCTCAAAGCGTACTCGGTCGCCGTGCTGATAGCCAGGAGTTCCGCCTGGTAGACGGTACAGTAGGACGACAAAGCTTGACGGCCTTGGTTTCCGCGCCGCCGTTCCATATGGATACAGCGGCGCCAACCCGGCCCTCAATCTTGCTGCCGTCCGTAAACATTCGCAGGGCAAAGTTGGAGTGTGCCCTGCATTGTTCCTCGTCCACCAGGCTGCCGAACTCCAAGCTATCTAGCTCCGCGGGATGCGGGGCCTCGATCTTCGAGGCCATCCGCTCGATCTCCCTGTCCCCGAGCAGCGGATGGGGTAGCCCCCTCTTGGCCTCGTATAAAGAGGCGACTTCGCGCACTCTGAGGTCAAGAGGCAGCACCCCAGCCAGCAGCAGTGCGGAGTTCAGGGAGACCGTGCGGTAGGCTCTGCAGATCTTCTGAGCGAAGCCCCGCTGTACGCTATTAAGCTGTTTCTGGATGCCCAGCTTATTGACCGCTGGAGCTCATGCGGCGGCAGCGTACAATATCGTAGGTTCCACTACGGCTGAATATAGGATCTTCACTACTTCAGGGTTGAGTCCCCAACTGACGCGGGCCGTACGCGCAAGGCGCCAGGCGCAAGGCGCAAGGCGCGTAAATGGCTATTGCCCTTTTACAGACAGTAGCCACGTGCGCGTTGAACGTCAGACCCGCGTCAATCGTCAACCCCAGCAGTTTGATCTGCCGAGACATGCCAATGTCTATCCCGCCCATGGTAAGCCGCGGGGTGTCATACCGAAGTTTGCGCGTGATCAGCACAGCGCTGGTTTTATGCGGCGCAAACTTCAACCGGTTTTTGACACCCCACGCCCTCACATGCTCGAGAGCGGCATTGGCCTGTCTCTCTATATCCAGCGCAGTGTTGCCGTCGAACATCAGCACGACGTCATCGGCGAAGGCCTGACAGTGCACCCCCGCAAGGTCGAGTTGCCGCAGAAGAGGGTCCAATAGGAGATTCCACAAAATCGGTCCTCCTATGGACCCTTGAACACACCCTTTGGTGGTGGACCGCAAGGTTTCCCCCCCGGCGTACCTAACTCTGACTGTCTCAGTGGTTTGTCATGGACAACTTACAGCACCTTTCTCCTATGATGACCTGCTGTCTTTCATATAGGGTGCATCCTCCCAAACGTATTAATAAAACAATTTTTCAGCGTAACTTTAGAAACATGGATGAGAGTCGTTTGAGGGATAACTTCTGTAATATTGATTGGACAAATTTTTATGCAGGTACTTCCATTGACGAGAAAGTTGACATTTTCAACTCTACTGTGACTTTGCTTTACGATATTTACGCCCCAATTAGACCCGTAAAAGTAAAGCATCCACCAGCACCTTGGCTCACTACGTCTATCAAAAACTTTATGCGGAAATGGGACAAATCCAAGTCCAAACTTAAAAAAATTCCGAGTGAAAACCATTTCCTTGAATATAAAAAACTGCGGAACATCTGCAATAGGATGTGTAGGGATGCAAAACACTAATATATTCACTCTTCTCTGGAAAATATGTCATAGCCATACATCTGGAAATTTTTACGTTCACTCGGTGTGGGTAAATCTTCTGAGAATTTCAGTGGGTCTTTAGATCTAAGCTCATTAAATATATATTTCTGTACTCCGCCCATTTCTGTTGAGCAGATAACTAAAAATGCTACATTGTCTTCGATTTCTCTACCTGTCCAACCCGCACGTGACGAATTCTCATTTCGCTGCATCACATAGGGGAAGTTAAAAAGAGCATCTTACCCATTACCACGAAAGCTGTTGGCAGTGCTGGCTTGAGTCGTAACATGTTGATCCCAGTTTTAGATTATATTATCTCAGCAATCACACACTTAATATTTTTTTCTCTGTCCAGTAACGATTTTCCAAAAGCTTGGAAAATGGCTCATTTTATCCTGTTACGTTCCGTAGTAGGAAATAAAATTCCAGGAACGCTTAACAAACTTTATTTATGTAGGTACTAGAGGGTCGTGTCAGTTACGGACCGTCTAACTTTGCTCCGCAGTAGGATACTTCCTTGGCATGAGGTGCGCTAGGGAGGCTCTGGCACGAAGAACGCAAAGGAGACTCAGGATTAGCGCAGCGGCAAGGGTCTTCAGGAATTCGCATGCGAAGCGTAGACGTCGTCGTCGACCCAATCGTTTTAATAATGTTCAAACCGGAACCTTGAACCCCGAGTAGGGGTTCAATCCTTATAATAATAATAAACAATATAAAGCAGGCACTAATTGCTCAAAAGGATTAATAAATTAAAACTATATATATTTTTATTTCGCGGTAAACAACCAGTACGTGGCGATGCATTCACCAACATCGGGCGTCTCCGCCCGCAATGCATCGGCATCGCGACGCGCCCGGCTCGGCGGCAAAACCAGTATTTGCGATTTAGCGATCCGCGCCGGCGTCCGTACGGAAAAGGAAACCCTTTATTAATATTTATTATTTGTATTACTATTATTATTTATGTAAATTTTATTAAAATTACGTTGTAACGTTACAATCCCAATCCCTAAAACTTCTAATCCTACACCCTTCTCCGAATATCGGCCTATTTACATTCTTCCACTGCTGTCTAAAGCTCTTGAAAGCGTTGTTTATAAACAACTTAATTCATATCTCCATCAGCATAATCTTCTTAGACCCCTTCAGTTGGGTTTTCGTCCTCATCATAGCACAACGAGTCCGTTATTGAATGTCACAGATGATATACAATTTGCTATGGACAATAAAAAACTTTCCGTGGTTATTCTGTTGGACTTCAGTAACGCATTCAATTCTGTCGATTTTGACATTCTTCTAGGAATTCTTCGCTCTTTGAATTTGTCCTCATCTGTGACCGTATGGTTTGAATCATATCTTGGTGGACGCTGGCAATGTATCAAACTTGATGAATATTCATCTCAATAACCCTGAGACACCCCAATACTTTCGGTCCCGGTTTTCTCATAAGACAACTCCCACCCGTTCCCAACGTCCTTGTCTTACCAAAACTCTGTATCCCTCATTCAACACATTTTTTTTTCTTTCGGTCCTTCACCGTTAATGCCGCACGCACAAATTACCACTGCAAATACGAGACAGCGCTCTGTATCTTCCATCAAGAAGAGGTTAAGTGAGCACTATCTTACACATGATAAGTAATATTATATGTATAGTATATATATATTCAATGCTATGTATTTATATACGTATTACTATAGATTATGTATAAATATGGAAAATATAACTCTGTATAACTTTTAACTCCCAGCCAAAATAAAATTACTTCACACACGTTAGGGTTAGCTGGAAGATATCTCTTAAAGAGATAAGCTCACCTTTGCACACCATTTTTTGTATAACCTACTTTGTATATGTTTGTTATACAATAAAAAATATATATAATAATGAAATCTGCGCTAATTATAGATATTGCTGGCTTAACATATATATGGGAAAAGTGATGAAGGCGCTGGAATTTTAGGTACAGCCTCGACGATTTGCTGGTTTATTTCCACTAGCAGTGGTCAATTATCATCATGGTACTATTGTCTTTATATTACTCAGTTAGCTGCTCGTCAACAAACCGCACAAACTCTTCTCAGTCTTGATACCTAAAATAACACATATATTAGTTGGAGAAAATTAAATATGAGTACACCGTATTAGTAATAGAAGGATTAGAATGAATATATAAAGATCCCATGTAAGCAAAGTTAAAGTAATAATATACAAAATTATAAAAAAAATATTTTTAATTTTACGGATATATCATAAAAAAAGAAATGAAATACCAGGTGAACTGTAATCCATATAATTATAATGTTCCATTCCTGACATTCTGGTGCTAACTCTGTATGATTAAGGTATTGTTATCATTATGTCATCATCTCACATGCAAGGCAGACTTGATGTCCAAATTCATATAGATGTACGACTTCAAATCTTACTTTTTCTATAGTCATTCCCTCATGTCTGAGGATCGTGGTCAGTGTCAGGTTTGCATCTGGAGCAGATGGGTCGCCTCCATCGGTTCCTGTCTATTGCGTCTCTTACGACCGTGTGGAATTTAGAGGACGACGAGCCTTTCAGGTGATCGACCGCGCGATCTCGAGCCTTCGGTGTTCCCAACTACAACCAGCTTTTCAAATTTTGGTAATTTTTGCGCATTATGAAGCTGAAGTACGAAAGAGTGCGTTGTAGGCATATGGTGGACAAGCGCGTTTTAATTTGGAGCTGTATCAGGATCGACGCATTTTTTTATCACGGGAACACAGCTGCCGTCACTGGAGGGATCTGGGAGCCCAGGTACACGTAGTGGTCGACGATATTAATGCCAGGAATGCTGCAGTTGACATTTGTCAGCATTCCGGCTCGATCCACTATCATCACCTTTGTTTTCGCTCTGTACATTGCGAGTCCGATTTTGCCACTCTCTAACTCGAGTCCTTGGAACAACTCACTAATATCATTCATGGAAATTGCCAGTAGAACGGTGTCATCGGCATATCGAAAATTCGATAATCTCTTTCCAGCTACAGGGAAATCCTTCTCCCAATTTTCGATGGTTTTCCGAATAATGTACTCTCCATATATGTTAAAAAGTGCAGGAGACAAGATGCACCCCTGTCTCACTACTTTCTTAATTTGGAACATATTGGAGCATTCAGTGCCTATCCTGATGACAGTACGATTTCCAGTGTACAGACTCCGTATCAAAGCAACTAGGTATTCAGGAGCACCCATCTCGAGTACCACACTCCATAGTTTATCCCATTGCACGCAGTTAAAGGCTTTTGTATAATCGATAAAGCACATGATCACGGGGCTGTTAAATTTTCTGCTCTTGTCGATGATTTGGGGGATGTTCAGTATTTGTTCCTGCGTTCATTTACTCTTAACGAAGCCTTAGAAAGTTGATAAGACGATTGATTACATGGAGGAGGATCTTACTCGCGTGAGATATATGCGCTATAGTCCTGTAATTTCCACAGTCTTTTGAAGAGCCTTTCTTATGTAAAGGTATAAACACTGATTCCGCCCAGTCTATTGGCCATCTCCCAGTTTTTCAGCTGATTTTACAGATTTGGGTGATAGTCTTTGTGCCTCGCTGACCTACGTTTTTTTAGTATTTCGGCTGTAATACCATCATTACCCGGTGATTTCTTGCACTTAAGAGCTTTGATGGCATGCTCTACTTCTGATGGTAAAATATCAGGTTCTTCTGCCGACCATGTAATAATATCAGCGTTAGTAGGCTCTCCTGTGTCATATAATTCCGCGCAGCAGTTTTTCCAGCGCTCTAACACTTGAGCCACATTTGTGAGAAAACGCCCGTCTTTATCTTCAATAGCACAGGTTCTCGATTTACGCATTTCAGACAGCTTTTTTTAATTTTTGGAAAATATATATGGACTCGGTTTTTAGTGAGTGTTATTCGAGTTCGAGACAGATTTCGTTAATGTAATTGTAATAATCTTTATGACATTGAAGTTCAACTTCACGACTCAGTTTCGCATACCATTCCTGCTTTTCAATTTAATACATACCGTGTTCTTTTCGTTCACGTCTCTCTATGATGATTTGGAATATTTCAGGTGTGATGAAATCTTTCATAGCGGGTTTGGCCAGCTTATTATCTCTAGCTGTTTCCTCTTTTTTCCTTTTGCTGTTGATATTCCCATTTGCTGTCACTGGATTGTGTCATTATCTCACATGCAAGGCAGACTTGATGTCCAAATTCATTTAAAGGTATGACTTCAAATATTACACAAGCTCCTATTAATGTGTATATAATTCCCCACATAAGATACTACCAGCTGTGACCTAGTAGTTGTTTATTTGATATACACAATAAAATAATCTAAAAGCATATGTCATATATTACAGTCTCACAATCCCGTTCCTGTCGTTATTACTAATTATAACCCACGTTGCAACATCCAATATGGGTGATTGTAGCTATACGCTGTACAATAATCATACATTTTTTGGCAATCAGTGTTCACAACTGTATATGTAACTGTATATATCTATTCATAACTCTAACTAATCACATTACTGCACAGCATTTCGTAAGCACAACAGGCGCTGTCTATACTTTTATTTAAATAATAAGAGGTTACCAGTATGTATGTATGAAGTTAAAAATAAAGTAACACTTACCGGTCCGAGGACCATCCACGGAAAGCAATGCAATAAGTAGTTGTTAGCATGGTCAAAGGAGAATATTTCCACTTGGCGGCGATTTCGTAATTTCACATGTACGGCAATTAAATGAAAAGAAAGAAAATATTATCTATCTATTATGAATAGATTCAAGATATAACTCTTGTCTTGTCCATGGACACGACGTAAATGTGAGCTCTAAGAATGCGATTGGAGATAGATTACAGAACAATCGATTCCAACATTCAGACAAACTGGTGGGTATATAAAATATCCACCAAAGGGGATTTTGGCGGCGGTGTTTTCCTTGGTGCTTGTGACTCTCAATATCTATAATTAAATTTTTGTCACTGGACTGTATCTGGTTTTTTAGTTATACACGTGTACCACAATATGGTTCACTGACAAGTATGGATCGACCTTTAGGGCAAGGTTTTACAGATTCAATGACTATTAAATAGGTACACTAAGTATGAATGTTCGGTAAGGAATTTTTGAAGGGATAAAGGATATTTAGGATGAGTATAGACAGACGGAAGGAATAATAGTGAGCACTCACCGTAATGCGTTTCCTTTGGCTTTCTTTGTCTTCGCGTCCAAAATGTCAGCGCGTAGTGGCAGTTCGAAATCATCGACGCTCACAATCACACTTCAAGTTCTGAATGCACTGTCTTTTTATAAGAATATAACATGAAGAAAAAATAAGAGCAATAAACTTAGTGTCAATTAACACAGATCACACGCGAACACAAATATGTTGATAACGTACGCGCAGCTGATTATAGCGGGTTATCACACCGAGTTACATCGATGTAGAAACAACACTGTCTCGTGTGCAGGCACCGGCTGGCAAGTTGCGGGGAAGCGCGCGGTCGCCGGCTAGTTGCTGAACGGCATATGTGAGGTTGACAGCATGGCAATGTTGATGCGGAATGTTAAAGCGGGTTATCGCACCGAGTTACATCGATGTAGAAACAACACTGTCTCGTGCGCAGACACCGGCTGGCAAGTTGCGGGGAAGCGCGCGGTCGCCGGCTAGTTGCTGAACGGCATATGTGAGGCTCACAGCATGGGAATGTTGATGCGGAATGCGCGTAGATAAATTATTATATGTATTGGGGTTTATAGAACATTCGTATTGTGAATTATAACTAGTTTAATATCAAACACAAACTGATATTTTTTGTTTTATTATTTTAACAACAAATATTTGTACGCATCTAGAAACATAATAAAAAACACATTTTGCACTATAACTGGCATAGATCTCAATATCTACTGTGTTTTATGTTTCTATTCTGTGCTACCATGTATAAAATGGAATGTGCCGCAATTCCTTCGTAAAATACTCAGTATGTTATTTGTGATGGCATGACGTAAAATACCTTCTGAGAACTATATACTACATCTTGTTAATAAATGAGAACCAAATAAACGATTGATTTAATACATACGTGTGATAAACACTTTGATATAGTATGAACGGGGCTTAATTTAAGGCCTATAAAGAATCTTTTTACTAATAATAACTTTAACAGGACTCCTATCTATTTTGACTTCACGCTAAATCCCTTGCGGGTAAGCAAATAAAATCAAGCGCCACATGACTCGGTTCTTACAGTCCTTACAGACCTCAGTCGCTTCTTTAATTGAATATGTTATGTTACGATTAACAACTTTTGTCAAAAAAATATTTCGAGCAATCGTGTTACTTATGCATCATAATCATTTACAAATATTATTTACATGAGGGATAGTTGTTAGGATGAATAGATACTTTTTCGCATTTAATAGCTTATTAACGATTAAAAATGTTTGGAATGTGTGAGTTTCTCGGTAGCGGTTCTGAGTTACAAACAATTATTTATACAGCAGACAAAGCTGGTCCGCCGTAAAGAACCGGTGCACCCTGTTCAGGATTCCGAGTTTTTTTTTAATCTGTTGAGATCTGTTGAGGTGCAAAAAGTTTACAGTCAAAGGGCAGTGAAGCTCTACATACTACAGTGAAACGCGGATTAACTAGCAATAAAGTGATGCAGTTATGTATCGTGGGATAGGAAGGGCATCGTTAAATGTTGAGAGAGCTTGGTTGAAATGAGTTATTGTATCCACCTTATAGACCTGACTTTGCATCCTTAGATTTTTGTCTGATTCGGTCTCTTCAGAATTCTTTAGGTAATGTTAGGTTAACATCAAGAGAGAACTGTTAAACTTGTCGCAGATTTTTGATTAAAAGTAACAAAATTTCTACACCAATGGGATTATGTCGAACAAAGTAACATGTATCCAAACATTATGTTCAAATGTAAATAAACTATGATAAAAAAACGAATTTGTATACAAAATACAAAAAATCTTTTTCCAGATATAATATTTTAGAGGGATGTTGGGATTTATAGGTACAAACATTTTTTTCAAATTCAGACAATTTGTTTAGATTTATTATTTTAAAGTAAACATAATAAACGCAGGGTAATTAACATATGATTGTGAATACGGTGATGATAGCTCAACATAATAATTGTTAATGTGTATGAATTAATTCCCAATATCTTAGATTCACAATTTAGTTAGATAATCTTGTTTCTAAATCCATTAACATTGGCGGGGGACGCTACCTAACATAATAATTATTAATTATAATAATAATTGTAATTGCTAATTATCTGGCGGAGATACTTATTTTGGTATGGAGCGACTTCTGTCATTCCTTCACAATCCGGAGGGAAAACCAGACCTTTCTTAGGTTAGATCCCACAACTTTGAAAGTGTAATTAATTGGACATGCGGGTTTCCTTTTCTTCTTTTTCTTCACCGCTAAGCAAGTGATAATTACAAATATGTACATAAATCCGTAAACAGGAATTTAGTGGTACATGCCCACTGAACTATCTATCAACCGATCGGTCAGGACCGGTATGTGTATACCGGTCCTGACCGGTCGGTTGATAGATGATGCCTTCTCCACTAAACTATCACCGCTTCCACTGAGATTCTACAATAATATCGCTATCATAGTAAGAAACCATTTTGAATGTTGTGATATATGCTGACATTCCTATTAGGTTATTAAAGGATCCTTAGTCACATAAATGTAAAATAATACTTTATGAGTATCATGTATTTAGAATACTTTGGACGAGGAGCACTGTTGCCCGAGATACAGGTATCTTACCTAGTTCAGGCACATATGCAATACATTATAAGCCTGTATCAAAATTTTTTGCTCAATAAAGTTATTATTATAGATCCCATATCACGGGTATATCCCGGTCATTTGATATGCGTGTGCGGGGATTTGGATTCAACACGTACAGGCCCCTTTGAGAAGCTTGATGTAATGTTCTATAGCCGCCGTGACCATCTCCAGGGGATATCAATGTGACAATATACCCATGCTATTAAAATGATATTATCTGGAGGGATTATTAGTACTGGGCTATTACAGAAGAGGGACGGACGCCTGCCATAACTATCATATGTGATGTTACTTTCGGCCAGCGGTGGCTCGCCACTCACTAGATGGACCCCCGAAATGCCAGAGAAATTCGGCCGGGGGCAACACCGATGTATATATATATATATATATATATACTATATGTTAAATGTTTTTCGTGTGTTTATACTTGGCAAGCTAGATTTCGTTACATCGAAAAAGTATATAAATATCTGATAACGATATATATATTAAATGCGTTTACATTTGTGAGCAGATGCCCACAATTTTTCCACAAGTTTGTAGATACGTCATGAAGATATCCATTACGATAAAAAAATAATTATGTTTGTCGCACTCTACCATGAAATTGCACAGTTAGATAGCATAGCCTTAATGTTGTGGTCGTAATGGTAATACCCGAAAATTTTAAAAGCAAATAAGCAGACAACGTTTTTGAATGGCCATTAAAATCAATACTTATAAACAAAAGTTTTTACACATTAGATCAGTTTTCAACGTCAATAAGATCCGTATGTCTGCTTCTTGAATAAATGTTACTTACGTGCACTGATATTCAATAACATCACCTGTAACATCACATAAGATTGCAATGTAAATAAATGAAATTTTAGCTGTTCTTGTCCTCATCTATGATTTGATTTTATGTATATTTTTCGAGCCGACTTCTAAATCTGGCTGTATTCGTTTATATCTCTCACGATTTTACACATTAAATACAATTTTTTTAATACGTTACATTACATTGGGACTCGGGTATATTCACATAATCACCTTACTTGTCGGGAGTTTTTATGTCAGAGATAATACAAAAAGCTTATAATGGAAAAGTACTTCTATTGCTCCTTCACAACAACACAGTTGAAGTGACTTATTTCTATCGGATGCGAGAGACGACTGGTCAGTTACAATTCTCCGGGCCCGTACTACGTACACATGCTTTGTAAGCATTACATCGTTGTGCATCACCGCCACACATACTTTAATTTCTTTAATTTCCTAGCGTTATTGCGACTCCCAATCCATTAGGATTCCGCTACCTAAAGACCTTGGTCAAGTTTGGCCAAGAGAATGATATCTACATAGAGCGACGTTCGCCAGACCTAAAAAAACCGACAGGGAAAACCTGGCCTTTCTTAGGTTAGGTTAGGTAATCGATATGCGGATATCCTCCTGTTTTCTTTCATCGCCGAGCAAGTGGTAATCACAAACATATACATAAATCTAAAACATGAGTCATGTGAACTAAAACACGAATTTTTGCGCACCAGGTGATGTCGAGCAATAGAACAATAAGGAAGAAAACGAGCCTTGTTGCTCTTTTTTTATGGAATAAAGATATAGACAGACTATTTGGTTACAACTTATTTGAAAAAGATACTACGATCAATATAAAATTAAACAAAAGCAATGGACTAGCTATTGTGAAAAACGGATAGTAGGTATAAAAACATAATTTAAATTTCAAATGTGTTGTTACAAATTTATGGATAATGGTCGTTAAACTTAGTTGATAATAAACAGGCATTATCAAAACCTAGCATACGCCTTCTTATGGTAAAGCTTCTTTATCTGTTCTCAGAATACAGGAAATATTTAAACAACGTTTACTTACCGTGACATTATTACCAAATCCACTATAGGCAACAAACTGAAAATAGGCATAGTAAGGACTTCTGCGAGATGTTCTGGCAAAACCAGCTTTTATAAATTTACCATATTTTGGATTCGTATATTCCACAACAATATTCTCGACTTTTATGTCCAAGCACTGCAACAGATTGTTATAAACTTAGCGAATGAGACACGTATTTCTTGTCGCTAGATTTGAAAAACGTAACATTTTTACAGAATAATACAGTGAACTGAATCTACATCTTGCTTAAATTTGGAGGTTTATAAGCGGCTGCTGGTAGAACTCTAAACTCACTCAATGCTGGTGCCCATTTTTTTTTATACACGCACACAAGGGTGCGTGCTATCGGATGTAAAGTGGCTACCGCAGCCTACTAACGCTTGCTAGACAGGAAGTATCACTCGCGTGTTGCCACCCCTGCTGCTAAGAGAACAACTCTTTAGGGACTTACTACTCACTCAACCCACAGGTGTTGTTAATTTTCTGCGGATTCCGTGTGGTGGATGCACTTCCCCAATCAGACTGCTTTGATGCCTCATACTCTTAAAACTCCCAGACACAGATGTTTGTCCTGTGTAGGAATGGCACTCACGAACTGTTAACATTGCTAACTGCTCCACCAGCCGGCTCATACCACTATGCCATCGGGCTCGTCATATATAGCTTAAGTTAATACAATTTAAACAAAGGTGACAACAGGTGACAACGATATATATAGTACATAATTATGTGATTTATATGCGAAATTAAAATAACTACTAAAAGTAAACTAATTTAAGCATAATTTAATTATTTATTTCATGGCACCTACAATAATAAATAACATCTAGATTGTTTCATACTGTCCAAAATACTATAGCCCAAAATACTTACGATATTTTTGTAAAGTATTCCATAACATTGTAAAGTTTTAATATACTTCTTTGTAGTTGAGTTTCAATGCAAAAAGGGATTTTAATATGCTATATTTCCGAATCCATCGTCACAAAAAAATGATATTAACTGATTAATTATGGGTCTTCTCTGTATACTTTTAATTATTCCGGCCTTAAATGTAGGCAACACACAGTATTAAGACTAGTTAATCTACCTAGAAAACAATTGGCTATTAGCCACTTTAGATAGCTTTGAGATGAAGTCTTGTTCCTGTATGCTGTTGCTGCATGGCGTGGCCGAGGTGGATGATGACAACTCCAAGGAGGTGATATTGAAACTTTGTCACAAAACACTTAATGTAAACATGGACACATCTTCTCTGTCTGCATGTCATCGCTTGGAGAAGCACAAAATGGCCAACAAGCCACGCCCAGTACTTGTGCGATTTTGCAACGAAGAATTGCGTGATCAAGTGCGGAAATGTGAAAAAGCACATGAAGGGCAGTGGCCTAACATTTTCAGAATTCTTGACTAGTAGTAGACATGAGGTGTTTGTTGAAGCCCGCAAAATGTTAGGCGTGAAGGGGTGCTAAACCAGCGGTGGCAAGATTACAATTGTGTGACCTGAAGATCGTTCCCGTCGTAAGATTACTTCGATGGCGGAATTATTATCATTCAATACGAACGTGCACAATACTGGAGGTACTGCGAGACCCGTACTTTCTCCCATACCTGTACCCCAGATGAAACCAATTGCCGCTGAACCACAATTCACTAACAAGATGCGTTCATCCAGAGCCCAAGTTAAGGCGAAAAAGTAATGTTTGATATACTTAGGCTGGCCATAAATACTGTTACAATTAAAAATAAACAAAATATTACATTTGAAATTGGAATCTGTCATTTTTATATGATTGTTCATTGAATTTTCTCATTTTGGCGCCAATACATTGTACAATATTTTGCGATATTAAAGTGGAGTGGGGTGATAAAGAGAATCGAATCCCTGTGATTGCATTACACAAAGTAGGTATGGAGCCAAATGCAATTTTTAAACTCTCCATACGCTTGGTATTAGTAAAATGTTTGTCTATCGGGCTATAAATAGGTACAATGAGACCTCCTCTGTTTGTGTCAGAAAAAGATCTGGCTGTCCACGTAGTGTTCGTACGAAAAAGGTGGTCAAAGCAGTAAGGGAAAGAATTCGAAAAAATCCTGTCCAAAACAAACAAGAGTTTATCTCGGGAGATGAAGATAGCACTTAGAACCATTTCGCGTATTTTTAAAGATGACTTAGGACTTGCAGCTTATAAGAAATGTACTGGTCATTTCTTAACTGATAATTTAAAAAGAATAGGGTGGTAAAATCGAAACAACTACTAAAGCGGTACGCAAAGGGAGGTCACAGAAAAATTTTGTTTACGGATGAGATTTTTTTTACAATTGAGCATCATTTTAACAAACAAAATGACCGTATTTATGCTCAAAGCTCTAAGGAAGCTTCCCAATTAGTCGACAGAGTGCAACGTGGGTACTATCCGACTTCAGTGATGGTTTGGTGGGGTATTAGCTATGACGGAGTGACTGAACCATACTTTTGTGAAAATGGTATCAAAACATCGGCACAAGTGTATCAAGATACCATTCTTGAGAAGGTAGTGAAGCCCCTTAACATCACCATGTTCAATAACCAAGAATGGTCCTTCCAGCAAGACTCGGCGCCGAGTCATAAAGCTCGGTCTACGCAGTCTTGGTTGGAAACGAACATTTCGGACTTCATCAGAGCTGAAGACTGGCCGTCGTCTAGTCCCGATCTTAATCCGCTGGATTATGATTTATGGTCAGTTTTAGAGAGTACGGCTTGCTCCAAACACCATGATTTGGAGTCTCTAAAACAATTCGTACGATTGGCAGTGAAGAATATTCCCATGGAAAGAGTGCGTGCTTCTATTGATAACTGGCCTCAACGTTTAAAGGACTGTATGGCATCCAATGGAGACCACTTCGAATAAGCTTTTTCTATTTTAAATTGTTTTATATTTATATATTAAACTAACACACTGTAAAAGTAATAAATTTTATTTGCAATAGAATTTTTTTTTCTTTGTTCAGTATTTATGGCAAGACTAGGTATAGTGTGTAACATGTTTGGGCATAAAGTTGGTAGTGTTTGCACATAGTTATTAGCTCTGTTGATTACCGCGTAGTTTCCAGTAATCTATAGGCCGTCAATAGTTTGTAGGGTAATCACATTATTATTATATTTGCATGGAGTTACCATAAAATTAATAAAATATAAATTCAAAATTAGTTATGTAGTACATTTATTGCCACTGTTGTCACTGACATTATAACATTATGATTGCCGCTGACCAAGCAATACGCATTATGTCGCAGTAATATATTAAGTTGCGGTTAAACACACCAATTAGCCAATATGTACTCTCCCGAAAAGTGTCTTTACCCCTGGGATGCTGGTAAAAAAAAAAATGCATATCATTCATTTACATTTTTGTGAAAATATAAGCTATCAAACTATTAATATCTTTACTACTACTACTACTATTACTACAACTATACTAAAAATACCGAAAAATATGTATAACTACTATAACACATTATAACAATAATTTTATTATTTTTTAATTGACATAAACATTTATAAGCACAAAATTTAGTTCACGAATCTAAAATTTCCAAAATTTCTGATGAATATGGAGATACAATATGTTTTTATCAAGTCTAAGTGCAAATAATATAGGAGAATACGAGGCAAAAGGTGTAATATATAAACTACAAGCTATAAAAAGGTGTTACAAACCCATGAAAAGATACACTTTAGATTTTCCTTTCCCTGTCGCTTTTGTATAAAATAACACTACACCGTACCGTAGTTTATTTAATCATTAATAAACTACGTTATTAATGTTTATTAAACTATCATTAATGTTTATTCAAACACCAAAACAGTAGTTTTATTCATAAAAATGAAATAAAACTTATTCCAAACTACACTGTTTTGCACAACAGAGAAAAATGGCAAATTTGTTTCGCAATTCGAGTTGCTGTCCTTGAAAAAACTGAAACTTGATGAGGGACAGAACATAATCTATCCATGTCTCTTTCTGGTACGTTTGAAACGTATATTACTATCTCTTTACTGTGTGAACGAGATGTAAAACGTCACTGGGTCTATACTTTTCTCCATCTACATATTTTAAAGTGGCACTGTTAGAACGCTTAATTTTTTTGTCATTCAGTTGTGGCAGGCAGTTTCAACTTTAGAGTTAGGTAATCTGTTTCCGCATTGATGGTTTTATTGTCGTTTATCTTTACATTGTTCTCATAATCTATAACTAGGAAGACTTCTTCCTGCGACCACAAATAAAATACGCGATACTTCCGTTAAAATTTGTTTAATTCAATGTGTAACAATCGCGAAAACCTAAGACGAGATTATTACTCCTTTTCTCGTACACATTTATCCGTGCGGTGACGGAGAAAGAATACTAAAAATCACCACCCCCCTCTCTTCCCCTGGGTGTCGTAAGAGGTGACTAAGGGATTTCCTGACGTTCCAGCATCTAAGCCGGTGGTAGGGTAAATACCTGCCTGGTTGGCTACCACCATACACACGGCGAAACACCCGTGAAGTGGCGTACCTATGAGTACGTCGCGTTTCTGGGTCAGCTGGTGTATAACCAGTGCTCGAGTGATTGTTGACGCGATATTGCGGGAACAGTGGTGGATTCTGTCTATTCATTGTCAGAAGGCGCTCCCAGCCGAGGTTTTTAGAGGGTCGGCAACGCATGAGTGACGCCTCTGGTGTTGCAAATGTCCATAGGCTACGGTGACTTTTTAACATCAGGCAGGCCGTATGCTTGATTGCCACCTTAGTGGTATAAAAAAAAAGAAGGACTGAGCTGACCCGTCGGCCAGGGAGACCCGTTGAAACGGTTGTTCCGCTGGCCGCCCGCGGTATAGTACAGGGGCCCAATCAAGACTAACCACCTTGAGAGGCTGCCCTTTCATACCGTGCATAATCTCGGGGTAGATCGTCGTACCGATTGGTGACCGGGTGGTGTGGAGCCGGCGACTACTTCCGGGGGAGTTCGGGGGCCTTTCCGTCCGACGGATCAGTACAGCTCCTTTGTCGACAAACTAATGGAGAAACAGTCCACCGCGTTTCTTCCCCAATGTCGTGGCAATTCACCCCCGCTTCACGCCTCCGTTCTTTACATTACTCATGACAGCGCAAATAGGAAAAGATGGTCTAACAGCGGTGCACTCCCCCACCACCTTGTTTAAGGTTGAGTTCGCTAACATCCGCGGACTCCACTCTAACCTTAATGCCGTCCACCAACACCTAGAGACGGCACGGCCCGCCATGCTCTTCCTGACGGAGACGCACGGAGATCAGCGTCCAGCGGACACGTCCTACCTCCAGTATTATTATCCGGTTATGTGCTTGAGGAGAATTTCCTTGCGAAAGCCTGTTTGTTTGTCCGCTCGGATGTATGTTGTCGCCGTCTGCGCTGCCTAGAGGATTCCTCCTTTCCTGTCCTCTGGGTGCATGTAAACCTGGGCCTTCAGAGCCGTATTTACATGTGCCTATACCGACCCCATACTAGGGACACGGAGACAGCTCTGCTAGATCTACTGCTGCTGGTGGCTGTGACCACCCACCCTACTGGCTACCGGGTTAAGGTCGGGGCGCCTCTGGGCACATTTGACCACTGCCTAGTATCCAGCATAGTGCCAAGTGCGATTCCGCCACAACCCACAGAGGTTAGGCGTCGTGTCTGGCATTACTCGTCAGCAGATTGGGACGGTATGCGCGACTACTTTGCTTTCGTCCCACGGGGGCAGCGCTGTTTCAGTGAGAAGAATCTAACGGCGAGTGCTGCGGCCATTGTTGATGAGATCGGCGTTGGCATGGAATACTACATTCCCCACTCCGATGTCGTCATCAAAAGCCGGAGACGTCCTTGGTTTAATCGCGAATGCGCTGAGTTGATAAAATACTCATACATTGTGTTAATATTCTACACACATATAACTTCACGCCAAGTCTCTCGCGGGGTAGGCAGAAAGAACCGCACGCCATGTAACTCATCATGTATTATTATTTATGCGTATTATTATTTATCATATCGTGTGAGAAAATTGTAGTGAACTGATAAATCTCAGAAAATATTTTCGCTTGTTATCAAATATTTTGTGCGGGTGAATAATTTTAGCATTAAGTTCCTGAGGAGTTACTGTGTTGGAAGCGGCAGTGTCGACGTACTAACAATTCGATTATAACTTCCGATGAAAGTTCTTAATATTAATTGTATTGCTTTTTGACAACGATCAAGTGTATACAGAAAGAAAATACATACCTCTATTATAATGATTGCGGATAATATAATTGTAAATGTATACATTTTTATTCGTAAATGGAATGACATTAAATACAAATTTAAGTCACATGAGTATATAAAGCGGTACAAAACAATTTAGAACAATTATTTGATATCTCCACTTCCGTCTAAAAAAGATGTAATGATAATGCAAATTGTGAACAATTAGCATATATGGACTTATCCATGTTGATTACATGAAATCATCCTTTAAATAAATTAACCACATACTTGAGTACGTGCTCACACAGAAGGACCCTGTAGTCATTAAATTCAACTCTTCGCAACTGCCACTATGATAGTCTTATACAGAGATTTTCTTGAAAATTAGAGTATCATTTTGATGTTCAAGAAAATGTAATAATAATAAAAGATCTATCGTCACAACAAGTCCCTTGTGTGGTTCAATTAGGGTATTCTTCTTGAATGGAAGAACAAATCTATCTTTGCAGTTGAAAAAATGGTGTACTGTACATTGATCGAGGTCACATTCGATGTCCCAATTGCAAATTTAATGATTTAAGGCATAATGCATTGCGTTGATTACGAAGGTTTTTTATCTACGTTGCAAGGGACAGCTCACGATTCTTTTTTTCTATTTTCAACTTGATACCTTCACGTGTTCCTGAGAAAAATAATCTTGAACAGAAACCAATAAACCACCACCACTTTAACTCACAAAAACGTTATGTTTTAGCACCTAAATATCTGAGCGATTCGGGCCGTCTGAACAATGGGAGGACATTTTATCAAATAAGCCCATAAGTGCTGGAATGTTGATAGCCAATAAGAGGCAGCTCTTATTGGCTAGTTCATGTATCAACATCGCGTTTTAGTTTACCACCTGTCCCACAGCGATGAAATGAGTTTCTACGAAAAATTGGCCCCGTCAATTCTCTATAGGTTATTTTCTTCATGGCTGTCCCGCTCCGGAGACGGCGGACGGGAGTGCGGCGTAGGCGCTACGCGCACCTATTGCCGCCTCCCTAACTTGTGGGACTAGGGGTCAGGATGGGAACCTGGCCCCGTAATGGTCCCGCCGCCGGAGGGGCTGTTCCAATTTGCCGGGACGGCCCCTAGATTGAAGAAGTCCGGCCCCTTCTGAGGGGCTGGCCAGTCGCAGTGGTGTCCTGTTGCTGACAGATCCGGGGCACCACACCAACGCGGCCGATGGCAATTCGCGGGGTCGTTTAGTGGGTATACCGTCGGACAGCCGACGGGGAGTCCCACACTACCACCGGAGGCCACCCAGGCACCGGTGGTGTGCGTAACGCATTTTTCCCCGCGTCACAAAAAAAAAGGTTATTTTCTTCATGATCTTGATCGACAGACAAAATATAGACGGATAACAAAGTGATCCTACATGGTTTCGTTTTTTTCGTATGAAGACATTCGATCTCGATTGCCGTACCTGTTTTGAGATACCATATTACCATCAGAACCATACTTTATTGTCAACTTTCATTATATTGAAATAACTAGAGAGCAAAAAAATATCGGCAAAGACCTTAATAAATGGTAATTATGGTATGGTACACTATGGTAATTATCTCATCAGTACATGACGGTGTTGAATATTGTCGGATAATTCAATTTTTGCTGGGGCTGGCACAATACTGTTTTTACATGACCTAGGTATAATATTTGTTTATTAAAAATATTATTTTGATGAATTTAACTTCAAACTCACATTCCGTAACCTTAAAATACTGACGTGAAATTTACAATCTACGTAAATGATAAGTGGGATGCCACTGTGGAGGAACTTCCTTTCACCGAGGCCGAGTGTTTGTCAGTAAGTCTTCGCAACTCTATTTCAGTCTTGGAAATTTACCGTTCCCCTTCCTTCAGATCGCTGGATAGCTTCACAGAGTCTCTGAATAATGCAATAGAAAAGTTCAAAAATATTCCAACAGTCATTTTGGCTGGCGACATAAACATTAACACCCTAGCTGCTGACAATAACACTGAATATCTTAGCCTTCTAAGTGAACAAGGTTTCCTCGAGGTTATAACTAAACCTACACGAGACGAATCATGTCTTGATCATTTATTTTTCAAATCAAGGTGTCCTGATGCATTTGGAGTGGTGGGTAAAACCAACATTACCGACCACAACATTGTTATGCTAGATCTTAGTTCTCTCGTCAAGTGTAATAAACAGAGAAATCGAACTTATACGAAAATCGACTTTGACTCCGTTGCAAAAGACCTCGCTGTGTCGGATTGGTCTGCTGTAACAAGTTCTGATGACGTTGACGTTGCACTTGACGCATTTAATAACAATTCGCAAACACTCATCCGGAGCCCGTATCAGCAGATCCAAACTCACCCTAAAGCCGTGGATTAAACCGGGTCTAGTTAGATGCATCAGACACCGTGATAGACTACACGCTGACCTGAAAAGAAACCCCCACGATTTAGTTCGTAAACACGTGTACACTCAGTACAGAAATTTTCTATCTAAAACGCTTCATAGACTGAAAAGAGAACATGATACTAAAGAAATCGAAAAGAATAGAAATGATCCTAAAAAACTCTGGCAAACAATTAAAAACATATGTGAACAAACAAATAATCCAAATACCCCCAATGAATTAACCAACATTAAAACAACGGTTAGAGATTCTTTAAATACCTGCAATGAATATTACGCAAATATTGGGAAAAACTTAGCAAAAAGTATCATACGCACTCAACAACAGAGCAATCGAGCACCTTCGCATCAGAATATCAACCGTAACAAATCCCACAATTCGTTCTTCATGCATCCTACTGACACTCATGAGGTCAATAAATATATATGTCAAATGAAGTCCACCAGTGCCCCTGGCCTGGACTCATTCACGCCGTTACTGATAAAAAAAAATCAGAAAAGTAATTCTGGAGCCTCTGACCTACATAATCAATCTAAGTATATCAACAGGAGTATTTCCGAATGATTCGAAGAAGGCTGCCGTCCTACCCATATATAAAAGTGGTGATAAAACGAAGCCCGAAAACTATAGACCCATCTGTCTCCTCAGTGTCCTCTCTAAAATTTTAGAAAAAATTGTTAACAAACGTCTTATGGACTACCTTGAAACTCGAAATTTGATCAGTAGTAGACAATACGGTTTTAAACGTGGTAAAAGCACCGAAGATGCGGCGGGACACGTGGCTTAATTGATTTACGACTACTTGGATAAAGGCCGACAATGCCTTGGATTGTTTCTGGACCTTGCGAAGGCCTTTGATACCATCTCGGCGCCACTTCTCCTTGCAAAACTCGAGCATTTTGGAATCAGAGATCTACCACTGAAATGGTTTCAAAGTTATCTTACTGCAAGGTACCAATGTGTAAAAGTGGGTGAATCGCTTAGCGACACTCTACCAATTGAATATGGAGTCCCTCAAGGAAGTGTGCTCGGTCCCAGTCTGTTCATCATATATATGGAAGATATACACACGGTCCCCCTAATAAGCGCAGAGATCATTTGCTACACCGACGACACTGTGGTCCTTTTTAATGGAGAGAACTGGGAATCTGTCGTGAAGGATACTGAAAGAGGTGTTAACCAGCTGAGTGACTGGCTGAATAAGAACCTTCTGACGTTGAACGTTCTCAAAACGAAATTTTTATGTTTCCATAAAACCCGAACATCCGAACCAAAGTCTCACCTGTCTATTAAACTCCACTCACCTGTGTGCTCCATTCAAGCATACCAGTGCCAAACTGTAACTAGAGAGCGCACCATTAAATACTTGGGTGTAGAAATTGACGAAAATCTGTCATTTAAGCCCCACATAATGAAATCGACATCCAGGATTAGAAAGGTCATCCACGTGATGAAGCTTCTTCGTGACTCAGCCGACCGCCGTATCTTACGTCTCGTGTACACGTCGCTCTGTGAATCCATTCTCACTTACTGCATCACAATATGGGGTGGCGTAAATAAAACTGCAATGTTGAAAATAGAGCGGGCACAACGATCGGTACTTAAAGTGATGCTCAAAAAACCCTTTAGGTATCCCACTGCGGACCTCTATAATGAAACACAAACCTTGAACGTACGACAGTTGTATATTTATCGTCTAATTCTTAAGATGCATCGCAAAATTGACCCCGGTGACTCTCGATATCATGCTACAAAAGAGACGTCCAATGATACTCTACAATATGGTTAAAACCTCTTTCGCCCTGCACTTCTCCCACTTTCTGATCCCTCACATTTACAACAGGGCCTTTCAAAAGTGTGACATCCTAACGTGCTCCAACTACCAAGCAAAAAGGAAACTGAAAAAATGGCTTCTCTCTTTGGATTACAACGCAACGGAATATTTAATTGCAATACAAACCTGACATCTGGTACTGTCAACTTGTCCTTCTACATTCCCCCACCTCACCTCCACACATACCTCACTATCACATACATCTTCTCACATCACGAATACACATTCGTGAGAGGAGCTCACTAATTCTCACTCACAGCACACATACACACACACAAACATAAAGACGCCTAACCTAAAATTATATTACCGAAAATTCTTTGCCTAATATGTTTACTTAATTAATTTCTGTATTCACATCAAATCAAATTATTTCAAAGTCCATAAAAATACTTTTCTTATTTTTCTATGCTAGTGCGCACATAGTTTTGTAAATCGGCTCTGGTGCCCCAGAGACGGGTTCGACCCATGTTGGGGACCAACAGTAACATTGTTGCCTTTTGTAACTATTTTGGAAATAAATAAATTTATTATTATTTATTATATGATCAGAAAAATTAGTCCTTAAATTTAGTATATTGCATCTTCTTCTTCTACGTGTTCTCACTTTTCCTAACCCATTAGGAAGGTGACAGTGCAGTGCATTGCAGCGATGACAGTGCATCGCAGGTGACAGTTACGTCAGAGATCGACCGTATAACGCCTTTAAAATTACGGTACCAAAACACAAAATGGAACTGTTTCTGATAGACAATTTGTGGCTTGATGGTGTAAAGTTTCGGCAGCTCGTGAACTTCAGAAAGAAGGGCTACAGCTGAAAAGACCAACTAATCAAAAGATCTTACAACTTGGTCAGTACATATGTGGGATCTCAGGAACGAAACGCTGGCGCTTAAAACTGGTAAATTGACTCTTTCGGTTAAAGATAAAAAAAGATAAAAATCATTTATTTGCCATTAGGCCCTTACGGGCACTTAGACACGTCTTACATTCTTTAAATTAAATCATATTGTATCTTAATAATTTTCCAGTTCTTTTTTTTTTACTTTTAACTCTTTTTTAATCTACCAGCATTTCGGAAATGACCATTGGCGAAGAAGAAATGCCAAAAGAAACTTGCCAATATGGGTCTTTTTTTTCCATCGTTAAAATATATTACAATAAATATATGTGAGTGTACATATAGTGAAATCAAGTGGTACAATTAAAGATATATTAATACATGTGCTGAATCATTTCCAAGCATCTCTATCAGTTAGATATTCATCGATTCTATAATAACCCTTCCTGCACAGAGTATTTTTGATGTACCTTTTGAACATATTCTCAGGCAAGGACAGAACTGTTTCAGGTAATTTATTATAGAATCGAATACAATTTACAATAAAAGATCTACTAGTCTTAGCAAGTCGATGTACAGGCATACGCAATCTATTCTTACTTCTAAGATTTTCACTAAATTTAGAAAATGACTCTATATTTTTACGAACATACATTATATTCTCATAAATATACTGAGAGGTAACCGTGAGGATATTTATTTCTTTAAATAGTTCTCTAAGAGATTCCCTGGCGCCCATGTTATAAATAGAGCGGATGGCTCTCTTTTGTAATATAAAAACAGTTTCAATGTCAGCCGCTTTTCCCCACAACAGTATACCATACGACATAATGCTATGAAAGTAGCTGAAATAGACTAAGCGCGCAGTAGCCACATCCGTCAATTGTCTAATTCTCCTAACCGCATATGCGGCGGAGCTGAGCTTACTGGTCAGTTTTTTTATGTGGGGGCCCCACTGCAATTTGGAGTCTATTGTAATTCCAAGAAATACAGTATCATTAATAAATTCTAGTATATTATTGTTAATGAAAACTTCTGTATTGGCAGAAGGCACATTTGGTAGACTAAATTTTATACATTTGGTTTTGGTTGAATTTAATAAAAGATTATTACATGTGAACCAATTTAGAATGGCAGATAGAACACTATTTACATTGTCAATATTTTCGCACCGGCGAGTAACATTAAAAATCAAAGAAGTATCATCAGCAAACAGTAGTATATCCGCCATTTTCTGCACCATGTAGGGCAGATCATTCACATATACTAAAAATAAAAAGGGGCCCAATATAGAGCCCTGGGGCACCCCAATATTAACATTGCTACCTTTAGATTTGACCCCATTTATATCAACAGTCTGTATTCTGTTACTTAAATAAGTTGCAATCAAATTATAGGCTTTACCTCTAACTCCATAATGGCACAGCTTGAGCAATAATGTCCGGTGGTCGACACAATCAAAAGCTTTGGAGAGATCACAGAAGACCCCAATGGCGTCCTGGGATCTCTCCCATGCGCTAAGAACATGCTTGACCAATGCTACTCCTGCATCTGTAGTGGATTTACCTGCTGTAAATCCGTATTGTGAATTATGAAAAATTTCATTGGTCTTAAAATAGAGTTGCAATTGGTCAAGCATTATCTTTTCAAATACTTTACTCAATACTGGCAAAATAGATATGGGTCTATAATTCCCCAGTTCACTTTTTTCACCAGACTTGAATAATGGAATCAATTTACTAAATTTCATCAAGTCTGGGAATACACCCATATCTATACATTGATTAAAAATAAGTGCCAAGTGTGGAGCTATAGACTCAATAATATAATAAAATACTCTTATAGACATTCCCCAATGATCCTCTGAGTTTTTAATGTTTAATTGTTTAAAAGTTTTAATAATGTCGCTTGACTGAATATGTGTAAATTTAAACAGCTCCACACTTTGTTGTACATTCTCCTTTAATAACTCATCCGCAGCATGTGGAGATGAGTTAAGGGAGTCAGTGGTACTGTAAGGGATATTAAAGAAGTAGTCATCAAATAGATTTGCTACTTGTTTTGCAACTGTTACAGTTTGATTATTATGTTTAATAGAATACTCATTATCCCGTGGTTTATCTTTACCTGTTTCTTTTTTAACAATATCCCATACTGCCTTTATTTTATTTGTAGACTGTTTAATTTTGTTTTTAATATACATAGATTTTGCAACTTTGCAAACGTGTTTAAATATTTTGGAATAATTTTTAACATATTTAACAAAGTCTGGGTCAAATCTATAAGGCTTTTCTCCATATAATTCAAACATTTTGTTTCTACTTATTAATATACCTGTAGTTGCCCAGTCATTAAACTTAAATTTATTTGTGGCATTAATCTGTTTACTTTTGAATATTTTCTGGTATTCACTGGATAGAATATGAAACAATTTTGTGTATAACAAGTCAGGATTGTCTACAGAGTAATCCAATGAAGGCAACCTGTCCCCCAGTACATTGTTGTACTTAACAAGCTTGTTGGTAGTCAGTGGTCTATATAATACATGACTTTTTAAATCTATCTTCTTCGAACATTGGTATACCACTAACTGACCACAATGATCTGAAGGCAAGTCGCCAATTATTGATTTATTTATATGCTCACAATGACAAAAAATATTATCTAGACAAGTTGCAGATGTGGCTGTTATACGTGTAGGCTCCAGGAAGACATTTTGTAAATTAAATGATTTAAATAAATTTAAAAATCTAAGGGTTATCTGTGTATTTACTAGAATGTCTACATTAAAATCACCACAGACTATAATGTCATTTTTACCTATGAAAACTTTTCTCAAAGTATCCTCCATTACCTGCTCAAATTGTGTAAAGTCACCGCTCGGAGGTCTGTATACACAAATAATTATGTAATTATCTAATTCAGCACATGACATCTCAATAGTGCATTCAATAGAGAGCCTAACAATGTCCTTACGTTCTTTAGCTCTATGGCAATTTTTTGTTATAATCATTGAACCGCCTCTAATCGAAGACTCTCTATTAAAGCAACTAACTATTTTATAGTTGTTAATCCCAAATAACATTTCACTTTTGTTTAACCAATGTTCAGTTAAACATAAAATATCAATATTACGTTTTTCTAAAAATAATTGAACTATTTGTTCACAGCCAGGAAAGCCTTGGATATTTTGGTGTACTAAATTTAGGTTTTGCTTCCCTTTTGTCTTTCTATGCAGTTTAAATCTGCAGTCAAATCTATACAATTATTATGTCGTTTACATTGTAAACTGTTTATGTTATTAATATTATAGGCCACTAAATTGGCTATCTTATGTCTACATTTCTTTGAAAGATATGTCATATCTTTTGTCAAATAAAAATTACTAATAAAATTATTAGTGTCAACAAATATAAATTTGTCATTGTGACAACATGTCAAATGATATAAATTGTTAATATTGTAAATGTTAGTATTTATTTTTGGTAACTGGCAACTAACATATGGAAGTGCGCATAATAATATCTTATTAACCTTTAACTGGTACAATTTATCTAATGCATTAATAATGTCTATTTTTTGGATTTCTGTACTATTCCCTATTAATAGAACAATGGTAGTATTGTCATCCACCTGTGTATTCATAATTGTTGTTGTAAAGGTTGTTGAATCAACTATTGTACTTGTAAGATCTTTGATAATTCGTGCGTACCCAATTCGTCTGGATAATGGTTTAAAGGAATTAAAACATTTTGATTCAAATAAAACAAGGTGTTTAGCGATCTGTAATTTAGAACCCATTAAACGCGATGAAATTCTTATTAACTCAGAAATAACTGACGACCAGAAGGAAAGTGTTTATAATTTGATTGATAGATACCGTAACTGTTTTGCACGAAATTTAGCAGAACTTGGGTGCACCAATATTTCGGAAATGTACATTAAATTAAATGATGAAACACCAGTCATTTACCGGCCTTATCGACTAAGACATTCTGAGAAGGAAGTAGTGCGAAAAATCGTTAAAGAATTGGAGGAAAATAAAATAATTGAAGAATCTGAATCTGCTTATGCAAGTCCAATTTCATTGGTTTCGAAGAAAGCCGGAGGATACCGTCAATGTGTAGACTATAGAGCACTTAACAAGAAAACTATTAGAGACCTCTCACTTCCTCGTATAGACGATCAAATTGATCTACTTAGTGGGAACACTTACTTCATAAGTTTAGATATGTCTAGTAGCTACTATTAAATACCTGTACAGCAGGATTGTATACACTTGATAGTCTTTATTACTCCTGATGGGCTTTACCAGTTTCGACGCGCTCCATTTGGATTAGCTAACTGTCCTGCTGTTTTTCAGAGGACAGTAAATAAGATGCTAAGTAAATCACGAGAAAAATGTGCTATAGCGTAAATGGATGACTTGCTCATAGCCGGTAAAGATTTTTCCGATGGTTTATTTAAACTAGAGCAGACTTTTGAACTCTTAGAGAATGCTGGGTTTACGACAAATATTCAAAAATGACGATTTTTTTACAAAAAAGTAGATTATTTGGGGTTTCAAATCCCTTCAGAGGGACTCCGACCAGGTAAAGCTAAAATTGAGGCCGTGAAATCTTTTCCCGAACCAACAAATGTTCACGAAGTTCGTCAATTTATAAGGTTAGCGAGCTATTTCCGAAAATTTATCAAAAACTTCTCCTTAATAGCCAAACCTCTGAACGATCTTACTAAAAATAACCAACTGTGGTTATGAGAGCGACAGCAGCAAGAGGCTTTTCAAACACTAAAAAACAAATTAGTTGATTGCCCTATCCTGGCCATATATAATCCAGATCACATAACAGAATTACACTGTGATACTTCTAAGCATGGCTTAGGTGGAATTCTGTTCCAAAAAAAGACACCATCGTATGGCTCGTTGGTACAATTGTTTAATAGAATATAAGCCCGGTCATGCGATGCAACACGTCGATGCACTGAGCCGTAATCCTTTAAGCAATAATTATGGTACTGATAAAGAAACTAATTTTTCCCGAGTATTGCACATTTCCGAAAGTGATTGATTACTTAGCCTGCAATTAAGTGACCCTAAAATACAGCACATTCGTGCGGTCTTACCAACGTAGTCATGACGACATAGGTCACTTTTCAACGGAAAGAATGCTTTATAAAATACGAAAAGATTTTTGGTTCCCTAAAATGAATAAATTCGTTTCTAAATACGTAAAATCTTACTTACATTATGCTTTGGGTAAAGAGCCAACAGGGCCTAAAGAAAGATATTTACACAGTATACCAAAAATTATATACCCTTCCGTACAATCCATGCGGATCATTTAGGTCCATTTGTAAAGACCAGAACTGGAAACCAGTACCTATCTACTATGAATCATTGACGGATTCGCAAAGGCAATCAGCATGGGCTGCAATAAGTAATGTTGAAATTAATAGATTCAGGCGTTATTTTGCGAAAGTAAAATTTACATGCAATTTGATCTAACCACAAGGAAGGAAGCACACAAAGCAGGTTAGATCAAATTGCATGTAATGTTGAAATATTATATCCGCGCATGAAATAGTTGATAAGTCCAAAATGCAAATTTTACAGGGCACCGATTTAAAAGTTTAAACTTTTCTGCAAAATATAAAATAACTGGGGTTTAGGGCAATTTTGTGCAATCTTTCGAATGGTGTTAAGGAGTTCACTGAATTCTTCTTATTTATCGTAATAATGGACTTATTTGTTCCTTCACCGAAGACTTATCAACTGTTTCACTGAAGGATTAAGGACTCAATGGGATAAAAACAATGTTACGTAATATATTTTAATTAATTTTTTAAAAGGTAAATACAAAATATGTAATATTAAATAATTACTCGTCATATAAAAACACATTCAACTTAGAAAAATAAAGACTGCACCTTAATAATAGGTAGGTAAGCTTTACAGAAGCTCTCTACTAATCTTCTTCGTATCTGTCCGGATCAAAAAGTTTACAATTTACTGTTTTTAAGTTCTAATAAAATCATGAAAAGAAGAAGAGCTCAAGAAGATCCATTAAATCCTTTTTTTCTGGACTGACAGATAAAGAGGTTCAGTCACAATCTGGTTCAGACAGAAAGTATCAACATTGCCTTTGCCCCTTTTCTTTAAATTTATCGATCTAAAAGGAGTTTGTCGACCCAGATTACTTTTAAACAGTATTGTACCAATAGTTGACTTTCTGTACTACAACCATTTGATGGGTTGCCCGACGAATTTTTTCCCTGTGTCATAAAAGCTTAGGAAGAATCAGATGCAAAAAAAAAATAACTGATTTGCAGATTGTTAGGTGTTTACTCCACGAATGTCGGAATAGAAGTGAGTCTATGGCGGTTCATTCCAACTGCCACAACTCGCCTCTCTCCCACTCAACAAAAATAATCAATACAATGTCTTTCAAATCATAAATCGGAAACAAACTTCATAAAGCGTTAAATAATCAAATGATGATAAATACTAATAACCATATTTCTAATCGTAATATCTTAAACACTATTGTAAAAATATAGTCCAAGACAGGAAGTGCAAATAATTATTATCAGAACAGGTAGTTACAACTTAACAAATCTAACAATCATAACATTTTTAAAAGATAAAGGTTCTTTCTTAGATTTCAGATCGAAAAAGTCCAAAAAATCATTCATCAAGCCATCGTTACAACATTAAAATGATTTTCTATTTTACATGTTCGTACAAGTTGTATCCAATCATGCAAGTAGTTAATTTTTTCATCCGTATTTTTTTTTTTGTTTTCTCTATAATTGCGTGATCTTAGTACATACATACAGTACATAATAAAAAAAATAAAATAAAAATTTAATTTATTTGTCTCCACAGTCTTGAACACTTTGTACATTACAACGGTGTACTTATATTACGAGTACATGGATCACATACTTAATAGACAATTTGTGTCAAGTTGTAGAGACCTGGCGCCTGAACTAGGCATCCGAAGAACCTGTATCACAGGTCACCAGGCCTCCTCTCAGAGTATGATACAATTTGTGTCTCTGTAGAAAAGTGGCATACTTGTATACATCATTATGAGAGCAGAATAGGATAGGACAAGATATTGGTTTAGGAAATAGGTTTCAGTAGGTTTTCTGTTTCAAGGTAAGTTAAGGATTTTAGCCACGTAGTTAATTCTTTCTTACATTTGTATTTATTTAAGGCATAGATTTTCAATTTAGGGTTAATTTTTTTGTAAAGAAAAGGTCCGAGGAAGTTTGAGAATCTTTGGGCAAATACCGTATTACGAATGGGAATCTGTAGTTGAAGTCTGTCATTTCGTCTGTCAGTTGTCGGGTTGTAACTCATACGCGAGTGTTGATTAAGTACTGTATAAAGTATAAAAAGTTGACGCACCGTAAGCACGTTGTACAGTCTATATAATTCGGCAGTAGGGAATCTAAATGGCTTGAAATTGCACACTTTTAGTATCACTCTTTGTGCCCTTTCTAGGATAATGAGATGCGACTTAGCCGCACCTCCCCATGAAGTAATGCAGTAGAGGATTAGCGATTGGCATAAAGAACTATATGCTACCCTAAGCACTTTAGAATATGAGTGTGGCCGCTTATCAAAAATGTATTTTCAATTGTTTGCAAGGCGGGATGACGTTTAATCATCATTAAACATCGTCACTATTATATTGTTTTTGTTCGGACCACTACATGTATCGCAATAAAAGATAATCTCTTTTGGTTCAGTTGGAAAACTATAGAAAAAAATGCCACAAACAAGATGCCATTTGATTGGCGATTCTAGCACCAATGGTATCATCCCACATGTAGGTAACGTGTGGCCTCATTATTTGATAAGTTATGTATCGTTAATTTAAACGAAAAAGTTGTCGTTTATAATACGAAACAGATATTTTCAGATATTGTGCTGGTAAGTATTGTTGACGATTAAATGCAATAATAGGGAAATAACAATAATAGCAAGATTCGACAATAGCATTAGGAATGCACGGACGACTAGTGTCGACTGACACGATGATACGCGCCCGATCCGGTCAGTTCCGGTCAATTTAGTAATGTGATACTTGATGAATTCCGTATGGCGTATCGATTTCTTCATTAAATTTTAACAGGGAAGAAAACGGTAACATAAATTGTTACTTTAAGCTCACTAGCTTCGATCGGCCATAACTTTACTAATCAATATGTTAATGTTAAAAGTAATAGTTAAAATAAATTGCCAGTAAGACAACTTGAGTTATAATATTTCAGCTTTGGTAGGACATAATAGCTTGATAACTAAATATATCAACTTATGCTATGATGATACAAAAAGTATCATCATAGCATAAGTTAAATGAATAAAGTAAGATGTCGGCTTAAATGCATTTATTTATCAATAAAATAAATGTCGATAAATAAAATGTCAACAGATAAATATAATAACTGATATGTCATCTTATCAAAAAAGAATTCTCAATTTAGAGTTATTCAAGTATTACTAATTATTATATCTTAAAATTTATCGTACATAATGAGTTTTTATAGTAAATCAAATGCGTAGTAAGCACTTAAATCAATAGAAAAAACCATGAAATTCCACGTTTCAATTTCTTCACGGATATAATATGTACTGGCCAGATAATTACTAGCATATAGTTTAACAATAAAACATATTCAATAATAAATGAAAGACATAAAAACATTGTATGGGGGTAACAGAAGTCAAGAGGAAATCGATTTATTTTTGGTTAATATGCAATAAAAAATTAAAACTAATTGATTTTCATAGATTTGCATAAATGTGCAGACAATATGTCTAGATCATAGGGGTGTCATAAATTGATTTTATGACAACGTTATAAATATATTGACACAAGCATCAATCGAAAGCTGTGGTAAAGTAGCGATAGGATGAAATGATAGCGATAGCGATGGGATGAAGTGGACGGATGTAATGGATGGCATGTCACTTTAGTTTGATGTCGAAATTAGTATCAATCAGGGTTGCGCTGCCTGCTCAGCTGTTCATTTTGTATCTCGATAGTTGTCTGCATAAAATTAGGTCATTGAATGTAAGATTTCTGATTTAGTTTTGGTCATCTAGTGGTGAACTAACTGTCTGCTTTATGTAGACAATGCCGTGTTAATAGCAGAAACACCAGCCAAACTGCAAACACTAGACTCAATTATGAAACACGATTGTATGGAGCAGGGCTTACTACAAAGAAGATAAAAATAATGCTATTTGTAATAAAAGAAACTAGAACCATTCTAAGGAGTACAGTTGATGAAGAAGTGTTGCAACTAGTTAACGAGATTGTATTTGTTGCAACTAGTTAATGACGGATGAGCATGAATGTAGGATATACACGGTCGAAATGCGAGCGTTCCGCAAAATTTGTGACGTAACGCTTGTAGACCGTGTTCGCAATAATGATGTTAAAACAGAATTGGTCTGAAAGAGAGTGACATGTAAAAATAATGCAGGAAGAAAGAATTGCAAAACAGCTATACAAAGTGAAAGCAAAAGGATGTAGGAACAAAAGAAGACCAAGACTTACCAACCATGACTAAATTGATCGTGTGTTAACAGAAGGTGTGATATCAGGACCCCTAAAAATAGGCATGCATCTGGATCGATTAAAAGATCTATGAATTTAAAATTTAAAACCGGGAGCCCTTCTGCCCGCCGTGTCTGCAAACCACATAAGCTGCACTGTCCAGTGGTGGATGAATCGCATATTTGTCTTCTACTCTGTTGGCTCAGCACCTTCTCTTTTAACTTCAAAACAACCTCATACATGCCACTGAAAAGAAAAATTACAGCGACTACCCCTTCCACAATAAATGTGGATTTTTGCAACATCAGGGGACTACACTCCAAATGGAATAAGCTCCCTGCGGAGGTTTTGCCAAGGAACAACAGTATGGGGTTCTTCAAGAAAGGCGTGAAGAGGTTCTTACAGGGTCGGCAACGCAAGAGTGACATCCCTGGTGTTGCAAATGCCCATAGGCTACGGTAACTGCTTACCATCAGGCAGACCGTACGCTTGTTTGCCACCATAGTGGTATACAAAAAAAATCAAAGCAATTTCATAAATAAATTAAATTTAAACAATAATGACGTATGATTATAATTCTGCTGGTTAGGAAGACTGCACGAGTATGTCGAAGGGTAGTACAGTATATTCTGCAGTAACATTTCAGAATATTCCGTCAAAGACTTATGCACTGGTTGGACGTTTAGTCTGGTTTAAGAAATTTTATGTATGGCAATGCGTAACTAACTACTTGGAGACGATGGTAGCTGCCTACAGCAGGAGGTCCGGGTGGTTAGGACGACCGTAGAAAGTATAGGCACTCCCAGATACAGCAGAAGGTCGGGGTGATAATGTAGACCATGAACAGTGGAGATCAACCTGTAACCTACCACTACAGGAGACGTAGGTGCTTTTGAACACAGAAATAGGACCGCGCGCGTGATAATGTTTGATAACAAAGTTGTTTATGTCTGCAGCTTTTTAAAATTGGTGTCAGCTGAGACCGTATGAATGTGTTGTATTTTAGGGTCACTCAATTATAGAGTAAGTATCCAAGCTCTGTGAGAAACGTGTAATGCTCGGGACAAATGGGTTTCTTTATTAGTTTCATCGGTATTGTTGAAACGATTATTTCTAAATGCATGTTTAATGTGCGGTTTATAGTCTATTAAATAATCGTACTCCTGCAATACTATCCAATAAGCTACACAAGAGATAATAATTCCTTTTTGCAAATGTAGCCCGGAGTGCATTACAGTTGGTAGCAACTATAAAATGTATCCTAATTCCTATACTCTAAATCGATTTAGTAAAATGACAACAGCAAAAGTTTCTAATTCGTATGTGTACATTTGTCCTCTTTTATCTTTATCTTTGCAGCTAAAATATTCGTCAAAACATCTATTAAATATTTATCATAAATGAATGTGAAAGCATATCATTTGAGTTTCTCTTTATGAATTCAAAAATTGAAAACATAATTGTAATAAAAAATTACATGATAAAAATCGCGTAATGATAGCATTTCTATATAAATTTTTACCAATGTGCGGAAATAATAAAACATAGTTTAAACTACCCATATCAAAATAATTGCGCTATTTACGAGATACTGATATCGGAGAAATACATACAAAAGAACAATTACTTTAATTACAAACAAAACAATAAAAATACGCGCGCAGCCGTATTTAAATATATCTGCGTCCTCCCTCTATCCTCGGACTTCGGACAGTCCTACTATATCCCAATGCTCGCTTAGTTCCTCATAAAGCTCCACTATTTTCTCATCGGTCTTCATTGTATGCATGTTACCAGGGCTAATCTGTTGTGGTGGAAGCCGCAGCTTCGGAGCCGGGGGTAAGATAAAAGGTTAAATTTCTTTATTCGACATAGGGCCGTCGAGGGTTGTTACACACATTTTACATATTTAAAATAATCAAATTTTGTTGTATTTTATTAATTACTCATAGTTTTCGTTTATCTTTTTTTAATTAGAGCATTACAAAAATATTCAAGATAGTCATCGATTCTACAATAATCCCTTTTACAAACATTCTTTTTGATATGTCTTTTG
Organism: Pyralis farinalis; assembly: GCA_947507595.1. Lineage (NCBI taxonomy): Eukaryota > Metazoa > Arthropoda > Insecta > Lepidoptera > Pyralidae > Pyralis > Pyralis farinalis. The sequence goes on along the minus strand of OX382272.1, from coordinate 25,528,432 downwards.
AACTCATTGTTAGGATAGAACTGTATCCGGAAATTTTATAATATTGTACAACCGAATGAAATACAATTTATAAAAAAAGATTTACCAGTCTAAGTAAGTCGATGTAGTAACTTATTTCTGCTTCTAAAATTTTCACTGAATTTTGAAAACAACTTTATATTTTTACGAACATACATAATGTGTTTATAAATATACTAAGATGTGACGGTGAGGATATTCATGTCTTTGTACAATTTCCTAAGTGTTTCCCTAGAGCCCATGTTATAATAGAGCGGACGGCTCTTTTATGTAAGATCATAATTGTTTCTGTATCAGACGCTTTCCCCCACATCAGTATACCATATGACATAATGTTGTGGAAGTAACTGAAATAGATAAAACGCACAGTAGCGACGCTAGTCATTTTGTCTAATTCTTCTAACTGCATAGGCGGCGGAGCTGAGTATACTGCAGTTTATTTTCTCGACTGTAATTTGGACGCTACTGTAATTCCAAGAAATACTGTATTATCAGCTAATTCCAATTTATTATTGTCGATGAGATCGACCGATCGATCGATCTATGTTGCCCACACAGACTCTCATTGAGTCACGCTGTGCCCGATAACTCGTAGCTGCACTTCACTTCACTGTCCTCCGACACTGTTCACGAAAATAGTCAGCGGTCACACAAAAATATTCATGATAACGTCTGGGTCACCAGTGTAAGGTAGTGTGTAGATTGTCCGTCACCTTAACGGGAGTGGTTGGTAAAATGAAATATGAAATAGAGATGCACTTTTATGTGCCCACGACAGCGATACATCGCTTCGCCTCGACCACTGAGTTACATCATTATAAATCACATAGTTACATATGCACTATACATATATGCATATTAATCCCGTACAGTATCTTTTCAGCCTTTGCGTGAAGCATTGCTACTTACCTAATGGCATGATACGAACTTTAGTGGTTCCTATTATAAAATGATTGTTATGAATGATGTTAATGTACACAAATATTGCTCCTGTATGGGAATGGAATCCATAAATCTTTGTGACCTATGGATTCATGGATTCCATAAACCTATTTATCTATTCAAATTATATTAAAAGTATGATATACCTACAAACCTTTAAATAGTTTACAAAGATAGTAAAATAGTTTTACTTTTGTTTCCGTTAGCGTTTTGCAGGCAAAACTATTTTACTGCTTAAAATATTCGATCCTAAACGAAGGTGATTAAAGGGAATTAGGTGGAGGAGCTTGAATTGTCACCTCTATCAATTTCACTTGTTTAAACCAAGTACAAGTTTAAGTATTGAAAACTAAGGCGGGCAACATATAATTTATTTGTCGTTAAAACTCACATACCCAGCGTTGTACACACATCAAAAGTGTCTAGGGATCAACATATATTTTTGCAATAACTTTTCTCCTGATTGATATTAATTAAAATTTTCTTTAAGGATTCATCAAATAAAGTGTTTTCGTTTGTCTACAGTAACGATAAACCAAGTCACCTTTGCATTAATAAAGAAATTTGCCATTTTCATAATAAAGGGATTTTTGACATTTGAACCACTAACATTAAAGTTCGAAAAAAAGACTGAAATAACAGTTTTCTTTAAAATTTTATTGGGTAACTTAAACAATTAATAATCCGTGTTTCTACCGCGAACTCTAACAACACAAGAACATCGGTTTGGCATACTCAAAATGAGTTCATCCAAATCACGCTGAGGAATGGCCGCCCATGTCAGTATCAGTCGACTTTGGACACGTTACCGAAGCACTGGTACCGTGGCTGAGCGCCATGGAGGACGGTATCGCTGCACCACACGGAGACAAGACCGATACATTCAAATCACAACTCGAAGAGCTCCAACAATAACCGCCATGATGTTAGCCGTGACGCTTCATCACTCTTCAGGGAACTTAATTAGCGACCAAACAGTCAGAAACCGCTTGCATGAAGTGAACCTTCATTCCCGAAGACCGCTAAGGGTACCACCTATAGCAATGCACAATCGTAGGATTCGATATCAATGGGCTCTTGAACACAGAAATTGGGCAAAAGAACAATGGCGTTTCGTGTGCTTTTCTGATGAGTCTCGTTTTGGTATGAGACCGGATACAAGACGTATACGACACTGGAGAACCCCTGGACGCCAACAGCGATTAAAATCCTGCCAGGAAGTCCATCCTTATAGTGGTGGAACCATCATGGTATGGGCGGGTATTTGGATCGGCGGAAGAACTGAGTTGATTTGGATCAGAGGCAACCTCAACGCTCAAATTTATGCTGAGACGATTGTATCAGACGTCATCGTTCCTCTACAAGTGCAAATCGGTCCCTTATTTCAGTTAATGCATGATAATGCACGACCGCACACCGCAAGAGTTGTAAGACAGACTCTCGCCGCAGCTAACATCAATGTCATGCCCTGGCCTGCTCAGTCGCCAGACTTGAACCCGATTGAGCATGCATGGGATATGCTACAGAGAAGAGCTCTGCCGAATATGGAGGGTATCCAGTCGCAAGAAGACCTTTTTTTGTTGTTGCAACGAACATGGGCGGCCATTCCACAGCGTGATTTGGATGAACTCATTTTGAGTATGCCAAACCGATGTTCTTGTGTTGTTAGTGTTCGCGGTAGAAACACGGATTATTAATTGTTTAAGTTACCCGATAAAATTTTAAAGTGTTATTTCAGTCTTTTTTTCGAACTTTAATGTTAGTGGTTCAAATGTCAAAAATCCCTTTATTATGAAAATGGGAAATTTCTTTATTAATGCAAAGGTGACTTGGTTTATCGTTACTGTAGACAAACGAAAACACTTTATTTGATGAATCCTTAAAGAAAATTTTAATTAATATCAATCAGGAGAAAAGTTATTGCAAAAATATATGTTGATCCCTAGACACTTTTGATGTGTGTATTTGATAAAATCTATTGGAATTCTCAAAGACATCATTTTCGTTTTCCGAATGTATTTTTTTATAAATAATAATATTTATATGTCTTTTGAATCCCACTAGATATGTAAAAGGTACAGCTATTCTACGTTTTCATATGCGAATGTAATTACTAAAGCACATATATACATTTATCTTCTATCATAACTGTATACTGTAGTACTGTGTACCTAACTCCGACCACGTTAAAGAAGCTAGGGAAGCAATCTATTCATTAAAACGAGCACTTCTGTAATACAAATCCCACATATTATCGCACAACATATCGCTTCTTATGCACTGCCAGCATTCAGCGGTGGCGGCGATGCCGATGTGGATCGTGTGCAGGAAGGTATCTACAGAAGATGGGTATCGCACCAATACTGAACTTGTTGCTATATACCTAGATTAGCGCGATAAATAAAATTTTCGCCAAACGTAATACATTTATATTGTAAATAAAATCATGATTTGAAACGCCTAAAATGCGGCTTTGTTGTATAATATATTTGTATTTTCTGATTATGACCTCCACTAACCATGTTATTCCAGCTTCGTTGTAAGAAATAAACTGCAAATAGGCATAGCAAGCACTTCTCCGGGATTTTCTGGCATTGCCAGCTTTTATAAATTTACCATGCTCAGTGTTCACATATTCCACAACAATTCTGTCGACTTTTATGTCCAAGCTCTGTAACAAGTTTATTATAAACTAGCTGCTGCCCGCGGCTCCGCCCGCGTGGAGTCAAATAACGTAGCCTATGTGTTAATCCAGATCATAATCTATCTACGTACCAAATTTCATTCAAATCCGTTCAGCCGTTTAAGCGTGAAAGAGCAATAAACATCTATACATACAAACTTTCGCATTTATAATATTAGTAGGATAGAGAATGTCTAACGATTTAAAAATTATAATTTTTCCTTTTTATGGAGGACAGGGAACTGAAACTGTGCCCAGAAAAACCATTAGGGCTTGAATTTAGAGGCCAACCAGATACTGCTGGTGGGCTTCTAAACTCAGTCAATAGACACATGTATGCGGATAAATAGGAACATGCCACCCTGGCTTGATGTCGAAATTGGTGTCAAGCAGGGTTGCATACTATCTTCTCGGCTGTTCATCCTGTATCTCGATAGTCTCGAGTTGTATGCAGAGAATAAGGTCAACGAATACGGGATTGCGTATTACCTAGTGGTGAACTACCTGCTACATGTAGACGACGCCGTGTTATTAACAGAAATACAACCTGAATTGGATACACTGGTTACATATATATATACGCACAAAATGACGATTGTATAGAGAAGGGCTAACTACTAAATGAGAAGAAGACAAAAATATTTGTGCAATTTGATCTAACCTGCTTTGTATGCTTCTGCTACCAATTAGGTGATGAAAGACGATTGTATGTATGTAGAAAGGCTTACTATTGAATCGAAAGAAATCAAAGATAATGGTATTTGAAAGAAGAAACTAGAACGAATATAAGGATTACGGTAGATGATGAAGTGTTGGAACAAGTAGATGAGATTGTATATCTTGGATGCACTTTCAGCAGGGATGAAAGGCACACATGATTCCAAGACGGATGAGCGCTGGGAATAGTGTGAACGGGGCGTTGGCAGTAAAAACTTGAGCCAGAAGGCACAGCTCGCTATACACAATGCAGTGCTGGTCCCAACGCTTGCTTATGGAAGCGAGAGCTGGGTATGACAGAGAGAGCATGAAAATAGAATAAACGCGGTCGAATTTGTGGCGTAACGCTTGCAGACCGTATTCGCAATGATGATGTTAGACACAGAGTTGATCTAACTGAGACTGGACACTCCTTTAAGCTCCGTTGGTTCTGATATGTAGAATGAATGCAGAAAAAAAGGATTACGAAACAGATATAGAAAACGGTGATTGTGCATAAGAAGGTCTATGAGTGTTAAAGAAGCGAGTGAGGTGTATAAAAACCGAGTCATGTAGCGCTCGGTTTTCTCTGCCTACCCTGGAAGGGATTTGATGTATAGTTATAAATAGATAGATAGACTCACATTCTCCATGCGCGCAAGTTGCTTAAAAAGAGCGACAATATTTTTCCATCACGTATAATGTTTAGATATGCCGTAGATATCGTGTCATATAGTTTTTTCATAACATAAAAAGAGGAACCGCCAATAAATTCATCCATAATACATATTTAGTCGCTATTTTATTACTTTGTTATTGCTTTCAGCTATCAGTTGACTAACTACACAAATAAAATACATACCTCTGTTATTATGATGGCATATAATGGCAATAATATGACGAGCTCGGTGGCGCAGTGGTGAAACGCGTTGTTACACTACTTTGACACCAGCGCTCGTGGGTTCGATTCCCACACAGTACAAACATTTGTGTGCATGAACATGTCTGTTTGTCTTGGTCTGGGCATTCTCTATGTATGATAAGTATGTAGTTACAAAAAAAATGTATTTACGTATGTTTATCAGTTGTCTAGTACCCATAACACAAGCTTCGCTTACTTAGGGGCTAGATGGCGCTGTGTAATTTGTCCGACAATATTAAAAAATAAAAAAATATTTATTATTATCCGTGAAATAAACGAAATAACTTTTTTTGACCGGTGAGTTTATATAAGGCGAGATAAAGTATAGTAATGCAATTATTTGATATCGTAATTTACCTTATTACTAATAAAGATAATGGTGAAACAGGTGGAGATCGTAAATAGCAAATTACTTCCGAGGTCAAAAATTTAACAATAAAGGACGAGTACTTGTTGACCGTACAGGTCTGAAAAGCGTGACCGACTTTGATTCGAGTCCAGCAACCACATTACCTACATAGTACAGGCAAAGTGTTTTAGGGGTCCGTACCTCAAAAGGAAAAACGGAGCCCGTATAGGATCACTTTGTTGTCCGCCTGTCTGTCTGTTAAGACAAGACCTCTTTTCCTAAGGACGGATGGAGCTATCAAGCTAAAATTAATATCAAATACTCAGGTCTATAATCTCATCGAGTAGTGAAAAAAACAAACTTCTAAGTCAACGCCATCAAAAGATACGACTGTTTATGTCGCATATTTTGGCACTCGCAAGGGAATCAAAACCTATATAGGGTACTTCCTGTTGACCTAGAATCATATCAATATCCTATCCCTATCTAATCCTAAAACCGTAAATTTGTAGTTGCATCACAAAAAAATATTTATTTTCGCGCAAATAATTTACGACATTCTTTTACGGAGCGTTCTGTGTGCGAGTCGGACTCGCACTTGACGGCATTTTTTATTTAAAAACGCAGCTGGTATTACATTATTATTATTATATTACATTGTCACATGGCCCTGGACATGAGCGCTAGCTCGAATGCGGGATTCCTCGCGCGACACTCCGTACATCCGCAGGCAGTCCTGTTTCCATTTTTCAAGTACCGCCCACGCTTCGTAGACAATTCTCGAAGCTTCACTACTCGTCTCTGGACGGAATCACAAAATACTAGCTGAGATCGCCTGGAGTCTGGAGAGAAAATGATTTTATTTGAACAGAAATTGATTTCGTGAGTTCCATATAGTCGTCGTATCAGTGTCGTTGCCGGCTGATACCAATTCCAATGCTGTAAGCATTTAGCCTCGTTAATTGAAAGCTATTGATGCGATAAAAATTTCTAGAACCGATCTGTTGATGTTACCTGCCATAGAGATCGTTGATCACTATCAACGATTTCTATAAGTCATGCAATCATGTCGTCTGTACTGAAAATAACTCGAAGAGACTTTAGATTCCTTTATTCACATGTACAGTGATATTAAATGACGAGCTCGGTGGCTCAGTCGTGAATGACGCTACTTTGACACCAACGCTCGTGGGTTCGATTCCCATACAAGGCATTTGTGTGCACGAACATGTCTGTTTGTATTGGTCTGGGTATTTTCTATGTATAATAAGTATGTAATTACAAAAAATAATGTATTTACGTATGTTTATCAGTTGTCTAGTACCCATAACACAAGCTTCGCTTACTTTGGATGGCGCTGTGTAATTTGTCCGACAATATTTATTATTATTATTAAAGTACAATTGAAAACTGATGATTTTTAAAAGAAATATAATTATCTATATATATATATATATATATATATATACGGATACAATAAAATAGAGCATATAAGAGAAACTAATTGTTTCAAGGTAACTGTTTATTAATCATGACCGCAAATTAGATGTTAATCACAAATTGTAGTCGCTCTAATGGAACAGCATTTCGTGGGCACAACAGGAATGTAACATATGGACTATGTATCTATACATATCAATACATATATAACGATTGAAAGTCATTCAACTTAGGTTAAACCGGAGCGGTTTAGTTAGCGTCGTAGAAAATTATTATATGTATATCTTCACGCCAGGTCTCTTGCGGGGAAGGCAGAGAGAAACGAGCGCCATAAGACACGATCCTTATACACTTCACTCGCTTCTCTAACCTTCATAGCCCTTTTCATGCACACGCACCGGTTCCTGGGGCTGCTGAAATCACCTTCTGATAAAACACGACCAATTTGTCATGCTAGGTTAGTCTTGGTCTTGCTCGGCTCCTACATTCTTCCACTTTCGCATTGTATATGATTTATATGTACATGTTTGCATTCGTGAAACCACCGCGTGTCGCGTTTTATATATAAATAAACATCAGTCATGGCACCAAAATAAAAATATGACGGTAGTAAACACGAGACAACGCGGACAATTTATTTTTTATTCAAAGTAACGTATTAAATTCTTTTTTCTGTTTTGCACTCAGATTTTCATTACGTGACAGCAGAATTTATTTCATCCATCCTTTGCCCGTTTTCATTTGAATTTAGGTTTAGGTAACATTAGAGAATATCGGCGACATCCTAGCTAGTATACCTAGCTATAGTAATTATTGCCAGAAATTCATTTCAGTATTCCTAAGCAATTTTTAGATTACGTCGAACTCAAGTGGTAGATAACTTTCTTACGTCTCTGAATTCAACAGTTTAAGCTTTTGTTATACAAGGTCGAGAGGCAAACAACTTAGTGGTGAACCTGACAGGGAACCGGGACGGGTGACGTAGTGGTGAACTGTCTGCTGTATGCAGATGATGCAGTCCTATTAGCAGAAACACCATCTGAGCAGCAAACACTAGTCACAATGATGAAAGACGAATGTATGAAGGAAGGCTTACTACTGAATGCGAAGAAAACAAAGATAATGGTATTTGAAAGAGAAGAAACCAGAACCAATGTAAGGATTACGGTAGATGATGAAGTGTTGGAACAAGTGGATGAGTTTGTATATCTTGGATGCGCTTTCAGCAGGGATAGAAGATACACCGCAGATGTGGAATGATGAGTGAGTGCTGGGAATAGTGTGAATGGAGCGTTGGGAAAACTTCTTGGCAGTAAAAACTTGAGCCAGAAGGCGCAGCTGGCTATACACAATGCAGTGCTGGTCCCAACGCTAACTTATGGAAGCGAGAGCTGAGTATGGCAGAAAGAGCATGAAAGTAGAATAAACGCGGTCAGAATGCGAGCGCTGCGCAAAATTTGTGGCGTATGGCTTGCAGACCGTATTCGCAATGATGATGTTAGAAAGAGAGTTGGTCTGAAAGAGAGCGTCGGTGTTAAGTAAAGTAAAGTAAGAAGAGGCATGCTCCGTTGGTTCGGACATGTAGAAAGAATGCAAGATGAACGAATGACGAAGCAGATATACAATGCAAAAGTGGAAGGATGTAGGAGCCGAGGAAGGCCAAGACTTACCTACCATGACCAAATTGGTTGTGTTCTATCAGAAGGTGATGTCAGGAGCCCTAGAAACCGGCGAGCGTGCATAAAAAGAGCAATGAATGTTAAAGAAGCGAGTGAGGTATGTAAGGATCGAGTCGCGTGGCGCTCGGTTCTCTCTGCCTACCCCGTAAGGGATTTGGCGTGAAGTTATAGTAGTAGTAGTAGAGAGGCAAACAAGTTTATTGCCTATGTGATATAAAATAGTTAAAAGATTAAAATTCTTTATTTGACATTGGGCCCTCGCGGGCACTTAGTATTACGTTTTTTTGAAATATTGCCTTATTGTACATATCTTTATCAACTCTCTTATTTTATTTTTCTTTTTTAATCTGCTAGCATTTCGGAAATGACCATGGGCGAAGAAAAAATGCCGAAAGAAACTTGCCACCATAGGTATCTTTTAAAATTGTCACTTACAAAAATTAACATTAGCATATTGGTACAATAATGATATCAAATTGTAGAGTTAACATTATTACGGACAGGTCGTCTGTGCTGAATTATTTCCAGACATATATGTGAAGTATACTTCGAATATTTGTCTTGTTTGTCTTGTATAAGTCGGTCTGTTTTGATGCGTAATACTATTAGTTCGCCAGCGCCTCGTTTGCTAATTATACTTCTAAGGTGGAAACGAAGCAACCTGCCTGATGGTACGCAATCACCGTAGCCTATGGACATTTGTAACATCAGGAGTGTCACTCATACGTTGCTGACCCTGTAGAAATCTCTTCACGCCCCTCTTGGGGAACCCAATGCTGTAGTCACTAGGGAAAACCTCAACGGGGACTTAATTTCATAACTTGAGAGTTCTAGGAAGAAAAAATTCTTAGGAATCCACGAGCGTTGGTGTCAAAGTAACGTAACAGCGCGTTTCGCCACTGCGCCACTGAGCTCGTCAAAAAGTCTCTGTCACACATCTAAGCGTCTCTCATTGAGTCATAAGATGAACGAGGTGATGGATGTAATGGTCCATCAGCTCGTTCATCTTATCTCTCTGAATGAAGCTATCTTTTTTTATATGCAATTTGATCTAACCTGCTTTGCGTGCTTCCGCCACCAATTAGTTCATGCGGCCTAGCGCCGGCCGGCACCCACCCACTACTGTTAGTACGTGGTATATGCCGACGCTGCCATGGCTGCTCCGGTAGTCTCTGCCTCGGCTGCTGCAGTCGTCCGTCATCTGGAACAGATTCCGCATGCCCCCACCACCACCGTCGCTGCCACGACTGGCCTGGTCGTCGCTGCGACACGTGTTTCGCTATAGCATGTTATTCTTACGATTAACGTCTACAACGCCTGATGATGCCTCGTGGAGAGGCGAAACACGTGTCTAATTGGTGGCGGAAGCACGCAAAGCAGGTTAGATCAAATTGCATGTAGATTTGACTTTCGCAAAATAACGCCTGAATCTATTAACTATCTTTTTTTAAACAGATTCCTTAATGATTCTCTGGAGTACATGTTATTAATAGAGCCTTTGGTTTTTTTCGTGATATACAAAGTATTAATTATCAACGGCTACTTCCCACAACACTGTACAACTTGAGCTGAAATAGACAGCGCTGTAAATTATTTGATTTGTAATACTCGTATAAACTTGCTAGTTATATTTAATTAAAATCAACTTACCAGTTTCATTAATTGCCAATATGAAGCCCAACAATTTGAAGTCATATTCACTGTTATTCGAAGAAATACTATATTGTAGAAATATAAGATAGGATATATATAGAAATATTATATCTTTAACGAATTCTAATTCATTATATTTTAAAGTAAATTTCTCTATTGGTAGAAGAAACATTTGGAATATTATAAATAAAATTTTGTATATTTGGTTTTATTTGAGTTTACAACAAAATATTATTTCCTGTGAACCAGTTTATTTCTAACAGGCTAACCACATTAAAATTAATCATCAACATATAGTCCTCATTTTCCGCCCCACGTTGGGCAGTCATTCCCAAAATAGAATCCAGGTAATACGATATTGACATTACTGCCATTAGATTCAATCTCATTTATTCGTATCTCAGCAGAATAAATTATATTTTATAAATAAGATGCATAAAAATATGGCGAATTAACTTTAACTACGTACGTAATGGAATAATGTCCGTTGGTTTATAAATATTACTCTGAATATTTTACACAAAACTGAAAAAATAGCAATAGGTTTATAAATTCCCTGTGTACTCTTTTCACATGACCTGAATAATTGTATCCGTTTGCTAACTTTTCATTAAATATGGGAACACAGCCACAACTATACATCGATTAAAAATAAGTGCCAAGTGAGGAGCTATTGCCTCAATAACACCATAAAATGTGTATTTTAATTAATATTTTCCAATGATCATATTATGAGCCTTTAAAGTTCAATAGTTTAAAAGTTTAATATTATAAGCTTAATATGTGAAAATTGAGAAGTTCCACTATAACTAACACATTTCCTTTTGACAAAAGAATACGTGGAAAGAAATTGAGGGAGTCAATGGTAATGTAACGTTATCCTAATCCATTAGGATTGGCGTTGTCCGCTACCTAAGCTTAAGGATTTGGCGAAGATACTGATTTTTACATGGAGATTTGATTTTTACATTGGCGAAGATACCTCCGCAACCCACAGGGAAAACCAGATCATTCTTAGGTAAGGTCACACGTCATTCGAAATATAATTTCTTGTACGTGTGGGTTTCCTCACGATGTTTCCTCACGTTGATGTGTTGTTGCACAAGGTTTATATTTTTCCTATTAACGTACGGCACGCTAAAAAGCTAGCAAGGTAGTTATGTGAGGGCTGAGTCATGTGGCACTTGGCTATCTCTGCCTATAAAGAACTTAAAGTGAAGCTAAATAATAAATAGATAAACAAGGTATAAACTAGTAAGCTGCGAAGTTAGTTTTATTTCGCTAAAACAAACTGAAGGGTTCATAAAAGTTTTCTGTGAATTAGGCCCTTAGGCTGGGTACGGTATAAAGCCGTACGAATACTAATCATGTGCTTGTGGCGAAAATTTAGGGATTATGTGATCTATCTTCATTTCAAAAAGAAGATTTTTCTTTATAACAAATAAATACAACAAAACCAGTAAGGTTATTCTCAAAAAAAAAAAATATTTTATAACATTTTTAAATTCTAAAAATTTATTAAAAGTACCTTAACTAAATAGAAAGAAATACATTTAAGTGATATTTGTCATATATGTACACAGTACATGTATATTCTAGATTCAGAATTACTCCGCTTTTCGTAGTTCACCATCATAGAATATGCATGCGTAGATTAGGTAAGTTCTACCTAAGTTCTATCTAAGTACATTTACCGGGAGGAACAAAAGAAGAACACATGGTGTTTTTATTGAAATTCCATAACCGATTTGTAATAGTTAGAAACATACATTTCTCAAACAACCCTATATCATTTCGTAAACCAGATGAACAGACCTATGTATATACATACAATATCCATGTTAGCATGGAACAAACTGAACGTTAAACAACTATAATAATTGTACATGCCACTTTTTGATAACCCTTTCGTTCAACTTACGAGCAATTACAACATGTGCTTTTACAATTACTACAGAAACCAACGAAGAAAGGAAGGGCATAACTATATTTAATATTCGCCCAGACTGAGAAAGTCTGTACATCCGTACGATTAAGTGAGGTTAACAGTAGGCCCCAGACCAGCCGCCGCGTAAGCAATTTTAGTGGCATGATGCCACCAAAAATTGGTCACCTTAATTCCCTTCTTATCGGGCGGTTTAAATGTAATATCGTCTGAACTCCCAAATGTGTATATATATAGATATTGACAACGAAGACAGGCTATCTCAATAATTAAATCAACGATTCATGGCATCCGATACTCGGGGCTCATGAAAAATGCATTGCCGACAATTTGCGAGGCCCCTTGGTAGATAATTCTTGACTTTTTACACCGTCTCGTCGGAGATATCAATGAGATCTTTTCAATATTCAGATCCTACTGAAGATTGTGGTCGAGTTAGTTTGGCACAATTACAACGTTTGTTTAGTATACTATGTACTTCGGCATGGGCTGGGAATATTAGGCATACCCCAATATTCATTTAAACCCATCAGAACCTACAGTTTTCTTTACTTTTCTACTTGAATCTATTGACAATGACGAGGTTTTTTATACGATATCGGGAGGCATACAAGCTTATGGTCCACCTGATGTAAAGCGGTTACCGTAGCCGATGAACGCTTGCAACTCATTAAGCCTCGCGCGATCACACCTCTGCTGGTAACACCTGTAAGCTACTCCTTAGGAGCTTACTGGTTATCTCACTCACTAACAATAACTCAACAACCCTCCGGGGAGCTATTGTTTGACTACGGTACTATAAAGTGGCCATACTTCCCCAGATGGCCTGCCAATACACTCAAACCAAGACAGGTATGTTCATGGACACAAATATTTGTCCTGTATGGACGTCGAACTCACGAGCGTTGATGTCAAAGTAACGTTACTAATCACAGTACCACCGAGCTCATCAGTTTTATTTTATGGTGATCAAATGCACCCATAAATCGTTCTACAATGCATAAAATGTTATCTAAACATGCATGAGTATCAACATGAAGTGAATTACGTATAAAACTAATTCCATGTTCCCGTATGCCGGCATTTTCAGCAAGCATGTTTGCAAGCTGAATTTTAAAATCTTGCAAATTTTCTGCTCTCAAAGTTAGTTACGTTGCACATAAGCATTGAAAGAAAATGTGTGTAGCTCATGAATTTTTCATAGCGCAGTAAGCGATTTGTATCCATCGAAGCGAACGCCATTTATGCAATAGGAAGCAGTAATTGAACGCTTTTTATTCCAAACGTTTACGTAACTTGTAGTTTTATTTTATTATTACGTAGGTACGGCTGAATGTTTTTTCATATGTTCCCAAACTAAAGTAAACTCACCAACTAATCACTGATAGAAACACAATCCATACTGTAAAAAATTAGATAACGATATCTCACAGAAGATAAATACAGTTACATTCTAACCAGCTACAGCTCCACTAAATGTTCACAACTAGATAACTTGTCGATAATTTTAATAAAGGGAACTGTCGGTTTGCTCAGATACAGTATTACATTTTCGGAGACGGAGGATTGGGCAGTTGAATGAATATCTATATTGCAATTTATGATCGACATCGTATCAGTGCTATTTACTGTCACCTAAATATCAGGGTGGGCAGTAGCTTGGAGCACAGGTGAGCTGTAAGAATTCATGATGACCGCGAGCTTGCAAACAGTGGTGAACCGTTTAAAGGCGACGAAATTTAGTCGCGTAATTTCTGAACGGTTGTCATGTTGTCAACGGTTGGCATCCAAGAGTTTCACGAGAAAACGTACTGTGGTAGCACAGTACAGCCAAAGGCACAGAAGGAGAATTTTGTATTTATTAACATCCAAGCACATAACAAGCAAGCGTATACGAGAGCGCGAAAGCCAAGCATCAGAGTACTAAGCGGCGTGCAGTCGACGCGATGAATAATTCTCGACTGGTGTACGCGAATGCGCGGGCGCCGCGCGACCAACTACATACCTGTACAAGACCGGTTGGGACGGCACACGTTTCCATTGCGCGTCGCAGCTTAACCGACACCGACGAGTTGGTACGAGATTAATGTGTTTACGTGTGTTGTGTGGATGTATGCAAAGTACAAATATTGTAGGGTAGCCTACAGTACAATGCTTACTAATTACATCATATTAGATATACATTGATTACCGTAGTCCATGAACTTTGGTAATACATGAAGTAATGCTCGAGCATTGCTACCTCTGTTGCTAACATAGTGACTCCGAGTTTGCTAACCCACTCGTAGAACCACAGCAATTCTCCAGGGAGTTGTCATTTGGGTGCGATTTTCTGTGAGCTTTTTGTTCTTCCCTAGCCTGACTGCTTTAATACGCCCTTAACCTCTCTTTTTTTTTTTGCTTTTAAAGCGATACGTTTATATTTTTAATGAGATTTAACAATTTCGTGGAGCATCTGAGGTTGTTGAATATCACATTGAATACGTGACAAGTCGTGTATATATCATTTTTATTTGCGTCATTTTAAATAGCTTTTAAAAGATAACGGCTCATAAATATATAAAATGAAATGGAATGGTGAAGTTTATCTCGAATTTACGACACCATAAAATAACCGTAGTAATTGGTGTCTATAAAATTCAGTCAAAATACTTATTAAAAACACCTGGTATCAATATTTGAACAATCTGCTTCAGACATTTTTATTATTTGTTATGGCAATACTTAGCTAGTGCGGTTTTTGATATAGTCAGCTTACACATAACGATTTAGCAATGAAACTCAGCCTTAATTTTTAATTCCAGTATATACTTCTATAAGACTTAATTTTATTATTTGGCATGGTAACATTTTAATATAATGACCCTCATTGCATGAGGTATATACCGTAATTGAAAGTTGTTTAAGTACGTGTCGCTTGGTTGCAAAGGCAACCAAGCGACACGTACTTAAACAATTTTTAGTTAATTAGCTTAACCTTAAGCTTCGTTAGTTAATTACCAGGATGCACCACGTAAATAGTAAATAACTACCGAAGCTTAGGTGTAAAAGAGGTAGGGTACATCAGAGCAGGCCTTCAATCTCAGGGAAGCACTTCTACTGTAAAAGTTACGGAAAATCGCAATGAAATAGCAACTCGCAGGACTTTTATATTCATGCAAGTAATATAATAACCTCCCGAGGATTTGCTATATTAACAGTGGAGGTAAACTTTACATCAATTGGGCCGTATTCTTGTTTGCTTTCCGACGTTGAATAGACGAATAAAATGCGTGTATGTTACATAATGTTTTTGCCAACTGCAAACTGATTTCGTAAACTTCATATGTAAGCTTCTAGCGTTCAATTATTTATATATGAATGTGATGAAGTTACGATTTCCGTGAGGTCACCTTGAAGTGTTTTTACAACTTCGTAACTATGGAAGTTGTATTTTAAGACGAGGTTTTGAGTAAAAGAATAAATTCTGTGTATGTTATATAATGTTCTCGCCAATTACAAACCGATTTTGTAATTCTTTTTTAATAGTAAGTAAGCGTTCAATAAGTCTCATATAAGTGTAATAACGTTATAATTTGAGGTCAGTTTTAAGGGTTTGTAAATTGTTGTGACCATAAAAAATGCATTTTTATTGCAAAGCTCTTATAATTAGATTACTAATATCTAAATGTGGTAAAGTTACGATTAGACGAAGTTAAGTTTCAGTGTTTTCAAGCCTTTGTGTTTATGAAATTTGTGTTTTTGTTGTGACTAGTCGGGTTCACAACAAAAACACAAATTTCATATCATCATCATCATTACCTTTCAGTTACACATACATCTTTTAGTTCGTTCCACATGAACACAGATATTGTATTTTTTGTGCAAACGAGCATGTGGGTCACTTGATGGTAAGTGGAGCACCACCCATAGACATTAGCAACACCAAAGGGTCACTGATCCGTCGCCAGCCTGTTTACGGAAACATAGGCTCTTTTCTTGAAGGCACCAGATCGTATTTGTTCGAGAATACCGCTGAGGGTAATTTAGTCCACAATTTCACCATACGTGGTAGAAAATGCCTCAAAAAGCTTACTGTAGTGGATTACCTCTCATCAAGATGGTGAGGGTGAAATTTAAGTTTGTGGTGAGTGGTACGATAATGGAACTTAGCGGCTGGTATTAAGTTTAACAGTTCCTCTGAACACTTCCCATGATACAATTTGTGTAGTATACAAGGAGAAGTAACGTATCTTTCCAGCAGTCCATCCGAGCCGAGATCACTGGATCGCCGACGATTCGAACTGCTCTACGTTGTATGCGATCAAATGGAGTAAGCAAATATTGTGGCGCGACAGCTCAAAGATATGAAGAGTATTCCACGTAAGGCCGGAGTATTCCATGTAAGGCCCAGCCTTATAAAGTTGAAGGCGATGTTGAGGTGTAAAGTATTGTTCGCCTAGCATCGGTACCCAGGATACCGATGCTAGGCGTAACCTTCTAATCGAGGCGCTACGATAAATGGGGAATTTTTCGCGATAAACACAAACACACTTTTATGTACGCAGATACGTTCGGCTCGCGTAGAGTTAGAGTAGGCGCGCGCACGGTGCATGTGTGGTTTACGATGTGACTTAGGGTTGTTAGGGGAGAGAAAATGATGGAGAAAAGGTAAAGATGAAGATTAAAGTAGAACAAAATATGTGTTTCTAGCTATTACAAATCGATTATAAAACTTTAACATAACACCATATTTTCTGGAATGTCGCTGGTAAGTTTCCTCCCTGTATATACAACAAATTGCATACAGAAATAAATATGTTAAATAAAACCAGAACTACCAAATACTCTTCATGAATTCTAGTTTTTCTTCAAGAACTTTCTGCTGTAGTCCCTAAGAAAAAACGGCAGGAATTCATTCCATAACTTTATTATTTAATTAATACTACATTGTTCAACTATCTGACTTAACACAAGTTAAACGCCTAAACGATTAAAGCGTATTTTAAATCATCACAAAAGCTATCATTTTTCAAAATAGCGTCCCATGCGGGTTTAGAACAGTTCTGCCATTTGACCGAAGACGACATTCTTTGTCATACATTCAACTTGATTATTTAAAAACAGGAATATTTGTCCAAACGCTCTATTAAATTTTTTTTAGGGACTCGATACGTGAACAAGGAATTAAGGAATTTTAAAATAAAGTCAAAATGGCGGACATATTCATACCCCCAGACATTCCGCTACGAACAAGACTACAAACCGAAAAATGACGAGTTGTAGAGCTGTGTAGTACCCAAGAGCACCCCTTCTCAGTCGTTCTGCAAAATATTTTATTACAATTAAAGTGCTCGTAGTAAACTACAACACAGTAAGACAAATACAACGGTAATTTACAGGTTGCTTAATTATAAATGTTCGTAATAAATGACTCTATTGTACTTACACCAGTGCAGCATCTTTATACCAACCCTGAAAAATACCATTAATTAAACAAAATGGCGTGAAGGGACCGGAGAGATATTTCCGGCCAAAGGTTCAATTAACCCTGACCAACTGGCTCTTCTTTTATTACAATACAGGCTAATTAATATTTCTTGCCTTAATTGACCTTATTAGGATTAACGTTTTGTAATATGGGCATACATGAGCATGTGAAATCATTTTCATAATTACCTACAGATATACCTCAGATGTTGAGCAAGATTTCACAATGAAATAAAAAACCAATCGAATTTTATATCACCTTAGAAAGAACGACTAATTCTGATTCTATTGTATTATGTATGGCTAAATATAGAGTCAGAATTAGTTAATTTGTATATTTTTGTGTTAAGGGCACGACGTGTCTAAACAAAATATATATTTTTTTCTATTATAGTTCGTATATTCATAATATCTTTACCGTCGTATATTTACGTATATATTACCGAAATAATACATCAGAATATGATAAAATGATATAATGCAAAAGTATCATGTATATATATAATTATCGAATATAATAGAAATATCACAATTCATCAGATTTTGTAGTATGAAATTTGAAGCAGTGTACAGACTATACCAATCTCTTATATACACGAAGTAGGTTACAATGTTTTGTCAACATCAACGGAAAAGGGCTTAGACTGTCTTGTGATACTACGCTGGGATGCGTCCCATGCAGATTTCTGCAGGACAAGAGATATTCGACGACGTTTCAAAACTGACGTCTTTGCTAAGTTAGACACATATACACACATACATATAGGTTGAAGAATACGTAACACGTAAAAAAGGGATTGGGAGGGAATAAAGAAGAGAATATATCGTCCAGGCAAAAACATTAATACGTAGGCTAGTAACGCTAGTGGGAAAAAGTATAAGTTCCAAATATCATATTTGATGACACAATAATTGAGTGGGTGTTGGCCCGATCCTAAAAGATATAACACGACTTATCATACCAGCATTATTTTATAGATCATGTTCATTGAAATTCTTGCGGATTATTATATCTTGAACTCTGTATAATATGAGGCTGTATTCAAAGAGGGGTTCATGATTCGTCTAGTTACAATTAATAATTCAAGGTTACAATTAGAGGTAAAGGTAAAGAAAGACGAATGTATGAAGGAAGGCTTACTATTGAATGCGAAGAAAACAAAGATTATGGTATTTGAAAGAGAAGAAACCAGAACCAATGTAAGAATTACGGTAGATGATGAAGTGTTGGAACAAGTGAATGAGTTTGTATATCTTGGATGCGCTTTCAGCAGGGATGGAAGGTACACCGCAGATGTGGAAAGGCGAGTGAGTGCTGGGAATAGTGTGAATGGAGCGTTGGGAAAACTTCTTGGCAGTAAAAACCTGAGCCAGAAGGCGCAGCTGGCTATACACAATGCAGTGCTGGTCCCAACGCTTACTTATGGATGCGAGAGCTGGGTATGGCAGAGAGAGCATGAAAGTAGGATAAACGCGGTTGAAATGCGAGCGTTGCGCAAAATCTGTGGTGTAACGCTTGCAGACCGTATCCGCAATGATGAGGTTAGAAGCAGAGTTGGTCTGAAAGAGAGCGTCGGTGTTAAAATAAGAAGAGGCATGCTCCGTTGGTTCGGACATGTAGAAAGAATGCAGGATGAAAGAATGACGAAGCAGATATACAATGCAAAAGTGGAAGGATGTAGGAGCCGAGGCAGGCCAAGACTTACCTATCATGATCAGATTGGTCGTGTTCTATCAGAAGGTGATGTCAGGAGCCCTAGAAACCGGCGAGCGTGCATGAAAAGAGCAATGAATGTGAAAGAAGCGAGTCAGGTATGTAAGGATCGAGTCGCGTGGCGCTCGGTTCTCTCTGCCTACCCCGTAAGGGATTTGGCGTGAAGTTATAGATAGATAGATAGACAATTAGAGGTTAAATTAAATAACTAAATTCCTAAAATTAGCTTTAATCTAAAGCTATTATCCACTCACCACATTCGTAAAGAAACAATATATTTAGCACCCACGACTAATTTAGTAGGTACTTTTGAAATTACGTTGGTACGAAAATATCTATTCTTTTAGTGCGAACTCAATTAACTGGCATTGTCGGTCGTTCCTAATGGAATTCTTGAGCAAATATTCTGGAAGCTTCTCGAGCCGTTATTAAAATATTGTATTCTAGCTTGCCTCTTTGTGAAATGACTTTTTTATTTGTTTACTACAGCTTCATTTAGACTTTTTCCCGAGAAGTTGCAGTTTCAAAGTGTCATTTTTCTTGAAACTGCAACATTTCGCAGAAATGTCTTTCGTTATGTTCGATTGAAACTAAAATTCTTAGACGCACGGTCGTATGATTAATATTTTTTTTTTTGATAATTGAAAGTGTTTAAGTAGTTAATAAATATACGCCGCGTCTTACAGTATGCAGATAAGATGTACTCGTATTTCTATGCTATGTGTATGGTAGAAAGTAGAAGGACGTAGGAGCCGAGGAAGGCCAAGACTTAACCACCGTGACGAAATTGATCGTGTTTTATCAGAAGGTGATGTCAGGGGCCTGAAAAACCGTCGAGTGTGCATGAAAAGAGCAATGAATGTAAAAGAAGCGAGTGAGGTATGTAGGGATCGAGTCACGTTCATCGCGCTCAGTTCTCTCTGCCTACCCTGCAAGGGATTTGGCGTTAAGTTATATAGTTACATATGTGTAATGGTCAGGTGTATAAGTGCATTGCTCTAAAACTTTGAATAAAATATATAGCACTGGAAAAAAGGCACCAGAGTGTTATAATGCATAGTTATGTGCAATAATATATGTATACTACTCGTATTTAATCTACGAGTACGTATAAAGTGAAACGAACAAATACTGGATTCTTTCTATGTACTATCGACAACGTTCACAGTTGACCGACCTAAAGCCTATTTTTGCTTACAGTAGTCAACGTAATCCTCGCAATAGTATTTATGTGTCATAAAACAGAAGACTTTTTTACGGACAAAACCAAATATATCTTTAGTTCTTATTGTGCCAAGTGTGGGTTGAACTCGTACATACTGGGTCCTTTACCACGGTATTATAAAAATGTAAAAAAAATACATTTGTTTTTTGTTAATTCCTTTATTACATTGCCGACTTTTATTCGAATTCGAAAATTCGATTCGAAAATACGGCGAACAATAATGGCGGCATCAATCATACTCGTACTATTTTGCTTTAGAAAATTCTCAAAAATTTGTAATGGCATTTAATGCGCTACACGTTAATTGCTGTCATTTTCTGACCAGACCGCTATATATAATAAATTCAAATTACAAACAAGATATGGGTGTTCCCATATTCGTTTCGTAATTCGTAGTTTAAATACTATATAGAACATAAGCTATAATATAAGTTTATAATATAAGTTTGATATAAGCCGCTCATCACAGAGACACTTACATAGATCAATGATGAATATTCTTACCATGTATTCATTGTTAAAATAGTCAGTTGTACTTTTTGAAGTGAGAGCTAACTACGCACATTGTAATAATATACCTTCTTATTTATTTTCTTACTACTCTCCTGTTATTTTCTTCGCATTACTCAGTATTTTTTGTATATCAATTGAATATCTTCATAGGTTTATATCATTTTCTGTATTCCATTATATACATTTGTATTTCTTAAAATTGTAAAAGTGCTATTAGTTTGTACGAGTATAATAAAATTAGATAAGTAATATTATAGGCGTAGGTAAAAGTATGTGGGCGTAGATAAATATTAGTTCACGAAGATTTAGATGTCTTATAAATGTCTATTTTATTCAAAGTTAAAGTTCAGGTAGCAACCAGGTAGCAACTATTTAATATTCTTGAATCATTAGTCAATAAAACCCTATTCATTTGTACGATTCCGTACTCAAAAGGCAAAACGGAAACTTTATAGGATCACTTTGTTGTCCGTCTGTCTGTCTGTACGTCTGTCAAGACTCTTTTTCTCAAGGACAGGTGGAGCTATGAAGCTGAATTTAAAATCACGTACTCAAGTCTGCAGTTTTTTCGAGCAGTGAAAAAATCAAACTTCTAAGTCAACGCAATCAAAAGCTAAGGCTGCTTATGCCTCGTTTATGCGCATATTTTGACACTCGCAAGGGAATCAAAACCTATAGGGTACTTTTCGTTGGTATAGAATCATGAAATTTGGTAAGAAGCAAGATGATATAGCGCAAGTACAGGAAATATCCGAAAACCGTAAATTTATAGCTATAACACAAAAAAAAAATCTTTCGCGTAACTAATTTGCGAAAATATTTTTTTTCTGAACCCTTGGTGAGCGAGTCGTACTCTCACAAGGCGGCTTTTTTATATTAATTTTAACACTGTAGTGTTCTAGAAAAAAGAAAATAGGATTAAAACTATATATTGTTGATATAAATGCGGTCAAATCTAAATTGTATAAATCTTAATATTGGGTTGCCTCAGGGCTCTATATTGGGCCCCTTATTATTTTTATTTTATGTGAATAATCTGGCATATATGATGCAGAAAATGGCGGCTATACTACTGTTTGGTGATGATACTTCTAAAATTTTTAATGTTACTCTCCAGTGCGAAAATATTGACAAGGTATATAGTGTTCTATCTGCCATTCTAAATTAGTTCACATGTAATATAATAATGTTTTATTAAGCTCAACTAAAACCAAATGTATAAAATTTAATTTACCAAATGTGGCTTCTTCTAATACAGAAGTTATCATTGTCAATAATGTACTAGTAAAGTAGTAAAATTAATAATATATAATATGATTTGATTTGAGGAATGTAAGACGTGTCTAAGTAAGGACTTAAATGGCAAATAAATGATTTTTGTCTTTTATCCTTATTTTTAGTGCTTTTATGTTGTTTATTATAAAACCTTATTTACAAACTACTTAAACTGCTTTCTTTCTTTCAACAAATAATGATCAAAACGAAATTGTTTTTTTTTGAGAAAGCTGATAACGTAAAATAATCTTGTAATGGCTGTTTAATACTGCGACATAATAAATATTAGCCTACGTTATTTATTTTATGACTCCTATGACATATAATATCAATTTTTAGACAATGGAAAACTTGACTTCATGTCTAGGCACTATAAATTGCTTTCCTTGCAAATTCTTGTAATATATCATGGGATTAGAATCTCTACCATTATGTTCTTCGATTTATTTTTGGATAGAGCCAGCCATTTGCGCGAAAGAAAGTTTAAAAATATTTTTTTCGCTATTTGGTGCCATTCCGTTCATCTGCCCGTCTGTTACCATACTACATCGACCCAATTGTGCTAAGAGTTTGTTAACTCAAAAATTTGTAATAATTACAGTTGATTTTATAAATGAACTGCAATTATATTAAATTTTGTTGTAAATAATGCTATAAAATATAAGGATTTTTGTAACTAGGATAATTTTTAGAATTACTTCCTTATCTCTCATAAATTGTATTTTTTGTAATTTATGTACACATCAATTGCAGTTGAGAAAGGTTAGTATAATAATTACAAAAAAAGAGTGAAGTCTGTAACTAGCTCATTTGTTTTTAGAAATTGTCAAAAATATAAAATAAGCTCTAAAACATTTTGCACCACGTTATATTCGAAGTTAGTAAAGTGAAAAATCTAAAAATATCAGAAATTATTACAGTTAATGAAATTTTAGGTATATCTGACAACAAAAGTAGAACAATGCTTCTAATTATCCTTGTCACTAACGCGTCATTATTTTAATATTTACTCAGTGATGTCGATTTCATTTAAGTTTATCGCTAAAAATTCATGTATTCTAAAAAGTACCAACGACGCCATCTAACTCATTACCCGATATACTCGTATTATTTTATAACTTAAAATCGATATATAATTCTATGGACTACAAAACGGATGCACTGATTTTGATGAAATTTATAGGCAATCTTCAGATTAGCAGTCTAGCTAGTGAGTGATCTTCTAAAGTTTGGTTAGCGGTTTGATCCGCCCCGGATCACAAGTTAGATATAGCAAATAATTATATGTGTATTTTTGTATTAGAACTTCACGCCAAATCCCTTGCGGGGTAGGTAGAGAGAAACGAGCGCTACATGGCTCGATCCTGACAAACCTCACTCGCTTCTTTACCATTCATTGCTCTTCTTATACACGCTCAGTTCTAAGGTTCCTTACATTACCTTCTGATAAAACGCAATCAATTTGGTCATGGTAGGTAAGTCTAGGCCTTCCTCGTCTCCTATATCCTTCTACTTTCGCGTTGTATATGTGTTTCGTAATTCTTTCTTCTTCCATTCTTTCTACATGTCCGAAATAACGAACATGGCTCTCTATATTTTAACACCGACGCTCTCTTTTAGACCAACTCTACGTGCGCCAAATGACATGGTCCTTGCATAATTTACACACATTTGTTTACGTGACTAATCATAAAAAAATGATTTTTTTTTACTACGCCGAGAGACATACAAGCATACGGCCCATCCGATGTAAAGCGGGTACCGTAGCCTATTAACGCTTGCGATATATTATGTATCACTCGCGCGATGCCTTCTCTGCTGCTTAGACAGCAACTCCTTGGGAGCTCACTGGTGACCTCACTCACGCGCAGGTACACAACTCTCTAGGGAGCTCGTATTTGGCTGCGGTTTTCTGTGAGGTGGAGGTACTTCCCCAGACGGGCTGCTTCGATGCGCTCGTCAAAATATTGTTATTTTGACGAGCTCGGTGCTCGGTTTTATTATATTTAATCTCATTTTTTAATCTTTTCAATTTATCACTCCGCGAATTAAATATGTCAAGAATGCCTGCGAATAAAACGTCCGTTTAATATTGACCTGCTCGATCACGATCTGCTAATTTCACTGGGACTATTGTCCTCTAGTTTAGTGTTTGTTCCAAACAATATCAAACATACATGCACCCAATTATTTAGTACAACTATTATGCAAGTTTGGAGCCTTGTTTAGTCTAGTTGGACATGCTCGTCGGCGTAAGTTAGAACCTCCCTAGTATATACGCTTCTAGTGCAATTATTAGTTGGAAACTGGCTTTTCTTGGCTTAAGAGTAAGTGGTTAACGCGGTGTTCAATCACAAATATTGTGTAAGACATGAAAGGCTTGTTTTTAAGTTACAACAGTTGGTATAGAAGTATACTTATATGAAGCGATCGTAGTATCGTAGTTCATAAATACTTGCAACACACGGAGTATCACGTACTATTTGCCATCCCTAAGTGCAAAAGTTGCTCACTCGCAGAAATACTGCAGTTTTCTGTAAGGTACAGGTACTTTTTCTGTCAGTCTATATGGCTCACTGAGGTTACCTATACACGCTTGCAATACAAGAAGTATGGGCTGGGCTGTTACCCTTGTTGTTAACACAGCATCTTCTCTGTAGTAATCTTACACACTAGTGAGTTGTTAATTGGCTTTGGTCATCAGTAATGTGAAAGTTCTTCATAAGAATCTTTTTTTTAGCGTCATTCCGTTTACTAATCCATTAGGATTAGCGGAGTGCGCTTCCTAAGCCTACATATATATACAGACACAGGATTAACTATATATATATTCTTCCCAAGTATATACATATTATGTGTGTTCGCCGATATCTCGAAAACAGCTTAATCTAT
Source organism: Pyralis farinalis (assembly GCA_947507595.1). Classification (NCBI taxonomy): domain Eukaryota; kingdom Metazoa; phylum Arthropoda; class Insecta; order Lepidoptera; family Pyralidae; genus Pyralis; species Pyralis farinalis. The sequence continues at coordinate 25,503,017 of OX382272.1, read as the reverse complement.
TTGGACATTAAAGTCCAAGTGCGTAAAACTGACTTAATGATTAGTTAAAGTAATATTTGAAATAAGTTTCATTATGTCCTTGTTTAATTTTGTTTATATTTCAATATTCTTTTTGTTTTGTTTGTGATACGGTGTTATTCATATTGAGTATCCCGTGATGTTATGTAATTTTAAAGAAGATTTTAAAAAGATTGACAACAAACTAAAACCGTGTCCCATGGCGCTTGGTGTTCTCTATCTATCCAGCGAGAGACTAGATGTAGTATATAGCTGGATAGATCCGAAGACTTTTTTCACATTTTAATATGGTATAAATTTGGAGTGAATATCATCTAGAAACACTAGAATCTGTTAACTCGTTTTTGTGTTTTCGATTTTCAGCTGTTTCTTTTGTTCAATCTTTATGCAAGTATTAAGCACTGAATTATGCAAATCCGTTCCTTTGATTAAGCCATTTTCCAGTATAACACCATTATACTGCCTGAGTATGATTACTATTATTCGTCGGATATTAATGGTGTTTTGCACTACACCCGGTCATTTCCGTGGAGTCGTTGACGTGGCTTTGTAGAGCCAGTGTTTATAACGTCACTTGGCTTGATTAAGCCGGGAAATATTTAAATGCCGCAACGTTAGTTTATTGCGTAATTGGACGTAATTTATATAGCAATTAATTATACGTAGTACGAGTAGTATGAAATCTGAGCACACTCTTCCACAAGAACATTGTTTTTTAGGGTTCCGTACCCAAAGGGTAAAACGGAACCCTATTACTGAGGCTCCGCTGTCCGTCCGTCCGTCCGTCCGTCTGTCACCAGGCTGTATCTCATGAACCGTGATAGATAGACAGTTGAAATTTTCACAGATGATGTATTTCTGTTGCCGCTATAACAACAAATACTAAAAAATAGAATAAAATAAATATTTAAGGGGGCTCCCATACAACAAACGTGATTTATTTTGGCGTTTTATAGATAATAGTACGGAACCCTTCATGTGCGAGTCCGACTCGTACTTGGCCGATTTTTTTATTTTCTTTAGTTGTGACGAGCTCAGTGGCGGAGTAGTTAGTTACTTAAATATCAACACTTGTGAGTTCAATTCCGACAAAGGGTGACATATGTCCGCATGAACATGGGTCTATTTGTCTTGGGCCTGGATGTTTTGAAAGCAGCCCACCTGGGAAAATACCTACACCTCACAGAAAATCACAGCTAAGTAGTTGCTAAGTTTTTCTTACCAATTCATTGATTACGAGTTGGTATGCCAAAATAGTCCTTATAATCGCCAAGGGCATTGAGAGTTTCGATTTCGGTTTGTTTTTCCGATTGTTGTCAAGATTGTTCGGTGTAATTTATCGCTGACGTCAGACGTCCTAAAAACAAGCGAGCGTGAACAGCTATGAATGTTAAAGAAACTAGTGAGGTGTTTAAAAACTGAGTCATGCGGCGCTCAGTTCTCTCTGCTTCCCCCGCGAGGAATTTAGCGTGAAGTTATAGATAGATACATATAACTCTCTTATACACTTGCACATCTTGTCATTGAGTGGGTTCCCGCTACTGAGTGTAACCATGAACACAATAATAAGTTGAATCAATTACTCATGATACCTAAAATAAAATATCCATGTGGATGCAGCCGCGGGTAACAGTTAGTAAAGACATTTCGAGTACTGAATCATTTTTTGTGAAAATACCTTATGGTCCAGCTTGAAAAAAATCCATTACATAAACTTTTACGTCTCATCTCACCTTTTTAGGAGTTAATTTTCTAAGAACGCTGAATAAGAAGTTGCATTATTTATTAAGAATAATCTAAATACAAATTTCAATATATTCAACTTAAAGAAAAACAAACTATCCATCATCCATCGAACAAACTCCCCAACCTTACGGGACTCATTTTCTAAGTTCCTTTCTTAATCGTGCCTACAACTTCTAAGGAACTAGTACGCAAAATATCAAATTCCTAATTGCAGCGACTTGAGCAGTACATTAATAAATCAGTCAGAACACTTTTCTTTATATATGTTTATATATGTGTATTTAGATATATTAGATTATATCAATACACCTTACACTTCAACATAACTGAGAAAAATATAAAAGAAATGTGGTTTTTCGTTGGTGTATTTTTAATGTTTGCTTTTTAATTAGAATATAAAAAGTTTAAAAAGCGTAAAAGAAAAGAGAAAATGAATGCTAAAACTAAACTGTGTTAAATTCTTCGCTTACAAGCCAACATTTCCAACTAGTTACGCTGCTTCATACATTTTGTAGGATGACAATAAACGTCCCAGTTCTGCATTCATTTACAGCAAGTGTTGACGACAGACAATGCAAGGACTCGGACGGCTTTCTCGCTGAGCGCACAATACATTGACGGTTACTCATAGCGACAGAGAGACAGTTTCTATCGGATCCACAATGAATAACTTTCTTGAATGTAACGAATCGAACAGTTTTAAATAGAATTGGTGTCGCGTGTAGCGTGGTGGTAATTCAATAGTGCTAGATTTACTTATGACATGGGCGCGATAAGAAAAAATGCAGTTGCAGTTTATTTATAGCAGTAGAAGAAATTTCATAGCATTTATCAAATGACCAGTTACATTAGTTTATTACTGTTTATTGAACATTCCTGTATGTATTTATGAAATATACTGCGTTTGCTCAATTAGTTGTTGAAGAAAGTAAATATTTTTCTTAAACATTTCCAGAGCGGAAACTTTTGTAGAAATTTAAAAAATAGCTAGGAAGTTAGTGATTGGTTTGATCATTCATCTGCCATGTTTGATTTTTTTTATACCACGTCGGGAGGCATACGGCCCCTCTGATGTAAAGCGGGTACCGTAGCCTATTAACGCTTGCGATATATTAAGTACTCGCGCGATGCCTTCTCTTCTGCTTACACAGCAACTTCTTGGGAACTTACTGGTGACCTCACTCACACGCAGGAACACAACAACCCTCTAGGCAGTTGTTATTTGGCTGCGGTTTTCTGTGAGGTGGAGGTACTTCCCCAGATGGGCTGCTTTAATGCGGCCTACCTCTCTTAATAATGAATGATAAGTAAATATATGATTCGAATACTGGTATGAAATAAAAAAAAACATGCTATACTACGTCTTAGTTTGGTACAATATGGCGCTATACAACTTTGAATAGAAGATAAAATTAAACAAAAAAAAATATTATGACCTTTTGCAATTAAAAGCGTGTTGATGTAGAAAATAATACCAAAGCAATTTCGATGATAAATTAAACAAATTAATTTCAACTATAACATCACACACAGCACAAGACTGGGTTGTTACAATCATCAGTCGTTTCTGTATCTCTTTTCATGCGCTTGGCGGGGGTTTTGTTCTCATCACCACCTTTTAATAACATGTGACAAATTTGGTCTTGGCTCTAATTTAAATAAATGCTGCTAAACATAGTTCATTCTGTTACTTTTGCATTACCTTGTATTTATCTAAAAAGCCGCGCCTTATCGATAAATTATTATACCAAAAAATCACTTTCAGGCAGAATAATAAAATGAAAGCGCACAGTGGGTAATGCAGATGTCACAGACATGGCGCTGCGACCGAAAGCGAGATTGCATCTCGAGAGCTTTCATATCGATGATAATTTAACAGACTCCTTTGTTAAGCGCGCCTGTGATTCCTGTATTTTTTACTTTACATTTCACTTTTGTTTTTACAAAAAAGCAACCCTAACTAACCGCCCACATGTGCGATGATGATATGAATGGCCACTTCTGCAAGAGCTTTCAATGTTGTGTAACTTCTAAGTATCACGGTGTCACCCTCGATAATACCCTCAACTTTACGGCTCATATACTTAACGCTATCAGATTGCGCAAACTCGTTTTTATTTCTAAAAACTTACGCCAATTCGCTGCTTAAAAGCTCACAAGATCTATGTGTAGGTTTTTGCCAATTCGTGATCAGTTACTGAATGTAAACATGGTATAACACAAATGTTAGATGTGATACGAGCACAACGTGCAAATAAGATTTATGGATTGGCAAATGAGGATAGTGATAGGCACGGCAAGGTAAAGAAAATCGTGTGTGTTAGGCTAGATACTAAACAGTATGAATATAATTATAAGTGGAAAATTGTTACTAATATATTTAATTAAGAAAAAAAATATAAGCTATGCCTGAAATAAATTGTTTTATTTTACATATAACGGAACCATTTAGCCGAAAAGTTGATTTCAACGCATGAAAACGAATACTTACAGTTTCCATGGTTCCTACTGATCTGTTCGCCTTCCTGACCACGCCCATCTATTTTCCCTATGGTGAGTGATTGACAGATCAAACATTGACCATTAGGTCATTATGCATTAGCTTTGTCAGAATTTTGAGATGGGTTCAACACTTATTAGCCGTCTATTAATCTCACAACTAGTGGGTCTGTTCCACTTTGGGTTTTATTTCTATCGATCATGGAAAATGTGAATTAGATGAAATTTGTGTATTCCACAAAAATGAACTACTTGACTGCGCCACCCTCACAAAAACATAAACTATGTTTTAGTGCTAAATATCTCAGCGATTCAAGCCTACTGACCAAGGTGACACATTCGCCATGTACTTATTGTTTTCCGTGAATCCATTTATTTTTTTGTCAAATTTCATCTTTTTTTCATCAATAATAATTTATCTCACTTTACCGTAACTTATTCGAAAAATTAATGTATGTATAAATTAATGTATGTACAGAGAATAAATAGGAACATGAATAAAAATAATCACAGAACGCGTAGCGTTATGGTTAAGTTTTTTTTTTTAATAATATTTCATACATATACTAAGTTTGGCTGAAAGAGATCTACTACGTGGATAACCTCCCGATTGTGATGTATGCATGTATCCTTTATTGTATTTGTTAAGTCAAGTTATAATTATAAATACATATTTTTAGGAATCAGGATGGTAGTTACTTCAAAAAATAGTAAATATAAAATTGTTGAATTATGACCAAATTACTCGTAAATATAATAAGTACATAAGCACTCGACTAAAATGACCGACGATATATTAAACGCGTGGCCTCACTAAAATTATAAGTACGGAACTCACACGAATTCTCAAGACGCGCTACCTGAACATTGTAGTCTGTAGAGGCCGTCGTAGATATGAAATATAATGTACGTTAAAGTACATTACATCCCGAGATATTTTATATTATCCTATGGTAATGGTACACTGAGTAGGTAAAGTAATGTATACCTTTTATTTCATTTGACGAGTGAAAGTCTCTCGTCGTACGTGTTTCGCTATGTAAGATATACACTTTTTGTATCTAATCGTGCCTTGAGATAAGAATGAAGATATATATATTATAAGTATTGTTGGTATTAATACTGGTATCCTGAAATGTCTGTAGTATTGAGATGCATCGAGCTATAATCTATACAGATAAACAAAATTGGAGTGTCTGTTTGTAATATTAAAATATATAGATGTATACACGGTAGGTACATATACCAAAATGAATATTTTTACCAATATTTTTACTAATCTCTGAAACGGCTGGACCGATTTTGCCGGGACTTTCACTGGCAGATAGCTGATGTAATAAGGAGTAACTTAGGTTACTTTTATTTTAGAAATTTTATTTATTTTAATTAATATAAATAAATAATATTCCACGCGGACGAAGTCGCGGGTACAGCTAGTATACACATATAAATTGAAGCTTACAGATCGTAACTGACGGGCTTTAATCGTGTACTGTTCAGCGTCAAGTGAAGAGAGCCATGCTCGAAGTTAAGCTTTGCAATAGGCTCACATCATAGTAAAACCACCAAATTGTATATATGTAATGAAATTAAACAATTTTTAACGGAAGTATCGCGATTTTTATTTTGTTGAAACCTGACGTTTTCCCAGCGACCACGGACGCTGCAAAGCGTTCGAAACATCAGGTTTCAACAAAATAAATAAAACACGCGATACTTCCGTTAAAAATTATTTAATTTCAATTTGTAACAATCGCGAAAACCTAAGACAATACTACGTATATATGTACAACAAAGATTCAACTCCTATAGTCCACGCAAAATGCCAACATCGTCAGAATCGAACATTAACCGTAGGATTTGCACTTATTGAAAACAAATAAAACACATATGAATTTACATTCTTTTTTATAATAACATTGATCACAAACGCCCAACGGATGCGACCCTGCGTCATTTAGATTTACTCTATTAAAATTTTCAGTTGTTATGTTTTAGATATAACAAACACTCTCTCTAAATTACAATTTAAGAATTAAACGTAACAACTCAGCATGACAACGGTCAAAATATTTTATAAACTTTTCTTACTTAGTGCAGTTTAAGGCAATTTTAATTAATAAAATCCTCCGAAGCACGGAAAAACTCGAGATAGATAAACTCATCCATAGACAGACTGCGGTCGACGTTGCTTAACCTGCGTGTTTGGTTAGAAGACTAAATAAAATTTCTGTACGTCACATAAAGCTACACCATAAACCTTTATGTCTTATATTACTGCAATAAAGGTACATCTTGAACGGGTTTGAATAACTTGATCTGTCGTCCTTCATAGTTACTCCCTAAAAATAAAATCACCGATGCATTTATTGAACATACATGAACTGACCTATATTTTATTTCATATTCACATAAGAAATTATTATTTTTTAAACTCAAATATGCATATGTTCACTACGAACGTTTCACTGATAGTTCTATAATAAACAATGCAAGTATAACTAAGTTTCGTCGAGTTGTTGCAACCACTTCGTACCAATTGCGGTTTGAGCACTCAAGTGCGAGTCAAAGACAATACGACTACTTCGGAATAGACTAAAATAAACGATACTGCTATGTAAGTGAAATATCTAGGAGCACTGATAAATGTAGTATTTTTTTTTTATAATATAATGGTATTTGAAAGAGAGGCAATAAGAATGAACTCGACGATTACGGTCGATAATATAATGTTGGAGCAAGTGGATTAGATCGTATATCTTGCAAGCACTTTCAGCAGGTACAGTGCTGATGTGGAGAGACGAGTGAGTGTAGGGAACTAAGTGAATGGAGCGTTGCTTAAACCTCTAGGCAGCCGAAATCTAAGTCAGAAGGCACAGCTAGCTGTATACAACGCGATATTCCCAACATTAACCTATGCAAGTGAAAGTTGTGAATTGCAGAGAGAGCATGTTTATCGTGACATCTCGTTCTGATTTTGGAAATTTAAATATTTACTTCGATTGTTCAATTGAAAATATTTATCTTTATTTCTGCTACGTAATTTAGTTTTATAGATTAGGTATATTTAAATTCCATGATTCGAATTATATTTGAATAATTGAAATTAAATTAAAAGTCTCTTCTCCAAAATAACTATACAGAATATCAGCTATTGTTAAACATAATTTATTACAGTCATTTTCAAGAAATGACTTGCTCGAGAGGATGTTTAGAAAGGTCAATAATCCTGCTTACTAACATTAATTTCAGCCTCGACAATGAAAGTCGAAGAAAGCTAAGCTCATAATGAAGATGAAGGTCGCAGGTCGCACCAGATGGTTCTCAGCGGCATTTTCTTAGCTTGTGTTTATTAGTGCTTTTGTAAAAGTTGGTATTTTTTTATACAATGACTCATTATTATTAAATCTTTTGACCAATAATTTCTTATAAACGGTCGTTTATGTCATACTCATTAAATAAAATACTTAAATTTAAATACATACACTTATGTACAAGTAGTAAGAATAAGAACCATTACGGAGCTATAGTCTCTATTACAATGTACCTAAATTACTTGAATCGAAATTCCAAAGTGATTCTCCAAATTTGTTATACACTTGTACAAGATTTGAAAATGGCAGAAGATAATTTATTTACACTATTTAATTAGATATTCGCGTAGACACACGTAGGTTATGAAATGGAACATTTAAATTGTGTATACTGAATCGAAATCAATATAGCATTAAGAATATATTCATTTTTATCGTAAGAGAAAAAACTTTCTAACTGACTAATACTTCGATCAACGGGCTGAGAAATTTGTATGGGGATTAAGGAATCTTAATGTTAAGAAAAGGAGAGTAAGAGTAAGTCTGTCATATAAAAAAAAAGCAAGAAGGGCTTCTTACTTAGTAATAAGCTCAGGAAATTAATTTAAACTCAATGAAATAGAGTTTTCAAGAGCCAAGGCGGTCTTTATATTGCATATTCGTTTCTAAATAAATTCATTAATTTGTCATTAAGTAATAAGAAACTTTCCAAAGAGGGACCTTAAAGTTTCTTCTCATTTGAAGTACACTAATGTCAGTCAAAACTTCCTACCATTCCAGCTTTCCAAGGAATCGACCTGAACGAATCTGCCTTAGAATATCCGAAGAGCCATTTACAACAAGTAATTTGCCTTGAGTGATACGATTTCTCTCGGCTAAACGTATTGTAAAAGTTTCAGGTACAGGAAATTTACATTAGAATACTGAGACGATGAGTTACCAACACTAGGGTAAAAGATTCCACTTTTGTTAGAAAGTATTCCCTGTTACAAACGAGCGTTTACTGAATTTATATACATATATCTTCACGCCAAACCTCTTGGGGATGGATAGAGATAATTTATGAGTTTGATATACATTTCTTATACATTACTACTTATACTTACTTGTACATTTACCTCATTCATTTCACCAACATTAACCCTTCGAAACCCGGGTGGTCGTATACGACCGCGAAATATATGGGAAAACGTATATAACGGGTTCTGACTGCTCAATATCTCTATTATTGATAGTTTGCCGGTTTTTAGGACGCCTGACATCGCCTTGTAGTAGAACACGTTCAATTTGGCCGTGATAGGCTAGTATTCCTCAATATTCATTGTATCGCACATCTCTGTATGTACTTCCACGCTATAAGTCTGTTTTGTGAGGTTTTATACCGCATTCATTAGACCTGATCAATGCAATGCTAATGCACAAGTTCGCTTCATCAACTTACATACGTTTAAATAATTAGTATACGTAAGTTTCAAAACAAAATTTTAAAGTTTCTAACTTGAATACTACAGAATCATAGATCTAAATAATAGTGTAGCACGTGTGTTTATTATTCATTGCACCGACTATGTAATAATATATTACAGCTCTGGATTAGCTGAAAGAGATCTAGAAATAAATTCGCCAATCTATAACTAATTGCAGTGCGATAATAATGTTACGTTAACAATAATTATTAAGTTTGTCGGTTTTATTTCTGTTCATGGTATGCCCTCACAAATAGATACATAATTTACTACTGAATGATTAATCATTAATCGCTTAAGCGAGAATATATAGTTTTGTCTTAGGTTTTCGCGGTTATTACGCATTGAATTAAACATTTTTTTTTAACAGAAGAATCGCGTGTTTTATTTATTTTGTTGAACCTGACGTTTCGAACGCTTTGCAGCGTCCGTGGTCACTGCAAAGCGTTCGAAACGTCGAGAAGAAACTTTCAATATGAACTCATTGTAAATGGGTAGAAGGTACACCGCGCATGTGACATAGGCATTTACCACGATGAGACACTTTCAGACCAAAAGCCATGTGTACAGAAGTTTTTATTCACATAAAATACAGATTAAAAAAAACGTGACCATTATTTTATTTCAATAACGTCTGATTACAAAGTAACAAAGGTCGAATAAAGGCACTGAGAATTTGTATTACAGGAAATTGAATTTGTGACGAACGATGTGGAAAAAGGCTTGAAAATATGACTGTAAAATACTTGGTACTTTTATATTAGACTTTTTGTTTAGATTATTTCGATGTATTATGTTATTAGAACATTTGGTACGTCCGAATAAAACATACCTATTTTTGGATATTATTTTTTTTATTTCATATTTGTACGAGTATATAGTAGAGAAATGATTGAAAAGACGCCTAACACAAAGTACATATGCACCGTGCGCCTGCCGTGCCTCGTTTATGCTTTGTACTAGAAATCTCTTCCTAGTACCCAAACCTCCGTAAAATATCAACTATAGCAATACATCATCTTTCTGGAAACATAGTGATGTGACAAAATACTAAAACGTACGAGTATATTCGACTATAACTATATACATATATATATAGGTCTATAGTCTGGACCGCATAGTTTTGAAATATAGAAATTGATTCGAAAAACAAAAAACTAAAACACTCACGAGGTCTTTATTTACGACAAACCACTGGTAACAAATTGTAGCGACTGTTACAATACTAAGGCACTTCTGAAATAAAACCCAATGCAATAAATAAATAAATTGAAAAAGATGGTGGCTAAAAGGTATAGGGCTAAATCAAAATACGTCATAATCGTTTGGACGAGAATCGGACCAAGTATATTAATTTGCACAATAGATGCAGCAATTTCTGTAGAAATGCGAGACATACACATAGACACCCCTTGATTGAAAGTTGCGCTCCAAATAAATTACGGAAGTTTCTGAAGAGTTCGGGTATAGGGAAAGAACAATTTTGATATTAATGCAATAAATAAACGTTTCAGTACCGGTCACTGTTGATCCGCAAACTAAACCAGACATATTAACATTTCTTGACCATGTTCCTGTAGTCCATTGTCCCCAGTTCGAACTTCCCACTATTGCAGCTGCTGATATCTTTGGTATATTTAATAATACTAGGGCAATCGGACTTGATGAGGTCTCCCTTGATATGATCGAATTTTTCAAAGCAGAAATTGGCCACTTATTTGCTCATATCTTAAATACAGGAAAGCGCCTTTTCTGATTCCAATCTCAATTTATAAATGGCGTTACATTTTTACTTCCTTCCACTTTTCATTTATATACAGACGATTTGCAAACAAATAATATTAAGTCTTCATTTTGTTACCTGGGTTGTTGTTGCTAGGCTGTTTCTAACGTAGTTTTTAAAAGTAGTATAATACCACTCTTCTCTACCGTTACAAACTTGAGAATAGTCATGGATAAAACTTTGTCCTGGGCTCCACAGATCAATGAGATTAGACGAAAGGTGTTTGCTTCTTTACACTCGTTAAAATGACTCAAAAAAATTTTAACGGTATCCACTAAAAGAAAGTCAGCTCGCTCGCTTCTGATTTATTTATTTAGCATACAAAATAGATAACAATCCTTATGAACAATGTACATAAATATATAAGTAGTTTTAATCAAAATCACAATCCAAAAGTATGTATGCATAACAGCATTATTCCATTAATTGACTATTATACTCGTATATTGCCTTCTTGGACCCAACAGAAGGCATGTGTGTGACCTGAAAAAAAAAATGGTAATGTCTCCATGTTCCGTAGACAGCTCGGCTGGTATTCGATTAGAATTAGAAAAAACATTCTCACGTTAATATACAATGTCTCATTCGACCGGGATATTTGAGTGAAAAATTATCATTTTCGGGATATTGATGATCGTCTGCGATTGTGTTTACAACTTCCTTTGGATGCGATTTTTGAAATCGCCGCTAAAATGATTCTTTGACAGTACTTCGAACTGTTAGCCCATTATTACTGGTTTTTAGACAATACATTAACGACTTGGCATCGTGTAATATTTAAATTTGACTTATTATTTTTGACTGTAATTTATTTATTCCACCCACGCGTATTTACAATCCTCTCAAATACTTTAAGGTTGGCTGGCCCTTAGAGTGATAAGCACGTCTCAGATCGCAAGTCAAAGTTTATCCCATATTTTGAGTTGTCTTTGTAGGCCCTTGCCAAAAACTTTAAAATAACACTCCACGCAGGTAGAGCCACGGGCAGCATAGGTATTCATATGTACTAGGTAAACGTGAAGTAATTATAATAACACGAACCTATCTCTAGAGTGCCAGATGCTAAATCTCCTTCTCAATACATATCTGCAAATTGAAATTTCTCAATTCATATTCGCGTCCCTCCTAATCTCATAAATAATGGCGTTTGAAACAATAAACTCAGATTTGGGATGTCATTTTGCGAAGATTACTCGGGCCATTTGTAATATTGTAGGGTGATGGCACCAGTTTCGGGCAGTAAACCAATTGTTGTTAGCGAAGTTTGTTTAGACACTCCACGACGCGGTAAATTTTGAAGATCTTCTTTTTGAAGAGTTATTTATTATTTTGGCCTCTCTATAAAATAAAATAGACATATTGTGTGTTATAAGTTACGTAATAAATAAAGCGTAAATTAATATTAATATAGAAGGTTTTGTGACATGTATGTGGAACTTTTAATTGGTTGATACGATATTGAATAAGATACGCAATAAAGTAATTAAGTGGGTAAACGTTTTTGGTACAGTAAAGTATACGATATCATTGGTTTTCAAATTAGCTTGACAATTTGATACAATGTGTAATCTCTTCTGTTATTTAAATTTTTCGCCAATGCTTTTCTACAGAATAGATGAGTTTGTTTGGAGTATACTGCGGCAAACGCTCTCAGTCTAATTTTAACAAATTCATTTCATGTAAGTCCATTAAAATTCTAAATCATGCCCCATGCGTGTTCAATCAGATTGAGCTCTGGCGAATATGCAAGCCACTGCAACACTCAAATGTGTTAATGACTATGTACGCATGGGTCTTCCGAGCTATGGGTACCCTGTTATCCTATTTGTATCAGGCTTATACGTAAATCAGGAGTCGTCACAAAATAAAACTTTGCGTCATTGTTTCTCAATTCATGTTACGTGATCCCATTAGTACTTGCGGGATTTTGTGGTATGCAAATGGGTACTTGATCGCATATGCACTTGGTTGGAGCCGAATTTACCCCGTTTTGGGTGAACAAGAATACAGTTTGAGAATTGTATCTTTAGACTGGTCCATTTGGCGGTTAAAATCAGCTGACGTCGCAGTTAGATACAACTAACCATCCGAGTGATATATATATATTTTTCTTTCACCGACTGAGTACTGCTCAGCAGGATTTCCTGTGTTGAAGTAATGCTACGAAAGACGATAAATTGTCCTTCTATTGACACGAAAATTCCTAGATACCAGGTATTGATTTCATCCCGCTTATTTACAGCGCATGGCATTTCATCAGCGGTCAAATTGCATTGAAATAAATTAAAACATATTTTTAAACTGTATTCAAATTGTCTTTGAAATATTTGAAGTACTCAAGTTTAACGTTTAGTATTATAACAAAAAAACTCCTTAAATTCGAGCTAATGAATTCATACAAAATTTCTGGTATTCGAAACCTTATGTGTGTATGTGTGATCATTTATTGAAAATTAAAGAAGATATTGTTTTTAATTTAAAAACATTGAGCAATTAAAGTGTTATAATATTCAAATTTCCCTTAACAGTTTTCATGTGTGTAACTAATATGTTTCAAATTTCGGATTTGCTCGTTTTGGTACTGGCTCTCAAATAAAAACCTGAATGCAATGTTAAATACACCCTCCTAATTTTCGATACCACAGAAAGCACATAGACAAAGGCCTCAATCCTGTAGCAGCTGTACTTTTTCTGACAATGCCATAACGATTGATATCCTTATAATATACGTTTAAATGCGTTATGTCCCTGTTCTCCAATTAGTTACTAAAATTATTTTCATTGTAAAGTTACATAAAAATGATAATATGTCATAGTACGCTAGTGCTATATTTCACAGTGAATATAAGAAATTTCTTATTTTCGCATATTAAATGCTAAACATAAATAAGTCACTCCCTTACAATAGTTAGCTATAGTAGTATTTTGTAACTATTGTAGTCTGGCGACGTAATAGAGTTACATTAAATATAGATTAACCTCCAAAACTTAAAAGGATTAGGAAAAGTTGTCGTAATAGTAGATTTGACTATTATGAACTTAAGATTTTTCGTCTATCGTCATGTAGCAAAAGTATCCTATTCAATACTCGATTCCTGATGCTTTACGATAGCAAAGTTATTTTCTATGTACGACAAAATAGTCAGAATTGAATCTCATTTATTACTGTTTTGTAAAATAAAAGTTCATTTTTACAATATATATATACATTTAGGTTTCACAACAAATTAAAGACGCTTTTCTTTTTTCCTTTTATTTAAAATCATTCCAAAACTATAACGATGGTATCTTGCAAGCGGGTGGCCATATTTCGGGGTCGTTTACCTGGCTTTAACGTAGTAAATTAATATTAGCGCCTGTTTACGCTCGTCATATTCACTTAAGATTAGAACGTATACGCAAAATTCCATCCGAGGTTTATATTATGTTGAGACAGCTTACAAAGTTTTAACTGGCTTATGGACATAATGTCTATAATTTTCAAGAAGGTATATAGATAACTTGCCAGGAAACATTTTATTCAATTTTATAATACGGTGTGTTTCTAATGTATATTTTTTTATATGGTACATCTATCTATAATTTCACGCCAAATCCCAGGGGTAGGCAAAGACAACTGACCGCCACATGATTCCTTCCTTCCAGTAGGCGTGCACTACTTTTGCGTTTTAAATCAATTTCGTCATTCTTTCCTCTTAAATTCTAATTACGTGTCCAAACCAACAGCGCGTTTTTACCTTAACACGATATTATTTATTATTATACTCATATTTAATTTATTATTTTTTCTCACAATCCAATATAAAAATAGTGTCAAAACAATAAAAGTACAGTGTTTTGTTGAAGACTGCTGCCTAAACTAGGCAGGACCTTGTACTTCAAGTCACCGGGTATCAACCCCATCATGTATTGCAAATAAACGCGTCAACTGGTTGAGAGTTTTAATAGTATTTACAGAAAGCCTAGAAAGAAGAAAGAAATGAATACATGAGCGTGAACATCAAATTAAATTACAATGGGGCCCCCACATAAATAAACTTGCCGGTAAGCTCAGCTCTGCTGCATATCTAGTTAGGAGAATCAGTTAATTGACGGATGTGGCTACTTTGCGCTTAGTCTATTTCAGCTATTTTCACACCATTATGTCGTATGATATACTGTTGTGGGGAATGGCAGCTGACATTGATGACATTGATTGACATTGAGACAATTATTATCTCGCAAAAATGAGCCATTCGTTCTATTTATAACATCGGCTCCAGAGAATCCCTCAGGGAACTATTCAAAGAAATAAATATCCTCACTGTTACTTCTCAATATATTTATGAAAACATAATGTATGTCCGTAAAAAATTAAAGTAGATTTCAAACTACTGCGAAAAACTTAGAAGCAGCAGAAATAAGTTGTATACATCGGCTTGCTAGGACTGGTAGATCTTTTCTTGTAAATTGTATTCGATAAATAAGTTGCCTGAAACAGTGCTGTCTTTTCCTGACAATGTATTCAAAAAGCACATCAAAATACTCTCTGTAAAAGGGCTCCTTATGGAATTGATGAATATGTTACTGACAAAGATGTCTGGAAATAATTCAGCACAGACTAACTGTCTGTGAATAGTTTTTAATTTTACCATTTGATATAATTATTGTACCAGACCTATATTGGCAAGTTTCTTTCGGCATTTCTTCTTCGCCAATGGTAACTTTCCGAAATGCCAGTAGATTAAAAAAACGAAATAAGTAAAAGAAGAGAATTTAATTCAATCTTATTGTAGATTATATTTCAAAATATGCGTGTCTAATTGCCCGCGGGGACCCAATGGCAAATAAATAATTTTTATCTTATCTTGTCAGCCCTATGAATTTCATCTTGGTATCGAGAACCATTAGTAATTCCCACAGACTTTATTTCCATATGAATAGTGTGGTGATGTGTTTTGTGTGTATTTTGTGTAGATGGAAGTATGTAATTGTAGTGTATGAGGAAATATAAGTAAGACAGCGGTTATGTGTAATCGAATGGAGGGAGCTTGACTATGATGCATGAGTGTAAAGACAGCTTTACTATCAGGTCCTCATTTGCTGGTTCCTTAGCATCCTTGGTATATGGACTTTTCTGTGTGATTACAGACTTCAACTATAAACAAAAAAGTTGGTATTATATTTGGGTATAATGTGTTTGTGTATTCATTCAAATGCATGGTAGTGCAATTTTTTTTTAATATAACTTGTAAGCCGATCAAAATGAGTCCACATTTGACCGCATGCATTTAGTAGTCATCATTCACATGATAGGCATTAATTGTACATAATAGTTCAGATCGTAATGATCAAAATGCATATTGTTACACAGCATCATTATCGTAGTATATTACGTTACTAACTAAAAGAGCAATCAAAGGCCCTGATGCCCGCTGCGTAGAACTCTTGTTTCTAGCTGAGGGTCCTTAAGGAACCTGCAGTGGGCAGTGGAAATTGACTATTTATTTTTGGTTGGCGGGGCTGTTTTGAGATCTTGCCCTTTTTCCTCATATTACGATCTTTTCTTTTTTTTTTTTTTTAAATCTTTGATTTTTAAAATTTCTATTATTAGAAATACCGGCTAAGTGCAAGTGATACTCACGAGAAAAGAGTTCTGTAGTTACATAGATAATATGTAATTAAATTAAATATAAATATAATTAAATCATGAGGTCATGTAATTAAATTTCAATATACTTTGTACCTCTCTTAAAATATACTCACTTTACAATTATTATACAGTTAAATTGGGCATGCAAATAATTGTGACATCATCGATTCAAACATTGATCCGGCTGGGTCCAGTCGAAACGATGAGAATCCGGCCGGATTCAGATTCGGCTGATACGGATAAAATCGCTACCAGATTGCAACCCCTGAGCCGAGTGGAGCTTAGCTATTCCCGGGACCGTGATGGTGACATTTCCCTGTAACATTTCCTCCATTCTGACCCTGTAACATTTCATTAAAATTTGTTCAGTATTTTTTACGTAATGACCAGCAGACGACCGACAGACTAACATTTTTAGAACAAGCCTTTTATCTTCTTTATCGATAGTAAATTTCAGATTTATTCATTTATAAAAATGCGGATCCAAACACGACCTAATATTGATTTGCCACATCACAAATAGTCAAGTATGTTTTACAAAACGAATAATTTCAATTTCTGCTAGCTGCTTCACACTTCCCATTTTTACGTCATTTTCGATTTCAATTATTTGGCCTATAGTCTAAATAAATAGATGTATTATCTAATTATTTTATTAATACAATGTCTGGAGACCTACAAGTATAAGGATCACCTAATGTAAACTGCTTACGCCTACGAACGCTAAGTATCACTCGCGCGATGCCACCTCTGTTGCTAACACAGTAACTCCTTAGAAACTTATTGATGGCCTCACTCACACCACAACCCTATAGGGAGTTGTTATTTGGCTGCGGTTTTCTGTGAGGCGGAGGTACTTCCCCATACTGGCTGGCTTGATGCGCCCTATCTATCTTTAATATAAAGGCCTGTGGGTTCAAATTCCGTCATACAAACATTTGTTTACATATACATTTTTTGACTTGGTCGAGATATTCTCTATCTTCCTTACATACTTCAGTCGCTTTTTTAACATTTGTTACTCTTTTCATGCACGCTCGCCAGACGCTCTAGGACTTGCATTAATCACCTTCTGATAAAACACGACCAATTAGATCATGGTAGGTTAGTCATGGTCTTCCCCGGCTCCTACATCCTTCCACTTTTGCATTGTATACATGTTTCGTCATTCTATGATCCTGTATTCTTTCTACATGTGCGAACCCATGTTTTACATGTGCGAACACAATATATGTATCTATGTATTAGGGTAAGCTGCTACATAGATACATATATTTTTTGTCTGGTCAGGTATACGTTGTGTAAAATATAGCGCAATATTTTTAAATACTAGTTAATGTAGTATGCAAGTATACAGTCTTCCTGATTAGTATGAGTTACAGCCTATAGATGCTTGAATGATAAGGAGTGTTGATCACGTGATTAAACGACAGCTATTAACGCAGCTGTTCCTCGACAACTTCTGTTGACCTGTAACTGTAACGGTACAGTTCTGTAAAGTGGAGATATTTCCCTAGCCGGGCCGGGTTTTGCTTCTTATTTAAATTAACCTTATCATTTCCCTCGAGTTTATATTTATCAAGTTTTTTATATATCTATTACAACAGATAATTGGAAAACTTGAGAAAATTACTTTACCACCTGAATAGTTACAAAACTGTTTCCTACCTATCTACAAAGTGCATATTATGTACAAAAGTAAACAAAAGTTTTTAATTTCACTAAATTCCTTTAAAGCCATCAATTCAAACAATTGTTAAATTTGAAGAGATATCGCCTTACTAACTTCTTATTCTTTGCGTTATCCTGTTTCTAAATCCATTAGAACTGACAGGGTCCGCTACCTAAGCCTAAAGATTTGGCGAAGACACTGATGTTTTACATAGAGCGAATGCCTTCTGACCTAAACAACCCGTAGGGAAAACCAGACCTTTCTTAGGTTAGGTCACACATCTTTTAAAATATAATTTCTTGGGTGTGTGGATTTTCTCAGATGTTTTCCGTCACTGCCGAGCAATTGACAATTATAAATGTACATATTTGTGTGATAAATCCGAAAATACAAATTTACTGGCACATGACAGCATTCGAACCCGGGACAAGAGGCCGGTTATATATCCACCGGGCTATCATTGCTCACCCCCTACTAACTAATAACTAGAAAAGTATTACCTACCTACTTCTCTTAGAAATATATAGATATAGATAGACAGATATACTGACATGATAATTATTTATACAATTATTCTTATGTTTAATTATGAAATGTGTTTATATCTGTAAAAAAGTAATAACAAATAAATCTACTGTACATATATATACAATTAAAATATACAGTATACGACATAATATCATATCATTACCACTTGATTACAATATACAGCCTAAAACTAGTCGTGACGTAACAAAAAAGTGTATATTCAGGTAAAACATTGTCAAATTTTCTTCTCTTCCATTAGGAAAAAAGATATAGCTGTTGTGTAAAATAAAAATTAAAGATAAACTATCTACAATAAAATGACCATGGTTAAATAGAAAACAAACTAGTGATTCGTCCATTGCATTCAGGCGCAGAATTAATGTCGCAGTTGGTGTTCATTGTTCAGTTTTGCCATATTCATTTTATTTGCTGACATTTTGATATTTTCCTACTGAATACTATCTAGTTAAGTGACAGAAATCTACTTTCATCTAGTCTTTTAATGTTAATCTTTTAGTTAGTAAACTTCTTACAGGCTGTTTCTTTGTTCGCAGACTTGTCTATTCTACTAATTGTTTACGAATGTCATGATAGGGATAAAGTGAGTTGTTGTAAGATGACTGATAAACAATACAATATAATATTTTTAAATGCTTTAATTCACAACTGTTGAATATATGAATAAAGCAAAGGAACATTTACTACGACAATAAGTAATTTGACAACGTTGGCGCATAATTTTTCACCGGACGCTTCATATCTTCACGGTTTCTTTTCTCAGCATACTAAAACGTAAAAAATGTTCTGAATGTGTTAGTTTCGTCTTTTATTAAGAATATAAAATTATGTATAATTCATCTTGTTCATTATTAGTCTAATATTTTAGCATTAGCTGCTGTAAACAAAGTTGGGAAAGTTCCAACTTCTGTTTTTGAAGTAAACATCCTGATTAGGGGACGTACTTGGCTACATATTTTTTAATAATCCTTATGGATTATAAGCCTATTTACTAAAGTATCATAAAACTAAGGGTAAGAGTATTATCATATTTAAAGCTAATGGTAATTTCACCTGCATGAGGCGCACCTTGTGGTTTGACAAACGAACTTGTGTCTTAAACAGTAGCCTATTTGTTCGTCCAGTGTAGTGATTTCTGTACACATAATAATAATAAAGCTTTATTTAGATTCCATACAATAACGTTGCAAACATCAATATAAAAGTTAATAATATATACAAATGATTAGAATTACACAAAAAAATACCAATTGTTCGTGTCATGAGATCTTGATTTTTCAATTGATTCTATGGACCCCTTACGGGTAAAAGGCCTCCTCCAAAGAATGCCATTTTTCTTTATTAGTAGCTGTGGTTAACCATTTCAGTTCATATACCATTACGCAAATACCATTTTGTACCATATGGCAGTATCCGGCAGCCCTACTATTACGGCTTAAGTCAGCATCTGGGTTAGTGTATGGCAAAATGCTCGGAATCCTCCGTCGACAGGTCACTGTCAACTGACCTTTGAAGCCCGATGAGGATTTAGAACTGGAAATAGAATTATAAATTTCTTATAGATTGTCCAGGAATCCAGGAAAAGCAGTGTAAGGATTGTCAAGGGTTATTTATTTTCTTGAATTATCACTGTGAAAACTCCCTTAGTCCATTGAAGAAGATTTTTAATAAATTCGAATAATTAATCATTACTTAGAAATGAAACGATTAATGTTGAAATCTAAATTCGGCCCTGTAGTCGCTTCAATAAATTCCAGGAAGGCATAGCCTCTTTAATTGATTTTGCTTTCAATAATGAATAAATAGCGCTTTCATTAGGTGTTTAGAGAGTTTAGACATCTATACATATAAATAAATTTGAAGTGGCAACGTATATTTATTTTATTTTTATTACATATAAAATGCGTAATTATTTTATGTCACAAAAAATACGTATTCTATGAAAATAATAAAAATAAAATTGCAAAGTCTCCCGACGGGGAAGATTTACCTCCCAATTTTAACAGTTTTTATTTTTTTACGCAGGAACCCTAAATATTTACGGGATAAAAATACCCTATATTCTGCTCTGAACAGTCTTTCTTTTTTGAGAGGTTTTGTGAAATTAATAGACGTTTATTTG
Organism: Pyralis farinalis; assembly: GCA_947507595.1. Lineage (NCBI taxonomy): Eukaryota > Metazoa > Arthropoda > Insecta > Lepidoptera > Pyralidae > Pyralis > Pyralis farinalis. The sequence continues at coordinate 25,482,219 of OX382272.1, read as the reverse complement.
GGTCACTGTAGATGTACACACAAATCATGTTAGATATTTGCTTGCCATCTACCTTGAGGTGGTGCTATGTACAGTACACATTAATAGATTTGTTGCTGATGCGATCAAAGTAGCCAAAGCAGCAGCTAAGGAAGTGACGATAATGGTATATCATTTATTAATCATATTGGGTGGGTACGGCTCTACGCTAATTCTCGCTAAGTAACTGGTCACTGATCGCACAAAGTAGTGTACACATATGTACTTTATTTGATTTTGGAAAGTGAATGTTATTTTGAATAACCATGGAGAATCCAAAAACATTTAATTTACAACGAAAACCTATCCTGTTTGTTATACTTATCTTATTCTCCAAATCTATATGCTCCTCTGAAAATTGTATTACGTAATCTTAGAATCGTAAATGTATTCTAAATGGGTGCGGATGGAAATGCTTGACCTATCTTTTACTAGACATCGGGCATTAATATTAGTTAAGCACAAAGTCATTGAACATACAAGGTCGCTATTGATAGCGTCCTTATATGTTTCACTATAATTGGCCTCTGCCTGTATGGTTCTGCCTGTGTCGGTTTTATCTATCTTGAGCTTCATCATGGCTCTGGGTGTCACGTTAATCGTCTTGACTATTGTCAAGAGTTGAAGCTAACACCTCAGACGTTAAGTCTTTCCTTCGGACAGATTAAAAAACCGTTTTCCGCCAATGCACATTTGAGTAGCGTGGTGTATTACGCTCTAAACTCCTTCTTTGGAGGGAGATTCCAGCAGTAAGATGAATATAGGATGATAAGATCTTTGTTGTCTGTACTAAAGATATTAAATATAATGACCGATCTCTTCACATTTTACCTTCAAATGGTCCTTAAGTATTTTGGATACCGTCGTGAAATACACTGCTCTTGGAAAACTGACGTCCGTCCACAATTCGTTAAAAATAACGCTGTGACCCATAAATCCGAGAAGATATATATAATTTGATCACAGTAAAGATAATATTACTTGATATTGATATTCAAAAGGGGTTTAATATCGCGGGTCGCCGCAATTTTATTTCTTCAAACTTGTGAAGATGGCACCTGATGGTGAATGTCGGATATAACGTATTCTGCGGTAGAATTTAAGAGGCATTTTTCCGTAAGATTTAAGGATCCTCGGATAAATTACTCCAATTTATATGAATATTTTTCCTTTGATCTAGGATTTAGGGTGCGGTTTGACTTTTGGCTTTTTATTATTCATTGAAGCAGTGGATTTGTCACATTATACAGTTATCCTTGATTTTGATTAGATTTAAATTAATAATATTTATAATTTTTGCTGTTTTTAATATATATATATATTTGAAATGGTAAATTCCACACGATTCGAACCTGAGACCTAAATTACGAGTAATTCTGTTCAATCAGTGTTATAGTAACTTCTCTATCCACTATGTCACATGACTAACAATTTTAGGGTTTTCCTGATATGAAGCAATCACTGTAGCCTACAGCAGATGCTTGAAACACAATGGATAACTCTCATGTGTTTCCTGTTTACTGCTTTCCTTTTAAGCTGCTACTAAATATTCTCAAGGGCGCATCATAGCAGTCCGACTGGTGAAGTACCTCGACCTCACAGAAAAACCGCAGCCAAATAACAACTCCCTGGACGGTTGTTGTGTTCCTGCATTTGAGTGAGGTTACCGGTAAGCTCCCATGATGTTGCTGTGTGGCATCACGCGAATGCCACACAGCAACCAACGTTCATAGGCTACGGTATGCACTTTACGTAAGGTGGACCGTATGCTTATACGTCTCCCGACGTTGTATAAAAAAAATCCCTTTGCCATCTCTATGGTCATATTACTCACTTGCATCATTTCGTATCTATCGAATAGAACAAACTTTCGGCGACTTATGAATGTATATGGTTTTAATTAATAGAAAAACGTATAAATTATAAAAATCCCTGGACAGTTAGTTCTGTGAGTAATAAGGAAAGTTAGCTTGGAGTAGGTTAGCTACCGTTATTCTATAATATAAAAATGAATCGCTAAATGTGTTGCTAAGCGCAAATCTCGAGAGCAGTTGAACCGATTTCGCTAATTCATTTTTTAGAATATTCCTTTTAGTTAGTTCTTACGATAAGAAAAATTTAAAAAATTGACTAAAAACGTCTAAAAAGGACACTTTTCTATACTCCCATACAAAAGATTCGTCATAATACTTAAAAGTCAATTTGAACTTTAATACCATACCATAAAATTTAAGTATTAGTGGAGAGGTTCCGGGAAGGAAAAACAATTGAGTGACGTTAGTAGAAAGTACAAAGAAGAAGACGTTTTGATACCCCACATTCGAATGATTCCGACTGACGTACCATTCGAGTTTAAACGACTACAGTTTCAAGTAAGGCTTGCTTTCGCTATGACTGACTGACAAATCCCAGGGGCAGTCATTAAGTGTTTGTGATATTCATCTAGAAAACCCATGTTTATCGCATGTTCAATTGTTTGTTGCCTGTTCCCGTGTTGGAAAACCATCTGCTCTGTTTGTTTACGCGCCAGGTAATCAAGCAAAAAATATCGTGTACCATAAAGTACTACAATAAAAAATTAACTTAATTTAGAATAAGTAAAAATAAAGTGAAATGTAATAAGTAGGTATCATAATAAGAAATTTGAAATTGTAATTTTCGTTGTGATTTTTCAGTGACTATTAAAAGAATTTTAAGTGTTTTATAATTTTTATTTTTTGACATAATGTAATTGTTGACTTATTAACTTTCTTTTTCTTTTTTTTATCTTACTAGCTGACCTGGTATCCCGAATATAATAAGTAATAAAAAAATAAAAAAATTAAAGAATCGACTGTTAGGCGGTACGAAGTTCGCCGGGTCAGTTAGTCTTATATATAAAATTCTCGGGTCACAATGTTAGTTACCATACACCTCTGAAACGGCTTGACCGATTTTGATGAAATTTTATATGCATATTCAGTAGGTCTGAGAATCGGCTAATATCTTTTTTTCATTTTGGACAATACATACAACCCTAAATTTTCACCCTTCTACCATTAACCCCTATTTTTATAGTGTTATGGCAAAACAACGTTTGCCGGGTCAGCTAGTTAAAAGATAAATCTTCGACCTAAATTGGATATCTGATGGTGAATCATAAAGAACAAGAACACTACAAGTGCAGATTAAAATTTATTGTGTACCTGTGCATATTTCCCGGACTTCGTAAAACCACTGTATTACAGTACAAGATTGTAAAACTATGCCATAAAAATAAGTTCTAGAACGAACTTTGCCTGTGCAATTCTACTGATACTATAATACATACATACATATAATACACTTAGAGCTGTAATAAGTAAACAAGCACATGCAAAATACAGCCTAGATTGTACTTTTAGGATAAAAACGACTCTACGTGTCACAAAGTACTAAAAGTTATGTAAACAGTTTTAATATTATGTTAAAACACTCTATGCTTATCCCATAATGTATATTTTCTACAGATTGATTGTTGTTTAATAATCCAATAAACACTTTTGTAATTATAGATCGGGTACAACCTCCCATTTTTTTTCAAGAAAGATGGATTTTCTTGAAAATTTGTAAATAAGCTCTACGTACCCTCAACTTCAAAATCTACCCTATGCCGATGAGTGCTTATTACTCTTAGGGGTGAAAACTGCCCCTAATTGACAAAAAATATAAAATTCATAAATTTCAGTATATTATAAAAAATAATGTAGCTAAAAAAATATATGTAGCTTTTAATTAAAGATAGTTTCATATTTTGACACACTATTTGCTAATTTTCAACCTCTATTTATTAATTATACCCTTCTAAAACACCCATTTTTTCATAAAATTGGAAAAAAACTCGTCGCTCGTTGAGTTTGTGAGGGAAAGACACAGGCACGCACGCACACACATACACGCATAAAAATTGCTAGAGTACTTTACGAGCTCGGTGGATCAGTCGTGAAAGAGGCGACTTTGACACCAACGCTCGTGGGTTCGATTCCCACACAAGACAAACATTTGTGTGCATGAACATGTCTGTTTGTCTTGGTCTGGATGTTTTAAGAGAGATAGGTCGCCGCATCAAAGCAACTCGCCTGGGAAAGTACCTCCACCTCACAGAAAACCGCAGCCAACTAACAACTCCCTAGAGAGTTGTTGTGTTCCTGCGTGTAAGTGAGGTCACCAGTCAGCTCCTAAGGAGTTGCTGTGTAAGCAGCAGAGGAGGCATCGCGCGAGTAATATATATTACAATTGTTAATAGGCTACGGTAACCGCTTTACATCAGGTGAACCGTATGATTGTATGCTTCCCGACGTTGTATAAAAAAATACACACATATATCTATATATATACACAGACAAGACACTTTCACCAGGTGCCAATGATGAAAACAGTATTATATGTACAGTATACGCATGTCTCTGCTCCAAAATCTAGCTAATCCGAAATAAAAAAAATACGTTTGGTTTTTTGACATTTTCTCGGTTGCATGTTGAATTAGACAAATCGTAAAAAAAAATTTTGTAGGCAATTTTAATGGCGTATAAGCTCATGTACATTTCATATTTCTCAAAACCTCCATTTTATAAAGGTGAACAGTGAAAGGTCTGAAGGGCGGCACGGATTTCTTACTAATGTTAACTTTGACAATCAAAAACAAAATTTTTGTAAAATAAAATGCTAAGTTTTTGAATTCTAGCAATTTTTATGCATATGGCTTATTTTCTGAGTTATTTTTGAAAATTATTTATTTTTTTGATAAATATCAAAAAACTGATTCCACTTTAAACATATTTTTTTTTTCAAAAATAAGTATTTTAAACTGGTAAAACTTTAGGATCATATTTGTAATATTAAAGTAAAGTAATATGTAAATTTACAGAATTTTATCTCAATGTGGGTAGTGATAAGTAGAGTTTCATTGTTGATTTATCGTACAAGAACTCGAAACTCATTTTATTTTCTATTAATTTATTTATAACTCCGTTAGTTTTCATGCTAGAGCCCGTTATAAAAACGCATTTTGAAGGTTTTTTTGTGTTCTTCAAAAATAATCTGAAGCATTTTCATCGTGAAATGTACCGTTTTTTCGCAATACAATGTTGAAATCTTTAAATTTTGCGTTGAAAAAATAAGGCCTATCTTCAATGAGCCATGTCTTTGTATGTATTGTGCCTAGATAAAAAAAGGAAATGTTTGTGTGTTTATTTATTAACTACAATTGTGATTTCTACAGTTTTTATGACAAAATCAATAATTTTTGAGTTATTTGTGAAAAACATTTGAAAATCACATCGTTTTTTTTTGTAAAAAAATTGATGTTTCCAATTACTAATACCTCAAAAAGCATTGATTTTTCGAAATTCTTTTATAGAATATTTTTTGCTTAATAATAATACATCTTTATTTCATAACATGGTGTACATAACATTTGTTGTCAGGGTTTCCATTTAGGCAAACCATGCCTGTGTTTGGAATACCCCGCTCTTACACAACGAAATATTTAATACTATTATAGTTTCTAATTTATAATACAATATTATATAATTTCTAATAATAATTATCTAAGAAGTTACAAAGTAATTTGTAATGCATACAGTGTTAATACGAATACACCATAATTCGTATGTGTTTGTGTATGTGTGGGTGTGTGAGAGAGAAAGATAGAGAGCGTGTGTATGAACACGATAATGCATTGATATAATATTAGTGAGTGCAAGCGTGTATATATATATATATATATTTTTTATTTTTTATTTTCCCGCCTCCGAGTTAGGGTGATATTCACCCCTAACAAAAAAGCACATATCGGCATAGGATAGATTTTACTTTTGGAGGTATTCCCTACTTACTGTCAAAATTTCAGCAAAATCCATCTTTCTTTTTGAAATTAAGAGCCAAAACCCTTCAGTCACTGGACTAATAGTAACTCAAAGTTCTAATAAATAAATAATAATAAATATTGTCAGACAAATTACACAGCGCCACCGAGCCCCAAAGTAAGCGAAGCTTGTGTTATGGGTACTAGACAACTGATAAACATACGTAAATACATTTCTTTTGTAAATACATACTTATTATGCATATAAAATACCCAGACCAATACAAACAGACATGTTCATGCACACAAATGTTTGCACTGTGTGGGAATCGAACCCACGAGCGTTGGTGTTAAAGTAACGTGACAGCGCGTTTCACCACAGCACCACCGAGCACGTAAAGGGATGGTAATTAATGTTAAAAACGTTTGCGTGCTACTGGTGTATCTTCTACATTTTTTAAGCTCAAGAAGTAACAAGTAGGTAGACGACAGAACTGCAAGGGTAACATTTCACAGGCATCAAATATTTACGAATGCAGTCTTCGATGTCGTAAAAATAGATCCCTGTGTCTCTTAGTGTTACCTTATCTTTTATTCACGATGGTAATGTTTCAGGCAGCCATTGATTTGTTCAGTCTTGTCTGAATTCACTTCCATTTTACAGACTGAACTGACTTTTGGCTACGTCTTTGTGCATGTACTCGTAGTTGAAGCTCTCAAAGTAATATTCAAGTAATATTTATTTTGACATGTTTGTGTACATGTGAAGTTTTGATTGAGATTTTTTTTTATACAACTCTGGGAGGCATTCAAGCATACGGCCCACCTGATGTAAAGCAGTTACCGTAGCCTATTAATACTTGTAATATATTAAGTATCACTCGCGCGATGCCTCACACTCACACACAGGAGCACAACAACCCTCTAGGGAGTTGTTATTTGGCTGCGGTTTTCTGTGAGGTGGAGGTACTACCCCGGACAAGCTGCTTTGATGCGCCCTACGCCTCTTAAATACATGCAGACCATAATACCGCGATGCGTCCTCTGCTGCTTACACAGCAACTCCTTAGGAGCTTACTGGTGATGTCTTAGGTTTTCGCGCCATCGCCATTTTCGCATATACCTACATTATAGAATAGTTAAAGAAGCTAATGAGGTATGAAAGGACCGAGTCATGTGGCGCTCGGTTCTCTCTGCTTACCCCGCAAGATATTTGTCGTAAAGTTACATACCTCACTCGCTTCTGTAACATTCATCGCTCTTCTCCTACACGTTCGCCAGTTTCTAGGTATCCTGACGTCACTTTCTGACAGAACACGACCAATTAGATCATGGTAGTAGGTAGATAGGTAGTAGGTAGGTAGTAGTGGTTAGTCTTGGCCTTCCTCGGCTCCTACATCCTTCTACTTTTGTATTGTACATCTGCTTTGTCATTCATTCATCCTGCATTCCAAAAAAATCAAATTCCCCTTTTAATAAGTAGTCTATAAATAAGTTTCCAGATCACAGGTTAAGTCTTTACTTAATCTCATTATCAGTTTTAAGTTTATTTGTGAACATTGTGTAATAAGACAGACATATAAAGTAACTTTCACCTTTATAATATTAGTGTAGATATTTATATAAATGTAATAACAACTATGTAATTCGACATTAGACGTGTGATAATTTGATCTAAACTACTTTATGTGCCTTTGCCGCCGATTTGTTAGCGCCGGCCGGAACTCACCTACTAATTACCATTAGATACGTACCATTTTGATGAGCTGGGTAGCGTAGTGGTAAAATGCGCTGGTACGTTACTTTGATGCCAATGCTCGTGCGTTCGATTTTCATACAGGACAAACGTTTGTGTACACGAACATCTGTTTGTCTTGTTACTTCCCCAGACTGGCTGCTTTGATATTAAAAACACCCAGATTTTTTAATATCAAATCAGCTAGTCTGGAGAAGTACCATCTCACAGAAAACCGTAACCAAATAACAACTCCCTGGAGGGTTGTTGTGCTCCTGCTAGTGAGGTTACCAGTAAACTCCTAATGATACGCTGTGTTAGCAGTAGAGATGGCAACCTTATGAAAGACTAAAGAGTACATACACAGGAAATCGGTACACAAAGTTAGAAAGCAAATTATTTTGATATTCTTAATTAAAATTACAACACACAGTAAATATACATACATAAACATTACATATATAATAACTGTATAATACATACGGTAGTATACACATACTATCATTTAGTGTTAGGTCTGTACCGATCCAACATCAAATTATCATATGCCTAGGTACCAGAGAATAAAATACTAGTAGGTTTCGATTCAACAATTTTTTTGTAACAGTAAATTGAATGGAATCTATATAATCAGAGGAGATATTAAACGGTAATCTTACTTTTTTAAAGTTTAGAAAGAGCAAGCTGTCACGCGATACCTTTGCAGGTAAATTGTCTTATATCACGAACAACTGTAATAACAAGAAGGTAAATAAAGGTTTTATTTTAGAAGCTACAAATTTTTACGCTTTACATCAGGTGTGCCGTATGGTTGTATGCTTCCCGACATTTTAAATCAAATATGAAGGCTAGCTATGATATAAAAAAAACCTTAGTGGCGTGTGTATAGTGATGAATTTTATTTGTTTGGGTACATATGTCAAGCCAGTGAGGCTAAGCGCTGTACCTTAATTTCCTTGCTTATTTTTGTATCTTCACCTACGTTAAAGTAATAAAATCTTGTTACGTAGGTATTAGCACCGAAATAAACATTAAGCGGTTTCTACAAACATTGGAAACCCATACAATTGAAGAATCGCTGTCTGAAAATACTTTGCCCTAAATTGAATCGGGAAAGGTCATGTTCAAAGGTAAAGAGTAAGTACGTCACTATTTCATATAAAAATTGTTTCATGATTAATTAACTGTATATCAAGACATCTATCTATAACTTCACGCCAAATCCCTTGCGGGGTAGGCAGAGAGAAGCGACCGCCACGTGACTCGATCCTTACATAGCTCACTCGCTTCTTTAACATTCATTGCTCTTCTCATGCACGCTTGCCAGTTTCTAGGGCTCCTGACTAGGGAGTTGTTATTTGACTACGGTTTTGTGTGTGGTGGAGGTACTTCTCCTCTCTTAAAAATACCTAAACCAAGACAAACAGACATGTTCATGCATACAAATGTTTGTCCTGTATGCGAATCAAACCCACAAGCGTTAGTGTCAAAGTAACGTAACAACTCGTTTCGCCACTGCGCCACCGAGCGCATCGAATATGTTGGAATAATACAAAATACTGGCATCCAATGGATCTATATATTTATTTCGCGCTCTTTCGCGATATGCCTAATGTACCCAGGGTCGTCAATACAGTTTCTGACGGTAGATGTTAGTGATTAAGCTAAGTCAGTGGCTCTTGGGTGGTTTAAACTATCTTTTAATTACGACTACCTACGCATCGCTGTAGCATTTAAAGATTTTGTATCAACTTGACTAAAACACTTGACACTAATATGAATATTTCCCAACTAATTACTCAAATAAAATTTAAACTTATATTTATTATTGTGTTAAAATAAAAATAACCTACCATGACCAAATTGGTCGTGTTTTATCAGAAGGTGATGTCAGGAGCCTTAGGAACCGGCGAGCGTGCATGAAAAGAGCTATGAATGTGAAAGAAGCGAGTGAAGTGTGTAAGGACCGCGTCTTATGGCGCTCGGTTCTCTCTGCCTACCCCGCAAGGGACCTGGCGTGAAGATATACATACAAAATAAAAATAAAAAGCTTTGTTGCTGATGACTTTTACACTAACGAACGTAACGCTTGTACTCTTCAACAGTTCAGCTGGCCCAGGTTCGCTGTGTATCATTCTTTAGGATTCCGTACCCAAAGGGTAAAACGGAACTCTATTACTGAGACTCCGCTGTCCGTCCGTCCATCTGCCCGTCCGTCTGTCACTAGGCTGTATCTCTTGAACCGTGATAGTTAGACAGTTGAAATTTACACAGATGATGTATTTCTGTTGCCGCTATAACAACAAATACTAAAAAATAGAATAAGATAAATATTTAAGGGGGCTCCCATACAAGAAACGTGATTTTTTTGCTCGATATTAATAACGGCAACAGGTAGACGCTTGAAATATTCACAAAATATTTAGTTATATATTCACTTTAAAAATAAATAATTAAATTAAAATAAAACAAATATTTAAGGGGGCTCCCATACAACAGACGTGATTTTTTGTCGTTTTTATAGATGATGTTACGGAACCCTTCGTGCGCGAATCCGACTCACACTTGGCCGATTTTTTATAAATAATATCGGGAAACGTACATGCACATGGCGCACCTGATATATAGCGGTTGTCCTAGTCTATGAACGCTCGTAATACATTAAGTACACAGCAACTCCTTAGGCACACGATAACTACTGTACGGGAATCGAACCCACGAGTTGTTGTCAAGGTAGAGCCTTAGTAACCAGTGCGCCACCTAAATCGTCGAAGAACTATTTCTGTTAAAAGTATTATAGTTTTCATCTAGAGTTTATAACATTGAAAATAAAATATATAATATTTAACATTGCATTCGAGGTACCTATTCTTCTGGAGCCAAGTATGCTAAATTTGCTTAAATCAAATTACTATTAGTACCTAATACTATTATTAAAGTTCATAGCGAGTATTGAATGTACTTTGTCTCTCTATCTATCAATAGATAGATAATTGTCAATCCCAAACAAGTAACAAGATACGAAACTTCTTGTTCTGGGCAGTGAATTTCTGTTCTTTCACGCTACTTTGACAGCAACGCATGTGGGTTTCGTACAGAACAAAAATTTGTGTCCATGAGCATGTCTGTTTGTCTTGGTCTGGATGTTTTAAGAGATGTGGGGCTCATCACAGCAGCCCGTCTGGGGAAGTAACTCCACCTCACAAAAGACCGCTAAAAAACAACTTCTTGGAGGGATTTTTTTATTCTGGTGAGTGAAATTGCCAGTAAGCACCAAAAAAGTTGCTGCGTCAGCAGCATACTTAATGTAATTGCAAATATTCAATAGCTACGATAGGTAATTTACATCAGGTCGGCCGGACGCTTGTATGTCACCCGATATTATATAGAAAAAATGATGATAAAAATTAAGTGCCTCTATTGACACTATACAGTTTGGGTGTTATGTGATTATACAGTAAATTTCCGTTCAAACTTTACATCCAGTTTGTCGATATTGCATGTAACCGCACTAGCCGCTTCGTTAGTAACGAAGTTCAAATTTTCATCACTCTAGTAATTTGTGACATGGCTTTTACTCGTAGCAATTTTACATTATACTAATAATAGGGGTTAAAGTATGAAATTGCCGTTTTACAGTAATAGATACTTTGAATTGACATTAAACCTTCATGGTGTGAGATTTTCGAGTGAAACTTTTTTCATATGATACCTAAGAGGTTTTCCTTTTTAAAAATGTGCAATATTTGATTTTCAAATTTCAATTTTTGTTTTTTATTCAGCTTAGACGGGAAAGATAGATACATCGAAAATTCGAGTAATTTTTGAATACGAGTTCCGACTCGGAACTAACGGTTTAAACAATATCAATGCTGCGTTTGGAGAGGAGACTGCTAATGCACGCACCATGAATTTTTGGTTTAAACGGTTTCGTAATGGAAACTTCGACTTGAAGAACGAAGACCGCCACAGGTGCCAGCCCACACAGGTGAATAACGCTGAATTGAAGGAGATGGTGGAAGCTGATCCTAGTTAAACTACCCAGGAATTATTGGCATGGTTTAACGTCACCTTAGCTACAATATTGACTCATTTGCATCAAATCAATAAGATAAAAAAATATGAAGGTAGGTGCCTCACGATTTGACTGATCTGTAGAAAGAAACATGTGTTGAAACTTGTGTTGCCTTGTTGAATCGATACAGAAATGAAGGAATATTGGATCGAATTGTAACATGTGACGAAAAGTGGATTTTATACGATAGCCGTAAGCGAAAAATGCAATGGCTGACCCCATGTCAAAGATTTTCATGTTTTTTCAATTATCTATCAATTATTTATTTTATGTAATGCTATAGCTGTTTATATCAAACCTTGCAAGATTTCTTCATTTTCATAGCAGCCATTCATATATGATTCGACTACAATTATGTCTAGTCATATAAATGTTTTATTACCTACTTCACACATTTTAGAATATAGATATGATTCCATTACTTGATATGATCTACTAGCAAATGTAGAATGTATTCGGGTAGTCATTTAATAGTAATAGTAGCCCTAATACATAATTGTCGTTCACGAGGGTGGCCACATTCCAAACACAGCATGTTAGTTGTACAATCATCTAGGGAGTTGTCATTTGGTTGCGGTTTTCTGACAGACGGAGGTACTGCTCCAGAGGACTGCTTTGATGCAACCTACCTCTCTTAAACACCCAAACCAATACAAACAGATATGTTCATGCACACAAATATTTGTCGTGTGCGGGGATCGAACCTATGAACGTTAGTGTCAAAACAGCGTTACTAACTAACCACTGCACCACCTAGCCTGTCTGCATGTCACTGATATCGATTGCTGTTCTAGAAAACAGGATATCGCAACAGCGAGGTTCTGCACCACTTTTTGGTCTATAGAATTTGCACCAACCAACTAAAATGAGAAACCCACATATATCTAAAAGATATTCCATTTTAAATAGTGAGATTAGTAGACTTAACTTTTTAAGAGAGCATCATAGCAGCCCGTCTGGGGAAGTACCTCCTCCTGATGTTTTGTTTTGTCTATCTATCTATCTATAACTTCACGCCAAATCCCTTGCGGGGTAGGCAGAGAGAACCGAGCGCCACGTGACTCGATCCTTACATATCTCACTCGCTTCTTTAACATTCATTGCTCTTCTCATGCACGCACGCCGGTTTCTAGGGCTCCTGACATCACCTTCTGATAGAACATGACCAATTTGGTCATGGTAGGTAAGTCTTGGCCTTCCCCGGCTCCTACATCCTTCCACTTTTGCATTGTATATCTGCTTCGTCATTCTTTCATCTTGCATTCTTTCTACATGCCCGAACCATCGGAGCATGCCTCTTCTTATTTTAACACCGACGATCTCTTTCAGACCAACTCTATTTCTAACATCATCATTGCGAATACGGTCTACGAGCCTTACGCCACAAATTTTGCGCAGCGCTCGCATTTCAACCGCGTTTATTCTACTTTCATGCTCTTTCTGCCATACCCAACTCTCGCTTCCATAAGTTAGCGTTGGGACCAACACTGCATTGTGTATAGCGAGTTGTGCCTTCTGGCTCAGGATTTTACTGCCAAGAAGTTTTCCCAACGCTCCATTCACACTATTCCTAGCACTCACTCGTCTTTCCACATCTGCGGTGTACCTTCCATCCCTGCTGAAAGCGCATCCAAGATATACAAACTCATCCACTTGTTCCAACACTTCATCATCAATCGTAATCCTTACATTAGTTCTGGATTCTTCTCTTTCAAATACCATTATCTTTGTTTTCTTCGCATTCAGTAGTAAGCCTTTCTCCATACAGTCGTCTTTCATCGCTGTGACCAGTGTTTGCAGTTTAGATGGTGTGTCTGCTAATAGCACGGCATCGTCTGCATACAGCAGACAGTTCACCACTTGGTCACCCATGCGCAATCCCACATTCGTTGACCTTATTCTCTGCAGACAACTATCGAGATACAGGATAAACAGCCTAGCAGATAGCATGCAACCCTGTTTGACACCAATTTTGACATCAAACCAGGGTGACATGCCACCGTCTATCCGCACACATGCTGAGCAATCCTTGTAAGTGGACTGCACAGCACGGAGCAGTGAACCGTCAATCCCATATCTCGGCAATATGTCCCACAGTTCCTTTCGCACAACCCTATCAAAGGCTTTCTCAAGATCCACAAAACCGCAGAAAACCTTCCGGTCTATGGCCAGATGCTTCTCTACGATATTGCGGAGCGAGAAAACTTGATCCGTACATCCCCTTCCATTTCGGAAACCTCCTTGTGCGTCCCACAGCATTTCATCGGATTTCACCCTCATTCTCCTTTCAATCACCTTTCCATATACTTTTGCTGCTAAGCTGATCAAACTGATGGCCCTATAGTTGGCGCAGTCCATGCGTGATCCCTTGCCTTTATACAAGGGCACGATGACTGCGCGTCTCCAGTCCATTGGGACCCTTCCAGTTCTCCAGCATAGGTTGCATAGGTACCAGAAGGCGTCCCGGACGTAAGTGCCACCTAATTTGATCATCTCAGCTGTGATCAGATCAATTCCCGCTGATTTTCCATTTTTCAAGCTTCGTACCGACCATTCGATCTCATCCATAGTTATGCCTTCGTCGGACGCCGTCAACGTGGAGTAAGCATCCGACTCACTCTCATTGCCAGCGTCCGAGGCATACTCATACATTTCCTCAAAATATTCACTCCACCGTTCTAACACTTCCTGAGTGTTGGCAAGAATGACACCAGCTTTAGACTTCATCTTATCCATTCTGGATGCCGACGAACCACTCCGAGACTTCTTTACCTCTCTCCAAAAGAGTTTGGTATTTGCCTCGAAGTTTTTCGTCAGCCTCTCTTCCTCATTCATAATTTGTCTTTCACGCTTCTCTTTCACTAAAGCCTTGGTTTCATTCTTGCATAGACGGTACATTTCTTTCTTCTTTTCTCTCATATTTTCATTTAAAGGCAAAGATGATACGTAATCCAGCCACGCTTTCCTCTTTCTTGCTACGGAGGATTCAACCTCCGCATCCCACCAGGCATCTCCTTTCGCTGTTTTACGTCTCTTTGCGCATCCACAAGCTTCTTTTGCACTATCCACCACACTTTCTTTCAAAACTTTCCAACAATCATCCACATCTGAGTCAGAGAGGCTTGCATTTGCAAGTCTCTCACTTACCAGATGCACATACATTCCCCTTACACTTTCATCTTGCAATTTTTCGCTCATTATCCTTTCATGATCTCCGAAAGGGATACGCACTCGCCAGTGCCTCCACTTCCTAAAAAGGCCCACAAACCGGCTTACCACCAGGTAGTGGTCCGTCTCTAGAGTGGGGCCTCTAAAGGCTCTTGTATCCATTAAAACATTTCGGAGACGTCTATCTATTAAAATCAAATCAATCACACTTTTTTGATCATTCCTTCTCCATGTATACGTGTGAATATCCTTATGATGAAATAAAGTATTCGACACGAGGAGGCCTCGTTCCATACATAAATCTAGTATAGACTTACCTGCTTCGTTCACTCTCTTATCTCCATACGGACCAAGAACAGCTTCATAGCTGTATCGCTTGGTCCCAACCCATCCATTCAAGTCTCCACACATAATCACTCTTTCGTTCCCTTCAACTAAGTCCAGAACATCCCTCACAGACTCCCAAAACTTCTCCAGTTCTTGAGCACACGCTGAGCTTACGGGAGCGTATGCTGCAACCAAAAATACTCGCGTGATGCCCAGTTTAATACGAACCCAGAGAAGTCTAGGCCCTACCAAACAGTAATCTCTTACACCAGTGGCTAAGCGAGAGGAGAGTACGACACCTACACCAGCACTGGCATGATCGTCACGGTCTACCCCAGACCATAGGGCCATCATACCACCGGGCAGATCATCGGTGTCGCTCCCCTTGCGCTTAGTCTCTGTCACACATAAAGCATCCAAACGTCTATCATTCATTACGTCTATCAGTTCATTCGTCTTATCTTTCAATCCACCTCTCACATTCCACGTGCCTATGCGGCACTCGGCTCCCCTCGTCCCGCCGGAATTGGCGCTGCGTGGTGGGTGGCGGCCCCCACCGCCGCATGCAGCTGTATTCGCACCGACGGGGGCGGATCGGTGCGCGTCGCCTACGGGGGACGCCCTAATCCGCACGTCGGTGCGCTCTTGGTCCAGAATTGCAATCGACTGATTGGCAGGGGTCGCGAACGAGCACGCTTCTGGCACATGACCCCCAAATTTGTTTTGTTTTGTATTTTTATAAAACTATGTACTATAATATGATGATAACATATATTTCATTTCTAAATCCCGCTAGCTGTGACTGGTAATGCTTTTTCATTTATCGTCTTCACCAAACAATATATCTTCAATAAATATACAGAATGGGATCCATTTTTAACCTATCTGTTTATATATCACACAGAAATCTCCAACGAGTCTTCATTATTTTCGGGGTGCAATAAAAATGTCGCCGACGTCCCGCAATTTTTTATAACGCCGCTTAGGTTGACCCAGTTGACCAGACTAGCATTCGAGATGTCTCTGCAGTTATGATATATAGTCATTGTATAGGTATATATAGAGCAGGGTATCAACTAGCATACACGGCGATGTAAACATGACCAAAAAGCCTTTTTTGTCATATTTATGGATGCTTAGACAAATAAAGAAAAGAAAAGAATAGTCGCCACTTTTTAAAGTTAAAGGTTTAACTAGTCCGGTAGCGGAGTAGCTAGCATTGCTACTTCAACACTAAAGCTCGGGGGTCGATTCCCACACACGACCAACATTTGTGTGCACAAATATGTACATGTTTGTTTCTCGTCTAGGTGTTGGTAAAAGACGTAAGACGCAGAAAGCAGCCCGACTGGGGAAGTACCTCCTACTCAGATAAAATTGCAGCCAACTAACAACGCCCTGGCGTTTTTTGTGTTCCTGTAAGTGATTGAGATTACCAGTAAGCTTCTTAAGAGTTTCTATGTTAGTAAAAGAGATCGCAACGCGCGCGGGATTTTTCCTGTGTTCCTAATTACATAGGCTAGACAGAATCTTTAGAGTCAAAGTCAATCTCAGCTGTACCTGGTACACCATCCTAACTAACAAACGAGATTCTGGCTAAAGAGATATAGGGCGCATCAAAGCAGTCGAATTGAGAAGGACCTACCTCCACCTCACAGAAGACAAATAAACTTTTATGGAACGCGTTCATTACTTTTTTCTCCTCTGTTTCTCTACAGATTTTCTTTTTTTTTGTTTAGTAGCTATCAATGAGATTTCATTTTATTAATAAAGAAAGTGCTAACGGTAACAAAAAACGTTGAAAAGAGCAAAATATATTTAAAAAACATTTGTTTTCCTCAAATTTTCAATAATTATGCCTGAAATTTGACCATTTGGCAGGAAAACTAGTTTAGATAAATATAAGGATACAATCGTTTTTACTAAGCTTTAATTAACTAGGTAATGCTCATGATAAATTTTACAAATTAACCCGGGATAAAAAGTAGAGCAAATGTCGAATCGAGATACAATTATTTCTGCCGAGTAAAATTTCATCAAAATTTATCCAGTATTTTCATCAACATCCTTAATGTTTATAGATAGTAAAACATAACTGTTAGACAAAAATATGCAGTTACAAGCAAACAAGAAATAGCAGTAATACATACTCACACAAATTCCAATTTTCGTTGCGTGTCTTACTGCAATTTTGCGCCAACGCCTGTATAAATTACTATAATGCAAATATGTCGGGGCAATATCCACGATCCACAATTATTATGAATTTAGTGGCCTCATGTGCCATAAGCGTGATACTCGCCAATCCAGTGGAATGTATTTCTGATCCAAAACCGTGAAAAACTGACTAAAACTGGGCCAATCGCGGCGAAAAAGGCCACCATTCTTCAGGGAGCCCTAATTGCGATGTGTTATGTGTTCTTGATATGAGACAAACACAGAGCAGAGTTGAGTTCTATATAGTATACGGACCAAACTAGATGTCAGTGAGACTGTTATTACTTTAGATAAGATTCAGTACCAAATACACGATGCTTGTTTGGTCACTCTATTATAATAAACCCTAATAATAAATTTTAACCTTATTTTTATAAATAAATATTTTAAATAAAGAAAAACGACGACTTTTTTCAGCTTTTCTCGACTTAGATTATGAGATAGCTTTATTAATCAATTATTAGTTTAATAAATCTGCGATGGTTGCATACTGTGCGGTTCCAGTGAAATTGCGAGAACGCATACGGCCCACCTGAAAATGAAATAAAATTAAATGAAAAGGAAACATCTGGATAGATAGTGGTGGTGGAATGGTGTGGGCGGTAGCACTTGGGTTCTTGAGCATAGAACAAACATTTGTGTGCTGAAATATGTTTGTCTTGGTTTGAATGTATTTACGAGAGGGACGGCGCATGACAGCAACCTTTCTGGGGAAGTACCTCCACCGAACAGAAAACAGCAGCCAAATAACTACTACCTATGGGTTGCTGTGTTCCTGTAAGTGAGTTAGGTTACCAGTAGGCTCTTGGAGTTGCAATGTTAGCATTATACTGGCGGCGATGTCAATACTTCTCGTATTACAAGAGTTCATAGGCTGCGGTAACCTGTTTACGTCAGATGGGTCGTATACTTGTATGCCTCTCGCGTTTTATAAAGAAAATACCATTAACAAAGTAAATAACATTATATTAAATTAATGTTAACGGGTAGAAAGAGGTGTGAATAATTAAATTCGACGGGACTCAAAGGTGAATCGTTCAATGGCGTCGGCGTCGTTCAAATAAATGAAATTAATCGACAGTGAAACATCGTACGCTTCACATGGTCCAAGAGCTCACGACGAATTTGGGGAACGTGTTTTAGGCAAGTTATTATCGAAAAATTTGTCTCTGATAAATAGGAGAACCTTAAACCGCGAGTCAGAGAGAGTGATAGCGGTTATTTCACAACCGCGCGGCATATGAAATTTGCAAAAGAACCAACTAGAAAAATATTTTTTTAAGGAACTAGGAATTGTTTTCATCTTTTATTTTAGCATATCTATAGTCCAGCCCCAGACTATTTTGTCGGTAAATAGGACCTGGCGTCTCGTTTAGGCGTTCTGAAATTTTGATAGCTTATTTATTTAATCAATATTGAAAATACGCAATTAAAGATTAAAATGAATGTGACAAAAAGTCTTATGCATAGCCGAAGGTAAGAGAGAGACGGTTTATCGAAACCCGCCGGTGCACAGTGGGCTGGATTTCGGTTTTCATAGACATTTATCATGTATTCAAGAACAGGAGCCATATTTTACCTCCCGTTCGCCTTTAATTTTGATATAGCTGCAAAAATCACTTCACAGCATTCACCGTCAAAATCGCCACTTCTCTTTTTTTCCTTCGTTCCTAAATCCTTAAAAGGTTTCCCAGGATACTTCCTTTTGGTCATAGTTCCAACTGAAGATGTTGATGTAGACGGCTCTGCTTCATAAACTGAAGCTGTAGAAGTTCCTTGCACTTGGCTTAGTATGCAGCTAGGCCAGTCAATATTCGTTTGCAACCAACTTTCATATATCTTTCTACGAAGTCTTACGATCTTCTTCGGATAAACTGCAGTCCAGTCGTGATATCACTGATTCGAACAAAAATTGATAGTCTGTTATTTTGTTCGCACTTTTTAATATCACGAATAAACCTATGTTTGTAACGATATTTTCCATTTTATTGTAATCGGCAAAGCAAACTTAGTGGGGAGAATTTGGGATAGTATTTAAATATCCACTCTTTTTACGAGAAATTTTCTAATTATCCTCAACGTCATCAGTAAATGATATTGAAATAAAGATGAGGTCATTAAGGTTAAAAGATTAAATGGTTATTAATTAATAGGCTCTTCGAGACACTAATATTAGTGACAAAAGATTATCATGTAATTAGTTAATTATTTTCTGAAAGATTTTTTATTATGTTATGAAATAATGACGAAACAGATATACAATGCGAAAGTGGAAGGATGTAGGAGCCGAGGAAGACCAAGACTAACCTGCCATGACCAAATTGGTCGTGTTTTATCAGAAGGTGATGTCAGGAGCCTTAGGAACCAGCGAGCGTGGATGAAAAGAGCTATGAATGTGAAAGAAGCGAGTGAAGTGTGTAAGGACCGCATCTTTTGGCGCTTGGTTCTCTCTGCCTACCCGGTAAGGGACCTGGTATGAAGATATACATATTATTTAATTTCACAGTATAGATTTAAGCCGTTAATGATTAATGTTCGAAATGTTTTTCGACATAATTATTTAATAATGGTGATTATACTCATTATTTAGGCCATAGGATGCCAAACTGGAATAAAATTATAGTTTAGATACAAAACACAAAAAAAAACGATTATCTTTAAAAAAAGTTCAGTTGTCTCTAAAATATGTTTTTATTATATCGTCATATATTTTCGAGGTCGTATTATTTTTATTGTGCTAGTTATAGATGCCAAGCTGGAATAAAGTTAAAGTTTTGATAATTGTATCTATAAATATATATAAATAAACAATCATTTTTAAGTATTAACTAAAAAATTATTGTTTATATAAAAAAAAGGCTTTGCACCTCTGGCCTTATTATGCAATCGAAAAATTTCAAATAATTCAAAGATTGACTGCCCGAAAAATAATTAGGCTTATAAATTCAAAAATTTGTATGGAGCTTACAGAATAAAAAATATGGAGATATACTTTTATATTTATTATTACTCTGTCCACTCCATACAAATTTTTGAATAAAAAAAAATCAGTGAGCCGTTTATTAGTCTGTACTATATTGATGCAATATTGGAGTATGTATTTGGTCTTCCGAAACATATGCAATGCAGGCATAAAAGTTACAACTTTTGATATTACTGATTGGATATCCATGAAAGCCGTAATCCAGCCCACAGTTCGGCGCGGCGGCTACCGCGGCCCTAGCCTTCTCGGGCTGTGATTGGCTGTTGATCACGTGACTCAAGTTAACTTTTTTCTATTGTTTTTCTGTTCGAAAATAGAGTGAATCTTACGAAGAAATTCAATGCATTTTGAAGAATTTATTTTTCGAATATTCAAAATACTATTTGATGAATTTCGTTCGGATGCGACAGACATTGTACTGCCCGAAAAAAAAACATCCTAGAACCCAATTGCAGCGTCATTTATAGGGTCCAATTTCGAATCAAAACTATTCAGGGACTCAATCAAATACTCACAAAAAACAATCGGTCCAGCTATTTAGGAGCAGTTTAATGAAATCAGAAAATTAGAAAGAAAGTCTTGCTTCGCGCTTAACCAATAGAATAACGCTTATTCTATTTGCTATGTCTTTAAAAAACCCATCTGTATCCACAAATTTTGTGATATTTAAGTAATACCTCCTGCATGATCGGTTTTACGTGTTTTTCTGATCTCACGAAATCTATTTGCTATCGCCGCCATTCAAACCCGTTATGCGATAAACTATTCCGCCCCGTTAAACCGAGAGAAAGGTCCTTGTACGAAACAGCCT
This sequence comes from Pyralis farinalis, assembly GCA_947507595.1. NCBI lineage: Eukaryota > Metazoa > Arthropoda > Insecta > Lepidoptera > Pyralidae > Pyralis > Pyralis farinalis. Next base: position 25,461,061 of record OX382272.1, on the reverse strand, counting down.
ACGGCGTGGCTTGTCAACGCTCTACTCAGTAGAGTACACAGTAGAGCCACGTAAGCAGTAAGTTAACGTGTGGAAATAGCCCTTTATCGACATAATTACTAATCTTCTGATCTGACATATTTACTTATGATCTGATATGTATGTATATATATTAATTAATGAGTTACAATTTATTTGTTATATATTACTAATTAAATTTTTAGGCAATAAATCCACAGATATAATATAATATCCGGTAATATATATAATAAATAAGTTCCGGAAAAATATTATAACGTTAATTTTTGATATGTCGCATATTTTACAGATAGACAGTACATCAAATATAATAGATAATAATATGTATTGTAAATTCGTTCCATAATTAATGATTGAGAATTGTTTGTATTTTTTTTTTTCAAGAAAATATTTTAGCTCTATCTTTGTTTTACCCCTACCCCATTCAGATCCCCCAATTTATCACTATTTTGGTGACATAAAAAGTAATTTATTTGACCGTTTCACTTTAAAGGACTAAATATCACAAAATGTGAAAACATCTTGTCTGTGTGACAACACGAGGGGCCACGAGCCTTTGTTATGCGCGCACTATTTAACCCAGCCGCAATTTCTCCAATGACCTGACACAATCGCTTCGCTTCAGACCGTAAAATTATCACGAGATGAAAGAAGTTAGAGTTTTTAATTCAGTATGCTACAAGGTGTTGTTTGATACTGTTTCACTTGGACAAAATTTATGAACGATATTAACTAGTCTGGCTATAAATAGAGATAGAGAAGAGTTAAAAAAAATGAACGTTTCTATGTTACAGACATAGAAACGTACATTTTGGATTTGGAACCACATCACCACCGCACCACATCAACCCTTACTTATACCACTGCAGGGATACGGGCCTTCCTTCAACCGAAGGGGTTTAGAGCATACTCCACCACGCTGCTCAAATACGGATTGGTGGAGGCCAGCGTTTTCAAGCCACCCGAGGCCACTGACTTATCTTAATAACTGTCATCTATCACAACAGAGGGAACTATAGCTTAACGTGCCCTCCGAGCATGGAGAAACTCGAGATAGATAAACCCATCTACGAGTATAAACAGGCTGCGGTTGACGTTGGTTAACCTGCGTGTTAGGTTAGAATGACACGCGCAACTACGCCATGGAGCTCTCGAATTTGGAGCGGGTTTATTATATCGCTAGAACTCTGTCGCTTATTATAAATCAAGACCTGAAGATCGGCGCTTATTGACCTACAGTTGAAGAGAGTGGATTGATCAAAACGCCTTTTGTCTCGACATTCACCTACATGTCAGGCACAGAAATATTCTATTTATTTTACTGATGAAAAAATGTTCACGATTGAAGAGCACTACAACAAACAAAATGACAAAGTAAACACAAATAGTTTTACTGATTGCTGTAAAACCATTTGTGAAATTAACATTTACATAAATTTAATTAAAAAGTTCCTTCATTTTTATTTCAGATGTGATTATAATCGCCAAAGTGGCCCAAATCTTGTAAATAATGTTATTTGCTTCGAATTAAATTGTAAATTGTAAACAAATACAATTTAATTCGAAGCAAATAGCATTATTTTTATCATATAAATTTAATTAAAAGTAAGATTTGAATTAATTTGAATAAATTTTCAAAGAAAAGACATTTTACTCAAAAACAACATTAAACTTTCAACCTAACGTTAAAAAAATAATACACAGTTAAACTTTAAATTAATAACGATTATTTCCACCTCTGATTTTGATCACCACCTACATGCAACCAGGCATGTTGTGGATTGTGTTCTTAACCTCTACTTGATAATTTCTACTTTTGAGCATATCCCAGACATGTTCTATAGGGTTCATGCCTGGGTTTCTTGCTATCCAATGAATTAAAAATTCAAAAATTGCAGAAGGTAATCCGCGCAACGCGTTGTATGAGGTTGAGCATTATCTTGCATTAAAAGAAATTCTTCGCGATCGATGAATCGTTCGTATCGCAAAACATGTTCTTGCAGGATTTCTTCAATGTATGTGTCAAATGACCATCCACTACCACTAACTTGTATGTGCGTCAGAACTGATACCTCACCAAACCGTAACAAAACTTCCACGAAAGTTGACAGTTTGAGTAGTAGTGGTTTAAAGAAACCGTTCTTCATGCCTTCTCCACACGCGTTCTTGACTTTCTCGTCAAGTCTTTCTCTTCGTTCGTCCAAAGAATTTTGCTCCAATCCTAATGCGTCCAATTAGCATGTTCGTTAATTCAGGCTACGCGATGGTGCTGGAGGAGTTCTGCGCATCGAGCTGGTTTTCATGCATGCAGATTACGTTTCTCCATTCTTCATGAAATTGTGCGGTTACTCACATTGACTCCCCTTGCCGTTTGCAGGCGCTATCGGATCTCGACCACAGTAAGAAACCGATTTCTTAAAACTGCGAGGTCATACACTTTATTCCACCACTAACAAGCCTTCGTGTGTACTCACTACCTACATACACACACATTACATTTATTGTTTGTTTACTTCGTTGTTATTGTACAGTGCGTGTGATATTTCGTTAAATTTTATATAAATCTATAAATTCCGCATTGATTCTCGTTTAAATTAAGGTTTTATTTGTAATATTTCATCGCAGTGATTAATAAATCAAGAAAGTACGAGTAGTACGAGTAGTACCTACGCACGGACCGTCTCGTCGTCCGCGGTCTTTGTAAAAACAGGTTTGCCCCGTTGAAAAGTAAGTAATTATTCGATATTTTGTTTTCTATATTATTGAAAAGCAATATTTAAGATTAATGAGTAGCATTAAAATATTAAAAGCGTATGCAAATTGTTATCTCCTAGTGTTGTCAGTTATAAATTTACCCCGAAATCGGGGTAATATTTTGTATTGATACGTATTAGCTTTATTTAAATTTATTCTATCTTTTTGGTTACTGAGTTCTTTGTTATTATAAAATGCCGAGCAATCCCGATGATCCTGGTGGCGATGAGCTAAAATGCCGTATATATGCCGTAATAGCCTAAAATTTTTGGCCGTAGCAACTTAACGCCACGCTCGCCGCCCGCATCTACAAGTAATGTCAAAAGACCGCTAGGCGATATATCTCACCCAATAATTTGTTACCTAAAGAAAAACGACTACAGCGGTCGTCAACATACAACTATACCAAATCTTTTAGTGTGTTTGCAGCACGTTTATGGAACTCGCTTCCAATAGATGTGAAAATGGCACAAACAATTAATTCGTTCAAATCCAGTGTGATGAAGCACGTGGTCAATACTCCCGTTACATTGACCTAGTAATGTTATATATTATGTTTGTAATTTATTGATTTATTGTGTGTATTGTTTACTATTTCTTATATGTGTGTGTTATACATTCTATACCACTCTTGTATATACTAGTATTTTTATCTATGTAGGTACCTATTTTGTTGATCTTAGTATCTACTTACATTGTTCCTTAACCCTCGTTAAGCTTATATCTCCTTTCAGGTTCTCTATGGTTGACTGGAAGAGATCCCGAATGGGATAAGTCCGCCATTGTACAGTACTATTTTTAACCAAATCATGTAATAAATTGTTATGTTATTTATTGTACAATAAAGTTTTCTACTACTACTACTACTACTACTAAAAAAGGGTCTACCAAAAGGAAATAACAAATTTATTCAAAACTAATATTTAGAAATAAGATTATTAAAAAATAGGATTCTAAAAGTTCTGGCTTTAAGGACTTGCGCTAGATGGGTCTAACCAAAGTTCATTAAAAGTTCGGTTAGTTCTGGCTTTAAAGACTCACGTTGCATGAGTCTAACCAAAGTTCACTGAGCCCGAATAGAGGTGGCCGGCAGCACCCAGCCACAATCCGGACGGAGATGCAAAGCCGCCGTTGATGTAGGAATCAATGGGGACCGCCTTATGATCTACCACCGCAGCGGTCAGAGATGCCGCAGCCGAAGTACACAGCGTGGCCCAACACAAGAGGGACAGAAAGTCACAGGCACAGTAGAGAGTACACTGCGATGCACTGTTGCTGACTCGATCTCAGCGTACACTTTAATAGATTTTTTTTTTTATGTACAAAGATTTAAAAAGTTTCTATTAAAGTGTTACACGCTTTTGTGGTCCATAAGTCGACTGACTGCTTGTTGGTAAGCATCGCTCGTGTGCCGCTACCCCAGATTATAACTTAGCAACTTTTTAGAAGCTTACTGGTAAGTTCACTCACTGGGGAGCACACAACATAACACTCCTCCAGTAAGTTGTCAATTGCCTGCTATTTTCTGTGATTGTGCACAGTCGCGCAGTTTTAATGAGCCCTACCTCCCTTATAAGCTACAAATGAAAATGAATGAGGACAGAGACATAGTCAAGCTCAGATAAGCAATTACACAATACCTGAAATTTACGAGACATGTTATACGTTAATCCAGGAACCGACAGAGGACAATCCCTTATCAGATACCAATTATTGATGCACAGATTCGTGGTCAGATATCTATCTGAATACTAGGGATTAAACTTGTTTGGCATTGTAAGTACACAGTTACAGTGATAAATATAGGTGGTACGTATAGGTTAGTCGTATCCGCTATCTAATTTATTTCTCTATAATTTTCTGTATCAAGCAACCGGAAGAGCGGAAATAGTGCAATTCTATGCCGGCACTACACAACGATTACTAAATAAGTTAGTATCATTTAATCGGATAAAGTAAACATTACATACTCGCCGGTAAGCTCAAATTCGCTGCATATGCAGTTAGAAGAATCAGACAAATGACAGATGTGACTATGTGCCCTTAGACTACTTCAGCTACTTTCACAGCATTATGTCATATGGTATACTGTTATGTGGAACGGCGGCTGACATTGAGACAATTTTATCTTACAAAAATAGTAATTCCTCTATTTATTATATTTATAACATGAACTCCTAAGAATCACTCAGGGAACTGTTCAAAGAAATAAATATCCTCACAGTTACTTCTCAGTACATTTATGAAACTCGAATATATATCCGTAACAAGTTAAAGTCGTTTTTAAACTTCAGCGAAACATTTAAAAGTATCAATAAGTCGTGATGCCGATACATCGGCTTGCTAGAACTGGTAGAACTTTTCTTGTAAATTGTATTCGATTTTCTAGTAAATTGCTTGAAACAGTTCTGTCCTTTTCTGGCAATGTATTCATAAAGCATATTAAAAATACTCTCTGAAAAAGAGCTTATTATAGAATTGATAATTGTGTGACTGACAAAAAGATCTGGAATTAATTCAGGACTTTTCTTAATAAACTTTAATTCTACTATTTGATATCATTATTGTACCAATATGATGACGTGATTTTTTTTTTGTAATATCTAATTGTCAATGTTAAAAGAGACCTATATCTTTTATCTATATTTCGGCATTTCAATGTTCATTTCCGAAATGCTAGCAGATTCAAAAGGAAAAATAGTAAAATAAGAGAATTGAATAAGATAGGTACAATAAGATTATGTTTCAAATAATGTACAACGTATCTAAGTGCTCGCGAGGGCCCAATGGCAAATAAAAAATGTTTATATTTTATTACGTTTGCTTCATGTCCATTGCTAGGTACATTGCTAAGTAATATATTAAATGTTAGTATATTAGATGTACCTGCGAATTGTGTAATGCATAATATTTCTTTATTTGCAGGTAAAATCACATAAAAGCAGACTACAAAGTGTTATGTGTAAGTACGAACAATTACGAAATATCTCATCAATATACGTTATGGTTTATGCACGAATATCCAATTAAAGTTATTTACATAACAATAAGTCAATCTCTTTGCTGGAGTACGTGCATGTAAATGAAAAAGGATAATAAAAATCTGTAAATAAATATAAAATTTATTACTGCGTAATATTAACGCAGGAGTAACTTCTATCATTTTTCTGACACTTGTATATCTTCGTTCACTAACCAAAACAGTTTCTATTATAACAACTCTCGTTCCCTAATAGACTACTATATAATGTCTGTGAATGTGTTCGGTCTCGAATTACTAATGGGTCATATACAATACGCAGTACCGCAGCATTTTTGTGGCACAACCAATTAAACCATGGAAAAGTTTGGAATAGAATTGTTCAAAGCCAAAGGAATTAGTACTAGTAGAATAGTAATAGAATAAATATATGTTATTTTTATTTGTAGAATTGGCACGTCGCGACATGCACGCTTCTGGTACCGACTTCTGATATTAATTAGGATTCTTCTTCCTAGCGCTATCCCGCTTCCCAATCCATTAGCATTGGCGGGGTCCGCTTCCCAAAGATTCGGCGAAGATACTGACATGGAGCGACTACCATCAGATCTCCACAGCCCAGAGGGAAAACCAGACCTTTCATAGGTTAGGTGACACGTCTATCGAAATATCATTTATTGGGCGTGCGGGTTTCCTCACGATGTTTTTTCATTACCGACGAACAAGTGATTAGGACATAAATCCGAAAATACGAATTTAGTATTACATGTCAGGATTCGAACCGGAGACCTTTTGCTCAATAGGCCGGTTCCTTATCCACTGGGTTATCACTACTCTACTCGTTTTATATTGAGATTATGTATATTATACTAAAAATACTTACACCGTATATGCAAGATAGTATAAACAGCTAATAAAATAACTTAATTATGAAACCAAATTATTCTTTACATAAATATAAGTACTTTTAAAACGTAAGTTGTTTTTCAAGAGATCTACATAATTAAATACATTGTACATACATGTATATGTACATATACATATACCTTGTTCTTGAGAAACGACTACTTGCAATGCGCAAGCAATTCTTCTTGTATTACAAGCATTGGCGGGATTGTTGATTAATAGATGTAGTATTTAACGCAGTTTTGTATAAAATAACTCAGATGTAATCATCATTAAGCTATATCTACCAAAGTTTAGATATATAATCCATCCCTTTTTGCCATTATATACCACATCCAGCTACCTGTGGCGATATGTTTTTTACATATCCTTGGGATGCATACAAGCACATGGCCTACCTGATATCAAATAGTTACCGTAGCCTACGAACACTTGCTATATAGGAAGTGTCGCTCGGGCGTTACTTCCCTGCTGCCAACGTGACTAACAAGTACCAAAAAAAGTTACATTGATTTTGAGCAGATTGAAAAGCAACATTTATTTATCATTTTTTAATAAATTATTTCATAATCACAATGAACATTATTTGAAAAAAGATAAAGATAAAAATTCTTTATTTGCCTTTAGACCCTCACGGGCACTTAGACACGTCATACATTTTCAATATTATATCTTATCATTATTTTTTTTTTAAGTTTTCTCTTTTTTAATCTACCAGCATTTCAAATAACCATTGGCGAAGAAGAAATGCCGAAAGAAATTGGCACAAAACCGGTTTGTCTGGATACAAGTTCTTGTCCACATATAATTTTTTACACAAAACTTTCCTTATAAATAACATGCGAACATATTTATTAGTAACGCTCGGTGGGAGATAAGTGGTGATCAGCAACTTTTCTCCTGATCTTCCACCGTAACACATTCAAATACCCTTCCATACATTTATTAGACTGACTGATAGATAGTAAAGATCTATGTAATTATTATCATTCGTTCATCATAATATTTCAAATAGAATTTCATTCATAATTGTAGGTATTCCATATTGATTTGTACGTAACTATTGATCCTAGGTACAACAAGTTTTTCCTGAGTCATATTTCTCGTAATAATACTATGATCGGGTTTTATTACTAAACTGTTATATCGAGTGTTGACATTCTGTATTTCAAATCAACCGGCTATGCCTTACTATATTCGAATGTACTTAGTTATTCTCGTTACATAATTCGTTGTTTACTTTTAGGAATCTTTATTGTATATTGTAAATTTTGATGATGTAAGTTTTGAATGTTCTACCGTAACTAGTGAGAGTGACTATATGAAATTATGGATTCTACGAGTGCATTGTATAAGTTTAAAAGTACTTGTAACGGAAATTTGTAATTCAAAATTGTACGTTGCCGACTCGAGCTGACTATGAATTTTATTTACTCTACAATTTTCTTAGATCTTTTTTATTGTTATTAATCTCATTTCAATAAAAAATCATTTTTGAAATTTCTATTGCTCTTCTTGTTTTCGTGTTACTTACTAAATTTATTATAATTAATTTAAGTACCTTATTGCTTATCTTATATAATATAATAAGTATACTTAAGCATATTATGGCGTATCTTTTAACCGTTGATTGTATAGTATATCTCTTTTCTTACATAAATCGTTTATTTTATTATTGATCCATGTTAAATTTCTTCTACATTTTCGATTTCTATTTTAGTGTATTGGCATTTTTCATGACTATTTTGACTATTGAAAATAAAAATTTCAATAGGGCAATCCGTGTTACGAGTATTTTCTACTATAGAACATAGGCATCCCCGTTAGACTTCTGCAACAATCGATCCTACAGCGCTTGTATCCATCGGCTTCATCCGATCTTCATAACATCATCGGTTCATCGGGTGTGTCCTACACTGCGTTTTCCGTTTCGAAGTCATCATTCAAGAAGCTTTCTGCCCCAGTCGCCGTCGGTTCTTCGAGCTATGTAACCTATCCACTGCTATTTTAGCATGCTGATCTTTAGAGTCACGTCGGTATATCTAATTCTACTTTGGATTTGCAAAGTAGCTACAAGCATAGCTAGTCCGTAAGTAGTCACAGGTGACACACTGATCGAAGACTTTCGTCTTCTACAAAATTATAATAAAATTATTTAAATGATTAACAGAAAAACATTAGAGAAATGCTTTTAGCCTTGGCGTGAAGATATAAATAAATAAAAAGTCTCTCTTTTTTTTCTAATAAAGCGTACACGCATCAATTTAGAAGTTGATGCGTTTATTTTGATAATGGCGCATTTTCGTTTTCTCCATTATAAATGTAAAAAAATTGGCCAAGTGCAAGTCGGACTACGCACAGTGAAGGGTTCCGTATTTGCTTTGCTTTGCTTGCTTGTGAAAAAACATTTTTATTTAAAAAATGGAATACTCCACTAACTACCGCTACTAAAATAACTACTATTACTTACTATCTATAATACTGTGCTACTGTCTAATACTATTTATAACTATAAACTGCTAGTTAGATAGAAGTCTATCTATAACTTCACGCCAAATTCCTTACGGGGTAGGCAGAGAGAACATACTTCATTATATCTATTTAAATAATGTAACTAAATATTCAAAGGTATAATAGTGGTTTATGTAGTATAGTGGTAAACAATGTGTAATTAAGTCTAGGACAATCCAGATCCAGAAAGCATTAAATGCGTAGGCACATAAGGAGGAGGTAAAATCCTGTATTAGATTCCCTTTCGGAAGACCGAACGGTTTATGTCAGAGTTCTACTGAGTAAAACCATCTTTAGGCGGGAGGCTTTTCAGGCTTCATCTGAAGCGATCGCCCTGGGGGACCGTCGTCGTCGTTCATCGGTTAATTAAAACCACAATCGGTTAACTCCTATAACATTGATGGAAATGAAATCATAGCGCGATGTAATTTGTAAACATCACCATCTAGGGTATAATATCGGAACTAAAATTATATGTGAAATTCAAATGAACTATGAAAAACTACGAGTATTAAATGGCCTATGTATCGCAGGGGAAGAATTCTACTGCTTGGCCATTTAAATTCGAAAGTAAAACGCTTAGTGCAGATAAGTGCAATATCATATTCTATGACATTTGTACGTTTTCATAAAAGAAAATACATTTTATATAATCTCATTCGGTAATATTCTAATTATGAAATGAAATACAGAATTTTATTGGTATATTTTATTTACATACTTCTTTAAGAAAATTAAAAAATTAAATTAAAGCATTATTCTCCTAACAAAACAATGCTTTAAAACAATTTTTTAATTATTAAAGTACATGTGTCCCGACCAAGGAGGTTTCAATTCAATTTAAGTACACATTATATGTGGTGAGCGCGCTACGCGCGCAACGCGCATGCGTGCTGGATCCGAGCCAATAAACCAGTAACAGAAGTTTTCCATTTTGGCGCTATTTCGTAAATACGAATTTGAGTAATATTTTGTTGGATAAAACTTTAGTAGCAAAAATGTCAAGCAACACCGATGATACTGATGAAAATTTAACTCCACCTGACATTCTAGAAACAGCCAAGAAACTGACGAATAGTCTTTTGCCAGAAAAATCAAGAAAAGCGTACGACAAATGTTACCAAGACTTTATAACTTGGAAAATGAACAAAAAGGCTAACTCACTTTCCGAAAACGTTTTGTTAGCCTACTTTCAAGAGTTATCGGATAACTTTAAGTGTTCGTCCTTATGGTCTAAATATTCTATGATTAAAAGTACACTGAGTATTTACAACGAAATTGATATTACCAAATATTCAAAACTTGTATCATTTCTGAAACGTAAATCGCAAGGATGTAAAGGGAAGAAAGCCAAGACATTTTCAGCTGAACACTTAAATAATTTTTTAAATAAAGCGCCCGATAAATTATATCTTTCAAAGAAGGAAAGAAGTATTTGATTTATTAAATAGATAATTAAAAGTTAAATAGAATATATTAGTTACTAAACGCCATCTCACTAAGTAATGGCTTTATACATAGATATTTACTGGCTTCATATTACATGAGTACTTATAATATTGTTACAGATTGCACTAATATTTGGAATAATGGGTGCCTGCCGAAGACAGGAATTATACAACATTAAATTCAAAGACGTCGAAGTTTTCGAATCATCAATTTTAGTTAAAATTTGGAACACAAAAAACAAAATAGACCGATCTTTTACCATAACGGGCAAATATTACCAATTACGTAAACAATACATAGAACTGCGACCAAATTCATGTAGCAATCCTTCCTTGTTTTTGAATTACATATCTGGGAAATGCACCCAACAAAGAGTTGGTATTAACAAATTTGGAATTTTGAGTAAAACGATAGCCAGTTATCTTAATCTTCCAAACTCAGATTCGTACACGGGACATTGCTTCCGCAGAACTTCTGCAACCTTAGTAATCGATGCTGGCGGAGACATAACAGCACTAAAGCGTCACGGAGTGTGGAAGTCAACAACAGCTGCAGAAGGCCATAGACGATTCTATAACTAACAAAATCTTAGTATCCAATTCGATACTCAATTCCATAGAAAATAATAAAAATGAAATTAATATAAACATTCCATTGTCAACCCCGACAACGACTAGCTCTTATAGCGCCCCCCAGCCTGTTATTCAGGTTCAGTTTCATAATTGCAATATTCAAAATGTGAATAATTATTATAATAAATAATTTGTTTCTTTTATATTGCATTTTATTTAATTTAGCTACCTATAGCCATGAGATTAAATAAAGTAGTGTATGCAACTGCATATAATCAGATATTAAAACACTCGTGTAATCTTATTTTGAAACTCGCCTGCGGCTCGTTTCAAAAAACTACACTCATGTTTTAATTCCCTCTATTATATGACAGTTGCATAAACTACTATTATAAGTTCGTCGACTATTACTCGTTAACTTGTGAAGCCTGTTTAGCCATGATAGTTTTCCTTTTAAATTTTCTATATGGACTACTACCACGATTTTTTGTATATCTCCAAATGCAACAGTTTCGCTGAGATGGAGGAAAGACACTAGAGTCTAACAAAACACACTTTTAATATAAATATTCTCAAAGGGATCAAATATATCGAAAAATAATCTTCTCACACCCTTACTGTTTTTAAACAACCTATCTAACAACTCCCCACACCATGGGAATAAAAAAAATTCATCCCCACTTTACGTGTAGGGGAGGTACCAAAAAAAACATTTCTTTTTTCAAGATTTTATTCTACCACTTTGTTAGCACAGTTAATATGCATATACATGCCAAACTGCAGCTTTCTAGTATCAAGCGTCTCTGAGCGGATAGATTTATAATCATATCTTCTTCAAATTATAAAGAAATTACGCGGAACCATGAAAGGACTATATTGATATCAGAAACATCAGATTATAAAATAATAAAACAAAGACCCGAAGAAAGTTGTTTTCTGAAAGTTTACATACATTTTTACCGAAGTATCTGATTTTTCGATAGTTACATGCGACGTAAGATCAAGATCTACATTAATGGAATAAAACACAGATTATTGAAATCTGTTAATTCCGGGATATCTGTGTACCTATATAATAAAAAAACATATGCTGCGTTCGTTCTTTTTAAGTCGACTAATGAGTTCCTTTGAAAAACGTGACGTCAAAACGCTGTAGATTTTATTGATAATTTATGTGTTATATTTATGTGCCTCACTCTAATATGAAACAAGGAAAACTAACATGTTAGTATTTTTTAATGATAGGCGATCAGTGCTATCCATAGGCAATAACAACACCTGAGGATCAGATCCGAGATATTGCCAGAATTTTATTGGAACCATAGACGTATTCTCTCGTATCTGAAAATCCCAATTCGTGTTCGATTTATAGATTTTCTCATTCTTTACTTTATATTGTTTGAAAAAACATTCATACATGCTTGTATTGGTACAATGTAATAGTGGGTGTCATATTATAGCCGATCACGCTTGCAGCTAGTCTATCAATCTCCAGTATAATTTCTTCTGCAATAAATGTACTGCGTTTGTTACTGTGATAATGAAGTTGTAAATATGAAAGAAAAAAATATCGTCACAAGTTCTGTAGCCCAGAAAAAATATAAGCGGTTCAAAAGGAATGCTCGCACGATAATCATATTTAAGCACGCTCCGCGCGGCAATTCTACTCTTTATGCCGAGCACTTTGACCTCTATACAGACATTGAAGATGCAGATAATTCTAGAAGCCCCATCGTCCCGTTATACGCAAATAATCCTTGGTATCATTAACCTGTGCTGTCCACGATAAAGTTTGATGATCGATGATCAAACCCAAGTTTTTCGTTTTGTTTATAAAAGCAATCGGTAGACCATTGTAGGTGCCTTGCGGCAAATTACTAAATTTAACTTTATTGTTGTTTGTTGTTGTTGATTTAGATGGGTTGGCTAGGACTATGCCCAAAATAGCACTGGATACATCAAAGAAGATAATATTACTGTAAATTTGCGGATCATCCGCATATAGATGGCAAGGAGAAGTAATTACTTTGGATAATTTCGTTAATGAAGATCGAGAAAAGTAGTGGAGATAATACACCGCCAGTGAATATAAATAACAAGGGTAAGATTTTGATTGTGTATAGCATGTCGTAGAACTTCTGTGACATTCAATAACGCACTCGTTATGCTGTGATGAGGTCGGAAACCCGACAGAAAGGGGCTAAGAAATTATGATGATGGAGATACTAATTAAGTTGTTTGTTGAACACTTTCATGGATTTTAGATAATAGTAGAAGAATAGAAATTGGCCGATATTCAGGGAAGGATATAAGGTTGTAAGGTAGTGTTACGGATCAGAATGACTTGAGCCGCCTTTCAAGCTTTTGGATTTATCATGTGCGCGTTACTGAAATTATGTGTTCTAAAATTGGAATCCACATGTCGCAGCTCAAGCCATCACTGCTCATAGCTTTCGTAGTATTAGAGAGAATGCTCTTTTTAACTTCATCCTCTGTAGTATCAGGTTACAGGTTGAGAAATTGAAGACAACGTACCATTTTTAATGGCCACATTTACCGAAATCGGGGTACAGAAATATTTATTTAATGAGTTTACCACCAAACTGAAAATGAGTTTAACCACTGAAACTCTTGGAAGGTTTTTTACCCACACCCAGTGAACGACGAAATTTCGAGATGTGTGCCCGAGGCATATTATCCAATTAAAAATTAATATATTAGCGCTTTGCCACTCATCCTATTGTAGACGTTATGCAGTTTTTTTTATATTTCAAGAGATGACTTTCACTAGGCGATTTTTAGGGTTCCGTACCCAAAGGGTAAAACGGAACCCTATTACTGAGGCTCCGCTGTCCGTCCGTCCGTCCGTCTGTCACCAGGCTGTATCTCATGAACCGTGATAGCTAGACAGTTGAAATTTTCACAGATTATCTATTTCTGTTGCCGCTATAACAACAAATACTAAAAAATAGAATAAAATAAATATTTAAGGGGGCTCCCATACAACAAACGTGATTTTTTTTGCCTTTTTTATAGATAATGGTACAGAACCCTTCGTGCGCGAGTCCGACTCGCACTTGGCCGATTTTTTAAGTTTGTACTTGGCTTCATTGTGTACAGTTTTTAATACATGTAGATAGCTAAGGAGCTGGTAGATGTTTTATTTTAACAGATCTTATCGGAGCTACTATCATAAACAAAAGTTACAATAGAGTTGAAAATGTTAATTTTATCATCAATGGAAGTGGCTGCGTAAAGCTTAATCCTTAAGTGACTCACATCCATGTCTCTAAAGTTACGTTGAAAGATTGTTTTGTTAATACGCTTGGGAGCACGCACCCTATATGAAAGAAATAACAGGTCGTGATAGGAGAAAGGTGCTGTAAGTTGTCCATAGAAAACTACCGAGTCAGCATCAGAGACGAACATTAGGTCAATCAGAGAAGGCCTACAATTCGGGGCATGATGCGTTGCAGAGGGTACAGGGACATTTAGATCTAATGAGGATATAATATTCTTGATCTTATTATTATTTCTTAAAAGGCAGGTGTTAAGATCGCCCAATATAATAATATCACTATACGAAGGGCGAAGTTCTAATACCGAATCAAAGAGCTGTTTTAATTAATTGTACAATAACGACGCTAGAAATATGCACACGGAGATAGATACATACACCTCCCGAACCACCACCGATTCTATCATTACGAAGAAGCCGGAAGCCGGGGAGGGAACAGAGTGTAGAAGGAAGCGAAGGTTTAAGCCAGGACTCTGAAACTAAGATAACATCGACTGCGGCACTGCTAAATGATGCGAGAAAGTCGGGATAATGAGCAACTATGCTTTGTGTATTGATGTGCACAATGTTTAGGTTGTGGGAGTTGTAGTTAAGCACGGACTGCAATTTCCCCTCAAGAACTTCAGTATCTGATGATGATGATAATAGGTCATTGAGAGCACTTTCAAACTCATCAGAAGAGCACGATGCAAAATAGTCGTTATGTACATTAATTTGCAATGACATAACAATATTATACATTAAGTGTCGTAAAAACAAATACCTAATAAATAACAATTATATACAATTATATACTTGTATCCTTTCCTTGGCATATCATTGCATGAAACCAAAAGATGTTTTTTTTTAACAAGGTCATTTAATTGGTTCACAACACCGACTGTCATAGCCAAAAGAAGAAATTTACACATCACCTTTTGTTGATATTAGACATTATGTTCAACTATAATAATACACAACCTATGTAACATTTAATTATATTAATAATTATATGTATCTATTATGACATAGTCTTACATTATTTTACATACACTCCTGTCTATGTCAATGTAACCATCAATTTAAATAAAGTAGCTGGATTACGATACGATACGATATTTTAGATATTGGAAAAAAGGTACGATTTTATTTTTGTATTTTTATTTTATTATTCAGACAATTTATTTTAAAAAGTCAACATTGCTATTAAACTATACTTAAGAAAGATTTATTTTATTATATTATTTAGCGTTATTATTTGATACTTGAATATTATAAATTCCTTCTAATACAAGAAATTTGTCACCGTTCTTAATGGTGACTTCAATGGGGCAGGAACACAACAATCCTCCATTTTAGTCGTGTTTATTAAAGGGCGGTATTTGTTCAGTAGCATTATCCTAATTGGGCAGCTCAATTAACTTACTACTCTCTCTAGTTCTTTATATGTAGAGCTTCGTATGCTAATTTAAAAAAGAAAAAGAAATGTAATAGTCTTTACTCTTGCTCATCTATCTTATACTCCAGAGATGCTAACAGTAACAGTACAAAACGATCCAAATTATATATATACTCGTATATGTGCACACAATATATTAGACTCAACCACGTCATTTCTACTTCTGTATCCCTCTTAACTACAGATATAACACTCGTTATCATACAATAAATCTCATCTCATTGTCAATGAGTCAATATCAGTTCCTATAATATCAAATATGTAAGTAGATAATAAACTTGTCGCATCTAGTAACCTCACTATCAAACAAGCTAGCTAAGTGCGCCAGTGCCAGAGTATATTGCATAACTTTTGCGGGGAAATAAAAGTGGTGACTGCGTTACTTTGATGCGTTCCGTTTCACGGAAAGCGCAATAGTAGTCAACAGTTACTACTATTACCGGTAGTGTGAGTGGCTGTCGATATAACTGAACAATACTTCGAACTTCACATGTACGTTTTAAGGACTCATGTTCAGTAGGGAATAAATTATTCGATATTTATTCAACCACATAATTGAACTCAGCGAGCATAATTGAACTGAAAGTTTGCACGGTAGTTCTACATAAGGTGCACATGCCTCAAGCTCTAAAGACCTAAGAAATATTTTTTGAAAATACTCCGGTGTAAAACGCGTTTTTTTATTTTTATACAACTTCGGAACACGTACAAGCACACGACCTACAAGATATAAAATGATTACCATAGCCTATAAACGCATACAATGCATTAAGTATTGTTCGTCTGTCACCTCTGCTGGCAATATAGTATCTCCTCAGGATCTTACTGATACCCGCACTAACTCGCAGGAACACAACAACTCTGTAGGCAGTTCTAATTTGGCTGAGGTTTTCTACGAGGCGGAGGTGCTTTCCTAGTTGAACTTTACCTGACTGTTTTATGCACCCTACCTCTCTTAAAGACTTTCAGACTAAGACATGTTCATGCAAATGAATGTCTGTCCTGTGTGGGTATCGAATCCACGAGCTTTAGTGTTAACGTAGCATTGCTAGCCAATGCACCATCAAGCTCGCCAAAACATAGTTTAGTTTTACACGACTGTCTTAAAGTATTACGATTAATAGATTCAGACGTTATTTTGCGAAAGTCAAATTTACAGGCAATTTGATCCAAACTACTTTCGTGTGCTTCCGTTGAGGTCATGCGAATGCTAAAAAATGCGAAGTGCTGGCCGGCAACCATCCACTACTGTTAGTAGGTGTATGACGCCACTGCCGCTGCTCCGGTCGTCGTCTACTTCGGCTGCTGCGGTCGTTTCGCTGGGTTATAGAATCAAAAATTGGAATATCTGTAGTAGAAATAAAGTAACTGACCCAAAGAATAAGCAAGCTGAAATGGCAGTGTGCCGGCCACATTGCTTATAGAACCGACAACAGACCTATGTCCAGCAGTGGACTAACACGCGGTGAAATAAATATGAGGAAATAATATATCTAACTAGAGGAGTACCTCCACCGCACAGAAAACTGTAGTAATATAACAACTCCTTGGAGGGTTGTTGTGTTTCTGCGAATGAGTCACTGATTGCAAGAAGGCATATGCCATGATAAACACTTTACACCAGGTACGCCGTAAGTCTGTTTTTCTCACGACGATTAAGAAAATTATGACTTATTTCATCAGGATCTCGTCCTAGGTAATAGTTAATCAGAAAATGAACTCAAAATTGGCAAGAATATTCGGAATAGTTGGAGTAGATTCTAAGAATAGAAATAGGTACTTGTCATAAGTATATACAATAACGGTTTAGTACAAATTTATTTATTGTACAATACATAAATTGCAAACTACAATAACTAAATTGCCGCTATCATACAAAATATTAAACCTTCACTAATCAAAATTAACTGTTTATGATAATTTGACATCAACTGAAAGCGAGTTCTATAGATATGATGCGTTCATACTGAAAGATTTTGAAAAGGTTTGGGAATTAGTTAAAGGATTTGAAAACAGCATACAACATACGCGAAGTTTATTGCTAGGCCACAGACTAAACCGCGAAACGTGGATCTTTTCGAATGTATTGTGGTGATTGCATGATAAAACCAATTGAGAATGCACAAGCTTGCATTGCCAGAGGAACACCTAGCTCGTCTATTATATAACAATTATTTATTTTTTGTTTAATTTGTCGGCCATTATGACCATGTTTCTTAAGAGATAGGAACGGTGTTCCTGAACATATCTATACTACTTTTTTATGCTGAATCCGAATCTGAAGTCAAAATTCGAATATTCGAAAAAAAGCGACAGACAAACATATAGATTTCATATAGGAAAGGTATTCCTGAATACAGCAAAATAAAGTTTTCGATAGCCAAATGTAGCTGATAAGTGCTACAAAATTTGCAATTCCTCTGATAGACCCAGGTAAACTTATATCTCTGGGACTCAGAAGAGAGGTAAAAGAGTACGCGGCTGTATTTATTGAAAGGGATACAATGTTGTAGACTTTACAATGAGCGCATGATGCAAAGATTGTCCAGCTTACTTTGCTTATTCATGGTATCCATTGTTTATGCATAATACGTCACACACAACAGACAGACACAAATTTAAAAACACTGTTTACCTATCACTTATCGTTAGCATTGTCCTGTTGTATTATTATTTCTAAAAAGATCCCATGAAGATTTCATCAATTTATATAAAAAAGAAATTGACCACGAATTGATTGTTGTAAACCGACCATTGGAATAGACACTATGGATTTTGCATTCTTTGCAGATCTAAAATATACCCTGAGTTACCTTGACATGTACGAACGAATACATACAAAGTTTAATTACCAATAAATTAGATCCACCTAGCTTGAACCTGGCTATAGCAGGGATTTCTAAACTTTAGTTTTAACCAGTCATTTCCGACAATAATTGAAGATCAGTTGATCCCATATAATTTTATTCATAATCGATATTGCGTATAGACTCATTTATATTGGATTTCTAATATCTTCCTGATAAGATTGGCATTTCAAAGCACGCGTGCGTAAATTATTATCACGCTTATGTTCATCTCAGAATAGTGTCGTTTGCATAAACTTCAAAGGGTGATATCGAGTTAATAACAGAACAGATGTAGTGTAGGTGTTGTGTAGTAGGTACTCAGACTGCCTATAAGGCAAAGCCTTGAAATTGGAACGCGTAAGTTTTAGTCACACTTGCGTACAAATACTGCCTTATATAGTTTTTTCAGTGTATAGTTATTCTTAGTATTGCGATTATGTGTTATATTTGGATGTCAAAAGTATTCGTTATTTATAAACACTACGCTTAGCGTTTGTGGCGTATGAGAAAACCTTCGATTCGATCGAGACCAGTGCCGTGGTCCGGTCTCTTCAGCGGTGCTGCATTGATATAGATATGTCAAAGTTTTGAGAAGTATACTCGTATATAAAAAAATCGATTTGATTACAAGACCAGAGTACAGAACCTATCCATGTTGATACTGTTGATTGTAGGCACTTGGTGGAATTTTGAAGACATCGCGTTAATGTTGATAGATAGATGCGGATAATGCCGTAAAGGCGAAACCGGTCGGTAAAAACAATTGTTAAATAAAATTGTGAAGTGGAATCTGTACAAGTGCAAGTATTAACATTAACGCGAGAACCTATCCAATTGCAGAGAGATGTGAGACAGGGAGACGTTATTTCTTCGAAACTCACTCGAAATGCAGCGGGCATTGGAGTATATTTTAAGCTTCTGGGCTGGAAAGGATACCGCATCAACTTCAGCAGCACGTACATCATTCACTTTCAATTTGCCGATTAAATTTTTGCCGATTTGGAAACATCTTCTCGTCCAGAACACGTTAATGTCGCAAGTCGAAAGTTTTCGACCAGTATGTTTTACCAGTGAAGACTTATGACGATTCTGTGATGTGGTCTCTGACTATAATCCTCATGCAAAAGCACAAGGTTGCACAGCGTGAGATGGAGAGAGCAATACTCGGAGTGTATGAAGCTGAGTATCACAGAGAGAGCAGAAAGTAGAACAAATGCGTGTCGTGATACGAGCATTGCATGAAATTTGTGACGTCTTTCTGACCGCGTTCGCAATTGGGATGTAAGAAAGAGAGTTAATATGAAGGGAAGTGCTGGTATTAAGATATGCAAAAAATACTTCATTGGTTCGGACATGTAGATAGAATACAGGATGAAAAAATGACGAAACAGATTTAGAATGTGAAAGCGGATGGGTATGTAAGGAGGAAGAACCGCGTCGTATGGCGCCCGATATAAGCTGCCTTCGTCAAGGGACCTGGCGCGAAGATACATACTTCTTGATATTCAGACGTTTAAACTTGTAGGTATTTATTAGAAACAATGGCCAGCGTGTTTTTTGAATTCATTGAATTAACTAGTTTTGGCATTCATTTGTTACCAGAAGTTGACTCAGCAAACGCACTTCATTAGTTTTCTACTGCATGTATTTGATGTTATTTGAAACTATCAAAGTAAGTCGAAAAAATTGTAAGGCTGACCTTCAATACCTTTTCCTTTAGTAGAACGTAGGTACATCAATGCTTTTAAAACACAATTTAATTTCACTAACAAAACGAACAAAATGAAGTTACATCGAAGTTGGTATTTCGACGTTTTACCTTTGCCAATGTAATTTATTTTACGAATGTAATTTCCTACTTAATAAGCTAATTGAATTTTGTAGGAAAGGCATCAAAAACTCCCTGCCAGCTTTTTCAGTAGAAAAAGAAAAATTTGGGAAATACAAATAGCTAATAGCGTCGAATCAGTTGTAAGGAATCGAGGCAATTTTAATTTAGGATGATATCCAATCAATTTGAATAGTAATTGATGTTAACATTGGTAGGTTTTTTAGTCTCTTTTCGCCGAGTAATGGTGGAGCTTCTTTAAAACTCTTATTATAACTTGTAATACAATTCGCTACCAAATTCACATCGCTATTTGATGAGCTCGGTGGCGCAGTCGTGAATGACGCGACTTTGACACCAACGCTTGTGGGTTCTATTTCCACACAACACAAACATTTGTGTACATGAACATGTCTGTTTGTCTTGGTCTGGATGTTTTAAGAGAGGTAGCGTGCATAAAAGCAGCCCGTCTGGGGATTTACCGTCACCTCACAGAAAACCTTAGCCATATAACAACTCCCTAGAGAGTTTTTGTGTTTCTACGTGTGAGTGAGGTCACCAGGAAGCTCCTAAGAAGTACTGTGTTAGTAGCAGAGGAGGGATCGCGTGAGTGATACTTAATGTATTATAAGCGTTCGTATACTACCGCTTTACATCAGGTGGGCCGTATACTTCTATGACTCCCGACGTTGTATATAAAAAAAAGATACAGCGGAACAGACATACTGCGTAAGCTTAGGAATATAGCGATGACCTAAATGATATTAGCAGGACACCCTGTTGTTATCATTTGCATACTACGGAAACATACAATGATGTAAAAGATAAATTTAAAAGCTGTAGCAATAGGTATTGTGAAAGTCAACCAACAACAATTGTGAAAGTATTTATTTGGTTAAATATTTGTTATTCATATTGCTTGGTTATTTTTTTCGAGAAAATGTAGGGATTCCGCAAACAGACACTAACAGCGGTACGCGGCCCGGCTTGCTGCATACGACTTCGGAGTGGAGTGGATGAGCTTTGCACAAAACGCCACGCCCGACAGTCTGTCGAGCCTGGCATTATATGAATTTCGCTGCTCCATATGGCGGAAAAGTGTCAGGAAATATTATGCCTTAGAGCGAAATAATTTGTAACGCGCCAGTATAGCCCGGAATAGAGCCTCAGAGCGAGTACTATGAGAGAGTACCACGCGCAACTTCTACGATCCGGCTCGTATGATCGGAGGTTGGTGCCATAGAAAGATGTATGTCACACCTGCCACGGCCCCAGGAATACGCATACAGTCGGCACCCCATTTCCATGAGTATGCCGCCAAAAAAATAAATGATTTCGAAAATGATTTACGAGATAAGTATACAAGTATTTCGTTTGAATTTTACGATAAGAAAAATACTATAGGACCAAAACATTAAAACAATATAGTTTCCTCATAAGTTTCGTAGACATATACTCGTAATAGGTGAGGCCATATATAATATCAAGGCCATATAGGGTTCAAAAAATGAAAAGCTATACAAAGCAATGTATGCCGGTTAGGCTAAGATATCAAATTTGAAAATATTTGCTGTTGTCAGCGCCTGCATGCCAAGTTCAAGCAAGCAAGTTCACGGAGTTTAACAGCATTTATCTAGTTGTATTCGATGCATACAGGGATGACATTGAAGATTTTCACATGGCTATGTGGTTATTATTTCTAACTTTCGAGAATTGTGTGAACAGTTTTGTTCCCCAATGAGATATCGGGGCATCTCAGCGGAGGCAGCGAGGGCTGGCAGAAGTTGGCCTGCATGGCTTTGGCTAGTCGCCAGTAGTTACACGACCCTAGTAGGGTGCGCCACTAGTTCCGTGCCAACTCGTCTAACGCACTGTGCGTCCGCTCTTATGTATGCTCTCTTGCAGACCTTGGTGGCAATATTGTAGGCTGATTTCAGCAAGTTAATATTTGGATCTTTGAGGACGCGACCTCTGGTCCAAGCGCAATACGCAGCCCGGTTTTTACTAGCAGCTTCAGTGCACTCACGATTAAACCAAGGGTATTTCCGGCTTTTAATGACGACATCGGAGCTATGCCAACGCCGATCTCGTCAACAATGCAGCACTCGCTTCAAGATCTTTCTCACTGAAACAGCGCTGCCCTTATGGGACGGAAGCAAAGTAGTCGCGCATGCTATCCCAATCTGCTGACGAGTAATACCAGACACGACGCTTAATTACCGAGGGTTGTGGTGGAACTGTGCTTGGCTCTGTACTGGAACTAAGCAGTGGTCAGTTGTGCCCATGGGCGCCCTAACCTTAATCCGGTAGCCAGCAGGGTGGTTTTTTTTTATTTTTTAAATAGAAATCACATCCACAGGCTCTTTGGCCCGTGCCTTTTTTGTTTGTCACGTTTTGTTAGTTTAATTTATTGTTCGCTCCGCAAGTGCTTACAATAAGTGCTTATGTTAATTAATGTTAATTTTGCGTGCTTTTTTCCTTTACAAGCTTAAAGCTAGTCTTACAATTGTTAACTGAAGTGAGGGATGCGGGCAGACCAGTCCCTCCGCGGTGCACCCGTTCACGAGTTGACGCGGAAGGCAGCCATCGCCGTGCTCAACCATATTTTAGGGAACTCGGCGACCCGCCCCCGACGCCGCCACGCGTCTGGACAGTTTAGTGAGCATGACTGCTCGCTTCCCTCAGTTCAGCTTTCGTTTTTTTTTCCCAGAATCGAAAGGAAATGGCGCCCCGAAGTTGCGAAGGTATACACAGCTGTCCGTGTGTCTAGAGACCGCGACAACGGCATGGGGGACACTTTGGAGGAGGTGGAATTTTTTGGAGGTTGTACGCACAATAATCACTGACTCGCGCGTTAGTCCCTGTGCTTCATTTATGGTTAGGGTGCGGGAACCCGAATTTGCTCCGTAGCCCTGGCTGATAAGGAGTGCCTTCTCAGCCTGGGTGTGGACAAGGTAAAGCGTGTTGTCCTGTTTCGGGATCCGCTCCTCTGTGAACCGCTTCAGCGATAGGAATTTGGGGCGAGTCTTGGCCGAGTATATGCCACTGTAGATTTCTCTAAGAGCATACGCTACGTCCTGTGGATTTCTGTACGTACAAAGGAGATTTTGGGAGATTGACGTCACAAGGTTGGGTCTGTTCTATAAGGTGATGAACAGATTGTTCCTGTCGATGTAGGGAAACTGGTTGTCGTCTCCGATCAGCAGGGCTTCACTGGCTCTGGCTAGTTGTATCGCCATGAGTATGGATCCGAAATGGTTCATAAGAACTTCGTCCACCATTAGACGTGTACACGATTCGCCCTTATGTAGTCCATTTACTAGTAGGGATGCCATAGTCCGCACTCTCTTTTTGGCTAGGTCACCAAAGCGCGTTTCCAGTTTTTCCCTGAGATCGGTGGCGGCCTCAGTTGTCGTTGTCACTATGATGTCTCTAGCCAGGTCGACTTGTGACACCACCCACGTGGATTTCCCGCAGCCGGGGACTCCGTTTACCCATGTGATAGTGGGTCTCACCCAGTGCTTCGGGCTTCCGCCTTTGAACAAGTACCCCGCTATGGCTTCTGCCATATCGAGGATCCTGTCGTCCAGCATTACCTTTGTGCACTTGGCTACCACCACTACCGGGTCTTCGGTCGGTGTTTTAAAGGTGATCCTCCCTTCCTCGCTCTTCTCGTCCAGGGGCACAAAACCGCCAGTTGCGCTGTATGCTGCCATGTACGACCCCGACATGTTACCCAGGATTACTAGGTTCCTGTCGCTGTCGTAGATCGCTGCCTCAGCTTCGCCCGATTTTATCCGTAGCAGTTCCTGCGAGCCGCGGTGATAAGTCTGCAAGATGGAGTTGCAGGTATCCATGTTTACTTTCCGCGTTGCTCTGGTGACTGCCACGAACTCGATGAAGGCGTTTTCCATGTGGTCTTGCGGCTCCCTAGCCGGTCTGAGTTTGGGGGGGATCACTTGTCCCATGTCTGCTCTTGTGTGGGGGCCAGTGGGGAGTTCCGATCCGTGGCGGGGAGGTGTCTGTGTGAACTTTTCGACCGCCGCTTCCATGGACAGGGCCCTTTCCGCTGCTCTTTTTTTTTTTTGCACTGATTGGACACTCCTATTGCGGGTCGCCAATATGGTGGAGAGTATGTGGTTGGGTTCATTGCGCTTCTGTTCTACCAGACATCTTTCCTGCATCACCCGTTGTTGCAAGCGTTCAGACCCACTGACGTGGGGGTTAATAATCGGGTGATCCCAGCAGTCCGTGGGAATCAGTTTGGCGCCTGGGTCCCGGGATTGGGCCTTAAGGAAACTTAAGTTTTGTCCCCTGTCCTGTGCCAGCAGGGTGGTTGGTCAGCAGTAGGTCTAGTAGAGTGGGGCGCCTGACCAGCGATATCTGGTATACTGGTAGGGTGGGCTACCAATTGCATCAGGCTGTGCGAAAGAGCGAAGCGTCCTTACTGCATGGTTAGTTATAAAGGATCCCAAACAGGAGTAGTGGTGAGAGTTGAAGTTCCCCAAACATACCATCTCAGCAGTAGGGTACCGCTCTTGCGCTCCATCTACCACCCGGCTCATGTACTCAAAGAGCCGAGTTGTCTTTGTGCCTTGTGAGTTTTGTATGGGGTTTGTATAGGCACATGTATATAGGGCTCTGAAAGCCCAGGTTTACATGCACCCAGGGGACGGGAAAGGAGGAATCTCTAGGCAGCACAGACGGCGACAACATACATCCGAGCAGACAAACAGACAGACCCCGGCTTTCGTGAGAATTCTCCTCAAGCCCGTAACCGGGGTGCTGGAGGTAGGATGTGTCCACTGGACGTTGAATTTGTGTCTCTGTCAGGAAGAGCATGGCGGGCCGTCCCATCTCAAGATGTTGGAGGACGGCAATAAGGTTGGAGTATTCCTATTTGCGCTGTCATGAGAAAAATAAAGAACGGAAGCGTGAAAAGAAAGAGAATTGCCACGACATTGGAGAAGAAGCGCGGTGAACTGTTTCTCCTTTAGTTTGTCGACAGAGGAGCTGTGCTGACCTGAAGGGGCTCCAAACCCCCTTGGACGTAGTCGCCGGGTCTCCACCATCTGGTCACCGACACGACGATCTACTCCGGGATAATGCTCGGTATAAAAGGGAAGCTTCTCAAGGTGGTTAGACTTGATTGAGCCCCTGTACCATACCGCGGGCGTCCAGCGGAAAAACCATTTCAACTGGTCTCCCTGGCCAACGGATCAGCTTAGTCCTCCTGACAATAGATAGACAGAATCCACCAATATTCTCGCAATATCACATCAACAATCGGGTTATACACCAGCTGATCCCGAAACGCGACGTACTCATAGATACGCCTTTTGACGGGTGTTTCGCCGCGTGTACGGTGGTAGCCACCCAGGTGGGTCTTTACCCTACCACTGGCTGAGATGCTGGAATCTCAACAAATCCCTTAGTCGCCTCTTACGATATCCACGGGAAGAGAGGGAACAGTGATTTTTAGTATTCTTTCTCCATCACCGCACGGAATTATTACTGTATATCTGAAATTCTGCATAATACGTTGTAATTACTAACGTCCAAATATTTTAATTTAATGCAGAAACAAGTATAAATAAATTACCATGATTCAGATTCAGACGAAATTATGAGTAAAAATGATTATTAAACAACCCCATTACTTGAAGCAAATAAAATCCTTTCATCCTTTTTTTATTAACTACCGCGCTCATTAAATCTATCTGTCTGGTACGTGTTTCACTATACAATATCAAACATATGTACAAGTATCACAATAATTGATTGTTGTACCATTTAAATGAATTTCGCAAATAAAATTAAAAAAAAAACGGTAAGTTCATGATGAATACACAAAATCGTAAAACAATATCACTTATCGTCAAAAACCTATCTGAAATCCCAAAGGAAATCATTCCCCTATCTCGAACGACTAAGCTCTGTCTTATAATGCATCGTTATCTAGGCTAGTTTAGTCTTCGTGTGCTTACCGTATATTATACCAAGAAAGGAAAATATTTTTGCATTAGAAATATAAAAGTTCTCGTACTTGTGCGGATGCGATTTGGCTCGGCAATGTATTTTTCCATATTTGTAAAACTGTATAGACAGATAAAGAGAACATGAATATTATATTTTAGCATTTTGTTTGGTAATATGCTTAAGAATAAGCATAAGCATATTACCCAGCACACAATGCTAAAATGGCTGTTCTAGCACTAAAATTTTTGCTTAGTAGTAAACATTTTTTTGTTTAACTTCAGGAGGCAAACAAGCTTATGTCCCGCCTATATAAAGCGGTTACCGTAGTTCATGAACGTTTGCAATACAAATAGTATCACTCGCCCGTTTTCACCGCCGCTGCAACATAACAATTCCTCAGAAGTTAACCGGGGTCTCCATTCTCTCACAGAACCACAACAACTCTCAGGAACTTATTATTTAGCTGCTAGACATTCTCCAGTGATCCTCTAAGTTTTTAATGTTCAACTGTTTAAAAGTTTTAATAATTTTAGTTGGTTTAATATGTGTAAACTGAAAAAGTTCCACACTAGGTTCTACATTTTCTTTTAATAACTCAGCAGCACCATATGAAGATGAATTAAGGGAGATAATGGTAAGGGATATTGATAAAGTAGTCTTGAAATAGATCTGCTACTTGTTTAACGTCTGTAATACTTCGATTGTTTATATTTTATGGAACACCTATTAACCCGTGGCTTATATTTACCAGTTTCTTTAGTAACAATTTCCCATACAGCCTTATTTTATTTGATGATTGCTTAATTTTGTTTTTAATATACATAAACTATGCTCCTCTGCAAACATTTTAAATATTTTGGAATAGTTCTTGACATAATTGACAAAAACTGGGTCAAGTCTGTAACACTTTTCTGCATACAAATCTTACATCTTGTTAGAATACCTGTAGTTGCCCAATCATTAAACTCAAATTTATTTGAAATATCAATTTTGTTAGCATTTAAATATTTTCTCAAATTCACTGGATATAGATATATATACAGATATATAAACAGATCGGGGTTTTTTTACCAATAAAGAAAATCCGTATCGTCTACAGTGTAATCCAATAATTGCAACCTGTCCTCCAATACATTGTCGTATCTAATAAGTCTATTTCTGGTCATTGGTCTGTACAAGAGATGATTTCTCAAATCTGTATTATGTGAACCTTGACAAACTACCAACTGACCGCAATGATCTGAGGGCAAGGTGCCAATTATTGTTTTATTTATATGGTCACAATTACAAAAAACAATATCGAGACCAGTTGCAGATGTGGCCGTTATATGCGTAGGCTCCAGAAATAGATTTTCTAGATGAATGTATTTAAATAAATTAAAAAATCGAATACTTGTTTGTGTTTCTACTAATATATTAATATTGAAATCACCGTAGAAGATTGTCTTTTTGCTTTTCTTAAAATTTCCTCCATTACTAGCTCAAATAGCAAATAATCGCCACTAGGAGATCTATATACATAAATAATTATATAATTTTCTAATTCAGTATATATACAGCATTCAATAGATAGCTTAACAATATCCAAACATTCTTTGGCTTTTTGGTAATTTTTTAACACGATCATTGACCAACCTCTTATTGAAGACTCTCTATTAAAGCAAGCAAAAGCTGACTTTTTTTTTAAACTACGTCGGGAGGCATACAAGCATACGGTCCACCTGATGTAAAGCGGACACCGTAGCCTATTAACGCTCGTAATATATTAAGTATCGCTCGTGCGATGCCTCCTCTGCTGCTCACACAGCAACTCCTTGGGAGCTTACTGGTGACCTCACTCACGCGCAGAAACACAACAACCCTCTAGCGAGTTGTTATTTGGCTGAGGTTTTCTGTGTGGTGGAGGTACTTCCCCAGATGAGCTGCTTTGATGCGCCTTTCCTCTCTTTAAACATCAAGACCAAGATAAACAAACACGCTTATGCACACAAATGTTTGCCTTGTATGGGAATCGAACCTACGAGCGTTGGTGTCAAAGTCGCGTCATTCACAACTGAGCCACCGAGCTTGTCAGACTATTTTATAATTACTAATACTAAATTACATTTCACTTTTTTAACCAATGCTCAATCAAACATAAAATATCAATGTTGTATTTTTCCATAAGCAATTGTACAACATTTTCTCAGCCAGGAAAGCCTTGAATATTTTGGTGTACAAGATTAAAGTTTTGCTTTTGTTTTGTCTCACTGAGCAGTTTAAATCTGCAGTCAAATCGATAAAATTAGTTTTAATTTGTCGTTTACAATGTAAACTGTTAAAACTATTGACATTATAAGCCACTAAAGTGGATATGTTAATTCTAGATTTAGTTGAAAGATATAATATACCTTTTTTTCAAATAAAAATCACTAATAAAATTATTATTATTAAAAAATACAAAATTGTCATTATGACAACGTATCAAGTGGTATAAGTTGTTAATATTGTATATATTAATATTCAATTTTGGTGTCTGGCAACACGTAACACGGTATACGGTAGTGTGCATAACAATATCCTATTTACTTTTAAACGATGCAGTTTATTCAATCCACTGGTTACATCCTTTTTTTTTAATTTTTATACTATTTCCTATTAAAAGAACAATAGTAGTTTCGTCATCCACCTGTATATTCATATTTTTATCAATAATTTGGCTATATATTGCATATGACATACAATAATTAATAATATCGCCTTTAACATGATTAAATACTCTTTCAAGTCTGTCAAACAACTGTCCAGAAATAAGTTAAACAGCCAATAGGATGCTACACAGCCCTGCCTAACACCACATTAGATGCTGAACCAGTCTGTACAGATCTCATTTACTTGTACAGATCAGATGTACATTTACACAGGCATTCGAATCCTAATACAAGGAATCCAGTGGCCGTATCAAAATACTATCCACCTCATACATGGAGAGCGTAGTGCAAAGTTCGTCCCTCGCCACTCTGTCATAAGCCTTTTCCAAAGCAACGAAGGCGCTGAAAACCATTTTGTATTTTGCTAAGGCTTTCTACATAGATCCCATACCCTTTTGAAACTCCGCTTGCACATCTCAAATTTTGATTCCGTTACAGACATCACTTATTCAATCAGAATCTTTGCATACTATTTGCCTACTACACTCAGGAGGCTTTTACCACGGTAATTCTTGCATTCCTGTTGTGAACCTTTGTACAGCGGCATAATCACGGACTTTACGCAGTCGCCTGGTACACGGCCGGAATGCCAGCATACGAGTAGGTTGAATAAAAGATACAGCAGGCCTGCTATGATTCCTTCATGCACTTTGAGCATTTCGGCAGATATTCTATCGTCTCCACCTGCTTTATCCATTTAGGTAAACATATTCATCAATAACTTAGAGTTTAGTGCTTCGAACCGTGACCGGCATTGGCTATGTTCATCTTGAGACCTATCTATCTATCTATAACTTCACGCCAAATCCCTTGCGGAGTAGGCAATGAGAACCGAGCGCCACGTGACTCGATCCTTACATATCTCACTCGCTTCTTTAACATTAATTGCTCTTCTCATGCACGCTCGCCGGTTTCTAGGGTTCCTGACATCACCTTCTGATAGAACACGACCTATGTGGTCATAGTAGGTAAGTCTTGGCCTTCCCCGGCTCCTACATCCTTCCACTTTTGCATTGTATATCTGCTTCGTCATTCTTTCATCTTGCAGTCTATCTACATGTCCGAACCATCGGAGCATGCCTCTTCTTATTTTAACACCGACGCTTTAGACCAACTCTGTTTCTAACATCATCATTGCGAATACAGTCTACAAGCCTTACGCCACAAATTTTGCGCAGCACTCGCATTTCGACCGCGTTTATTCTACTTTATCTTGAGACCTACCTGACTGGAAACACTGAAGGTCATTGAACATAGCGCTAAAGTCCTCCAGCAACATCGTCATGAGAAATTTATCGTCGGCAAAACGAAAATGAGTGATATATTCGCCACGTCCAAGAGTGAAGTGCAGTGAAGAGTTTCGGGGACATAATATTCGGCATCGCTGGAGAGATTTTAGTACCGCCCATGTCTCAATGGGTCCAAAAGATTTTTTATAGTTTACTTCCCAGTCTTCTATATAATATGGTGGAGGGTATGTATATGCCGACATCGCAGATGTGGAAAGGCGAGTGAGTGCTGGGAATAGTGTGAATGGAGCGTTGGGAAAACTTCTTGGCAGTAAAAACCTGAGCCAGAAGGCACAGCTGGCTATGCACAATGCAATGCTGGTCTCAACGTTTACTTATGGAAGCGAGAGCTGGGTATGGCAGAGAGAGCATGAAAGTAGGATAAACGCGGTTGAAATGCGAGCGTTGCGCAAAATTTGTGGCGTAACGGTTGTAGACCGTATTCGCAATGATGAGGTTAGAAGCAGAGTTGAACTGAAAGAGAGCGTCGGTGTTAAAATAAGAAGAGGCATGCTCCGTTGGTTCGGATATGTAGAAAGAATGCAGGATGAAAGAATGACGAAGCAGATATACAATGCAAAAGTGGAAGGATGTAGGAGCAGAGGAAGGTCAAGACTTACCTACCATAATCAAATTGGTCGTGTTCTATCAGAAGGTGATGTCAGGAGCCCTAGAAACCGGCGAGCGTGCATGAAAAGAGCAATGAATGTTAAAGAAGCGAGTGAGGTATGTAAGGATCGAGTTACGTTGCGCTCGGTTCTCTCTGCCTATCCCGTAAGGGATTTGGTGTGAAGTTATAGATAGATAGAGATAGGTATGTATATGATCTACGGATCTCAAGCCTTTTCGGAATTTGGCTTGTTCGGAGGGCTGAAATTATCACCTCGTCTATGTGAAATTATCAAGTCACATAGACGAGGTGATTTGTGATGACTCTCGAAAACAGTACATAAACGCGGCTAGGATGATCTATATTTCTTCATGGCCTTATTACCCCTTTTGAAGAGCAACATGACGAGGTTTCTGTTCCACGCTTCCGGTGTTTCGCTGGAGTGTATGATGGAATTGAATAACTTCTGAAGGACTACATGTATTGGCATTCCGCCCGCTTTCAATAATATATTATTATATAGAGATATACCGTATCACTGAATTCTCTCTGTATATTTGGCCAGGGACTTAGCGTGAATGTATAGATAGATAGATCTGAACTAAATCCTTATGACAATTCTAGCCGTCTTGCAAATCCACAAGAGATAATGATTATACAGAGGTCAAAATGTAATATAATATGTGAGTCTTAGCTGCACATGATGTACCTATGCCATGTACGTATATGATATATATATATATACATGGATGGATAGCCAAATCAACTTTTTACAAAACTTAGTTATTTTACAAAAAAAAAAAACACCGTTATGTAACTCAATCCGGCTTAACGCTGTTTTGGTTGAGATTACAGCTGCTGTTGGATTAAGTTACAAATGTACCAGATAAAAATAACCTATAACATTTTAACCATGTTCTCACTCACATTAATGAACAGTTTGTGACATATTATTAATGTTGTCCTTAAAATCCGCTTTCACTTAGGGTTGTTTTCACTCATATTACTCGTTTTATTTATAAATTACGAATTCTATACCACCGTACTATATTCAATACGTTTTTCTAATATTTCAGTAAGAAAACGATAAACTACATTTCTTGTGCAGGGACGGCTTTTGGTTTTTAAGATTATTTTTAACATTGTGTTATTGTAGTATTTAAATATAGTACAATTAAAAAACAGCACACTTCTTCCATGCGTTATCCTGTTTCCTAATCCATTTGGATTACCTGGGTCTGCTGAAAACATTGATTTTGATATGAAGCGACTGCCATCATACCTTCACAATCTAGACTATAACCACCTATATACCTTTTTTAGGTTAGGTCACACGTCTTACAAATTATAAATTCCTAGACGTGCATGTTTTCTCATGCGGACAATAACATACGAAATAATCATTACTAAAATAAATTTGAGAACAGAAACCTGAAAGGCAGGTCCGTCGTATATGGAGTACCCGGAGATAGTTTAAAGAGTCAATAAATAATTAACAGAATAGAGGCTTAAGGTGCCTGTCATGTGTATTAGAATTTTTCCACAGGTACACATAGCCGGTACCTGAAGAAAATTCTGATACACCTAACAGGCCGGTACACAAAGACTCATCTTCTACGGGTGAATATCAAATCTAAAAAACATATATGTGATGATAATATGCATTTACTCTCTATTTGTTTATATGTCAATATTTTCCCACCAAGCGAAACGGTATTGGTTATTGGTAACTGTACGCTTCAGACAACAAAAATGCCTCTAATCGATCCATTCAATAATATCTCAACAACTGGGCGATTTTATTTTTATACATTATGTATCAACCGCGAGTCCAACTTGAATACCGAGTCTTTGTAGATTCTTTTGATCCCGTAATTATATTTGGTGGTAAGGGATTTTTGATAGTTTCTAAAATATTTATTGTTTGTGATGTTTCTGTAATTTTTATCTACTTAAATTATTCAACATTTCTGGCTATGTGAACTACAATAAAATTAAGTTTGGAGGAGGTACGGTATCCATGCGTTTATCGCAAACCTCGATCTTTAAGATCGATCATTATATTTTTAACTGTTTAATATGGAATTCTAAAATTAGTAGGTACCTACGTAACAGTAATACCTTTTAACAACAAACGGGTGCCTCAAACATGTCAGTCTCACCCAGTTTGAATCAGTACCCATGTTTAAACAACACGTTAATCTTGTTTAGAATTCGAGGGCGTGATCAGTTGAATTCTGATTTATCGGATCTAGATTAGGAAGTGGCGTGAATATAGTTTTATGTACACTATTTACATTTGAGAAATACATCTTATAAAGTATTATCACATAACAAAATGTTGAATTTTGTTGATGGATTATTTAGAATTAAGCTATTAGTTGGTGTAAATTTAGAGCGCAACCGAACCTCGCCTCCATGTAATACATCTGATTACCAAATAAAGTTAAGATGAAAGAGAGGTAAGCTGCATTCGATTAGGACCTGCTCGAACTGGGATGTGATTTTTCCAGTATTTATTTCTGTGATCGATGATGTATTTATTATTCGACAGCAGTCCTCTGGAAGGTGATTGAGAAAGACTACAACTGAAGAATTTCCGTCACTAGGAAACTCCTTATGAGATAGAGAGAACAATGTGCGAGCTATATTGGCTAAAACAATTGTTGTATTCTGATTCCGAGTTTGATAGGTAGATGTAGATGTTATCAATAATACTACATTCATATGATTATTATAATTTTATATATTTTTAAATTATGATTGAAGATGCGGTATTAGTACACGTTGATGAGGTTACATATCTTAGATGCTCTTAGATGCACTTTTAGCAGGGATGGTACCTTCCATTCCTAATTTAAAGAGACGAGTAATTGCAGTAACTGTACTAATGTCAATGAAGCATTCGGGAAAGTTCTTGGTTGAAACTAAAAAGTTGAACCAGAAGTCACAGCTGTTCATAATGTGATGCTAATCCTAACACCAAGTTAAGCGTTGCGCAATAAGTGCGGCATAATGCTTATAGACCACAATTGCAATGATACTATAAGAAACTAAGTTGGTCTGGAGGAGAGTATGTATGTTTGGATGAGAAGAGACATGCTCTGTTGGTTAGGACAAGTAGAAAAAATGAGGAGAGAATGTAGAAACAGTTATAACGAAAGTAGAAAAATGTAGGAACCGAGGAAGGTCCAGACTCTCTTACGGCAACTAAGTTGGTCGAGTTTTATCAGAAAGTTATGCGACGATTTAAAAAGCGTGCATGAAAAGAACTGTGAATGATAAAGAAGCGAGTGATATATGTAGGGACCAAGCCATGTAGCGCTCTGTTCTCTGACAATTTCGCAAGACATATTTTATTTCCATAGGTTACCATAACAGCGTACCATCTAGTAGGATGTACGCCTATTTGACATCTTAGCGATATAATGAACAGGTGTGTTTGGGCCGCCATATTTATATTTATTAAAAGTTTATATTTAGCATCATATAATCGGTCAAAATAATGCATTTTCACGATAGTTTCTATTCACTGTTCATTGATTTGAAATACAGACCTATTTTAGGTAAGTCAGACTGACGAACGGACGGACACACAGACAGTACGAAGGCAGTTTAGACAAATAATAAGAACTACAGAATTAGAATCAAACTTTACATAATCCTGTCACGTACAATTCGCTTTTTGATCAAAAGTGTCGTTTTACCTTTATTAGTAAAACGTGTACAAAGTTTAATCAAAGTCAAACTTTTATTTTATGACACTGAGTTAAAAAAGTCATAAGTCTTAACGATAACACAGGAATCCGCGCTTAAATTTTTTGGGTGGCAAAATGTTGATTACGACAAACGTAATAAAAACTTTCTTTATACTTCTGGTCTAATTAAAGAAAAATGACAAATTCATTATTCTTGGGCTCGTTAAAACAGTATTTTTCAAAAGAAATTAATTACAGATGCTGTGTTTTTTCGACTTTAACGCATTCATGTTGAAATTCTTTTGTGTCTGTCTTCTGATGCGAATATTCTGATTTGTATTTAATCTCAATGTCTTTGTATAGTCTAGTTGAGAGAGCCAATATGAGACAAAATAAATATTTATAATGGCACGAATATATTTGTTTATAATGACACAATCAGTTGGATAGGACAAATTACACACCACATGAGTTGATCCTTACACACCTCACTCGCTTCATTGACATTCATAGGTCTTGTCATGCACGCTCGCCAGTTTCTAGAGCTCCTGATATCAATTTCTAATAAAACACGAACAATTTGGTCACGGTAGGTCGATCTTGACCTTCCTCTACTAACCAGTAGGTGTGCAAACCAGAGTGTCGGCTCCAAAATTCTCCTCGGTTATATGTGTAAAGTTTAATAAATATTTTATTCTAAAATGATTTGAAGAATGAGGGAAGACAGATGGTTTGTAAGTGATTTGGCAAAGCTATAAGATATTAGAAAAAAATGTACTTATACTGTATTACTTACTTGTTCTTATACCATACATAAGAAGAGCAATGAATGTTAGTGAAGCGAGTGAGGTTTGTAAGGATCGAGTCATGTGGCACTAGGTTCTCTTTGCCTACCCCGCAAGGAATTTGGCATAAAGTTATAGATATTTCTTAAGTTATACCTTGGCATTATAGCGAGCAAAAGAAGTTTTTTTTATCCGACTTTTATGGAAAAGGTATAACGGTATGGTAAATTAGTATAGAAAACATATGCCGGATGCCAATTTCAAAAAATCTTCGCATAAATGATAAATCATGCAAACATAATCAAAAATAGTTAACTCCCAAGCTCAAAAGTCTGTCTCACCTCGAAAGCTGAAATTTTCTTTTTATCTATAATGATATATAAATCAGAAAGAGTTTGAACACTCTAATCTCTAGAACGTCGAATCGAACGAAGTCGAATTAAAAAAATAAATTTTCTGCATTTAATAGCATTATTCTTGAGGAAGATTTAATAGACTATTCAATATAATATGCCGATATGCGATACGATCATTAGAATCTGACGAAAAAAAGAGATAAACGGTTCCCAAGGGATACCGCAAAGTCACGGGCGTCAGCTAGTAATGTATACGTACAATATAATACAATGTAGACGTGGTTCAATAACGTAGCCCTTTCCGTAAACAAATGACATTTAATTCAAAAGTAATAAACTTATATACTAAGACAGACATACACAATTACAGACAGACGTTATCTATTTTAACTAATCAATTAACTAGATGCCGACCAGATTAGGCTATCTAATCGATATCATATTTTTATGCACTGACATCACGTGTACATATATTTCGGTGTAATATCACTCCCCCTCCAAAAAATAATAATATTATGTAGCTGCTTCCTGAAGTGTGAATGTGACAGGGTAGAATAGTGCCTTTTATTTGATCGTGAACCGAACCGTTTTTGTCGAGTTCGTTTACTACGCTCATTCGGAGCGATTACTTAGGGCGTGCTGTGATATGTTTCATGTTGTGTCTTCTTCATGATCGTTGAGAAGGAATGCGGGTTTACGGGGTCAACAGATATGCACATTTGCCTTTCGCCGATTTGAATTTTGAAGAGTTTGTCTGTTCTGTCTAACACTGGGTATGGTCCCTCCATGACGATCGCACCTGACGAAAACATGCGAACATTTTGAGAGTTCCGAATGTACGAATATCGATTTTCTTTTTTGTACATTCGTTACTTTGTTCGTGTTATGGCCGAGCTGTTCAATGAATTCCCTGTACATCTGCTGGGTCGAGTTGATTTCGAAAACTCGCCAGGAAATCGTAGCTGTGGTCCGTATAAAATCACGGCTGTGCTTAACCCGGTGTCTTGACGAATGCATATTCTTAGGCCGAACATTACTATATAGGCAGTTCGTCAACCCAGTTTACTGTGGAGTGTCGTGCTAATAGTGCTGCTTTTAAGGAGCGATGCCATCTTTATATAGTTCCGTTCGATTGTGGATAGTAGGGCGTTGACCTGATTTTTTCTATTACCATTATATTGCGAAGATGCGCAAACATTTCTGATTCAAATTGTCGACACAGGTCTGTGTTGATACTTTCAGGTGTGCCGAATTTTGTTATCCATCCGTCGAAGGTCCGAAAGGTCGAAGCGACGGTTTCGGCTGTTACGTCTGCAACGGGAAATGCTTCTGCCCAGGACACACAACGATCGATTATTGTTATTACGAATCTTTTTCCTCGCGAGGTCGCTAGCGACCCGGTTATATCCGTATATATATATGGGAAAAGCGCCGAGCAGGCAAAAATGACCCGAGCGAAGATATAGTGTGTCTAGTTACTTTGGCCTTTTGGTATTGTAAGCATGAGTCACGCTATTTGTTTCACCCGAATTCATTCTAGGTCAAATGTATTTTTGTGTTAATAATTTCCTGGTAGTTCGTTTTCCGGGATGACATAGATTATGTATGTTATCGAATATTGATATTTTCATTGATTGGGGAAAATAAGGTAGATTTTTCCTGTGGAGGTGTCGCAATAAACTTTGTTTGAATAATCGTGCTATAGGTACTTAATTTTGAGGGATTTGTTTCGTTGGAGTGCATCAAGTTCAATCTTTAATTGCTTCATTAAAGTCAAAGTCAAAATCTTTTTATTCCGTAAAAATGGCTACATTTGTTTGGAATCGTCACAATTTTTTTCCCTACCGTGCAGTTCATGACTAGGTGAGCACTGATAAAAATACTGCCAAAAAACTCAGGCATCCCTCTTTTGGTGTCCAAACAAATTAAAATATTTTATTAATTACATTATAATTGGATCGACTCACTCCCAGGCATTTTTATCATTAATATAGTCAGATACTTTATAATATGCCCTGCTACACAATTTGGCTTTAATAGTAGTTTTAAATTTGTTTATTGACAATTCTCTTATATTGCTGGGAAGTTTGTTATAGAACCGTATACATTGCCCCATAAAAGAATTACTTATTTTGTGGAGACTGCTTGCATGTAACACAAGATTATGCTTATATCTAGTATTTTTTTCATTATACACAGTGTATCGTTCACTGATGGTTTTTTTTTTTTTGAAAAGGCTTGCATGAGAGGGTTGTGGTCGGTGAAAAGTGTGAGTTCTCTCCCTTCTAACAGTCTTTGGAAATATTTGACTGGCATATATATACCTAACAGCTCCTTATCGTATGTTGAGTACCTCGTTTGGGTTTCACTCAAACTTTTCGAGAAGAGTGGTTGCCAGAAGGGTTTCTATGTGATGTTCCGCCATGAGCTTAGGCTTGCTTTTCAAAGAAAATGGTCTGGTTTTGTGTTAGTTCAAGTAAGTGCCTGATTTTATGCTTACAAGAAACGATTGTTACGCATGGTTATTTTATTCTGATACTAGTTACAGGCATCGTTTGCTTAGTAACCTTATCGATCAGCTTACTTCCAA
Source organism: Pyralis farinalis (assembly GCA_947507595.1). Lineage (NCBI taxonomy): Eukaryota > Metazoa > Arthropoda > Insecta > Lepidoptera > Pyralidae > Pyralis > Pyralis farinalis. Next base: position 25,422,461 of record OX382272.1, on the reverse strand, counting down.
CTAAGTCAACGAGTAATTTGTGAAGGTGGAGGAAATCAGCGCCAATTATCGACGTGTTTAAGTCGGTTATGACGTATGTCCATTGTAATGGTCGTCATAATCCCAAGTTTAGAGTTAATGTCTGTTCACCATAAGTATCTATTCTGCTATCGTTTGCTGTGTACAATTTGTAGCCTGTAGCATGTTTCTGTTTGCTTGGTTTTCTTTTTAAAACTGATATATTTGCTCCAGTGTCGATCAAAAACCTTTCGCCGCTTTGTCGGTCGGCTAAAATAAATCGGTTATACGAGTGAATAGCACAAGTTTCCGCCCTGACCTGTGCTAATTAAAATTTCCACGACGTTGCGATTGTGACTCTACTCGATTATTACATGCCCAAGGTTGTTATATCAGGAATACAACATTTGTACGCTCTGTTGTTGAATTTATTATGAAAATATAAAAACGGCTCTTAACCTAGACCTAGACTGATCGTAAGCGCGGGTAGAGCCGCGTCGAATCTTGGGTTTGTGTTGCGTAGCGCAGCAATTTCAATTCGCAAGTCAGCCATTTGATTTGCTATTGTAGTAACAAAAATTATTTCGCTCACCGAAGAGACATTCGTGTTGCTATTTTTAGAACTGTCCATTATTCTGTCTGCTAACTACTTAGCTTTTCAGTGGTTACATCTTTTGTTATTGCGAGAACTGTGTATATTGAGCTAGGGAGTTACTTTAGCCACGGCATCCGGATGGCATAGTCGTTGAGTTTTCCTCTACTTAGCTCTTTTATTCGTCTTAAAGTTATGAGGGCTTCTGATAATCTTCTGATCCTGTAACAACTTGTTGAAAGTGTGTTGTTTCGATTCTTCATAACAACTAATTAGACGATATTTTATGGTGTTGTATTTATTTTCTTCCAGTGGGTTGGAGATAGTGTCACTAATTTGATATATATCTTCTTTTGTGAGATGACCGATTACCTAGTTGTACTTGTATTCGTACCCTTGTTTTTGTGAGGCGACTATGGCTTCGAACTGGCTGAACCAAATCCTGGGCTGATGTTTCCAGAAGTGTGGTATTCGTTCTGATACGCTGATGGTTGCAACTTCGATTTCTGCTGGCGTGTTTTACGTTGGCGTGGGTCGTGCCATTCTGGCAGTTGACTAATTGTTTTGCAGAATTAGGGTAGCTCGTAGAGTAGCGGCTTGTCTGCGTGACGTTTGCGTAGTCGTGGTTCCATAACATATACCTTTCCGTCAACAAATGACACTTTTAATTCAAAGGTAACAAACATTATATAGTAAGACAGACAGACACAATTGCAGACAGACGTTATCTATTTTAACTAATCAATTAACTAGATGTCGACCAGGTAGGCTATCTAGTCGATATAATGTTTTTATGCGCCGACATCACGTACGTGCATATTTCGGCGTAATAGTATACAAGGAATGTGGATGAATGTTTTGTATCTCGGAAAGGGCAAAATTGAAGTTTCAACATTTGTGTGAAGAAAGAATATTAAATATGTGGTTTTAATATTCTATTCGATTCTAAACTTCTACTTTCAATACAAGTAAGCAAATATGTTTTACATTTTCCTGAAAATCAACCAGGGATGAAATAAAATAAATAAACCTAGAAATCGATACACTTGTATCGATATTTACCTTTTTAATCCTACATATTGATATCCTACTTACCGACTTTTAATCATCATCATCAACCAAGCGTTAGTCCCGGTCGCGTCTCAAGCTCTCACTTTGGAGCCCGGGGTCGTTCGATACTACCGACTTTTAATATTTGTGATCAAATTCGCCTGTCTTCGACTTTTATAATTCCTGAAAAAAGCTACATTCATTTCTGTAGTAACTTTAAATATAATTACAGAGCTTATTTAATTTATAGAACATCAATATTTTCACTAATTATTGACAATTCTATTGATCCATGTAACCTTCCTTTCCATAGCTACCGATGATTACCTCAGAATCAGGCATTCTTAACACAAATACTGGTACCTGTAACACACACAACAATTCTTGGCTGCCAGCCAACTAATTAGTCATGTAAATGGAAACTACACAACGCACTGTTTGGCGACAGACACGAACATAGATTATATTAATCATAGAAGAGGCATAAGCAGTTCAAATTTATAAAATTAAAATGTTTTTTATAAGATCTTGCCGTCTTTATATTATATCTCAATGCTCTAAGCTTAAGATTAATGGAATCGGACAACATTTGGAAAAGTGATTCAAATTAATCTTAATAAATACTATTTTACATAAATAATATATTTAAATGATTCAAAACTATGTCTAAATATTATTTATTCAAAAGGGCGCGTAAACGATGCACTGATCCCAGAACGCGTGACGGCAATCGTGTGTAAATAAACAACCTGCCCTAAAAACTATTATTGTAATTAAGTGCTACAAACAAACATAACAAGTTATAAATAAGTTATTTAACTAGTACAAACTTACGATAAAATTTAAGATCAAGAATACAACAATAACTTTTGCGACTGGTTTGATTACACACAAATGACGTCAGGTGTCAGATTATGTGATCTCAGCGATCGCATAATCTTTAAATATAGTTACGTCATTAGCGATTATTTATGTAAAATATTTTTATGGTGATAAACAGCGAACTTCGCTGGTGATAAATATCCCTGTTGATTAATTTATTTACTTAAAAAAAATATTATTCACTTAAATAAACAAATTTGAATCACTTTTTCGAATGTTACCCAATACCTTATTGTGTTGGTCCGTATTTCATCTTAATATCCCAAAGCATGTATTAATTATTATAGTTGCTGATCTCTCTGTGAATAATCTTCTCAAATTTTGGATTATTTGACGTGCATGCTCATTAAAATTTGCTTCCAAAATGGCAGCCAATTTAGCAAAAATCGGTGAATGCAATTTGCTGTTGTAGCTAGCATATCTACTGTTTACATTCAAAATTTAATTACACCACATGATAGCTTAAGTATTTTGCGCCGCCATTTTGAGATAATTTGGTTGCTTCATATACATAATTTCCTTTTAGTGTAGCTTACTTCCATTTAACTGTTCCGAATTCACGTAAAACTCACGGCTGTGTCCACAACATAGCCACACGTTACGTTTTTTATTATTACTATTAATGGACATACGCTGTCACGGGAAACAAGGTAACTAGTTTTCTCTCCGATACCGTGCACCATACGTATTTTGTGAATCAAGAAGTTTTGTTGTTGTTCTTGTTTCAGCTCTATTAGTTTTAAGTATTGTATGATGTATGTATATAACAATTGGTTCATAAACAAGACTTATATCGGAAAAGGACATGATGTCCATGGTTTATATATTTTGAATTAATAACTATTTTTGAATACAAATTCTGTTTTATCCTCTTCGGGATGATGTTACATAATTGGGTCGACCCCATGGAGAATTCAAATATCTTTGAGAATTCCGCAAGCCTTTGAAATACTTCTATGACATTATATATCAAAGGATGAACTAAGAGGGAATCCCTGTCTATATAATTTATTGAAGCTAAATCAATCGAAAGGATCTAAAATATACACTTATATAAAAAGTACTGTTTACAGTTTTTCCTTTCTATTTCTTTGTATTTCTATTCCACTTTTTGTGTTTTCAACCCTTTTTTACGTTACTGATTCTCTCGCGCTATATTTTCCAAGTATTTCGCAGTAACATATAGAACCTCGAGAATATTATGGTATAAAATATCAACGAAATCCTTTTACAAACTTTTGTGTCAAGTGTCCATAGCTGTATTTTTGACGCTACTCTTTTGCTTTTTATGTCGGTAGAAGAAGATAGAAGGAGTCCCACCATATCCCAAATTTTTATGTGGATTTATCTATAATGGGAATCTTTTCCAGGCAACCTTTACGTCTTAGCTAAGAACACTTTTTTATAAGAGAGGTAGGTAGGGCGCATCAAAGCAGCCCGTCTAGGGAAGTACCTCTACCTCGCAAAAAACCGCAACCAAATAACCCTAGAGGGTTGTCGTGTTCTTGCGTGTGAGTGAGGTCACCAGTAAGCTCCCAAGGAGTTGCTGCATAAGCAGCAGAGGAGGCATCGCGCGAGTGGTACTTAATATATCGCAAGCCTTAATAGGCTACGGTACCCACTTATAACAGCGAGGCCTTATGCTTGTATGCCTCCCAACATAGTATAAAAAAACATTGAAACATTATTATTAAAAAAATAAATGCATTCTTACTTATACTGTTTAAATAAAACTGTTTTGGAGCCCATGCTAGTGAAAAACAAAATAATTATGTAAATAGACATGGACTTCAATGAAGCCGATTTCTCTTTATTGTCGTAATTTCTAAGTTTATCTTTTTTATATCACTTAGGTGCAACAAGCATACCGTCCTCCTGATGGTTAGCCTACGGACACTCGCAAAACTACTTTTTTGTACAATGGTAGTCTCTAGGGAAATCCACAAATTACAAGACTAATGCATTGTATCATTGTAGGAGTTTTGAGCCGGGTCGACAAGACTATTGGCATCATATCAAACAATACAACCCACTGAACAATCGGTGGAGCATACAGAGGAAGGCAGAATATTTCCTTAAAGTTAAGAGCTCAATAGCGTGTGTGAGCTTAGAATTACGAGTATTAACAATTCTCACATCTCATCTTTGCATCGAATTATAAGGTCGTAGCGTATCTAGTATCCAGGTGTTCACGCCACACCCTGAATAGTCTAACTTGAGACTTGTGCAATAAAAGTCTTTGTTTCCATCGTAACGTATGATAAAATAATCAAGTCAAAAGCACATTTTTGCCTATTACATATTAATAATATAAAAAATGCTGTATATATAATAGACAGTTATTATGACTACAATGCCAGGCTCATGCCCTTCCTGACCTATTTCAAGCCAAACCTTTGTCAGCCTACTAAAAACGCCACATTTTTATTCCTCATTTCATTACTTTTTAGGGTTCCGTACCCAAAGGGTAAAACGGAACCCTATTACTGAGGCTCCGCTGTCCGTCCGTCCGTCCGTCCGTCCGTCCGTCCGTCCGTCCGTCCGTCCGTCCGTCTGTCACCAGGCTGTATCTCATGAACCGTGATAGTTAGACAGTTGAAATTTTCACAGATGATGTATTTCTGTTGCCGCTATAACAACAAATACTAAAAAATGGAATAAAATAAATATTTAAGGGGGCTCCCATACAACAAACGTGTTTTTTTTTTTTTTTTGATTTTCGCCCAAGAAAGTTGAAGACCCACAAAGGAAGGACCAACCCACACCCGGGTGTGCATTGGTCATTCCTTCGTGAGGGGCACCCTCCGGAAATAGGGAGGGAGGAGGTGAAATCTTTCAAAGATACCATTTCGTACGAACGAACTGATTATGTCGGATTTCCACCGACTAAAACACCCCCTGGGACTGCCTCTAGCCGGGAAGGCTACAAAGGCTTCATCTGAAGCGATCACCCCAGGGGAACGGGGTGACGCAACAACAAACGTGATTTTTTCGCCGTTTTTATAGATAATGGTACGGAACCCTTCGTGCGCGAGTCCGACTCGCACTTGGCCGATTTTTTAACTACCACGACGTCAAGCTTGCATGTCCAACATTTTGTTTTATCAGATTTAAAAATATAGCTTCCGCCTAAATAAAAAGCTTGATAATGACCCGGCTGTAGTTAACATAATATAGTGTTGTTTTTTAATGAAAGCACAGTCTTATATATTAAGTTAAGTTAATAATAAGTTAGGCAGCCATTTCACATATAAGACGAGTTTCGTTCTATTAAAATGTATAGGAGAAGAATATTTTATGTTTATAATATCTTTGAATGTATTGTGTCTGACGGAACTGATCAAAACTTGACTCAAACATGACTCAAACATAACGAAAACCTGGCTTGATTTACCTGTTTGGGTTATGTTCAAGTCAGGTTTTGTCAAGCCCGTGTTGAACGGATTTGTCTTTTCTATAACCGTGTCTTTATTTCCTGAAAACTATGCATGCTCAATAGAAATATCATTAGTTTAACAACAAACATTATTTAATGAATATTAAAAAGCGAGCGATGTACATAAAGACAGTGTCTTGTGGCGCTTAGTCCTCTCTAATTACTTCACAAGAAACATGCTGTCAGGATATATTTACATATACTTAAATTTAAAAATAACCTAGGAAGATTGGTGTAATATTAACAGTAGAATGTTACATAATTGTGAAAGCTATAAGAAATTAACAAGATGTAAAAAAACATTTACAAAACGTACGACTTATCTGTGCAAATGCCCAATAAATTATTGTTATATTTTAATAATATGTTATGATTACTGAAAACTATTGCTAGATACAAGAATAATTCTACTTTGTCTCTCATATTCATACAAATGTCAATTATAAGGTTTCCTTTTCCAGGGTTTCTGATTTGGAAATATAGAAGATAAAAGGGGAACGTTATATTTTATGTGACGCATTTTTGATGATTCTAAAAACCTGTAACCGAAACCTTCATCATATGTAATCACTTCAAATTTATCGTTACACAAACTTCGAAAATATTAGGAGCGTGATAGCGACCTTTGTGACAAACCGTTGGAAGGGCGGAAAGAGCGGCATAAATGTAGTAAAGAATCAGAAAGAATAACGTTTTGTAATAACTAATGTACATCGTGTTGAGGTGATGAACGCGTTAGTCGATCGAATCGATTACGCAAGTTAGGCAGTATCGACCGTAACCTGTTTATTGACAGGTTGAGGAATTCTAGATGACCAAAATACCTCTGTAATAGCAAAAACGCTACTGAATTTGGCGGAGTTGAATTTATACTTCCTTATTTTTTTAAGTCAGTTAAAAAGTAAATGTTACGTAGATAATATTTGAATCACGTTTTCATCAAACCCAATTTTCCCCGAACGAAGGGTATAATTTCCAAAGTTGAACACTGAAATGTACTTACATCCCATGCATATTTAAATGCTTAAAGTGTGTGACTCCCGACGAATTTGGGAGTTCGCGAAACGCCTAAGTATTTAATACTCCTTTATTATTAAATAAGTCTTTGAGTTACAAATTCCTACGTTAGGCATATATATCTATTGCCTAAAGCCAACTCCAAATATTTGTAAGTAGTGCTCACTGATGATTACCAAACGTAGCTCTAACAAAATAGAGATAAGGCAAGGCGCTATTTAGTAATTATTTACAAAAGCCTGTAGCTGAATAATAACACCTAGAAATTCTTCAAGCTAAATATAGTTGTGTGTCTGTCGTCGGTTTCAGTTGCTTTCGGTAGATGACCGTTAAGCAAATTCAGGTGTAAAAGTCCGACAGGAGAATTACCTGCACCTCACAGAAAACGATAGCCAAATAACAACTCTCTGGAGGGTTACCAGTAGTGAGTGAGGTTAAAATTCCTGGGAAGTCGCTGTGTTAGCAGCGGTGCCGGCAACGCTCGCGCGTTATTTCCTCTATAGCAAGCTTTCATAACAACTTTGTATCATATGAGCTGTATAGTTTAGCGCCTTGTGATGCTGTATAAGCAAATACACGTTGTACAGCCATCGGCTAAATCCGCAGAGCTAACCATCGACTGTACGGAAAATATGACACCTAGACTACCTATAATTCCCTAACTCCCTATTAAGTAGTTGACTCCCTATAACCCTTCTAGGCCCTACTATGCGCTAACGTCGCTAACACCCTAACCTAACCATATATATGCTATTGAGTGTACTGTGTTAGTGTAATGTCGTGTGTAAGTTATGCGTCGTGTGTGTATGGTGTGTATAGATATCAAATATCTATTAACAGAGACCTACGGTAACAGACGGAATTTGGGTAGAAAATAAGGTATGTGTACGACATTGAATGTACATCGCGAATGGTGTTTTCATTGCTGATCGATCAGACTCACAAGACCAATCATACTGACGACTAAAGGTGTCTTGGCCGCAGTGAGAGGAGGCTATAACTTGTGGTCTCCTAGGCAGGACATGTATAGCCTCAAGCCCTTTCAACTGATTACAGGGTACTTCGCACTAGAGTCAAACACCGCTTCTAGATAAAGAATAATTTTATTTACAAATGTTTGTATTATGTACTAGTCTTAATTACTATATACAAAGGCTACTTAGGATACTACCATGATCAAATTGGTCGTGTTTTGTCAGAAGGTGATGTCAGGAGCCTTAGGAATCGGCGAGCATGCATGAAAAGAGCTACGAATGTGAAAGAAGCGAGTGGAGTGTATAAGGACCGCGTCTTATGGCGCTCGGTTCTCTCTGCCTACCCCGCAAGGGACCTAGCGTGAAGATATACATACATATATACACACATACAAAGGATACTTTAGTGTCGTGTGTCGTTTGTGTAAACTGTCGACATAGCGAAATGTTTTCCGGTCATTGTTCGCGTTGAAGTCCACTGAACTATGCTGACACGACGATTTTGCTGCTGTTGCGTATTTAGTTTACACTGGCATGTTCGCTTTGAACACATGTTGTAGAATAAATGAATGACCTTTCTATACACGGTCACAATTTTTGGGAATTCAAAATATGTTTATGCAGTCAGTTGTAGTCAAGACTAGTATGGCTGACTTCATATTTGCGAACGATTTTCTTTCACAAACAGAATTTGTTGCAACGAGCAAGTTTAACAGTATGCTCCTGAGGAGTCACCACTCAGATCTCAGATCGCCAAGATCCATACAAGCCGTCTGATGGCAGCATGAGTCGAGTAGTATATAAAGGTACCATAAGCCTACCTTGGCATAACATATTGTATATATTGTTGTGTATCCTTATTTGAGAGAAATTAATGAAATATTGAATTTTATGTATTTGTATTGTTGTAAAAACAAATATATCATTTTGTTGTAAAAACAAATATATCATCAATTCTCCTGACATCACCTTCTGAGAAAATACAACCAATTTTTTTGTGTTCTTGCGAGCGTGTTTATATTTTTTGTTTTAATATAGAATAGGGAATATTAAAACAAAAAAATATAAACTAAATAGTACAATCTACGAGATGAACCTATATGTAACTGTTGATTTTAACTAAGAAATACAAATAGGACTTGTAGAGTTTCGTATTAGAGAAAGATAGTAAAGAGTGAAATGAGCGTTTGAAACTATAGGGAACCCTAACACTATTTCTGAAATAAAAGTAGCCTAAGTTACTTCTTATAACATCGGCTATCTGCCTGTGAAAGTTCCTAAATATGTCCAGCCATTTCGGAGATTAGCCGGAAAAGACAGATAAAATTTTTTTTTTGGGAATTAGCATCGTGTATACAACAAAAAGTTTAGTAAAAAGGTATTATTTTTATATTACATACATACATTTCAATTTTATTTATTTGTATAGAATATATAGATTTATAAAACCAACTCTATTATATGTAAGGATCGAGTCACGTGGCGCTCGGTTCTCACTGCCTACCCCGCAAGGGATTTGGCGTGAAGTTATAATAATAATTATAATAACTTTATTAGACCTCGTTCAAGTTTTATATAATTTATTGTTATGAACAAAACTGATTTATGTATATACGGTTTAAAATAAATACTTCCTTACGTCTAAAGTCTCGTGGAAAATACATTTCTGTCAGCTGGCGGATTAATATTTATAGCGGGTCGTATTAAAATTATATAGAAGCCATAAAATTTTTTCGCTGAACCCTAATAAAGGTCTTTATAACCTCAGCAACAGGCAACGCTGTGAAAAAAACGGGAAACGACATAAAGTTAACTCCACACGATTATTTTTAATTTTTTTCGTTAACTGATACATAATTCATCAAAACATTTCCATTGCTAAAACTTGGGTGACCTTACAGTGAATTGATGATATTTGTTTTTACTTCGTCGGGCGGAAAACTAGCAGATAGCCCGCTTCATGTGAAGGTATTACCGTAGCCTACATTCGTAATATAAGAAGTAGAGGTGGTGGCAGCACACCTCCTGGGTGTGATACCACTGATGATCAACTTGTTATTAGCATACTGGTGTACTTTCTCATTCGTAGAAACAAAAACAATCATTCAGACAGATGATGTTTTTCTACAATCTTCTGTAAGGCGAAGGTTCACTTCAGCAGTTTATGAAATATTGATGTGCTACATCTTTTTTATCAGTTTCTCAGTTTGTTAATTAGCGAGCATAATGGAATAAACATTGGAGAACCGACGCAACTATTTTGCTTTCAAATCCAACTCTCCACAACGGGTTAGTTCACGGATTAACTCGTGTCTCTTCGACTTATAGGTTAAAATGTCTGCGCATTGGACCATAAGCTTATCGGTGAGCCATGAAGCCGTTAAATTTCTAAGTTTTGACGAGTCAAGTATGCCTTCATGCGCTATCAAGTAGTTTATGGGTGCGACAGTTGTAAGATTAATTATGGTTTTCTTTTATTCCACTAAGATGGCAAACAAGCAAACTGTCTGCCTGATTTTAAATAGTCATCGTACCCAATGGACATTTGCAACAACAGGGGTGTCACTCGTTTGTTGCTGAGCCTTTTAAAACCTCTTTATGCCTTTATTAGCCTAAGAAGCACATGCTGTAGTTCCTTGGGAGAACCTTTGCGTGAGTTCATTAAATAACTTGAGAGTTCTCTGAAGAAAACTTCTCTGAAACTGCACTGTACGCTACCATTACGGTTCCAGCGTACGCGAGTGATTCTGATGACAGCATGAGTGGAGTAGTGTAGGTATAAAGGTACCATAAGCCTACCTTGGCATAACATAGTGTATCCTTGTTTGAGAGAAATTGATGGAATATTCAATTTTATGTATTTGTATTGTTGTAAAAACAAATATTATCAATTCTCCTGACATCACCTTCTGATAAAACACGACCAATTTTTTTGTGTTCCTGCGAGTGTATGAGGTTACCAGTCAGATTTTAATAAGTTGCTGTGTTAGCAGGCAGAGCGCGAGTGATACTTAATACGATGCAAGCGTTCATAGGCTACGGCATCCACTTTACTTACGGTGGGCCGTACGCTTGTATAACTCCCAACATTGTAGAAAAAAATCTACGAACTCAAGTAAAACCTTAATTACTGCTGACTAAGTTGACTTAACATTTTATTGCTCATTGAGTTGATTGTCCTTTGTTTTTTTTTTTTTACTTAACGATTACATATTGTAATTGAGACCTTAACTTTTCGTAACAAAGATTATATTTAATGGGTCTAAGTTAAACGGTGGGTTGCGTGTTTTGTATTATCCGGAAAATGGCTGTATACGACATGCGGTAATCGGATAAAATTTTGTTTATACGTCGTTTATACCGAGAGACAGTTTATAGACCGACCTATAAAGGACGAAGCTCGTGAACCTGTCTATTATTAGTACCGGAGCTTTTAAATATCTATCATCCTTTTTCTTCCGTATTTATCTACATGTGGCCGCTCATTCGAAGTGTTCGATGGATCTAGGGTAATCCATCCAATTACTGGCACTTTAAGAAGCGTTCCTGAAATAGTTAGAAATATTTCGAAATAATTCTTATGTCTTATGTGGTGTGAAATAGCTGTTTCTCCCTTTACAATACCTCTTGCATATTTTTTCCCGTACATTTTTTTTTTGTATATTTCTATTTTTCCCCCGTATTTCTTATAATATTTCTATAATTGATAAAAAGTATGATACTAAAGTAAACTTTATATCAATACATCACTTTGAGTCTTAATAGTTATTTAATATGAAAAAAAGATTTAAGGTATCCACATACAATTACCCAACTATTGACACATTTTATCCAAAGTATTGGCATCTTATTATTTATTTATAAATTTAAGAATGCCAATAATTGTATTTAGGTGAACTGATCATCTCGAAGAATCCAACGTATTCACATGCAACCTCCACTCTATGCCCACCTGATGTAAAGCGATTACCGGAGCCTATAAATCCTTGTATCACCTTAAGTATCACTCGCACAATGCCACCTCTGCTGTTAACACAAATACTCTTTAGGAGCTTACTGTTGACATCACTCACTCGCAGGAACACAACAACCCACCAGGGAGTTTTATGCGGCTGTTGTTTTCTGTGAGGTGAAGATACATCCCCAGATAGGCAGCTTTGATGCGCCGTACCTTTCTTTAAACGTCAAAACCAAGATAAACAGACAGTTCATGCACATAAACGTTTGTCCTGTACGAAAATTGAACCCACGAGCATTAGTGTTAATGTAGCGTTACTAACCACTGCGTCATCGAGCTCATCACTGAAACAGGTATGAGCATGAGGAAGGTATGACCAAAGTGGTGCGATCGCTGGAATCGACATTTGGAAAAACTTAATTTAAGTTGAATGAGAAGTTCATTCACGCTTTTAGAAAATAAAATAGTTTTGTAAGCTGTACCTTGTGTGGGTACGGTGAGAACCTGCGAAATAGGTTCTTCTAATTATACATATAAACATTTCCAGTATTCGAGGGTTATTTCGTCGCCGAAGGGAAACTAAAACATACGTAAAAAACATACTCTCATGCCAAGGTACATAAGTAAATTTCGGTGCGATAATGAATTTTACTTATCAAACAAAATGTATGAAAATAAAATAAATAAACCTTTCAAGGAAGTGTCACTTAGCTACGAACTTTTTTAAGAGGAACATACTTCCCCAGTCTGGCTTATTAAATATCACTTCGACTTCTCTTACGCCAGTTCGCTAGGTTCAAGGAGGATGTACCACGTACAAGTGTAGGCTCTGTCTTTAGATTAGGTATAATAAGTCACTTACGCCGTAAACTTAATTTTCTCTGAATACAATCTATCTATCTATAACTTCACGCCAAATCCCCTGCGGGGTAGGCAGAGAGAACCGAGCGCCACGTGACTCGATCCTTACATATCTCACTCGCTTCTTTAACATTAATTGCTCTTCTCATGCACGCACGCCGGTTTCTAGGGCTCCTGACATCACCTTCTGATAGAACATGACCAATTTGGTCATGGTAGGTAAGTCTTGGCCTTCCCCGGCTCCTACATTCTTCCACTTTTGCATTGTATATCTGCTTCGTCATTCTTTCATCTTGCATTCTTTCTACATGCCCGAACCATCGGAGCATGCCTCTTCTTATTTTAACACCGAGGCTCTCTTTCAGACCAACTCTATTTCTAACATCATCATTGCGAATACGGTCTACAAGCCTTACGCCACAAATTTTGCGCAGCGCTCGCATTTCAACCGCGTTTATTCTACTTTCATGCTCTTTCTGCCATACCCAGCTCTCGCTTCCATAAGTTAGCGTTGGGACCAACATTGCATTGTGTATAGCGAGTTGCGCCTTCTGGCTCAGGATTTTACTGCCAAGAAGTTTTCCCAACGCTCCATTCCCACTATTTTCAGCACTCACTCGTCTTTCCACATCTGCGGTGTACCTTCCATCCCTGCTGAAAGTGCATCCAAGATATACAAACTCATCTACTTGTTCCAACACTTCATCATCAATCGTAATCCTTACATTAGTTCTGGATTCTTCTCTTTCAAATACCATTATCTTTGTTTTCTTCGCATTCAGTAGATACAACCAAAGATTCATTTTTTATATTCAGTAGATACAAACAACTCTGAATACAACCTAATATATAATCGGTGCAACATGGAATTAGAGACAGAGTCTTTAGTCTTATGAACTCAATGCTGTCTCTAAACTTGAGAATGCCAAGGATCTCACAGCTCGCCCTGTATAAAATATAAATTCTAGCCGGTCTTCAAGTACATAGATATAGGTAGCTTTAAATAGTAACATTCCATGAACCATGAATAATTTATTTATATACCTTTCAGACGTCAGCACTGTTCACAAGTCGTGGATCGTTTGATATGAAAGTCTAATAAGTGTTTTGTCTCACGGAAACTTTTCAGTTTACATTTTCTATTTGCGATAGCACATCGTGATTTTATGTTTAATTTTTAATAGCAGGTGGCAATCATGTTTTATGTTCGCCTAATATCAAGTTACCATGGTACTGGCGTAGCAACTAGCTTCCTAGTTATTTTTATCTTTTTCAATTGTTTAAACAAACATAACCTATACAAATATCATGAGCACGCCAAACTAATGAGTTTCTCTCTCATGAGAATCTCTAAACATATATATTATACCCAATTTAGTGTAAATGTCTGTGTACTTAAAGTTACCTAGACACATACTGTCTCCGAGGTTAGGACCGGGATAGCATGTATCTAGGCAGGTAGGTTACTTATCCTAGCTCGAGAGGTGGCAAGGCAAGGCGAAGGTGTCTGACGAAAGAAGATCTGCGCGGCTCCAGAAGTCTCCTCGTTTAGCTACAGGGACTTCCACACAGGAATGAAGGAATTCACACAGACTTGGGAACCTTTATGGTGCGCTATTTCCGCACCCACGCCTGCGCCCCCATCCGAGATTTATACGCCATGACATCAAAAAAACTAAATTAAAACTATCTATGCTGGCTTAAGGAACTGGAACTCTTTGGCTGCATTCTCGCGTTAAATTGTTAATTGAAGCCTTTGTGCGAGAAATCTGGATGCGCAAGGATCACAAGTTGCCTCCGTTCACCGTATCACCACGAGCCATTAGCCTCGATCTTGAGCCATCTGCATCCGTCGACTCTCTATAAATCTTTTTAGTTCTTCTCTCAGAATGGGGGGAAGGGGTCATCCCCAATTGCGTGTACTAATACGGGGACACTATTCGATAATCTTTCTTCGCCAGTGGTTGTCATTTCTACGAGTACGAACTATATGGCCGACCACTTTAGCTTGTTTATCATTAGGATTATATCGGTTACCTTAGATCTACTGCAGATATCTTTATGTTTGATTCAATCACGTAGAGAAATCCCGACTATAACTTAGTCCATAGCACAGTCCATGACAAGGTCAGCGTACCACGTATTGCTCACACTGAAGAACTATGTCTTAGTTCCGTATGTTATCTCTGGCAGCACATACTGTTCAACGTGTCAATATTTTCCGAACGCTGTCCGTTATAGTTTGATACCTACTACTCGGTCGAGTTTCGTACCTATGTATCCTTGAACTCTCGGGCAGTGGCCTCTCGGTCGAATCTAGACTTACGTACCTGAACAACAACTCCTAGGTATGTTTATCAACAACTTCGAGCTTAGTGTTCTCAACTATGACCGGCATAGGTGTGACATAGACATGATCTGTCCAGTCTTGTGCAAGTTCATCTTGTGACTTACGTGCTCGGAAATACTGTTGAGGTCATTGAGCATAGCACCAACGTTCTCCAGCTATTTCGCCAAGAAAACTATTTGCGACGGTGTATCTGGACACCAGATGAAACAAAACTAGCAGTCTTGTGTGGTCTTCTATACCAACTAAGTTGCATGTAGCCGGGTATGTGGCCCATCTTCCACAGTATCAGTAATCATCGCACTATCAAGAAGCTTGTCATCGCCCCGTATAATCTGAGATTATAAATCTGTCAGACAAAGAGACGCAGGAGATACTCGAGAGGTATACGGGAAAAAAAACGCGGCGGGCGCTGGAAGAACAAGCAAGTCCATAATAGGCGGTTCACATCAGCTCCGTAAGGGGCGCAGCAGTGATAGTCACTTAGCGTCAGCCCGTAACTGTGCGTAAAGTACCTACGGGTAGGTAAAAGTACCTATAGGTATACGATGAAGAATGGGCATATAGCGAGTGTCGAAACATTCAACCTCAGTTACTGCCCCAGGCCTTTTGTTAGTTATCATCGATAAAACTAATAAATGTTCTTTCCCCAGACAATCATTTTACCCTAAAATATAGCACGTAAAAGACATAAATAGGCTCTTCCCAGTATTTAATGGGTCATCATAGCTGGCAATTAGCCGTCGATCGATAAAAAGTAATGACATGTTTGGAACTTACGACACAATATAGCACGGATAACGTATCTTTATTACAACAGATATAAATATAGTTTTTAGACTATTATCTAGATTTAGACTAGACTTGCTATCACTTATGATAGGGAGTATATTGGGTCTGAAACTCCTAAAAATTGGAAAAGTTGACAAAATTTTTGATTGTTTTTTACGATCATTATATACAGTTTCCTTGACGAAAAAGAATTAATGCCAAACAACATATAATCATCAGTTTCGTGTAATAAGTTTAATCTTTTTAAAACTGATGATTATATATTGTTTGGCATAGGATATTTTTAGTAGCTTAGCCGATGCACAAATACCTATATAAAATTTCAAATCGTATTTCCTGCTATTTTGAACTAGCAATTCTTGCACATGTATTTTTTTTTTGCAACGTCGGGAGGCATACAAGCAAACGCCGACCTGATGTAAAGCGGTTACCGTAGCATATAAACGCTTGCATTACGTTAAGTATTACTCGCGTTATGCCATCTCTGCTGCTGCAGCAACTCCATAGGTGACCTCACTTACACACAGGACACAATAACCCTCTAGGGAGTTTTAACTGGCTGCCGTTTTCTGTGGAGTGGAGGTATT
This sequence comes from Pyralis farinalis, assembly GCA_947507595.1. Taxonomy (NCBI): domain Eukaryota; kingdom Metazoa; phylum Arthropoda; class Insecta; order Lepidoptera; family Pyralidae; genus Pyralis; species Pyralis farinalis. Next base: position 25,405,968 of record OX382272.1, on the reverse strand, counting down.
TCCCCAGACTACTATTTTCTATGATGCAGCCTACCTCTCTATAAGATGTATGAATATATTTCATTAATATCTCAAAACTTGTAGGTACATCATATTACGTTTACCCTTTAACATCATCTACACTGTAAGTTTTTAAATTTACGCGTTGCAGTATTACATAAATTTATACAATGCCGAACTTAACGCGTAATTTAGGTAAAAATATTACCTTTGTATTTCCCGACGTTTCGGCTGAGTTGCATCTGCCGTGGGCACGGGTGGACTGGATATTTTTACTTAAATTACGCGTCAAGTCCCGCATTATATTAATTTATGTAATCGTCAGCATCAGCACTATACTATGCTATATCGTCACGCCAAGAGAACCACGTGACATCATTGTAAATATTTAAATAGTTGTACTTATTTCAGTTGTTTAATAGATATATTTATTGGGTTCTCTTCATAAACTATCCACAATTGCATTTCGCATTCAACAAAAGATTGATCAAGATTAAACTGACGGGTATTTTAAAGAGTGTATAAATAAGTTACAAACAGACACAAAGTTCTGAAAAAGATCACTGCTGAATAGTGATATTTTCGATTAAATAAAGAATAATAAAGAAAATATCACTATATATATATATATATATATATATAACTTCACGCCAAATCCATTGCTCCACGCCAAATATATTTATTCTCTATGCTTACCCTGTATAGAGAATATATTCGATATTACATCTGGTTATAACACATTATGTAGTATGTTGTTGATCACTTAGAATTAAAGCATTCAATCTAAAATCATAAGCATATCTAAAAAGTTTCAAAGTCATATTAGTCTGTCCAAATTCTATGTGAAAAATAGCATTAATGTTAATGAAAGAATGGTTGATCTTATTACGAACTTCCTTATTAAACGAACATTATGTGTTAAGACTGATAATGCTGTAAATCTGGATGAAAACTTTTTGTGTATCCTCCAGGATAGTGTGGTTAATTGTATAGTTTTAACCTTACAGTGATAATACTGAATTAGTTGTACATGTAAAAGTATGTAGTAAACTGAAGCCCGTCACAAAGTGGAAAGATATAACAGTAGGTTTATAAGCGAATTAGAGCCATTTTTAACAAAATTCGTCATAACAAAGAGAAGAAAGGGAATCCCGGGAACCCCGCTGTAATTGATTTGACCGCAAACGTCGCTTAGAATCATGTAATGTATATCTGTAGTGAAAAACTTATGAACGTATCTCTCTACTGTTCTTAAGATTATGCACAATCTGCTATGTCTCATGCAGATGCATATGCTTATTAAAGCATACTGTTAAGTTTACACGAGTATTCTCGACAATAGTTTCTATGATGAGAAAAATTTTGTTACGTACTTCCGTACTTAAAACTACAGGCAAATTGATCTACGAGTATACTAGTTCGTACAGCTTCTGCTACCTTTTTATTCATGAAACTAACATCGGCAGGTACCTAAATGATAGCGAAAGGTTATAAAGTATTATAAATCATCTATCTATACCTTTACGCCAAATCCCTTGCAAGGTAGGCAGAGATAAACAAGCACCACATCTCGATCCTCACAAACCTCACTCACTTCTTTAACATTTATTGCTCTTCTCATGCACGCTCGTCATTTTATAAGGCTCCTGATATCACCTTTTGATAAAACACGATCAATTTGGTCATGGTTTTGGCCTTCCTCTGCTCCTACGTCCTTCTACTTTCGCATTATATCTGTATTATAGATCACATCGACAATAAACTTCACTTCCATAAATAACACCCGAATCTGCTATCAAAATCTTCACGGCAGGTCTCTTACTGGGTAGGCAGAGAGAAATGTGTGCCATAGGACTTGATTCCTACACACCTCATTTGCTTCTTTTACAAACAACAAATGTATAAGAATATAAAAATATACTGAAAGCTAATTGCAACTAACATCCGTTTAAATGTACACCTTAAAATGCTTAGAACTTTAGATGAGCAAATAATAATACAAAATAAGAAGTGCAAGTAAGGAAAAGTGAAAAAGAAGATATAAGATGAGAGATAAAAGGGTAAATGGTTACAATATGGAGACGGTAGAGGTGGGTATACATATAGTTTCACGGGCAAAAGGAGCTGAAAGAAGAGCGAAAAGGAGAGTGGTAAGCGATGAAAAAAAGGGTTTTAGTGAGTAGTAGACCAAAAGTTGTTGTTGAAAAAGTAAAACATGAATTTTATATATCAAATATGATATTTGACTTTTCAAGATAATGAAAACAGGTCACTTGGATCTAGAAAAGAATAGAATAAACGAAAAAGAACTAAGAAGAAAATAGAAAAGGGTGAGAGAGAGGAAGAGGCGCATGGAATAGAGAATAAATTAAATTGGAAACGAGAGCGTAAAGAAAAGAAAAATAGAGGCGAAAGTCAATGAAAAGATGAAATTGACTTATCTCAACTGATACCTTAACGCAAACTCAATCTCTGTATACTCACGTAGTTAACATATCTTTTAAGAAACATATATAAACATATATTAGAATTTACATGTAGGTAATATCGGAATTCGCAATGACGAAGTCGCGAGCTATGATTAATAATTTATAAAATAATAATGTAAAATCTAATGTTGAAAAATTCTTATCTAGATACGTAGTGATAAAAAAAAGAATAAACGTATTATGCATTCAAAGGATGCCACGAATCGCAAAAACGGTTTGCGCACAAAACTGATTAAATTTTCAGCACATATCAAACGCAGCGCGCTGAACTTTTTTCCATAGCAATTAAAAGTTTGACGTACCTATCATGGATGGTTTCCAAAGTTTCATTTTAGAACTGTGTTAGATTTGATTACAATTAATTTGTTTACAAAATGATTTTAGATATTGAAAACATGCTGGTTCCAAATTGTGGATATTACTATTACTCGATACTTGAAGTACATTACCAACTACATAATCGATAACAAATGTACTCTTAGGTAAATTGAATATTTATACGTATCCCGAGCGTACATATATCCTTAACATTACATCTCTCTATCTTTATAGACATCTATTTATCTTAGTATCTTTTCTGTTATTCTCACGGGTATTATCTCGGTCATTTGATAGGCTTGCGCGAAGATATGGATCCAACACGTAGCGGCCCTTTTGAGATGATTCATGTTATGCTGTACACCATACCGACACAGAACCATATATCCATGAGCAGGTCACGGCAGGTATTGGGACTATTGCGAATGTGTAGGAAATTATTACTCTATTGTAATGCGGTCTGGAGGAATAATTGGTACTGGGTTATTGCAGAAGAGGGGCGGACACTTGCCATAACTATTATATCTGACTGTTTTAGTATCTTTTCTTATTATTACATCTCAAAAATCAATGAATTGAGTTTTATATAAAGTATACGTATTTAAAATAATCTTTCAAATTGTTAGCGAGCAGGACTGTATTTGAAATAAAGAAAGGCACAAGAACGATAAAACACTTAATATTTTAATAAAGTGTTTTATTAAATATTAATTATTTAATATAATTATTTACAGCAAAACCAAATCGTAACACTGACAGCTGACCACGAGCCAACCAAAAAACAAGAAAACCAAAAACAAACTGCCAAAAAAATCGAACTGCTAGACGTCAACCAGCCAGTCACCAACACAAATTAAAATAAAATATTTGTAATAAAAGTCAGGCTTTTACGTGTGTTACAAACAGATAAATATGTATAAAATGTACAGTTGTATCGACTATTTCATTGAAAAACCACGGATTTTATTTCATGTGAAAGTTCACAGAGCTGACAGCGACTGAGGTGGTAACATTTTGAAATAAAGAGGTCAGAAAATGCAGCATAGGATGACCCCTCACCGGACGGACCGACTATTTGGTGACAATTTCAAATGAACTACATCTGTTTCATTCAATGCGGCCATGTATTGGTGATTAAGTTGATTGAATGGACAGATAAATGGGCAGAAAAGGTCACAAATGTTCATTTTTCTATTTAAGGGATTAATGTAACAAATGGTATAATGAAATTGTGTACAAATAAGCACAAAATTTGTAGCGAAATGACTACTCAGAATAATCAGTCTAAAGTAATAAAAATATTGATGTAAAAAATAATTCTATGACTATATGTGCAAAGAAAAAATATCCTTTCGGTTTCACAAAAAATTAGTCCTAAAAATTCCGTTTCCAAACATGCACGTGTTATCCGCTACTCGCTATTACTTCACGGTACGTGATTTCGTTAGTTGACTCGTAGTTTTACACTATAGGTACAAGAAGGACAGCAGTGATTGAAAAAAATCTATCAATGAGATTGCTTCATTCAGAAAATAGCGGGCGGTCGTAAACCTGACTGGTGTTCCTTCCCTCCATCTTAAATACGGTATTAACTTAAGAGAAATCTTTCCTTACTACACAAACTAACATATCTGATTACAGAAATACAGAGACAATAATTTTATGTAAATTGGTCAAATATATTGAACATTATTTTCGTAAACATATATTATTTAGAAAAAAAAAATCTATTCTAATTCAAATTTTCTTGATATGTTTCTATTGTAAAGTTACCTGATTTCTATATGAGTTTTAAGAGAATTCGTGTATTTCGATATTTGTGAGTATGTACCAAACACAATTGTAATTGGTTTTTTCGTGATACTAAACCAAAGAAGTTGATTTTTACAGAATTGCAGCTTAATCGTACGTAATCCAAAATATTGCTCTACGACTTTAAAAAAACATGCTTTGGTTCACTCCTTAAAGTGTATTTGCAACTTGTCACTAATTACAATCTCTGATAGAAAATAAGTCACTATTTTATTAATATTAGTCTTGGGAATATTGGTACAACAAAGATATTAGAAAAACAGCAATGAGTCGGCACCATGCTTAGTTATTTATATCTTATGTTCCACCGTAAGAAAAAGCACCCGAGTTTTTTTTTATGATACCTATACAGATAAATTTAAAAAGGAAAACGGTATCTAATAATACTTAATTTGATCCAAATCGTGTAAAGTACTATTAGGATACATGTGCAGTACAGTAACAGATAAATAAGACTCAGACTCGGAAGTAATTCCATATATGGTATTTTTAGGGTTTCTGGTACGGGCTCTTAAAAATCCAACGAAAATTGACAAACATCAATTTTCTAAACAAACTGAGTTCACTCTAACACAGAGCCAACTGATAAATGAACAAATAAACATTTAAATTGTAGACTTTATGAATTTTAAGTAAACAGTGGCGTGGCCACGAAACCTCATCCTATTACAACGAAAAACCAACTTAGCTTAAAATGTTATAACTTTGCCAAGTAAAAGCAAAAACAAAACCTTTCGACGTGGTACGACGACACAAAGACGAAGCGTTGTTTCGCGTGACCATGAAATTATGGAATGGCGACTAAATGCGCGACTGTATATATTTACCTTACTTATTAGATATAAATAATGATAATAGATGGTCAAATCAAAATCTACAGTAACAAGTGGATCACCATCACAGTGAAATGTATAATCATAAATATTTTATCTGCATAGAATAGGTTTACATGGTGTTATATAATTATAATAGGCCTCTATTAAGCCGACATATGTGGGACATTCAGAAAGTTTTGCGATAATAAAAAAAAGTGTTCTATAGGTAAATATTTTTTTATTAAATCTTTTCAAAGTACTCTCCACCAGCCTTTATACAAAATTTCATGCGTCTAACTAGTTTTCGAAACACTTTTTCCAGTCCGCGGCAGACACCTGCCTACATTTACAGCCTGCTGGAACGCTGATAGCGCATCTTCCGGCGACGAAAATTGTATCCCTTTGAGCTGATATCAGGGCTGTAAGGCTTAAATTTTTCACTGCTAGCACGCTTTCTTCCGTAATAGTCGTCAAAGGGCGACAATACAACAGTGGAAGGATGTAGGAGCCGGGGAAGGCCAAGACTTACCTACCGTGACCAAATTGGTCGTGTTCTATCAGAAGGTGATGTCAGGAGCCCTAGAAACCGGCGAGCGTGCATGAGAAGAGCAATGAATGTTAAAGAAGCGAGTGAGATATGTAAGGATCGAGTCACATGGCGCTCGGTTCTCTCTGCCTACCCCGCAAGGGATTTGGCGTGAAGTTATAGATAGAGGTACGTATCTATTTTACTTATAAATAATCATATTTTCTAAATAGATTATAACTGGCCAGTCTCTCATACATAAAAAAAAAATCTCAATTCTTTCCGAGTGTCCTGGTATATCAGCATGCAAAATGTGCTATAGAATCATTTTTGATAATTTATTGCCTTGGTCAGCGCAGATTGCCGAAGTTAGTAGGAAATTGTTTGCTGCGGCTGGTTCCCTTAGAAGGTTACGAAATGTTCTACCAGTAGACACTAAAATTACACTAGTACAATCTTTGCTCCTTCCTATCCTCGATTATGCTGATTCCTGTTACCTAGATATCACCGAAGAGCAATTAAATAAGCTTGAGCGCCTTCAAAACTTTTGCATACCGTTTATATTTGGGCTTCGTAAATATGACCATGTTTCTGAATTTCGTTTTCAACTCAAGTGGCAACTTATAAGACTTCGTAGCACACTGGCACAGACTTTACCTTCTTTACTCTATCCTCTTTGATCCGACCACCCCAACCTATTTAAAAGAACGTTTTTTTCTTTCATAGCGATTCGCGTGGTCGTACCCTGCGTGACGTACTTTTTTTTTTTACTTCGTCTTAAAATACCTTTCCACTCCACTGATTTTTACACCAATTCATTCTCAGTTGAGGCAGTGCGCCAGTGGAATGCTTTCGCCTTTCGATATCCGTAATGCTCAATCACTTCGATCCTTCGAACATCTTCTTAAACTTCACTACCTGTCCCTTAACATTATGTAATCAGCATAATTTTTCTTGTTTCTCTCCTCAGTCTCATTTACTGTGTGCATATTCATTGTATGTATCATTTTGATAAATTTGTGTGTATGGGTGTATTAATGTATATTATATGTGTACATTTATGTATATTATATGTGTATTTACGTATATTATATGTATTTATTTATGTCTATTTATATAATATTTTATTTCCTTTGAGTTATGCTCTGCGCAATCCTACCTTGTTTCTTCACTTCTCCTCTATCCTAAGGTTGTCTGAAAGAGATCGCATCGCGATAAGACCGCCATTGTACTGATACTTTTTTAATTGTTGCTTTTTTAATGTATTTTTCTTTTTGTGCCATAAAGTGTATTGTATTGTATCATATGTATGTGGTACAACACAGATTAGATAGCGAGGATTTTATCTACAGATTTTTTGCATTTCTGCGATTGAACAACCTTTGACTACTACCATAAATACTCTATATGTAGCGAAAAACTGGGCTAAATATATTAACCAAAATCTATTCTCATTGTCAATGGCAAATTTAACTAGAGAAGTGATCGCCCAGATAAATAATTAGCTTATTAACCGTTAGTCCCTGTTTTAAATCCTGGCGGGGCTTGTACCACGAAATTCGTGTTTCGGATTTATATATATGTTAGTAATTATCACTTACTCGGTGGTAAAGGAAAACATCGGGAGGAAACCTGTATGTGCAAGAAATTAAATTTCAAAAGATGTGTGATCCAACCTAAGAAAGGTCACGTGTTTCCTGTGTGCTTACAACAACATACAAACAGACAAATACTTAGACTTTAAGTAGCTAATCCAGTCATTCCTGATGGATTGGATAATGCTAGGAAGAGAAGAAGGCAAATTTAACTCAAATCTGACAACATCAGCATTTCATGCGAATGTTATTCATATGAACTTCCACTTCTGGTCAGAGACCTTGCATTTTGACACTATCATATGGTTCTCTTCTATTTTTAGCAGATCTTTGGTCCATCTGATCGAGAACATTTTACAGCGAACGAGCTTAAGGATTACATAATTTTCAGTATTTCTGTATCTCAGAATGTAAAAAGGGAAATTTGTTGTTGAACTTTGTTGCCCATCTGTCTGGTTATCTTTCTTTAAAAACTCGTAAGAGTTATTGAGCAGCAATATTTGTCCTGTATGGGAATCGCACCCACGGGTGCTGGTATCAAAGTCGCGTCATTTACCACTGTGTCACCAAGCTCGACTTATAAAATCAAATATCACATATAAAATCAAATATCACATATAAAATCAAAGATACGAAAATAAACATAGCTAAATAAGAAATAGTAAGTGATACGGAGGTACTTAGAACAAGAAATTAGGTCAGAGGTTCTCTAATGAAACGACTGTTGATTCGTCTCGGCCTTTATTTGACAAGTCGTGTGGACTGTGCCAGTGTTGTGTCTCACGGGAAGTTTATATAAAGCTACCAGATATGGCTCAAAGATATTTGTTTTTTTTTTAAGTAAAACTTCTTTACGCGCGCTTGACTTGGGGAGTAAGCTGGTAAATGCGTGACGAGAGCATTACGAAAAGTGTGATCGGGCGAGGCGAACGGAAGTTAAGAAGGAGATATAAGTTAGTGAAGATAGAAAGAGAGATGATATTTCGTATATTACTGTAGAGGCAAGAGAGAGAGGTGCGAGCACACATTTACTTTCTCTCATAGCGAGTTATGTTTCGTATATCTAAGACACAGTGCAGGCCTATTGTCTGTATCACACTATGGAGCTAAGCAGTCGTGTGGTCTAAAGCACACTCGTTTTTTTTTCATTTTTAGCATTAAGATTAAGCTATTTTGCTACCTATTTTATATGTAAGTGTGTTTGAAAACACATAATTAAACGACTCGAATATTTGCCCGTTCTTTAACCATTTATATGCGAGTGAACGGCAAGCCCGTTATTGGAGTGCTATTAACACCAACGTTCGTGAGTTCCATTGCCACGCTGGAAAATATTTGTGTGCATGAACATGTCTGTTGATCTGGGTTCTCTAGAGTTTTCTAGGTTTTCTAGAGCGGTAACCCTACCGCTGGGTACTTTCCCAGTCGATTGATGCACCCACATCAATCGACTGGGAGAATACCTGCATCTCATAGATAACCATAGCGAAATAACACCTCCGTGGTTGGCTGTTGTGTTTCTGCGAAGAACTTACCAATATTTCTAAGTAGTTGCTATGTTAGCAGCACGGGTGGCAACTCTCGAGCAATACGCCGTGAAAGCGTTCATACGCTATAGTAACTATTTTACATCAGGTGGACCGTATTCTTGTATGCCTTCTCACCTTATATAAAAGAAGCCTTATCATGTGTCTTTAGCCTATTTCCTGATGTAACACAAATAACGATTTAGTAAGTTTTGTAGTTTTGTAGTAACATCTATTAACGTTCTGCTTTTTATTGATCCACACTACCCCTAATTATCCCACTGTATTGTTTAAAGTATACTCCGCCACGCCGCTTAGCTGTGAATTAGCACAAGTCTTTGTAAGCAACCCAAAAGCCAGAAAACTAGACATTACGTAGGTTAGGTCACATGTCTTCCGAAATATAATTTCTTGAACGTGCGGGTTATCACGATGCTTTCCTTCACCGCCGAGCAAGTGATAATTACAAATAAGTACATAAGTTCGAAACATGAATAGCCTACGATGACATGATTTAGCGATCCTTATATATTAACAATAGTCGGAACAGACGGCTTATCGTGCCCTCCGAGCAATGGAGACGCTCGAGACAGATAAACACAGCCATAGATAGGTTGATATCCATGGACGGCGGTCGACGTTGATTAACTGGTGTATTTAATTGTAGCTGCACGCGCAACCGCGCCATCAAATTCCTCTTGTATTGGCCACTTCTATAAAGCATTGAAAAAAACTGTAAATGACAAAAAATATTAACCAGAGTTCGGGAGGCAAACAAGCATGCGTGATGTAAAGTGATTACTGTAGTCGTTTTACTACATATTATCCCTTAGTATACCTTTCGCGTTGCGACCCCCGTGCGTAACACTGCAAACTCAGGAGCTTATTTGTAACCTAACTTTCTTACAGGAACCGAACAAATTTCCAGAAAGTTGTTATTTGCCTGCGGTCTTCTGCTGCCTCTTTTTCAACAGATTCTCAATTGTTTGTCTATAACTCTAAAGATGATAATGATAGTTTCTTCACCTCTGCTGCTAGCACAGAAACTCCTTTTAGAAGCTTACTAGTGACCTCATCACGAGTAGGAACACAAAATCCCTCCAGGAGGGTGTTATTTGGCTACGGTTTCTTTGAGGTAGAGGTACTTCGCCAAACGGGCTGATTTGATGCGTCCTACTTCTCTTAAAGAACTCTAATCACCGAAGAAGAGATAATAAAGTGATGGCAATCATGAAAACCAATTTGTAAACACAAATCGCTATTTTATTCTACATCGCTGATTTATTTTTGTATCGGCAATCGACTAGACGTAGATTGAAATTTTGCTAGAAATGCGATGATGTATGAGATTTTTAGGACGTTCAGTACGAGTGGTGTATTCAATACCATTCGAAATACATTCGATTGAAATTCCGACGAGTATCGACGCAAGATACAATTCTCGATACCGGATTTATTCGTGGCGTGTTTTATATTCAATCCATTCAACCGTGTAGTGGAGATAGCCGGCTGATTTTTATACATGAACATTCAGACGTGGGTTTTTAATTTATATACTTCATTAGTTAAGAGAGATTGCCTACAATCTGACTTTTAATGAAGCAGAATGCATTTTAATGCAATTTATGTATGTATATCTTCAGACCAGGTCCCTTTCGAGGTAGGCAGAGACAACCGATCGCCATAAAATGCGGTCCTTACACACGTTACTCGCTTCTTTAACATTCATGGCTCTTTTCATGCACGCTCGCTGGTTCCTAGGGCGCTTCACATCACCTTCTGATGAAACACGACCAATTTGGGTAGGACCAAATTGGTCGTGTTCGAACTTCTTAACCAGCTCAGTGGCACAGTGGTGAATGACGCGAATTTGGCACCAACGCTCTTGGGTTCGATTCCCACACAAGGCAAATGTTTTGTGTGCCTGAACCTGTCAGTTTGTCTTGGTTTGGGTATTTTAAGAGAGGTAGGGCGCATCAAAACAGCCCATCTGGGGAAGTACCTCCGTCCCACAGAAAACCGCAACCAAATAATTATGTATTTTTGAAAGTTAAATAACTTTAAGTGGGATGTAAGTAGCTGTACATGATCTTTACATCACATTTAGGATAAGACCAGTTTGTTGTCCATTTGTCTGTATGTCTGTTAAGACCCCTTTTCTGAGGGACGGATGGAGCTATCAAGCTGAATATAATATCAAAAATCTAACTTCTAAGTCAACGTAATCAAAAGATACGGTTGTTTATGCTTCGATTATGCGCACAAAACCTATAAATACATTCGGAATTCTAGATCAACGGGAAGTAGTACCCATTGAACGCACAAATAAAGGAAATAATACGAAAAACTGAAATTTGTCACATCACAAAAAAATAAATTTTTTTCGGAACCCTGGGTGCGCGAGTCGTACTCGCACTTGGCGCCTTTTTTATACAATCTCGCGAGGTATACAAGCATATGGCCCACTTGATGTAAAGTAGTTACTGTAACCTATAAATGCTTGAAAATTGAATTGAATACATTAAATATAGCGCAATGCCACCTCTGCTGTTAACACATCAACTCCTTAAGAGCTTAGTGGTAACCTCACTTAATCGCAGCATTCTCCTGGGAGCTATTATTTGGTTGCGGTTTTCTATGAGGTGAAAGTACTTCCCCGGACGGGCTGCTGCTGATGCGCCCTACCTCTCTTAAAGATGCTTACACACACCCATCATTCGTATGTTGTAACCGTCACAACTTACCCAGCAATTCCTTTGGACCATGCTAGTCGGTCGATTCAAACCCTGAAAAGAATCTCAGGAATAGGTACACCAAGAATGGTGTACCTGAACCTGAAGCTGCGAGTAATGGATTCCTGAGATTGACTACCATGAGTTTTTTTTAAGATTCTTGTTATTTAGCTAATGTTCAGGTTCCTACATGAAATTTATATGTTGGTCTGTGTGTGAGTCTGTCGCTTTTTTCCGAATATTCGAATTTTGACTTCAGATTCGGATTCAGCATAAAAAAGTAGAATAGGATGTAATATCGTGTACAGAGACATATCGTGATTGAAATGTGAAGTTGGTTAGGATTATGATATCAACTAAGATTATTATTATCGTATTAACAATTGAACGGTTTTGATTTTTTATTCCGGAAACATTTGTAACTCCTGTAGAATAGCAATTTTTGTATAGAGATTTAAACAATCTGTGACGCATGAATTGATAAGTTAAGACATTTGTCACTTTTATTCTAGGCAAATGCAGGCTATGGAACAAAACTAGAGCGTAGAGAATCATAGAATTCAGAAAACTCATAAAGTCAAATGTCTTAGAGCGGTTCGTAATATATGAATGTAAAATTGTATTTATTCGTCGGCTAGTCCTTTGTTTAAAACAAAATGGATCGACGAATTGATGTTTTTTTTTTGTATGGAGGCGGCAAAATATCGCACTCCCACGGGAAAATACGCTTTGTTTTCATTAGATCACGCGGGCGAAGCTGCGGGTAACAGCTAGACTGTACATAAATTATAAAACACAAATTCAGTGATATAGACATATTACACATATTGTACTCGTAATAAATTTTATAGGAAACCAGTTGAGAAAGCGCATGCTTGCATTGCCAGAGGAACACCTGGCTCGGCAATTATATAACAATCCAATTTTTTTTTTTTACATTGTCGGCCATTTTGACCATGTTTCATGAGATAGGAACGGTGTTCTTGAACATTCCTATTTTACTTTTTTATGCTGAATCCGAATCTGAAGTCAAAATTCGAATACTCGAAAAAAAGCGACAGACAAACATATAGAATTCATATAGAAACGGTGTTCCTGAAAAGATTACAAATTCAGTTATGCAAACGCAAAGTTAAGAAACTTAGGCTATCTCACGCTTAACCTTTTGTTTTAAGCTTAGGTCAAGTTTCGGTCTGGTTTGAATCAAGTTTGATTTTGAAGATAGTTGCAATCATATTGTTACTAAGCGCAGTTTTTAAAAAATATATTTTTTTCCATTTTATAGAAGACGAGTACAACTCTTGTATGATAACGTGGTATGGAATCCGCATGAAATTAAGTATATCCATCTTGTTGAAAAGGTTCAAAAAAATGCTAGGTTTATCTATAAATGGCAATATGGGCGAGTATTCTTTTTTCTTTACCTTAAACAATCAAAAATATTATGCACATGACATAAAGGTTTGCTTTATAGGCCATTCGAACAGTTTTCCATTTTCCCCAGAACCATTCGGCCTTCCCTCGTAAAAATGTACAAATAGATTAAAATACGTTGTTACGTTACTTTGACACCAATCCTCGTGGGTTCGATTCCCATACAGGACAAACATTTGTGTGCATGAACATGTCTGTTTGTCTTGGTCCAGGTATTTTAAGAGAGGTAGGGCGCATCGAAGCAACTCGTCTGGGGAAGTAGCTCCACCTCACAGAAAACCGCAGCCCAATAACAACTCCCTAGAGAGTTATTATGTTCCTGCGTGAGCTCCTATGGCGTTGCTGTGTTAGCAGCAAAGGTGGCATCGCGTGAGTGATTCTTAATGTATTGCAAGCGTTTATAGGTTGTGGTAACCGCTTTATATCAGGTGTGCCGTATACTCACATGTCTCTCGAAGGTGTATATATAAAAAAAGCTGACCTCACCCGAGTATGCTGTATTCTCCCGGTTGGCAAACCTGACTCTGGTGAAAGATAGTCTTTGCTACGAGTATACTTAATCATCATTATTGGCTCCTATCTACCCACTACTGTATGTATTCCTTCTGTAATGGTCTCAAAGCGCACCATCGTCAGGTTTCCACATCAGTCACCGCAATTCCTAATGTTATAAGAAACCCGGAACATGTCTCCCTCCATCACATCATCACTCGCTGTGTGATTACAAAGATATGAATTAGCCTAATAATGAGGATCTATATCCATGTACCATAGGCTAAACAGGACATACCGGTTGAAGATTTTGTTGAAGATAGACCAGACTTAGAACATTACATGTCTCACAATTGAACACTGAACTCAGTTGAGTCACTAAGTGATAGAAACCTTCGAATGAATCAATAATAAAGTTTTTTCTACTTTTCCGTAAAAGGATATTAACTGTTTTTTTTATTAGATCAACTATTAGCCGTACCTTATCGAAGTCATTAGTCATATCTTATGTAATGTAACAACTTATTACTATCTACTTGCATCATAAAACCTGCCTCTAAATTATACAGCTTTAATTTATTAGAAAATATCGTTTAGTAACCGCCAATCTAAGTAACATGATTTAAAATTATTCTAAGACCAGCCTGTATGGCTCTGATATTTTGGAGACAGGAGAAAATAAATCTTGGCAGTATGCAAATTCATACATGTTTATCTCAAATTTTCTGTAATAATTATTGTTGATTTTCGACCATTTGGGCCGTACTAGTGAACTTAAGAGGACGGATCCACAATCTTTTCAAACAAATTATATTTAATTTTGTTTTATTATATTTATAACAATTACCTAATTTTATTAATACGCTTCTGCCTACTCCGCAAGGGACTTGGCATTAGATGGAGATATTGTAGTGTAGATCAGTACTTTTATTTATTTGTCATATCTCGACTCGATAATTAATTCGAACTTACAGAAATTTGCTGCCAAATATATATATATATATATATATATATTATAAGTGCAGAAAGCTATTTTTATTATAATAATAATTTATTTTATTCATTTGGAAAACTTACAGCTATTAAATACCATACAATATAAGCCAATATGCGTAGCTGTAAGCCATTTACAAATTTTCACCTGTAGATTTTAACAATATGTACGCTAAGTTGAGGTTTAGTTGCTACATAATATCCTTATAACTAATAATAAGGATGTCAAAAAACTAATCTGAAAATATAACGTAGGTAAGTATAAATAAGAACTAAATACAGATGACATGGATACAGCTGACCAATTATGCGACTTAAAATAAGAGTCGGCCATCAACCGTCTAATTGCTGCTGGTTGATGAACCAGAAGCTACTATGTTACTGTGTCTTCAAGTGATCCTTCATTCAAGCGGGTGTTCCAATCGTTAATACCTAAAGAGGCACAAATGGCATCGAAATTTCCCGAATTGTAAAATTATTTAGTTACCTTATTAATTTCTAGATGGTTTTCAATAGATAGATGTAGCTCAATACACAGTGATTTACGATGAGGCATGTCCCCAGGGACCAATGGTTCGTTACATTGTTCAATGTTTAGTTCAACGGTAGAAAAAACTAAGTCCAACAGTCTGTCAATATAATACGAACATGATATACTGGAGCAAATTACTTATTGAGCAGTCAGAACCCGTTATATACGTTTTCCCATACATTTCGCGGTCGTATACGACCACCCGGGTTTCGAAGGGTTAAATTAGCACTGAACTAATGTATCAAAGAAATCTAATTGGTTTTGAGTAATATATCTTGTTGGCGCGAGAGCTTTGAGACCCTTGAGTATGCCAATCCACACGAGTCACATTAATATCCCCCGTAATAATGAAATTATCTTCTGGACATAAACTAACAACCTGAAACAATTTGTTTGGGAAACTTTCTGTTTAGGTAATCTAATTATTTCCTTCATTCACTCTTCATAGATAAAGTACACATAAATTAATTTTGGTTACATGCCTGTACAGGTATTATTTTAATAGTTACCCATCGGAAGTTACTCAGCGGAAGACCGCCATTCCAGACGGCCCGCGGCCCACTGCTGCAATATCGCCACGCATCTCTGGGAGCACTCGCCCACTCCTAGTTTGATCAGTTGCCTCATAATCCCTATCGTTCCTCCTACGTACATTTGACATGGAGCAACTGCCATCAGACTTCAACAAGTCAGAGGGAAACTTCAGGGAAAGAAGGGACCTTTCTTAGATTAGCTCACACTCAATATAATTTATTGGACGTGTATGTTTCCTCAGGATATTTTGCTTTACCGCCGAGTAAGTGATAATTACAAATACGTCCACAAATGCATAAACACGAGTTTAGAAGTACATGCCACACCAGAATTCGAAAGGAGTAGAACCCCCACTGGTTCTACTTTTTATAGGCTAATATTTTCATAGATAATTAGTTTTATTTTTAGAATTCAATTTTCGATTCGAAACTAGAATTCCTAAAGTTTAATATGAATTAATGTGACTTTGCCATCTTTGTGAAAAATAACGTAGTCTTTTTATTAAGGCACAACAGTGAGTAAAGTTGATTCAATAAATCAATATATTTGATAGTGTCCTATTCAACAAGCAAAGAAAAGAAAAAAGGTAGAGATAAAAGATTTATTTTATAAAAATAAATAATATATATTTTTCGTTTGATGTGAATATACTATATTCACATCAAACAGAAAATAAGTTCATTGTTTGAGAAAGGAAAGTGACATAAAAATTGTTTATTACATGCGAGCGAATCGCGGTACGTAGATTCATATGATAAATAGAGACTAATATTATTTAACTAAAATAATTTTATGTTTCTATCTATCTATAACTTCACGCCAAATCCCTTGCGGGGTAGGCAGAGAGAACCGAGCGCCATGTGACTCGATCCTTACATATCTCACTCGCTTCTTTAACATTCATTGATTTTCTCATGCACGCACGCCGGTTTCTAGGGCTCCTGACATCACCTTCTGATAGAACATGACCAATTTGGTCATGGTAGGTAAGTCTTGGCCTTCCCCGGCTCCTACATCCTTCCACTTTTGCATTGTATATCTGCTTCGTCATTCTTTCATCTTGCATTCTTTCTACATGCCCGAACCATCGGAGCATGCCTCTTCTTATTTTAACACCGACACTTTCTTTCAGACCAACTCTATTTGTAACATCATCATTGCGAATACGGTCTACAAGCCTTACGCCACAAATTTTGCGCAGCGCTCGCATTTCAACCGCGTTTATTCTACTTTCATGCTCTTTCTGCCATACCCAACTCTCGCTTCCATAAGTTAGCGTTGGGACCAACACTGCATTGTGTATAGCGAGTTGTGCCTTCTGGCTCAGGATTTTACTGCCAAGAAGTTTTCCCAACGCTCCATTCACACTATTCCCAGCACTCACTCGTCTTTCCACATCTGCGGTGTACTTTCCATCACTGCTGAAAGCGCATCCAAGATATACAAACTCATTCACTTGTTCCAACACTTCATCATCAATCGTAATCCTTACATTAGTTCTGGATTCTTCTCTTTCAAATACCATTATCTTTGTTTTCTTCGCATTCAATTTTATGTTTAATGTACCCATATACATATTCTTTCAAGAACATAATTTGTAACGAACGCTTATAATAGTCTAATATAACTTGTTATAAGTTCGGTTTTATGATAAGGTAAGAAGTAGTTTAATAAATATATATTGGCTTCTTTACATGTTTTTGTTATTCTAACATTTACCACACAATGTAATTTTCTTTATGCAATGTCGGGAGGCAGACAAGCATATGACCCTGATATGAAGTGGCTACTGTAGCTTATGAACGCTTGCAATACATGATGTATCGCTCTCGTGATGCCATCTTTGTTGCCAACACAGCACCAGTCAAATTTTGGTTCTGTGTGAGAATCGAATCCACGAACGTCGTTGCATTAAATATTAGCTCGCAAGTAAATCGGGCAAACGAAATAAAAGTTTAGGAAACTGTAAGCTACTTCAATGACTTCAAGTCTACGTCTCACGTCATTGTTTTAGTCTTTTCTGGCGTCAAATTTTAAAAAGTTTGACTTTCATGTTTAAAAGTTTCTGTTTTAGTAAATAAGTAATCTCTCAAAGAGTAACTGGCGGATGTCTGTAGTTTTACTGCATAGTATTTTGTGGCGTTGATTCCTAAAAAAGTTTGAGGTTTATATTTAAGTTTCTTTTTAGTAACAAAGTAATCTCTCAAAGAGCAACAACTGTCGGATTTCTGTTTTCGTACGCTAGGCTTAACATAAGCTACGTGGCAAGGAATGCGGGATCACGAACCCAATTCAGATAGCAGCGCTCCAACATACAGATAGCGAGGGGTCCAATGTACTGATCGAGATAGAGCTTGCGGGTTCGTGACATTCTACAATATGTACGCGAATTTTTCAGAAATCGTTGCAGCGATCAAATTTGAATGAATATTGGTTTAACGTTGTTCATAAAATTAGATTGCCTTGGCTATGTTAGGATAGGATAATAGGTTACAGTTTGGACACAAGCATATTGGGAGCTTAAGTGGGATGTAAGTAACTGCACGTGATCTTTACAGCATTTTTTACATAACGTCGCGGGGCATACAAGCATACAGTCCACCTGATGTAAAGTGGTTACGCTTGATATATATTAAATATCACCGCTGAGACAGCAACTCGTTAGGAGCTCACTGGTAACCTCAGAAACCCAACAAATCTCCAGGGAGTTATTATTTGGCTACAGTTTCCTTTAAGGTAAAGGTACTTCCCGAGTCGGGCTGCTTTGATGCGATTGACCTTTCTTGTAACATCTAGATTAAGACAAACGGGCATATGAACGGGCACACGAATATTTGTCCTGTGTGTGAGTCGAACCCACAAACCTTCGTGTTAAAGTAGCATTGTAAACCATTCCGCCACCGGGCTCCCTTTAGAATGTCATTATAATTGCGATGTGATGACACTTAAATTAATGAAATCCGCAGTCTCCATCCCGCTGTTTAGTTTAATCAAAACTGAAAAGGGCCAAAGGGCTAACTTTGACGTGAATTTTCACAAGCATAAACGGTGTACCTTTTACAGACTTATGATATTTTTTTAAAACAACATGAAAGTAATTGAGTTAAAACTAGAGTTAAAAAAAAATGATGATTTTTTGTTAAACATTTAAATGATGAACTATTCATGAATACGTTGAACAGCCAAGGGGATGCTACACAGCCCTGCCTACACCACATTCGATGCTGAACCAGTCTGTACAGACCCTATTTACCCTGACACAGGTACTCGGATCCTAATACAAGGCCTCGAGTGCTCGTATCAAAATACTATCCACCTTATACATGGAGAGCGTACTCCAAAGTTCCTTCCTCGCCACTCTGTCATAAGCCTTTTCCAAGTCAATGAACGCGCAGAAAACCTTTTTGTGGTTAAGGCTTTCTCTGTTATACACCTAAAGACTTGATCCACACATCCCATCCCCTTTCGAAACCCGATTTGTTGTAGTCTTAACGCTAATTGTTTATTCTCCTCTGTTCCCATATTTTTCCTTAATCCCTCTTTCTCTTCTTCTTCAGATCGTACACAGACTTCAAACTTCCAACTTCCCCTTACATTTTATCCTGTCTCTCCTACTATTCGTAATTTAATAGAAAATTAGTTTTTCAATCTTATCATCATTATTGTCTATGTGTAAAAATCACACTGAAAGAATCCCCATGTATATAAGGAAAACGGGCTTTCTTATATTTTTCACCCATCTTTCGATTCTATTAACGACATTTCAAATTACAGGTTGAAGACAGAACTTCAAATACGTTAAGGTATACAATGTAATAGTCAAAGACAAAACCATCTGGTTGTATACCCTACTAATTAATAGACGAGCCACTATCAAGTCTTGCCAAGTTAGTTCAATTCGAATATGCACATTATCAAATAGGTACTGAGGTACTGCACAGAAAACTGCATGCATGTTATATTTTTGAGAATATAAGGTAACAAAATAATACTGAGGTTGCACTAAAAAGATTTTTAATGAGTATTTGAAGTTATTATGGACTTCATGATTTGATAGCTGATTATACCTAATATGCTGCAGCTTTTCTGAGCATCGCTTCCGTTCTCCCCTGCGTTACGCAACCAGACCACTGCGTTTCGATATTATAACACCATATGGATGGTATTACGTCACTACCTTCGTTAAGTTACACGTGGACAACATCCCTTGCCACTCGCTACATCACTATGTCGATCAAGTTTTTCTGAGATGATCTTAAATAAAACCACTTTCCAGCAATTTTTTTATACAAGGTGGGATGATACCAAGCATATGATTCACTTGAATTATGAAGCGGTTATTGTTGTTTATGGACGCTACCAATAAAATGAGTACTGCATGCATGTTATCTACTCTGCTGCAAATTGCCCAGTTTCCTGGTGCCCTCACAAGAATACAGAACGACCTTTGGCTCTGAAAATGATACTTAGCTACTTACACGCTTTATCTCTGTAGACATTTTTCCCTGCACTGTCTTGAACCCATTTGACAAATACAGATTATAAAATCAATTCATACCAATTAGCACACAGTATACCGCTGACTATTAGCAAGCGTTACCCAGTCGACTACTTTTCCATACATACTTTTCGTAGACACCGAACCAATTTTCGTTCATAGAAAATCAAGTATAATATAAAAACTCCGTGCATATCCTACTTAGTTCACCATCGACCGTTGTAATACTGTATAATTAGCTTGGCGTCTTCTATTTATTCCGAAAAACCCGATAAGCGTCTTTAAAACTTACAAATCACACTAGGCGGCAATAATTGTATTATTATTCATGACTGAGTATCATAATATTCTTTCAAATGTTATATAAAAAATGGTTTATAAAAAGTAAGTTAAATATTTAGTTTTGTTAACTAGCAGCAGTGAATACACGTGCGCAAACACTCGGCTGTTAGATAATACTTAAGAATGTGTTTTGAGAACTTGAGAATACAGACAAGCAATACAGAGTTTTCGCGCTAGAAAGGTTGCCTATATATCAAACTCTTGCTGATGAACGGCCGTGTAAATGATGATGAGTATACTACCATGAACATGACTTCGCATGTCACCATTGATTGATTTATTACATGCTGTATCAATTTCTTTTTCTGTGATCGAAGGACCCAATTCGGTACATAGTGGCGAACTTCTAATGGTCGAGTATATGGTACAGTGAAACTGTTCGCACTCAGTCAGTATTGGTCTGAACATACTCATTGATGTGAACATCTCCTAAGGAACTTTATTTGAATTTCCTTTCCGAAATTCTACAATAGAGATTAATTAAGATCAAACTGCAGGGTCCAACCACCAGAATGAAATGGAGCGTGCCAATTACTAACGAATCAACTAATCTCCCCCGTTTCTCTAAATCACATCCGTCCAAAATAATTTCATTAAACAGTTTTGAACGAAATCTTTTCTACGTGATTGGTCTTTGGAACACTTAATTAAAATTTCACTCGATTATTGTGTAAACAGGAGACTTGGTTCACTGCGTTTTACGTTAATTAAACTTTCTACCCTGTACTAGATATTGGGAGCTAATTAGAATGCTACACCCGTTTCTGTTTACTTCCTCATTTGTGTCACCTTCATTTATATGAAACTTGCTTCTACCCGTAGCTTACCTTCGCGGTTCTCGTTATTAAGAAAATATGTTCCTTTTTAGACTTTACAGTTCCATTTTACAAAATCTCTATAGGTTTGATGAACTTTTGCCCGCGACTTCGCGCAACTTTATCCTATAATAATATAGAAGAATAAATATATGTACGAATATACACAACATATCCCGGTACGAAAATGACTAAACTGCTCGCCAAACTCAGTCTGGAGTAGGTTACTTACAACTGTCCGTGTGACAAAAAGCCTTTTTGTCTGTCTTGGTTAGTTTCAACGACGGCCCTTGGCATTATTGCGAAACAAATTTTGAGGGCAAACTGCTATCTTCTGGAGGCAAATGGATATTCTAAGATTATCAATGGTGTACAAGGTGTGAATACAGTTTTCTATTGAGCATATTTAGGAATAGCCTCGACAATGTATCGATGAAGAACTTTTATCTGCAGTCTGTGGCCATCGCATAACTTCGGAGGTTTTATGCTTCTAAACAGCATAACTGGTGCTCAATTTTGATGATATAATTATGTGGAGGTAGATAATTTCGATTCAGAACACAACTCTACAGAATAATTGACTGTATAATCAGTTTACAATACTTTGTAAAAGTTTGTGATAATACAGAAATTTTAAATTAATGAGTTTACAACACTGAATCTACTAAAGATAGTATAAGAATACTGCATTTCAGACCATTTGAATTGATTCGCCTGGCGACATCTCTAGAGGTGTGCCTAGATTTTACGGTATAGTGATTTTACAACCACGTATATATCGATGCGAGTAATTAGTTGACACGTATCTAGTTTAGAATATATATATATGTATATATAATGTATATCTTCACTCCAGGTCCCGTGCGTGGTAGGCAGAGAGCACCGAGCGCCGTAAGACACGGTCCTTACGCTCTTCGCCCTCTTTTTTTTGACATTCATACTATTTTTCATGCAGGCACGTCAGTTCCTAAGGCTCCTGACATCACCTGATAAAACACGATCAATTTGGAAATGGTAGTGGGTCTTGGCCTTCTTCATAATTATACTTCCACTTTCGCTTTGTATATCCGTTTCTCATTCTTTCATACTGCGTTCTTTCTTCGCGTCCGAACTAACATTTAAAACTAGAAGTGCACAATAAAAAAGTGAGATAGCATAGTTAGCACGTATATTACTTACTAAGCTTTCTGTGAACAGTGAGGATTGTTTGAACCTTCTTTTTTTCATATATAATGTTTCTTTATTTAAGAAATACAATATTTCGTACATTGTGTGATAAAGTAGTTATACAAAATCGTAGATAAATATAAACCTGTGATTTAAAAAATATACATAACGAATATTATCTTCAATATCATGTTTAGAATACTATTCACTTGATTTGTCAACAGATACTTTTATGAATAGTTGTGTGATTAATTTATTAAAATTATTTGTCAAATATATTTTATGAACCAATCAAATCATAATAGTGCCACCAATACTATAGCTATGATTGGCTCATTCCCCTCAGATAATGCAAATTTCCGTACATATTTTTATGGATATTTTCGAATTGTTCCAGAGCGTTTAAACGTTCTCTACGAGAGAAACTGGACGAGATTGGTCCACGAGCAGCTACGAAAATTTGAGTCTTCAATCGTAGCAGCTGCGAGACAGTCCCCTGAGGCTCAACCACCAGAACTAGCAATCGACTCCAAATGGACATTCTCCGGGGCTCTAATATATTGTATCACGTTAATTACTACAATAGGTGAGTTATGACTTTAATTGCATCAATTCAAAACTTACCTTTATTTACAACAACATAAGACGTGGTGGTGTATAGGTGTATAGATTGATGTGTCGTTATGTGTACGTTACGCTAGGTGTAATGACAATAAATTATATTTATAGTGTAAGGAAAGCACAGAAATGATTCCATAAAGTAACGCAGGAGTTGGCTGCGTAAGTGAGTGCAGAGCCGGCTTAGGACCAGGGACGTATCCGGAGCATTACATATTCATTTTTATTAGCTGTATAAAGTCTTATTTTGAGTCACCAAAATAAGCTTTATGGTGTATGATTTTTATATTTATTAAACACTAGATTTCGCACGCTCAGATAGAGTTAAAGAAAGTAGCCTTTACACCATTTTTAGTTAATGCTATCTGTGTACCTAATTCAATGGAAAATGACAATTCATATTTAATAAAATTCGCGTTTAGTTAAGTGTCTTGCAAGCAATGTGTATATTTACTTATACAAGTACACTTAGTATACCTGATGTAAAGTGATTACCGTAGCCCGTGCAGTATAGCTAACGCATTAGCACCTGGTGCTTGCCATCAACTCCTTAGGACCTTACTGGTAATCTCAATTACTCGCAAAAATACAACAATCCTTTAGGGAGTTGCTCTTTGAGGGCGATTTTCTGTGAAGTGGAAGTACTTCCCAAGTTGTTCTGCTTTGACGCGCCCCACGCCTGTCAAATGTAATGCCTATATCTTGAGTTGTGAAAACGTACACATGCGTACAAGCTGCATTTAAATATTTTAATGATCTAGGAGAAAACATAGACTTTAAGTAAAGCCTTGCAAACACTGGCAACCACCTTTCCAATGCAAGGAACCTGCCTGCATGTGTGATGTCATACAACTTGTTTTCCTTTTCCAGACATCTTTGTCAGGTACATATTCATCAATTCTATAATAAGCCCTTTTAGAGAGAGTATTTTTAATGTGCTTTTTGAATACATTGTCAGGAAAGGACAGAAACTGTTTCAGGCAACTTATTATAAAATCGAATACTATTTACAAGAAAAGATCTACCAGTCCTAGCAAGCCGATGTACTGACTTAAACATTCGTAATGAACAAACATAATAAATCTAATGTATTACGCTGATATGAAATATAAATGTATCATTGAACTACATGTTTCTAGTAATAGAATTCCATACAATAACATTTGTCGTATACGACGTGGGACGTTGAACAAGGGAATAAATGAAAATACCGCTTTATCTTATTTTAACACCTTGTGTAAACGCGATGTCTCACTAACTCTGAGTGCCCCTGAGCTATTGTTACCAGCGTAATTTAAAATGGAAATCTAGAAGCAAAATTCATGAAAACCTTTTAATTATAAAGTAAACTACAAATTACTACATTGAAGGCTTATTTATACGGATTGATTATTCTTTACTGCGATTGGCTTTAGTGGAATTGTTACTTAAGAGTTTTTATTTCTCATCTTTTAGCTTAGCGAATTTTATATGATGCTTCATCAATACTTAACATAAAAACAGGAGAATAGTCATGAAATAATAATCAAAATCCGATCATGAACAAATCAAAGACTATACATATACATATAGGTATATGTATATCTAAGGCTTTATATGTATATATACCAATTTGATCATGGTAGGTACTTTCATAGGTACTTTCGCTTTGTTTATCTGTTTCGTGATTCTTTCATTCTGCATTCTTTCTACATTTCCGAACCAACAGACCATGCCTTTTCTAATCTTAACACTGACTCTCTCTTTCAGATAGAGAGTGTCGGTTAAAGGGGGAAATAATATATGCGCGGTTCAAATGCGACAGAAGTGAAACCTGAAAAAATGTGAACTTCAAGATAATGAGAAAAATGTTACGAATTTCAGGATTACGATAATTGACCAGTAATACCTTCCAAACCTCAATTGAGCAGAGCACAGCGATCCACGTTGGTGTATTCTAACCTGTCTTCTATCTTTCTAAGGATATGGCAACGTGTCTCCTCGTACAGCGGCAGGCAGAGCCGCAACCGTGGCGTATGCAGCAGCCGGTGTTCCTCTAACATTGGCCTGTCTTGCCGGACTTGGAGCTTCGCTGGCGAGACTGGCAAGGCTGGCATGGTTACGAGCTACAAAGAGAAAAGCGCCCAACACTTGGAGGAAAGATCCAGAGGTAAATTTATAACTGTTTATTGAACAACATCCGAAATCAAATAAATTTATAGAAATCGAGTATGATCAAATATTATTTGCCTCGCTCTAATGATCAAGAGGTAGGACGCATGAAATCAGTCCATCTGTGGAAGTATATTCACCTCACAGAAAATGGCGGTCAAATAACAACTCCCTGGATGGTTGTTGAGTTCCTGCGTGTGAGTGAGGTTACCGGTAAGCTCGTAAGTAGTTGCTGTGTTAGCAGCAGCGGTAACATCACGCGTATGATATTTAATGTATTGCAAGCATTAATAAGCTACGGTAACCGCTTTACATCAGGTAGGCCTTAGGCTTGTATGCCTCCCGACGTTATATAGAAAAAATCTATGTAATTTGATCATCCCTGGTTGGTTATCACAATAGATTCGAGTATTCGAACTAAAAATTTTTTAAGTAGTAACGTGAAAAAAAAGCATGCACCCTGCCTACTAGCAAGCAATTTACGTCATAATATTGACACTTACAGTGGAAGAAATATAACCACAAAGAGAACCAAGACATTCATATAATTTACTCAATTAAATGGACGGACAGAAATAACATTAAAGAAATATCTTTTCGTAAAAGCAACGCAATTATATCTTTAGATTTTTTGTAGGTCTGATACAGATGATATATAGACAATGTATCAAATATAATACTATTAAGTTTACATTCTTTATCTCGTAGGTCTTCTTTTACAGTCTTTCTGGAAAATCGATGTTAATGCAAATGCACTGAATTCAATTTTCCCATAGGATCATAACATACACTTTTAATGCTATCTTTATTAATCTATCAGCCCAAGAGGACGCCATTTTTTCCATGTTAGGATAATAGTTCACGTTATACTTAGTTCATGTCAACGCTTAGGTTAGCATCGGAATAATTAAAAAAATATATTCGGAAGGTAATTTCGAGAGCACTTAATTTTATATTTAAAATTCGGTTTGCATGCTCCGTATGGGCTCAAAATGGCTGAATCGATTTTGATAAAATCTTCTCTCACATATACAAGGATTTGAGCTAATATAGTTACTTATCCTAAATATCTAAACGTGCCTTAAAATGACCACAGCTTCTTAATTTATTAATGTCGATATCGCTTCTACAAATCAAACTCGAAAAACTTAGTAGTGAGAATCTCTACGCAAAGTATTAGAAATACCAATTCAGTGGCAATCCAGTATCATATATCTTATTCCTCTAGTAATAATTCAGTATACGATAGACATTTTACAACTGCAAAGAAGTTA
This sequence comes from Pyralis farinalis, assembly GCA_947507595.1. NCBI lineage: Eukaryota > Metazoa > Arthropoda > Insecta > Lepidoptera > Pyralidae > Pyralis > Pyralis farinalis. The sequence continues at coordinate 25,379,305 of OX382272.1, read as the reverse complement.
GTGGATATGGCAGTTGTTATTATGAGTTTTTATATAATATCAAATAGGTACGTGTCTGGAAGTACCTATAGCGTCTATAGCAAAAAGGTACTATAGTATGTGATTTATGTATATTTTCATTTGGATGACTATTACATTAATATTAAAAGAACGTTTTCTTCATCTATTCAAAGACCACCTAAATTCAGGTCTGGAATTTTGTAAAACCTTAAGTTCGCGATGACAAATTAGTTTTGTTTTTAGAGGCTCAGTGAGTGACTATAAATGAATAATAAAATTACCTCGATATATTCATTAAATTACTCTTAGAGACAGACTAAACCCTTCTGATCCAATAGCTTACTGAATAATAAGTTGACAATTTCATTATTAATATAAAAATCTTTCGTGCACCATGAAAAAATCGTGTAGACACTTCACAAACCTAAATATATATATGTATATCTTCACACCAGGTCCCTTGTGGCGTAGGCAGACAGATCCGTGCGTGATATCACCTTCTGATGAAACAAAAACAATTTGGTCATGGTAGATTAGTCTTGGTTTTCCTCAGCTCCTACATCCTTCCACTTTCGCATTGTATATCTGTTTCGTCTTTCTTTCAAACCTAAATAATCGTAATATATTATATGCTAGTAAGTAGTAGTTTTCCGATGCTACTTTGCATATTTTTATATTTTCATAAGTATCATTAAATGCTTTTCGATCATGAAATAATAATTTCTATATTTGTCAGATGGAGAATCACCTGCCTCTCCACGAGCAACAACGTCTTCTACCGCAACTCACAGAGCATAACCAGTATACGTCATTTCCGCCACGTACTCTCAGATCACCAGGAACAGTTCGAGCGAGGGCTGGTGATAGAGGTCAATATTCGCAAGTATTTGAGAGGGCCCCGACGAGTCCTAGAGCGGCGACCCTAGGTCGCATGAAGCGCAGTGCCTTGGCTAATGGTGAGCTTGAAATATGCATTTTTGGTTCATAATGAGGGAGTAAAAATAAAATACAAAAAGAAATATTTTTTTTACTCCGTTTCTAGTACATGCGATAATAAGTATCCTTAACACATCTGTCATATTTCTCCACTTTAATTACTTAAGGAAGGAAAATATATTATCAATTTCTTTACATAGTGTAAAGGAATCTGCAAATAGACTAAAATGGAGAGCATTCTTATTTAAGAAATAAAGGATCACCAAAATACATTATATCTTATCCAAACTAAAAAATATATCTACGCGTATGTTGAAAATTTAAAAAAGAACCAGCAATATTAATGTATCATTTTGAATCATTAAATATAAACTTTCTATATGCTTATTTGCTATGCTTTTTCCTTATAAAATTCTTCTGCAGTAATTGTTGAACGAAATATCTAATAAAATTTACTTTTGCAGAACCACATACGTCATCAGCCCTTCAAACACAAACATTAGACCGCAAAAAATCAGGCGGCAGTTCGAAGTGCCTGGCAACCGTCCACGGTCCTGGCAGAGGACGAGGGAAGGGAACGATTCAAAGGCCAAGGGGGCAAGTGATAGAACAACTCATCGCTGAAGAGTGCGGTGAACTCACTCTAAATAGAAGTCAAGATGATCTCGATGATTCAGAAGACCCTGATGAAGCGTAAGTTCAAAAATTTAATTTAAAAATACATTCATGACAAGAAAGGGCTTGGCACGAAAAGACTTGGCGGTAAAAGCTTGGTAGCTTTAGAAAAATATCGCCAAATCACCAGTGCATCCTTCCTGTGTTTTCACCTACGTTGTAAGGATGTTGGGCCAGTTGGAACTATTCTAAGGATTTATCTATGAAATCTTATTCGGGGCCAATTTATCTCAAGAAATACCTATTGTATAAAAAACGCCTGGTCATCAAGCGCAAGTGAGCCTTGTATTGTAAACACGCTTATGATAAAGTAACCGCTTTACAGCAGGCCGACAGTATGCTTATTTGATACGAATGTAATATGTTTCTCTGGTTTTTACTAAAGGTGTTCAATTTGGAGTCATCATTCTATGACGCAAATACACATATCGCATTAACATTGACATTAACTACATTTGTTAACTTCGTTCAGGAATCATACAATTTTTCTCAGAACAATGTACACACATGGTTCTACCTTACTGTGTTCAGCTAAATTTACAGTATCATACGATATCGCACCTCTAAGAGGTAAAGATTTTGCCTCCCTTCATATGTTTTAGCTGATTTTGTAATGAGTTATGCTTCGTTAGTTCGAGTTAATTATTATGACTCCTTCAATAGTCACACGGTTTGCTATTAAGATAAAATTCTTAACACATTGAACCCAAAACGGTGGCGCATTAAGCACTTCCAGATATGCTTTCTCTCAGCACAGAATCTCAAAAATAATTGAAGAGGTTTTTACAGTATTCAAAAATCGAATTCAAAATATCTAAGGCACGTTTTAAATATTATTTACGAGATGTCAAGCAAATATTGCAAGTACATATATTCTCATTACATGTGCCACTTTCAGAGGCATTAGCAATTTTTTTCTCTTACCAAATACAAAAATGTGTTTACTTGTAAATTGAATAAATGCTTTTAAGATCATTCACTCTCATCAAGAAATGTGAAGGTATTGTTTGCGACAGTTCCCATTTTATCTCGTTCCTGATATGTAATCAGACTTTATTTGTCGTCTACTTTGAGATAAAAATAATGAAAAGCTCTTGACAAAAATATAGCATTTCGATATTATATTATCATTGAGTATATTACATTTATCAGATAATATTGTTGTTGTCCGGGAACAGAAATCAATGATTTGTATTTTCACTAAATAGTAATATTTTAGAGCTGTGTTTTTGTATGTAACAATTGCGTGGAGTTTCTGATTTCAAATAGTTACCGTAACCTGTTTCTACTTGCAACCTTCCATCGTTGTAAGACAAGGGTTATTCGCGCATTGTATCATTTTAACCAGGAGTTTACTACTCACGTGACGGTCACCTATAGTGCAGATCTTAAGTAAATTATAGGGTCGACTTCTCTTTCGTCAATGTTTTATTGCATTGATATCAGACATATACATGTGTGATAGGAACCGTAACATATACGAGTAAGGTTGATATTGTTTCTAAATATGACGTGTGTGTAACTCTCTAAGTATAAAATTCTATGATGTGATAATTAATACTTGTGATCAAGAATTAGAAGTTACAATCAAGATACACTATATTTCGATACTTGAGTTATAATTGGCTGAAACCTCAATCCATTGTCTGAGCTTAAACAATTACCTACCATTATATTTGTCCATTAATTTAACTTCAGGAGTTAAAATTTTTATATTTACAAAGTTTAATCTCTATTTTTCAGAATATGCCCACACGATACACCTTCACGAGTGCCTTTGATCTGGAAAGAAGATAACCACAAAAATAAGAGTTGTGCAGTCCCAAGTAGCAGTGCTTCCACTAGCGTTCAACATCATTCGAGTCACGGCATTGAACATTGCCAAATACCAGTTGGGATCGTTCTGTTCCTACTTTTAGCTTACATCTGTGTCGGTGCCGCCATTTTCTCCGCTTGGGAAAACTGGAGTTTCTTAGACGCCGCTTACTTCTGCTTTATAGCATTAGCGACAATAGGATTCGGTGACTTTATGCCTACAAGCTTCTTAACTTCAAAACAAAGTGCCGAGACGTCAAGAAGTGAATACATACAGATGATAGCGTGCTGTGCATATTTGGTTTTTGGATTAATATTGATAGCTATGTCATTTAGCTTACTTCAAGATGAAGTTGTAGCAAGGTGTACACAGTTAGCTAATAGCTTAGGTCTTTCACGACAATGACAGTACGAGAAAAGCGATTGTAGCTCCACTGATAATCACTTAAGGATGTTATGATCGTTATTATAAAGAAGTTACTTTTGGGTCCAACATTTCTTTCTCTATGGATCCTTTGTCTGTACTTTCACTATTGGAATTGTAATTCATGTTATCATCATATCATAGTAAATTATTTTCTCATAACAATATTAAAAATTAATTTAATGAGTAAACTTTAAACTTTTTACGGAATTTGTACTCAAAATTGAATGATGTTCGCCATGTAAATAATGTATAAAATCTATTTATAAAAGCAAGGCTGAAATTGTAATGAAACAATAAAATTGTGTTGAAATGTATTTTTTATACTTTGCCCTTTCCCAACTACAATGAATTTATGTGACCGACAAGACCATCTTCTTGTTTACTTAGTATTGTGTTAGGATTGTTACTATTACGTATTCTTGTTTACTTTCTTCTTATATTATCTTTCTGCTTTATTTTCTTGTTGAGTGATTAAATGTATAATAAAAATGGCTATAGTAACTTTCAGATACTTATTTGTTTTTGTTATTTTTTATTAGTAACAACAAACAAACAAGTATTATGTAGCTGTGGTCCTCTGTAAGGTGGAGCTAGTTTCCAAATCAGACTGAATATTAAACGTCGTCATACCATGCCTTTTTTTATCGTTTGCTAGTAACACTGCACCGGGTGTAACACATCCTATAAACCAATTTTCCGTAACAGTTTATAATTCTAGACAACTAATCAAAACAAATTAATTTATAATACTAAACGTCAAGCGTCAAGAGGAGCAGTTAAAACACAAGTTTAGATTGTTCAATATGAAGTATGTTTGTTAACTAATTGTGTGCTATATGTCTAATTACGGAGCAGTCAAGTTTGCCTAATGTGTAAAATGTGTGCCTAACGCAACGAAACAGACTATACATATACGTATATACACTCGAAAGAGGATAAGAATTGTGTGCAATATTATATGTTATAAATATAACCGCATCTTATGGCACTCGGTTCTCTCTACCTACAATTTGGCGTGAAGTTATAGATAGATAGTTATAAATGGTGATATTATCAGACAAATTACACAACGGCATCTTGCCCCAAAGTAAGCGAATGTACTCGTAGTATTGCATGTACTAGACAGCTGATGAACATACGTAAATTCATGTTTATTTTGTAAATACATAGGTACTTATGATACAAAGAAAACATTCAGGCCAAGATACATGCACACAAATGTTTGCTCTGTATGGGAATCGAATCCACGAGCGTTGGTGTCAAAGTAGCGTTACTAACCACAGGGCCATCGTACTCGTGGAATATATTTATAATACATACATACATTTTTTTTTTTACTTTTATTTAGATTGGCCTTAGCGTCATAGTAAGATTTTTGGACACCGGATGCACATTGGCGATCTTCCATCAAGAAGGGACTTGTTCAGTGTAGTATGATAGCACGAAAAAGCGTACAGAACACAACTCAGGAGCACAAAGCTTCAGCACCACTGCCGGTAAGTCATCTGACCCACTCGACTTATGAATGTCAAGAGAGAGCAACGCTCACCGGACATCTCGCTGCGTAATTGAGATTTCCGGTATTGAGCTACTACCATCATTCCAAGTCCAGTTAGAGACAAAGAGATTACTCAGTAAAGCGGCTTTTAAGAGAAAAGATAGCACTATTGGCCAGACTGCCATCCCGTTTCTTCAATGGTGGCATGGACGGTTGACAAAAGTTTCCATCGGCAGCTTTAGCCAGCGCCCAGAAAGTACAGTTCCCAGAAGGAAGGCTTGCAAGCCGCTCGCCAGCTCTACCGATAAAATCAAATTTTGCTCTGACAATTTTACCCTCTTACTGACCTCGAGGTAGCATTCAGCATTGACGCTTCAAAACAGTGACGTCTGGATTCCAATAAGCACTCGCCATGGTCCAAGCCTCGAAAGCAGCCTGTTGAGAACTTTGGCTTCTCTACAAGGTCGATTAAACCACGGTCGTTATTTAGTTCCCGCAGCACCCATTAAGCGATTGGGAATGTAGCATTCCATAGCATCTAATATCACTGCAGCCGCTGCAGCCGCATAAGATTCAATGTCCTCCGTTTTGAAACAAAGCAGCCTCCACGAGTGCGATGCGTAAAATTTACGCAATCCGTCCCAGTTCGCCGACTTATAGACGCGAAGCCCAATGAGCCAAGCAGCGTATCCACTGTCATTTGTGATTTTTCAAGTTATCCCTAAAACACATAACTGACCGTCATCGGTAACGAATTCTGTACCTCGAACGGATGCTATTTCAAAAAGTATAACCATAATCTAAAATAAAATTATCTATGTAACTTTTACCAGCTGTTTGAACAGTTTTTGTTCTCATGGGATATACTTATATATATTTGCTGAGTTTGTAAAATATGACATTAACCCTCATCATCCGGATCTAACAGTACCCTAAAATATCAAGGAATAGGCTAGTGTTTTACTAATTTTAGTGAGTTTGTCTTGTTGCCAAAAATTGAATTTCATGATGTTAGATTTTTTTATACCACTAAGGTGGCAAACAAGCATACGCCCTGCCTGATGTTAAGCAGTTGTAGCCTATGGACATTTGCAACACCAGGGGTGTAACACTTGCGTTGCCGACCTATTTTTTTGATTATTGTAATATTACTTATTAAAAAAAGGGGACCACTAAAAGGAGAATAACAAATTTATTTAGGACTGTTGTTTACAATAAAAGATTATAAAAAAGACGGATTCTAAAGTTTGGCTAGTTTTGTCTATGAGGACTCGCGTTGGTTTGATCCAACCAAACTGTTCACTGGTCGGCAGCAACCGGTCACGGTCCTGATGGAAATGTAGGCCGCCGGCTGTAGTGGAGCTCGCCAGTGAACCTCAACTAGCGAGCAGTTCCGTGAGGGGCTCATGGACGTCGGAGATCACAAGGCGCAGTAGAGTGGAGGAGTCGGTGGGGACCGCCTTGTGGTTCACCACCGCAGCTGTCAAAAGGTGCCACCGCCGAAGTACACCGCGTAGCCCACATAACAGAGGCTAGAGGTCACAGGCGCGGTAGTCAGTATACCGTGCGTTGCTGATCAGATCTCGGTGTAGACTGCCGTTGTCTCTTCTGGTCGGTCATCTACAGAACATTTTGTTTTTTTTTAATTTTTATGTTTTAGATATTAATTTTTCGTGACGAGATATACGTGAATAGTAAAAAACTTCTTATGTGTATGTTTATAATGTTATATTATTAACCAATCTCCTTATACCAACGTAATCTGCACTAGGTAATAAATGAAAGCCTGTTTATAACCAAGACGTATCTCGCTGCAGATTGGATAAATTCTTTGGTTTTACGCATCTAGATATATTCTTTAATATTTAAAGATTTGTGGAATAATGCCATTTCTTTAAATATCATCTTAAATGACATTTCGTGAGTATGCGAATAAAGATGGATCGAATTAAAATTTTCATTCTTTGTGAATTACAAACTTTGCAGAGTCTTTCTTATGCAATGTTTTTTTGTACATACTCGTACGTATTATCCGGCAAAAACGAAATAAATTCGACATACGAATCACATTTTTTAAAATTTTCTGCAATTATGAGCTGGCCGACCCTATCATTGTTATAATAATATGTACCTGTTCTATCCGAAGGGTAATCAGTCTGAACATTGCTCTGTATATTTTCTTAGCTGTGCTCGAACAAGCTCACCTTGTGTTATTATTCATTCCCTTTAAGTCTTCTGAGTTTAAATTAATCCTAGACAATACTCGCACATCAGCCACTACGTTATCCTTTTATTCTCCTTTGAAGTTATACTCCTCCATAGTTCCTTTTAATTAACATTTTTCCATACAAATATTATCTAAAATGCTTCATTGGGAGAACCGCCAAATGCTGTTTTACGATTGTTGCATAAATTAATTTCGCTTTGTTCAATCCTAGACTATAGTATAATGCGACTAGCTGCGAGTATAGTCACATACTACTTAAGGCAAAGTCACTGCTATCAGTCTGTAAGATAAACTCATGTTCCAATGACAGATTTGGTCTGGAGAAATACCGCAGGCAAATAACAATTCTGTAGAGGGTTATGTTTCTGCGTGTGAGTGGGGTCACCACTAAACTCCTAAGGAGTTGTTGTGCTAGCAGCAGAGGAGGTATCGCGCGATTAATACTCAATGTATAGCGAGCATTCATAGGCTACGTTAACCGCTTTCCATCAGGTGGACCGTAAAAAAAAGAAGATTGTAAGGAGAATGTTACACTACTAATATTTTATCTCGTTCCATGTAGGCTACTTTGTTTATACAACCTCGGGAGGCACACAAACATACGGCCCACCTGATGTAAATTGTTTACCGTTGCCTATGTACGCTTGCTGTACTACCCTTCGGCAGTTGTATTAGGCTGCGGTAGTCTGTGAGGTGGAATTATACACCAGATTTCTTAACTCTCTTAAAAATACTCATACCAATACAAACAGGCATGGCCATTCACACAAATGCTTGTCCTATCTGAGAATCGAACTCACGAGCCTTGGCGTTAAAGTAGCCTTGTTAATAATTCAACTACTAAGTTCAAAGTCTATCAAAACAGTTGTCAGGAACACCGTTTCTATATGAAATCTATATGTTTGTCTGTGTTTGTCTGTCGCTTTTATTCGAATATTCGAATTTTGACTTCAGATTGGGATTCAACATAAAAAAGTAGAATGGGAATGTTCAGGAACACCGTTCCTATCTCTTAAGGAACATGGTCAAAATGGCCGACAAATTAAAAAACAAAAAAATTTTATTGTTATATAATTGACGAGCCAGGTGTTCCTCTGGCAATGTAAGCTTGCGCATTCTCAACTGGTTTTACATTGCGTTCGTCCTATTTCATTTTCTGAGTGGCTTCAAAATAATTCATTGTACGTTACTCGGATTGACTGGACATCGTGTCTGTGTAAAATCCCGGCCCTTGGGATTACGTGCCGACGGGCCATGCGCCCTTGAATTATAGCGGCCACCCTAACACGTGTCTTATCGTGTAACTCGACGGTGAAAATGTTGGTACTGACTTGATATACGATTACTGGCGGAATTACGAGTACTTAAACCCTCTAAGTATCTATCTAGATATTTATCTTCTATGCAGATTAATAAAATTGGAGTGTCTGTTTGTAATATTAAAATAACCGCTTTTTACTAAATGCATATGGATATACACGGTACATATACCAAAATGAATATTTTTACAATTTTTGTCTGTCTGTCTGTTTGTTCCGGCTAAGCTCTGAAACGGCTAGACCGATTTTGACGGGACTTTCACTGGTAGGTAGACGACTCTTCAGAGCACCATATAGGGTACTTTTTATCCCGTAAATATTTAGGGTTCCTGCGTAAAAAATGAAAATCTATTAAAATTAGGGGGAAATCTTCTTCTTCGGGGGACTTTGCAATTTTATTTTTATTATATTTTCATAGAATACCTATTTTTTAAATAACTACGCATTTTATATGTATATGTAATAAAAATAAAATAAATATAAGTTGCCTCCTGCAAAGGTCAATAGATGGCGCTGTACGAAAAAGGTCTATAGAGATGAAGGCTACTAAAAGCCCAAATCTCATGCGTGCGAAGCCGCGGGCTTCAGCTAGTATATACATAAGAGAGGGGTCACATCCGCAGTAGTATACTATTCTGATTTGGTGGCAAGAAGGGAGAATTACCGGCTGTTTAGGCGGATCTTTAATGCCTTATTTGTCATATTTCTGTCTCTCACTTTGCCAAGAGGTGAAATCAATTCGAAAAGTTCCTACTCTTACAAATTTCTTCTGATTAAATAGCCAGCTGTAGTTAACCCCCGGGACAGCAATGGACTTCCTTTTTGGTGCCTTTTTGGTGGTCGCCGCCGTTAATTCTGACTACACAGGAGACACAGTGGTGGGAATGAGTAGTGGGCCAGTACCAATTAAAAAAAAATACATACGAGAGCTAGATAGCGTCGTGTCGTGATGTGCTCGTGTCATTACAACCAAATACAAAGGTTAAGCAATGTCTACCGCACCAGTCTGTGGATGGGTTTATCTATCTCGAGCCTCTCTGTGTGCACGTCCCGGCCGTTATCGACAGATGATAATCGTTAAGCTAAGTCAGTGGTCTTTCGACGGCTTGAAAATACTGGTCTTCGCCAATCCGCATTGAGCAACGTGGTGGAGTATGCTCTAAATCCCTTTCGTAGAAGGGAGACCCGTATTCCCGCAGTGGAATAAGTTACGGTTAGTACAGTAGTAGTAATTATATTAACGCGAGGTCCCTTGGGGCGTGAAGGAAATAACCTATGGAGGGCCGATGAAACCGATATTACGTAGTAACTCAATTCACCACTACATGTTGGGGGGCAAAGTAGAATGCGCAACTCTAATTGTATAGTTTGTGAATCAACATCGCGCGGTTATTGTTTAAAATATTCTCCCATTAGATATAACTTTTTTTTTATACAACGTCGTGAGGCATACAAGCATACGGTCCACCTGATGTAAAGCGGGTTTGTAATATATTAAGTATCACTCGCGCGATGCCTCCTCTGCTGCTTACACAGCAACTCCTTGGGAGCTTACTGGTGACCTCACTCAGACGAAGGAACACAACAACCCTCTAGGGAGTTGTTATTTGGCTGCGGTTTTCTGTGAGGTGGAGGTACTTCCCCAGACGGGCTGCTTTGATGCACCCTTCTTAAAACATCCAGACCTAGACAAATAGACATGTTCATGCACACAAATGTTTGCCTTGTGTGGGAGTCGAACCCACGAGCGTTGGTGTCAAAGTCGCGTCATACACGACTGAGCCATCGAGCTCGTCAACGTTGGTGCCTTCATACGCAGTCAAGTGGTTTATTGATTTGTGCTTGCCACGTAGGCAGAGAGAAAGAATCGTCAAAAGAGCTTATTTAGCAAGTTTTTTTCATAAATACTCACCAGTTCCTACGAGTCCGGGAGTTCGGGTTAATTCCTTGAACCTTGCCGCAGGAAAATAAACTATTCTCCCTCATGGCGAAATTTCAGCAATTAATCCTATAAGGTTAATTTTGGCGCTAATTTCAATCCCAATCCAATTCAAATGTCGAAGTTTTGAGTCATATTTCGCAATTTCGACTATAGTTTGTTCAATATGATATTTACTCGTAATATAGCATTATTAAAGTCAAACTAGAAAATCGACTAAAGTTCAAACCGATTTCGGGCTACTAGCGTGATTAGATAGTTTAATTTCTATACTGATGTATCGAAATTGGTTTTCATAGTAAGCCTACTGGTGGGCAAAATAATTGTTACTGATGTAAAGATAATTTTGTTATTGTCAAACTGACAGTGCCAGTGCCAGACAGTGCCTTTGAATTGTGTAATTTCATATTATTCGTTGTTTGTGTGAGTGAGTAACTTCTTATTTTCTTTTCTATTATTTCCTGTTCGAGAAACACGCCTTCAGTATTATTATTTTTATATTTTGTTTATTACTAATAGGGTTCCGTCTCGAATAATAAACTTACATTGCGTATCAAAAGCAATTACGTTTGGTCAATGGCTTAGCGGTACCTTATTACTGTCTATGTAAATTTATTCGTAGTAATGAAAAGTTTGAGCTTAGAAGATGCAAAAACAACATATTTGCGTTATTGAATGTGTAGTGCACACACTATGTTTGAAGTGGGTTTTATTTAGTGATACAAAACTATTAGCCACTTGTGCGAGGCCAGGGGCATGGTGGGTCTGAAGGACTAAAAATTGTATAAATAATATAGGAGGAATTGCTGCAATAGAAGCCCAGGAAGCAAGGCGTGACCGACACTCCTTTGTTTACAAGTATTCATCCTCATCGTTCTCAGTAACCGCATCTAATCAGGCGAGACGTGTGCCTTTTACCACCCGAAATAGTAAAATAAATGTATATCTTCATGCCAGGTCCCTTGTCCTTACTTACACACCTCGCTCGCTTCTTTAAGATGCATAGCTTTTTTCATGCACGCTCGTTGGTTCCTAAGGCTCGGGATGTCACCTTCTGATAAAATACCACCAATTTGTTCATAGTAGGTGAGTCTAGGTCTTCCTTGGCTTCTACGTTCCTCCAATTTCGCACCGGGTATCGTCTTTCTTTTATCCCGAATTATTTCTACATGTCCGAACCAATGGAGACTTTTCTTACTTTAACATCGACAGTCCCATTCAGACTCCCTTTCCTACATCATCATTGCGAATACGGTCAGCAAGCTTACACCACAAATTTTGTGCAATGCTTGCTTTACCTTCATGCTCTCTCTGCCATACTCAGTTTTCTCTCCTGCTAACGCATTAAAAACTATAAACCTATTTAACTCGTGGTAGGAGCTTAGATGACGTTAGTCTCGGTCTGGTTACCCATGTACCGTTTACGTCAGTTGAGCTTACTTGTCGCTAATGTTTACGACAGATGCCCATCCGGTTAACTAAATACTGCCTGTGAAACCTACTATTATTAAATACCATATTACAACTCCATAAAAAAAAAGTTAAAAACGAAAATCTCACAACGATAGAAAAGGGCCACTAAAAAGGCATTTTTTTTTCAACCAACGAAACTTCAATGTTCGTATAATATATATATGGTACACCGATGTGGAGAGACGAGTGAATAGCGTGAATGGAGCGTTGGGTAAACTTTTAAGCAGCGAAAATCTATGCCAGAAGGCACAGCTCGCTATATTCAACGCGGTGCTAATCCCAATGCTAACTTATGAAAGTGAAATCGCGGCAGCGGCCGGCGTAGCGCCAAAACCGAACATTGTCTGTTATGAAGGAAAGTGTTCTGAAAAACAATATTATGAGTTGAAGTATGTTCTTGTAAGTAAGAAAAACCGCTTCGCCGGCCGCTGCCGCGGCATGCTCGCTTCGCTCGTTCGGCTCGCGCGCTGTTGGGTCGCAGTTCTACCTAACACTCCTCGCTTCGCCTTCACTCGTCGTCGTACCTATTATTAAATGGTATGAGAAATATTTTCGGACTTCCGATAATAGTACCTACTTAAAAAGTTATGTGAAAAACACTTTATTATTTCGATGTTATTTCCTTTTTATGATGTGTGTGATTCGATGTTATTTTCTTCTATCACATAATTTTCTGAATGTGATCGGCATAAAAAAATATTAGTTGCATAAAAAAAATCCCAACGCTTGTGTTAGAACGGTAGGGTCTTCAAGATCGGAAATAATCAGCGGTCGTCTACTGTCTTCTAGGTAATATTCAACTATTGAGATAGAAATACACAGCATAATCAACCTCCAGTGCTACCAATCGCTTCTTTGACTGCAGTTCCGAGTTTATTCAAACTAGTTTGCTGGTTCCGAAATATAACAGAAGAGCAGTTCCCGCTAGCCGCCGCGCGCTACGCCTTTGACGAAGCGAACTTAATAAAACTTCTGAATGCAACCTTTGGTAACGGAGTTTTGCTCGAACACCTGAATTGGCGTGATTTGTGCTGACAATTTGCGTAGTTTATTCAAATTGACTTTCAGTTTTTGGAGAACTTTGTGGATAGTAATTTTGACTACGTATAATATATTGATAAAAGCAAAAAGATCTGCTTTCTTTGTGTTATTTTTTTTTTATTTCAAAAGACGATTTACATGTTCAGTGTACCACAATAATTTCTTGCTACCCTCATACAGCAGTCGAATCAGCCATACAAATACAAACATTAACATGGAACTTTAAGACTTTTAACTTTTTCACCTGCTGAAACCACAGGACCAATTTGATCGTGTTAGGTGAGTCTTGTCTTTCTTCGGCTCATACATATAGTGCTAATAACCTCGAAATAAGTTAAATCGCTTTAAATTGATAGTACTTCGACTGAAGTATCCGACTTGCAGGATTGAAATTTATTCAATTATACATTCAACTACACGACATTCGTGGCTTTTGCGTTCGCTAATAAGAAAACTTCATTTACTGCAGCTGAACAATTCTAAAACAGCCCCTTACTGTCACCACGAGTATTGGAATTTATGCTATCGAATATTCCAGCGATGGGTAGTTCCAAAGTTACCTAGAGGAAAAAATCATACGTTAATGAAATTTTGTGTGTTCAAATACGTAAAGCTTCATCAAATACTCCAGGTCGGTCGTCAGGTCGATCTTTGCTATATAAATCTAAAGATATATTGCACACAGACTATTATTCTTAACTTTGAAGAAAGTATCTGGATGCCTGTTCGGGTGTATGGACTCTGTTCAAGACGAGCTGTAAGGTTTTTATTTAGGCGTAGGAGCCAGGCCAAATTATAAATGGACAGATGATAACTGTGGTCCTCGACATTACAAAGCAATATTTCTATTGCTGGAGTGAGCTGTGTATAAGCTGTAAATAGAAATACATTTATTCCAACTTCACATATTAATTTTACAATAGGTAAGGTATACGCCTATACATACATGTGAAGTCAGAATTGACCTTCACTCAGGGTTTTATGCCAGGAACTCACAAAGAATACCCAGCCCTGGTTTTCAGTGAAGGACAAGTGACAATACCGACCACAAAATAAGTAATTCTTTTATGGGGCAATATGTATACGGTTCTATAACAAACTTCCCAGCAATATAAGAGAATTGTCAATAAACAAATTTAAAACTACTATTAAAGCCAAATTGTGTAGCAGGGCATATTATAAAGTATCTGACTATATTAATGATAAAAATGCCTGGGAGTGAGTCGATCCAATTATAATGTAATTAATAAAATATGTAAATTTGTTTGGATACCAAAAGAGGGATGCCTGAGTTTTTTGGCAGTATTTTTATCAGTGCTCACCTAGTCATAAACTGCACGGTAGGGAAAAAAATTGTGACGATTCCAAACAAATGTAGCCATTTTTACGGAATAAAAAGATTTTGACTTTGACTTTGACCGAAATATACAATGAGTAATAAATGTTGCACAAAAATAAAACAATATACATATATATATATAATAAGGCTACTTTAGACCGAGCTGTTATTGATTTCAGTTCATGCTTATTTCCGAAAGGTCAATCACATCTAAGAGCAGGATCAGAACTCTAGACGGATTAATTATCAGTAGCTTAGTTCATTGAATACGCTAATAAACAATCCTTGCGATATTTAATCCCTCCACCTCAATCCTACTTTGATGTCATTATTTATTTCTGGAATTGTTTTATACGAAACGGATATACAATGCAAAAGTGGAAGGATGTAGGAGCCGAGGAAGACGGAGACTAACCTACCATGACCAAATTGGTTGTGTTTTATCAGAAGGTGATGTCAGGAGCCTCAGGAACCGGCGAGCGTGCATGAAAAGAGCTATGAATGTCACATAAGCAAGTGAAGTATGTAAGGACCGCGTGTTATGGCGCTCAGTTGTCTCTACCCACCCCGCAAGAGACTTGGCGTGAAGATATACATACATTATATACGAAAATAATCGTTATTATTCCTGCTTTAAGGAGGAATATAAATTACACAGTTCAGATACACTTGACTGGAACGAAATAAAGTGCTGTACCATCGAGTTAGGAACTTTTTTTTAACTTTAGCTTCAATTATAGTAATTTGATACAATGTAGTTTAATTCTGTATATTATAACGTAGGTAGGTAACGTATTTTATTTTAATATTGTTGTAGTAATATGCCAGCTATCATGTTTTTTGTACAAGCTAACGGCCGCTCAGCGCTTGTACGGACTAAGCGAAGATCGCGGACGTGTCACGATCAAGATGGCCTACTTCACTCTGTTATTTAATGTTTATTTTTTAATATAATATGTAACTTCAATCATTCTTAAACTTGTCAATATGAATCAGACATGTGGCAGGTAACGAACAACAAATTCCGAAGAACCCGCAAAAATATTTGTGAATGTCTTTCTAAGTGAGCTTCGATTTGGCTCATACCTCGACATCAAACAGACCTTATTTACATATACAGCAATGCGGATAATGATATTGGTCTCTGGAGACTAAAGTCGTACTGAATTCTTGCGTTTTCGAGATTATTCAGAGTTCGTGTTCTGAGACTACCATCATTTTCAACTCCAACATTAATATTATATTATCATTGTGTGAATTACAGTTTATTTATGTATGATGTATGTTTCAATTTTCCAGAAACTTTTAGAAATGTTCGGTATATTGGCGAGAATTTTTTTGTTGTAACAAGGTTACATTTGTCTTCGTCGAAGAACTAACAAAAACGAGTAAGGTGCCGATATAAATACCTGTTGAGACTTTTTCTTTTTCCCCAAAAATATATAATTAATCAGGCTCAGTACAGACAGCCAGTAGACATGTCTAATTGTTTTCTTTGCTCAGATTAACACAGTTTATTTAGCCGTTGCTAAATAGTAACTTTTTAACAATGGTTTTTTTTATACAACGTCAGGAGGCATACAAGCATACGGCCCACCTGATGTGAAGCAGTTGCCGTAGCCTACGAACACTTGTATCACTTGCGCGATGCCTCCCCTGCTGCTTACACAGCAACTCCTTAGGAGGTTACTGGTGACCTCACTCACACGCAGAAGAGCCTTCTAGGGAGTTGTTATTTGGCTGTGGTTTTCTGTGAGTTGGAGGTACTTCCCCAGAAGGGCCGCTTTGGTGCGCCCAAACTCTCTAAAGCTAATATAATATATATAAAGCTATTGATGTATTATGAAGGTTTTCTATACACGGAAATTCACTCACGCATGGTCCTCTGCGTTCCCAATACAGGTAAGTATTCCTCACCGTCTTTCCAGTGTCTTAGTACTCACAAGAATACACCAACTTTCTAAGGAATTATATGGCTGCGGTATTCTGTTCGCCCAATCATGTCGCTACTTATTAAATATACTTTCTTCAAACATTTTTTCTTTTAATTCTTTTTTACGTGGTAATGCTTTTGTATTTCATGATTATTGTGAATCATAAACCACTCTTATAAATGTTTCCTCTTAATGCTTGCTCATGTTTTAATTTCTCTTCCCATTTAGTTCCATTCCACTCAGTATTCCGGTGTCATTCTCTTAATCTATTAGGATTCGCGGGCTTTATTTCCTGAACCTAAGGATTTGGCTGAGATAATGACTTTGACATGGAGCGATAGGCATCAGGCCTCCACAACCAAGAGGGAAACATGGCCTTTCTTAGGTAAGGTCATACGTCTTTCGAAATGTAATTTCTTGAGTGTGCTTGGAAACCCTCACAATGGTTTCCTTCGCAGTCGAGTAAGTGATAATCTATACAGATAAATAAAATTGGAGTGTCTGTTTGTAATATTAAAATAACCGCTTTTTACTAAATGCAGATGGATGTATACACGGTACATATACCAAAATGAATATTTTTACAATTTTTGTCTGTCTGTCTGTTTGTTCCGGCTAGTCTCTGAAACGGCTGGACCGATTTTGACGGGACTTTCACTGGTAGATAGCTGATGTAATAAGGAGTAACTTAGGCTACTTTTATTTTAGATTTTTTATTTATTTTTATTAATAAATAAATAATAAAAAAATAACGATTCCGCGGAAGTCGCGGGCACAGCTAGTTACAAATATACATATACACATACATTTGAAAATACGAATTTAGTGGTCCATGACTAGGCCAGGATTCGAACCATGGACCGTCGGTTAATAGGCTTGTTTTTTATCTATTGGTTATTTTTATCACTGCTCACTTCTCTGTATACCAAAACAAACAAGCTGCGGGTTACCATATTAAACCAAATCAAGAGATTGAATATTTAGGTACACAGATTAATTTGGATTGCCATTGTCATATTTTTTTATACCACTAAGGTGGTAATCAAGCATACCGCCTGCCTGATGGTAAACAGTCACCGTAGCCTATGGAAATTTGCAACAACGCCAACACCGCGAGTGATACTTAATGTATTACAAGCGTTCATAGCGTGTGAGTGAGGTCACCAGTAAGTTAATAGGCTACGGTAACTGCTTTACATCAGATGGGCCGTATGCTTATAAGCCTCCTGACGTTTATAAAAAAAATGTACAAGTATACTGCATAGTCCCCGCAACTTACCAATTCATATATTAGACTTCAATGTAAGATAATTATTTACCAGTACTCGTATTTAGAAGTTCAATATGTGAACTTTTCGTCATATGAAAATTAAAACTAGTGAAGTCCTCAGTGAATAGCTCTCTGAGCCTGCGAGAGCGTTGCTAGCTTAATGAGAGAGAACGTTTGAGTTATTAATACTAAAGACCTTTGGTTTACCACCCTCCAGATATGATTTTGAGCTTTAAACTGGACGCTAGGTGTTTTAATAGGTATTCTCTTCTCGGTCGTTTGCGGTTAAAACAATCTGACGTGGCGATTTTTTATATTTTTATATTGTTGGACAAATTACACAGCGCCACCTAGCCCCAAAGTAAGCGAAGCTTGTGTTATGGGTACTAGACAACTGATAAACATACGTAAATACATTTTTTTAATTTCAAATACATACTTATTATACATAGATACCCAGACCAAGACAAACAGACATTGCACACAAATGTTTGTCCTGTGTGGGAATCGAACCCACGAGCGTTGGTGTCAAAGTAGCGTATCAGCGCGTTTCACCACTACGCCACCGAGCTCGTCAATTTTTTGACAGGCTATATGTTCATCCTCTTTAAGTAAGTTCTAAGTAAATTAGGGGTGCAAAAAGCAGACTTAATTCTAAGGGCATTCATCTATCAGTCAACAATTAGCAAAAGTAGATAATAAACGAATATTGTTGAATTACAGAGGCATTGAATGTATTGATGAATTTATTCATTTTAGTATCTATTTATATCTTCACGCAAGGTCCCTTACGGGGTAGGCAGAGAGAACCGAGCTTCATAAGACGCGGTCCTTACACATTTCACGCTTGTTTAACATTCATGGCTCATTTCATGGACGCTTGCCGTTTTCTAGAATTAGACTTCACCTTCTGATAAAAGATTATTGGTAATATAATATATTATCTCTAGACATCGCGGACGATTGAACACTTATAGCAATTCTATTATAGCCGTAATTATAAAACGAAAAATGTTCTTGTATATATATATATATATGTATATATATATGTGTATATATATATATATATATATATATTTTATTATTATATATATGTTTCGTATGTCTCGAATGCGGCTGTAACGATTTGGATCAGATCAGATTTTCAGCTTTTCAAATTTATCTCTTTCCTTAAAAGCGTGATTTTACAACGAATCAATCTATAACTTCACGCCAAATCCTTTGCGGGTAGGCAGAGAGAACTGCCCCATGATTCGATCCTGACACATCTCACTCGCTTCTTTAACATTAATTGCTTTTCTCATAGCTCTTTTCATGCACGCTCGCCAGTTCCTAGGACTCCTGACATCATCTTCTGATAAAATACGACCAATTTGGTCATGGTAGGCTAGTCTTGGTCTTCCTCGGCTCCCACATCCTTACACTTTCGCATTGTATATATGTTTGGTCATTCTTTCATCCTGCATTCTTTCTACATGTCCGAACCAACAGAGCATACCTTTTCTTATTATTCTTATCTTAAGATAGTCACCCTCTTTCAGACCACCGCGATCAGCAAGCGTTATGCTGCAAATTTTACGCAATGCTCTCATTTCGACCGCATTTATCCTACTTTCATGCTGTCTCTGCCATACCCAGCTTTCACTTCCATAAGTAAGCATTAGGATTAGCACATATTAATTAGTTGAATTTGTTCATATTAATACTGATATAAACGATATCCTAATAGATAAGGAACAAGCCTAATAACCCATAAGTACGTGGATCAAATCTTGGTACGCCGAATATTTACCTGTAAATTCGAAAACATTAATTAATATTTTCGAATTAACAGGTAAATATTTTTTCTATTAAATCTTTTCAAAGTACTCTCGACCAGCCTCTATACAAAGTTTCATGCGTCTGAACCAGTTTTTGAAACACTTTTTCCAGTCCGCCGCAGATATCTTACAGTCTGCACGAACGCTGACAGCGCATCTGCCGGCGACGAAACTTGTATCCCTTTCAGCTGATTTTTTATTTTCGAGGATAAAAAGAAGTAACACGGTGTTAGGTCAGAGCTGTAAGAAGGGTGACCCAGGAGTTTCACAGGCGTGCTGTCCAGAAAGTCCCTTGTCTTGAGCCCGTTGTGCGAGAGCGCATTGACGTGGTACAGCAGTAGTCGGTGGAGCCCTGTGTTTGGTCGCTTGTTGGTCACAACAGAGGAAACTTCTGCCAGTCATTTGATAGCATACCATTCGGCGTTGAAGGTTCTTTGGTTCTGCAGTGTGTGCTGAATCTCCTGATATGTAACTCGCCTATTGTATTGGAATAAATTTTTCACTGCTAGCACGTTTTCTTCCGTCGTTAAAGGGCGACCACTTCTTTCTTCATCCCCCAAAGTTAGTCCGACCGCGCTTGAATTCGTTACCAACGATACATGGTTGCCTTGGAAGGGCCTTCATCCGTGAATTCCATTTGAAGTCTATCGTACGATTCGTTCGGTTTCAGGCCGCACATGAAATCGTAAAAAATCATAGCGCGAAAATGTTCCCGGCGCTGATCCATTTTTCCATGAGACACGTTAATTTAAATTAGCTCGTAAAAATGTGGACGACAATTTTGAATTTGAAACGTTATTTAACGTTATTTTCAAAATAGATTATAACTGACCAGTCTCTCATACATACAAGCTTTTTTTCACAATACTTTCTAAGTGACCTGCTATTTGTAATTATCACTTGCTCGGCGTTGAAGGGAAACATCATGAGGAAATCTGCACACCCAAGAAATAATATTTCGAGAAACTTGTGAACTCACCTAAGAAAGGTCTGATTGCTTAGGGTTGTGTATGTCTGACGGTAGTCGGTCCATATTAAAATCAGACTCTTCGCCAAATCCTTTGGCTTAGATAGTGGACTCCGCCAATTCTAATAAATTAGGAGACGGCATAACGTTAGGAAGAAGAAGATCCATAACAATACTGATCTAATCTTGCCGTGCACAATAGGCCCCAATCTAATCTTGCCGTGCACAATAGGCCCCAATATATAGCCGATGGGATCGCGGTGGCTAGGTGGAGCTGTGAAGCTTTCTGTCGCCCGTGGCTGGACTGATGCAGTATGGGGACGGAAGTTTGGAAACAGCCATTATCGTTTCACCGACGTTCTAAAATGGGCAAAATAAATTTTTTGTTTAAGAAAATAAAACTGAAAGATGATGAATGGAAGAATGAATTGCGGAATGAAAGAGGGTATGATGAATGAATGTGTATTTATTTATATTGTAATGATTTTTAAAAATGTGTGTATAACATATACATATTGCTGTATAAATCGCCTTGCCCACAGCAGGGGTGTACGAATATTAAGAAAATATATATATATATACAGGCCCCAATAGTGTTAGATATCTGATAAACCGTGGTGCACAGCAGTTGAACTTCATTTGACTAGCCATCTCTTTGAGGTTTTTTTATTGCCTTATTTGTCATAATGCTATCTCTCACTTCGCCAGAAAAAGTTAATTCTAAAACTTCCTACTCCTACAAATTTCTTCTGATTAAATTCATTGTGAGTTCCAAGGCAGCTGTAGTTTAACCTCCGGGACAGCAATGAACTTCACTGATCATTGCCTTTTTAGGGTTCCGTTCCCAAAGGGTAAAACGGAACCCTATTACTGAGGCTCCGCTGTCCGTCCGTCCGTCCGTCTGTCACCAGGCTGTATCTCATGAACCGTGATAGTTAGACAGTTGAAATTTTCACAGATGATGTATTTCTGTTGCCGCTATAACAACAAATACTAAAATATAGAATAAAATAAATATTTAAGGGGGCTCCCATACAACAAACGTGATTTTTTTGCTCATTTTTGCTCGATATTGATAACGACAACAGGTTGACGCTTGAAATATGCACAGAATATTTAGTTATATATTCACTTTAAGAATAAATAATTAAATTAAAATAAAACAAATATTTAAGGGGGGCTCCCATACAACAAACGTGATTTTTTGCCGTTTTTATAGGTAATGGTACGGAACCCTTCGTGCGCGAGTCCGACTCGCACTTAGCCGATTTTTTCGTGCTCGCCGCTGTTAATTCTGGCTACTCAGGAGACACAGTGCTGGGCATGAGTGGTGGGCCTGTCCCTAAAAAAAATAGGCAAAACAAAAGATCGATGATTATTTCTTGGATAAGGCGTTTATTATTAGAACTTGAACATAAATTTGAAAATGAATCTGCAGTTCGCGACTATGGAAGTGATTGAGATGTATGTACTCTGAAGTATGTACTTACTAATGTCACAATATTGGATACATACAGCTAGAGAGATAACAATGGTAATGTTGCCTATCCTATAAAACTAATATATATTTTTTTAAGAACCCAATGCTTATAATCTCTCTGAATAACCAGCACAGTTAGGTACCTGCTACCAGAGCATTTACAGGAAAAAGTTCTTCTGGAACCGATTCTATCACTTTGAATCCATATTTTAGATTATTCGGTATTTTGGAGTATTATCTCAATCAAATACAACAAATTATATACTAATTTGTTGTATTAGAGACAATATTCCAAATTCGTATAATCATTGTGCAAAGTTTTACTACGGTTTAACTACACAAATATCAGAAAAATGTATTAACATTTTAATATTCGTACATAAATAGAACTGACATAAAAATAATTACTTAATTATATTTCTTTTCTGAAACCACATTCCCAAATACTATGTGATACGTTAAACAAAAACACCACTTACAACAGAAACGGAAAACCAATTTACTCTATCCCTTCATGGTTAATTCTGTTCATGTGTGACGTTATTTCCATGGAAGAAGGTACACCAAATCACAATTAACATATAGATGTGGCTCTCGACCCGAGCCGTCCCCTTTTAGCGAAATTACAAAAGACACGCTCTTAACAAGATCTTGTAAAAGTTGTCCGGCCCTGTATAAGTGGCACAGATTAAAAAAATATCACTCGGAAAATGTTGAAACTAAACAACATTACAGGGAGTTCTTTTTACACTGTGGCTATCACGCTAGGGTTGGGAATATAAAATGAGCCGGGAGTTTGTGCTTTGACAATAGAATTCATTAGTATGCCCTAGAGTCTGCTATAACAAAGACATGAACATTTTCTTTTTCACTCGTTCTAAAAATTTGCTTAAAGTAACCTGTTGGCAAGTGTTGACGTACATTGAAAACTTGTGAACTGAATATTTTAGTACACAAAGACAGGAAAATGAAATTTTTAAGCTGAATCCAAGGCTATATACCGGACAATTCCTACTAGATACAAAATAGCTATATCCTGAAAATATTTTTTTATAAAAATATTTTTAACATGGTAACTTTACTTATTTACTTCCAGAATCTAAGGAACAGGTATGTTTTGTACAGAACTGTATACTGTAACGTCAACTGTAATTTTTGTTATTATGATTGTATATTATTTGTATATGATAACTAGTCAAGTTGAAGTGCGAATAATATTTTTTACTAAACCATTGATTTGGGTAACAGATGATGTGATTACAATGTAATTCGGTACAAATGTTCGCCTTATTTCCTATCTAACTATTTTACACATGCGACTAATGAATGAGTAATTACAAAAATGTTGCTGAGTTGCGATAGCGATATTGTTATAAAGTATACATTATATTAGATAACATGTCCGTAGATGGTAATGACAAAATAAAACATTATTATGTCACATTGATAGCTAATCAAGTCTCCATGAATATCATTAATTGATAAAAAAGTTATATTAATGCATAAAAAAAAATTACGGCTTACCTGCTGATTACGTTCTTTAAATTTTACATGAATTTTCCGGTGTAAAGGACTTGTACAAAATCCTATATTAGTTTTGTCTCGTCTTGATATAAGTTTCTTAGAAACATTTTTATTAGTTATAACTAAGATAAATTTAACTTAGCTGGAATTAAAGCGTCCAGTATTTGCGAAGTAATTAGTTACCCTAATTTCTTCCTTCCCACTTGCATATCAAATGACTGCCGATAAAATTCTGAGATGTTTTAAATAGCAACGTTAAAGTATTCTCGAAAAGGAGTTGCTGTGTGAGCAGTAGCGGTGGCGATGAGTAATACTTAAGGTATTATTAGGTGGGTGTGTTTGTATGCATCCCGATATTGTATAAAAAAAATACTGCACATTTTTGTGAGAAACTTAACCATGCCGTTGTCGTTATATCCAAGTGTGCATTTTTGATACTGCTGACTATATCAACTTTATGCAAAATCGCAGTTATATCACAATTTCCTGGAGGGTGGTGTTCCTATGGGGGATGAGATAAGATCACATGTCCAGGTTGCGGCGTGCGAACGATGTCTCGCATATACCGGACAATCGATTAGGAGAGTCGTGAGTCGAAAAAAATCTATATATTACAGATTGCTGGTAAAGTAAAATAAAATAAGGTATTTAAGTTATGAGTTGTTCCTGTTCCTTATACAAATTTATTAAGAAATTAGAGAATATTTCTAATAGCCATATTTCCTTCGACAAAATTACCAAAGCTTGTGTTAGAGACTTTAGTGTTGATATACTTCAACATCGCAAATAACAGCTGCCGGCTACACGGTATGCGAACTTGATCAACCGTGACTAATTTAATTGCAATCTTCATTCAGGATCGTGTAGCGACGCCTTTTTATATCTGTATGTGTGTGAGTATTTAAAACCTTTAGTTGAAGTTATTCCTTTATTATTTCAATATCTACTATGTAATTTACTAAGCTATTGAGATGGAAAACTTTAGCATAATCAACGTCCAGTACTATAGATCGCTTCTTTGACTACAGTTCTGGGTAAGTTCAAGTTTATTCAAACTAGTTTGCTGGTTCCGAAATATAACAGAGAAGCAGTTCCCGCTAGCCGCCGCACGCTGCACCTTTGACGGAGCGAACTTAATAAAACTTCTGAATGCAACCTTTAGTGACGGAGTTTTGCTCGAACACCTGAAGATTGGCGTGATTTATGCTAGCAATTTGCGTAGTTTGTTCAAATTGACATTGAGTTTTGGATAGAACTTTACGGATAACAATTTTCAGTGTAACGTAATACATAGATAAAGATAACAAAAAAGTTCTGCTTTAAATAAATACCTAACGAGCTCGGTGGCTCAGTCGTGAATGATGCGGCTTTGAAAACAACGCTCGATCGAGTTCGATCCCTACTCAAGACAAACGTTAGTGTCAAAGTAGCTCATCAACGAGTTTTATTGGTGCCAATTTTTATTTTAAAATACGTCCTGAATATTCACTGTGTAACAATAATAATCACACACTCGCTGATAATTCGGTTTCCTTTGCTTTGAAAGAAAATGAATGTGCTCATGAATTATGTTTAATATTACTGTGTGGCGAAATCAGAAATCGTGAAAAATAAAACCGCCGTCTTCGTAAGTTGTTATTTGTTTATTTATTGTATAAACACATTAATGAGCTTTACATATAAACATATCCAATGCACTCAACAATGTAATACAAAATAATACCTTTTTTGATAAACAGAATACAATAAGAAATAGAAAAGAGAGTGAGCAGTGACAGCTAAATAAGCTAAAATAAAGAACCGAGCCATTATCCGGCGGTCCCGGGTTCAAAACCTGGTGTGGGCATGTACCACTAAATTCGTGTTTTCGGATTTATGTACATATTTGTAATTATTACTTGCTCGTTATCGCGAAGAAACCCGCACGTCCATGAAATTATATTTCGTTATATGTCTATGACCTAACCTAAAGAAAGTCCTAGTTTTCCCTCTGGGTCGTGGAGGTCTCACGGCACTCGTTCTATGTAAAATCTATATCTTCGCCAAAATCCTTACGCTTAGCTAGCGGATCCCTCTAATTCTAATGAAGTAGAGGACGGTATAACGCTAGGAAGACGAAGAAGTAAAAAAAAGAGAAAATAAAACATCAAACAATTTCAGCGAAACTTTGAGCTGCTAAAAAATATTGATGGTTGAGAAACTTCAGAGAAAGTTCATAAGGTGGTTGTACCATAAGAATTATGGATATAATATTGGATTCTAAGCGGTCTATCCCAGTAATTTTCTGCTATGTGTGACCGGATACAACTCTCTTGGGGTCAGGCGAACGGTGCTGATGGAGTATGTGCATGCACTCCTCGGGGAATTCACGCACAATCTGTTATTACTAGAACAAATCCATTTTTATCTACCGCTTAACTTCAACAATGTAGAGAAGCGCGAGTTTAATTTAAAAAAAAAATTTATAAATATATGCGAGTGCACCCTTTTCTACGTAGAAACAAAACGGTTTTGTAAAGTCGTCAAGTTTCTATATGATTTAGAATTAAGTTTCATAGCATGTGTACTGTATGACCAAATCTGATATATAAACATTAAGATCCATTGCCAAAAAAATAGTATAATAATAAAAACATCAGCAATGCCGAGTACCCGGCAGTTTTGAAATAAAACATATTCACTTCCTTTCTTACTGTAGTGTACGCGATTGAATCACCCCAACTGTGTGTAAATAGTAAATAATATTTGTGATTTTAAAAGCCTTCTTATCAGACTTAGCTCATCATGATTAATCAAGTGTGCTTAATGTAGCTGAAATGTAACTTCAATTTTAATTACAATTGAAATTAACATAACTTTAGCACACACACTTAGTTTATATTTAATGTCTGGATTCTGTTATTGTTCTACATTATTACTAAGTGAACATGATTTTTTTGATATGCTGATGATGGTATATAAAGTTTAATATGTTTTGATAGATTTTAGAGCACGTACGATGTATTGATTGCTAATATACGAACTGCGTTTAATAATGGGCGTTTAATAATAATTAAATTGAGCAAGTCCCGTCTTAGTGAAAAACTGAAAATATACATTCGATACCAAAAAGGATGACATCGGAGTCATCATATTACAGGCATAATCCTATAATCTCCCTCGTCTCCAAGGTGATGGTGGATATGATAAACAAGCAATGTCTGTACCGTCCATTATAGTGGTATAAAAATAGTTGTATGGTGTAAATGACTAACCACTGTCAGAACCATAGCCGATCTAATTTATTAGCCGTAACACCCCTCCCGCTCAGTGAAACCATATACGAGATGTCGATGAAAGATAGTTACGGAAGCGATATTTTATCAATGCTTGAACTGAAAGCAATCCCCTTGCAGAAGACTACAAGAAAATAATAATTCTCTAGTACAATATCGTGTTCTGACAACGTAATCAAATTCAGCGTCTGTTTACTACTGATTTTACATGAGACGCTTCATAAGCTTTCTTTCCATCCGAATAACTAGAGTGCGTAGTGTAAAAAAACAACTGCAATAATATCCGTGGATAAGAGGTTTTTAGACGCAACGTTGTATCTGTATAGCGTGTACCCTTTGGATAAAAATAATATCAAAGTGTAACAATATTTGTTGACGAATTATTCTATCCGCGAAGAATACATCGAAAAAACGATAGCCGGAAAGCGATATCCAAATTCGGTATACAGAGAGGATATAAACAAGATGATCTACGTGGTTACATCCTGATATAGGCAAACAAGACTGTGACAAAAGAGAGTTAATTAAAACATAGCCACTGATTGCAACTTATTAAGTAGCTATTTAAAAAGCAAAAATATGTCGTAACGTGCTAAGGCACTTTGAAGCAGCCTCCAATACGTCATCATATAGTCATTTCCCTCTCACAGAATTCTGTAACAAAATAATATTTACTGCGAGTAAGCATTTACCAGTTGACACTGTTTGGACTGGTGGCGCAAAATCCTCAGGTTTAGGTAACGGACTACCTAACCTAAGGATTTGGCGAAGACATTGATTTTGATATGTAGCCACTGCAATCAGACCCGCAAGACAACTAAAACAGAGGGAAAACCATATCTTTCTTAGGTTAGTGCACAAGTTTTTCGAAATATAATTTCTTGAATGCGCCCCCTTCCTCGCGTTGTTTTTCTTCACCGCCGAACAAAACATAATTACAAATAAATGTACATAAATGCGACAACACGAATTTAGTGGCACATGCCCACATCAGAATTCTTTATTTATAGAGATAATGAACAAAAGCATAATCGTTTGTTTTTGAACGAAATAAAAACATACTGGAACTTGACATGAATTCTTCTAACATAGATAACATTTATCTTGCCTTGTCGATGAGCTAACAGAAACGAGTAAAATACCCTAAACACCTGTTGAGAAGTTTTATATTTCGCCTAAAAAGATTAATCAAGCTTGGTACTCATAGCCGATGGACATTTTTAAGGGCGTAATTACTTTCTTTGCTGAGTATTGCTAAGATAGTGGCTATATAATATGAGCGATGTTGACGAGACCGGTGGCGACTTAGTTAGCAATGCTAATTTAATACCAACGCTCGTGGGTTCGGTTGCCACACAGGACAAACATTTGTGTGCATGAACATGATTGTTTGTCTTGGGGCGGATCTTTTAAGGGCGTTATCTCTCATACATAAAAACTTTTTTTCGCAATACTTTCTGAGTGGCCTGGTATGTACCGCTATTACACTGAAAACAAATACTTTACTTCAAATCAAACGTAATGTACGAACGTACGAAACGCACGAAAACGTAGAAAGATTTAGACACGTCGAAAGCAACAAATAAGTGTGAGCCGAGGTTGGTTCGTTGTGTTATTCTCCATTAGATGAAAACAAAAATGTGTACTCTATGGAAAGCTAGTTGGATTTATTACTATATCTAGATGGAAACCCGTGCCGTGGCAGGTTCTTTCCACATATTTACGTTTTTCATTTTGTGGTAGGCGGAGTCCAGAGTCTCGCTTGGTCTCGCCTCCCGCCAAACTGCTAATAGTGACGCTTATCTTTAAAGAAAAATGAACTTTCCCTTTCGTACTCACTGATATATGACACGGGCCTTTACACTATCGCCAGCTTTAAATAATTTCAAAGGACCGCGTTACCTGGTTTTAAGCCAAATTCTATGTGCCATTTTTACATGAATCAACATGTCAAAACAGCGATAAATCAAACGGTTTATAGACATAACTTATAGGAGATCCCAAAATTATAAAGGTAGCTGAATGTTTTTTTAACGGAGAACGTGTATTATTCCTGTTCACCTTGTCCTTTTCACGTGTAAAAACATATTTTGAATAAGGAAATGACGTGTAATGGTTACGTGGGGGTTTTATGGGTAGACGCTGAAAAGTTACTGTTTATTTTGGTTTAAGGGTGTTAGGGTGAACGGATAATTTAACATTTTTAATTATGTATCTACATATCAAAAATAGCTTTTGCTTTTTATTAGGATAAATCTTAATAAAAACTTTAATGTGAAAATGGGACAAACTTCAGTATAAACGATCAATGTCGTTAATAAAAGAGTGGAGATTTAATGGTGCCAAGTTTCATAGCAGTTCCTTTGATCATGGCTTTTCACTTCATTTAAAAACGTATTTGATACCTTCTTTTGATATCGAATTCATCACTTGCTCGAAGAAAACATTTTGAATAAATTACATTAAATAAATTTTGAGGGTTTTATAGCGAGTCAGTAGCAAAAAATGAGACTTTTCAGAGCTCAATAGCTTATTTATTTATTATTATTATTTATTATTATTACATTATCTTTGTTTTCTTCACATTCAATAGTAAGCCTTCCTTCATACATTCGTCTTTCATCATGGTGACTAGTGTTTGCAGCTCAGATGGTGTTTCTGCTAACAGGACTGCATCATCTGCATACAGCAGACAGTTCACCACTAGGTCACCCATGCGTAATCCTACATTCGTCGATCTTAGTCTCTGTAGACAACTATCGAGATACACAATAGACAGCCTAGCAGACAACATGCAACCTTGTTTGACACCAATTTTGGCATCAAACCAGGGTGACATGTTGCCATCTATTCGCACACATGCTGAGCAATCCTTGTAGGTGGACTGCACAGCACGCAGCAGTGAGCCGTCAATCCCATATCTCGGTAATATGTACCACAGTTCCTTTCGCACAACCCTATCAAATGCCTTCTCAAGATCCACAAAACCACAGAAAACCTTCTAGTCTGTGGTCAGATGCTTCTCTACGATATTGTGGAGCGAGAAAACTTGATCCGTACGTCCCCTTCCATTTCGGAATCCTCCTTGTGCCTCCCACAGCATTTCACCCTCATTCTCCTTTCAGTGTTAGTACAGTTAGTACTTTCATATTATAAAATACTGCATTATGTAATAACACCTTCTAGGTTTAGTATATTCCTGTGAGTGAATAAGTATATTAGGGAGGAAGGTGGTGAGGAACAGGGGTGAGTAGTTCTCCTCGAATTGTATGCGTCTATTGGCTATGGCAATAGCTTCATACTTAATATATTATATTACATATATACGCTATACTAAATATAGTACTTGTATCTCATAAACTCGTAAAAGAAACTTGTAAATAATGAATCTATTTACCGACATTAGAAAACTTTTTGACATATAAAAAATCTAAATAGTAAAGTCCTCAGTGAATAGCTCTCTGCGCCTGCGAGAGCATTGCGGGCTTAATGAGAGCGAACGTTTGAGTTATTAATACTAAAGGTCTTTGGTTTAACACCCTTCTGATATGATTTCAAGCTTTAAACTGGATGCTAACGGCGCCATGTGAGCCTCGTTTTAATATTCTCTTTGGTAGTCTGCGAAGAAAGCGATCTGAAGTGGCGTATTTTTTGATAGGGTACGTGTGAGCGTAGACTTTATACTACCGTGTAATGCGTACATTGTTTGGACTTTATTTAGTACAAATTAAGGGAGTTAGAACTTACGGTACAGAAATGTAGTCGCTTACTATAGACCTCATAAGGAAGCTCAAGGTTGCACAGCATGCGAAGGAGAAAACCATGCTCGGAGTTTCTCTGCGAGATAGACACTGTGCTATTCCGTAGTAGAACAGGGGTTACTGACGTGGCTCTGCAGTGAATCGATGGCCGTTGGAGCAGAAAGTGTCCTAAGTAAAACGGTCCTCCATACAATGCAATGGACCGACATAGGACAGACCGCAGTGGAAGAAGGGGGAGGCCAACAGTGGACGTACTTCGGCTGAACTAAAGATAATCATGACTAAGAAGCCCACATAAGGCTACGAGCTTTTTCTATCAGTCAACCATTAGGAAAAGTAAACTTGCACTAATGTAAGATTGAGCTACAAAAAGTTATATGCGTATATACCTACTTACACTACACCTAACACCTACACACTCTCACACAAACACGCACGCACTCACATATATTCACATAACACTACACATACACACATATGAGCATGAACACACACGCCTACAATACATATTTCAAATATATTTAAAGAATTATAATTCACTACAAACTATGTATGAGAAATTATGTATATGAATGAAAGAGCGGAGTCCTCTAACACAAGCATAATCAAATGCTTAACGGGAGATTAAATTTTAAGAGTAAGAAACTATGAAGAGGAAATGAAGATTTTGTATTTTTTGTATTTTTGTATAAAAATTTGCTTAAAGTAAAGTGTTAGTAAGTGATATAACATTGAAAACTAAAGGTGTGTTTCAGTGAAAAAGACGGTACCATGTTTGAAAGTACATTCTTTTTCTTCCTAGCATTATCCCGTTTCCTAATCCATTAGGATAGGCAGAGTACGAGTGCGATGTTTGCCCTCACCACCGAGCAAGTTATAGTTTGAAAATATTTTCTTGTTACAAATTCAATGCTATAAACAGTGTTCAATCTACACGTGAAAAGGAATTTTTTTATTACCCCAAGACACATCTTGTACCCTACCACATCAACCTATATTCATCCCACTGCAAGGATACTGGTCTCCATTCAATCGAAGGGGTTGAGAGCATACTCCACCACGCTGCTCAAATGCGGATTGGCGGAGGCCAGTGTTTTCAAGCAGCCCGAGGGCCACTGACTTAGCTTAACGACTGTCATCTATCGACAATAGCCGGGACCGACGCCTTAATGTGCCCTCTGAAGCACGGAGAAACTCGAGATAGAGAAACCCATCCATAAACAGGCTGCGGTCGACATTGCTTAACCCGCGTGTTCTGTTATAATGACACGCGCAACGATGCCATCGAGCTCTCTCCTTGTACCCTAACATGGTCATTTTTCGAATGATAGTTTCAACACGTTAATAAAGCTATTTAATTACTACACTCTAAGAGACACTGTGATATATTTAAAAATTCACTGTTTAATGTTCTCTCTTAGTAAAAGAAGAATAACGTTTTGATAAACAGAGTAAAAAGAAATATGTTTTATTCTGCTTTTTCTTTCTTACTACGTAATGCAGTGAAAGTGATAACAAAAGTTACGTAGTATATTATAATTGATACTTTTTCCACCGTATAAGTTAGTGAACAATCCTGTTTCAGTTTTGCCCTGTCTAGGTCCAAGAATACTAGGTAGCGGAAATACTGATTAATTATTTGTAACTAAGGCAATTTAAAGTTACCTGGGAGATAGATTTCAGTGTCCAGTCTTTACGAGGTAATTAGATCTCTTAAGTTTTTCCTTGCCACTTGCAATTCAAATGAATGCTTTTAAAACTTCTCAGATTTTTCAAACAGAAACATTAAAAGTGTTCTTGGGAATATTAAAATTGCCGGTAAGGCAGATAGTTTCTGCTCAGTAATTGCCTCAGCGAACAAAATCTAGCAAATAGAAAAAATGGTAAAAATTTATGTATGGTATATCTTCAACCCAGGTCTCTTGCGAGGTAGTCAGAGAGAGCCGAGCGCCATCAGACATGATCATTACACAAAAATGGTCAAAATTATTTTCATTTTTACATATTCAACGAAACAGTATGTAATTATATGGAGACCTCTGTACAGGTGAAATCTTAAGTGGCAAATGGTTCCTTATGTTCAATTCTATCAACGATGTTGGTATCTGAAGATACGTAGAATCGGAGATGCTACTATCTTTCTCATGTAGGTCAGGACAGGTTTAATGGTCAAAGTTTAATCTTGCTTTAATAATTCTTTTATTGATGCATGAATGAAACGCGATGGACCGAAAATCAATCTCCCCATGTACTCGCGCAATAATGGTTCTTCAAGTATGTCATATTGTACACATGTGATACACACAACCGTCAGCTAGTAATAAGATCATTTTGATTTTATCCCGAGAAAAAGGGACTTAGGATGTAACTAGATAGAATAAAATTTAGTTTATCAGAGAGTAATTTCTTCTTTGATATAATTCATTAATGTTCGTATGTTCATTGAGTTTTATAATTTAGGGAAATGGGACTGATACAGTTTGTACGTTTTAAGAGTCTTCAAAATGGGAGATTCATAATTGGAGTAACATTTTTATGTTTATGTTACACGATAGATAAAAGACAAAATAATCCTTATTTGCCCTTGGGACCTTCGCGAGGACTTAGACACTCTTACAATAAATTTTAAATTATATACAAACTTAAAAAAATATATATTAGAAAGCTCCTAACACTCGATTAGCCCTAAATTAATTTAGTGAAGTCATGACTATATTCATGTATTATCATTCAAAAATATAATCCCTGAGACGAATTTGTTTAATCGAGATATTAATGCTGATGTATGCATACTGCACTCTGCTAATCAATCTTGATTATTAACGTATGAAGTGACTCAAACAAATCTACCATTATCGAAATAGCAAAAGCACAACGCGCCTTAACAAAAGTTATGCTGACAAACCGTTTCGATTTCCTACACATATTTTATACAAAAAGGCAAAAATGCTAAAAGTCTGACGGTTATTTGAGTGTCGCGTCAGCTGCGTACAACACAAAAAAATCATAAGCTCTCCTGAACATGGCACCATCTTAAAAAACCGAATTTATAGGATTCCGATTTCCACCGTTCGAACTGTGTTCGCTAAAAGATACGCTTTTTGTTCTCCTTTTGTTCACAACAAACTAAATATAAAAATCCTCACACTTAGACACACAATAGACACTTAAAATCACTCATACATAACACATAGGTACGAACACACTTGCATATACACACAACACGACAGCACACTCTAGTACTATTCTTGTTTTCATTACATTTTCTTTATTTCTATTTAATAACTGAGATTATTACAAATTTCTCTTGTGAATTATTATTTTACTGTAAACCGGAGACTTTTTTTTGATTACAGCGATCTTTACATAGGAGTCTAGTGCAGTACCTAGCTATTGTTATTCCTAATGTATCTTTTTGTGAATAAACCTTTACTTTACTTTATGTCAGTTTGAGTTTTAGTGCCTTTGTTGTTATGACAATTCCTTTACATTTTTTTTTTAATCAATCGTGGGGGCATATAAACATACGCCCCACCTGATGTGAATCGGTTCCGTTCTACAGCTTATAAACGCTTGTGTATCATGTATTACATGGAGTATCACTCGTGCGATGCCACGTCTGCTACTAATACAGCAACTCCCTAGGAGCTTACTGGTGAGCTCACTTACCTCTCACCCAACACCTCTCAACAACACCCAAACTGAGACAAACAGATATTATTATGTTCCTACACACAAATGTTTGTCTTGTGGAAATCGAACCCGCGAGCGTTGGTGTCAAAGTCGTGTTATTAACCACTGCGCCACCGACTTCGTCAAAAAATCGTAAATTTCGACGTTCGGTTAATCGCATACAAGGTTAGTAAAGTTAGTGAAAGAAGGCGATTTTCCCCATTTGTATACCTCTGTAATTGTCTGTATTTTGAAATTACAGTAGCATGTAAATTCAAATTCTGTAATAGTAACCATGCATTTAGTTACCATTTTCCCATTCACAGTTTCATAACATTTACAGTCTAGCAATAAACAGATAGGTACGAGTACAAAGAGAAATGGACATTAACAATCTAAACCTTACGTTGAAACCGAGCTATTTTTTCAGAGTAATCTTTTAGGTTCACATTTGCATATTAAAAGGGCCGCGACGGTTGGGTAGATCCGCTGAAAGCTCCAAATAAGTCAGGTCCATTACAAAACTATCCTATAATAATAGTACGGTGTAATAGTGACATAACATCCACGCTGGATACACCGGGATTATGGGTAACATTATTTGAATCAATCTGGGATCCGATTACCGAGGATATTGTAGGTTCACTGTGTTTCTTTCTCACACAAATCTGTTTTGGAATGTCCGGGTGTTCGGTTTCCTTCTATTTATCCTATATATCCAGTAATGTATTTTTAGTGTTCTGTACTAAAATTTGCAAAAAGAAATACGCATGACCTCACCTCGATGCCTGTGGAATTACAAGCACGTGAAGTCAGGGGATAGGCTAGAAATTTGACACACGAATTGCAATAAATATTACACACTACTGTATTTTATATATGATATGTATGATAAATGTTGTACATGGTGTCTATCGATATAACACTGAACATGTTGATTGTATGTAGATAAGCACGATAAATATAACT
This sequence comes from Pyralis farinalis, assembly GCA_947507595.1. Taxonomy (NCBI): domain Eukaryota; kingdom Metazoa; phylum Arthropoda; class Insecta; order Lepidoptera; family Pyralidae; genus Pyralis; species Pyralis farinalis. The sequence goes on along the minus strand of OX382272.1, from coordinate 25,343,944 downwards.
AGATTCGTTTGTAAATATAAGAACTTAACATAAATAAGACTCATTTATTATAAAAATATCTCGTATATACGTATTAAATAATTATTAAAAGAATATTCGCTAGAAATAAGATGACTTATTAAATATGTCAGTTATCAAACAGAAATGAAATTCGAGTTTTAAATAAAAGACCTCATAGACGTAACAGTATCAATCAAAGGCATTTAATGATCAGTATAAAAAAGTATTTATTTAATATATAATTTAATAAACACACATCTATATTAAAATACTATGAGCATAACCATTACTACGACACCTGCAAGGAAAAACGTAACTCACGTTTTGGCGATTTTGAATTACGATTTTATTCTGAATAAACAAAAAATACCCTTTAATTTGCGCTTACCTCTGTATCCAAATTCAGCCGCGTAACGATTTTAGCCAGCGAACAAACATTGTAAGTCACTGTTCTCTTAAGAATATAAAATAGTATAATTAGTTATACACACGAATTAAATTATTATTAAATAATTAATTTGCTTCTCTATGCCTACCCCGTACAGGATATGGCGTGAAGTTATAGATAGATAGATAGTTATACACACTTGCCAATGTCTCCCATTTAATATAATACGTAACAGAAATTGTAATATGAGATACACTTTTGTTCTTGGCAAGTATTTTAGTTGTACACACTTGCCAATGCCTTTGAATCGGACGTAATATTGTTTTCGTTGAAATTAATTTGAAAAAGCATGCATGTACTTAAAATGATATTTTTTTTATTGGAAATCACGGTTGGACTGTAAGTAACTCATTGACATCTTTTGAGTTAAAACCAACCCACCATGCCTGTGGTGTATTCTTATATAATGTATATTCACACGCCATTGTTACGCATGATATGTGGCCAACTATACTAACTTCAGTGCGTGTGAATTTCCTACAATACAAATTTCTTACAATCGAACCCATATGTTACTCCCATAAGTATTTAATTTACAATCATAATTTCATAACGGATATACGTCATAATATCTACCTGTATGCCAAACTTTAGCCCAATCTATCGAGTGGTTGAGCTGTCTTGATAGATTAGTCAGTCAGTCACAATTTTCTTTTATATATTTAGATAAACCAATGCGATGAAAACTAAATCGGTATGTAATACTCATTCATTTTATTTAAGGACAAAACTAAGTTTATTAAAATATTATATATGACAAACCTGAAACAGAAAATCACGAATATCAAGCAACAAGAACAGGTCAAGATCAAAGATATTAGTAGCGAACCAAATACCATTCAACATGATGCTCTGAGTGACAATAACCTGGTTATAAATCTAATTTAAAACTATATATAATTTAATAATAAAACATTATTTTAGTGGGTTTGCCTCAACTTTTATGTCATTTGTAACTAAAATAATAAAGATGTTTCTGATTATTTCAGTATGTTTCTATGGTAATCTTAATTAATATCATACGGTAACTCCAATACATGTAAAAATATATATTAGACATGGTAATTCAGACTTACAATTTTATTAGGTATATTAGGAATTAAATATGAATACACAAAATTTAGTTGTGTCTCTGAGTTACATGTTCTTTTACAGTGTTTATGTCGTGTTAATATCGTGTAACTCAAAAGTAATGAATTACTAATTTTAATAATATATTTATGTAATGATAGTAAAGCTTTTCCCTTAATAATCCAAATTTTCAGAGTTGGGTGGCATAAGACTTCACAGAGCACAATAATATTTTTTTTGAATCTTAGACGCGATCTCCTCTATAGTTACGAAAAATGAGTTACGATGTTTTTCCTTGCAGGTTTCGACTAGTCTGTGCAAATAATAAGACGTCAATACTCTAAAAAAATATTTGTGTGATCAAAAAATGCCAAATTTCTTTAATTATGGTAATATGGAGCAGAAGTCTTTTAGCCTAGTTGTATCTCTACCCTTCGTTTTTTTGGAAAGATCCTAAGACGCCAATACGTTTTACATACATACATAATAAATTTACTAAACTTATCTCTAAGTACATTATTATTATGCATATACCTATATACGAAAGACCTGGTTTTCCCTCTGGGTGGTGGTGGTTTGGCGGCAGTCGCTCCATGTAAAAATCAGTATCTTCGCTAAATCCTTAGGGTTAGTTAGCAGACCCCGCCAATCCTAGTGGATTAGTGAAACGGGATAAAGCGAAAGAAGAAGAGACCTCATCGGCATTGTTCAATTTCACTGGCAGTAGTGCAAAGTTACTCAGCAGTGCTATATGGACGTCCGAAATCCCGTTACAATCTATGTCTATATTACTTGTTATATTTATCAGAACATTATTTACAAACGATAGAGCTAAACAACAAGTTAAAAATTCTTTGCATGCAGAATTCCAACTGAATATTAATTTTTCAATACAGGAAACATTTTCATAGTACACATAAATTAATTGCCATAACAAATAGCAAGTCAGAGGCACAGTTAACCAAAAATAGACATCCATCATCCATTCACACTGTCAGCTAAATAGACACTACCTTCAGAGACATTTTTGCTTTTCTTATTTAAATATTAAAAGAATTTTCTGCTCTGTATATTCCACATTAAGGTTCAATTTTGATGGTAAATAAAAGTGAAAATAAACAACTTTAGATCGTAGTAAGACATCGATGTATTTCTTAAACAGTAACATGTAAAAAATAAGGGTAAATATTAAAAAGGAATATGCTTAAATATTTGTATTTTTTTTATACCACTAAGGTGGCAATCAGGCATGCGGCCTGCCTGACAATAAACAGTCACCGCAGTCTATGGACATTTGCAACACCAGGGGTGTCGCTCATGCGTTGCCGACCCTCTAAAAACCTCTTCACGCATTTCATGATGAGTGATGAGGTTAAGAAAATGAGAGGTCGATGAACAGACAGAGTGAAGGGCAAAAGCGCGGTGTCTTTCACCACAGTACCGTGCGGGTAATGCGGTTTGCTGGTGCGGCAGGCGGAAGGGCCCACGGTCCCCCCCCCCCCCCCCTGCTGCAGCAGCTGGGTCTTTATGACTATACAAAAGAGAACATTTGTGTTAGTTTATTTATTTCCCTATTATATAATTGGTATTTTGTTTTCTTACTCTTAATTTGCGTAGTACAAAGAATGTGATTCTGCGCTGAGTTTGGAGTGAAGGATTTCTTATGTGAATTATTTATCTGAAGTATTATTTTGTGTAGAAGAAGTTTATTTAGATTTAGGATAGAGTCGGAAAATGTATTAGTTTTGTGAATAAGGTAAATGTACTCGCGAAGTTAACTAGCTACCGAGTGCACGAAGAGCAGGTTCGCAAGTTTCCAGCGATCAGCAATACAGGCAAAGAAAATCAGGATGCCGAGAAAAGAAACCTCTGACTACTTGTTTAGACAAGATTTAATACGATTCCTGTGCGAAATCTCACGCAGGTCTCACAGACGGCTCACAACTGGTGACGCAGTGCACGATTTGCGCCAGTCCCACACACACACATAAATTAAAAGTATAAAAGTTTACTTAATTTTGATTTTTACTCACAGAAACATAATTATATATTTTTATATCTGTTTGATGATATTCAATGACTAATGAAAAACATGTAATATTACGAGTGTTCAAGCTATCCCCGTACCAAAAAAAATCCTTTTAGGTGTTATACAACTAAAGACATATATTTTAAATCCGTCTTATATACAAATATATATTTTTATAGAACTTCGGGCTAACACCGTAACTCCTTATGTATTTACTAGTAACTTCACTCACTCGCAGGAACACAACTATCCTGCAGGAAGTTGTTATTTGGCTGAGGTTTTCTGTGAGGTACTTTCCCAGACGGGTTGCAACAATTCGTCCTACCACTCTTAAACAATTACAATTCGTGCAGAATATAGAATACAAAAACAAAAAGGTGGCATTTTTCTTATGGTCCCTAAGAAAAAGCAGATGGGCATCAAAAAACAATTAACCACTTGATTGCGAATGAAGGCTCTCTCACTCACCAAACAGTAGTGTTTTAGCGCCTAAATATCTCAGCAGCAGAACAATAGGAGGTTATTTTAACCAATAAGATGACAAGTAACAAGATCCGGGAACTAGCCAATATGAGCTGAGCGTTCCACTTTATCCCACGACCCGTAGTGGTAAATTTATTTAGTACGCAAAATCGTATCATTGGGTCTTCATAGGTCGAACGAACATCCTTTGATGGTCATCTATCTGTTTATAATTTTATTTGTAAATTAGTGGTTATTATGAAAAATGTTCTTTGATTCTTAAGAAAGTTGTAAGTACTTCAATTCAGATATCATTCTACATTTTTTTTACAATAATATGCTTCCTATATTTCATAAACTACCTATAGATAAGTATTTGGGATAGCCAATGAAGGCCCCTAAGCGTTACGTAAAGGAGAATGACCAAAAGTGGGCCCACCTTGCGTCTTCACCATTTATACTCTAAAAAACCTTTTCCAAATTGAAAATGATCACGTATTTTTTTCAGTCCTATTGGAACAGGGGTTTAAAAGTTGAGTATTAAAAGTTATTTGCATTTCCGCTTATGACTACAAATGGAGAATGACAGGTAAATCATGAATGAGTTTAGGGTTGCGATGATTATGTAATCGATTATCGATTATAAAATATACTAAATAATCGTTTTTAATTAAGAACCTTAATAATTCATTGCTTATAAAGTGAATATGAAAGCTTCTATTCATTTTAATAGTTAGTCTTCATATAAAAATGTTTATAAACTATCATGATACATGAATAACACCACTACTCGAAATATTTCTTTAACAAAAGTTGTTAATCATAACATAATCGATTTAACATATATTATTCGGTTAAAGAAGCGAGTGAGGTGTGTCAGGACTGGAAGGTTCGAGTCATGTGGCGCTTGGATCTCTCTGCCTACTCCGCAAAGGATTTGGTGTGAAGTTATAGATAGACAGAGGAGTCCTGTTAGTCCATTAAGAAGTAAGATACAGGCCTATGTTTAAGCCCCGTTCATACTATGTCAAAGTGTTAGATTATTCGTAATTATTTAATCGATCGTATTTTTACTTTCAATTTATTAATAAGACGTAAGTATTACGTAGTTCTCAAAAGGTACATTATGTCATGTCATCACAAACAAATAACTTGCAACATTATTGTATTTACGTGAGATCATAAGTAAAAGGTAAAGGGATAACGGTACATTCCATTTTATTTAGTAGCACTGTATAGAAACAATAACACAGTAGGTATTGAGATCAATGCCAGATATAATGAGAAACTGTATTATTATTATGTTTTTTGATGCGTACAAATAATTTCTTACACAAACAAATTGTATATTTCAATGCCGATTGAATCGATTTTCTTAACCCATTGAAATCGATCTCCAATCGCATCCCTATACAGCGACGTGTCCATAGACCAGAGACAAATCTTTAATCTATTCTATTTCATTTTTCGTAATAAATATTATTTTGTTTAATTTCTGTACTTATGAGATCTAAGTGTGTAAATATTATAAGTATCCATCCATTGATCATACCAACAACTAGTACATTCCTTGGATGAACAACTCGTACATTCCTTGAATGGTGCTCAGTCCGGTAAGTGTTACGTTATTATTAAGTTCATATATATATTGGTAACCTTTTATTAAGTATGAATAAAAGTATAAACCGCGCCTAGATAAGAATTGTGAACACATATCTACACTCGCCCATATTAGAAGCTGCACCATTGATTGTTTATAAAATACAGCGGTATTATTATCTGGTATAGTAAGACTAAATACATGACTTATGTTTTTAGATTATTGTGTTTCTCAATTAAACAACAATTTTTAATTGTTACAGATCACAAGACGGTAGCATCTTATGCCGGGAATTATATACACATTAATATGAGCTTAAGTAATATTTGAAGTCAAACCTTCAAATGAATTTGGACATCAACAAGTATGCCGTGAATGTGGGATGTTGACATAATGATAATAAGATCACAATTATACAGAGTTATCACCAGAATATCAGAAATGGAATGTTATAGTTAGATAGATTTCAGTTCATATGGTACTTAATTTCTTAAACATATTTTTTTATGATGTTTCCCTATAATTATATATGTATATATTTTTTTATTTGTACATTGTTACTTTATCTAGCTAGGATCTTTATACTTCCATTCAAATCATTTTAATTATTCTGATACTCCTACGGTATACACATATTTAATTTTCTCCACTTAACATATATTCTATTCTATAATTCTAGGTATCAAGACTAGAAAGAGTTTGTAAGGTCTGTTGACGAGCAGCTGAGTAATACAAAGACAACAGTACCATGATAATAATTAATCACTGCTAGAGGAAATTAACCAGAAATTCATCGAGGCTGCACCTAAAGTTCCAGTGTCTTCATCATTTTTTTGTCAACCCACAAGATCTATAACTGCATGGATCTTAAATACATGTATCAACATGATGCCTTGTTTTTGGCGTGACGAGAAACTGAATGGTTTAATGGTCCCAAAAATCATTATATTATTAATGTACAACATATTATAATTTACCTAGCTGTGCTAGAATATGCTGTCATCAGTTATGCAATAGAAATTAGCATGAATTTACATTAAACATATGTATTATGTGCCCTTGGGATAGCAGTTTTACTTTGGAGAACATATTCCTAATGAACTGTATGCTGTGAAGTTAATTAAAAAGTAGAAAATGCTCCCCTTATATTAGGAAAAATAATTATCAGAGCACATATAAAGTGGAGGCACATCAGTTCAACGACACATTTGTTTAAATGTCTAGAGAGGTATTGGTCGGCTACTGCTGCAATTACTTTGTAGGAAAATGAACAATACAGTGCGCACATAATGTTGGTAATTTGGTATTTAAGTTAGGGTAGATTTAATGATGTACAGGCTCCTACTCTATTTTTATTTAATGTATTTATTGACGATAAAAATTGTAATAAACAATTTAAAGAAATATTTTTTTTATATATAAGAACCTAATAAATATAAATAAAAGTGTCAATATACTAGGTGTTATTCTTATTTATCTCCAATGAATATTCTGTCATTAAAAACAATGTAAGTAAGTAATAAGCATACAATCCGCCTGATGTTAAAGAGTTACTATAGCCTGCCAATGCTTACAACCAAGTAATGTAAGTCGCACATTGCCACCTTGACTGCCAATGTAGGTGCTATATGGTTACCACACTTACCCGAGGGAACAACAATTTTCCAAATAATCTTTTGCTGCGTTCTTCCCCAGTCAAACAATTGTTCCATCAGTATCGTGGGGTGCACAACGTCCAGGTAAGGTTTGTTTCAGTCAAAAGTGATGTTGAGCTGAAGTAGCCCCAAATGAAATGCATAATACATATACGAACATAAAAAGTTGAAAATAAATATCTACTACTTATCTGTGGTTTAATTATTTGAAGATGCATTTAACGTAGGTGTACAGTGCGCTTGATCTATACACATAGCATCGTATTTACAAATCCATATAATTCTTACTAATTACCTTACCAAGCCTTTTGGGTGCGCTAGTACTTGCTAGTAGATACTATTCTACGGGACTATCTTTCAGATCTAATGTCTGGTTATTCCTTCATTTGTTGTAAGTCTGGTTAAAAAGGCTAGATATTTAAAAAAAAACTAGCCATAAAATATAACATGCCCTCTGTATAGGTACCTTGTAGTTTACCTATGTAGTTTTACACTCTCGCAAAACATAACCTCAAAATGCCTAATTTGATTTAAAAATACTCGATAACCCCTGTTCGTATTGAAATAATATTTCTTATGAGTCTTTTACAATATATTTCCTTTGTTTTGCCGATGGTTTGGTCAAGACGCATGACTGACGCAAGTGGGCCGAACTCCCATACAAGTTTGGTCATTCTCCTTTATATGCTACGTTTTCCAAATAATACTCGTAATAACACCCAAATGTAAACCACGTAACTCTCAAAACAGTAATAACTGAGAGGATACAGCGTTTATTCCTAATTTTATAGCGGAAACAAAAACAAAAGATATTTGCGGCAACTAACTGACGATTACAACCGCGCTGGCGGCCATTACTGCTGTTTAATTATTTCTCCGCTTTTCCTGGAATATTCCCACTTCATTTTTATAGTTGAGTTGAGGTCATTTATGGCGGGGTTATTTGTTTTAGAATGTAGCATCAGTAATTAGATGTATATGATAGATAGGTAAGTTTATAACTAGCAACGTAGGAATGGATCAAACGAATTTGGTGTCACAATTGACGAGAAGATGACGAGCTCGGTGGCGCAGTGGTAAAACGCGCTGTTACGCCACTTTGACACCAACGCTCGTGGGTTCGGTTCCCACACAGTACAAACATTTGTTTGCATGAACATATCAGTTTGTCTTGATCTGGGTATTTTCTATGTATAGTAAGTATTTAGTTACAAAAAAAAGATATATTTACGTATGTTTATCAAATAGTTAATAGATTCAGGCGTTATTTTGCGAAAGTCAAATTTACATGCAATTAGTTCATGCGGCCTAGCGCCGGCCGGCACCCACCCACTACTGTTAGTACGTGCAACATGCCGACGCTGCCATGGCTGCTCCGGTAGTCTCTGCCTCGTCTGCTGCGGTCGTCCGCCATCTGGAACAGAATCCGCATGCCCCCACCACACGTACTAACAGTAGTGGGTGGGTGCCGGCCGGCGCTAGGCCGCATGAACTAATTGGTGGCGGAAGCACACAAAGCAGGTTAGATCAAATTGCATGTATGTTTATCAGTTGTCTAGTACCCATAACACAAGCTTCGCTTACTTTGGGGCTAGATGGCGCTGTATAATTTGTCCGACAATTGATAAACGGGGCATAATTACCCAACTTTGACGAGCTCGGTGGCGAAATTGTACTATAATACCATCGCTCGTGAGTTTAATTCGATTCTCACACAAGACAAACATTTGTATGCATGAACATGTCTATTTTATCTTGGTCAGGGTGTTTCAAGAGAGGTAGGGTGCAGCCAAACATTTCGACTGGAATCACCATCGCCTTACGGAAGACCGCTGCGATGTAACAACTCCATGGATGGTCGTTGCATTCCTGCGAGTGAGCGAGGTTAGCAGTAAGCTCCTAAGGATTTAGGAGAGGCGACGCAACACACGAGTGTTACTTCCTGTATTGCATTTGTTTATAGGTTCGTACCCACTTCATATCAGGTGTGTTGATGCTGTATAAAACTATCATTTTTAAAGCCAAACCAACCACAGCTACTCCCAGCCGGGGTTTTTCCAAGGGACTACAGCATAGGGTTGTTCAAGAAAGGCGCGAAGAGGTTTTTAGAGAGCCGGCAACGTATGAGTGACATCCCTGGTGTTGCAAATGTCCATAGGCTACGGTGACTGCTTACCATCAGGCAGACCATATGCTTATTTTCCACCATACTTGTATAAAAAAAGATATACAATGCGGAAGTGGAAGGATATAGGAACAGAGGAAGACCAAGACGAACTTACCATGCCCAATATGGTCTTGTTTTACCAGTAGGTTACGTCAGAAGCCGTAGGAACCGGCGAGCGTGCATGAAAAGATCTACGAATATTAAAAAAACGAGTGAAGTGTGTAAGGCCCACGTCTTACGGCGCTCGGTCCTCTCTGCCTACCCCGCAAGGGTCATCAGCAACAAATGTAACAATATAACATTCAAGTATTTAATGTATTTTAAAATCGTATATACCTGTGAACTAGAAAACTAATACTACGAAAGTAATAGCTGGAACTGCAACTGAAATTTGCATTTAAATTAATGCTTCACTAAACATCAAAACTAGTAGAATTCAAATCTACTATAAATTTAGAACGGAATTTAGTAGTATACATTTAGAGCCGCGACCGTGGCGTAGTCCAGAGCATGCACTGGTATCAAGGACAATATAACGCCTAGGCACTTACCTATCGAACTATATAGCCATTAAACATTGAAATTGTTAACGAAATTCCATTACTAACGTGAAAAAGATTTTTGAAGTAAAACTTCTTTACGCACGCTTGACTTGAGGAGTAAGTGGGTGCGTGACGAGAGCGTTACGAAAAGTGTGATCGGGCGAGGCAAACGGGAGTTGAGAGGGAGATATAAGTTAGTGAAGATAGAAAGAGAGAGAGTTACGTTTCGTATATTACTGTAGGGGCAAGAGAGAGAGATGCGAGCACACATTTTCTTTCTCTCTTTCTCTCATAGCCAGTTAAGTTTCGTATATCTAAGACACAGCGCAGGCCTATTGTCTGTATCACACTATGGAGCTAAAGAAGCTTTACTTCAGACGTGTGGTCTAAAGCACACTCGTTTTTTTAGACGTTTTTTACCGAATTGCGACAAATTAGGAGGTCTGATAGCAGTTGTAAAAATCTGTATCTTGACCAAATCCATAGGCTTAGGTAGCGGACCCTGGCAATCTAATTAATTTTGGAAATTGGATAACGCTAAAAGAGCATAATGTTAAATGTGTTTTTTTTACATCGAAGACGGCATACAGGTGTACGGTTTGTCTCCTAGTTAGCAGTTACTAAACTGTGAAATCCTTTACCTGGATTCACGATTGGACATAACAGGGCGACATATTCACATTTTTTTTTTCACAAATAGAAAAGAAAGAAACGCAATAGAATAGATTTTACCTCATGAAAACGCCCTATTTCCTATTCCGGGACGCAAAGAGCAGGCGAGGATGATTTACTAATTTATTAGGTTTAGTCTGCGCAAAGACTAAGTAAGCATGTTATTTGGGCAACGTGTATGTTATTTTTTTTACTGTATTATCTATTTTCTCAGCGATTTTTCTTAGATATGACAATCTCTTGTGTAGTTATTTGTCGATTTCTAAACATTTGGACAAATAAATAAACTGCTAGTTCTTATAACATAGTTAGTACTCGTAGCTAGTTATATATAACATAGAACCATTTTTAACACTGCTGGGAATCAGTGATAAATATGTTTCTATTTGATGACTAATGCATATTTTTAAATTTCCAAGATAACTCTGAAATGGCTGAACTGACTTGGAAGGTTAGAATTGTATTTTATAAAAGAAGATTTTTCAATGAAAATAATGATTTACTTTGGTGAAGCTGCTGTGATTGTAAATATAAAAGAGCTCGATTGGAAAGCCTTCCACTAACCTGGTGTAGGTTCATGTTTTTGTTGGGACACAAGGCCATTAACTGTCGCCCAACTTTCTTATGTCGTGTTAAAATTTCTATAAATTTGGCTTTAAAAAAAGCACCTGAATCTAATAACTAATTCTGCTATGTTCAATTTTAGGCAAGATTTTATGAAGCCTTGATGTACGAAAAAGACAAAACACTTATAAATAAAAAAGATGACCCTTTTTTACGAAACCGTTGCGAAATTACATATTTGTTTTCAATTTCACTGGCTTATCTTTTCCATTAGCACACTTCAGAAATAACGAAAACTGGAAGCCGCATTGCCAATGGACGAACGTACGATAGAAATTATGTTGTAAGTGTTAATAACTGTTTCTTTATAATATTATAGACTACAGACGATGCCGTACGTACGTCTAAAAATCTACCTGACGATATTGCCATTGAAACGATGAGAAGAAGAAGCTTCTTTTCTATCCGTTGTAGTAAAAAAAGCGTGCTCTATTACAAAAATATAAGTACTTAAGTTGAATAGTCTAACACATCTGAGCTATCGCTCTGTACGCTCCATTTCTCTCGTTGCACACTTTCGATACAAACTTTGCTGGAACACGTACTCAGTGCCTGCCGCCATCTGAATACGTGAGCAAATATATTATTCCGGGACAAAATAGTGGCGCGGTGACAGATTCCACATGAGAAAGTGTGACGCGATTCGTCGCACGTTTTATGCGTAATGGCTATTGATAGTTTTTATCGAACGTAGGTATTGAGTATAGCGTTACATTTTATTCTTTTTGCATATTTTATGATCGGATTTCGGAAAAGTTAACTACTTTTAAATTAAAATTATTTAAAAAATTGAATTTTATAAGATTATTGCTTAAAAAGTGGGTTTTCTATATAAAAATAATACAAATTTCATTAAAATTAATATTTACAAAATAATATGGATTATGTGGTATAAAAAGGCGGGTTCGATAAGAAATAAAGTTCGGACTGGGACGGTATTTTAAGGACTCGCAAGGATGGGTCTAACCAACGTTCAGGTTGGGTCGAGTACACTAGGAGGCCCCGGTGGAGATGACCAGTAGTTCCCAGACACGGCAGGAGGTCCGGAACGGAGATGCGGGCCGTAGACGAGCAGTTCGCCCAGCGAACCACAATATTAATTTTAATTAAATTTACATTATTTTCATGTGGAAACCCCTTTTTTATTTACTTACCTTATAATAATATGTATGTACTTACCTTATAGTATGTTACTATATGTATATAATTAGAAACTTAATTTCTATTAAAAGTACTATTGAAAACTCGGTCTGTTAAAAACTATTCGTACTGAATTGATCAGACAAGGGCTTTTAAGAACGCCGTCGGCACTGAAATCGTCAGTTGCCTACCTCAGATTCCTACGGAAACTCATAAAAAAACATATTAATTTTTTTTTTAACATTATTAAATAAACTTTAAAAAAAATGTATTTGCCTCTCGCTCGCGCTTTCTGACGGTCTCGCACTCGGCGAGTATAAATACGACGGAGCCTACGTCGACGGACACACTTGCAGCCTGCACCTGCAGTCATTGTATAGACATTTCCCGTCACTCTGCAAGCATGACATAGCTCCTCTGGAAGCTACCTGGCCCTCTGGGAAGGGAAACATTACCTTTTTTTCTTCAGCCTGCACCTACGAGTGGGAAGGCCTCATCCACTTTCATATAAAAAATCTACGTATACGGGTCGTAATATATCGAAGGGGCCCGTACACATACATACATACAACTTCACATTAAGCCCCTTTTTGGGGTAGGCAGAGAGAAGCGAGCGCCACATGGATCGATCATTACAGGCCTTACTCCCTTCAAACAAGAAAAATCATTAACAAAAACGAGCACACGATATCTCTCTAACGGAAATAACGATGCCACTCTAACGATACGGATCAAATTTTCTTATTGATTATAGTTTTGCTATATAAGTTTTTACCAGAGGGAGACTTTGTACAAAAGTCTTCTGCATGAGTACCTCTGTCTCACCTATTTCTACCGTCAAGTGGCTATATTTATATTTTCTGGTTAGAAGGCTGAGATATGGCAGAGAAATTACTGGGTACTGTGACGAAACATCCTTACGTAACAAGATTGGCAGCGCGCGAGTAACATCCCCGTGGTGTTGCGAGCGTCAATAGGATGCGGTGATCGCTTACCATCTGATACGGGCCGCATGCTTGTTTTCCAATCTAGTTGTAAAAATAAATATTTAAAACTAGTTTAGTTTTTTTGCAGACATATTTGCAAAACAAAAAAAAAATAGATTTTACACCAAAACTTAAAAAAATGCCAAACGTATCTCGGTCTCCCAAGAAGGCGTTAAACTATGGTACAACAAGCTGAAGTTTAAATATTTAATTAACCGGCTATAGGCACATTAATTTGCACATAGCTTAATGAATGACTGTTTCTGGATAATAAGATAAGAATCTTCAACTTTTACTACGAAAAATCCGGTGATTTTTTTTACGTTCACGACCCTTCGTCTTAAAACTTTGCCCTCATAATTTTATTAGGCAAGTATTCTTTGTCAAAGTTGGCTGAAGAATAAAGTTGTATATTAATATTTTATGAGCTACCGAGATTTAAGGGGCGACCAACCTTAATTGTTGAATTTTCATGTTTACATCCTCAAGGGAGACAAAAATATATCTCTTAATGCTTATCTCAAATCAATTATTAAGTGACAGTTGTAATATATAATTTTTGAATAATATATTTTGTAAAACCTTTTTAGAGATATACACAACATTGTCTCTTAACCCAATGATGTTTGTCAAAAATGATTTTTTATTTATAAAATTCAAATTTTTTGAATGTTAGATTTTAGGGCGTAAAACAGAAAACAAGGCAGTCTGGAGGAAGATTGGACAATAGAAACATACTGTGCACCACGTCTGAGACCACCAGCCCCTGCTGTGTTGGCTACATGGTGAACCATCCGAAATTTCTCGCTCTTTTCCGAACTTGTGTATCTCGGGACATTTTAATTTAAATACTTTTCGTATACCTCCAGCCCTTGCTGTGGACTATGGCGACTGTGACTGATACCGCTGCGGTGTTGGACCGCAAGGCAGTCCTCACAGATACCATCATCTTCAGCATCGTGATCTACGACGTCTGTGAGTTCCTCACGGATCTGCAACCTGTCTGGGGTGCTGCCGTGCCCATCTGCAGTCGTCGGCCAATATAGCCGACGGCCGCTTTCTCCATTCGCAGTTTTACATTCAGTGTTTTCCGGTGAGACAGTGCAAATCGCGAGTTCTTAAAGACTGTTTAGCCAAACTTTAGTTAATTTTTTTTTATATTTATTATATTGTAAAATAGCCCAATTAAATTTGTATCGCTTTTAATACTCCCTTTTCTTCAAATAGTGACATAACACAGTAATTAGCTTCCTATTTCTTAATTATTTCGAGATACTACCTCGCTACTAGCCCAAAACCTCCTCAAGAGCTCCAGAGAATTCTTACATGTTAGGTTGCTCCGAAATGAACGGGAATCCTCTCTGGGCCTTATTCATTAATCATCCTGGTGCATCACAGCGGTTGAAGTTTGCTGTAGCTATAAATAATAGTGATGCAGGCATGCTCCATCTGAATTCGTATCCCCCAGTACGACGATATTGCGAACTGATTTAATCAAAATAACGAGCTGTCTGCTGCTTTCGCTGCATTAAAGACAAAAAGAAAGAAATCTGTTTATAGAAATATGCAGACTATACGATATGAAGGAGATGTTTCTGCTTTGACGTACCTTCTCATATTATGTTCGTTTTACATCGACCTAAGGCACAGTAACGGAATTCCGCTATGGATAAAAGCATTCTACCCGGTTTTGTAATTAAAATTTTATTGAGTTGATTTATGTCTAGTGATTTATATTAGGGTTTCAAAATAAAATCTAATTTTAAGTAACATGTGGCTGATTTACAGAAGCCTTAAGGCAGGAATCTGTGCATAATTGCCACAGATAGACGGGACACTTCTTGACAAGAACGCGACGAAAAAGACATAGCATGTAAATCTAACTAATTACCGCAGTTCGACAATAGCAAAAAATTAAACACTGGTTCATATAAACTAATGTCATACAGATCCGTTCTATGCGAATAAACGTATATTAGGGGTTTTACATCAACGAAAATTCTCATTCGAATCGAAAAGTTGTTACACTTTCATATTCATTCACGTGGAACGCCATATTCGTCATGAAATCAAAATCTTTTCGATGCAATTTGAATCCCACGCAAATTACGATTTCGGGTCAAAGCGATGTCTGACTCACAATATTCTCAAGAGCTCGTAGGCTTGCGATTTTTTCCCATTGTGCGTATATTATCCGGAAATTGCAAATATTAAGAAACTTTAACAAATATGATAGGTATTACAATTATTAATGAGTTTCAATTGCGTAAAGTTTGTTAAAATTTAAATAATGAAGGTCATGAAAATAAAATTGTTAAATTCACTATCATTTTACGGGTGGTATTGAAACTTCAAGATTCAAAAAACATCTCATTACAAGAACCCATATCAGAGTATTTTTAGCAGAGTTTTTGAAGTTGGGACATCTAAAATAAAAACAAGTTTGAAACGTGTCTGATGAGAACTTTTGCCTCTCCCCTCTGGGCTAAAAACCAAAATAAAAAACGTTTATCGCTTCACTCGATGTGACAAATTTCGATTCGAATGAGTTGTCTCAGTGCACACAGTGGATACACTTGTATCAGTCAGGTAGGTAGAAAGGACACTCGTATGGTGACGATAGCTCAAAAGGGTTGACATGTCACCGGTCGAGCGCGTCACGAATTTCAAACATTCGGGTTTGGTTCAAGGGAAAAGAAAAATATAATTATCTATCTATCTATCTATAACTTCACGCGAAATCGCTTACGGGGTAGCCAGAGAGAACGGAGCACCACGTGACTCTATCCTTACATACCTCACTCGCTTCTTTGACATTCATTGCTCTTTTCATGCACGCTCGTCCGTTTCTATGGCTCCTGACAGAACACGACCAATTTGATCATGATAGGTAAGTCTTGGCATTCCTCGGCTCCTACATCCTTCCATTTTTGCATTGTATATCTGCTTCGTCATTCCTTCATCCTACATTCTTTCTACATGTCCGAACTAACAGAGCATGCCTCTTCTTTTAAATAATAATATAATCATGATTCTAAGTACTACAGTTATTCTTTAATACTTACTTAATACTAAAAATTAATTTAGTTACATGGGACCAGGTAAGTTTGATTGCTAGATTAATGGTTTTATTTTAAAACAACATTAACGTATTTTCAACATCGGAAGGCTAATGTAAAACGGTTCTCGTAGCCTATGGATGCTTGCAATACATGAAATATCACTTTCACGCGCATTGCCTGCTGATAACAGAGCAAGTCCATGGAGCATACTGGTAACCTCACTCACTCGCAGGAACACAACACTGTAGTGCTTACGATAAACGCACTATCTGATGCTTATCGAGAATACCGTGTTTTAAGTTTTTACTCGTATTTTCATTTTTTATTTTGTTTGTATCTCTGAAACTACACGTGATACCAAGTTGTAACACAATGCAAACAATGATGTCACGAAAACTCAATTTTTTCACTACATATTCATATGTATTAATAAGTATATAGTAAAACGGCATTAAAAGTTTTAGTAATGAAAGAAAAAAAGAAACTGAAAAACTGTTGCCAATGAAGCAATCATGAAACGTTACTTTGAGACACTTGTAGATTTCGTTTTTCTGGTTATAGATATTTTATTAACTCAATTATGCTAAAAACCTTTGTAGATGCGTAAATATGTCTCCAGGAATTTGTTATTTAGCTACGGTTTTCTGTGAGGTTGAGACACTTCCCCAGTCAGGCTCCTTCGATAAACTACCTCTCTTGAACATATAATATAAAAAGATTATATCTCAAAGTTTACTTTTAAATCATAGCCAATGTTAAGTGATAAGATCTAAAGGATATTATCTCTATAAATAAATAAAACGAACGTTTCCTGTTAAAAGGAACTTACAAGGACCTCGTGATATCTACATTTTTTTCTAGTACAACGAAGTGAGACATACAAGCATGCGGCCCGCCAGATCTTAAGCGGTTAAGTAATTAAGGATCACTCGCGTGATGCCAACTTTGCTGCTAACACAGCAACTCCTTAGGAGCTTACTCACACGTAGGAATCCAACAATCCTCCATGGAGTTTGTTATTTGACTGTGGTTTTCTGTGAGGTGGAGGTACTTGCCCAGTCGAAACGCTTTGATGCACCCTATTTCACTTAAAAACACCCTCACCAAGACAAACAGACATGTTCATGCTCACAAATGTTTGTCCTGTGTGGAAAGCGAACCCACGAGCGTTGGTGTCAAATGTCGTGTTATTATAACCGCGGCGCCACCGAGCTCGTCATAATATTATCTCATATACTTGCTCCCGCTGTTGCAGTAAAGCACACATATGAAATATGCAGCTTTCTAGAAATTAAAATGTCGTATGTATAAAATACGTTATTCTTCGCTGCATTAAGGAGCACGGGTTTTATGTGCATGTTGTAACAAATTCACCAAGACCTTCTGAGTACAAGGTTTTCATAAGGTCGGTTATACACTTTCGTGTTCAAAACTTTTACCGTATGTTTTACAAGAATACTTAGTATATTACAATTAAATTCAGCAGAATTCAATAGGAATATAAATATTTAACAAATAATTATAATGAAATAGTTATCAGCTGTCATTTTAGTTACATACTAATGATACTCAGTAATCACTCATTTTACTTCTTTCCAAAGAAAATATATTGTTTGGAAAGCAGTCGGAATTGGCGCAAATATTACTTTCATATTTAGTCCTAATTGACGTCCATGCGACAAATAGTAACATGTGACGTTGCTGTTTCATGAAGTTGGGGAGTACCTGCCTCAAATGCGTGTTTCTATACAATTTCAATTAAAAATGTTGAAAGATATCTGCGGATTTATTGTTTTGCTTATATGACTCAAAGCTTTAGCTTGAAAACTGAAAAGTTAGCGGGAATTGATATGATCACTGCTGAGATGATTAAATTAGGTGGCACTTACGTCTGGGATGCTTTCTGGTACTTATGCAATCTATGCTGGAGAACTGAAAGGGTCCCAATGGACTGGAGGTGCGCAGTCATCGTGCTCTTGTATAAAGGCAAGAGATCACGCACAGATTGCGCCAGGTATAGGGCCATCAGTTTGCTCAGCTTAGTAGCAGAAGTATATGGAAAGGTATTTCAAAAGAGGAAATGGGGGAGAAGGAAGGAGGGTGAAATCCGATGGAATGTTGTCCACAACATTCCATCGGATTTCACCTTCCAAGGCCCAGGGAGGATTCCGAAATGCAAGGGGATGTAGGGATCAAGTTTTCTCGCTCCGCAATATCGTGTAGGAGTATCTGGTCATAGACCAGAAGGTTTTATGTGGTTTTGTGGATCTTGAGAAAGCATTTGATAGGGTTGAGCGAAAGGAAATGTGGGATACATTGCCGAGATATGGGACTGACGATTCACTGCTCCGTGCTGTATAGCCTTACAAGGATTGCTCTGAATGTGTGAGGATGAATGGAAGCATGTCATCCTGGTTTGATGTCAAAATTGGTGTCAAACACGGGTGCATGCTATCTATCTACTAGGCTGTTTATTTTGTATCTCGATAGTTGTCTGCAGATTATAAGGTATTAGGATTGCCCATGGTTGACCTAGTGTGAACTGTCTGCTGAATACCGACGATGCCGTGATATTAGTAGAAACACCATCTGAAGTGCAAACACTAGTCACAATGATGAAAGACGAATGTATGTAGAAAGGCTTACTATTGAATGCGAAGAAAACAAAGATAATGGCATTAGAAAGAGGAGAAACCAGGACTAATGAAATTGATGATGAAGTGTTGGAACAAGTGGATGAGATTGTATATCTTGGATGCGCTTTCAGCAGGGATGGAATGTACATGACTGATGTGGAAAGACGAGTGAGTGCTGGGAATAGTGTGAATGGAGCGTTGGGAACACTTCTTGACAGTAAAAACTTGAGCCAGAAGGCACAGCTCGCTATATGCAATGCACTGCTGGTCCCAACTTATGGAAGCAAGAGCTGGGTATGGCAGACAGAGCATGAAAGTAGAATAAACATTGTCGAAATATAAGCGTTGCGCAAAATTTGCGGCGTAACGCTTGTTTACCGTATTCGCAATGAGGTTGTTAGAAACAGAGTTGGTCTGAAAGAGAGCGTCGGTGTTAAAATAAGAAGAGGCATGCTCCGTTGGTACGGGCATGTAGAAATAATGCAGGATGAAAGAACTCGTGTTCTATCAGAAGGTGATGTCAGGAGCCTTAGACGGTTTCTAAGGTGCGAACGTGCATAAGAAGAACAATGAATGTTAAAGAAGCGAGTGAGGTGTGTAAGGATCGAGTCACGTGGCGCTCAGTTCTCTCAGAATACCCCGCAACGGATTTGGCGTGACGTTATAGATAGATAGATGTAACTCAAATATGTGTATGTACCAGGCAACGGAAATGATTTTATTTTATCTATACGAATTCAAAGTTCTTGGTTCTCTTTTTAAAATAATTATATTTTATTTATTTGAATCAATATTTTGGTATATATTTTTTAACCTTATTTTCAAAAATATATACATACAAAAATATTTTTTAATTTCGTCCTTTATTTTTATTTAATTTATATTTGAAAATTAGAATAGGCAATTAAAAAAATAGTAGTGATACCCCAGTGGATAAAGAACCGGGTTCTTTAATAAAGTCGTGAAGTAATTTTTACGGGATCGATAATGAGTGAAGGATGATTTTAGTAATGCATGCATCCATAGATAATGGTAGTGGCTTACTATCAGAGAGGATATTCAAGAGTAGTCATAGCTCAACGGATAAAGAACCAGCCTATTAGCCTACGATCTCGGTACCACATTAAAAAAATAGTAGTGATACCCCAGTGGATAAAGAACCGGGTTCTTTAATAAAGTCGTGAAGTCATTTTTACGGGATCGATAATGAGTGAAGGATGAGTTTAGTAATGCATGCATCCATAGATAATGGTAGTGGCTTACTATCAGATAGGATATTCAAGAGCAGTCATAGCTCAACGGATAAAGAACCAGCCTATTAGCCTACGATCTCGGTACCACTTAATTCGTGTTTTCGGATTCATATATATATATATGTATTTGTAATTATAACTTTTTCGGCGGTGAAGAAAAACATCGTGAGAAAAGCCGCACGCCCAAGAAATTACATTTCGAAAGACGTGACCTTACCTAAGATGATCTAGTTTTCCGTCTGGGTTGCAAACGTCTGACAGTAGTCGCTATATGTAAAAATCAGTATCTGCACAAAATTCCTAAGCTTAGGTAGTGGATCCTGACAATCGTGAGGGATTAGGAAACGGCTTAGAAGAAGTTAAATATTAAAATAAATATATACTCCCGTCCTGTCCCCGTTATCAAATAATTTTGGTACATCGCCAATAACAATAATAATAAAATAATTTAAATACCTTTAATTCATATTCGGATGAATCTAGAATTTGGTCCTATAAAGGTTTTTTTTTTCAATAGGATATTATCGAACTTCATGAACTTCGTACTGAAAGTAATCCTACTAATATTATAAATGCGAAAGTTTGTATGTATGGATGTTTGTTGCTCTTTCATGCTTAAACGGCTGAACGGATATGAATGAAATTTGGCACGTATATAGATTATGATCTGGATTAACACATAGGCTACGTTATTTGACTCCACGCGGGCGGAGCCGCGGGCAGCAGCTAGTTACTAATAAAATTAGTTAAGTTAATCACATAAGTAATTTTCAATAGATAAAACAAATCTTTTATATCAAATCGATGCTGACTTCATCCAAAACCGAATTAAAGTTGCAATTAAAAAATATTAAATTTATGGTTTATGAATAAATGAAATTTATTTGTTTCTTAGGACAAGAACTTAAAAATTTAAATCAGTTTAATTTAGAAATTATATTATTTTAAATATATTTATAATTTATAAATTATTTGACGTCCGTTCGATGTACTTTCTTTTTGAAGAAAAGAAAAAGAAGAAATTTGAAACCAAGTCTAAAATAGATGACAGCATTTGAAGAAAAGATTATATACAATAAAATTAAGTAAGTAAGTAGTTAAATGGAAATTATGAGTACTTGTACTCTATAAACTATATTCTGTAAATTATTGAATGTAATAATTATGCTTATATTATAATTTCTTATACTTCAATTATTAATCAGTAAATATAATACCAAAAACATGTAACTTTGTAGCAAATTACATCTACGAGTACATTACGCAAAAGCCTTCGCAAAAGCTTCATAGTAACATTTTAAATAACAGGTATTTTATCTCGTAGTACCTATGCTGAGTGCAATTTATGTTATCATTATGAAGAATCTTTAAAATATGTATATTACTAAAAAAAATAGAAACTTGCTATAGCGCCAAAAAGTTATGCGGTCGGCCAAGAAACATGACATATCAACCTGTCATACTGCGCGCGCCCCGCTACAGAATTATAAATGGCTACAGATGACGTGCTCCGGGATTTTAATTGTTAATTAGTCTAATTGCAGTTCATTTATTAACTACCGGGTTTAAGCAACTTGTTAAATTAGTGTGTTAACTATATAATAGAGTAAATAAATTGTGTATTTGCAAACAGAAATAATAGAGCAGTGATTAATATTTCGTTGTTAACTCGTTGGTTATAATTACTAGGTTATCTTTTTACCCTTGTAAGGTGCACCTATGAAGGAAATAATCTATGGAGAATGAATGGCACGATTTTTTGTAGTAAAAAAACTCACCGGGTTTACTACTACGGGGTGTAGGTAAAGTCGAACATACAGCTATTACAGCTAACGTAATACCATCGAAGTGGATTTCACAACGACTTCCCGAAAGGAAAATCTTGTTCAAATATATAAAGAACACAACAAGACCCAACGCCTATCTAAACAACCACAACTTACCATGCAAACTTTCAAACTTACGGATCCTATGCGGCCTGTATTCATATCAGAAACCCTCATAGCTGAAGCCCGACTCATGCACTACAAAACCAGGAAGCTAGTCAAAGAGCGTAAAATCATGGCTGTCTGGACGTTCTACGGGAAAATCTATGTAAGGAAGGAAAAAGGAAACCCCTCCATTCGTATTAATGATGAACGTGATTTAGAGAAGCTTTTTAATAATGTGCTACAAATTCGTAACCTGTTTTTGTATTTATTTTATTTTTAGTGATGTGACAGCTGAATTTAGATCATATTTTGCTAAACACTTCCTCTGCATCGTAATAACATATAAACTCTATAAATTATCGTATCAACATAGCGACTACAAGATATATAAAAGGCCACTTCTAAGTAAATGGACAAATATAAATATTTACAATCTTACACGTGTACAACAAGCTCAATTCCAAATTTCTATAAACTCCCAATTCAAAATATTTATAAACTCGTCATTTTTACAATTCACCTTTGCCCTCACATCCTATTTAATATTAAAATGGCTACCTTAGGCTTAAACAATGAAATGATAAACACAGATTTGGAGGCCTTTGAGAAAAGTCTCTTACCTTCGAATACAAAAAAGGTGAATTATATCATAGAATATAAGGAGCATAAAGTGTAACTTAGATATAATTGTACGTTCAAAATGCTCGCTAAAAGGGCACAAACCCATATCTACCTCGGACGGATACAAATTTGCCCAAACGCTGTACGATAAGACACAAAATGAGGGCATAGTTATCTACTACAAGTCGTCCTTTAACCCACAGATCGAAGAACCGCAAAAACATAATGCAAACTGTCTCACTTTAAAATTAAACCCTGACACCTGTATCATTGGTATTTATCGTTCACCAAGTCACAAAAACATTACTAACTTTATCTCATCTCTGAATATCTTACTAAGCAGCCTGTCTTACTACAAAAAGCTGATAGTAATGGGGGACATAAACATTGATATTTCAGCGTCTTCTACAGATAATCGGCGCTATGAGTAGATAAATGTGCTTTTAAGTCATGGTATATATATTACCGGCCCACACGTTACCAACACATAACCATACGTGCCTAGGTCATGCTATGCTAAAAACAGCAATAGAAATTATGCTGTTATATTATAGAGGCCGAGGTAACCGATCACTACAGTTTAGCCATAAATATAAATCAAAACTACTATAAATATAATTATACTCCTGGTAACCGATATCCTGTAAACCGGCAAGACTTTTCCTATTACCTAATAACCCCGATTTTTCTCCTTTCTATCATATGTATGACGCTAACCTAGCGACCGGATTTCTAGTCAGCGTATTGCAGTCTCCTGTCTCAAACAACACGAAGCTAGTGCTAGTTCCTAAGCGCGAAAGGATGGAGTAGCCATGGGTAATACCAGGTCTATTACGTTGTTTGAGAAACCGTCATAGTCTGCACAAAACAGTAAAAAACTTTCCATCGAACGATGTTTTGCTTTATTCCTAAATGTAAGCACAAAAAATCACATAAAGAGGAAGTGGGGTCAGACAATAAAAAACTGTGGAAAGTCGTAAAAAATATTGTATATAAATAAGAACAAGGAAGATATGTATCACAGTTTGATCTCAGGAGATAATCGCAAATCGAGTGCTAATACGGTAAACGAATATTTCACTGGAATTGGACACAAACTAGTTGAGGACCTAATATCGAAATGTGACACTCATATGGGTGATACAGCTCGCACTAGCCAATGTGGTACTAAATATAACTCATTCTACCATTTACCCACAAACGACGAGGAAATCGAAAACCTCTTAAAATATCTTACGGAAGACTATGCCACTGGCATCGATAGTATTCGACTCTTGTTACTGCGACTAAATAACAGCGTTCTCACTTCCCATATCACCTTTATATGTAATCTAGTTCTCAGTACTGGTACCTTCCCTAAACCACTCAAAATTTCGCGTATAATTCCGATAAACAAGTTGGAATTTGTTGTGTTGGAAAAACACTTAGTCATTACAGACCCATTTCGATTTGATTTTATTATTTTCGAGAAACTTATAAACAACAGACTGATCAATTTTCTTGAATCCAATAAATTAATATATAAATAATATCATCTGCTCAAACCAAAGGTGTCTCGTAATATTTCTAGACACCTTGGTTAGTAAACTTAGAAAATTAATATACATCTTTAAATCCCTTAGACATATGCTGATCGTAAGATAATCAGAACAATTTACATCACACTAGCGGACCCGACAGTGATGTCTAGCGTCATGGGTGCTCCGCACCCACTATTTCCCTCCCGTGGGTGCTGGAGCCCCCGAGCACCCACGGAGTCGGCGCCCCTGGGTTTATTGATTTGTGATACATACTAATAACTTTGAAGTAGAGATGGATACATATTGAAGCTTATATTAGATAATTGGAAAAGTTTCAACAATAAAATAATTCATATCATAATTTTTCATAAAATCAACTTTTAATAGCGATTTTAGGATAGATCTTTTTCAGTTAGTATTAATATTTTTTATGATTAAATAATATTTTAATTACAGGACTAAATAAAAATAGTGTAACGTTCTCCGATACACGCCTAACAATGCTTTCATCCTAATATCATGCATAAATACCGTATGATTGTTATAAAACATTCAAAATAAATCTCCAGTTATTATGTGCAAGGGTAGGATTGAACTCCGAAATCCACCCAATATCCATATGTTTATGCCAAGTCCCTTGTGGGTTAGGTGGAAAGTATCGAGCGCCACATAGCTTATGTAACAAGTCCACTGGTATAATTATAGTTACATGAATGTACCAGAATCAGCTAAAAATGGGCTTGAAATATTTGAAAGAAATAAAAGAATTACATACGATACGAGGGTAAATAAAAACTTTAAACAAACAATTTGTTAAGTAACAGCGGTATCTATTTTACTGTTACACTGCATATTGAATTAAACAATTTTTAACGGAAGTATCGCGTGTTTTATTTATTTTGTTGAACCTGACGTTTCGAACACAAAACAAAATAAATAAAACACGTGATACTTCCGTTAAAAATTGTTTAATTCAATGTGTAACAATCGCGAAAACCTAAGACAATACTGTTACACTGAATGTATGAAATAATCAAAGTTATTCAACTGAGGATATGGAACTACAATAAACCTACCCTCAATTATTGTATGTACGGGACTTACCGCAATTTGGTTTTATATTTCCCCGATATGTGAACCGAATTTACAATAATAGTGTAAACAATCGGAAAAGTTTAAAAATTATAAAGACCCTCATTTTGTAATGAGCATATGGAACGCATTTAATTCATAAATTCAAAAAATGCACGGCAAATGTTTGTTTTATTCATTACAATTCAATGTATATGAATATTTTACAGGGGAAAGTGGAACCTCATTACACTGAAATAGGCAGCTTGCAATTAACATTAAGATGTTTATTACTAAAATTCGGAGACATGTCTGTTAAGCCGAAACGAATTTCATGTGAGAATCGAAAGATTGCAATGCCACTGAACTAAGTGCAGTCGGAAATAGAATACCCTGATACAGATATCTAGATCTAGATGAACACTTTATCTTAGCTATGAGTTATGCAACATCATCATTATAATCCGATTAACATAAATTATTCATTGTTAACTTTAAATAAAGTAAAATTTATATTTCTCTGGGTGTTTTTTTCTGTATATGTATTTATATGTATATGTATATTTGTCGCATGTTTGTACATGGACAATATTATATTTTCTTTCTATATACATCGGCGGAAGCATACAAGCATACGGCCCACCTGATGTAAAGAGGTTACCGTAGGCTATGAACGCTTGCAAATAATCTGTCAACAATAGCTTTAGCTCATTATGTGCAACTTGTTAAAAATAGATAAAGCTATTTTTCTTTCGTAGTTCGGTTCGCGTCCCCTTTCCGCCCCCACCTTCCAATCTTGTCTTTTGTGTCGTAATATTACTATATAAAATCGCAAATCAAAGCATAGTTCAAAGATATCCCGACACGTATCCCGAGTTTGCATAGAAAGAATTTTGAACTTTAAGAGATTTTTTAGACTCACTCCAATTGTCATACAATTTCTGGAAGTGCTCACGATAGTCTCATTACCAAATTTTCAATGATACATAGATAGATAATAATTTGTACCAAGATATATATGTGAACAATGTGAACAAACAAACAAATAGGTTGAACAGATTTGCAGGCAGACATATTTCACGAATGTATAATGAAAGTGTATATAATATGTCGAGTGCTCCACGCACTCCACACATGTAATGACTTATCTAAAGATTATTTTAAATTTATACATGAATGATATAACAGGTAAAATATGTTGTTAATTGGGTAAACTTACAAGTATTTTTTTCAATAACAATGCTGTTTCCAAAATTTTAATTGTTAATTATCAGGTTTCAATTTTAGCCGCTATGAATAGTAAAGGGTTTTGAACTATAACCCTATAATCCTATCGACTACAAACCCGGTGTATTTTAAGGCTCCTAAATAAATATCTTTAACTCAAATAATACAAGTGCCCGAGAGTACAAATATTGAACATATTTTTATAATGTCGAACAAGAGAAATTTCTGGAACTTTCACGGTCAACATAATATTGGATTGATGATAACCTTTCTTACAATGTATTCCTATGTCTTTTCACTTTCAATGTCAATTAATTCAACGACGAGCAAACTCAAAATATTGCGTTGACATGTGATTTGGGAAATAAAGTCCACAAGTTTTCTCATGGAAGGTTACAGCACGAGTACACAGTTTGTATCTTCTCTAATGATCACCCGGATGAAACTTTTTCCATAATAATTAGCAGTAAACCCAAAAAGCAAAATCGAAATTTGTAATATACGAAACAAGGAAACGTAATTAGAACAAATAATATATATTATGAATGTACTGCTGACTTATCGGGATGATAATGGGTGAAGTTTAAAACAATTTTCGAAAGGCGTCCGTCGGCCACAGGGAGCTCGGGAAGTTTTGCTTTAAATTACCTTTAAGCTGACTTGTCACCCGCCTTGGCTCTTATCCACGGAAGAATCTTATTATCAATTTTCAATGACTTTGGTTTATTTTTAGATGAATTTATTTGTATATTACGTCTAATGTTTTTTTTTATAGTTGAAAAGGTACACAGCACTGTTGTATTTTACCAGTATATGTTTATACTTCCCAGACAGCAACAATAGGCAGTACAACATTTGATAAACCCTATTTTTCATTAACTCCTTAGGAGCTTACTGGTGACCTCAGTCACACGCAGGAACACAACGACGAGAAACTGTTATTTGGCTGCGATTTTTCTGTAAGGTGGAGATACTTCAGACGGGCTGCTTTAATGCGTCCTACCTCTGTTATTCTGTAGTTAATGGCAATTTTATAGACATTCTATATCTGTTAACAATAGTCTTATATGAAGATCTTCGAATGAGGTTTAAAGTGGGGAGAAGAAAATATTTAACATGTGTTCAATAAAAATCACAGCGTTTCTTAAGAAAGAACCCCGTTCGGATCTCGGGGTTCTTCAAAAAAGACGTGAAACCGTTTTTACATGGTCGGCAACGCAAGACCCCTGCTGTTATAAATTCCAACGGTAATTGCTTACCATCAGGCAGATCGTACACTTGTTTGCCATCTTAGGGGTATAAATAAAATATTTTTATAAATCACAATCAAATTCTATTCATACTGTATGTACCAATTTCTTATATGATCATTTATATTACTATACCTACATATAAAAAAAAAAACACGTAGAATGTGTAAATAGGAAAGTTATTTAAGTGTACAAATTTAAATTGAAAACTTTGCATACGCAGTGTATATGTGATAGTCATTAGGAAAAACTATAATATTATAAATAAATAAATAAATAAATATTGTCGGACAAATTACACAGCGCCACCTAGCCCCAAAGTAAGCGAAGCTTGTGTTATGGGTACTAGACAACTGACAAACATACGTAAATACATTTTTTTTTGTAAATACATACTTTTATACATATAAAATACCCAGACCAATACAAACAGACATGTTCATGCACACAAATGTTTGTACTGTGAGGGAATCGAACCCACGAGCGTTGGTGTCAAAGTAGCGTAATAGCGCGTTTCACCACTGCGCCACCGAGCTCGTCAATTATGAAACAAAATGTGTCGGAATGTCAAAAGCTACGGCACCCACCACCCACCACCCACTACGCTATGGCAAATGATCTTTCGTAACCAGTTCTTTATTGAATTTGTATGATTTTCGTAATGGGTAAACTTACATATTGCCCCTGTAAAGTTTATAAAGCTAATTTTGTTAATCTTTATATTACATATCTACGATTTTCTCTCCGGCTATTTTATAACTGTATAAATTCTTAACATGAATACAGCATTGAATTTTTATTTCCCATAGAATGGCCTGTCTTTATGTGAGATCCTTTCATTACAAGGGTCTAAAATAGAATACCGCAAGTGGGGACTTATTTCCCGATTAAATGGGAACAATCAATTCCTGTAACCTCTTCACTTTCGTCGAGAGTGAAATTTTAAATTCAAATAGCTTCTATAAGTGTCGAAATTGATGGGATATTTTGCATTTAACCTGCGATATTTGATGTTAACAATTAGGTAATTTAAGGGGGCAGTGCAGCGATAGCCCCAGTAGGTAAACAACCAATTGATATTGACCAACACTAAATTCGTGTTTTCTAATTTGTGTAAATATTTGTAATTATTACTTGCTCAGCGGTGTAGGAAAACATCGTGAGGAAACCCGCACGTCCAAGAAATTATATTTGAAAAATCGGTCAAGTGCGAGTCGGACTCGCGCATGAAGGGTTCCGTACCATTATCTATAAAAACGGCAAAAAAAACACGTTTGTTGTATGGGAGCCCCCCTTAAATATTTGTTTTATTTTAATTTAATTATTTATTCTTAAAGTGAATATATAACTAAATATTCTGTGAATATTTCAAGCGTCTTCCTGTTGCCGTTATCAATATCGAGCAAAAACGAGCAAAAAAATCTATCAAAAATATCTAAATGTATGGGAGCCCCCTTAAATACTTATTTTATTCTAATTTTTAGTATTTGTTGTTATAGCGGCAACAGAAATACATCATCTGTGAAAAATTCAACTGTCTAACTATCACGGTTCATGAGATACAGCCTGGTGACAGACGGACGGACGGACGGACAGCGGAGTCTCAGTAATAGGGTTCCGTTTTACCCTTTGGGTACGGAACCCTAAAAAGACGTTTGATCTAACCTAAGAAAACCTAGTTCTTCCTCTGGGTTGTAGAGGTTTGACGGTAGTCGTTCCATGTAAAAATCTTCGCCAAACGCTTAGGCTTGGTTAGTCGACCCCGTCAATTTTAATGGATTAGGAAAGGGCATAACTTTAAGAAGAAGAAAAAATCATTAAAGGAGAATAAAAATATAGCATTTGGAAGGAGATATTTTACTTTATCTTTTAGTTCTTTAATTCTGTTAGCCATACTTTTTGTTAGTTTTTAGGGTTCCGTACCCAAAGGGTAAAACGGAACCCTATTACTGAGGCTTCGCTGTCCGTCCGTCCGTCTGTCACCAGGCTGTATCTCATGAACCGTTATAGTTAGATAGTTGAAATTTTCACAGATGATGTATTTCTGTTGCCGCTATAACAACAAATACTAAAAAATAGAATATAATAAATATTTAAGGGGGCTCCTATACAATAAACGTGATTTCTTTGCTCATTTTTGCTCGATATTGATACTGGTAACAGGTAGACGCTTGAAATATTCACAGAATATTTAGTTATATATTCACTTTAAGAATAAATAATTAAAATAAAATAAAACAAATATTTAAGGGGGGCTCCCATACAACAAACTTGTTTTTTTTTTTTTGCTGTTTTTATAGATAATGGTACGGAACCCTTCGTGCGCGAGTCCGACTCGCACTTGGCCGATTTTTAGATTTTTGTACCCGAAAGGAAAAATACTGGGGTCGTATAAATCAGTGTGTTTCTATCTGTCGGTCATTCAGCCACAGAAATTTATATAAGAAAGTGGGTATAAGTGGCTCAGTGCCATATTCACCTGTGGCGAAAAAAACGAACGGCGCAACTAGGAATTAGCGAGATTGGGGACGTACCTCCTCATAGCCAAATAATAATTATATGAGACATTTACATATTCTTGCGAGGGAGTGAGGGTACCTAACTTACCTAACCTCTAGGGAAGTTGGTGTGTTATCAGAATGGGAGGCAACGGGCGGCTAATACTTCTTATACCGCGAGCATTTATAGCTGACGTTTATTTGCCACTCTCGCGAGTACTCCGACACGTTTTGTATTTTTTTTTTAGATAATCTTATTGAATCTTACTCAATTCTGTTACGTAGTTTTCTTTTTCAATAAAGATAAAAATAATTTATTTCCAATTAGGCTCTCATGGGTACATTCATACACGTCTTACATTCTTTAAATCAGTTCATATTGTATCATATTAATTTTTCATAGTTTTAATCTCTCTTTTATAATCTACCAGCAATTCTAAAACGACCATTGGCGAAGAAGAAATATCAAAAGATATCTACTAGCATATTGACTTGTTAATTACCAGAAGAAAATTTACCTTCTTTTGTGTGTTTTACCACTGTGCAGTTTGAGAAGGATCTAGTTCCGATAACTATTAGATTGTGGAATTAACTTCCTACCGTGGTTTTCTCAATAATCAGAAAACAGGTTTTACAATACAGGTCCATTGATAAATACCTTAATTTAAAATATATATGATAATATATATTAATTTTAAGTTAAACTAATTCAACGTAGAGTCGGCAACGTGTAGCGCATGTTGTTAGGTAACTGTCCTGGGAACTACTGAAACACTAGTCCCTCCGTCCGGCCACAACTCCTCCTTCATGAGGGTCGGCAGATGATGAGTCGATACCCACATAATAAACGAACTAAAATGTACTTTATGGGGAGATTCTAATCGCTTGACCAATTGATGATCCTTGTTTTCCAATTGTCCAATTGTCCATTGCTAACTGTTTTACATTGATAAGGACGTACGCTTATTTTCTATAATCACATAAAAATTAAGAATACAATAATTATATTTTATTCTTATTTATTAAGTAAAGAGCTCATAAATACTATTTTGTTACTGGCTCTATCTCAAAATTTAAGTTTTTTATAAAAGTGAATCTGTGATAATTGTGTACCATATATGGTATTCAAATAATGAAAAACGTGTATTTATGGAAGAAAATGCAAGGCAGTGGTAGCCGAAGTAAGCCAGGAATAGGTGAGCTACTATGACCAAACTGTTCGTGTTTTACCGATAGAAGCAAGTGAGGTAGGTACTCGTAAGTAACGAAAAACATAGCGCTTGGTTCTCTTCTAAAAGTAGTTAAGCATAAGGATCAAAGAATACAATAACCGCGAATTAAAAAAATAAATATTGTCGGATAAATTACACAGCGCCATCTAGCCCCAAAGTAAGCAAAGCTTGTGTTATGGGTACCAGACAACTGATAAACATACGTAAATACATTTTTTATTTGTAAATACATACTTATTATACATAGATAGCACTCGGACCAATACAATCAGGTATGTTCATGCACACAAATATTTGTCCTGTGTGGGAATCGAACTCACGAGCGTTGGTGTCCAAGCAGCATTACTAACCACTGCGCTATCAAGGGTGTCAAATATAGAGTATTTTTTCAGGTTTTTGCCATGTAAGAACGATAAAGGAGCTAAAACGAATAACAAAAGGTACCTACTCCCTTTTCGTATAGTTTTTAAATACTCGAATGAAATAATTTCTACTGTCCGGTATAAAATGTGCTTTTCAAATGTTTCTGATGATTACAAGCAAATATGCTCATCTATAAACTTTTTTTTATACTACGTCGGAAGGCATACAACCATACGGCCCACCTGATGTAATGTGGTTACCGTAGCCTATTAGCGCTTGTAATATATTAAGTAGTACTCATGCTCCTATATATACTCTTCCTCTGTTGCTTACACAGCAAATTCTAAGGAACTTACTTGTGATCTCACTCACACGCAGGAACAGCGGTTTTTTGTGAGGTGGAGGTACTTCCTCAGACGGAAGGTACTACTTTGACGCGCCCTATCTCTCTTAAAACATCCAGACCAAGACAATCCGACATGCACAAGCACACAAATGTTTGCCTTGTGTGGAAATCGAACCCACGAGCGTTGCTGTCAAAGTCACATCGTTCACGACTGAGCCACCGAGTTCGTCAAAAACTGATGCATGAAAATTATGTCGATTTTACCAAAAAAAAAAATGTATAGACTATACCTTCCAGTTTTCTAGAACTTTTTAAGTGTCGCCAGAACTATGAATAATTGTAAGTAATTCTGTTTTTTGTACAATATTGAGAGGCATACAACCATACGGCCCATCTGATGTAAAGATACAACCATAGACACAACCAACCAGAGGCATACAACCATCGGTTACCGCAGCCTATGAACCTTGCAGTATATTAAATATCTCTCGCGCAATGCCATCTCTGCTGCTAACACAGCGACTTACTAGTAGGTATCCCACGACTGTTGGTGTTAAGGTAGCGTTACTAGCTAATGCGCCCGGGTGCTCTATTCTATTTATATTAAAATTTCAATAGCTAGAACCACATCGACATAAGGTTAAGTTGTATAGAGTCCACAATATCCACTTTAGTTATACTTAAGACCACGAACAAACTTTGTCAAAGTTTTTACGTCGACAATGACGTGGCTTGTTGTCACAGAATTTGTTATGAATTTACTTCGTCCTGCAGAAAACTTTCCTCATATGCCTTCAGTGAGAAAATGTGTTTGGTTTGTTTTGAAGAGCCGTAGCATATGCCTATAAATGGTTGCATCACATTTTTTTATACCATTATAGTGGCAAATAAGCGTACGGGCTGCCTGATGGTAAGCAGTTGCCGTAGCCTACGAAGAATTGCAATACCAAGCGTATCACTCGTGTATTGCCGATCCGCTAAAAACCTCTTCACGCCTAAAGAACTCCATGCTGTAAGTCCATCGAGAAAACCTCGACATGGAGTTCATTCCACAACTTAATAGTTTTCGGTAGAAACCTTCTCTGGAACCGCACATTACGCGACTATTGTGACTTCAAAGGATGAGAATGTAATCCTAGCTGTCTGCGAGCTGTTCGATTGTAAAACGAGAGTCTTGGCATCATATCGAACAAGTCTTCAGAACACAATGCATTATAGAATCAGTAAACCACGCAAAGGAAGGCAAAATCTCGTCCTACGCCGCGTTTTCCAGTTCGTGGTCGCCATTCGAGAACCTTTCTGCCCCAACAGACATCGTTTCTTCGAGCTATGTGGCCTACCCACTGTCACTTCAGCTTCCTGACCCTCGGAGCCACGTCGGTAACTCCAGTTCTGCTACGGATGTACTCATTTCTGAGCCTATCCCGTGATTTTCATCGTGCGCTGTGCAACCTTGAGCTTTCGTATGAGGCCCATAGTAAGGGACCCAGTTTCTGTGCCGTAAGTTTTTTGGTTATACAAGAAGGCCCGCAGGACTCTCAGCTCTGGCTTGCCTTCATTGGCCGTCCAGAGAGGAGTCGATAGAGTATATTGCTCCAGCAGGTGATATGCTCCAGGGGTGGAAGTGTTAAAGGGCATAACGCCACGAGTAATTTCGGAGAAAGCGCAGCACACCTCTCGACACCCCTGAGTCACTCACATCGGTGTTGCCCACGGCCGACATTCTCTGGCATTTCGAGGGTCCATCTAGTGAGTGGCGAGCCATCGCCTGCCGAAAGTAACATCAGATATGATAGTTATGTCAGGCGTCCGTCCCTCTTCTGCAATAGCCCGTTTCTAATAATACCTCCAAATCTCATTTTAATAGCCCACTTTTTTCCGACATATTTACAATAATCCCAATACCTGCCGTGACCTGTTCATTGGTATATTGTCCCATTGATATCCCCTGGAGCGGGGCACAGCGGGTGTACAACATTACATACAGCTTTCCGAAGGGGCCTCTACGCGTTGGATCCTTATCCCCGCGCACGCCTATCAAATGACTGGGATTAACACCAGTGAGTGAAAAAAAAAATTAACGAACATCTACTGGAGGTATATCCTGAAGGACGGCACGGTGGTCCCGATTAATAAAAAACCGCACAGTGGTCCCGATTAATAAAAAAGTGGGTATTGACGCTACAGTCCCAAGATATTCTTTTTTATTGTTAACACTGCGATGACAAGTGAGACAAAAAAAGACATTATCCTACCAAATTGCATGTAAATATCATTTAAAAAAATATATCATTTTTTTTTTGTATGGAAGAAATGAACTGCGGGTCGTATAGGGAAGCTCAAGGTCGCTCAGCGGGCTATGGAAAGAGCTATGCTCGGGGTTTCTCTGCGTGATAGAATCAGAAATGAGGATATTCGCAGTAGAACTAAGGTAACCGACATACCCCACAGGATAAGCAAGCTGAAGTGGCAGTGTGGGACGAACCCCCACTACATGGAGCGATGACCTCAAGAGGATTGCAGGGGGTCGATGGATGCAGGTGGCACAGGATCGAGACGAGTAGCGCTCTAGACGGGAGGTCTATGTTCAACAGTGCACGAATAAATGTTAGAGACGAAATTATTCCGAGTATTTCGAAGGTTCTATTTACTTATCGCTGCGTACCTACTTTGGAGTTTTCGAATATTTTTAATGTTTAAAATAAAAAAAAAAAAAGCATTGAACAAAATACGGATTGTTTTACATAATATGAGATTATTCATCATTATGAGACTTGGGTTTTTATTTGTCAAAATCTTGAAATTTATAAACACTATGAATGTTATGGTCATGCTGCAATTCATAATTGGTTGAATTTTAAATATATTCGATTTTTCCACTTTAAAAAGCTCCAAAGTACGCAGAGATAGGTAAATACTCGTAGTATCTTCAAATGCAATACTCGGAATGTCTTTTTCTCTAACATGCGTAATTGCCATCTTGACATCTGTTAAGATTTTCGAGAAATTAACAAACACCTTATTTCTGCCATCACTAAGTACATGGACTTGGCTCACGAGGTTACCGCCATGTGGCATGTGGACTCAACAAGTATTGTTCCGGTAGTCATAACAGCAAGCGGTCTTATAGCGAAGAGCCTCGATCATTACGTCGGGTCAAGAACCAGTTACAGAAGGCGGTTCTTCTGGACACGGCCCGCATGAGGAGGAGGAGGTTTTTCACTCTGGAACCGTAACCACCGGTAGCTTGAACCTTCGCTCCGTTACGGTAGGATGGCCCCCTTTTTCATATTTTTTAAATGTATTTTATTGTAATCAATTTATATTTAAAAAATGTAAAAGATGGAGTTAATTAAAAAGATAGCATAAAAAGTGTGTGTCAACTCCGACGCTCGATCGAATAGAAAAATATGATAAATGAATGCATCTTCTCAAATAATAAGACTAAAATTATACATAAATGTGAACTATAATTCATATCCTACACTAAGGCTTACGTATTAACCGCAATTACGTGTTTTTCGGTTAAGACTTGAATTAATATCTTACATATTTTCCAATGTTTTTTGAAGTGAAAACTTCTTTAGCGGCGTTGTGCACTTTTTGGGATGAGTAAAAAATGCTAAACTCGCTTCAGGCCGTCAGGACACGTGACCCTGACCGTAAGATTTTGGTGAGAATTGGAACTTAAGTTCGCTGCAGCGCTAAAACATTAGTTCCCTCTAATTCAACAATTAAAACAAGCGCTAGATCGTTCATAGGGCATTATTTTCTCGCAACCAAAACGTTGTAAGCGCCATGAAAATGTTGGTGTTTACGCATTTCGTTCAACGTAGTTTATCAACATCGCTATTTGGTTTAAGCGCCGCAGAGCGCTTGCGCGAGTGTGCGGGTGTGTTTGAGTTGTAGAGATTTTACCACGTACGAGCACATGATAGTACTTTTATACTGATGAATAAAGCAATTTGTGCGAAATTATTCCCTAACTATTTCAAAATATTCAAAAATGCACAATGTTAATGTTCAAGTTTTCACTTCTGCCGGCACTCCCGGAGTGCAACCCGTTTTTTTTAACTTTAATCACTTGATGATTTGTCTAGTAGTATATAAAATATACATAAATTGTACGGAGCTTCGTAATACGCAGGCGCGCACACACACGTACTAACACACGTACGTTTTTGGAAATATAATCTTATTGTATCATATTTAATTCTCTTATTTTTCTTTTTTCCTTTTTTTATCTACTAGCATTTAGGAAATGACCATTGGCGAAGAAGAAATGCCGAAAGAAACTTGCCAATATAGGTCTCTTTTAAAATTGTCAATTAGATATTACTAAAAAAAAATAATTACATAAGCAAAATTCTTTAGATACACTTATATCTCACTCTCTCGTGCGTTAAATCCTACAGATGTACATGTTCGTCTCTTTTTAAGCGGACGAGCGTAACGTTTTATTGTTAATGCGTTCACTTGATTTTACTCCTCATAAAATTTCCATACCGGGCCTTATAACAAATCATTTCAGAAGTAAACTCCAATAATTAAATAATTTAACCAATTTAACAGTACTTCCTATTAACTGCCCTATGTTTACTAAATCTGAAAAGTCATAGCATACAGTATAGTTATTTATCAATACAATTGCGCGTAAACGAACGAGACGCAAGATACTGAGAAATCATTAAATGACATCAATAATCGCCAGTATTTTCTTTATATTACGATTAGGCTTACTTGTGAAATGTAATATTATCCTTTGCATAGATGGAGGCCTTGCTATTTTTGCTACACCTACCGAACAACAAGATATATATTTTATATATATTTTAACAGATACGAGGAGAATATTCGGAGCGCAAATCATGTTCTCACTGAAACGTAGACTCCAAGCAGTGAACCTATTTAGAGCAAAAAGACTAAGTTTTAGGGAGCGAGAGGCACCTTAATAAGCAGTCAAGAGGTTCATTACTTTGTGCTGCCATGCAATTCTGTAAGAGCAAACATCCTTACATCCTCGGAAACACCGGCTGTTATAGCCTTGAACACAAAATTGCAATTCTTTCGTGTCGCTTTTCATGGTTGTGCGACACTACCGCCGCAAGGCTGCGTTTGGAATTG
This sequence comes from Pyralis farinalis, assembly GCA_947507595.1. Taxonomy (NCBI): domain Eukaryota; kingdom Metazoa; phylum Arthropoda; class Insecta; order Lepidoptera; family Pyralidae; genus Pyralis; species Pyralis farinalis. The sequence goes on along the minus strand of OX382272.1, from coordinate 25,306,414 downwards.
GAATTCTACAAGGCAAACAGCCTCGCGTACGCTTACAGGTTTATAGAATACCAAATAAAAAGCCGTGATCGCAGTAGACGATGTCAAAGCTGTGCCATCTGTGATCACAGCGACGCACACAGCCATTACGAGTCGCTTAGAGAATTGCATGGCTGGTGACCTTACTCACACGCAGGAACACAACACTCTCTAGGGAGATGTTCTTTGGCTGCGGTTCTCTGTGAGATGGAGGTACTTCCCCAGACGGGCTGCTTTGATGCGTCCTACCTCTCTAATAACTTATATGCCTACCGAGGGAATACATTAAATTTTATATACCACGCCCTATTTGTGTCATGTTAGCTCACTAATTTTATTCAAAAATAAAATACCTCGCTATAGATGAGAAGTTCGTATGTTTAGAATTCGGATTTACATTTAACGCATGAAGTACCCCAAAAGCCGCAAATATTTCAACACGAAAGGTAAACGAGACTAAATAATTCATTCGTTCATTTACGAACAATGCTCCCCTTTTGAAATCAATTCACGCGAATAATCTTTTCTAAGTCCTATGAACTTTATCGATATCGATCGATTTTATTCTATTTGAGTAACTATTAAAATTCTTTATGTATATAATTATATACCTAACGTGTATTTGTCACCGAACTTCTCCCATTCGACTGCACTGATTTTGATGTTTTTAAACGTGTTTTGAGTTCTAGTTGTTGTAGTGCACATTTATGAATAAGTTTATTCTTATTATTTCAGAAGATGCATTCATTTACCATCTTTTTCTATTCGATATATATCATAATTATCATTCATAAGGAGTAAACTCCAGTCATGCGTTGGAGCTGACACACACTTGTTATGCTATATTTTTATTTATCTCCATCTTTTACATTTTATTAATATAAATAGATTAGGTATATAAAACAATACATTTTAAAAATATGCAAAAGGGGCCACCCGCCGGTAATGGAGCGAAGGCCCAAGCTACCGGTGGTTAGGGCTTCAGAGTGAGAAACCTCCTCATAATGCGGGCCATGTACAGATGAACCACCTTCTGTAACTGGTTCTTGACCCATGGAGCTGTACAATTCAATTGCTTCTATTAAATTCTATGGTAACGTTTTCTTCTCCATTAATTATTGGCAACAGCCGTTTTTAAACAGAATTTTTCCCGTGACATTGTTTGTTGTTTTATATCGTCGTGCAGAGAAATTGACCCTTCCTCGTATTTAAAAAAATGCTTATATACTTCTTTTATACTTGTGGTTAATAAAAAATATACCTTTGATATGGAAAATGAACTCGATAAAGTTTGGAGAGACTCAAACAAGATTTTGGCTTCCGAAACCTGTTTTTCAAAATTACTATCGATCCTCCTTTTGGATCCTAGTTTGCAAATGTTTTCTCTTATAGCTTTTAATTGTTCATAAATATTCAATAGGTTCCGTTCCGTTGTGTTACCATAATGTACTTACAAATTTATTATACCTACATTATTATTTATTAAAATACTACTACTATAATAATAAGAAGAGTATTATTCCTCTGCATGTGCTCCACCGTGGCCTTAGCGTGGTTATCGCCGGCTCCGGAGGTTTGAGCAATTATTGCCACCTCCTTGGTGGGTGTTGATTCCATCATAGTAAGAAAAGCCTTTACTAGACTGTTGATGATGATGGCTGCTCGTGGCTGGTCACTGACTGACTGTGGTATAACAGATTATTGCCTAAAAGTAGTGCGCAGCGCAATATCTGGTCACCCAGTAATGGTGACCAGATATTGCGCTGTACGGGGCTTTCCCAAGGCCCATCTAACAACTTGTTCGTAGGCTGCAAGGCAGGGTCTCCATGCAGTGCTGATCGCTAATTATGATACAAGAAGTAGATAATTCAAACACAGTATATGATTCAAATTAGTATATATTATCCAGAGACATTATATAAACGTAAAGGAAGTATGTACACACATATACCTATCAGATCAATAATTAATATTTAGAGCATATTCTGGCACGTTCAATTGCAGATGGGTGACCAACCTTGACGACTGTTATTTATCTAAAATAGGCCTCACGTGCCAACTGAAGCTTGGGGAACCTCGAGATAAATAAATTGATCAAGAGATCTGCTGCGGTCAAAACTGCCAAACTTGGGAATTTAATTAGTCTCACAAACGCAATGGTACCATTGAGTTCCTCAAACTATTAAACCTAGTAAGATAAATAAGAAAAAGAACTCAAAATGTAAACAATAAATCGAAAGACGATTAATAAAGACCCTTAGCAATTGTTGCAATTGTCCGTCAGTCCACCTTAACACTCGACTGCTCATTGATTACCTACACAACCTCCTATGAAATCGTTATTATAGGAATAGTTAGTTAGTTATAGAAAAGTTTCTATGTAACAGTATTTATGGCCAGACTTGTTAGATAGATAAAAGTGCCCTACATAGCTTGACCACTTAATGGAGCTTTCTGGGATGGGTTTTGTCATCTCGAGTTTTGTGATGTCACTGAGAGCACGACCGACCCCCTCTGTTGTCGATAGATAAAGACAGTCATTAAGCTAAGGTGACTTGAAAATACTGATCTATACCAATGTTTTCAAGCCAATAAGCACGAGTACGAGTATGCTCTAAACCTCTCCGATTAAACGTAGACCCGTCTTCCAAAAGTGGCATTTACGATTTACTGTACGTTTGCGACTATATGTTAATAAAGAGACCGTCGCGTGAATTGTCACTTGTTCCATAGTAATATAAGATAAACAGATGTGTGTGAAATGTTTAAATGTAAGCTAGCAGTAAGTTATTCAATTAAATAGTAAAAAAATAATATATTCGAAATTCAAACGGTTATGGACAACCAGGAGCGCTGTGTATATTGTGTAATACAAACGTATACAAATGTAACGGGGAATATGATACATTCCTTTCAGTATGTACTGCACCACTCTGAGGTTCTGAGTTAAGGAACCGGTGATCGGAATGATCGAAATAAAACGTTTCATTGATTCGAATCTTTGAATCGATCCACATACTATTATTCTCACTGCGAATTTATTTTTCTGCCGCTAATGACGGGTCTTCTAATGGCCAAGCGAGCATAGAGCGTGGTACCGTTATATTTTCTATAGACATTGTACCGTAACGAATCGCACAAACACGGAAGCAGTAGATAATAGGGTATTACACAAAGTCGTTTTTCACTCATCCCTCGTCGATTAAAGGATTATTGTATCATTCACGCTAAGCTCGGAATAGAAGCATTTCGTTTTATGTCTTGTCCTAGTTTACCCAAAGAAAAATGTTTTTCTTACTTACTATTTACTTATTTGTATAGGCTTATTGGACGCCAGACACGCGCAAATACCTATAAAGTCGTTACATGAGCCACGAACAAATGACACACTTTTATTAGTTGGTGGCTTATTTGGCGACTTTCTATGTATTTGCACAAGTTTGAATACACGTTGTAGTTTGTCATCCAGTTTCGGTTTCTTTAGATACATCAAAGCAAACTAGCTTAACGTTGCAATGAAAAATAATTGCATAGTTTAGTAATACAGGCATCGCTAATCGGGCAGTTGTATACTAAGTTGTAAGTAATGTCGACAATCAACTAGAGCAGATAATGACGATGTTCCATTCTTCTTGAAGTAGAATGAACGCGGTGGAAACGCCAGCATTGGGCAAAATTTATGGTGTAACGTTTGTAGACCGTGTTTGCAAGGATGATGTTAGAAACAGAGTTGATCTGAACGGGAGTCATCATCATCATCATGCGAACGTTAATCCCGGTCGCGCCCTGCGCTATCGCTTCAGAGTCCAGGGTCCACTTTCCGACTTTAACTCCTCCATTTCGCGCGGTCTTCGGCATCCCTTATAGTGAGACCATTGGCACGCATGTCATCCCCCACGATGTCAAGCCAGCACTTCTTGGGTCTATCCCTTCTACCGGTACCTGGCGAAGGTGGCATAGCTAAACATTTGTTACCCACGTAACTTGCCAGTTTCTGTAAAACGTGGCCATACCATCGTAGGCGACACTCTTGCAGTTTGTCTGCTATATCACGGACACGAAGGCTACCGCGAATGCGCAAGGTCCTTGTGATCCTTTCGCGTTACTCCGCACATTCAGCGCAGTATATTCATCTCCGTGATACGCAGCTCCTGCTTGTGCCGCTCAAGCACAGGCCACACTTCGCTGCCATATAAAAGGAGAGGTCTAATGATGGATTTATAAACCTGTCCCTTTAGCTTAACCGGCATTCTAGAATCACAAATGACACCAGCCATCTCACACCACTTGGCCCAAGCCGGTGATATGCGTATCTTGACGTCGTAGTCGATGTCTCCGGACGCGTGGAGAACAGATCCCAAATACCTACAGTGGTCCATGCGCTAGACTATGTCTTCACAAATGCGAACCGGTGTAGGATCTGAGATATTGCAGGCCAAGTACTCTGGTTTCTCCCAATTTAGTTTCAGACCGCCGTTCTCAAGCGACTCTCTCCAAGCATTCACTTATCGCACCAGGCGCTCCCTACCCGCGTCCACCAGTGCAATGTCGTCACGGAGGCTGCTCATGCTTATCTCTGATGTTATCCGCCACTACGTCTTACACGAGACTGAACAAAAATGGACTATTTTGATTTTTACCTAGTGGATTTTGGATTATTGATTGATACCTAGTGGACCACGACGATGATTGGATAGGGCTATGTATCGCCAACGGCAGTCCTAGCTATGGAATAGGAATTGAGATACATGTCCCGGCAAATATCAATATTCGCTTCAGGCAACCGTTTGGACCTCAGTGGCCACCAGATCATCGCACGAGGAACACAGTGTAAGGCCTTCTTCGTGTCTAACAACGGAAGATGTATAGGCGTGTTCTTCGTCTTGTACTTCACCATGACGACCCTTAGAGCAAAAACAGGGTCTATGGTCCCATGATCAGGCCGGAAGCCATACTAACACTCCGAGACAAATGCACTTCCGCCGGATCCGAGAATCAATTATCCGCTCTAAAAGCTTCATAGTCTGAGACGTGATCTATATACCGCGGTTACTACAATACACCTGCGCTAATCCCTTTCGTTTGAAAATTGGAGGGATGACACTCAGTCTCCATTGGTTCGGGAATTTTCCGATAAGGAGTATGCGGTTACATATGTCGGTCAAGATACGCCACGGGGCCCCATCGGCTTCCAGGCTTCGATGTGGACTCCATCGGCTCCGACTGTCTTCCTATACTTCATGAGACAAAGAGCCCATTGGACTTCTTCAGACGTTATAAGTGGCACTAGTCCCTGATTTGGAGGCCGGTGGCCGCACCTCTTCACGCTGCTTGTTTAGCAATTCGTAGAAATATGATGAGCGCCATCTCTCCGTCACCATGAAGTCCTCGCATAATAGGTTACCGCGACGATCTCTTACACAGCGGCACTTTTATATATCCTGTACCGCTTTGACCCTGGAACGTGCCAACTTGTGTATGAGCTTCTGTCACTCAGACGATTCCATCTTATCGTACATTGGTTGTCAGTAGTCTCATCTAGCTCTGGCTATAGCTTTTTAGTGGTACGTTTCGCAGTTCTATACGCGTCATGGTCTTCAGAAGATCTGGATGCTTGCCACTTTTTAAAGAGGACTTTCTTCACCCAAATCTTCCTCTGGACTGTATCGTTTCACAGCCAACTCTCCTTATCACACCTGCGCCCACCCATGGTTTTTCCAAGCACTGCTTGTGCCGCTCAGGTGACGACCGCCTAAATCCTATCCCAGTGGTACTGGACTGGTTCGCCGTCGATACCAGCGCACATATCGCAGTACGCTTGTATCGACGGTAGTTAGGTTAGGCACTTTACTGCGATAAATATGTTAAACGGGTATGTAGTATCTCTCTTATGAAGCATATTTATCTATTATTAGACTGGCATATAAGAAATCGTAGTCATTCTTACATTTAGATCATTTTATAAATATATTTATATAAATTTCTTAGTTACATTCTACAATACACTAGTATCCATAGTGGTTTGTCGAATTTCCTTAAACTTATCTCTTTAAGCACGTAGTTTTGTAGGCGGATAAAATCGTTGATATTGATAACCCAGGTTTATTGCTTCCCATATTCCACTTTATAAATACTAAAACTCGAGTCGAAAAAGTCGAGAATGTTGTGCACACTGTGGCAGGGTTGGGGAGACATAAATTCTGTGTCTATGTAAATTCGAAAATTGCACTTCATTTTCCAATACGAGTTCCATTGTACCTCATACGCTACGCAATATCAACGTTAACTTGCTTGCACGTAAAAGACTCTAAATTAAACTGTATTATACACTTATAATAAAAAATGTATCTGTATAATAATCGATAATGTCCTTCACATAATTTACTGCGGTAGGTTTACTGCGAATAATTGCAAGTGACAATAGTGAAGATGCCGTCAAATAACCATGAATAGATTTCTCCTTCTTTGTGACAAGGATTGTCCACATATCGATTTGTACTTTATTAAGAATTAGGATCATTTTCAGGAACACCGTTCCTATATGAAATCTATGTGTTTGTCTGTGTCTCTGTTTGTCTGTGCGTTTTTTTTCGATTATTCGAACTTTGACTTCAGATTCGGATACAGCATAAAAAAGTAGAATAGGAATTTTCAGGAACACTGTTCCTATCTCTTAAGAAAGGAACATGGTCAAAATGGCCGAAAAAAATTAAAAAAAAATTGAATTTTTATATAATTGATGAGCCAGGTGTTCTTCTGGCAATGCAAGCTTGCGCATTCTCAACTGGTTTACAGTTGAAATATTTCAACGCGTTGAGTCAGTGAAATGCCTTTTGATTTCCGTCCCCAGGATTTTTCAGAGGAACAATTATATATATTCAATACGGTCACGGATTCTTCGATATTTGCTTCAGAAATAGTAATTTCATAAGTACATTTTCTTCATAAGAAAACGAAAGGTATTTTATGAAGAGAATATACTTACTTATATATAGATATTTTCAAGACCTTTTATTTATGAAAGTGTATGAAAATAGACATAGATGAAACAGACTTCACTAAATGCTATCGACGTAGTTAACGAACGCAATTTCAAACGACGCGACGTGTCACTAATCCGGGTTACGCTCGGACCAATATTGTTATCGGGATTTCAATGCATCATCCGTTTCAGGTTAATGCCATTTCAAATTGCAACGTAATATTTCAGTAGTCGGATAAATTTATGCATTTAGCTGTAAAATTCACAGATTTCGCTGATTGTATACAAAGTAAATATTAACATATTTATAACTACATAATAAATGAATCTTACGTCAAGGAATTGCTACTAGACTAGAAGATTTTCTACGGTTTTACGTATATTAAGTAGGTGGCACGAGAAGTTCTCTAGTACGTATTGGCGGGTTATAGAATTGGTGGTGCTGCATGCTATACAGTCCTTTTATGAGGATCATATGGGATGTGTGCAGCTGTGTAACAGCTTATCGCCCTGTTTAGATATAAACATTGGTGTCAAGTAAGGTTACGTGTTCGTCGGCTCGGCAGTTCATTATGTATCTTTGCAATTTCAAATTATGCAGCCGATATCAAGTTACTGGTAGCAATCTAAGGTATAACGCTGATATTGAGAGGCGAGAAAGTGCCTGGAACTGTGTCAATGGAACGTTACCTTAACATTACGTTAACTGAGCTAACGTATGTAAACCGACATGTGTAAGCGTGAGCTGGGGTTGAGCATGAAAGCCGATATATAAACGCAGCATAAGAAAGATAGTAGGTTTAAAATTGAGTGTTAAGACATGAAGATGCTCCGTTGGTACGGGCATGCAAAATGTCTGAAGAATGACAAAACTTAAATACGACAGTAATAGTGGAAGGATGTAGGAGCCACGAAAGGCCAACTATCGAAACCAAATTGTTCGTAGATTATCAAAAACCCATACCGGTATCGGTCCTACCTCACGAAGGACGTGGCGTGAAGATGTAGATAGATTGTATAGATAAGATAAGATAAAAATCATTCATTTGCTATTAGGCCCTCACGGGCGCTTAGACACGTCTTTCATTCTTTAAATCAAATCATAAACATATCTTATTAATTTTTCATAGTTTTAGTCTCTCTTTTTTAATTTACCAGCATTTCGAAAATGACCATTAGCGAAGAAAATTGCCAAAAGAAACTTGCTAATATAGGCCTTTTTTTCAAATCATCAATTTATATTACAATAAATATATATTATGTGAGTGTACATATAGTGATATCAAGTGGTACAATTAAAGATATATTAATACATGTGCTCTTCTCTTCTTATTTTCAAATATCTTTGTCAGTCAGATATTCATTGATTATGTAATAAATAACCCTTCTTACATAGAGTATTTTTGATGTGCCTTTTGAACATATTGTCAAGCAAGGAAATACTGTTACAGGTAATTTGTTATAGAATCGAATACAATTTACAACAAAAGATCTATTTAGCAAGCCGATGTACGCAATCTGTCCCTGCTTCTAAGATTGTCACTAAACTTTGAAATCGATTTTATATTTTTACGAGCATACATTAAGTTCTCATAAATATACTGATAGGTAACCATGAGGATATTTATTTCTTTAAATAGTTCTGTAAGTGATTCCCTGGAGCCCATGTTATAAATAGAGCGGATGGCTCTCTTTTATAATATAAAAATAGTTTTAATATCAGCCGCTTTTCTCAACAACAGTATGCCATACGACATAATGCTATGAAAGTAGCTGAAAGAGACTAAGCGCGAAGTACAGCCACATCTGCCAATTGTCTAATTCTTCTAACTGCATATGCGGCGTATACTGTAATTTGAAGTCTATAGTAATTCCAAGAAATACAGTATCATTAATAAATTCTAGTACATTATTTTCAATGAGAACTTCTGTATTGTCAGAAGCCACATTTGGTAGACGTATACATTTGGTTTTAGTTGAGTTCAATAATAGATTATTACATGTGAACCAATTTCGAATGGCAGATAGAACATTGTTTACCTTGTAAATATTTTCGCATCGACGAGTAACATTAAAAATTAAAGAAGTATCGTCAGAAAACAGTAGTATATGCGCCATTTTCTGCACCATATACGGCAGATCATTCACATATACTAAAAATAAAAAAGGGCCCAATATAAAGCCCTGGGGTACCCCAATATTAACATAGCTGCCTTTAGATTTGACCCCATTTATATCAACAGTTGTATTCTGTTAATTAAGTGAGTTGCAATCAAATTTTGAGCTTTAACTTCAACTCCATAATAGCACAGTTTGAGCAATTATGTCTGATGGTCGACACAATCAAAAGCTTTGGAAAGATCACAGAAGACCCCAATAATATACTGGGATCTCTCCCGTGCGCTAAGGACATGTGTGACCAATGCTATCCCTGCATCTGTAGTGGATTTACCTACTCAAAATCCGTATTGTGAATTATTAAACATTTTATTGGTCGTAAAATAGAGTTGCAATTGATCAAGCATCAGCTTTTCATAACTCTACTCAAGTCATCAAGTCTGGAAACACACCCATATCTATACATTGATTAAAAGTAAGTGCCAAGTGTGGAACTAGTGACTCAGTAATAGAATAAAAGACTTTTATGAACATTCCCCAATGATCTTCAGAGTTTAATTTTTTAAAGTTTTAGTTATTTCGCTTGACTGAATATGTGTAAATTGAAAAAGCTCCATCCTTGGTTGTACATTCTCCTTTAATAACTCAGCAGCAACATGTGAAAATGAGTTAAGGGGGCAGTGGTAATAGAAGGAATATTAGTAAAGTAGTCTTCAAATAGATTTGCTACTTATTTAACATCTATTACAGTTTGATTATTACGTTGAATAGAATACTTATCATCTTTTGGTTTATCTTTACCAGTTTCTTATTTAACAATATCCCGTACTGCCTTTATTTTCATTGTATATATTTAAAATAATTGTTTTTAAATTTTTACGAAATTCTAAACCATGCCACAATTAGCAAAAAATTATCACTTTTCGTCTTAACTCTATGTCCGTCCATTCATATGTTAGAAGCTTCCAGAGCCAAAGCAATCCAATAAACTTGACATTTGGCACTTTTTGATATACGAGACCCGGGTGGTCGAATACGACCGCGAAATGTATGGGAAAACGTATATAACGGGTTCTGACTGCTCAATTCAATTCCGCATTTTATATATAGATCTATAGAGTAAGTAAGTAACCATACATCAAGAACCACAGATTTTCTGGATAAAAAAATAACGTGTATAGTAAAACGAGCTCGGTGGTATAGTGGCGAAATGCGCTGTTTCGTTGCTTTGATACCAACACTCGTGGGTTCAATTCCCACACAGGACTAACCTTTGTGTGCATGAAAATCTCTATTTGTCTTGGTCTGGGTATTTTATGAGAAGTAGGGCGCATCAAAGCAGCTCGTCTGGGGAATTAGCTCTACCTTACAGAAAAATAACAACTCCCTAGAGGATTGTTGTGTTCCTGCGTGTGAGTGAGGTCACCAGTATGCTCCTATGGAGTTGCTGTGTTAGCAACAGAGGTGGCATCGCGCAAGTGATACTTAAAAGTATTGGAAGCGTTTATAGGCTACGGTAACCGCTTTACATCAAATGGGCCGTATGATTTTATACCTCCCGACACTGTATATAAAAAAACTACATAATGTAACTAAAAAAAGAGAAGAGAACTTAATAATTAAATATAAATGGAAAAATCCTTGTGCCAGCTTTATATTTGAGAAACCATCCGAAAAATCCGAACATAAATCTAGGAAAAGTATAACGATGTTGACATTGAGCAAAATTATTATCGACGTTGCCAGTTTTGGGATATCGAACAAATTTAATCCAACCTAACTTGAACAACATATTCATAGAAATTTAAGTAAACGAGAGTTATATTCACCTCTTATATAGATTAATAGTTAGCAAATATTGCGAGGTCCGTGTTGCAATTTTATTCTAATAGTAATAATAATTCCTTATTTTGACACTTTGAACTTAAACATAAAGCTTAAATCTTCCACACAAGTATATGTCTGACCTGTGGGTATCTTAACAAATTGATTAACATTACGTTCACATTTTTTTAACCGGTGCTTAAACATTGTGGTGGTAAATTAATCTTTTTCTTATATAAAATTGTAATAAAATTAATTCCAGAGATACACGTCATATGTACTAACAGTAATAAATATTTCATTTTCTACATATAATTAAATATTCTATAAAATATTTACCTTAAGTTTTATGATCTCAAAAGAGTAACAATAATCTGAATATAAACATCATTTATATTCCATGGAATAACAATAAATAACATTAGATGATCCATTATACAATACTAAGAATTCTAGTATGTTCAGTTCTTGTATCAGTTTTTACATTGCTTCTCGAATATTCAAATTGTGAATACAATGTTTTTAAGACGAGCTAAAACGCTTGGCGAAAGTGTTGATTACTGAAGGTAACGGGAGGCTAAATCTACCTTTTTATGAGTCTTTAGAGCAATCCTTAAAATATATAATCTTCTGACAGTGGGAAACCCTTTTTCTCAATATGTGTTAACAGTAGGGAAGCGAATAGACTTCCACCACATAGTGTTTAAAGTAGCCCTTTGTGCTCTTTCCAGCATAATAAGATGATTTGAAGTGATATACAGTCTTATGGAGACTTATAGATTCCACGACACGTAACACTTTCATAATATTATATGAATTTACGGATCCTAGCGGACGTGACAACAATATGTCCCCTGGAAATTAGTTTCCCATCTAAGATGACCCCTAGGTATTTTGAGCTTTGTACGCAATTACACGTTCTTGATGCCGGAAGACTGCTGATGTACAAGACAGACAACACTGTGCTGTCTCAAACAACTTATTCCTAGACCATTCATGACATTAAATGACGGTATCATTAGATAGATTTCAGAGAGAAAAATCCACAGCACAAACATGTTTTTCATTAATAAAGGAAAAAATCGGCCAAGTGCGAGTCGGACTCGCGCACGAAGGGTTCCGTACCACTATCTATAAAAACGGCAAAAAAATCACGTTTGTTGTATGGGAGCCCCCTTAAATATTTATGTTATTCTATTTTTTAGTATTTGTTGTTATAGCGGCAACAGAAATACATCATCTGTGAAAATTTCAACTGTCTAACTATCACGGTTCGTGAGATACAGCCTGGTGACAGACGGACGGACGGACAGCGAAGTCTCAGTATTAGGGTTCCGTTTTACCCTTTGGGTACGGAACCCTAAAAACACACTTTTTGGATAGGAAGGTCCCTGTAGTTGCAGTTCTTTCGACATGACCAAGGCCTTCGACCATGTTTGTCATAAAATACTGTTGGAGAAGCTTGAAAACTATGGAATACGCGGCGTAGCTTGTGACTGGTTGAAGGACTATCTTAGCGAAAGAACTGAGTATGTAGAAATAAAGAGATTGAATAAAGCATTAGAAAACCTGTATTTCAAATAAGAATTTTAACTAATTAGGCTGGGTATTCCTTAGAACAGTATCCTGGGTCCCCTACTCGTCCTAATATATATCAACGATTTGCCAGAAATATGAGACTATCCTTGTATCCTACAAGGATAGTCTGATATTTCTGGCAAATCGTTGATTATTCGCCGACTATATCACAATTACTACATATAAAAAATCGGCGCTGACTTTAAATTTGAAATTAAGAGTACAATTGGTAAAACAGTTTATTGGACGGAAAATAATGATTTATGTGTAAATATTAATGAACAAAACTAATTCAATTTTTTAATATGAATGGAAAACCATTAAATTTATCCGTGAGGTATAAAAACGATTCCGTCGCTGAATGTAAATCATTAAAATTTCTCGGTGTAACTATAGACTCACAGTTAACCTGGAAATAGCATGTGGATGCGATGTGCAGAAAAATTAATAGCTTTGTTTACGCACTGCATCGTCTGACTAAAGTGTGTAAACGGGAAGCAACTCTAATGGCGTACCACGGTTTTGTATGCCCTAATCTGAGATATGGACTTATACGATGGGGAAACTCTGTGGACATGAATCGAGTATTCCTATTCAAAATGCATATGAGCAATATGTGGAGCTTGATCCTTTGAATCGAGCGATCGATGAGCTCGGTGGCTCAGCCGTTAATCACGCGATGACGCGACTTTGACATCGACGCTCGTGGGTTTGATTCCCACACTAGACAAACATTTGTGTGCATTAACATGTCTCTTTGGCTTACTCTGGATGTTTTAAGGGAGGTAGGGCGCTCAGAGAAACCCACAGCCAAATAACAACTCCCTAGAGGGTTGTTGTATTCCTGCGTGTGATTGAGGTCACCAGTAAGCTCCTAAGAAATTGCTGCATAAGCAGCAGAGGAGGCATCATGTGAGTGATACTTAATATACCTAGTCAGGTCATAAGTTCTGTGAAAAACTTTTGATGTAATTAATAATACACTTTTTGATAATTATGTAAAAGTTATATATGAAATGAACGGTAATTAAATATACAATAAAATTTTATTTACATTATTCGAAATGCCCTCCTCCATTTTGAATACATGCCCTTAAGCCGTCAGAACCCGTTATATACCTTTTCCCATACATTTCGCGGTCGCGGTTCGACGCGGCCAGTCATGGATCGCAGCACGCACCACATTTATATCTATATCTGCCGCTGCTTTAACCAGAGATGCTTGGAGAGACTCCAAATTCTGATGAGGTTTAGCGCAGACTTTCTCTTCCAAATGTTGCCATATCTTGTAGTCCAGTGGGTTTAAATCTGGACTAGAAGAGGGCCAGTTTTCATGCCCGATGAAGTCAATTCCATGGGCGGTCAACCAGTTTTGAGTGCTTCGTGCCTTATGGGCTGGTGCAGAGTCCTGTTGGAATATCCAGTGTCTGTTTTTGAACATTTTTTGAGAAAGTAGTTCTACTATGTTTGTTAGGACGGTATTTTGGTAAACCACGGCACTGGTTTTCACACTTTTTTCATAGAAAAACACCTCAGTTAAGCCTGAATATGAGACTCCAATCCAAATCATGATTGATGAAGGATAATGCCCTCGCTGGACCTTCGGAATACGCGCGCTCGCTTCTTCACAACTGTGGGCATACACCTTATCATTTTGTTTGCTGTAGCTTTCTTCGATGGTAAAAATTTTCTCATCCGTAAACAAAATTTTTCTGTGACCTCCCTTTGCGTACCGCTTCAGTAGTTGTTTCGATTTTACCATCCTATTCTTTTTTAAATTATCAGTTAAGAAATGACCAGTACATCTCTTATAGGCTGCAAGTCCTAAGTCATCTTTTAAAATACGCGACATGGTTCTAAGTGCTCGTATCTTCATCTCCCGAGATAAAATCTTTTGCTTTCGGACAGGATTTCTTCGAATTCTTTCCCTTACTGCTTTGACCACCTTTTTCGTACGAACACTACGTGCACGGCCAGATCTTTTTCTGTCACTAACAGAGGAGGTCTCATTGTACCTATTAATAGCCCGGTACACAAACATTTTACTAATACCAAGCGTATGGAGAGTTTTAAAGGTAGGTATGGAACCAAAGTGCATTTGGTTCCATACCTACCTTGTGTAATGCAATCACAGCGATTCGGTTCTCTTTATCACCCCAATCCATTTTAATATCGCAAAATATTCTACAATGTATTGGCGCCAAAATGAGAAAAGTCAATGAACAATCGTATTAAAATGACAGATTCGAAATTCAAATGTAATATTTTGTTTGTTTTTAATTATAACAGTATTTATGGCCAGTCTAAGTAATTACAAGCGTTAATAGGCTACCGTAACTGCTTTATATTAGGTGGGCCGAATACTTGTAAGCCTCCTGACGGTGTATACAAAGACGCTTTAAATCGTGCAGACTATTATTTAAAAATTTAATTTTATTGATGTTACCCGGAATGTATGTCTTTGACGTAAGCATATTCGTAAAAAAAAATATTGACCAATAAACTTTTTTACTAGATACCGTAACAGATTAGTCGGAGCCATCTATTGTACTAATTGTTACGCAAGTAACAGTTATAATATGTCGATAAATTTCCCGAATATAAATAAAGAATTTACCATTTAATTAATTTAAAAAGATTTATATGATTTTCTAGTACGACATTGTATGTATATACAGCATGAAAGAATATTTTAAAATTAAATAATTTACATTATTTCGACTAACTTCTATATGTGAATAATAGATATTATATTCAATTGTTAATTTTGTAATTTTATTTGAATATTCGATTATTTTTTATTTTATTCATAATTATATATTATAACTTTGATTTTTAATGATGTTATCTTTATGAGTCATAATCATTTCGTGTTTTAATTGGTCAATAATAATACATTTTCAATTGTGTGTTATAATATTTATAAAACATTTGCATTTTATATAAATAACAGATAAAGAGCGACAATATTAATAATGTAAATGTCTTATACCGTAAACCTTTATCTCAAATAAATTCATTCATTCAGTGAACTGGCACGTTCAAACGATGCACTGGATACTACTTCGGTACCGAATGGACGTACCTTCGGTACTGAAGTACACGAGCGCTAACGATACGTTCGATGATTTACTTCAGTGAAGCGGCCGCGTGTTGGGGCAGGTCAGGGACGACCAGACGTTATTTAAAAGTTTGAATTTAATTTGTTTATAAATTCTCAATCCAGTTGACTTTTTTAAACCTAATTCTACTATTCGAAAGAAAATGTTATCCGCTATCGAAATTTGTTTGGACTAAATTTCGATTTTAACTGCGAATTTAGAAAAATAATGCAGAGCGTATTGTAACAGGTCTGCACTGTTTAAGTACCGAACAGGCATTTCATTTTATTTATAACTATTTAGAAAGTAAACTTGAAGTTCGAGTCATTCCAGGTACTTTACAAATCATATTTTTTTATACTATGTCGGGAGGCATACAAGCATACGGCCCACCTGATGTAATGCGGGTACCGTAGCCTATTAACGCTTGAGATATATTAAGTATCACTCGCGCGATGTATCCTCTGCTGCCTACACAGCAACTCCTTGGGAGCTTACTGGTGACCTCACTCACACGCAGGAACACAACAACCCTCTAGGGAATTGTTATTTGGCTGCGGTTTTCTGTGAGGTGGAGGTACTTCCCCATACAGGCTGCTTTGATGCGCCCTACCTCTCTTAAAACATCCAGACCAAGACAAACAGACATGTTCATGCACACAAATGTTTGCCTTGTGTGGGAATCGAACCCACGAGCGTTGATGTCAAAGTCGCGTTAAAATTATATTATAAAATTATATTGGTTAAAATTATAATATTATAAAATACTAGCTGCAGACCGTTACTTCGCACGCGTTAAATTGTGTTCGCTATCCCGTGAGAATGCTGTATAATCCAGCAGTTGCTAACGAGTTCCAGCACTGTTGTTTGTGGCTACTGGTTTCTCAGTAACTTTATAATAACTGTTCAATTTGCTGCTGCGTTGCTTCGAAGCTAGATTTTAGCAACGGCGACACTATGGACAGAAATACGAAATTATATTCACTGCGTGGGAAAAAAATGACTAGTTAAATATGGATTAAGTTGAAGGTAGAAATAAAAAAAGTATAGTATTTAGATTCGAATAGAATGAAAAACAAAATATCAAGTATTTAAAATTATAGTACACACTCTCTTAAATTTTCTTCTACGTTAATAAAAAATAATTTCGACGAGCTCGGTGGCGCAGTGGTGAAACGCGCTGTTACACTACTTTGACACCAACGCTCGTGGGTTCGATTCCCACACAGTACAAACATTTGTGTGCATGAACATGTATGTTTGTCTTTGTCTGGGTATTTTCTGTGTATAATAAGTATGTATTTACAAAAAAAAAATTACGTATGTTTATCAGTTGTCTAGTACCCATAACATAAGCTTCGCTTACTTTGGGGCTAGGTGGCGCTGTGTAATTTGTCCGACAATATTTATTATTTATTTATTTATCCCGATTAAATTCGCCATTTTTGCTTTTGACACAGACGTCGACGTGAGTATTTTGTGTCGCCGATTACTGTACGATAATACTTCTTAATTTATTTGGTTAAAGGTTTTTGTTAAGTTTTATTGTAATATTAAGTTTTTGTATTCTGTTATTGTTGAGTTTCTAATATCAGGACGTTGTTCTGGGGGAAAATGTGAACCTGGACTGAGTGCTCTCTAATTTGCTGAATCAAAATAGTTTCAAGCCTACTCCAACGTGTTCTATGAACAAGGAGACTCTTATTAACATATTTAGGCGTGTAGAAAAGATTTGTCGTCAGTGTATCGTAAGTTTGAAATCTCATGTTTTCTTTGTTTACACTTTATCTCGCGGCATAATATACGATCTACATGTTTTACATATATCTACATTTATATATCTACTATTACGTGCTCGGTGGTTCAGTCGTGAATGACACGACTTTGACACCAACGCTCGTGGGTTCGGTTCCCACACAAGGCAAACATTTGTGTGCATGAACATGTCTGTTTGTCTTGGTCTGGATGTTTTAAGTGAGGTAGGGCGCATCAAAGCAGCCCGTCTGGGGAAGTACCTCCACCTCACAGAAAACTGCAGCCCAATAACAACTCCCTAGAGGGTTGTTGTGTTCCTGCGTGTGAGTGAGGTCATCAGTAAGCTCCCAAGGAGTCACTGTGTAAGCAGCAGAGGAGGCATCGCGCGAGTGTAAAATGTGATAATTTAATATATCGGAAGCGTTAGGCTACGGTACCCGCTTTGCATCAGGTGGGCCGTATGCTTGTATGCCGCCCGACGTCGTATAATAAAAAAAGTGTAATTTCATGTATACCTATTTAAGGAAATCCTCATGTTAAAATAACTAATCAAATATACAGCCAAAATGTTATACGAAATAATTATGTTTTCATTGCCATAGCAGTGCCAGAAGAATTAAAACATTTTTTTAACGAAGAACTATACTCATTTCAATTTCCAAGATTCCCGGACCAACAGTGGCTTCACCAGCCAAATTTGTCAGCAAAACAGAAACAGATTGTTTCTGTATTATATGAAATAGACAAAACAAACAGGTAGATATGTTTGTTATGTATCTAGTTACAGTGACCAGTATTATGCCACTCCAAGTAGGAAACGCCAACTTTGTTGATATAACGAACTGGACTGCACTGCACCTACACAACCACAGTTATATCATAGCTACGAACACAAAGAGAGTTTATGAGGGACGAGTTTGAATTGGAAGCAGAAGTTATGCGTTTTACAACAAAAACTCATGATTGTATAACTTGTTTGAAGTTTGTATATGGCTTACTTTGTTTTTAATGTTTTAAAACAATACATACATTTTAAGAATTAAAAATTTAATAACTATAATGTTTAATACATTGTAAGTGTAAATATTATTTTAATAGAATAGGGGGAAGACAAACATGTTCACAGCAAAACCAATCGTTACTGATCCGATTGAAGATTAAATAAGAAATTAATATTGGGAATTCATTTCTCAAGCTATTTAAATTAAGAAAAACAAATATAATTCCAATACCCGATTGAAACAAAGCTAGAAGCACAGGATGGGCATTTTTAGTCTAAAAAAATGAGCGGCCACTTCTGGAACCGATTATAGCCTATGTATATATGTATGTGTACTTCATTGGTTAATATGGCCAAATTCTTAAGACTCGGTTAGTTTAGGATATACTCTGAAAAAACATATTTATTTTATTAGGACGTACAGAAATAAGATAAAGCAGATACCGATTACCTAGCGAGTTGGACCACTACGAGTGCTTCAGAATAGAAGCTCTCGTAGTGTAGTGTAGTGTAATCTCTCTCTCAGCTGTTTGCTTTGCAACACTCGTCGCCGCAGAAGACATTATTTTCTAACTAGAGAAATGTTGGAAGCGAATCCTGATATTGCTCAGTATATTAACTCCGGAGTACTCCGGATCGAGATTGCCGTCGTTGCTTAATATATCTATACATTACAACATCATTATTACATCATTACATCTAAACATTAGAAACGATCAAAAGGCAAGATAATAGAGAGATTAAAATAAAAATACTAAAATTAAAAAGAGAGATTAAAATAAAAAAAAAAATCGAAAATTATTATTATACAATGTAATCTAATAGAGAATGTAAGACGTGTCTAAGTGCTCGTAAGGGCCTAATGGCAAATGAATGATTTTTTATCTTTATCTTTTAATTAAATGTTTTGTGTAAGTTATCATTGTTTTTCAACTAATGAAACTATGTAAACCTAGGACGCGGTTGTACAAAAGCGGGAAATATCCAGTCCATCTTTTCCAGTGTGTCTCTTTCCAGTTTATCGGTGGTCACATATCTGATGTGAATGAAATAGTATCTAATGGTTGCATTGCTTTCGGTACTACTCACCCGTGCTACGGTAAAAGGGACGGAAGACAACGGTAAGCTTGAAACAGACAGGTAGTAAATAACATCATTATCTCATCGATCTATTGTATACTATTAGGCGTTAAAGTATGAAATTGCCTATTTGTACTGAAAAATTAAAACTCGTTTTTTTCTAAGATGTAATATATTTAATAAATCAAAATATTTACTCTCATTACATATACATTGCTGCCATCTAATCGGAAGTTTATTTATGTCTTTGCGATAGACCTTTGGGGATCTAGATTCGACAAACTGTGTGAAAGCATTTTGTACTGCCTCCTGGGAAGAAATGTTTTTACCACGTAGAAAATTGTCCACCCATCACGAAAAAAATGGTAGTCAGTTAGAGCAAGGTTTGGCGAGTATGGAGGATGACGTAAGGTGTCTAACTGCAGCTCCTGTAGAGTTGCAACGGTTTCTTGTGCAGTGTGAGGTCTTGCGTTATCATGGAGCAATAATAGTGAAGATTGATTTACGAGTTGCGGCTGTTTCACTGCCAGTTTCGCCGTCATTGTTCGAAATGCGGTACCTACAGGAAAGATCTGCCGTTATTGTTTGACAAGACCTGAGAAAGCTATAGTGAATAACGCCACGAAGAGAAAACCAAGCAGTTACCATTACCTTTTTATTGGTAAGCTTTACTGCTGCGGCGTTTGATCTCGGGTCACCCATTGCACTTCGCGTATACCTTCATTTCTGTACCGATTCAACAAGGCAACGCAAGTTTCAATGCGCGTTTCTTTCTGCAAATGAGTCAATATTGTAGGTAAGGTAAAGTTAAATCCCCGCTAACTCATTTCGGTTTTTTCGCTAATTGACTCGTATCGGCTTTCACCATCTCCTTCAATTCAGCGTTATTCACCTTCACGTCGGCGGTCTTCCATGTGGTTCGTTCTTCAAGTTGAAGTTTCCGTTACGAAAGTGTTTAAACCAAAAACGCACCGTGCGTTCATTAGCAGTCTCCTCTCCTAACGCAGCATTAATGCTTTAGTTCCGCGCTTGATTACGAATTCCGCGTAATCAATAATTACTTGGATTTTAGAAGTATCCGGTTTTCCCCTCGAAGCTGAATAAAAAAACAATTGAAATTCGAAAATCAAATATAGCACATTTTTTAAAAGAAAAATCTCATAGGTATTATGTGGAAAAAGTTTCGCTCGAAAATCTCATATCAGGTTTAATGTCAATTCAAAGTATCTCCTACTGTAAAAGGGCAATTTCGTACTTTAGGAAAATTGAATAATCGGCACATGTACCTTACTTTAGTTATATTTTTATATATATTATTACACTAGAACTAAATAGATTTTTATTGTTGATACAACGCTTCAACTTTACGCTTCAACAATGAGGAGTTCATATGCTGACCTTGTTGGCAACAGGCAGAACGAATTGCAGTGCGCTTCGAAAACAATTTAGTTGATGATTCAGTCGATGAACCTACAGCAGTTCAAGTTACCAAATGTAGAACCCGTACTGGTTCGAGGGCCTGAGTAACCAGAACCTGCAGGGACATGCACATACCCGACTACTCGCGACCGCCGAATACAGCCAATACGAATGCGTAACTCGTATCCGAATTCCAGAAGTAATGAAATTAACAATTCTGTTTCATTTTAAATATTATGTGCCACCAAGTGCAAGAGTTTGCGAAGAGTATTTTCATGCCAACGCTTGGGATGAACTAGTTGAGTTGAATTGAACTCCATATGTTTCCCACAATTCAATAGAACACAATTTCTGGACATAACGAGAATTATGAAAATTGGATCACTGACAAATGTTCAAATGAACTTTGAAAACGTAGAAGTAATCGATCCCAGCCTTCTGCATTTTCGAACTGGAATGACACGTGATCAATTTAATCAACTACTGTTGGAAACGTCGTCAATTACTCGCAACAACAAGCCGAGAACGTTATTGGGCATGTACTTAATGAAGTTGCAAAATTGTGAACTAGACGAGGGTTTGGTTCAGTTATTCAAAATGAGCCGACGAAGTTTTGAAAGAAAAATGGCTGTCGCCCAGATTGCCTAAATAGTGAATTTGTGCCTCATATAGGATTTGATCCCATTTTCAGAGAGCAAATATTACAAAAAAATCTTAGTGTACCTAATAGTATTTTTGGCAGCGTCGAAAGCTATACTGATTTGCGATGGAACATAATATTAACATTCAAAAAGTTCTAACTTCTTTTTTCAAAGAAAGACTTATAGCCATCATAAATATAGGAACATATTGACTCCAATTTTGATAGTTTGCAGTGATAGTCACATCGTCGAGGTCACAGGTCCACATGCTGCCACAACTTCTGATGCCACGATCTGAGTACACTTGTTAACAGTGATAAATCAGTGGATCTGCACTGTATTTTGCGAGAAGAGGACGTCATGATATTAGACAGAGGATTCAGAGATACATTGCCTGACATAGAATCTTGCGGGTACGAAACAGTGATGCGTCAATCAAAAGAAATAGGTCAAGTTAACTACTATACAGGCCAATAAGTCTCGCCTCGTGACTTTATGTCGTTGGGTAGTAGAGGTGGTAAATGGAAGATTCAAACGAGATTTTAAACTTTTTCGACAAGACGAAGTGAGCTTAGCCATAATTGACAGTAATACAGAATGAAGAATGTAATAATGAATAAGGCCGATACTTGGAAACAGTGTGGTAGAGGATAAGGAGATTGAGTGAATGTTAGAATTTGATCCTAAAATTTGATCAGTAAAAGCTAGAAACAAGTAACATGGAGTAAAGCTAGAAGAAGGTAGTATGAAGAACTTATATTTGTATGAGTAGATTAGGGTGACAAGGTATAGAGTATGGGGACGTGAGTGACAAAAAAGAGACGGACAGAAAGGCAGTACATTCGGTTAGTACTTGATGAAGAGCAACACGTCGGCAATAATGGAGAGGAAATCTTTGAAGGGACCATCTATAGAACGTCCATCTTTCCAAACCAAATATCCAAAGAATAGGAACTGAAAAATTAGAAAATGAATGTATAAAGAGGACTTATGTGCATCTAGTCAGTAAAATACTTGTGAATACGAGTGTTTCCAACTTAGATATAGACAACGGCTTTAAAAAAAAGTATGCTGGAAAGTGCGTAAGAAGCATGTGCATGATATAGATCACTGAAAATAAAATTGATGTCTGATGCGTGCGGAAATTGAATCCTAACTGGGAAAAATCTATATACTACGTCGGGAGGCATACAAGCATACGGCCCACCTGATGTAAAGCGAGTACCGTAGCCTATTAACGCTTGCAATATATTAAATATCACTCGCGCGATGCCTCCTCTGCTGCTTACACAGCAACTCCTTGGGAGCTTACTGGTGACCTTATTCACACTCAGGAACACAACAATCCTCTAGGGAGTTGTTATTTGGATGCGGTTTTCTGTGAGGTGGAGATACTTCCCTAGACGGGCTGCTTTGATGCGCCCTACCTCTCTTAAAACATCCAGACCAAGACAAACTGACATGTTCATGCACACAAATGTTTATCCTGTGTGGGAATCGAAACCACGAGCGTTGGTGTTAAAGTCGCGTCATTCACGACTGAGCCACCGAGCTCGTCATAACAAACATAGTTCGTAGTGGTCAGGGAAAAAGTAGAATGGGTAATTCGTACTTAATAAACAATGACAACAAATACTGAAATATACCATGAAATAAATAAATAATAATAAATTTTGCCGGACAAATTATACAATGTCATCTAGCCCAAAAGTAAGCTTGTGTTATGGGTACTAGACAACTCGTAACCATACATAATAAATAATAATAAATATTGTCGGACAAATTACACAGCGCTACCTAGCCCCAAAGTAAGCGAAGCTTATGGGTACTAGACAACTGATCAACATGCGTAAATACATTTTTTTTTGTAAATACATACTTATTATACATAGAAAATACCCAGACCAAGACAAACAGACATGTTCATGCACACAAATGTTTGTACTGTGTGGGAATCGAACCTACGAGCGTTGGTGTCAAAGTAGCGTAACAGCGCGTTCCACCACTGCGCCACCGAGCTCGTCTTACATTAATACATCAATACACTTTTTTTTGCATTGTGAAGTGGAATCTGTACAAGTGCAAGAATTAACATTAACGAAATGTCTTCAAAATTCCACCACGCGCCTACAATCAACAGTATCAACATAACATACTTATGACATATAGAAAACACCCATAACAAGACAAACAGACAAGTTCATGCATACAAATGTTTGTTCTGTTTGGGAATCGAACCCACGAGCGTGGTGTTGAAGTAGCGTTACTAACTACTGCGCCACCAAGCTCGTCATGGCGTGTTAAAAATGCATTAAAAAACGTTATCTCTTTCATATTTATAGTTGAACAGCGACTTTATTACGACTGATAGTTACAAAGGCAACATTTTGGTACGCACTCTACCTCATTATTTTCAATTGGAAGGCTACTACGGTATAACAGATGGTTATCGTGAAATAAATAACTTCCGAACGACATAAAATACACGTATAGCTAACAAGCCAAATAAACTGTTACGTAATTAATATTAGGTATTATAATATTTTTTTCCTGCGATTTAATCTCTATCCACTTCCTTTCAAATTAACTTTTAAGAGAGGTGAGGCAGCCCGTCTGTGGAAGTACTTCTACCTCACAGAAAACCGTAGCCTATTAACAACTCCCTGGTGGGTTGCTGTGCTGCTGCGGGTGAGTCAGGTCACCAGTAAGCTCCTAATGAGATGCCCGTTTAGCAGAAGAGGTGGCAACGCGCGAATGATACTTAATGTGCAATTACAAGTTTTTACAGGCTACGGTAACCGATTTACGTCAAGTGGGCTATATGGTTCTAGAAGTTGTATAAAAAAAGAAATAAAATTAACTGGATACTGCTCTGTTGCATAGCATAATATGTCAATGATTTGATACGAGTAATATACCGATTAATGCACAAAAGTCCATGCAAGATTCAATTCATTCATTTCGGAAACAAGTCCATACTAATGTTAGTAGGCCCCTTTGAAATAATTTGACCATCTTGATAAATTATGCCTACTTTAATTGTTAATTATTACAATTATTTTCGCACTTGTCACAAGGTATTTATACATTTTAAATCACTTGCAAAAACAAAAAAATACTTATATCACATGGCGTGAAAATCTTAATGTTCAGGTACCTATTTAGTTATATACCTAGTTTAAGAACTAGGTATATAACTATATAGAATTACCTATTTTATTGAACTTGCTTGAAGCATTCTTGTTTCGTGGAATTTCGAATATATTTTCCAGTAATATACTGATCACTCGTGAAATATGTATATTGTCTAACAATGTGAAGCATGTCGAGGTGCGTGGTGGCATTCCTGTTTCATCGAGTTTCGAATAAAACTCTGCGATAATATACTAATCATTCGTATTTTTTTTGTATTTGTATGAAAATGAATTAAATATGTCAAATATATAATAATATTATTTTAATCTTGAATAAAATTTCTATATTCTCACATTGAATCACTCATAAATGAAATGTTATTTGGTGGACCCCTTTGTAGCTGAAAGGTCCCGACGGAGAAACGATTGCCAGAGGTCGTCAAATCGATACTTTTATAATTTAATTTACTGGCTCATCATCTTCTGATAAATCATGACCAATTTGGTCGAAGTCCGTGAGTCTTGACCTTCCTCGGCTACTACATACGTTCACTTTCATATTGTATATCTATTTCGTCTTTCTTTCATTATACTCGTACATTTTTCTACATGCCGTGACCAAAGGAAACATGCCTTTTCTTATCTTAATACCGTTACTCTCTTTCTAACATTAGAGCTCTCGATCGTGGTCAGCAAGCATTACACCGCAAACTTACGGTGTAATGATCTCGTTTTCGTGTACCTTGATCAATTGAATGGTTAGTATGAGAGATAAAAATATTTACATAAAAATATCGACCTGGCAGGTTAGCAGCAGGCGTAGTGACGCCCAAGCTTATACTTCCTGTATTACAAGCGTTCATAGGATACGGTAACCACTTTATATCAAGTAGGCTATATACTTGTATGCCTCCTGACGGTGTTTAAAAAGGTCTCGTCGTCCTAATCTTCAAGGATTTGACTCACCAGTCACCTATCTACAAGTTTTTTGTTTTTATCAATATAAAATATAATATAAGTTAAGCTAAGATAAGATAATTTTTACTTAAACATGTGTAAGTTATACATCAGATACATAGGTATAGGTGTACAATGGATGTTGGTCTGCATAAAACTAGGTTCAACATGTCTTGCTGTGATACAGCATGCAAATATATGCTTCATTATTAATTAATAATACTAATGTCAATATTCTATGTTAATACATTACAACAATTAGAAATCAAATTTCAACCGTAACATTAATGTTAATAATTAACTTTGTTTTAATAAAATATAATATAGAATTAATCAGCTAAAATTTATCAGTCATGTATTCATTTATGTTATAATAGCATTTACCAGTCAGTAACCTTTCAAATCTCATTTTAAATAAATTTGCACTTAGTTCTTTATAGCTTTTAGGAAATTTTATTACAATTTTTTGGGGCCATCCACATTATGCTCTTTTGCAGAATAGTTATTTTGGCAGGCGACAGCCAAAGTCTATTTTTGTTGCGTAGATTTCGAATGACTTTGTCGTTTACTTGATGGAAGAGATACAGAGAATTACTTCTAACAAATAGTGCCACCTCCAGTATAAACAACGACTGGAGCGTAAGAATCTTATGCTTTGCAAATAGTGATTTACAGCTGTCAGTAGTTTGAAGGACGAACATAGATCGTAGGCATCGTTTTTGCGTTTTAAATACCATGTCTACATTACTCGAGTTATCCCAATAAACTAACTCCGTATCTTAACACAGATTCTACAAGACCATGATATGCTGTAAGCAATATATTAATATTGACCGTAGAAGAGAGCCTATATAAGCCATACGCCAAGCTACTAATTTTTTTTTTTGTGAGTCAATCAATATGACTTTTCCAATTCAACCATTTATCAATAATTAGACCAAGAAATCTAGCATTATCGCATTCGTTAATAATATTGTCTTGATATGCTACGAGTAATACAATGTCAGACGAGGCCCTAGGTCTTTGATTAAAATGCATTATATGTATTCGTTTTATTTAAATTGATTTTTAAATTATTACTATTAAGCCATTGAATTACAGATGTCAGTGACGTGTTAATGTCAGATACATAAGCGTTAATATTGTTACATTTTATGGTTCCTGTGCTATCGTCAGCAAATAGACTCGTGGGTTGATTAACAGCACTTGGTAAATCGTAATATATACTAAAAAGAGGAGCGGTCCTAGTACGCTGCCTCGCGGGACTTATATTTATATAATACTTTTAATTTCAGTTATTTGCTAACGATCAGTTAGATATGACTGGATCAAGCCTAAGTACTGAAACAATAGTACATTATTTACAAGGTATATATATATACCATATACAGCAGCTACAGCGTTTGGAAAAATCATTGAAAGGAGAATGAGGGTGAAATCCGATGGAATGCTTTGGGAAGCAAAGGGGGGATTTCGAAGCGATAGAGGATATACAGATCAAGTTTATTCGTTCCGTAACATCGTAGAGAAGTATCGGCTATGGACCAGAAGGTTTTCTGCAGTTTTGTGGACCTTGAGAAAGCATTTGATATGATCGTGCGAAAGAATCTCCGGAACATTTCGCCCAGATATGGAGTTGACGGTGACCTGCTCCGTGTTGTGCAATCCACTTATGAGTATTGTACAACATATGTGCAAGTGAACGACGGCTTATCGCCTTGGTTGGATACCAATATTGGTGTCAGACAGGGATGCGTGCTGTCGGCTCGGCTATTTATTCTGTATCTGGATAATTGGCTTCAGACAATAAGAAATATGACTGTGGAAGGCGAATGGGTGAGTCAGTGGTTAACTGCCAGCTTTATGCAGATGACGCGGTATTAATAGCAGAATCACCATCCGAACTGCAAACACTAGTTACAACAATGAAAGATGATTGTATGAAGAAAGGCTTACAATTTAATGCGAAGACAACCAAGATGGTATTTGAAAAAGAGATAACCGAACACTAGAATGACGGTTGATCATGTAGTGTTGTTATATATCTTGGAAGTGCTTTCAGCTGCGATGGAATGAATGTACACCGCTGATGTGGAGAGACGAATGAGCGCAGGAAATTGCATGAATGTAGCGTTGGGTAAACTTCTAGGCGGCCGAAATCTAAGCCAGATGACACAGTTCGCTGTACACAACGCGGTGCTAATCCCAACGCTAACTTATGGAAATGAAAGCTGGGTATGGCAGAGCGAGCATGAAAGTAGAATAAATGCGGTCGAGATGAGAGCACTGCGCAAAATTTGTGGCATAACGCTTGCTGACCGCGTTCGTAATGATGACGAAAGAAAGAGAGTTGGTCTGAAAGATAGAGAAGAAAGATAAGAAAAGGCAAACTCCGTTGGTTCGGACATGCAGAAAGAATGCAGGATGAAAGAATGACGAAACAGATATACAATGCGAAAGTGGTAGGATGTAGGAGCCGAGGAAGACCAAGATTAACCTATCATGACCAAATTGGTCTATCAGAAAGTGATGTCAGGAGCAGGAAAACAGCTATGAATGTTAGAGAACCGAGTGAAGTGTGTAAGGACCGCGTCCTATGGTGCTCGGTTTTCTCTGCCCACCCCGCATGGGACCGGGACCTGGTGTGAAGTGTGAAGATATACATACATACATTTTTTCTTTTATTTAGCTGAGTATCTAGGGACTGCGTCCTATGGCGCCCGGTTCTCTCTGCCTACCACACTAGCACAAAGCTATATATAAATTCATATTTTTATCTACGTTAAACACAAATTATCTATCTATTCGCTTTCGCACCATTTCAGTGAAACAGGTGAGCGCGTCTGAAAATAGCTATGAATGTTAAACAAGTGAGGTGTATAAGGGCCGCGTCTTATTGCACTCAGATCTCTCTGCCTACCCTGCAATGAATTTAGTGTCAAGTTCTAGATAGATAGATTGACCCTTTTATAAAAATAAAATAGATTCCACTTAAATTAAATTATTTAAGATTTATAAAATAAATAAGATTTTTTTTGTATTTACTTTAGGAATCTTGAAGACCGTATAATATCCCTTTTTCAATTCCGCACATACTTCCACCGCTATCTGGAAGCACGAATTTCCTAAACTTTAGTTTACGAGGGTGCCAATGCGCCTGCATAAACTGTGAATTGAAGGCTTTTTCTTCATTTCCTTTTTGCATCAAATATTCACAGGCTGTTCCTTGAAGGTTTGAATGACAACTTCAAAATATAAAACTTGCCCATACGTTGCCGAGTTGTTTATTTATTTTCTTATATGTCACAATATATTGTTGGTAATTTAATTTATAAGAGAGCTAATTTGTCACCGTAGCGAGTTGGGAGGTAAAGTGTCCACTTTAGCAGCTGTTATTGTCTAGTTCAACATCGGATTACGGGTTTACAGGCACTTAATACTACTTTTTGATGAGAAAGGGATATTTGCCGCCAAGTGGTTTATTGGTTTGCGACCAGTACTAATAGTTTTTTTTATTTTATTTTTACATTCTTTAGCAAAGAACACAACTTTTAACTTCCTATACTAGGAAAAAATATTGTGATTAACCCAAGAATCGAATATCAAATTTTGTTGATGTGTCCGAATGAATAAAACCACTGGACTGCGTTTGAAGGCACCCTGCGCTCACAAAAACGTTGTGTTTTAGTGCCTAAATATCTCAGCGACAGGGCTCTGCGATGGGAAAATAGTTTAACCAATATGCTGATAATGATACGATGTTGATCCGTGAACTAGCCAATTATAACTTTGCGTTTTGTATTTATTATATATGTACAAGTAACCAATGTATGTATGTATGTATATCTTCACGCCAAGCTCTTACTGGGTAGGCAGAGAGACCCGAGCGCCATGAGACGTGATCCTGACATACTTCAGTCGCTTCTGTGACACTCATAGTCCTTTTCATGCACGCTCGCCGATGCCTGGGGCTTCTGACATCACCTTCTGATAAAATACGACCAATTTGGTCATAATAGGTTAGTCTCGGTCTTCCTTAATTAATTAAATTAGTACATTAACTTAATTGTCTTAAGTAACCAAAATGTTATTTATTGCTAATTGTGGCCACTTATAACAATAATCAAAATTATGACTAATTGTACATTAACAATAATACAGAATATGTCTCCAATAAACATAAATATGGTTTACAGTGCCTGTATTGAGCGGTTTTTAGGAATTGATCTTAAATTCAGCGTTATTAATAAAACCAAAATGAGGGCGCCAATTAGCTTAAGCTCTCCATGCAGATCTGACCACGCGTGTACAATGTAGTACTTTTTATTAATTAAAGAATATACGAAAACATTTCACATGTTATAGTGACAAGTCCTTACAACTCGCTAATAGGCAATATGCAATACAATACGTATCGTTCGCGCGAAAACCCCTCTACTACCATTCACAGCAACTTCCAAAGAGCTTACTCGTAACCTCACTTACTCGCAAGAACACAATAACGTTCCACGGAATTGTTATTTGCAGCCTAATTTCTGCCAGGGTTTCTGTGAGATGGACTACCGCTATGCTATGCTTTGATGCGCCCTCTTTTTAAAACACCCAGATTAAAACAAAGAGACATGTTCATGCACACAAATATTAGTCTTACGTGGCAAAGGAACCCACGAGTGTTGGTGTCAAAGTAGCATTACTTACTACTCCGCCACCGAGCTCCTCGTGACGTTTAATAAAAACGTTTCTTCCTTAAAAATAAAATATAATGGTCGACTTCATTGAAGTATGTTTATTTATTTTTTTAATAAGTTTCTTGATATTAGGAATGTGGACCCACTTCACTGTTTTCGTAGTGTTTTGCTCATCTCGTTGAGTCGCTATTCACGGATCATTAACTTCATACGGACGAAGGCCTGCTTTACTATAATATGAACTAAAAATATTTTTTTAGTTTGTCACTAGCTTTTTCATGGTTTCATAACATTTTCTACGTACCATAAGTATGTATTTACAAGATAAAAGTTTTTAGACATGTAGAACCCTTTAAAGCAACCCATCTGGGGAAGTGCCTTCATCTCACAAAAAACCACTGCTAAACAATAACTCTCGAGAGGATTGTCGTGTTCCTGCGATTGAATGAGGTTTTAACAACTTTTAAGAAGTTGTTGTGTTAGTAACAGAGATGGAATGTATAATATATTGCAAACCTTTATACGGTAACCAGTTTACCTTAGGTGGACGTATACTTGTATAACTCCCGACTTTGTATAAAAAAATGGTTTATCCTCCTTGGAACAGCGATAGCCCAGTAGATAAAGAACCGGCCTATTGATCAACTACGAGTAGTACGCTAAATACGCTCATCGTTTGAAAGCAGTTATATATACAGTTTAATTAAACACATTAATTAATGAACATATTAAAAAACCTATTAATAATAAAACGTGTTTTTTATATTGTCATCGTAAATATAAAGATCTTCCCATTATTCAAAATGGTAATTGTCGCCCGGCTGCGAGTTTCATTCAACTCATTCGTGTGGCGCTATCCTGGTTCTGAGCAGAATCATCCCATGTTTAGTGTTTAACACTAATCCGCGTGTTGAGTTACAATCGAAATAAGAAAAAGATATTCCTATAGTTATACTGATAATTGTCACCCGGATGCAAGTTTCATTCAACTCATTCGTGTGCTATCCTGGTTCTGCCAGAATCATCCCATGTTTAGTGTTTAACACTTATCCGCGTGTTGAGTTACAATCGAAATAAGAAAAAGATATTCCTATGGATATACTGATAATTGTCACCCGGTTGCAAGTTTCATTCAACTCATTCGTGTGCTATCCTGGTTCTGCCAGAATCATCCCATGTTTAGTGTTTAACACTAATCCGCGTGTTGAGTTACAATCGAAATAAGAAAAAGATATTCCTATGGTTATACTGATAATTGTCACCCGGATGCAAGTTTCATTCAACTCATCCGTGTGACACTACCCTAATCCAGCCAGAATCATCCCATGTTTAACACTAATCTGCGTGTTGAGTTACAATCGAAGTAAGAAAAAGATATTTCTATGGTTATACTGATAATTGTCACCCGGATGCAAGTTTCATTCAAATCATCCGTGTGACACTACCCTGATCCTGTTTGAATGTAGTATAAACTGTAGCATAAACAGCTTGTTGATTAACAATCAAAGGATAGTAATCCATGAAACTTATTTAATGAAATACGTGTTATTAAAAAGTCGGAAAAGCTACCAAAAATAACTGTTCAATGACCGCTGCCTTTTATGACATTATGTATTGACGAGGACTGTGGTCGAGTGGTTAACGATGGCTACTATCACCAAGGCTTGTCATTTCGATTCTCATATAGGACAAACGTTTGTGTGCATTAACATATCGGTTAGTCTAAGCCTAGGTAAGAGGGCACATCGAAACAATCCAACTGGGGAAGTACTTACCTCACAGAAAATCGCAGTCAAATCACAACTCTCTGGAGAGATGTTGTATTCTTGCGGGTAAATTAGGTTAGCCAGTAAGCTTTTGAGTGGCTGTATTAACAGCGGAGTGGCAATGTGTAAGGTTACTTTACATTAGGTGGATGTATGCTTGTTTGTCTCCCTACTTTGTTAAAAAGAAGAGTGGTATGTAAAGTTAATAATCAATCAACTCGATAGCTCTCCAGATGCTGCAGACGCTAACATGCCGCTTCACATCACTACATTTACTATTTATAGAGGTAGGGCGTCTTTTTCTTACATCGTCTGGAGAAGTACCTCCACCTCACAGAAAACCGCAGCCAATTTACAACTCCCTGGATGGTTGTTGTGTCCTTTGCAAGTGAGTGGGGTCACCAGTAAGCTCCTGAGGAGTTGCTGCGTTAGCAGCAGAGGTGACATCGCGTGAGTGATACTTAACGTGCGGCAAGCGTTCGAAGGCTACGGTAACCGCCTTTAGTCAGGTGGGCCGTATGATTGTATGCCTCCCGACGTTCTATAAAAAAACCATCATATAGACTGGATAATAGGTACGAGAATATTAGAGGCAGCATATTAAGCGAATATCCAAAGTTAATTAAACATACGTAGACGAGATTGCTTGCATTTTCAGCCAACAGCCATTTCAGTAAAGTTATTACATTTAAGCATAGCTCATTTCAAATAAAACTATAAGTCTATTCAAAAATCTTTCAATTTTACAAGGGCTGACTATCGCCTTTTTCAGGGTTGCGCTTTTACCTTTAAAGGAAAAACGAAATCCTTATATAATCACTTCGTTCTCCGTCTGTTAAGATCCATTTACTCAGAAACGCGTGAAGGTATCAAGTTGAACTTAATATCCAATACACAAGTCTGAAATCCCTTGGAGCAGTGATAAAATCGGAATCACAAGTTTCGACCGTTATGACCCATTCATGCCGCACATTTTGATACACGTAAGTGAATCAAAACCTATAGGGTACTTCCCGTTGACGTAGAATCATGAAATATGGTAAGAAGAAATATCATGTGACATAACATAGTAGTGAAAGTCGGAAAACCTAAAAAATAGTTATTTTGCGATTAAAAACTTGTACGCAGTTAGTAAACGAACAGCCATCTATGTCGATAAGTAGGGACAACAGTTCACAGAAAACTTGTGGTGATCCCTGCTGGTGAATTAAGTTATCCAGTGAACTCCTGAGTCGCTGTGTTAGCAGCGGGATGGTAACATGCAAGGTAACGACTTTACATTAGACGGGTGTTTAGTTGTATGCCTACTTACGCACTTTAAAAAAAGCGTAGTATGTAGGGAAGGCAATTAATCTCTCATTCTACTTCGATAGCTCTCTTGATACTGTAAATGCAAACATGCAGCTTTACATCTCTACATTTACCATTTAGAGAGGTAGGGCGCATCAAAGCAGCCCGTCTGGAAAAGTATCTCTACCTCACTGAAAACCGCAGCAAAATATTAACTCTATGGAGGGTTGTTGTCTACCTGTACGTGATTGAGGTCACCAAGCTCCTAAGGAGCTCTAAGCACCAAGCTCCTCCTACTACTGCTGTGTTCTTTTGCGAGATGGCGACTGGCTATCCTACGCCCTTTTTTGTTTGCTATGTCCTTATTGAACTTAAAATAACAATAAAGTACATAAAAATGATCAACATTTTTATGACGGCCAAATTGGTCGTGGTGTATTAGAAATCGGTCTCGGATAGGACTCGCAAGTACTAAAAATCCACCAGCGCTCTCTGTCTTTATAATTTGTAACTCTCTTTGCACATTGACATCGACATTAAATATTTAACGGTACTGCCGTTAGATGGCGCTAAGATTGAAAATGTATAATGTTTGTACTTGACATTTGACATCTGTAATTACATTCCAATAAATATGGCTACTCCTAATTAAACTGCGCCTTTAATTTTTATCCAACAATAACTCACCATCCTCCGGTTCATCATCGCCTAATGTTAAAGAAGCAAAGTGTGTAAGGAACGGGTTATGTGCCAATCAGTAGGTACTCTCTGGCTATCGTGCTAGAGAGTTGGTTTAAAGATAGATAAATAGAGATATAACAATAGCAATTTATTAAGTAATCAGCTCAAGTATATTAGAGAATATGTACGTACTAAATCTGAGCAGTGGCTTCTTGTTAGCAAAAACGCAGAGTAAGGAGAGTCACACGGTTGATTAAATTTTAATCAGAGTTCATTGGAACGCCGGCGTACTCAAGTGGGGGATTGAGACGGGTGTTAAAGCTTTATGCATACGTCTACGACAGCATTTTGGTTCAAATTAATTTACCTTGGTATACATGCGTGAAATTAGCGACGATTTAGTAAAAACACTTTCCTAACATAATATATGCTTATAAAATAACTAGCGACCTGTCCCGGCTTCGCTCGTGTGCAATGTAGATAATTTTCTGTTTTCAATATGGATTGATTTTAAATGTACAACGTATTTAATCGGATAAGGTATAAATTAAAGTTTCGTAAATAACCCACAATTTTTTTAATATGTAAAATAGTTACTGTGAATATCCTTAAGAGATAAACATATACCATCTAGGATTTTTTTCTAGATCTTTTTAAGATATACAATTCCATAGAATACTATTATGATCTATCTCTAAAGGTTTACCCAGAGTTTGCAATATGAGCGCCCATAAATATGTTTTTATGACATCACATTACAAATCTTTTAAATTCTCTGATTTTCTCTACTATAATATGCATGTTTTATACATATAAACCTTCCACTTTAATCACTCCGTCTATTGATGAAAACCGCATTAAAATACGCGTGCAGACGGCGCGCGGGAAGCAACTTTGTTACATACTATGTAAAGATATTAAAATATAATACCATAAGGTTGTTTGGAAGAGATCGCAACGCGATAAGACCGCCTTTTATGTTTTGATAATAAGTTATGTTTTATATGAGGTGTAATAAAGAATAATATGTATTTGGTTCTGAAGGTACACAGTGTACGGTCCACCTTATGTAAAGTGGTCATCGTAGCCTATGTGAACGCTTATAATACAAGAATTAGTGCGCGCGCGATGCCACCTCTGCTGAAACTAAAACTGCAACTCCTTGGGAACTTACTGGTCTACGGTTTTCTCTGAGATGGAGATACTTGATCCACCTTGGCTGCTTTTTAGGTTGGGTCATATATATTTCGATATTTTTCGAAAAAAAAAAGGAAACCCGAAATATAATTTCTTGGATGTGCCGAAGAAATTATATTTCAGGTTTCCCCACGATGCTTTTCTTCACCGCCGAACAATTAGGTAATAATTACAAATATGTAGGTACATTTGAAAGTTAGAAATATGTACATTGATGATGTTGCACGTATCGTTCTAATGATAGCTCGATCTCTCTTTATATATCTCGAGCCTCTCTGTGCTCAGATGACACGCTAAGCCGTCGGTCTCGACTGGTTGTCGATAGATGATCCCTAAGCTAAGTCAGTAGCCGTCGGGCGGCTCGAAAACATTGGCCTCCACCAATCCGCAGTTGAACAACTTGGTGGTGTATGCTCTATCATTAAATTAACAAATATTGTAATATAATTACGAACAAAATTGATACGAAGATGAAAAATGCTTAATAAGTGATACTCATTTTATTTGCCATGCACGTATTGAAGCTGGAGTAACAAATCCCCTAAAAGTTAATTGGCGTAAAAGCAAATTACTTGATTGCGATATATTAATTTGGTAACAAATTTGTTCAAAAGAAACAACAATTATTCCTTTTATCGCATAATTTTTTTAAATTAATTGATTACTGTGGATAAACGTAATTTACTCATAATTTTAAAATAACATTTTTCTGCTAGCTTCGCTTTCACATCAGCACAGGCAACTGTGGCCCAATGATATTACGGTTACTGAGGTAGATGTGTCATCTATCCTCAAACTATAACAAGAGAATAAGCTCAGAGTAAAACTACGTACCTACATTTTGTTTAGGTTAACAGAACTGTATGTATGTATATCTTCACGCCGGTATGTATGTATATCGTCCCTTTCGGGGTAGGCAGAGCGAACCGAGCGCCATAAGACGCTGTCCTTAAATACTTCACTTGCTTCTGTCACTTGCATAGCTCTTTTCATGCACGCTCGCCGGTTCCTGGGGCTCCTGACGTCACCTTCTGATAAAACACGACCAATTTGGTCATGGTAGGTATGGTAGGTTAGTCTCGGTCTTCCTCGGCCCCTACATTAGGAGCCATGAGAGAACATTACAAATTAATATGCAGATGGAAGATACTACTTGCGCATAAAAATACCCTAGTGCCGACAGAGTAGACCGTATTCGCAATGATGATGTTAGAAACAGAGTTGGTCTGAAAGAGAGCGTCGGTGTAAAAAAGAGACATGCGCCGTTGGTTCGGACATATAGAAAGAATGCAAGATGAAAGAATGACGACGCAAATATACTATGCAAAAGTGGAAGGATGTAGGAGCCGAGGAAGGCCAAGACATACCTACCATAACCAAATTGGTCGTGTTCTATCAGAAGGTTATCTCAGGAGCCCTAGAAACCGGCGAGCGTGCATGAAAAGAGCAATGAATGTTAAAGAAGCGAGTGAGGTATGTTTTTTTTGTACGACGTCGGAAGCATACGATCATACGATCATACATATCATACAATAGGCTACAGTAACTGCTTTACATCAGGTGGGGCCCTGATGTAAAGCAGTTACTGTAGCCTATTAACGCTTGTAATATTTTAAGTATCACTCGCACGGTGCTTCCTCTGCTGCTTACACAACAACTCATTCGGAGCTTATTGACCTCACTCACACGCAGAAACACAAAACACTCTTTAGGGAGTTGTTATTTGGCTGAGGTTTTCTGTGAGGTACTTCCGCAGACGGGCTGATTTGATGCGCCCTACCTCTCTTAATTATATATAAGGATCGAGTCACGTGATGCTCAGTTCTCTCTGCCTACCACGCAAGGAATTTGGAGTGAAGTTATACATAGATACGAGTAGATAAATAGTGCCGACTGTTCAGGATCAATCACATCTTTGTTACGACATTGATCGTATTGTTAAGTATACTATCAGCTTTAAATACAATTCCTTGGAAATTTAAGTAAATTTATATCATATTGTAATTTGACAATAAACACGAAAAAAATATGTTAAACGGCTGGAAATCGAAAGAAGATCTTAACATAATAAACGTGTTCCAAATTCAATGTAATTAAAGAATTGAAACAAGAAAATTTTCCATATACTGTATTTATGATCAGTGTAGTTAATCGTTGAATATCTACAATAATAGCATCGGATCTCAGCTCTGCCAGCGGACAGCGGGCTTTTAGGAACACGGAGTTTTTTCCAAGTATAGCAGGGACCTCATTCGGCTGCATTTGTTAACATCATAATATTTCACTTCCTTTGTAGTATAGCGAACAATCATTGTTCCTACCTGAGCGTACATGAAAATGTGATGCTAATTTTATATAAGCAGGATAGTGGTGGTTGGTAATGATGTTAGTTTTATTTTATGTCTAAATAAAGTGCTTACCTCACGACAGGCACATGAATTTTACTAAAAAGATAATATCTATTCGTGAAATACATCTATCTATCTATAACTTCACGCCAAATCCCTTACGGGGTAGGCAGAGAGAACCGAGCGCCACGCGACTCGATCCTTACATACCTCACTCGCTTCTTTCACATTCATTGCTCTTTTCATGCACGCTCACCGGTTTCTAGGGCTCCTGACATCACCTTCTGATAGAACACGACCAATCTGATCATGATAGGTAAGTCTTGGCCTTCCTCGGCTCCTACATCCTTCCACTTTTGCATTGTATATCTGCTTCGTCATTCTTTCATCCTGCATTCTTTCTATATGTCCGAACCAACGGAGCATGCCTCTTCTTATTTTAACACATATTATATGAAATACATATGAAATAACTAACTAACAACTAACTACTAACTAACATAATAAATGAAATACATGTGAAATACATATTATAGTAAAAGGTCCCCGGTTCGACTCTAGGTAGGGGTGTGTACCACTAAATTCGTCTTTTCGGATTTATGTGCATATTTATCACTTCAAGTCCAAGAAAATATATTTCGAAAGACGTGGAACCTAACCTAAGAAAGATCTGGTTTTCCCTCTCGGTTGTGGAGGTCGGACGGCAGTCGCTTCATATGAAAACATCAGTGTCTTCACCAAACCCTTAGGCTTAGGTAGCGGACCCCGCTAATCCAAATGGATTAGGAAACGGGATAACGCGAAGAAGAACTATCGTACCTGGATAACTACATCTTACTGTTTGTTAAGATGTAAGTTTTGGTGTATGTTTATTCTAAATTGTTTTTTTTTTTACTTTTTAGCTTCCACACTTTATGAGCGCTGGTATAATTCACACACATTATATATACACAAGAGTAAGTTAACAGTACCTATTAATAATATAACTTACTATATTTAAAGTTGGGTTAAGTGATAATTGCCAATTAAAAACCTTCACAGCCGACCGCAGGTTACTAAATATAAATCTTCGGGGTCTAAGTTGGGGGTACCTATTTAATTTCTTTCATAATTAAATTGTTGAACTTTAATAACCATTCATAAACATTTATCCCCAGAGTAACGTAATATTGTAGCGATTTAAGGAATATTTATAGACATTTAGACAAGACCGCCAAAATTAACTGTTGATTACTTCTTAAATTCTCAATCGTACCTCCAAGTACCTATTTACATCGATCGCCAAATCCAAACGCTGCCTTTTGAACAAAATTACACAGTTAATTAATTTTTAATCAAAATCTATAGCCTTCGTAAGCGAGCGACTGAAGATTGAGTTTCTTCCATACAATTTTACGAAACTTCATCTCTGCGAAAATCCCTTTATTCACGATCCAGCCTTTAATAGAGTGTATATTACGTGCACGTGCCATATTTGCATATAATATATGTTCACTTAATACAGCGACGAAATGTCAATTTGTTATTAAAATATTGCCGAATTAAACCTACTAAGTACAACGTACTACATATCTTCAATTATATTCAGGAAGCTATGTAATTAGCAGGATACCTTCAAAAATGTTCCAGAAGCGTGCAATTCTGGACCGAAAGCGCACCGATGTGCGGGTTCGGGCAACTCCGGAAGGCGACGCACATCGATCCGCCCCCTTCGGTGCGAACATAAGTGCATGTGGCGGTGGGGCCGCCACCCACCATGCAGCACCAATTACGGCGGGTCGAGAAGAGCCAAGTGCTGCATAGGCATGTGGAATATGGGAGGTGGATTGAGTATGGACGTAATGAATGGAAGACGCTTATATGCTTTATATGTGACAGAGACTGAGCGCAAGAGGAGCGATACCGATAATCTGCCGGTGGAGTGATGGCCTTGTAGTCTGGGGTAGACAGGGACAATCATGCCAGTGGTGGTGTAGGTATCGTACTCTCCTTTCACTTAGCCTCTGGTATAAAAGATTACTGTTTGCTAGGTAAACTAAACTACTCTGGGTTCGTATAAAACTGGGCATCAAGATTTGTATCTCCACAGAATAATTCACACCACAACTTCAAGAAATCCTGGAACTTTTCAGTCGTTTCATTATACAGACAATCTTCAGGTCCCAATAAAGTCCCCGTGCACATATAAAACAGAAATTAGTTCCATCTAGGGTAATACAATTCCAGTTAATGAACTCATTAGTCCGAAAATTTTAGCACCTCTTAAAACGGAAACTCTCAGAGATGGCTGAATTTTTGATTAAGTTAAGATTAACTTAATTAGAACCAGTATTTATAGTTACGCCTTTGTATGTTTTTGGTGTGATTGAATTATATGATGGATTATTTTTTAGAGTTCCCGTATTCACACTTAACGCAATTCTAATAAGAATCCAATTCGACAAAGTTTTCAATTATATTTCATAATTTCAACTATAATTCGATCAAGTTGCAATAACATTAATATAACGCAAGTAGACAATCTACTACCAAAAACAAATCATTCTGGTGCGATTGTCGTGATTTAAGAGATTCTTTCCAATTCCAATATGTCGGGATTTCATTAATAATCCAAGTAGACAATCTACTACCAAAAATAAACCATTAATGAAAAAATGTACGTAAAAATGTATAAAAATGCATGATAAGTGACGCGTATAATACTTTACAATATATATTTTATCGTTATATTGAAAACCTATATAAAATATAACTATAAATACGTTAATTTACTGCCAGAATAATGCGGAAAACGTGAAAAGTGTAGTCATTATACAAAACTGTACATTTTTATTGTTTACTAGCTGCTGCCCGCGGCTCCGCCCGCGTGGATTCAAATAACGTAGCCTATGTGTTAATCCAGATAATAATCTATCTACGTCCAAAATTTCATTCAAATCCGTTCAGCCGTTTAAGTGTGAAAGAGCAACAAACATCCACACATACAAACTTTCGCATTTATAATATTAATAGGGTTAGAAAGTGAGGCACTAGCAATCATCAGCGTCTTAAACAAGTTTTTGTATCATAATAATGTGAAACATATGTATAACAAGTAAGTATAAGCACACACCATAACTCCCTACAGCGCCTTTTTTTACGATGGGTCATTTCAGATATTATTTTAATATTTCTTGTTGTTCTTGCCTTTAAATAATACTGTTTTTTCTTGTCTTTTAAACCATTCGTTCATAACGTTTTCTATCATTTTTCCGCTTTTATGCTAATATTTCTTAACTGCTCTACTGTTTCTTAGGCAGTAGCATTTTGGTTTCAATCGAGAAGACGACACCCCAGCCTAGACAGCAATGACCGGAGCAGCCATTACAACGAAGGCATGCATTTACTAACGATAGTGAGTGGCTGCCAGCCGACACTAGTTCGCATGAATTAATTGGTGCCGGAAGCACGCAAAGCAAGTTAGATCAAATTGAATGGTCGACCTCGGTGGTGCAGTGCTGAAACGCGCGGTGACGTTATTTTGACACTAACGCTCGTTGCTTCAGATCCCACACAAGACAAACATTTGTGTTCATGAACATGTCTGTTTGTCTTGGGCTGGGTATTTTCTATGTATCGTATGTATGCATTTATAAAAAAAATGTATTTACTTATGCTTACCAGTTGTCTAGTACCCATAACACAAGCTTCGCTTGCTTTGGGGCTAGATCGCGCTGTGTAATTTATTAACTAATCATTATGACTTTTTCTTTCACGTCAATAAGTCTAAGACATAAAAGCGTTACACTTTAATGGAAGTTTGGGACGCAGTAGCTACTTTTTTTTACATATTAAGGATGGGAGATCAGCATTTGTCACAGCAGCAGTTTTTGCTCGTTTTATTATCCCGACCTAACCGCGACCTTCAATATTACTTCGCAAGAAACCGCAGCTGAATGACAATGTGTTATATTCTTGCGGCGTAATACCACTTATGTGTAAGTAGCGCATTTGCGGATACTCTGCATAGTATTTGAAGATTAATGAGCGTCTCTTAATTCAATATAGTTGCACCATGATTACGTAACGAATCGGGCAGCTATTACTGACTAAAAATCAGTGTCGGGTTTGCTACACAGGCTTCGACAATATACTGAGTCCAGACCATTTTGTTACATCGCACAACACTGTTTGCTGTGTTTATTGCTTAGTTTTGTATATATGTTTTGCTGTGTATATATTGTTGTTCAGTGTTGTATTTTGTACGAATAAATGTTTTTTCTTTCTTTCTTTCTATTACAGATGGCTGAATTTTGGTATACCGGTAGCGAAATTAGTGTTAGCTAGGCAAAATATGTAAGAATATATGTGTCGTCTCTGAACCATCCATCGCAGCTATTCCGATCGGCAAGTGATCATGATGAGGTTTCTTCGTCATGGCGTTACCCCGTGTAATAATTCGTTTATATTGGCAGTGCCCGCTACCTGAGCCAGCCTAATTCTGATTAATTCATTAATAAGGTTTGGCGAAGATATTGATTTTGACATGGCAACTGCCATCTAACTTCCGCAACCCACGGGGAAATCCAGATCTTTCTTACGTCTCTTTTTGAAATATGATTTTCCGTGTGATCATTTTTTTATACTACGTCGGGAGGCATACAAGCATACGGCCCACCTGATATAAGGCGAGTACCGTAGCCTATTAACGCTTGCGATATATTAAATATCATTCGCGCAATGCCTCATCTGCTGCTTACACAGCAACTCCTTGGGAGCTTATTTGTGACCTCACTCACACGCAGGAACACAACAACCCTCTAGGGAGTTGTTATTGGGCTGCGGTTTTCTGTGAGGTGGAGGAACTTCTCCAGACGGGCTGGTTTGATGCACCCTACCTCTCTTAATAATCTTAATAATCACGATGAGTGGAAGCGCATTAAAATATCAGATACGATACGGATACTATAGACTACTAGAAAAAAACTGTTTTGGAATGTGCAAACAGAGCGACTTGAATCAGTATAAGCGCTTTGAAATTTGTACTCAAATTTCAACATGTAAACTAAATATTTAATTTACAATAAGGTTGAATAATCAATCAATATTTAAAATATACCAAATTTTAAATCGATAGCATTGATGCTTGGAGAAATATGCCACTGTGACAGACGGACAAAGTCGCATCAAAAGAGTTCATTTTGTTACATAACCCTAAAAACTTAATAGCGTCAGACTGTGGCCAGAATCTGGTACACAGATCTGCTTAGCCGCGGTTTTGATTGTCATTTACTTTACTTAATTCAAAATGTGATTTTAACAAATTGTCGTAACCTGTCCATCTGTGCCCAATTCCTAACGTTATGTGTAAACTGTATTAGTCTACTGTTCT
The DNA here is from genome assembly GCA_947507595.1 of Pyralis farinalis. Lineage (NCBI taxonomy): Eukaryota > Metazoa > Arthropoda > Insecta > Lepidoptera > Pyralidae > Pyralis > Pyralis farinalis. The sequence goes on along the minus strand of OX382272.1, from coordinate 25,263,466 downwards.
CTTCTCGAGTAGTCTCTCGATAGGATGCAGCGGCGGGCTCTCCGCATAATCGACGACGAAGAGGTCACAAAAAACCTAGAAACTCGCAACTTCGTAGTGACATATGTTCGTTAAGTATATTTTACTGCCTGTACCATGGTGAGTGCTCTGAAGAACTATTTTCCCTTATCCCACCCTCTCCCATCCGTCATAGAACCACACGTGCAGGCTTGCGATATTATCATTCCACTGTTGAGGACATTTATTCTTGTACTAAAAAGTGTTAAAAAGTTCGGCAACTCCAATATCGGTCGTACTATTAAAAAGTGGAACGCGTTGCCTGCACACGTGTTTCCTTCTTCCTACAACATGGGATCTTTCAAACGAAGCGTGAAGAAGCACCTTGAGAGCCAGCATGGTAGAGTCAACTGACAGGACACTGAGTCCTTTGTCTGTTGCCGCTGCAATTTAGGCTCCTCTTTTCGCTTACCAACAGCCGAAGCGGAGTCACTATGCTGAGCCAATATAAAAAAAAAACATATAATAATATTCTTAGTACATGAGACTTACTCACTTAGCGCATGTATATATAGTGTTATCTGTGAGAAGAAAAACTTCAAATATAATATTATACTGTATGTTATTATTTTTTATTATTTATTACAATAAAATTTTATATTATTATATCAGATTGATTAGCAATAAGGCCGCCTTATTGCATAATAAGTGTTCATGTTTTCCAATTTTTAAGAAATTTTCAATTACAATTATTATGTAAATTAAGCTTATTCTATCTATCTGATTTTGATTTGATTTGATTTCGAAACAGCCTTAGGTCACAAGATTGGCAGCGCTCGATTAACATCCCCGTGGTATTGCGAGCGTCAATAGACTGAAAAAGAATACTAACAAAATATTGAAAATAAAAAATACATAAATAATGTTTAAGCATTTTTTATTTTTAATATTTTAATTATTTTACAAAAGTGAGATAGTTTTGACTCATTTATGCAGATGACGTCTTGTTCTATACAACCAAAGGGAACGATCGTGTACTTGATTAAATATTGCATAAATTATAAACTAAATATAAATTCATAAACGTATAATTTACGCATGTAAAACCTTATAAACGCAAGGAGAGTTTAGCTACAATACGGTTAAATATAATTAAACCAGGGCAGCCGGGGCAAGTGCAGCCAGCAATACATTTTGCATAATAACGCGCGCTATTGTATGGCGTCTATTGTTGATTTATAATTGTTATGGTTCTAGACTTTTTGTTGAATAAATCTTTTGTTTTCAGTATCGTCGAGAATATCAGAACATTTGTTGATGGTTTTGACCTAATATATTATATTATGACGAGTACGGTGGCGCAGTGGTGAAACGCGCTATTACGTTACTTTGACACCAACGCTCGTGGGATCGATTCCCACACAGAACAAACATTTGTATACATGAACATGTCTATTTGTCTTGGTCTGGATGTTTGTAAGAGAGGTAGGGCGTTCGATACGCAGCCAAATAATGCTCCCTATAGGGTTATTGTGTTCCTACGTGTTAGTGAGGTCACCAGTAAGCTCCAAAGGAGTTGCTGTGCTAACAGCAGAGGTGGCATCGCGCGAGTGATACTTAATATATAGAGGCTACGGTAACCGCGTTACGTTGTATAAAAAAAACTGATTTGTTGTTTGATGACTTAATGTTGTGATGCAATTTGATCCAACCTGCTTTGTGTGCTTCCGCCACCAATATTGGTGGCGGAAGCACACAAAGCAGGTTGGATCAAATTGCATGTAAGTTTGACCTTCGCAAAATAACGCCTGAATCTATTAACTATTTAATGTTGTGAAGCGAATTCTTAATGCAATTACACACCAGAGGACATTTTTTATGCTTATAATCAAACTGCCTTGTAGAGTGAAGTAGGTTGTAAATAACTGAGGTAGAACGATGCAAAGCTATCCGACTGGGGCAGTACCTTCTCGTCACAGAAAACCGCTGTTGTCTTTAGAGGATTGAAGTGTTGTTGCAAGTGAGTGAGGTTGCCAGTAAGCTCCTCATGACTGAATCTGAAACAATACTTCATATATATATCATAGTCTACGGTAACCACTTTTCACCGGCAAGCTGTATGCTTGTATGCCTCCTGACGTTATATATACTGGTTTTAAAATAGTCACGTTTTACACAGGATCAGTAAGTTGAAGCGGCAATGGGCTATCTACATTGCTCGAAGAACCGATAGCCGTTGGGGCAGAAAGCCTCTCGAATGGCGACCACGAACAGAAAAAGGCAGCATAGGCCGACTCCCAAATGATAGACCGACGATCTTGTGAAGATCGCAGTAAGCCGATGGAAGCCGGACAGGATCGATCCTTGTGGAAGCCTAAGGTGTAGGTCTAAGTTCAGTGGTGAACGTTCTTCGGCTGAAATTATGATATATACTGTCTTGAAAACACAGGCTTCAGCCAATCGGAAATCGAGCAGCGTGGCAGAATATGCCCTTTAAGTATTCCAGTAGTGAGATTAGTATGAGGTGGTGTAGTAAGTAAGTGTAAGAAACAAAGACGCAATAACTGTTAAAAACATTAGTACAGAGGTGTCAGGGATTCTTATACAAATGTTTTGTTCAGCTGCATACTAAAATAGCTATTCTGCAAAAACACAGAAGATATTAATAATAAATTAAGCATTATTTCAACGCGATGTCGTCTCACAGACTATTTTTCCGTTGAAATATGCAACAGACTCATTTTCCAAGTGCTGCGCTTGGAAAGCGTATCCTTGCCGTTTAAAATTGATCTCCCCACGTACTGCTCTATTAATTTTCCACTTGAAGTTTTCCTGCTACTGATTTATTACTCGACCCTTTATGCGTGCCCCTTAATCATTCCATTCACCGTGGACACAATGCGTCACACTAATTAAAAAGTTACAATAAACTCTACATATGCTCGGTTTCATTTGAAAATGAACCTTAGCCGTTTGAAATAAAATTGTACGTAAATTGAACTAAATGCTTTCCGCAAAACAATACACGTGGTCCAATTAGTAAAGGTGACTCAACTATGAAGCTTCTGAGTATCCAAAGTTCATAATACAAAATAACGTATGTTCGCACAGTCACCTTTACCGTGATCCAAAACCATTAATGCTCAATCTTGTCAAATATTCTCTTCCAACTATCATTGTTACTACCATGAAGGTTTAAAGAGAGGAAATTTCAAGTGCGAATGGGATTTCACTTTTTTAAAGTTTTACGATAATTTTTCCTATCTATTCTCATGCTGTAAAACCCGGGATAAAAAAAATTATTGCTTATTTCATTACTGCTTACAAACTACATTCGCGTTTTGAATATTTATCGTGTTAGTATACCAGGCCACTCAGAAAGTATTGCAAAAAAAGTTTTTATGTATGAGAGACTTTTCCGAGCAAATTTAAATTATCATGGCTCATAGAAAAACGGATCTGCGCCGGGAACATTTTCACGCTATGATCTTTTAAGATTTCCAGCGTCGCCTGAAACCGGACGAATCGTACTATAGACTTTAAATGGCATTCATGGATGAAGGCCCCAAGGCAACCATGTATCGTTGGTATAACGAATTCAAGCACGGCCGACTAACTTTTGACCGCGAGCTTTTTCAATTTGACTTGCTAGCTGGTATCAATTCCTTTACAGAACCAAAGAGCCATCAACGCCGAACCGTATACCACCAAATACTTGGCAGAAGTTTTCTCTGTTGTGAGCAACAAGCCACCAAACACATGGCTCCGCGGGCTACTGCTCCACCAACACAACGCGCCCGCGCATATCGCGCTCAAAACGAGGGACTCCTGGACAGCACGCAGGTTAAACTCTTGTGTCACCCCCTTACAGCCCTGACCTAGCACTGCGTGACTTCTTTTTATTTCCGAAAATAAGAAATGAGCTCAAAGGGATATAAGGGATCGTCGCCGGAAGATGTGAACCGCTGTCAACATTCGAGCAGGCTGTAAATGAGGTGTCTGCGGGGGACTGAAAAAAGTGTTTCAAAAACTGGTTCAGAGGTATGAAACTTTGTATAGAGGCTGGTGACTTTGAAAAGATTTATTAATAAATATTTACTTATAGAACACTTTTTTTTATTTTCACAAAACTTTCTGAGTGTCCCACGTATTGTTGTAGAGTGATTCTTTTGACCCAGCCGAGGTTTTGCAAAAGAAGCAGGGGGTTTTAAAAAAAAAGACGAGAAGTAGTTTTTATGGACTCGATCATGTGCGGGCGACGCGCTTGTCACTACCGTTGTCTGTGGATGCATGCACATCCACAGACAATGGTAGTGGCTTTGTATCATTGACGTTAGTAAATGGTCTCTGTAACAATTTACTAACGTCAATGATACGGTTTACCATCAGAATATTAAATGATAACTCAGCGGATACGGATCTTTATCCACTGAGCTATCACTAAATAATCTGTATTACCTACCATCCCGGTACTACTGTATACGTGTTAAAATCCTAGAATGATGAGCAAATTAAACGAAATCCTTTTGTCTTATGTGCTATATTTCTCAATATTTGTTTTCATTACTTGTATATTCAGTATCTTAAAATGATCACTAGATACACCATTCTATATGTATACTCTTGATTACATATTAACTCAGGCAGATTGTGAAAAGGCAAGTAAATTACATCAGTCTTATATTATAGGTCTTTGTGATTTGTGATTTTTTATTATCCCAAACAGACTACAAATTATTAATCTACCGTGCTATCGTTATCTTTAAGCAAGACACTTACGAGATAGACATGGGTATGAAGAAAATAATGCTAATTGATGTAATTTTATTGTAATAGCAGTATTGGAAATTATAATGAATATTTGAAGTCATACTTAGACATCATTTATATACTACATTAGCATTCCAGAGGGAGACTTTGTACAAAAGTGGTCTGCATGGGTACCTCTGTCTCACCTATTTCTACCGCCAAGCAGCTATATTTATATAACTGTGTTCCAGTTTGAAGGCTGAGGTGTGGTACAGAAATTACTGGGTACTGTGACGAAACATCCTTAGGTCACAAGATTGGTACCGCGCGAGTAATATCCGAGGTGTTGTGAGCGTCAATAGGCTGCGGTGACCGCTTACCATCTGATGCAGGCCGTATGCTTGTTTGCAAATCTACTTGTATAAAACAAAGGTAGCAAAAAAAATGTGGCACAAATGAAGTGAATCGGTTACCGTAGCCTATGAACGCTCGTAACACTCGTACATTCACTCGCGCGATGCCTTCTCTGCTGCTAACATAGCAACTCCTTAGGAGCTTACTGGTGACCTCACTCACGCGCAGGAATACAACAACCCTCTAGGGAGTTGTTGACTGCGGTTTTGTGTGAGGAGGAATTACTTCTCCAGACGGTCTGCTCTGATCCGTGTTACCTCTCTTAAAATCTACCTACCTCTTCATGCTGCTGATTATATAATTTTACTTATTTCTATAAACGCAAATACTCTCGTAAGGTAATTATTTGACTGGTTTTTTTCTCTAAGTATTAGGTGAATAAATAAATATTATTCCAGCGCAATGTGCCCTTCCTGTCTTTTAACAGCTAAATTATTTTTTTGAATAACTCAAACAAAAAGAAAAAACATTGTCAACAATTTTCGTAACAGGTTGTATTTTAACAAATAAAACGGGACAGTTTTATGCCACAAACAGCGACAGTGCGCTTGGCGGAGCTTCATTCATTGTATTTTATGATAATTGACATAATTGCAAGTTCTCGGTTGCCGGTGACAAAGCTGCATGTAATTTGCATTACGAACGGACGTTATGCTATTATGATTGTCCAAAATGAGTTATCTTGTGGTTTCGGTTGCAGACATTCCCGTATTTACTTTACAAATTCATTCTATTAATTAAACCAATAACTAACTATTCAACAAACTATCAGACACATTTTGTGGCTTCATCGTTATAAAAATCCTATTTGCAGTAACTGTACAATTCCAAAAAATGCCCTTTATCTGGTAGCTTGGCGTACCAATCAAGAATCTTGTCATCGAGAACACAATCTACAATGTAGCTCAGTTCCGAAGTCACCCGGAGGAGAAGGTTAAACTGGCGTCCAATAAACTTCGCGTACTCGACAACTTCATGCGGTACAGCTCATGTCGATGTTTTATACTATACATGTCTGAAAGCATATCGCAATGTAGTGCTGTAGTCGCCTGTGATAGGAATCATTCATAGACAAGCTTGGGCATTATGACTCGGTTCAAAGACGAACGAATTGTAGACGATCCTAAACTTTGCAGAGAAGATGCACTCTTTTTTTTTGTTCCATACATTATTCAATATCACTCAACAGAATTTGTACTGCATTACACTTCAAAGACATCGGAGTTATTATGAGGCTTAATTAATATGCAGCAATTAAATGATTAGTAGAGGGTATTGGCGATAAAATAAGAAAAGATATACTCCGTTGGTTCAGATATGTATGCTTTTTTTATACAACGTCGGGAGGCATACAAGCATACGGCCCACCTGATGTAAAGTGGTTACTACGGTAACCACATATAAACACTCGCAAAATATTAAGAATCACTCGCGCGATGCCACTTCTACAGCTGGCACAGCAACTTCTTAGGAACTAACCTTGGTGTCACACTCACAAGCAGGAACACAACAACGTTCCAGCGAATTGTTTGTTAGGTATTTGGTTACGGTTTTATGGTGAGGTGGAGGTACTTCCCCAGACGGGCTGCTTAGATGCGCCCTACCTCTCTTAAATACGCCCAGACCAAAACAAACAGAAATACACACAAATGTTTATCCTGTGTGGGAATCCTACCCACGAGCGTTGGTTATTAACCGCTGCGCAACCGAGGTCGTCGAAATGTGTATTTTATGTTCACTTCACAAAAAATCGCAGTAAAATAGCAATTCACATCAAGGTTATTGTGTTCCTGCTAGTGAGTGAAGTTACCAGTAAGTTCCTAAGGAGTTTCTGTGTTATCAGCAGGGGTAGCAATGTGCGAGTGAATCAAAAGTAGTTATACACTGAAGTAAATTGTACACAGTGAATTTCGATTTCACAAATCCATGTTATTTATCTGAATTTCAAATAGTTGTAAAATGGCATTTTTAATCGATTATTCAAATAGTTTAGCAATAAAATGAATACACTGTTTGCAGGAATATAATTGTTATATACATAATAATATTAATAACATCGCAGAAAGTTCTCGTTTGTACATGGAATATTTTTTAATCTCTTTCTATATCGAGTATCTATTCTCATCTGGGATTTGATGAAATTTTGCAACGTGATAGCTATATCTGGCTTTGCAATTAGGCAGATCTTTTGTCTCAAAAATATTCAGAAATGCTGAGTAAAAAAATATTAAAAGCCCATCTGTACGTGGATAATACCGCACGCAGTAGGGTAGCGTTAGTGATAGAAAAAGTACAGGATATTTTATTTCTAACGTAGACTCATTTGCAAAAGTCCATGCATATTATAAAGATTAGCAAGTTAGAAAGCTAGAGTGCATCAAAGCAATCCGTGGAGGTACTTCCTCAGGAAGTACCTCCACCTCACAGACAACCGCGGCCTAATAGCCCTGGAGAGTTGTTCTGTTCCAGCGTGTGATGAGGTCACCAGTAAGCTCGTAAGGAATAGCTGTGTTAGCAGGAGCACACAATTCACTCACACGTAAATCTATTAACAACAATGTAAGCTTTAACACGACAATGTAGACTTTAACACAACACAGTAAGGCATAAAACAAATTCTTTCTTTTACTTACAATACTTGCAAATGACTTTTGCCTGTGTAACTATTTATTAAGCTGTATTGCGGTTGTTTAATTCGCCGACGGCTTCTATCTGCTCGAAGTGTAGTGGTTAACGTTATCTTATGAACTTAGCTATCGTTTTATTCATGAAGTTAATATACCAGACTTTATTATACACAGATACTAGGACAATTTCACATTTTCATTGATGTGGTTAATTCTCATACAATATTTTTCTGGGGTTGGTCAAGGGTTAGAACATTTAATGTTCAAGTGTTAATTTAAAGTTCGGTTCTCCCTGCCTACTCCGCAAGGGATCGCAAAGACATACAATGTTCAAGTGCTATATTTTTATGTAAATACAAGGGAAACAGAAAATAATAATATTTGTGTAAGAAAAAGTAAATTTTTTATCTGTTAATCTCGTGTTTCATGTTCCGTAAACTTTGTAAAAAATGAAACACCTTTTAATTTTATTTTATTTATTATGTACTTTCATCAATAAGGTGGCCGTGAACAAAACAGCCTGAAATGGGACCCGTCGTAAACTATGAAGAGCTTTACGATGCTGTTCGTAGTCAGATTTATGTCGCAGTAAAAGCGTCGAAGATTTACACCGTCATCGTCATCAGTCAATCTTGAAGCTTCCTAGTCTTGTAATAGCGCTGTAAAATTATATTAAGATCCTACGAGACAACTAGTGCAACATTGATTGTTGTAGTTTAACGAATATGTATGTATAACTTTCCGCCAAATTCCATGAGGGGTAAGTAGAGAGATCCGAATGCCACGTGACCCGATCCTTGCACACTTCACTCGCTTCTTTAACATTCATTGTACTTATCATGTACGCTCGCCGATTTTAAGGCTCCTGACATCACCTTCTGATAGAACACTATCAATTTTGGTCATGGTAGGTAAGACTTGACTTTCCTCTGGCTTTATCCTTCTACTTTAGCGGTATATATCTGTTTCTTACGTTTTATTAGACACTAGCTGTTTCCCGCGGCTTCGACCGCGTGGTCAAAGGGAAAAAAGCGTGTTGTTCTGTGAGAGTAAAATATTTTACCGCTGTAAAATGTAGCCTATGTCACTGCCAGGCCCTCAATGTAAAATAAATATCCATACAAATAAAAACACATCCGTCGCTCCGTTTTGAAAAAGGGATTAACCGACAAATAAGGTAACTGCTTCACATTAGTTGACCGTATGCTTGCAGGCATTTTGATCTTGCAAACTTCTATCTGATGTATCGATTGTGTTGTAACATTATTTATAGGAGAAATTAAGCGAAGATTTCCAAACATGTCTTCGCTAAAAGACGCCCTCAGTGATCGAGTAGCTAGAAACGGATACGTTGACATCAACACAAAGAAAAATAATGGATGAGAAAGATGCAATAAAAACTCAGACACTTGTTTTATCTATACATATAGGTATACATAAAGGTTAAAGGTTGCCGTCATAGCAAAACAAGGTTCAGCTACAACGCTATATTTTTATTAGTCAAAGTCGTACCTATTATAATAGAAATAAATAGCATTAAAACATATGTATCATATGTTTATTGGACAACTTATATTTATATATATAATTCTCTCTGTGTGTAGGTCCAATAAAATTTTTGATAAAATTTTATGTGAGTATTTAAGTGGATTCGAGAATGGTTTAGATACACAATTGAACCCTTTAGGTGGCACTGCGATCGGGTTCGGGATCGGGATACACGACTTATTGTTTTTATTTTCGGAGACGACTAAATAACAACTCCCTTGACAGCTGTTGGGTTCCTGCGTGTGAGTGAGGTCTCCAGTAAGCTCCTAAAAGAAGTTGCTATGCTAGCAGCGGAGGTGGCATCGTGCGAGTGATACTTAATGTATTTCGAGCGTTTCATCGGCCACGGTAATCCCTTTTCATCAGGTGGATCGAATGCTTGTATTCCTCTCGACGTAGAAAAAAAATCTGTCGGATTCACAAGTAGTTTTAACCGACTTCAGAAAAGGAAGAGGTTCTCAATTCTTCGGAAACATTTTATTTTTTATGTCCTCGTATGTTCCCCGATTACTCGAACACGCCTGGATCGAATCGGAAAATTCTTTTTTTGTTTAAAAGGGTGTATTTTCCAGGTAGTCCCATGGTCATGTGATCAGGCTCTGATGACGGGACCCTAGAGAAATCAAATTCAAATTTTTATTATAGGCACACTTGAAGCGCTTTTTAGTTCCTGGGTGTTTGTGAAGGCGGTTTTTTTTTATTTAAAAATGATTTATTACAAAAACTTCCGCTCTGTTACTGAAGCCTCCTTTTAAGCAAAAATGTACTTGTGTCAGGACGATCCGCTCTTTTCTAACAATAAGTTTTAATTGCACCAAGTAAACAATGCTAGCTAGTTTATACCTAGTCTCGCCATAAATACTGAAACAAAGAAAAAAAAATTCTATTGCAAATAACATTTATTACGTTTACAGTGTGTTAGTTTAATACATAAATATAAAACAATTTAAAATATAAAAAGCTTATTTCGAAGTGGTCTCCATTGGCTACCATACAGTCCTTTAAACGTTGAGGCCAGTTACCTATAGAAGCACGCACTCTTTCCATGGGAAAATTCTTCACTGCCAATCGTACGGATTGTTTTAGGGACTCCAAATTATCATGGCCTTTAGAGCAAGCCGTATTCTCTAAAACTGACCATAAATCATAATCCAGCGGATTGAGATCGGGACTAGACGATGGCCAGTCTTCAGCTCTGATGAAGTCCGAAACGTTCGTTTCCAACCAAGACTGCGTAGACCGAGCTTTATGTCCCGGCGCCGAGTCTTGCTAGAAGTACCATTCTTGGTTATTGAACATGGTGTTGTTAAGGGGCTTCACTACCTTCTCAAGAATGGTATCTTGATACACTTGTGCCGATGTTTTGATACATTTTTCACAAAAGTATGGCTCAGTCACTCCTTCATAGCTAATATCCCACCAAACCATCACTGAAGTCGGATAGTGCTCACGTTGCACTCTGTCTACTAATTGGGAAGCTTCCTTAGAGCTTTGAGCATAAATAATAAATTAATAATTAAATTAATATGAGTTAAAATGTTGCTCAATTGTAAAAATTTTCTCATCCGTAAACAAATTTTTCTGTGACCTCCCTTTGCGTACCGCTTCAGTAGTTGTTTCGATTTTACCACCCTATTCTTTTTTAAATTATCAGTTAAGAAATGAAGTACGTCTCTTATAGGCTGCAAGTCCTAAATTAATCTAGGTGCTATCTTCATCTCCCGAGATAAAATCTATTGCTTTCGGACAGGATTTCTTCGAATTCTTTCCCTTACTGCTTTGATCACCTTTTTCCTACGAACACTACGTGGACGGCCAGATCTTTTTCTGTCACAAACATAGGAGGTCTCATTGTACCTATTAATAGCCCGGTACACAAACATTTTACTAATACCAAGCGTATGGAGAGATTTAAAAATTGCATTTGGCTCCATACCTACTTTGTGTAATGCAATCACAGCGATTCTGTTCTCTTTATCACCCCACTCCATTTTAATATTGCAAAATATTGTACAATGTATTGGCGCCAAAATGAGAAAACCCAATGAACAATCATATAAAAATGACAGATTCCAAATTCAAATGTAATATTTTGTTTATTTTTAATTGTAGCAGTGTTTATGGCCAGACTAAGTATATTAATATAATGTAAATTACGTAACCGAGTATGTACATGTGCATTGTGTTACAAAGAGCTTACCTCTGCTACCGTATAAAAGCGAGTTAGGTTAGCTGTAGTAACAACAGCGATTTGCAGAGTTATATAACTTTATTAATGTTATACCAAGAACGAAAATGGCGGCTTATCTTTTGTTTACACCCAAGTCGAGAAATAATTTCTTATAAGTAAGATTTACAGGAAAACATATCATACTATTGACAAACTACAGAAAATGATAAAAACAATAGTGGTATTTGTGAGAACGGAGAGAGATAATAAGTTAAAGAAATAACCTGTGGAGAACCGATGAGGCTGATTTTGTTTAGTCGTTGTTGTTGTTGTTATATCTTTATTGTACATAAAATAACAATGAAAAATGTGAATTAAAATGCAACACATTAATAAATGTACAAAGGCGGACTTATTCCTATAAGGTATCTCTTCCAGTCAACCTTTGAGTGTCTAATCAGAATTATTTACGAAATAGATCATTATAATAATAAACAAATATAAAGTAAAAAATGTCAAAATAAATAATAAAATTGAAAGTAGCCTAATAAAATAGAACTTAATAGAAATATATATGTAAGGAGATGATAAAAAAAAGAATGAATATAAGAAAACGAAATTAAGTAAGATAAAAATAATATAAAATCAGTCATTCAATTTGCCCCTACGGGTCGACTTATTGGCTAGTTCACGGACATTTAGGTGCTAAAACATAACGTTTATAAATACCCGGGGTACCTACCTTCATACGCAGTTAAGTGGTTTAATGATCTGAGGAACTATGTACCTCCACCTCACAGAAAACCGCAGCCGAAATGCTGAATAAATACTCCCTTGAGTGTTGTTGTGTTTCTGCGTGTGAGTGAGGTCACCAGAAAGCTCCCAAGAAGTTGTTGTGTTTGTGTTAGCAGCAGAGGCGGCATCGTGCGTCTGATACTTAATGTATTGAAAGCGTTCATTGGCTACGGTAACCGCTTTACATCTGTGGGCTGTATCTTTATATGCCTCCCGATGTTGTATAAAAAAAGAGGTTTTATAGAATAAAATTAAACTTATTTGTACTCGTTAAAAAAAATTGGAATTATATTAAAAGTGAAAAAAATATATATATTTTTAGATAGTCCAAAAATTATTATATGTAACCATTAAGAATTTTTTTTATATAATAATTTATTGTCACTCAATAAATAATAACATAATAAAAACATATAATAAAAACACATTAATCCGCGTCCCACGGATACTGTGAGTCCGTAACGCTAAAATAAAGGTACTTTAAGTTACTTAAGGCTAATAATCATTAATGTTTAATGTCAATCTATCATAAAGACTTAATACTTAATAAAACTATAATAATCTTGCGCTCAACTTAGCACATGATACGTCAATAAACTATTCTATAATACGAGTATAATGCCTATAATTCCGGAACTATTTTTCTTAGCGCGCAGTACTTATTATCATATTCCACATAAAGTGTAGACTTGAAAAAAAGTTTTACATTCGGTAATGTTATTTCCGGCGACCTCCAAATTAAATTCCTTATTAAAAGCTCTACAATTTCGTGTACTAAACTACCTGTAATAATAAAATATCTGTTGAATTTCTTAAAAATGCCTGAAGTAAATTCCCTCTACCTCTAAGGGCCAGCTAGGGCCTAAAATGCTTCAAATATGTTTCTTTATTAATATGAACGTTACAACATAGTCAGCATTTTGTTTCACAAGACTAACGACGGCTTTTGTTTAGGAAACTGTTTTTTTAGGATTCCATATCCAAATGGTACCAACGGAGCCCTAATATAAAAATTCTGTTGTTTGTCCATCGGTCGGTCACACGGCTGTATTTTTTGAACCGTAATAGGTAGATACCTGATTCTTTTACGATCTGTGTGTCATAGTAATACATATCTTGAGCAGCTATAATAGAAAATAATAAAAATAAATCTGGTATGCTGTATTAGGAACACGGCTACAGTGGAGTCTCGACCTTTCGCAGACTTCAACTTTGCATTAATTTTGCACCGAAACTTGCGCCTGCACAAAATCTAACTGATGCAAGAGTTCAATGCAATTAGTTCGCTCACTGACTGGGCCTCGGAGCGTCTTTTTTTATACAAAGTCGGGGGAGGTACGTAAGCATACGGTGCACCTGATGTAAAATGGTTTCCGTAGCATAAGAACGCTTGTAATACATTAAATATTTCTCACGGGATGCTACCCCTGGTGCTAACACAGCGACCCCTTAGGAGCTTACTCCCTCCCCTCTGGAGAGTTTTTTATTTGACTGCTGCCGGGACGGGCTGCCTTGATACGCCCCACTTGTCTCAAAAATACCCAGGACAAGACAACATACATGTTCATGCACACAAATGTTTGTGCTGTGTGAGAATTGAATCAACGAGCGTTGGTGTCAAAGTCGCATTATTAACCGCAGTGCTACCGAGCTCATCAAAAACGTCTCACGAGCGTTTTGGCAGAGAATACCAACGCGACAATGCCAAACCACGCGAGGTTCAGAGGGTGACAATTTATAAAAGGTTGCCGCCCGTTACGGATTTTGTACGGGCGATGTCTTCGGTCAGTATTTTTTCGAAAACGACGTTGGAAAGGTCATCACGAGACGAACAACGACGGTTAATCACACGAATCTGACATCGACGCTCGTGGGTTCGATTCCCACACAGGATAAACATTTGTGTGCAGGAACATGACAGTTTGTCTTGGTCTGGGTGTTTTTAAGGGAAGGACGGCGCTTCAAAGCAGCCCGTTTGAGGAAGTACCTCCACCTCGTAGAAAACCGCAGCCAAATAGCAACTCTCTGAAGGGTTGTTGTGTACCTGCGAGTGAGTGAGGTCATCAGTAAGCTCCTAAAGCGTTGTTGTGTTAGTAGAAGTGGAATCACGCGAATAATACTTAATTACCTTAAGTATTACAAGCGTCAAGGCTACGGTAACTGCTTTACATCAGGTGGGCCGTATGCTTGTATGCCTCCCGACGTTGTATATAAAAAAATAGTGTCAACGGCGTGCATTACAAATCGATGCTAATCAATTTCTCTTAGCCCGAATTGAACGATGTGGATATGGACGCCATGTGCTTCCATCAGGACAGCGCAACGTCACGAAGCGAATGCCACGATGTCTGTCTGAATGAGACATATTTGGAAATATAAACATATAAATACACGAAATGCACGTTTAAAGTTATAGCTTCTTCTATTTAGCGTTGTCCTGTTTCCCTAATCCATTAGAATTGGCGAGATTCGCTACCTGTACCTAAGGATTAGGCGAAGATTCTCATTTTAATATAGAGCGACTGCCGTCAGACCACCAAAACCCAGAGGGATAACCAGACCTTCCTAAGCTAAGATTACACGTCTTTTCGAAATTTAATTTCTTGGACGTGCGGGTTTTCTCATGACGTACGTTTTCCATCACTGTCGTGCAAATAATTACAAACATATACATAAATCCGAGAATATGAATTTTGTGTTTCATGCCAGAATTCAAACCGGGGACCAGTTGGTCAATATGCCGGTTCTATAGCCACTGGACTGTCACTGCTCTGTCTCCAATTTAAATTTATTTATTTAATTTTCATATGTAAAAGTTTAAAGATGTTACATAGAAACTCTTCTTTTTTTCAACACTTTAATTATTTTGAATTTGGAACGCGTTTATTACGTTAAAAACTTCTTTCAATTTCCCGCACTTTTACATATTTTTTCCTGTTTATTATCAAATTACAATACGGAATGGGGTGTTAAAGAAAATAGGATTGCAATGATTGCCTTGCACAAAGTGGATATGGAGCTGTTGGTCATATTCAAGACACTTCAATGGCTTGGTCGTATCAGTCGTATGTTCATATCATACTACCGACAGATATACCAATACTTCTCGGTTGAACAACATAAAAGATCGGGGCGCCCACGAACTTTTAGAACTACAAAATGCTGTTAAAGCCAGAATTCACTGAAACCCATTTGGAAACAAAAAATCTTATCGCGAGAAATGAAAATTCCCGCTAGGACTCTGTCGCATAAAATAAAACAAGACCAATAAACAGGACATGCCCTAAATCAATCCCTACAATTGAAGAGAGTGGATCGATCAAAACGCCTTCTTTACCCATACACAGAAATATCCTCTTTACTGATGAAAAAATTTTCACGATTGAAGAGCACTACAACAAGCAAATTGACAAAGTGTACGCACACAATTCTCAAGAAGTCGCCCAAGTGGTTGGAAGGGTACAACGTGGTCACCGTACTGCGTCTGTAATGGTTTTATGGGGGTATCTTATGAAGGAGTCACAAAGTGAAGAAATGTGGCCATTTCGAATAGAATCTTTTTTTTTATTTTGCTGAGACTTCCATAAATATGTACATTAAGTTTTATTCATATACTTGTTGCCGTAACGCGCATTCCGCCATGCGCGTTACGGCAATAAGTATATAACGGGCCTCAAGGCGTTAAGCAAAATAATATTTGTTTCAAGATCTATGTACAAAGGTGAGTTTAAAACAAAAAAATAAGATTATATTATTTATTACTCTTAAGATTTATTCCAGCCAACTCCAAAGAATGTAAATACATTGTGTAGGGCGTAAACTAAATATATGTGCCAGGCATCAATAAAAATAGTTTAAATAAAATACAGTACCTATACACCACACCCGAACATAAAATACAGTAGGTATATATACCTATATATATGTATATATGTCGTATCCGGTCATGAGTATGGCTGTATAAAACGAAACGAAAGCGCGCGGACGGTGGCGGGATTTGGCAGAAGAATCAAGAGGTCGACACTGGGAGACACAGAGTGTTAGTGCAAACGGCGGCAAGTGACGACGTCTTGGGACTATCCTCACATTTTGTTTTTCCCTGAACATTGATTACAAGTGTTAATTTAAAACCATTGTGTGATACGAATTGCATATTGCATAGCATTTCTCATTGCACAACTACCCACCCTGCCCGCATAATATCGGATAGACCGAAAAATCACACGAATACGACATATATATATATATATATATATATATATATATATATATATATATATATATATATATATATATATATATATATATATATATATATATATATATATATATATATATATATATATATATATATATATATATATATATATATATATATATATATATACATACACGCATATACAGATCTAAATATACATCAATATAACCACATTAAATATATTATCTTTCACTAGAAAATAATGTCTTCAGATAGTATGTACTCTTTTTTTTTTCTTTAAAGTGTACGAACATCTCGTATCTGCAGTGGTAGTATATTCCATAGTAGGGCAGCGCGGATGGTGAATGAATTGAAGAAGAATTTCGTATTAGGTAATAGAGTTTATAAAAAATATTAAACGAAGCCAACAATGATGTCACTTGTTAAGTTTCCAGTATTTACATACATCATTAAATCCTACGATGATTACCTACTGCTTTAATTTTAAAAATTAAATAATCCATATTTGCTGAAATTAAAATTTAATATATTGAAATTTACTAATTATACCAAAAGTAGTACTGAAAGTTAACCATCATAAAATCGTAGCAGGATCTAGTTACTTCATAGGTTTTTTAACGATTCAACTGGACTCTACTATCAATACAAAAGCCCCCCCCACCTTTTGTCTTCTGAAATAAATCGGGTGCCTGGTAGAATCTTGAAAACATACACCACGAGGGAAGACCCATGGCTAGCAGCTTGCGTTAAATATAACAATCGATTCATTTTCAGTAAGTGTCATTTCCACCAAATATCATTTTTAACAACAGTGGTTCACTGTTGCAAAATATTTGTTTTAGGATTTATGTACTTGCAATTATCACTTGCTCGGCGGAAACAGAAAACATCGTGAGGAAACCCAGAAAATATATTACGAAACACGTGTGACCGTACCCAAGAAGGATCTGATTTTCCTCCAGGGCTGTGGAGGTCTGACGGCAGTCCATGAAACAGTCGTTCCATGTAAAACTCTGTATCCTCGCCAAATTCTGAGGCGGACCTCGTCAATCCTAGTGGATAACGGTAAGAAAAAAAGATATTTTTTTACAACTGTTACAATAATGATAGACTTAAATCGCTAATAAGAGGAATACCATTTTCAGGAGCACCGTTCCTATATGAAATCTATATGTTTGTCTGTGCGTTTGTCTGTGTGTGCGTTTTTTTCGAATATTCGAATTTTGACTTCAGATTCCGATTCAGCATAAAATAGTAGAATCGGAATGTTCAGGAACCCCGTTCCTATCTATTAAGGAACATGGTCAAAATCAAATTTTAAAAAATAATTAATTGTTATATAATTGACCAGCCAGAGGAACTCTGGCAATACAAGCTTGCGCATTCTCAACTGGTTTTACTATTACAATACATAATAATAGATTAAAAAAATAAATCCGATGTAAGATATATTACATTTATCCTTATATATTTTAATGAACACTTAGTACCAGAGATCGGAAGAAAACACAATAATCGCACCGATACGTATAGTCTTACCACTAATCGTGTAAGAGCACTCGACGATGGAGTAAGCGTTGAAACTTAATTGTCAGCCAGTTAGTGGATAGTGGCTCTCGATCTAATTTACACAAGTACGCTCCGGAGAAAAGTTTAATACTAGGGATAACAGTGGATTCTCAATTCGAAGTAAATTTATTTTGTTTTCAAACTGCACGAACGCTTACATAGATTCTTAAACATGTTTTAACTTTTATTGAATAACTAATTTTTGTTAGCGACTATACTCGCGCGATTTTTGCTTTATAGTCATAATTTATTTAATAAGTAGTAGCATAAATAAAATAGATAAATATGAAAATAAAATTGTATAATTCCTTTATTTGCCATTAGGCCCTCACGGGCACGTTACAAGTCTTGCAGTCTTTACATCAGATCATATAGTATCTTATTAATTTTTCATAGCATTAACCTCTCTTTTTTTAATCTACCAACATTTCGAAAATGACCATTGGCGAAGAAGAAATGCCAAAAGAAACTTGCCAATATAGGTATTATTTCAAATCACCAATTTATATTACAATAAATATATGTGAGTGTACACGTGCTAAATCATTTCCAAAGATCACTGTCAGTCAGATAGCTTAACAACAGTCATTTGTCGCCAACAGCAGGGACCGACGGGTTAACGTGCCGTCCGATGCACGGAGAAGCTCGAGATAGACAAAACCATCTATAGACAGACTACGATCAACCTTGCTTAACCTGCGTGTTCAGTTAGTATGACACGCGCGACGACGCTATCTAAAATAAGTGCGAGTATTGCATGTAAACAATAATGTACAGGTGTGCTATCTATACGAAAATCACAATATAATAATATTAGGTGTTAAATTATGAAATTGCCAATTTGTACTGAAAAATTAAAACTCGTTTTATTTCTACGATGTAACATATATATTTAATCAAAATATTTACAATCAATATCTATACGTTGCTGTCATCTAAGCGAAAGTTTATAAACTTTGCGATATAACTTTGGGGATCTAGATTCGACAAACTGTGTGAAAGCATTTTGTACCGCCTCATGGGAAGAAAATTTTTTACCACGTAGAAAATTGTCCGAATCAGGAATAAAATGGTAATCAGTTGGAGCAATGTCTGCTGGCGAGTACGGAGGATAACGTATGGTTTCTAACTGCAGCTCCTGTATAGTAACAACGGTTTCTCGTGCTGTGTGAGGTCTTGTGTTATCATGGAGCAATAATGGTGAAGATCGATTCACGAGTCGGGGCTGTTTCACTACCAGTTTCGCAATCATTGTTCGAAGTTCGGTACAGTAAAGCTATAGTGAATATTGATCTGAGAAAGCTATAGTGAATAACGCCATGGAGAGACCATCGAACAGTTACCATTATTTTTTTATTGGTAAGCTTTGCTTTAGGGCACTGTTGCAGCGTATGACCTGGGGTCAGCCATTACATTTTTGGCTAACTGTTATCGTAAAGAATTCACTTTTCGTCACATGTATGACATGTGACGAAAAGTGAATTCAATCAAATATTCCTTCATTCCTGTACCGATTCAACAAGGCAACATAAATTTCAACACGCGATTCTTTCTGCAGATCACTCAACTCATGAGGCACCCATTTTACATATTTTTTTATCTTATTGATTTAATGCAAATGAGTCAATATTGTCGGTAAGGTGACGTTAAACTGCTAATTCCTGAGTAGTTTGACTCGGATCAGCTTCCACCTTCTCCTTCAATTCAGCGTTATTCGCCTGTGTGGGCGGTCTTCCACGTGGTTCGTTCTTCAAGTCGAAGTTTCTATTACGAAAGTTTTTGAACCAAAAACGCATGGTGCGATCATAAGCAGTCTCCTCTTCAAACGCAGCATTGATATTGCAAGCCGTTTCTGCCGCGTCAGTTCCACGTCGGAACTCGTATACAAAAATTACTCAGATGTTTGAAGTATCCATCTTTCCCGTCTAAACCAGCTAAACTGAATAAATAAAAACTACTGAATTTGAAAATCAAATGTTGCACATTTTTTATAAGAAAACCCTCATAAAGTTTCACTCGAAAATCTCACACCATGAAGGTTTAATGTCAATTCAAAGCATCTATTACTACAAAACATACTACTTATATTACATATATAACTATAATTCATACTTTAACCCCTATTATTTCTCAGCTTAGCCATTGTGCAAGCATCAACCAAAAAATAAGACACAGATTGTAACAGATTTGATAAAAGTTTACATGGCAATTGTACATAGGAAATTGGTATATAAACTTTCATCAAATCCGTTGTCATAAAAAATATTGCACTATAATAAAGTCCTCGGTCCTCTCTACCTGCCCCGCAAAGGAACTGGCGTGAAGATATACATACATAGATACATAAAGCCGCGGGCAGCAGTTAGAATACAATATACCTACCTACCTAATTACCCATGTCAAACTCAAATTACGGCGTCGCTTACTAATTTTAATGGGCTTCAGAACAAAAATACTATTCGTATATTAAGTCGTGTAACCATACACGCACAGAACAAATCAATGGTTACACGATAGTTTTCTTACCACCTACTACGAGTAAATAAAATAAACTAGTAGAACTATCGTTAATTATTACCTCCACTATATTAATTCAAGTAAAAATATTTTTATTGCATGTTTATGTATTCAATGTTTTGAATCTTTCCCATCTTCTAACGTAGCCGTACAATCCAAGTTCGATGTTGGGTATTTTAAATGCCACCTTCCTATCTCAGGTTGGACAATAGGTCTCTAATTCTTACAAGTTCGGTAACGCAGCAGTTAGTAACGATACTTTGACATCAACGCTCGTGGGTTTGACTCCCACATAGGACAAACCTTTGTGTGCATGAACATGTCTATTTGTCATGGTTTAGATGTTTTTAATAGACGTAGGGCACATTAAAACAAAGCTCCTTGGAGGATTGACGAGATCCTGAACTTGAACAATGTCACCATTAAGCTCCTAAGGAGTTGCTGTGTTAAAGGCAGAAGTGGAATCGCGCGAAACAACCAAAGGGGTTCCAAGATCGATCCTGGTTAGCCGCGACTTTTTATAAGATAAAATTTGTCTACTAATTTAAATATGGATTTCTTAGAAAATATCACATTTAGAAGACAACGTACGAGCTACACAGCAGACAAAATAGAACACGAAGAAAATAAATTACAAGATTCTATACTAGATGTCACTGTCAGTAGTTTACCAAACATGTCGTCGGACAACGAAACCAAGGATCAGATGATACAAGAATTATCTGAACAAATAGAAAAATTAAAGTCGGAACTTGCCGTGGCACACGAAGAAATAAAACGATTGACACTAGAAATTAATCAACTACAGAAAAACATACAAGAATTAAACTCTATACATGATACAAATAAATCTACACCGACAATAATCAGACAGAAAGAGTTTCGTAAGCGGATGCCAATCCCAAAACAAAACACCACACAAATTATTACACCAACAACAAACAAGCTAACAGAAGAACAAGTAAAAAGAAAAGCTTGTATCATAAGCACGAACAAAAACAACAGAATTTTATCAATAGCACAACATACATTAGAGAATTACCAAATATGTCACCATGTCACACCAAATTGCGGTATAAAAAAACTTATAGAGGGCCTAGATATGACACTAAAAAATTTCACTAAAGAAGATTTTTGCATTATATTAATTGGACATGAAGATTTTAGAAAAACGAATAACTATGTTGAATTAATTTTTTACTTACGAGAGACGTTACAAACTCTTACACACACAAATATAGTAATATGCTCCCCTGTTTATAAATGCAATGACTTTTCAACAATGTTTAATTGGAGAATTGAATCATTCAATAATTTACTTTACTTAGACATTTGCACACATAATTACGCTTTTTTGTTAGATTCAAACTTAGAGTTGTCATATGACAATGATATGTTTTCCAAATATGATGGTAGCTTAAATAATAAAGGCATGAAAAATGTGCTCCAAAATGTGCATCTTTTAATTATGGATATAGAAAATTTTAATAAACAAACTTACATTGAGTTAGATTCAAAAAACAACAGTGAACAATCAGATTTTTTTCTATTACAACAGGATCAACATCTTTCACCAGAATATTGCAGGCCTTCTAAATAAATCTGACTTACTTACCTTATATCTTAATGAACTGTCATGCAACGGAACAAATGTAGATGTGATTTGTATAACAGAACATTTTATTATGTCCGGACATGAAGAACTTTTAAACATTTCAAATTATTACCCTGCTGCCTTTTTCTCGAGAAAAAATAAAACCGTGGAGGATCCTGCATTTTGGTAAAAAAATGTCATGAATATAGAGAACTAAATGTTGCTAGATATTCAGTGGAAGGTATTATGGAATGTTGTGCAATAGAACTCATTAAACATAACCTAATTATAATTTGTTTGTACAGACCTCCAATAATAAGCAATTTAAATATATTTTATGAGAAATTAGATTTAATGTTACAAAGTGTCAGCACTGGTTCTGTTAAGGAAATCGTGCTTTGCGGGGATTTTAACATAGATATTTTAAAACGGACTAACATGGCTCTGGATTTTGAGTCTTTTCTTTTGGGTTATAACATAAAATTAGAATTGAAACAACCTACAAGATTGGCAAGTGGTACATGCATTGACAATTTTGCTCATAACTTGCAATACAAATGTAAAGCGGACGTGATGGATTTTGCACTTTCTGACCATACAGCTCAAATTTTAGAAATATCTGTTAAAAGGTCATGTATACTAAAATCCTGGCGTAAAAAAATACGAGATCTGTCATTGGAGAATATGAAGCGTTTTAAAGAATATTTGCAAAGCTTATCGTTTTCAGAACTGTACAATTTACATGAACCTGAAAAAGCCTATGACTATTTTATCGAACACTTTCGCATGCTTTATGATTTGTGCTTTCCATTTAAAGTTATAACGATGAAATCTTCCAACAAAAGAATTAAATGGATTTCAAGAGGCATACGAATTTGCACAAAAAAGAAGAGAAAACTCCTTTGGAAATATAGATTTTTTCCAACAATTAATAATAAACTAGCATTCAAAAACTACTCAAAAAAGTTAAAAAGAATAATACAACTTACACAAAAGGCTCAAAACAATTTCTACATAAATACATCTGATAACAAGTCAAAAGCAAGTTGGCAAATAATAAATAATTTACGGAAACCAAAAGAATACATACGAAAAATTACGCATGACAATAAAATAATAATAGATCCACAAGAAATAGCTAATTCATTCAACGACTATTTTATTGATCAAGTTGAACAATCATCTAAAAAAATACACAACAACAATATCGGTATTCCAAATCAGTCCCAGTCCATGTTTATGCCTCCAGTGCTACCTAATGATATACACAGAGCTATAAAATCTTAAAAAAACACGAAAAGTGTAGGCTATGACGGTATTGCCACTATTGTAATAAAGTATGTTCATGATTGTGTGGCAGACCATCTAAGCTATATATTGAATTTATGTATTAATCATGGCATATTTCCGCAGAATCTTAAACCTGTTGTTGTAAAGCCATCGCACAAAAAAGGTGACAAAGATGACTTAAAAAACTATAGACCAATAGCTTTATCTTCAGTATTTTCTAAAGTCTTCGAAAAGGTATTATATAACTTCATTTACAGTTATTTGGATAAATTTAAAATTTTATGTGAAGAACAAAAAGGATTCAGAAAGAACAGAACGATTAATATGGCAATTTATGATCTAATAGATACTGTAATGAAACATGTAGATGAAAAAATACCAATTTGTGCTATTTTTACGGATATGACAAAGGCGTTCGATTATGTGGATCACCAAAGACTTACGGAGAAATTATATGCTTATGGTATAAGAGGAAATGTGCTAAATCTTTTAAAATCTTATCTCAGTGGTCGCACACAATATGTTCAAATAAATAGACTCAGTTTAAAAACAAAGCATGAACACGAATACCTATCACAAGTCAGAGAAATAAAACATGGTGTACCCCAAGGTAGCATTCTCGGTCCATTGTTGTTTCTAATCTACATCAATGACTTGCCTAGACATACTCGACACAAGATGGTTTTATTTGCAGACGACAGCACTGCTGTAATTAAATGTAACAATTTAAATAATTATGAAAATGATATAAATAATGCTTTGAAAAATATTATTGGCTGGCTTGACATGAACAATTTAATAATTAATTTACCCAAAACTAAAATAATGAATTTTTGCCAAAGACGTAATATTCAGAACTTTAACATAAATTATAACGGTTATGAGTTGACAGAAGTTAAAGTAACAAAATTCCTTGGACTGCAAATTGACAGTCAACTTAACTGGAAATCGCAATCAGAAGATATATGTAAGAATTTAAGTAAATCAGCTTATGTTTTATATAACCTCACAAAAAAAGTCAACCGACAAACTGTTTTAATAGCATATCATGCCACTGTGAATTCTATTCTGAGGTATGGTCTAATTTTTTGGGGTAACTCAATTGAAAGAGAACGCATTTTTAAAGCTCAAAAAAGGTGTGTTAGATCTTTGTGTGGTCTTAAAAGTACTGATAGCTGCGTGCCTATGTTCAGATCTCTTAAATTATTAACACTGCCGTCGTTATATATATCAGAAATATGTATATTTGTAAAAACGAATCTATACCTATTTGTCAAAACTGCATCCATAAGAAAAGGACCAATACGGGCTCAGTACAAAAACACTCTTAAAGTTGGTGGGTATAATACTGCATTAATCCGAAAAAATGTTATCGGTATGGCACCCGTGCTTTACAACCAATTACCAGATTATTTAAAAGAACTGCCTTTGACATTATTTAAAAAAAAGTTATTTGAATTATTAGTTGACAAATGTTACTACAGTATCACAGAATTCTTAGATGACAAATTATGAGATTTTTTAATGTTAATGATTTTATGGGTTATTTTAAATTTTATATGATATTGTAAATTGAATGTTTATTATTTTGT
The DNA here is from genome assembly GCA_947507595.1 of Pyralis farinalis. NCBI lineage: Eukaryota > Metazoa > Arthropoda > Insecta > Lepidoptera > Pyralidae > Pyralis > Pyralis farinalis. The sequence continues at coordinate 25,238,385 of OX382272.1, read as the reverse complement.
AATTTTGCATGCTTTGTATTAAGCAAAATGTATATGGGACCTCTAATAATTATCAACATAATTGTCAATACCTACATTTTACGCAAATAAATATATTGATTGATTGATTGATTGATAACAATTCAAAAAAAAATTCAAAAAAATTCAAATGATACTTAATGTATAGCAAACGGTCGTAGCCTACGGTGATCGCTTTGCATCAGTTTGGGCCGTGTGCTTGTATGTCTCCCGGTGTTGTAAAAATCTGTAATATCTGAATTATTTTTGTTCCCATCATCCAACTTACATCTACGTACAGCAAGTTGAAAATGTGCAATAATAATTGGCAAAATTTGTTGCGTACCTAATTTTGTTTAATTAATCAACTTGGGATTAATAGATAAATGGGGATAAGAAGGTAAAAATCATTTACTCGCCATTAGGCCCTAGGATTTAAATAATGTGAGACGTATCTAAGTGCCCGTCACTTAGACACGTCTTACATTATTTAAATCAAATCATATTATATTTAATTATTCATAGCATTAATCTCTCTTTTTTAATCTACCAGCATTTCGGAAATGACCATTGACGAAGAATAAATGCCAAAAGAAACTTACGAATATAAATCTTTTTTCAAATCATCAATTTGTTTTACAATAAATATATGTGAGGGTACATATAGTGATATCAAGTGGTATAATTAAAGATATACATACGTGTGCTGAATGATTTCCAAACATCTTTGTCAGTCAGGTATTCATCGATTTAGTAATAACCCTTCTTACATAGAGAATTTTTGATGTGCTTTTGAACATATTGTCAGGCAAGGACAGAACTGTTATAGGTACAAGTAATTTATTATAGAATAGAATACAATTTAGAACAAAAGATCTATTAGTCTTAGCTAGCCGATGTACGCATACGCAATCTATCTCTGCTTCTAAGATTGTCACTAAATTTTGAATACGATTCTATATTTTTACGAGCATACATTATGTTCTCATAAATATACTGAGAGGTAACCGTGAGGATATTTATTTCTTTAAGTAGTTCACTAAGTGATTCCCTGGAGCCCGTGTTATAAATAGCGCGGATGACTCTCTTTTGTAATATAGAAATAGTTTCAATATCAGCCGCTTTTTCCAACAACAATATCATACGATATAATGCTATGAAAGTAGCTGAAATAGACAAAGCGCGCAGTCGCCACATCTGTCAATTGTCTAATTCTCCTAAATGCATATGCGGCAGAACTGAGCTTACTGGCCATATTTTTATATGGTGGCCCCACTGTAATTTGGAGTCTATTGTCCAAGAAATACAGTATCATCAATAACTTCTAGTACATTATTGTCAACCCAAGCCCACATATATGTTATTGTATTGTAATTTTACATCATATATATGACGTCATTATTATATGACACATTTATCCATTCATTAACCTCTTGATAAATCTCAATACGAAACATCCATTAATTAATTCATATAGTCTCGAATATCTAATGATTATTTTTACGGGCAAACTTCTTTGGTACTATTATGAATGATAAAAAACTTCTTATTTAAACTTCACTATACTAAAACTTCAAAATCATCTTCTAACTTACTCATGTAGTCCATCATTATTCACTAGGATCTTTTTAATACAAAATATTTTCTTATATTTCACATTGACTGACTGAGAAGAAATTCTGTAGGTTATATGAGCCTCTAGGGAAAATTGTTCATTGACGAGGGTAGAATGACACTAAAGATCGCCCATTTCTCTATTGAGTATAATTTTAGAAAGAAAGAATTGAGCAAAGGAAATGTTATTTAGTTCTCAATACGTTATTATACTAGAAACGTGGATCCTTATCATTAGGCTAATGAAAAGAAAGTTGAATGACAAACAGCATACGATGAAGAGAGTTATGCTTAAAGTATATATAAAGAATATAATCCGGAACAAAAAATCTTATTGAAGTGTGACCTAACCTAAGAATGGTCTGGTTTTTGCTGTGAGGCCGTAACGCTGAAATAAAGGTACTTTAAGTTACTTAAGGCTAATAATCATTAATGTTTAATGTCAATCTATCATAAAGACTTAATACTTAATAAAACTATAATAATCTTGCGCTCAACTTAGCACATGATACGACAATAAAGTATTCAATAATATAATGCCTATAATTCCGGAACTATTTTTTTTAGAGCGCAGTACCTATTATCATATTACACATAAAGTGTAGACTTCAAAAATAGTTTTACAGTCGGTAATGTTATTTCCGGCGACCTCCAAATTAAATTCCTTATTAAAAGCTCTACAATTTCATGTACTAAACTGCCTGTAATAATAGAATATCTGTTGAATTTCTTAAAAATGCCTGAAGTAAATTCCCTCTACCTCTGAGGGCCAGCTGGGGCCTAAAATGCTTCAAATATGTTTCTTTATTAATATGAACGTTACAACATAGTCAGCATTTTGTTTCACAAGACTAACGACGGCTTTTCTTTAGGAAACTGTTTTTTTAGGATTCCATATCCAAATGATACCAATGGAGCCCTATTATAAAAATTCTGTTGTCTGTCCATCGGTAGGTCACACGACTGTATTTTTTGAACCGTAATAGGTAGATACCTGATTCTTTTACGATGTGTGTGTCATAGTAATACATATCTTGAGCAGCTATAATAGAAACTAATATGAACCGCAAAATATTTGTTTAAGGATTTATGTACTTGCAATTATCACTTGCAGAAAACATCGTGAGGAAACCCAGAAAATATATTACGAAACACGTGTGACCGTACCCAAGAAGGATCTGATTTTCCTACAAGGCTGTGGAGGTCCGACAGCAGTCCATGAGACAGTCGTTCCATGTAAAAATCTGTATCCTCGCCAAATTCTGTGGCGGACCTCGTCAATACTAGTGGATAACGGTAAGAAAAAAAGTTTTTTTTTACAACTATTACAATAAAGATCTAATCTAATTAGGCTAATGAAAAGAAAGTTGAATGACAAACAGCATACGATGAAGAGAGTTATGCTTAAAGTATATATAAAGAATATAATCCGGAACAAAAAATCTTATTGAAGTGAGACCTAACCTAAGAATGGTCTGGTTTTGCCTCTGAGTTGTGGAAGTCTGATCGCAGTCACTCTATTTCAAAATAAGTATCAGCGCAAAATCCTTAGGCTTAGCTAGCGGGCCTGGTCAATCCTAATAGATTAAGACACGGGATAACGCCAAGAAGAAGATATACAATCCCGCGATTGGCGAATGGACAGAGAGATGAACAGAAAGTAGAGCATTAGTAATAGGGTACCATTAGCACCTTACAAAAGGTATGGACTTAAAATTGAAAACGTAAATATGCCACCAAAATTTTTAATTCGTCTTTTAGAGCATCACAATAACTTAAAGTTGAAAGAAACACTAATTGTTATCTTACTAATTGTTATAGGAATATAACTCTCGCGTAAACTCCTATATGAAATAATGCCGAATAGAGAATCCATCTCATAACCAGCCTTATTCCAATTAGAAGCAGCTTTGCCAGTATTATCTAGGATTACGAATTACTCGAAGTTTGAATGGTCGTATTTAAATATTTGATACCAAACGAGATCAGCTCGTAATCTGCGGATTTAATTTTTAACCAACTTCAAAGAGTAGGAGGTTTACAACACAATCCGCATTTTTTGAGTATTGGTTAAACGACATTTTAATTCATTACGAATATTTTTTTTTATATAAAGGAGTCCTTAGTCCTGTTTGTCACGTATAATTTGGTTACAGGATTTTTGCAACTTTATTTCTTAATGAGTACTTTAGATCTTTGATTTCTTTGTAATGAAACTTAATATTTATTAAGGTATAATAGTAAATTAAGATCTCACTGACAACGGCTTAAACTTAATCCCATATCCAATTTATTAAATTAACTACAAGTATGTACAAACCATTATTATCTAGTTGATTAATCTCTCATTACCCGCGGACCGCTTTTGCGTCACGAAATGTATGTATATAACGGGGTCTGACAGGTTCATTTTTCAACAAACAATTTTTACCTATCTATCTATATCTTTACTCCCTTCGGACTCGATCCTTATGCATCACTATCGCTTCTATAACATTCATATCTCTTTTTATGTACTTTCACCGGTCCACCACATACCAGGAATATCGCGGCATGTGAGACTTGGCCTTTCGAATTGTATATCTGTTTCCCCTTTTTTTCTCTTGCATTCTACTTACGTGTCCGAACCAACACAGCATACCTCTTCTTATACCGATTCTTCTTTCCGACTAAGAACCTTTCTTACATCTTCATCATTCTTTTTATATTTACAACTAGGTGATACCCGTGTTTTCGTTCATCTTCTCGATAATACGTACGAGTATTATACACCGAAATAAAGTTATTTAAACCAGTCGAACCCTTTTAGAGTTTTGCGAGACTAATGTGCGGTGACATAGTATGTATATTATATTTGTTTTTAATATTAATTGTACTATATCATATCATATAATCACTCGAAGGGCCTTTTAACCTCACAAATACATGTTTTATGGTTTAAAATAGACTATTTTCTGAAACCGTTGGTGAAAATGTGGAAAACAGAAATTCAGCTACCGACCTCAATAGATTTTCAGCGTTGCTATCCAGAATGCTGCTACGAGTATGAATGAAAAAATTGACCATTGAAATCCCGGCCAGTTTTCAGGTGCGGACCCAATATAAAAATAAAGGAAATCGCCGACTCATGAAAAAGAAGATATTGTATTAGTTATGCCTTAATAAATATGCCACGAAAGATAACATGGAGATAATGAAATTTGATATTGACTACTTTGTGTTTTCACCACTAATTATATGATGTTTAAAAGTACCGGCCGGCGCCCACCCCCTACCTTAGTACGTGCATGCCGTTACTGCCACATGACGGTAAATAGTTTATATCAAATTGCCTGTAGATTTGACATTCGCAAAATAACGCCTTAATCTATTAATTAGGTATTTAAACCTTAGTAGTTGTACAATGGAAAACAATAACCATTGATTTACAAGTCAAAACGGTCATCTGTAACATTTTTCGATCTATCTTTTTTTTTTATACAGCAATCGTGAAATCCAGAAAGCCTGCAATCCATGGAATATCGCTCGCGTATTGTCACTCACTCGCAGGAACGACAACCCTTCAGTGATTTGTCATTTGACTATCTTCTTTGCGTTGACGGTACTTCTCCATAAGATCTGCTTATGTACACTACTTTCCCTCCGCCAGAACATCAGCTTTCGCTTCGGAGCCCAAAATAATGTCTGTCTCCATATCACGTGGACTTTGTTATCAATTATCGCGAGACCATTGGCACGACTGTCGTTTCTTAGGACGTCAAGCCTTCTTGGACCTACTCCTTCTATCGTGACCCGGCGTGGATGTTCTGGCTAGATATTTCGTTCCCCATGTAACTTGTCTGCTATGTCAGAGACGTGAAGGCTACCACCAATACAAGAGTTCTTTACGCGATTCTTCCATGTCACTTCGTACATTCAACGCCTCATGTTCATCTCCATGACATGCAGCCAGCTGTGACGTCTCTCTGATCGGCGAAGCTCATTTGTTAATAATAAGAATGCACTATGTGCAGGTATGGTTGACTTTGATTCCAAAAATGGTTTATAACTGTGCCTACGTGCGGGCATTAAGAAACTATTAATTATATTATGTAGTAAGTATTATGAATACAGTGATTTCTTTTTCCTAATACTATCCCGTTTCTTAATTCATAAGGATTGGCGGAGTCCACTACCTAAACCTTAGGATTTGGCGAAGATACTGATTTTTACATAGAGCAACTGCCATCAGGCCTCCATAAAAACCAGAGGGAAAACGAGCCTTTCTTAGGTTAGGCCAATTTTTTTCGAAATATCATTTCTTGACCGTGCGTCCTCGATATTTTCCTCCATTGCCGATAAAGTAATATTTACAAATACGTAGATAAATTACGACCCAGTCAGTGGTACATGCCTGGATTCCAACCGGGGACAAGTTGGTCAATATACCCGTTTATATCCACTGGTCTATCACTGCTTACTATTAATACAATGTATACCCAACCCCTAGCATCAGGTGTAGAATTTACATTGCTTGATTTATTTATTACCTATTTCCATGTTCTGCAAAATGTTTTCATAACATTTTGCAGGCATTACAAAATCAGCTTTTTAACAATTCGTTTTGGTTACCATTTCTCAAAATGAAATCCCGCTTTGAGTACCGCTGACAGTTGCCAAAATAGTAAATGAAAACTGCACTGAAACGCGAAACAAAGTTTCCAAGCTGAAAGTGCAGGCTTTGCGGCGAACACACACAACTTATGTCTATGTTATGTTATCCTCACAAAGGAAGTCATTATTTTAAAATTATCTCCTCTTTGAATTTTCTAGTTTAAATAACATGTTTTAGTTATAATAATAAACCGCATTACTTTCATAATAATAATTTAAATGATTTTGAACACTTATGAGCACATGTTTGGTCACCGAAGAAAGTTAACTATCAATTTTCACGACACTTCCTGCCTTTTTTTATACCACTAAGGTGGCAATCAGGCATACGGCCTGCCTGATGGTAAATAGTCACCGTAGTCTATGGAGATTTGCAACACCAGGGGTGCCACCCGTGAGTTGCCTTCTATATTAGGTAATACGCCGGGAGGCTTACAAACCACATGTACGAGTACCATCTGACGTAAAGCGGATAATATATCTTATGAACGCTTACAATAATCACTAGCGCGATGCCTTAAAAACAACCAAGCCAAAACAAATAGACATGTTCATACGCATAAATATTTGTCCTGTATGGGTATCGAACACGAGTTTTGGTGTCAAAGCAGCGTTTCTAACCACTGCGCTACCTACCTACCTTAGCTCGTATTCTTTTTTTCACATAAAATATATTTTTTTGTGATGTAACTACAAATTTACGGTTTTCGAATTTTTCCTTTACTTGTGGTACATGACACCAAATTTCATGGTTCTAGGTCAACGGGAAGTACCCTAGGTTTTGATTCCCTTGTGAGTGTGAAAATATGCGTATGAACGAGGCATAAACAGCCATATATTTTGACTATATTGACTTAGAAGTTTGATTGTTCACTGTTCGAAGGAATTGCGGATCTGAGTATCTGATATTGCTGATTGAGCTTGATAGCTCCACTTGTCCTTAAGAAAAAGGATCTTAGCAGACGGACAGACAGAATACAAAGACATATGGGTTCCGTTTTTCCTTATGAGGTACGGAACTCTAAATAAAAAGAACTAGAACCGCCTATCACCCACTCGTTACCTTTAGTACACAAATTCAGGCGTCCGTAGATGCATGTAATCAGTATTATAGTCTACTTACTACCAGCAATAGGTCAGTGGTGCTAGTTCGCATGAACTAACTGGTGGCGAAGTTACACATAGTAATAAATAAAATTGCCTGTAAATTCGACGTCAAAATGACACCCAAAGCAAATATTTTTATAAGTATATTTTGTGAGTGCTATAGCGTAATTCTAAGACGTGACTGTACTGTGATTGTTTAGATCTAGGTTCAAGATTTCTCTAGAATGAATGCATCTCATCTAAATGAATACTGAATACACAGACTGTTCTCGTTTTATTAAAAAATACCTAAAAGTTCCCTTAATTAATCACGGTCGTAGCCAAAGATTGTTGATCATTTTAATTAGCACTTGGAAAAAATTCACCAGCACTCTCTATCTAAACAATTTGTAACCGAGTAGAATATTGATTTTTGTGTACTTTGCACATTGACATAATAATAAATGTCTCACGGTATTGCCGATAGATAGGTAGATGGCGCTATATTTAAAAATATATAATATTTGATGTATTTTATCGATAGTTCGATCCTGTTTTTAATAATTACGACTACTGTCATACATTGCAATAAACAACATGACAGTTGCTACTTGAATGACGCTTTTAATTTGATTCCAAAAACCCTTCACATTTCACATTTCAACAATCTCTGAGCATACATCATCGCCCAGTACTTGCTCTCGCAAAATGAATCTTGGAAGTTCCTAGGAACGTTATCAGCTGAGTTAATAACGCGGCGATATTTTTATGATGTAAATCATCTTGTCCGAAATACCTTAATGCCTGAAGATGAAGATATAGAACTAAAAGCGTGCTTGTCGCGATACTTGCCAATCCAATGGATCGCAATTCTGACCCGAAAGGGTACTGATATGCTGGTCAGGGCATCCCCTGGAAGCGACGCACAATGAGGGTGCTCCCGACGCTGCGAATATAGATACAAGTATCAACTAAACAATAATACTGAAGAGTGATGAATCTTCGAATCTCGATTGATTGAAAAGAGATCCTAATTAATTTGTGAGTAAAATTTCCTTTTTTTTATGTCAAAGCATAGGACCCACCCAATTTAAAGTGATACAGTACCACATGCGTACTTGCAACACAGAAAGTATTGTTTGCGCGTTGCCACCTATGCTGCTAAAACAGTAATATCAGGAGCTTACACTACAACCCTCAAGGAGTTGTTACTTGGCTGCAGTTTTCTGTGAGGTAAATTCCGCCCGTTGTGAGTGCGAATATAGGCGCATGGGGCAGTGGTGTCTACAACCTGCCACTCAGCATCAATCTAGACGGGACAGGGAGAGCTGATCGTTGTATAGGAATGTAAGAGGTGGATTGAAAGATACGAGTAAGATGAATTAACTTATACATCTAATTAATGATAGACGTTTAGATGCTTTATATGTAACCGAGACTAATCGAAAGCCCCCCCACCCCACCCCAGCTCGGTTGTTAAACATGTCAATTTAAAAACATTAAGCTATTCCATTAAAATCATACTTAGATATTTTATTAAGCTAGGAAAGGACAAATGTTTGTAGAGTCTATCTAATAGCAAATTTGCTATCACACTAGTGTAAATCTGTGTAGTTAACTATCTACACAAATTTCCGGGGCTTGCAATTTGGTTATAAAGGTAGGATGCAAAACAGCCGAACTGGGTATGTAACCTCCACCTCACAGAAAATAAATAACAATCTTAGTTCTTTTGTTTGTTTAAGTAAGTATGGTTACCAGTATCCCAAAAGTACACAAACTGGGTTTAGTTTTAAAAATTAAATTGATGCACATTATATTTATCTTATCTAGATTTAACTTATTCAATTCAGTTCTATTGATAGACTTGCTGTTACTGCACTCACTGCTAAAAACTATGATAAAATAATTAATATGTTATACACATATATGTCTCTATGTATGCATATGTAAGAAAGAAGAAAGAAAGAAAATATTTATTTGGACGTAATTTTTTATTTACACTATACACACAATAAACAATATGCAATAAGTAGTGAAGCAATAATAGTGCTGTGTGACGTCACAAATAGGTTCTATCTCAGCATATTGCCGTGTCAATTCATGACCCGGCGCTGATTTTCAGATAAGACCTGTCTGTGATACCACGGACAGAACAAGCAAGCACTAAGCAAACAAAAATCCACAAACACAATTAATTACTTTTGGCTAAACCTCGTATCCAGAAACTCAAAAATAAAATAAAACTATAATATACGTTCACTCTTCTAGTCTGTCGTTCATTCAATTCATACACCCATTTTACTAAGTAATAACACCAGACAAACAAAACTTACTAATATAAATATATTATACAATACACAGTAACTATTAATCCTATTGAAAGTCACAACAACGACTTCTCAGTGTTATATTAATACATATAGTGAACTGATACAGTGAACTGATGTAGATGTATGTATATGAAAATTACTGCGTCTACGTATATATGAACATAAATATCTCCCTTTATTATTTTTTTCCCTAAGTATATTCATAATTTGTGCTGCATCCCGTACCTATTTGTACTTTTTCCTAAGGTTGCCTGGAAAAGATCGCTATGCGATGCCTTTTGTACTTAAAGTTTAAGTAACTAATGATTATTCTTCTTCTTATTAGCGTTATCCAGTTTCCTAATGGAGTGGGATTGGTGTGGTCCGCTACCTAAGCTTTAAGAATTTGGTAAAAAATTATATAATATTTTACATAGAGCGACTGCCGTTAGACCTCCACAACCTGAAGGGAAAAACAAATCTTTCTTGTTTGAGTCACACGTCTTTCCAAATATAATTTATTGGACTTTCGTGTTTCCGCGCGATGTTTTTGTTCACCGTTGATCAACTGATAATTCGAAATATGTACATAATTCCTAAAACACGAATTTAGTGGTAGGTACATGCCAATATTCAAACCGGGGACCAAATGGTCAATAGACTGGTTCTTTATCCACTGGGTTATCACTACCGGGGTGCAATAAAGAGTAATTTAAGCTCCTAAGAGCAGAGGTAGTATTAAATCAGCCGGTCGTATGTCTCTGCAGACGTTGTATAAATAAGAAGCAAGCGAGAAGTATAGTCACATCTAGGCACACTATATCATGAATTTGCAAGAACCAGGAAACTTCGAAGACCAGCCGACGTCTTCGAAGTTTCTTGGACCTGCGAGTTTCCTCGCGATATTTTCGTTCACAGCCGATCAAATGATAATTAGAAATATTATTCCCTAAACATGAATTTCAAGGTATATGCCAAGATTCGAACTGGAGACTAGTTGGTAAATGGGCTGGTACTTTATCCACTGGTCTGTCACTGCTAAAAAAAAAAAGATAAAAATCTTAATTTGTCATTGGGCCCTCGCGGGCACTTAGACACGTCTTACTTTTTTTTAAATATAATCTTATTGTATCTTGTTTAATTCTCTTATGTTACTCTTTTCCTTTTTTTTAATCTACTAACATTTCGGAAATGACCATTGGCGAAAAAGAAATACCGAAAGAAACTTGCCAATATAGGTCTCTTTTAAAATTACAAAAAAAATATGTAATAATGCTGTGGTGCTTTTATTAAATAAAAAAATATGTAATAATGCTGTGGTGCTTATTGTATTGAATTGTAAGCTCCTAAGAGCACGGGTAGCGGCCGGCCGTATGTCTATGTCTCCCAAAATATAAATAAAAAGCATGCGAGAAGTATAGTCACATCTAGGCACACTATATCTTAATTTGCAAGAATCAGGAAACTTCCAAGACGTCGGCTGGTCAGTCTAGCTGTAAACTGCTGACGGCAGGAGGACTGAACACCAATTAACATCGCCCCGACTCTTGGCAACTACTATTAATACAGTTTTTAATTGAAAAACTTCCCCGGTATTGAGATTTTGTATTAAACATCAAACTTGTTCAAACTTTTTCTTATGTAAATTGATCGTGGAGTAAATGAGAAAGTAGATGAGTTGAGTTTAAAATTCTTGGGGAAATGTTTAAATTTAAATAATGTTAATCATTATCACAATTTTAACAGAAGGTGATGTCAGGAGCCGCGACAGAGACGAAACGGGCGAGCGTGCATGAGAAGAGCTGTGAATGTTAAAGAAGCGAGTGAGGTGCGTTAGGGCTGAATCATGTGGCGCTCAGTTCTCTCTGTTTTTCTCTGATTTAGCATTATAGATAGATAGATCGTCAGCCTATTTCCCACCCATCACCTAGTTCCTAGTTAGTATGCTAGTTTTTCTTATTGTTAAGTAGACAGAATCATACCCTTACTTTTCGCTCAAACTATAAAATAACCGTAAAATCTCCAGCGATTTATTGATGATTGTAAATTATTTTTTTAGTTTAGATTATGATTTTATATAGTCAATAGACTCATGTGTTTGCGGAAGTCAATTTTACAGGCAATTTGGTCTCTTGTTTATACAACGTCGGGAGGCATAATTTGACCTGATGTAAAGCGGTTACCGAAGCCTATGAACGCTGGCTACGCATCAGTCGCGCGATGCTATCTATACTGCTAATACAGCAACTGCTTAGGAGCTTACTGGTGGTTTAAGAGACGTGGGACGCATCTAAGCAGCCCGAATAGGGAAGTACCTTCACCTTACAGAAAACTTCAGCCAAATAACAAATCCCTTAAGGACCGTTGTGTTCCAGCGAGTGAGTGAGGTTAAAAGGAAACCCCCTTAGTTGCTGTATTATCAGCAGTAATGGTAACGCGCGAGTGATACTTCATGTAAAAAAACGTTCTGTATTGCGTTATGGGGTACGGAAAGTGCTTAAGAAGAGGCGGTCCTAGTTTGCCCCTTGCTTAATCATAAAAACCCTTAGATGTATAAAAACATAATGAAGAACATCATCGTGGAATATTTATTAACAATTGACCAAGACGTGCTACACCACGAAACCAATACTCAGTTCAATTTCCCCGCGAAATTATGTGTGAATAAGTTACTAGTAGCAAATAAACCGAGATAATTCCATCCATAATAGACAAGGCGATTTGGCGTGGAACAATTTTTTTTTATGCAACGTCGGGAGACATGCATACAGTCCACCTGATGTAAAGCGGTTACTATGAATGCTTGCACCGCATTAAGTATCACTCGTGCGATACCACCTCTGCTGCTAACACAGCTACTCCTTCGTAGTTCACTGGTGATCTAGCTCACTCACAGGAACACAATAACCAATAATAAATAATTAATTAAATAAATAATTAACATAATAACCCTCTAGGGAGTTGTTATTTGGCTGCGGTTTTCTATGAGATGAAGGTAGTTCTCCAGACGGACTGCTTTGTTACGGCCTATCTATTTTAAAAACACCTAGATGAAGATAAACAGACATGTTCATGTGTTACGTATCGGAACTCCACGAGTATCGCCGGTCAGCGTTTACGTAAATGCCGCGCTTCGTGGAAACCGCGCGATGTCGGCAACGATGCAGGTGCAGCGAGACCACCCAAGATACCGCGTCTTCGAGATCGCATCGACTTAATTTTAAGTTCACTTTTGTTTCTTACATCGAGCAATTGTCACGTATATTAGATTATAATTTTAATTAATTAAATATATTTTAAAAATTGATTTTTTTTGCATCCTCCGGCCGCAGCCTACGTATTTGGCGCAGTCGATAGGATAGTTGTAAAATAGAGTCAGTGAATAGATCACGGCGGGCAGCTATTTGTAACCTACGAGAGCTACGGTCCAGAGGAGTATCCAGAAATCGATACAGCAGAGAAATCAAACATGCTTATGTAAGTACCTAGATCTATCTAGAGTTGCTTCCTTTTCTTTTTTAAGTGTTCCTTTAAGTCATTCAAGATTTTCCATCCCAGGCAATCGCGAACCCCTAGCGTAGGTGTAATTCATAAGTTAGATACAAATAGAAATTTAGATATAATTGAGGAGGAGATTGTAGCCCCATCTAAAAAGATGGCTGATGCACCTATAGATCAGATTTATAAGGCGCTCCGGTTAGTGCCCGAGTTCGATGGTAATTCTAATATATTAACGCGATTCGTAAATTTGTGTGATCAATTAGTAAAGCAATATGTGAAAAATACACCGGGCCATGAACACAGTAATCTTTCTCTTATTAACGGCATACTGAATAAAATAACAGGTCCTGCAGGTCGCACTATAAACTCTAACGGCATCCCGGAAACCTGGAAAGCGATTCGTAATACACTTATTAACAACTTCGCCGATCAGCGTGACGAGACCTCGCTTTATAATGATTTATCCCTTCTTACCCAGGGTTCAGGTACCCCGCAGGAATTTTACGAACAGTGCCAGAATTTATTTAGTATAATTATGACATATATCAGCCTGCATGAAACCGTACCAAGTACTGTAGAGGCTAAGCGTAGCCTATACAGAAAATTAACTTTGCAATCATACTTGCGCGGTTTGCGTGATCCACTAGGTTCTCGTATTCGGTGCATGCGGCCTGATACTATTGAACAGGCTTTAGAATTTGTGCACGAAGAGATGAACACTCTTTACCTGCAGCAGCGGAATGATCGCTTTCCTGACAGGAAGTCGCTGTCCACGTCTTCATTTAATCAACCTAAATTCTCTTACAGCCCTGTACCGCCCCCTAAACCTTTTAATTTTGGGCAACCTAAGCCATTCAATATGTTGTCAACACCACATAACATGACAGGCCCATTCAGACCGTTCTTTACACAGCCACAAAGACCGATACCGCTTTGGAAACCCCAAATACCTCATAATGTTGGTCCCAGTCGTACTCAACAAATATTTGCGGCTCACCCACCTGGCTATAGGCCCCAAAGTAGCATTTTTAGGATGCCACAAACTAACCCACAATTTCAATCCAATAACGCGAACTCTAGACCCCAACCAATGAGTGGTGTTAGTCACTACGTAGCCAAGACTCTCCCGGTACGCACACCTCACGATTGGACTAAATTTGTAAATCCACCACCCTCAAATTATTTTAAGACTAGGGAATTAAATTTTAACGAGTTGTATGACCGAAACCCATACGACCCCTACTACGACTATTACGGTGATACTTACCAACAAGATTATGACTGTTCAGACCTTGCATATGGTATGATATACGAACAACCATCGTACCAACCAGAGTATGTTCCCGTTACGGTAGAGGAAGCTCAGGAGAAGGCTCTTACTTCAGAAAATGAGGATTTTCCGACCCCTTCAAAATTAGACAAACCAAAATAGAGATTAACTTACAAACACAACGACAATTACCCTATGTACAAATCTTAAATCCACCTTTAAAATTACTTATTGATACTGGTGCCAACCAATCTTTTATTAGCCCCGATGCTGTAGATAATTTTTTCCCTAACATACCATGTAATTACGATCCTTTTGAAGTCACTAATATTCATGCTACCACCCGTAATGATTATTCCATAACCATACCATGCTTTTCGGAATTTAATGAAAAGAAAGACATTACCTTATTCATATATAAATTTCACGAGTATTTCGACGGACTGATAGGTTACGACTTATTGGAGCTCTTATAACTCTAAAACATTAGATAATATTGTAAAGAATCAAAATAAGATCAATGCGGTTTTAAACTCAATTATGGAAAGCGACACAGAAAGAGAAACGGACTTAGTTAAGTATGCCCATCTGGCGCAATTCTTGCTAATATTAAGAGATAACGTAGAGGATCTATCTACGGAGTTAGTTAAGTTAGAATCTACTTTAGCTTTTATTCGTGCATCGAGCACTCCTCATTCGGTAATTAGTATAGATGAAGTTAGTAATATACTTAGTAAAATAAGAAACTTATATTCAAAAAACGAAATCATAGACGTAGAGTATAGAGACTTCTACGACATAATTAAATTAGGTTACTTCCATACGAATCAACGTATTATAGTAGTAATTAAGGTACCGATTGCCTATCCTTCCCCTTACGACCTGTATAAATTATCCATTATACCTAACAAAAATCATAAAATCCTTATACCAACCTTACCTTATATAGCAATTTCTGGAAAAGATTATGCGTACATAGAGACAGAATGTCCGAAGGTTAACTCATTGTTCCTCTGCCAAGCCACCTCTAACTACAGAATCCGAGATGAGCCAGATTGTATTCAACATCTAATAATTAAACAAGAACTCCATCAATCCTGCAAACTCACTTCAGTCATTATGAAAAGGGAAGCTCTCGAGCAACTTGATGATAAGCACTACACTATGTGCTTTCCCACACCTACTAAAATCAAGACATCTTGCGGTCAAGAACAATATACAACTCTACAAGGAAGTTTCCTTGCTATCATACCATTCAACTGTTATATGAAAACGCCAGAATTTACCATAGTTAATACAAATGAACATATAAAAGGTCACGTTATAAAAATCATGGAGATGCCTCCGTATAACGAATCGAGGCTCCAGAAACATCCATCCATCATTCTAGACTCTATTAATCTAGAGAATCTGCACGCTGCGAATACCAAAATATCAATTCAGGCTCCAGTGCAATTGAGTAGTGCTATTGAATCGTCTTTATATCATACTACGATTCCCATTTATATGATACTATTGGGTGCAACCGTAGTACTTATAGCCTTCATAGCTAATCGTCGGCTTCGCATGCAGTACACACGAAATGCGAATGACGCTATTGAAGTTAAGAAACGTGAACCTCATCTCATGTATGCCGGACCTGAGTCAAGACCTGTCGATCCCAGCGATATAAGAGTAGACCATCGAAACATCGCAGCAACTATTTCAAACAAGCTTGTCGAATAGTTGCTGAGCTACGGGGGGAGGTGTTACGTATCGGAACTCCACGAGTATCGCCGGTCAGCGTTTACGTAAATGCCGCGCTTCGTGGAAACCGCGCGATGTCGGCAACGATGCAGGTGCAGCGAGACCACCCAAGATACCGCGTCTTCGAGATCGCATCGACTTAATTTTAAGTTCACTTTTGTTTCTTACATCGAGCAATTGTCACGTATATTAGATTATAATTTTAATTAATTAAATATATTTTAAAAATTGATTTTTTTTGCATCCTCCGGCCGCAGCCTACGTATTTCATGCACACAAATGTTAGTCCTGTGTGGGAATCGAACACACGAACGTGATACGTGAACCCCTACGAAATGATCCTAGTGCTTGTTTGCGGGCTTAGTGATTTTAAAATACATAAGGACAATCCATAACACGACAATTATAATAATACAGAAGAACTTTTACTAAGAAGAGTCCCGCGAGTCTACAACATACGTTACCATCCACATATACGTTACCATATAAAAACTCGGACGTTTACTATATAATATTTCTTTTATTCAAACTATTGAACTAATAGAAATAGAGTAGACCTAGGATGTTAAACAATTTAATTAAAAAAAACATTTATCAGTACAAGTCATTTAAAATCCTCTAATTATTGTCTTTTCTTACTTTTTAAAGGACTCTTAAATTGAAAAGAGGAATATAATGTAACTGTAAGCATGACTCATGATGGAAATTTTAAATAAGCATTTTCTTTTCTTTTCTGAGACTTTTTTAAATACATATTTATATACTATCATGTAAAGAGCAGACAGTCATAATTGCCTCTTACTACTTCGGGTACATATCCTAGTCTGATCATAAGTTCTGTTACAAATGAATATGCATTTGTAAGGAGGAAGTTAAGTCAAAACACAAACGGTAATAGTAGACGTTTATTTACTATCAGTGAGTATATAATAATCTAGATTTGAAATTCGATTCGGTAGCATAGGACCCCTGAAGCGTTGGCGTACATAATATACTATTCAATCTTTTCGCCCAAGAGAAGCAGTCGGTGTAGGCACCCGTGAGTACGCGCACTCGTAAATCTACAACTCAACCTGTGCGACGAGAAGTCGAAATTACAAAAGAAGGACTAACCCACACCAAGTGTGCGTTAGTCATTCTTCTGAGGCGGCACCCTCCGGACATGATGGGAGGGAGGTGGTGAATCCTCATGGATACACTTTCGGAAGGCCAAATGTCAGAGCCCTACTGATTAAACACCACCATGGGACTTCCTTTAGTCGGGATGTTTTAAAGCCTTCATCTGAAGCGATCGCCCCAGGGTAACGGGACGACGCAAACAATATTAAAACATAACTGGGGAGGTCATTATTTGCATTAACTTATAACTAATCTGTAATCTGTCAGCACCATCTAGTGTTCAGTTGTGGTAATGCGGAATATTATATTATTATATCAATCTATATATTTATATTATGTAGATTGATGGCTGCTACACATTGTTTTTTATGAAGTAATGTAATCTTAATAAAACCTATATGTATAATTTATGGAAGTCACAGCAGAAAATAAGAAAATGATTCTATTCGAAATGACCACCTTCGGCTTTGACAGACATTTAAACTAAGCCATGCGGCCACGAATCTATGGATTTACGCACTGTTTCCATGGGAAATTTAGCCACCGCTTGCTCCAGGGATTTCCTAAGAGACACAATGTTGGCGTGTCGTCTCGAGCAAGCTATGTCCTCTAAAACTGACCATAATTTGTATTCTAAGGGGTTGAGATCTGGGCTAGACGAGGGCCTAGAAGCACAGACATTTTTTACATTTTTTATTGATCGTATTCTAGATATAATATGCATAATATTCATTCAAACAATACCACACACAATGTTATTCTGATTTTCCTAAAATGGTACATTATAAAAATATAAAAGTAAATTTATTTCCATCATTTTGCTATTTATGACGCCTCAAAACGCAATCTTTTTATTCGCTTTCCTCTCGCTCGAACTTGTAAAAATACTTAATAATTTTTGAAGACTAGCCCTTGGCGTACTCCATAACAACTCGAATAACACGTCTATGTTACTCACCGTTGCTATAAATGTATAATTTTGGGTTCATCCGGCCCCTCCCCCGGGAGCCCGGTAAGTAATTCTTTGTGTAGCGAGCTCTCTTATCCCTGTTCAAATGTACTACATCGCAATCATTTGTTAATGTAGAAATATGATACGAAATGGTTTTTAGGAATTTTCGTACTTGTTGTAGGCGCCTACGCGCTTAAAATGCCCGAGAGAACTTTAACATTCTCAAAGAGTGAAAATTATTATCTGTATTTATTTCAAAATTTAGTTATTTTTCATAAACTTTTATTTTGAATTTTTAATGTTAAAATCTTAACTATGCATTTTTTTTTATTTTTATCCTTCTGTTTTTTTGTCTGCCCTAATCTTTGCAATTGATAAATACATTGTGATGAAACTTTCATTGGTAGACAAAGAAATCTTTAGTGAATAATGTAGGGAAGTTCTCTATTGTAAATAGTTAAGGCTTCCGTGAAAACGGCTTAATACATTTGCACCTACAAATGTATTTTTGCTATTACGATATTAAAACAATGTAAACTGCCCGTCATAAAAATGTATTCCAGGAGATTTTGCAATATCCGGCAAATAAAACTTTCATTTTTGTTTTTTTTTTCTGTAATCAGAAGATGAAACTTATCTTTTTTCTAAATTTCATAAATATTAAAATATTTTTTATTATTATTTAGAGGCTGCCAGCTTAGACGGCATTTGAAGAATCGGGCCTTGTGGTTGCCAAGGTAGAGCCTACTCAAGGGTTCGTGTAAATAAGTATCCAGTCTCTCGTGCAGCTGCATAAAAGTAATTATTAATGAGTGGCTATGGCTGTGGTTTGAACTCGAAATCGTGCTATGGTTACTTTCATGGAATCAGTGAGTGCATTTCGATACAAAAATACATCAAACATCATTTACAAATAGAAATGAACATTATCTTTAGTTTGTATTTACTCGGTAATTTAATCGGTACGCGAATGTAATCGCTAGTCTGTTTTATAAGGCATACTTATTATTTTTTATATGCTTGTGTGTAATTTGTTTGTACTGAGAATTTGAAAACCGATTTTCAAATTCTCAGTACAAACAAATTGAAATAAATTTATCAGTGTAATATGTTATTTTATTTTGTAATAACCCAAAGGACGTAACCGTGGTATGTAATTGTTATTATTTAAGAGTTGCAGGTAGCGGTCTGTAGATGATCGTCTAGTTTATTTCTTTATTATGTATTTGAAAGATTAAACACGCAAGATTGAAACAATAAGAGCTGCTCGTCCAACTTCATTAATTAGTATGACAGGAGATTTGTATATTGGTATCGATAGGTATTCACAGTTCCCAGAATGTAGGCCCAGAACTCTTTACTGCTCAAGTCTATCATCAGGTCAATGCCTGGCAAGCCTCAATTCAGCGAAATATTTGTCGCTTATACTGGCCAGTATAAATGTATTCTCCCCGCCGGCCAATTCAAGTCGCGATCGGTATAATAACTGCTATTATTATACCTATCACGTATTATGAGATGGGAGCCGATAGGTACTCGTCTATGTGCGTACCTCTGATATGTGGATTTTATGTATATAGGCTTAGAACGTGATCACGGGCCCGTCTTATGTTAATAGGGCTCTCCCCTTGTAGTGGTGTGTTAGTACCACGAGGCGATATCCACTTATGTTCGTTATTTGATCCAAGTAAACCGTTCTGGCCGTAGTTGACCTTGTAGATGAAAATAAAATACTCGGGCTGTCGCCAGTTATTACCCCCTTGGGTTGATCGATAACACGGGCTATCGACCTGAATTCATGACATGCACTTACTAAAATTGTATGATACCATGTCGACTATCCAGAGTTTTGATCGTCATATACTGACGATCGAAACCTTGGACCGATCGATGTTAAATGGAAAAAGGAACGCTTCGGCCACCTGCTCATGAGATATTAGCAAATTCTCCTAAAATATAGTACTAATCGGCCAATATGTCACCCCCTTAGCCTCAGCCTACCCCCAGGAACGGTCCTGGAATCAGCTTACACCCGAAGCGCCCAGCATCTAAATCAACTTCAATTGTGTACAAGATTTTACATAACCTTGTTAATTCCTCTACTAATAAAATTACGCGAGCTCGATGAAATTACTGTGGACCGCAGCGTAGCTACACGTGTAGGCCTTTGTCAGAAACAAAACTCCAACAACATTGAAACCACAGCTCACTCGTCTCGTCCAGTTGCCTCCTTAAATCATATACATTGAAGACACAGGAAATCAAATAAATACACTCTTAATAGCTAAACTTATCTTGGCAGGTTAGTGTAATTGCACTAAGCTGCTTTTGGAGCGCGACGACACGCAGTCTCCCATCAAACCCGCCGCTGGCTTCGCGCGGCGACAGGCAGTCTCCCGCCAGACTTGTGCGCGATGCTCGGCGACTCTCGACACTCCCGCGCGTCAACGAGCGTCGATTTCGCGACTATCCGATCTTTGCTCGATTTAAGATTCTAATTTGTTATTATTAAGACACATATCGAAATCACTCCAAAATTTGTATCTAAAAGCTCTGCGGACGACGTGAGCACACCGTGACTTCCAACCGAAAGCCCTGCCACTCACGACATTGCTTCAACCGTCAAAAAAACAAAACCCCACCTCGCCCCCAAGCTAATGGTCTTAAGTTCCGTTCCCACGACTCGACGGCTGGACACATCTTGTGTATCCATAAACTTTCTAATAACTCTGTCTCGGCCACCGCTTTCAATGGTGCGCCCTAAACGGTCCGAATCCTTTATTTCGTATACGTACAAATTGTCTCCAATTGCAAACAATTCATTGTTTAAAGGCGGCCGCGGCTCCAATCGGTCGTAGTAAAATAAATATTTATTTTAACTTACATTTTAACTACAATACCAGTTGCCATGCAAAGCCATTTTTTAAATATTATTGTCCGAACAATGCTTACCATCTCCATTGTACCTTTTCTTTAAAATAACACCACGTTCATGCGCCCTTCCCACATTGCCTATATTTTATATAACATGCTTCTAAATATATTATTATGCGATTAGTGCTCCTTGCCCGATAACGTGACGGAATTAAATAAGTCTTCTCAAGATATGCCTGAGATGACCTAACAACCCCTCGAGTAAGATTAAGTTCATCAACAGTCACTATAAACTCCATAAGTAGCAAATCTATCCATAGGCTACCATTACCGGTGCATCGTTACAGAACCTTCCCCAGATTTTGTGAGTTGGTGTCTCTGATGCTCACTCGGCAAAATCTTAGTCCCACGTGTATCCCTTCTATTTCCCGCACCTCTCTCCGAACCAGCTCTTAGTGTCACACTCCGACCTCAACCGCTCGTTAGTCCTATTTGTTTATATCATCGTTGCTCTTTGTTACAATAACTCCTAACCATCGCACTTATTTATTTACTTTACACCTATTGTTCCGCTCATTTATTTACTTCCTTACTTAATATCGTCGTTTCCTTCTTTCGCATAAAATATCTGGCTAAATTCACCGCATTATAATTTCCAACAATCTTATTCGATTCCGGTTCCGTCAGACTATAACAGTTTTGATATGGTACATCCACTTTTTGTTTTGTTTGTGAAACGGTCCCTTATATAATAAGGAGAATTTTCGTGTTATCTTATGTTCTTTGTCCGAGCGTACAAAGGTTTTTCAACTTTACATAATCACCTATTCTGTAAGTGACTAACCTATGTTTACTGTCAAATTGACGTTTTCTGTACATACTTGACTTTTCCGCGGTCTTCACTGCTTTCTCGTGATTAATTTGTGGTTCGTTAGCTAGGTATCGCTTCGTCCACTCATCACCTAATACACAGTCAATAGTTAACAGATCCTGTCTTCCAAATGCTAGTTTATTGGGCGCGATTCCCGTAGAACTATGTGTAACGTTATTATAATACCTTTCTACATCGACTAACATATTCACCCAGCTTCTGTAGGACTTGAAGCAGTATGTCCTGATCATTCTCCCTAACTCACGATTGACTCTTTCCACGCTATTCGAATTTGGGCAATACACTGATGTGTGCGTCACCTTTATATCTAAATTACGCAAACTTTCAATCCACGTCTTTGAAATGAACTGTGGCCCTCGGTCGGTGATTATCGTTCCGATAGGTATTTCCTTCTGAAACCGTTTAGCGCACGTAAGCACGCTACGTCCACTCGCGGACCTTAATGGATACAACCTTATGACCTTACTGTACACGTCCTGCATAACGTATATAAACTTGTAGCCAAACTTACCCGAAGGTAACGGCCCATACAAATCCGCGAACACCTTTTCTCCTAACGCTATAGCTGAAACTGGCTGGCACGGACCTATTGTTACTAACGCTGGGTTTCGTTTTTTTTTTTTTTTTTTTTTTGACATATGTCGCATGTACGGATTACGTCACGCACTATCTTGCTCATATTAGGAAAATAATAATTCGTTCTTAAAATAGGCATTATTTTATATTGTCCAAAATGACCTATTTCCTCATGTATATGAGGTATTAATTCCTCCTGTAGTAAATTTGGTATGGCTAATAGGGTTGTTCCTGCTTAGGTACGCTAAAGTACAATGTTTTCCCGATTAATTTGTAATACATAAATCTCTTTTTCTAACATCTGGACAAACCTTCCCCCGACCTAAGCAGTCCTTGATATGTTTTAACTTCGAATCGTCGTTTTGTAACTCAGCAATCTGTCTAAATTTTTGTAGTATCGTGCCGCGGCTAGACGTCTTAGACCAGTATATGTGTGGCTGCGTTGTCATTAACCTTTCCCGGTTCGGCATCTCGTATGTGCCTGCTCAAGATATCCGATATAATATTATCACGCCCTGAATGAATTGCAATTCGTAGTCGAATTGCTCTAAATACATGACCTTTAAAGTGAGTCGCACCTAGTAACTAAACACCTCTCATAATTCAAACATTCATAGTCTGTACTCTGTCATAGAAATACATGGCGATTCAACTTAATTTTAAATGTCCTTATTGTTAACACAAAGCCTTCGTAGTCTTGTGCCAAGGGTAGCAAGGTAGAACTTTTGACTAGCAAAAAAAAATTGGGTTTGTCGAATGCTTTGTCAATAAACTATGAATCGTCATAGCACTTCGAGTGTCTCGACATGTGAGATCAATAATATTATTTTCACTATTACTATTTCCTAATACGAAAGCATTTTTTTTTTCTGTTTTGTTTCTTATGTATCTACCATAAATATCTCAATTATTCAACTTTAGATAGACATCATGTGAACTATAATATAGGTATTGCGTCCGATGCACCCCGTTAGATATAATTATAACAGTGTATGAATTTCAATTGTTGTATTGTAAGTACATGGTGTACCCTGTCAAATCAAACAACAAACTTTTCAAATCGTTGACATCAATCCCACTTCCTATAAATCATAATTCAGTAATGCACGTGGTGCATCCTGTCTATTATAATGTTGCGAATTTGTTTAATTCACAAACAAGATATTCACTAATTTTAACGGTTTTGGAATACAACAAATGCAAAGTAGGTATTGGCCTTCACATAGAACCGCGTCGAACGGATTACCACTGCCTACTCCACTATGGCTTTGGCGTGAAGTTGTAGATATATAAACTGGATGTATCCAGTTCAACAACTCGTCTGGATTTTCAAATCGCAAAATCACTATGTGTGTTATACTACGTCGAGAAGCGTACAAACATAGTATCCACCTGATGTAGTACGGGTACCGCAACCCATCAACGCCTGCGATATACTAAACGTCACTTGCGCGATATTTCCTACGCCGCCAACTCCTTGAGAGCTTACTGATATCCTTGCACACTCTCTGGAACACAACAACCTTCCAAGGAATTGTTATATATCTGCGGTACTCCGCGAGATAGAAGCACATCCCCGGACGTATTACCTTGTTATATCCAAACATCCAGATCAAACAACCAAACCTATCTATAAACACAGATGTTTACTTTGTGTGGGAATCGAACCCACGAACCCCTGTATTACATGATCAGCACTAACCACTATACCATAGGGATCGAGCACCACCCACTATACCATATGAATCATCCATAATACAAGTCAACTTCTATAAAATTTTAGGATTGTCTATGCTTTGGGGCCGGGTCTCACACAGATATCCGAACACAATAACCCTGAACACAATAACACGAAGGTTTTGTATCTACTTTTCTTAATCAGACAATGTAATTAGGTTATTGTTCTCCTATTCCAATAGCAAACCATCTTAATAAAGTAATATAATTAATTTTAACTAAACTATTATCTCCTTGTTGTTCAACAGTAAACAACTGATATTTCTAAACCTTTATAATATACTGAACAAATCTACATTAATAACCTGAATTTCTATACTAACTCTTCTGTACGTTCGACGGACCCGATGGCGCAGTGGTGAAACCGGCTACTACGTTCGTGGGTTCGTTTCCCACGGTGCTAACACTTGCGCGCACAAACACGTCTGTCTGCCTTGGCTTGGGTATTCTCTATGTATAGTAAGTTTTAAATCGTCACGCATTAACCTATTTTGTAGTACACCAATTAATTTTGTATGCTGTGTATAACCTTTGTCGTTACTTAATCTTTATAGATTCCGAAGATTGTGAATGTAATATTCGTAGTTATCTATGTCCTTTAAGCGTTTCTACGTTGTGTATGTATTTTATAGCAGTTTGGATTCTTAAAGAATATTTGTCGAACTGTTTATATTATTTTAGTCCGAATCAAATATCCTGTGGTCGCGGCACCATTCTGTAATAACCCAAAGGACGTAACCGTGGTATGTAATTGTTATTATTTAAGAGTTGCAGGTAGCGGTCTGTAGATGATCGTCTAGTTTATTTCTTTATTATGTATTTGAAAGATTAAACACGCAAGATTGAAACAATAAGAGCTGCTCGTCCAACTTCATTAATTAGTATGACAGGAGATTTGTATATTGGTATCGATAGGTATTCACAGTTCCCAGAATGTAGGCCCAGAACTCTTTACTGCTCAAGTCTATCATCAGGTCAATGCCTGGCAAGCCTCAATTCAGCGAAATATTTGTCGCTTATACTGGCCAGTATAAATGTATTCTCCCCGCCGGCCAATTCAAGTCGCGATCGGTATAATAACTGCTATTATTATACCTATCACGTATTATGAGATGGGAGCCGATAGGTACTCGTCTATGTCTTATGTTAATAGGGCTCTCCCCTTGTAGTGGTGTGTTAGTACCACGAGGCGATATCCACTTATGTTCGTTATTTGATCCAAGTAAACCGTTCTGGCCGTAGTTGACCTTGTAGATGAAAATAAAATACTCGGGCTGTCGCCAGTTATTACCCCCTTGGGTTGATCGATAACACGGGCTATCGACCTGAATTCATGACATGCACTTACTAAAATTGTATGATACCATGTCGACTATCCAGAGTTTTGATCGTCATATACTGACGATCGAAACCTTGGACCGATCGATGTTAAATGGAAAAAGGAACGCTTCGGCCACCTGCTCATGAGATATTAGCAAATTCTCCTAAAATATAGTACTAATCGGCCAATATGTCACCCCCTTAGCCTCAGCCTACCCCCAGGAACGGTCCTGGAATCAGCTTACACCCGAAGCGCCCAGCATCTAAATCAACTTCAATTGTGTACAAGATTTTACATAACCTTGTTAATTCCTCTACTAATAAAATTACGCGAGCTCGATGAAATTACTGTGGACCGCAGCGTAGCTACACGTGTAGGCCTTTGTCAGAAACAAAACTCCAACAACATTGAAACCACAGCTCACTCGTCTCGTCCAGTTGCCTCCTTAAATCATATACATTGAAGACACAGGAAATCAAATAAATACACTCTTAATAGCTAAACTTATCTTGGCAGGTTAGTGTAATTGCACTAAGCTGCTTTTGGAGCGCGACGACACGCAGTCTCCCATCAAACCCGCCGCTGGCTTCGCGCGGCGACAGGCAGTCTCCCGCCAGACTTGTGCGCGATGCTCGGCGACTCTCGACACTCCCGCGCGTCAACGAGCGTCGATTTCGCGACTATCCGATCTTTGCTCGATTTAAGATTCTAATTTGTTATTATTAAGATACATATCGAAATCACTCCAAAATTTGTATCTAAAAGCTCTGCGGACGACGTGAGCACACCGTGACTTCCAACCGAAAGCCCTGCCACTCACGACATTGCTTCAACCGTCAAAAAAACAAAACCCCACCTCGCCCCCAAGCTAATGGTCTTAAGTTCCGTTCCCACGACTCGACGGCTGGACACATCTTGTGTATCCATAAACTTTCTAATAACTCTGTCTCGGCCACCGCTTTCAATGGTGCGCCCTAAACGGTCCGCATCCTTTATTTCGTATACGTACAAATTGTCTCCAATTGCAAACAATTCATTGTTTAAAGGCGGCCGCGGCTCCAATCGGTCGTAGTAAAATAAATATTTATTTTAACTTACATTTTAACTACAATACCAGTTGCCATGCAAAGCCATTTTTTAAATATTATTGTCCGAACAATGCTTACCATCTCCATTGTACCTTTTCTTTAAAATAACACCACGTTCATGCGCCCTTCCCACATTGCCTATATTTTATATAACATGCTTCTAAATATATTATTATGCGATTAGTGCTCCTTGCCCGATAACGTGACGGAATTAAATAAGTCTTCTCAAGATATGCCTGAGATGACCTAACAACCCCTCGAGTAAGATTAAGTTCATCAACAGTCACTATAAACTCCATAAGTAGCAAATCTATCCATAGGCTACCATTACCGGTGCATCGTTACAATTTAAGTAATAAACACGCAACTTCTTGCATGTCTGGAAGATCACGATTTGATCAGCCACAGTCAATATGGCTTTCGCCAAGACCATGATTTGTAATTTTCTAGTATATCTTACAGTCAATTTAGAGGCATAGGCTGGCAGCCTAAACGGCATTTGTTCGATCGGGCATTGTGGTTGCCAAAGTACAGCCAACCCAAGAGTTCGTGTAAATAAGTCTCCAGCCTCTTGTCCAGCTGCATAAAAGTCGTATTAATTATTTTTTCAATTTTCTTATAATATAATACACAATAAAACTAAAACTAAATTACATCTAAAATTTAATAAAACTAAAATTATAACAATAACCTAAAATAAATTTAAAAAGTGTGGTCCCCGCGGCATTGTACCAACGATGCTGGCAGCATTCCCGCGCTGAATCGCAATACTAATGCGCTGAGCGAGAAAGCTACCAGTCCTTGGTCGCCAGTGACGTCGATCAGACGTCTCGCTAGTTCATGAAAAAGCGACTGCGCGCTTGGACCCCACGGACCAAGGGTCTCTACTCCGAAAGGAACAAACTTAATTATTGTGTCTATGATAACATGGATATCATCACACACGCACCACGGAATTCATTCCCGATGATCTACCGATGATGTTCCACCGATTGTTCATTAGGTTTGTAATATTACTTGTTGATGAAAAGAGTATACAAAAAGGGTTACAAATTTATTAGGGCTATTTATACAGTAAACTATATAAAAAATAAAAGTGACTTAAAGTTCGGCTAATAAGGGTCTTTAAGAACTCGCGTTATCTTTGTCTAACCGGAATATCACTGTTAGGTTCACTGGAGGTAGTTCCAGACTGACTTGTTTTTCGTTTTTCGTCCTAAACATCTCAGATTTCAAATTTGAATTTTATAAAATGAAAATAATTTAACTTTTGTCATAGATATAACATAGACAATTATCTAATAAGTTTTACAATGTATATTATTCAAAAAGGTTATTATATTAGGTATTTTAAACATTACAGCTTTTGTTCCGACGTTATTCGACATGATGTCAACTGAAACCTTCTACTATCGCTTCTACTATGAATTTCCAGAGATGTCTTCTTCCGAGTACTCTTACCTTACGAAATAATCTCCTTGACGAGGTATTTTCAATGACTACAGCATAAGGTTTTACAATAAATGCTTTATGAGGCTTATGCAGGCTCGGCAAAGCATGAGTCTTGGTGTTGCAATCATTCATAGGCTACGTAACAAACATCCATCGCATAGGTATAAATAGCTATTAGCGAGGAATGGCAAATAAAGAACTTATGTACCTGTAGGCTTACAGATTATTCTTGTTTATCATTTTAAATATTTCCAGTGATCCAATTTAAGGTGTGTATGTCTTAATAATGTACAACACCACTAACAACGCCGGCGAAATCAGACCTTAAATTACCACGTCACCTTATTATCGCATTCGGGTGTGTGACAGTATAATAATACACCTATATTTAAAAGAATACCTTTATTTAAAAGACACGAATTTATTTAAACGGAAATGGAACGTTAAAGGACCATCTGATTATATCAACACAGTCTCCAGAGTATTTTGCTGCGGCCGACGAAATTCCGTCGGAGATTCGTCCTATTTACAGAGTGGCATGGCGTGATGACGGTTTGGAAGACTTGGGAAACGAGACTTTACACGCCGACAAGGGTGACTATGTATTCGGCTGTGGTGTTTCCTTTTTAAGCCCACGTTACAGGATTTCACTGTTTTATTATATTGACCAATAGTCAAAAGTCAAAGTCAAAATCTTTATATTCCGTAAAAATGGCTACATTTGTTTGGAATTGTCACAATTTTTTTCCCTACCGTGCAGTTTATGACTAGGTGAGCACTGATAAAAATACTGCCAAAAAACTCAGGCATCCCTCTTTTGGTATCCAAACAAATTTACATATTTTATTAATTACATTATAATTGGATCGACTCACTCCCAGGCATTTTTATCATTAATATAGTCAGATACTTTATAATATGCCCTGCTACACAATTTGGCTTTAATAGTAGTTTTAAATTTGTTAATTGACAATTCTCTTATATTGCTGGGAAGTTTGTTATAGAACCGTATACATTGCCCCATAAAAGAATTACTTATTTTGTGGAGACGGCTTGCATGTAAGACAAGATTATGCTTATATCTAGTATTTATGCTATGAGTATCACTCTTTTTACAAAATGAGTCTATGTTTTTATGGACGTACAAAAGATTTTCATAGATATATTGCGATGCGACTGTTAAAATATTTATTTCTTTGAATTTTTCTCTAAGGCTCTCCCGGGGACCAAGTTTGTAGATAGCTCTTATGGCTCTCTAGATAGTAGCTTGCACCATGTAAGATATTATTTACTCTGATGACATACCTTATACAGCAACTTTAATGAAATAGTTGTCATTCTTTACCAGATACTCAATCTTAGCCCGAGATAGCGTGTTTCATGTAGGTCTACATTTACTGTTCTTCTTCTTTATATCAGTATCATAATCATAAGTTGATATTCGTTTGAAAATTTAATTTTAGAAAATATGTGTGTTTTTACTTCAGTAATTTAAAAATATTTTTTGGATTATTGGATTTATCAATTTTACGATATTATTCCTTCTTCCGTATATTCACGTATTATATTATTATATTAACTTCTACTACAATGTAAACTCTTTTTACTGCTCTATTAAAGGCGTCCCATCACTTGACAGAGTACAGAATATACTCCGCCTCGCTGCTCTACTACTGATTGACAGAGGCCTGGGTTTTCATACCACCATGTCGATAATTTTATTTATCGGATAATGTTTACATGTTCTCCTAATACATCCTACATTAATCTTATAGAGGTTGTATTTATCCAAGTTTTCGTTTTTCTATATTCACATGACACATATAATAAAATATGTAGCAACAGGAGCGAAAAGACTGACACAGGTTGTAGATATTCTCTATTTTTTTTATTAAATACATAACTTTTTTTTTTATATTTTTCTCATAACTAATATGACTTAGCACTGTTACCACCCTGTATGTACGAGTATATGATTTATTAATAGAATTCATCGTATTTCATAACCGCAAACTGTTTAAAACGAATGTGTATTATATTACAGAGCGTCAAGCTGTGGCTGAATTGCATTATGGCTTAACGAATGTCCACCCCATTTTTTTCAGCACCGTGTGTTCTTCGATGCGGTTAGCGGTAATTTAATTGAACTGTTCATGGAAACCAGCTTTGTCAGACTTTGGTCACAATATATAACACTTGAGGCGATGCCTGCCACAAACAACAACAGTCCCGTCGAATATATAAATTGTTTCACTGAAAACTTAAAACACAAAATTAGTAAACTTGATACATAAGTGCAAAAATAATAAAAAAGACAAGCGTCAACCACTAAATTCGTGTTTTCGGTTTTATGTACACATTTTTAATTATAATTTGGTCGGCGGTGAAGTATAAAACATCGTGACTAAAACCCGCAGATTTCCAATAAATTATATCTGTATACCTAAGAAAGTACCATTTTTCCCTCTGGGTTGTGTGGGTGTCTGATGGCAGCTGCTCCATAAAATCAATATCTTCGCTAAATCCTTAGGCTTAAGCAGTGAACCTCGCCAATCCTGACGGAAAAGGAAACGGGATAACGCTAAGATGAATGAAATTGACTAGCATTTTAAAATATACATTGCATGAATTTCCTTAATTTTCAACCGATTCATTTAAAGCGATCACATCAATGCTCAGTCGGAGTTCCTGCATCAACTTTGAAAATATCACTTGAATCATCGCCATTACCACAGTTATAATCAGGAGGTTGTTAGTTGTAAAATATTATATTCTATCTGTCTTCTCTGCCTATCACGTAAAGGACTTGAAGTGAAGATATAGCTTAGTTTTATATTACTATGTTTTATTATCTTCATCGTCAGTTCAACCGAAGGACATCCACTGCTGAACATAATGTCTCCACCTTGAACTTCTAAGACGATCGGTCTTGAGTCAGTTCGTGGTCGTCATTCAAGAGCCTTTCGGCCCCAGTAGACATCGATTCTTCGAGCTAAGTGGCCTGCCCACTATCACTTCAGGTTGTTAATCCTCAGAGCCATATCGATAACACTAATGCTACTACGGATGTATTCATTTCTGAATAAATAAATCAATAAAAATGGTTTATTATTCTCTCCAAGATTCAATAAAACATATACATTTTGTCATAGTGGTAGGTTCACAATTTGATCTCATGTTGGTGAGAACTGGGGCCTGATCTAGGTAAGAATGAACTCACTTGTTATACAGGTCACCAGGCTCCTCCCGAGCTTATAAATCCGCTATGTATACAATCAGCTGAATATATAGAATGAGAATATATGATATATAATAGAATAGAATATAATATAATATATATTTAATATATAATGAGCTATAGAATGAGCTCCCTGCCGAGGTTTTCCCAAGGGACTACAGTATGGGGTTCTTCAAGAAAGGCGTGAAGAGGTTCTTACAGGGTCGGCAACGCAAGAGTGACACCCCTGGTGTTGCAAATGCCCATAGGCTACGGTAACTGCTTACCATCAGGCAGGCCGTACGCTTGTTTGCCACCTTAGTGGTATTAAAAAATAAAAAAAAACATTATTATTTTAGTAATTCAGTAGGAGAATTTCATTTAATTTTAGTTGATACATCAAGGTCTGTTTTGTATGTTCGGTGTGTGTATAGGTAAGTTAATACATATATAGGTTACAGTTACACGTGTTTAAAGGTGAAATGTATTACGTAGAGAGAGTGACACTCCGAGAACGACTCTCTCCATCGCACAATGTGCCTTGGGTTTTATTCGTATGAGGCCATAGTTAAAGACTACGTCACGGGGCAACACAAACTGGTCAATAACTTTCGCGACATTGAGTATTGAGACATTGACGTATTTTAGGCGAGAAGATTTTTCGCAATTTCTCGAACGCTGCCCATCCGAGTTGGATTAAAGGTCTTCTTTCTCGAAGTTGTACCTACCTAGCTGAACTGTTTATCCCAGGTAGACATTTATTGTAACTAGATTAGGTACAAAATGGAAATTCAACATAATCTTCGTTTTGTCTAAGTATGTGTTATTAAATTATTAATTAATTACTGTGTGCTTGAAATTAATCTACCACGTCAGTTTGTCATTAGTGTTTCTATCCAAAGACATTAACAGAATCCTATTACTAAGACTTCTATTTGTCCATCTGTCTGGGCGTCTATCTGTCTATCCATCTATCTGATCATATAGCAACGTTTTTTTACACACTTTTTATGTGCAAGTATTCCCAGGTTATAAATCCCAGGAAACTGTTAGTGCGAGTGGCTTATGACTGACACTGCAATATGTGTGTACGACAAGAGTATCACTATAAATCAGATAAATGATTTTAAAAGCTTCGTATACCATATACGAAGCTTGAAAAATGAAAAGTCAACAGGAATAGATATGGTTGCAATTGTATTGATCAAACTAGGTGGCACTTGCGTTCGAGAGTTTTCTAGTTCCTGTACAATTTATGTTACGGATAGCTTTGCCCGGGTGCAGTTTTTGCATGCTGGCGTCCCCCCCGCCCTGGCGTCCGCGCACTCCGCCTTGAGGTGCGGGCCACCGCAGTGGCTACACAGGTCGGCGGGTTCTTTGCAGAACCGCCGACCATGTCCGAACCCCAAGCAGCGTGTGCACTGGACGAGGGGCGTCTGGTCCTCCACGACGCACCTCTGGAGGTCGATACGCAGCTTCTGCTCCGCTATCGACCTCCTCCAAATCACGGGGGAGACGCTCAGCACGACGTGGCGGTTGTGCGGGTTTCGCGCCTTCCTACTATATTTGACAGCGACGCGGTCCTCCCCGCCGTCGAGGCCCCGAAAGACGTCCCGGTTTTGGTTGCGAAGGGCGCGTATGAGCTCTGCGTCGCTGTGGATGCTCAGCACGTCCCTCACAACCAGAAGCGGGTCCTTGTTTTTCGCGTCCTCGACGACCAGGCCGCTCCCCGTCGCTGCCAATCTCTCCTTTACCTTATCCCTTTCCTTCTCGTCCATACATCCTACTACAACCCTGCGGTCCCTCACCTTTCGCACCCGCTCGACCCTGACCCATCCCTCCTTGGCATCGACAGCTTCCCTGATTTTTTGGAGCACCTCGTCCCCCGTCTCTGTTTCCGCGGTCGAGGAGACGACTACGGAGTGAAGAGCGGCCGGCTCCGCGTCCCGTTTCGCGGTCTGGCCCGCCGCCACGACACTCGCGTATGTCGCCCCCTCGATCGCCTTCTCTTGATTCCTCATTCTCTCTCTTATTTCTTCTAGCAATTTATTACTCTGGACGAGGAGCTCCGTGTTTTTCTCTAGTGTGGCCATTATTTCCCTTTCTGGCGCCCCGTTGTCCGCTCCCGTGGGTTTGACAGGGTTAGCGACGGATGCCACGACCGATGTCGAAGCATCCCCCGCCAACCCGGTCCCTTTCCTGCCGCCCGCCAAGTCGGCCTCCGCTTCCTTCACCAGTTGGTAGAGGCGGTCCAGAGCCTGCAGCACATCCTGTTTAATGTCCGTCTTCAGATTTCTGGAGACGGACAGGGCACTTTTGGCCTTGTTGCTGCAGGCCCTGGCCTCCTCCACCCTGGTCCTTGTCGACTTGGCGGCCGGCTGGGTGGGTTTGGACTTGGCCCGGGGCGCCTTGGTGACCGTTGTCGATGCCAAGGCGGATACTGTTGTTTTTGCGGGGGTAACACTGCCCGGTCCGCCGGCCTCCCATTCCCCGATACTCTTCCTAACGTCTGTGGCCGAGATATTGTCGGCCCGCTCCTTCGGGGTCAGGGAGGCCGCGTCCCGGGCGTCTCCTTGTTTCACCGGCGTTCTATACATTTGGCAGGGGTGCGTGTCAACTGATTAAAATATAAAATATAATTAATATATCAGCCTGGGCTGTATAGGGGCCGCGTCTATATATGTCAAAATAAAATAAAAATTTTGATTTATTTTGTATAAAATAATTTAAATAAAATGAAGAAAAATTTAAAAATAAATACGATTAAGATAAGATTTTGGCTGTAAAGGAGCCACGTCGTTTCCGTCAATAAATTAAAATTTTGTATAAGTAGTAAAACTATTGTCTATAATTTGCACCTGCTTTCCTACTGGTATTGCCCTAGATTTTATACTACAGACAACAAAGGGTGTGGTGGGGGGGCGATTTTTTGATCGGAATCTACGTAGGATGACGAGAACTGATGCAGTGTGAGGTTAGCACCGACGAACGGCGCTAAAAGACAAGGTATGGACGCAAAAATCGAGTCAATACGCAAAAATTGTCGAAAAACAGCAATAAAACAGAGGAAAAGTTACGGATAGGTTTCAACGGGTTGGAGAGGCGTCATCAACCCTTGTACAAAATCAATAGATCATGGATAGCTTTAAGGCCATCAGTTTGCTCGGCTGAAAAGAAAAAGTGTATGGAAAAATAATAGAGAGTGGAATGAGGGTGAAAACCGATGGAATGCTTTGGGAGGAACAGGCGAGAAATGGAAATATATGGCGAAAATAGAAGCATCTGGTGCTAGATCAGAAAATTTTCAGTGGATTAGAAGTTCTTGAGAAAGCATTTGACAGGGTTGTATGAAAGAATCTCTGGAATCCATTCGTGCCCTACTTTATGCTGTGCAGTCCATTTATGAGGATTGTACAGCATGTGTGTCACTCTGATATACCGTCAACATTAGCGTTAAGCAGAATTCCATGCTGTCGGCTCGGTTAATTATATATCTTGATAATTATGTACAAAGAAATCTACAAATATAGGATTGTGTCTTGATAAGCTAGTGGCAAATTGTAAGGTAAAAGCAGTACTGCGTAATTATGCATGGAGAGCAGCTAAGTGCTGAATTCGATAACGCTCATAGACTGAGTTCATTGTTAAGATGTACGAGAGTTGTTATGAAAGATATTACATGTGTCAAGATAAAAAGGTCCAAGGACCATTGGTGCGAACTAGTAGAAAAAATGCAAGAGGAAAGAATGACGGAACGAATATACAGCGCGAAAATAGAACTTAATAGGAGCCAATAAAGTCAACAACACAGACCAATGACTAAATTTTTGGTATTATACTAAGTTGGTGTTATAAGGTGATGTTAGAGTCCTCGGGACCGCAAGTCTGAAAAGTATTAAGAGTGTTAACGAAGTGAGTGCGTTCGCTCTGCTTAGCTCGTGAAGGCACTTCCCCAGACAGGATGCATGAATGCCCTACCTTTCTTAAAAAAACACCCCAACCAAGACAAACAGACATGTTCTTGCACACAAATGTATGTCTGTAAGTAGAGTTTACAAGTAAATAACTTCATACTTAAATATCAATAAAGATTGTTTATGAAGCAACAACACATATTTCTGCAAAACCTTATTAACCAACAGTCTCAGTTTACTTAGTAAATAAAACAACAAATAATATGTGTGAGATCGCTGAGACGAGGGTAAATAAACATTAGCCTGATTGAGTTAAATGTGCCTTTATACCTACAACTTTCTATGGATAGTGTTGGACAACGGCTTTTATTGTTACTATACTTATAAGTCTTTATATTATTATTTAATGTTTATTTGCCATTAATTACGTATAAAGACGGACTTTATGTTAATAGCCAATTATGTCAGAAATCTCATTTGCAGTTCTAGAATGCAGAATAAAAAATATAAAACAAACAGATTAACCTTGATGATGATAATTACAAAGCAATAGATACACATACACAAATATTGTTTGAAGTAAATGATACCCACGAATTAGTTATAAAATCATTCATTTATAATACACACAACATTTCTTTTGGTTAACATGACCATTTGAATCATTAGTTCTCAGAGTTTTATTAGCCATGCGGTGCAGCATTTTGAAGGATTAACGATTAAAATCGCGCCTGCCTAATTTCACTAAAATTTTGCCATTACTGGCGAGATGAAGAAGGTTTTAAATATACATTGATGAAAGATTGTACAGTACTTCAGATATTATTCAATTTTACACCAAAATTATTTTATACACAACCAATAAACCACGTAATTGCACATAAACGTAGTGTTTAACCGTCTAAATATACACCGATTCATGCCTTCTTGCCAATTGGAAGATATTTTAACCAATAAGCCGGATAAGTGACACGATGTCGATCCGCGAACTAGTCAATAAGACCTGCGAGTTTTATTATAGGTTCTAGGTTCTAAATTTCTTTAAAACCCTGATCTTTACAAAATTGCCTGTAATTTTTTGTCGTGTTTAAATAACGATTTAAAAATTCGCGCCTGCAAACGTATGCAAAAGGATCTGCTATTACGCTCTTTTGCAATATCCGATCAATTACAATCTAATTCCAGGCAATCGTTGACAGAAAGAGATCCCCTAAAGGGATAGGTCCCTGTAAACTGTATCGTCTCACTGCAAGACATGGTTTGGCGGTCGACCCTGGACCGGGTATTGCCCCGCCGGTTATTACTTTAAAGAGCATTAGTTAATCAAAGACCATGCTAAAAGTAACCTTTTGATATTCCCGTGATCCTATTATTCCAGTGTGAAAGCAAAAAGTCAGTCTATTTCAGATTACTTGTTTGAAGCACCACGTCAAAAGGGCACACACATTATCTTAATTAAATGAATGTTGGAGCTCGTTACTGCATGTTCTGTTCGCACGAGGTTTCGTAAATCTCTCTTGGCACCAGTAACCCGCAGCCTCACGCAGCTCTTTGTTGCAATGTTGAGAGCAGGGATTCATTCTGGGAATGTTTAACAGTAAGCTAATGCTGCCGCCGTAATTATGTAAGAGATACTTTGAACATAAGAAGTAAACTTATATGAGTGTGTTCAGCATAGTACTTATTAATTCTATGGCATGAAGTAGCTTTTATTGGGATATACCCATGATTAAGACAGGTAAAGTAATTTATTTACTGTCTTTTTGATAGATGAATATTGTCACAAATATAACAAAATAATGTCTTTAAACTGACAAGTACTTACAAATATCAGTACACTTTCAAGTCAAATCCCTGGCGGAATAAGCTGAGTAAACCGAGCGCCACATAACTTTGTTTTACAGACCTCACTCTCTTCTTTGACGTTCATACCTCTTTCCTTCACGCTCACTGGTTCTTAGGGCTCCTTACACCACCTTCTTGACACACGACCAATTTAGTTGTATTCTTCTTAGTGTTATCCCGTTTCCTAATCCATTAGGATTGGCAGGGTCTGCTACCTAAACCTTAGGATTTGGTGAAGATACTAATTTTCATATGTAGCGACTGCCGTCAAATATCCACAGCTCACGATGTTTTCCTTCACATACATAAATCGGAAAACACAAATTTAGTGGTACATGCCTGGAATCGAACCGGGGACCAGTTAGCCAGCAGGTTAGTTCTTTATTTACTAGGCTATCACTTTTTTTTTATATTAGTTCCGCATACTAGCTAATCTACGCCCGATGGTTATCGAAAATAGGAGCCCAAATTGCAGCGGCAACTGACAAAGGACTACAGTGTCCTGTCAGTTGACGCTACCATGCTGGCCCGCACGGCTTCTTCACGCTTCGTTTGAAGGATCCCATGTATATATGTATAAGGAGAAAACACAAGTTCAAGCAAGGCGTTCTACTTTTTAATGGTACGTGAAGAGATGTGCAACAGTGGAATAATGACAACGCAAGCCTGCACGTGTGGTTCTATGATGGAAGGGAGAGGGTGGTATAGAGGAAAACAATTCTTCCGAGTGCTCACCATGGTAAAGGCGGTAAAATATGCTTAGCGACCCAGTGTCCCTACGCTACGAAGTTGCAGATGTTCTAGATTTTTGGTAACCTCATCGTCGTCGATTATGCGGATAGTCTGTCGCTGCAAGTTATCGAGAGCCTAGAGAAGATAGATCTCTAAAAGTAAGTTGTCTACCTACTAATAATAATACAATTGTTTATTTACTTCTCACGAGGAATACTAAATACGTATATGTACATGCAATTTGATCTAACCTGCTTTGTGTGCTTCCGCCACCAATTAGTTCATGGGGCCTAGCGCCGGCTGGCACCCACCCACTACTGTTAGTAAACGCAACATGCCGGCGGAAGCACACAAAGCAGGTTAGATCAAATTGCATGTACATTTTTTCGCAAAATAACGCCTGAATCTATTAAGTATAATGTATATATTACAGGTTATACTTAAAAGTAGGTTCTTGTGAGAGTCTGAATTAAAGCCAGGCCTAGCTTTCTCTTTCTTAATGTTTAAATTATATTAAGAACTATTGTACATACTTTGAAACTTAATTTATATCCTATTTAAAACAAAGTGGAAAGAAACCTAAACAATGACAGCAGATTCGTTTTTGTACATTTTTCGTAAAGATCGACATTCACGCAAATGCAAAATATGACGTCCGTAATGTTTGGAGCCTTTTTCTGTGTGTAGGCGAGCAGAGTGCATACCACGCTGAGGCTACGTCGTTAATTATGTTACGAATGTATGTCTTGTTAATTGCAAGCTTAGTTTGCGACGGTAGGCAAGGCAACGACATTTGGTGGAGGTACTTCCCCACTCGCAAACGACAATTACTAAATGAGGTTGTGGCCTACTTCCCTTTTACTGGAAGCTAATTTGTTCTTTGGCGGGGTGCGAACGTTAAGGTGGTCAGTTCTGACTCTGCAGATGTTGGGGAGTTACTTTATAGCCCATAAATTGTGATACCTATAAATATAGAAACTGTAAGTAATTTATTTATAACTATGTAATCGATATATATTTATTCTAATGTAGAAACTGTCAATTATGTCTTTTTTTATGCAACGTCGGGAGGCATACAAGCATACGACCCACCTGATGTGAAGTAGTTGCCATAGTACTTGTAATATATTAAGTATCACTCACGCGATGCCTCCTATGCTGCTTACACAGCAACTCCTTAGGAGCTTACTGGTGACCTCACTCACACGCAGGAATACAACCACCCTCTAGGGAGCTGTTATTTGGCTGTGGTTGTCTCTTTAAATATCCAAACCAAGGCAAACAGACATGTTCATACACACAAATATTTGTCTTGTGTGTGAACGAACCCACGAGCGTTGGTGTCTAAGTCGCGTCACGACTGAGCCACCGAGCTCGTTAATATACATAGTCTTAGTAAATATTCTCGTGCGACGAACTTTTTAGAGGCAGATTGCAAATATCTAAACATACACTAAACAAAATGAATTAAACGAGAAGCTAAATTTCCATAACGGTTAACTTTAATTTTGTATAGATTGTAATCGGAGTTAAAAATTGAGATTAACTGAGACAAAATATTTAAACAGTCGAGTACTCTTAATAATAGGGTTTCATTTTTCTCAAAGCTTAATTTACTTGAGAACAAAAGGCGAAAAACAGTACCTTTCCGAAAGGAACTTAATTAACTTCTTTCCTATTATGTTTCCTATTCCTATCACGACCTAGTCATTTGCAAGCTTTGTGTTATTGTTTTGAAAACATTTGAGATTCATGAGAAAATGTCTTGGTACTTGAGTAAATAGTTAATAAGGCAGATTGTGCTTCATGTCCATGTACTATAGTACTTTAGGTAAAAAAAATGTATTTTGTACGACTTTATGATCTTTGGATCAAATTTTGTATTTAGATAACGTTTTATTTAAGTTCAGTTATATAATTGTCTTTCTTTTACAAAAAAAATACAGCTATGCTTGGTCAGATACTTTTTTTTATTATGTAGGGTCGACATCGAATAGCTACGATTCTCCTGATTTCTAACGGTTATCATAGTTTGCAGGAGCTCAGTGGCGCAGTGGGTAGTAACGCTGCTTTGACGCCAACGCTCGTGAGTTCGATTTCCACACAGAACAAACATTTGTGTGCATATTGTTCATGCACACATATGTTTGTTCTGTATGGGATAAACATGTCTGTTTGTCTTTGTCTGGGTGTTTTTAAAAGAGGCAAAGCGCACCAAAGCTGTCCGTCTGGTGAAGCACCATCACCAGAGAGTTCCATAGGAGTTGCTGTATTAGCAGCAGAGGTAGCATCGCGCGAGTGATACCTCATGTACTGCAAGCTTTCATAACTGCTGTAACTGCTTTACAACAGGTGGACTGTACGCTTATTTGTTCCCAGCATTGCATAAAAAAATGTTTAATGACGTTTTCATACGTGAATATTGCTCGAGTGGTACCTCCCTTGTTGCTCCACTTTAACCCCCACCGCGTTTAATGGTATCTTCACGCGCAGGGGAGGTACCTCTCCTGGAGACTTACCCGAGTGATGAGTAATAATTTGAAACACAGAGTGAACTGTATGACACGTTGCGATGTGTTCCTGATAAACTTACTCGCAGGAACGATGTAATCATTTCTGAGGTGGAGGTAATTCTCTACGGACTGCATTTATCTGTTCATTATAAGTCAAAGACTGTTTCTTATTAAAACTTACTGTACTTATGTCGTATGTAATAAGAGCTACAATCTGCTTTTAGCTGTAATATGTCCTAGCAAAAATGAGGTACAGCATGGCCAAGCCATTTTTTGATTTTGCTTTTATGGGTTTTTTGTTGCTACAGTGACCACAGATTATATCAAGGCTACATATTTAATATTTCTATCTTAAAATAATAACATATTGTGGAATGTGCTCACTTGTTATATCAATATGATGAATTTATTATAAGTATAATTGAAAATTTGAAAAGGGACCTACATTGGCAAGATTCTTTCGGTATTTCTTCTTCTCCATTGGTTATTTCCAAATTGCTAGCAGATTAAAAAAGAAAATTAATAACACAAGTGAATTAAATAATATACAATAATGTTATATTTTAAAAATGTAGGACATGGCAAATAAAGTTTTTTTCATCTTATTATATATATATTTACATTATATTATATTATTTAATATTAACTATTCTCTCAGTATAACGCGACATATCCAAACTATCCTGACTATTCTTGTATAAATTAAAATCACTGAAGTAATTCAAACTTTATGCTCGTGTGTTTTAGACGAGCTCGGTGGCTCAGTCGTGAATGACGCGACTTTGACATCAACGCTCGTGGGTTCGAATCCCACACAAGGCAAACATTTGTGTGCATGAACATGTCTGTTTGTCTTGGTCAGGATGTTTTAAGAGAGGTAGGGCGCATCAAAGCAGCCCGTCTGGGGAAGTACCTCCACCTCACAGAAAACCGCAGCCAAATAACAACTCCCTAGAGGGTTGTTATGTTCCTGCGTGTGAGTGAGGTCACCAGTAAGCTCCCAAGAAGTTATTACTGTATAAGCAGCAGACGAGGCGTCGCGCGAGTGATACTTAATATATTACAAGCGTTAATAGGCCACGGTACCCGCTTTACATCAGGTGGGCCGTATGCTTGTATGCCTCCCGACGTAGTATAAAAAAAAAGACAGAATTTTTGAGTTCCTGGGCGCCTTGTATCAAGGCGCCCAGGACTTGTGCTTATTCATTCCAATCCATAACCCTCAGAAGAACAAAATCAACCACCCGGGGAAGATAACATCAACCAAAGAAACGTCTGCACATATTCAGTACATTGCAAAAATAAATTAGCCTTTTTTTATACAACGTCGGGAGGCAAGCATACGCCCCACCTGATGCAAAACGGTTACCGTAACCTATAAACGCTGGCAATACAATAAATACAATTAAGTATTACTCTTTATTAGCTAACACAGTAAGCTGGTAAAAAATACAGTATGTTGGGTAAAAAAGCTAAAAAAAAAAGCTACAAAAATTCAGGAACTTTTTAGGAACATTTTGTGTGTGAAAAAATCGTACATTTGGATGTACTCAAAGTGTTTGGAAATTGAAATTACTACATATTTTAAAAAACGTTATAAATAAAATAATCTCCAAGAAAATTTCGATTTAATAACGATCAATTCCTAGTTTTTTAAAAAAAAACTTGTTTCCGTGATTAGGCCCGTGATAGAGGCCATAATTTTATGTATTATTATTAAGTAAACTTGATTAAATGTTCTTTACCAAACCTGCCACCATCGTATATCCTTTGTATTATTTATAAAACAAAATTTAGAGGGTTATAAAAATGATTACGTATCTGCAACTTCTTGTAGT
The DNA here is from genome assembly GCA_947507595.1 of Pyralis farinalis. Lineage (NCBI taxonomy): Eukaryota > Metazoa > Arthropoda > Insecta > Lepidoptera > Pyralidae > Pyralis > Pyralis farinalis. Next base: position 25,196,136 of record OX382272.1, on the reverse strand, counting down.
CGTCTAAACTTGTATTATATTTGAATAACGGTAATAGTTATATAAAACAAATATGCCTCACGGTAAAGCCACATAGATAGCTTCAAGGATGTGTATTGTGAGTAAATTTAGTATTTTTTAAATGTGTTAAATGAATAAAACATTATATATAATAATAATAAGCAGAACTCCTTGTATGACTACCATTCGGCCACGATAACCATTTTACGTGAGACGGATCGTATGCTTATTGACTAGCCAACGTAGAATAATAATCATCATTCAGGCATTGCTACTCAACGCCATCCAAGTACTTCTACAGAAGTTTCTCAGTAGTCTCACTCACTCACATAGTGAGATAACCACTTTACATCAGGCGGGCCGAATGCCTGTTTGGTACCCCACTAATACTTATAAAAATTTTAGTACAGCAATCATCATTATTTTAGTTCAGAAATATACTTTTTATGAATATAGGTCTCTCCAATTCCACAGCGGATTCCGCATGTTCGTGCTAATTGCTTTGCAAGCATTCATAGGATACTGTAAACACTTTAGAGCGGTGAGGTATACTTGAACGCCACCCTACATTATAAAATACTCACAGGAATACATAAAACTTCCAGGGAATTATGTCGCTATAGTCTTCAGTAGTTTTTAGTCGTAGATAGTTTTAAGAGAGGTAGCAAACCTCACAGAAAACTGCAACAAAATAACAACTTGTCGTGTTTCTGCGAGTGAGTGAGATTACCAGCGAGTGACACTTCCTATATCGCAAGTGATCATATGCCATGGTAACTACATCGAGAGTAAACTTCGCATACAGCTTGAATGTCTCCGGACGTGCATAAAAAGAGTTTATGTACCTTAATCCAAGTTTTTCATTGGTAGGCACGTGTAGGTAAAATGTTTGCTTGCGAGTAGATGTAGTATAAAAATGTATGTCGATAACTTCATATATTCCTTTTCCTTTGATAAGGATATCCACTGACGTGTTATTAAGTCTCGGATTAACATGTGTCAGTGTGATTGGCACTGATACGAGCTCGTAAATAAATCAAACGTAAGTATAAAGATCAAAAGACCCCAGTGTGTTTATTACAGGCTTCCGAGTGGTGTTTTTTTTTTAATTTTCCTTTATTTTACGTTTACTTTATTTTCTCCCACCTTGTATCATCCTGCAATCTTATTTTCTTTAACACCGCATTCCATATTGTAATTTGATAATAAACATGAAAAAAAATATGTAAAATGGCGGGAAATCGAAATAAATTTTTCGTGTTCCAAATTCAAAATTATTATTTTCACAGAATACGTATTTTTTGTGACATAAAATAACTACGCATTTTTTTATATACATAATAATATAATGTGTAATATATGTAATAATAATAATAGGAGTAACATCAAATATGATAGTTATGGCAGGCGTCCATCCCTCTTCTGCAATAGCCCAGTACTAATAATACCTCCTGATCTCATTTTAATAGCCCACTTTTTTCCGACATATTTCCAATAGTCCCAATACCTGCCGTGACGTGTTAATTGATATATTGTTCCATTGATATACCCTGGAGCGGGTCACGGCGTACAACATTACATACAGTCTTTCCTAAGGGGCCTCTACGCGTTGGATCCTTATCCCCGCGCACGCCTATCCAATGACCGGGATTAATACCCGTGACTATAAAGATATAAAAATAATAATAATATAAATAAAATTTCAAAATAAAGTCTTTATCTTAAGCTCATTTTGTTATTTTCACGTTACCAATGCCTAAATATGCATTTTTAACTTTTTTGTCTGTCTGTCTGTGTCTGTCTGTCTGTTTGTTAGTCCGGGCTAATCTTCGAAATGGCTGAACCGATTTTGACGGGACTTTCACTTCGGGGGACTTTGCAATTTTATTTTTATTATATTTTCATAGAATACCTATTTTTTGTGACTTAAAATAACTACGCATTATACAATACAATACAATACAATACTCTTTATTGCACCACATAAGACAGTATACATATTAAAATAACAACTTAAAATTAAAGTACAAAAGGCGGTCTTATCGCATAGCGATCTCTTCCAGACAACCTTAACATTATTTATGTAATAAAAATAAAATAAATATACGTTGCCACCCGTAAAGGTTAATAGATGGCGCTATAAGAAATATGAATCGCTCTATGGTTGCATCTAAGACTCTGAACTTAATTTTTTTTTAAACAGAAAGAATTTGAGGTCTATAGAGAAATAAAGGCTACTAAAAGCCAAATCTCATGCGTGCGAAGCCGCGGGCTTCAGCTAGTTCAAAATAATTAAAGAGTTGAAAAAAGAAAAGTTTCTATGAAACAGTATTTATAGCCAGACTAGTTACATGTAATTTACTCGATGAGCTTTATTCAATTCAATTCAATTCAAAAATTACATTCAAAAATTACATTCAAAAATTTATACAAGAACACCTCACATGCCAACGTGAAAAAAAAATTACTCTGTTTTGTATATGAAACCGCCCATAAAAAATATTAAATTAATTTTTTTAGTATATATTTGGCTTTGAGTTAACACACTACATATATTAAAATTTCAGTTCCATAACTCATTTCGTTTACTAGTTAACACATAATGAGAAGCTGTGACACACTGACAGACGAACAGGTAGATAGCATACTTACAACAATAGTGTTCCATTTGTTGTTTAATAAATATTTCCGATTTACTTTTTCCATTTTGTGCTCCGAAGAAGAATTATTAATACTTTTAATTTTATACCTATATTGAATGCACGATACAAGATTTTTCTTTTGAAACGGGGAATATAGCAAGCCGCGCGTACATTTGCTACGTACTAACAATGACAAATGTCTGCAAGTACGCGAGTACTGAGTACACATCAGTTATTCCCACGCGAGCGTAAACGGAGCACATATTTCTTCATTTCAACAACGCTAATGCGCTGTTTCTCATCTCGTTATTGTTTGATGATCGTTCGTGAACAGAGGCGAGCAGGATTTTCAAGCGACTTCAAAAAGGATCGAGTTTACCATATCTTAATAGGTGGAATATAAGTACATTTTTCAGTCTATTAGCACTTCACTTTTAATTCAACGTTTCGAAGTAAAAGAATTCGCTGTTAAAATATTAGGGGTTAAAGTATGAAATTGCCGATTTGTACTGAAAAATTAAAACTCGTTTTATTTTTAACATATTTACTTAATCAAAATAGTTACTCTCATTATCTATACATTGCTGTCGTCTAATCGGAACTTTATTTATGCCTTTGCGAGAACTCTTACTTAGAACTCTGGGGATCTAGATTCGACAGTGTTGCACTGCCTGCTGGGAAGTAAATTTTTTACGGGGATTTTTTGTCGGGGATGTTTCACTGCCAGTTTCGTCATCATTGTTTGAAGTGCGACACAGTATATATCTGCTGTTATTGTTTGACTAGACCTGAGAAAGCTATAGTGATTAACGCCATGAAGAGACCACCAAACAGTTACCATTTCCTCTTTATTGGTAGGCTTTGCTTTAGGGCAATGTTGCGACATTTGATTTATGGTTAGCCATTGCATTTTTCACTTACGGTTATCGTAAAGAATCCACTTTTCATCACTTGTCACAATTCGATCCAATATTTAATCATTTCTGTAACGATTCCACAAGGCAACATATGTTTAAATACGCGTTTCTTTCTGCAGATCAGTAAAAACATGGGGCACTCGTTTTTCATATTTTTATATCTTATTGATTTAATGCAAATGAGTTAAGATTTTAGGTAAGGTAACATTAAACCATGCCGCTAATTCAAAGTCAAATACTGATATTTTGGTTTTCTTCGCATTCATTTCTGTAACTAGTGTTTGCAGTTCGGCAGGTAATTTTGCTCTTAATATCTCATTGTCTACATAAGGCAGACAGTTGACCTCTAAATCTCCCATCCGCAATCCCACATTCATAGATTTCATTCTCTGCTGACACCCATGCAAATACAGGGTAAATAAGTCGATAACACGTAGCCTTGTCTGATGCCAATATTAATGCCAAAGGGTGACAAGCTGCTGTTTACCCTTGAACATGCTGTACATACCTCACAAGTGAATTGTGTAGCACGGAATCAATGACCTTCTATATACGGAATACATCATTGTCTACCACGTATCTGAGCAAAATGTCTCAGAGATCCTGTCACACAACCCTATGAAATGCTTTCTAAAGTTTCACAAACCCACAGAATACCTTCTTGTCCATAACCATATGTTTCTCTAAGATATTTCGAAGTGTAAAAACTTAATCCGTGCATACTCTCTTCGAAATCCATCATGAGCTTCCCAAAGCATACCATCGTATTTCATTCTCCTTTGAATATTATTTTCCGTACACTGTAGCTGCTAAGCTGATTAAAAAAAAGAAAGTTTATTCAGAAAACCGACTAATCAGTGTGATAGCAAATGGGGTATAAGTGGTTTCACGTATATATATGAGTAAGTAAATATTTTTTGTATTTAATTTTCTCTTGAACTGCCATAGCGATATAAAAGTTTTAAATTTGACGCTTCCTTTAACCTAGCTTTAATTAGATAGTGTCATAATGGCAGACGGACTACAATACGTGAAGCTGTTAGCATAGCCCATGAAGATACAAGATGCAAGAAGCATGCGTTGCCCCACATGTACGCAGCAACTCCTCAAGAGCTCACTAATACATTCCCTTACCCACAGCAATAGGATAACCACCAGAAACCAGTCTGGCACAACGCAATACCGCGAAATGTATGGGAAAAGGTATATAACGGGTTCTGAAGACTTAATTTACCACATTTAACATATTGCGTATCTATTGTTTCAGTTTTCCTAAGGATTTATTTTTGAAGTATAAATGGATTGAGTGTACGGGTCGTTTAAATTGGCATCCAAATGACAACTCCTGCTCCAACCATTTTGAATCAATTTGCCTTCAATCAAAGAAAAGCAAAATATGCTTAAATAATGCGTAACTTGTACTCAAATTACATAAAACTGTATTTGCATCATATCATCGCTTCGATTCACAATCCTAAAAGCTGTAAAATTCGTCATTCCTTGTTAATCTAAAATGGAGTCAGAACCCCTAGTTTTTCTGTCACGTAGTGAACGAACAGCGTGTAATTTGGCGACGTCAGTTTATTTTCCTTTAATATCGATTCTCAATCCGCTCTGATTGCAGTCTCATACTTTTGAAAGCTGCAAAAGAGCGAATATTTCAGCGTTGAAATCGAGCTAGCTTCATTTGGCGTTGCTTTTCCGGTATACATATTATTTACAAGGTTGTAGCTGGACTTACGTACTGGGAACATATTTGTTAGTGTTTATTTGTTTGCATGAAAGTAGAAAATAGTCAGTTCACTGGGGGAAATTGTAGCTATGTTGTCGGTAATAATATGGCAATTTCAATGTAATTAACAAATATATTTAAAAATTAGGACTATTGAAGAAAAAAATATAAAGAGTTTATAACTTAATAAACTACATATATGGAATATATATATATACAATATATTGTACTAATATACATATATTGTGGTATCTATAAGTAAGAATGGTAATATTACTGACCGAAGAATATAAGTTTTTTTTTCAGAAGATACGATTATAATTATTCTAACATAAGTGTGATACCAATCCTAAAACCTTGTTAAGTCATGTAAAATTTCCATATCAGATGCTGTAGGCACTCTTTTGAGCGAAAATATATCTATATATCTGTATATCTTCACCCTAAATCCCTTGCGGGGTAGACAGAGTGATCGAAAATACTTACTTGAAGAGGTTTGAAGGGATGGTGATGTTATTAATATTTGACAAAGAAGTTTTAATAAACAAGTGGATGTAGTAACAAAAGAAAATTGTAATTACCCTTCTAATAATTTACTATTTCAGTAGCAAGAAATGAGATCAAATTGACAGTTTTGACGAGCTCGGTGGCGTAGTCGTGAGTGATGCGACACCAACGCTCGGAAAGAGGACCTATTTATTCCCTTCCTTGCCCGTCTTACTACCAATGCTACTACCAGTTAAGTAGTAACACTGTTTATTTTATACAACGTCAGTATGCGTATCATACAGCCCAATTGATGTAAAGCTGTTACCGTAGCTTATGAATGCTTGTAATACATTAAATATCACTCGCGCGATACTACCTCTGTTGCTAACACAACAACTCCTTAGGAGGTTACTGGTAAGGGAGTTAGGAGTTGTTATTTGACTGTGATTTTTCAGTAAGGTGGCGGTACTTCTCCAGAAGGGCTACTTTGATGCGCCCTACCTCTTTTAAAAATATCCAGACATGTCCATGTCCACAAATGTTTGTCCTGTGTGATAATCGAACCCATGAGCGGTGGTGCCAACGTCGTCTCATTCTCCAATGCGCCACCGAGTTTATCAAAATCCTACCTAAAATATTGTAAAATATATATGTAACTTATTATGAACATTTTTCGAATCGATTAGATACTGGTTTCGTCTCAGTTTGTCCATTCAGTGGCAATTGATATTTAAAGCTCTGTTACGTTGAGATTAAAGCTAAGTTTATTTGAGGCGTAGTTACAGAATAAATTTATCCTGTGAAGTAATCACACAAAATTTTGTTAAGTAGTAAATTACATTACAAATATTATGCTTGGCTCATATTCTGTTACTTTAACCCTTCGAAACCCGGGTGGTCGTATACGACCGCGAAATGTGTGAGAAAACGTATATAACGGGTTCTGACTGCTCAATCCACGTCATATGGTAAATAAGCATACAGTTCGCCTGATGTATAATGGCTGCTGTAGTCTCAGAAGTAGAACTAAGAAGTATCGGTTGCGCTTTGCTAATCCCACTTTTACCACTGCTGCTACTGGTGGTGGCGATGAGTGGGATACCCCTTACACACTAGAAGACAACAATCCTCCAGAAAATTGATTTTTGGCAGTGGTATTCTGTGAAGTTGATTTCTCAGTTCGGTTTTTTTTACACAACGCAGGAAGCCATACAAGCATGTGGCCCATCTGATGTAAAGTGATTACCGTAGCCTATAAACGCCTGTAATACATTAAGTATCGCTCGCGGGATGCCACCTCTGCTCCTCACAGAGCAACTCCTTAACAGCTCCATAGCAACCTCATGTACTCGCAGGAAAAAACTCTTCGGGGAGTTTTATAATCTGGCTGCGGTATTCTGTGAGGTGAAGGTAAGTAAGGTAAGGTCGGGCAGTTTTGATGCACCCTATCTCTCCTAGAAACATCTTAGCTAAGTACTAATTCTTGTCCATACTTAACAGCACTGCAACCTAGCTCTCTGTCGACAATGCTTAGTTTCTGTCTGGGTGTGCCATGTACATGTAAAATTCAGGACTTTAAAGATTCAATTCAAAGATTAAAGACTTTCACCGCAACTTAGACTAATGTTTTCTGTACCACGACGCGCTAAATGATGAAAATTAGCATTAAAATATATGAATAAAAATTATATGAACTCATAATGCGCTTTTCACGTGCACACAATGTTAATTGATAAGATAATAATACAGTGTGAACATTGTTAATTACTTTCGACATGGAAAGGATTTCAAATCGTTATACTGTTACGAGGTTCGTTTGGGGTCTGAGTAAAAGCGGGTCGGAATGTTAATTAGATAGAATAGGGCTGTTTTCTGGTACCTGTCCTCCGCCGCGCAGTCGTCGTCGGTTTGGTTGCGTGAATTCTTGGAACATCTTGAGCAGTCCCCTCGTATGTGAAGTGTTTCTATAAAGGGTCTTGTGCCTCGGTTATAGACTGTTCGTTAGTGTTTACATACGTTTGTTGAGGTTAGTGTATTTCAAAGTCAAAGTCAAAGTCAAAATCTTTTTATTCCGTAAAAATGGCTACATTTGTTTGGAATCGTCACAATTTTTTTCCCTACCGTGCAGTTCATGACTAGGTGAGCACTGATAAAAATACTGCCAAAAAACTCAGGCATCCCTCTTCTGGTATCCAAACAAATTTACATAATTTATTAATTACATTATAATTGTATCGACTCACTCCCAGGCATTTTTATCATTAATATAGTCAGATACTTTATAATATGCCCTGCTACACAATTTGGCTTTAATGGTAGTTTTAAATTTGTTTATTGACAATTCTCTTATATTGCTGGGAAGTTTGTTATAGAACCGTATACATTGCCCCATAAAAGAATTACTTATTTTGTGGAGACGGCTTGGATGTAACACAAGATTATGCTTATATCTAGTATTTATGTTATGCGCATCACTCTTTTTACAAAATGAGTCTATGTTTTTATGGACATACAAAAGATTATCATAGATATATTGCGATGCGACTGTTAGAATATTTATTTCTTTGAATTTTTCTCTAAGGCTCTCCCGGGGACCAAGTTTGTAGATAGCTCTTATGGCTCTTTTTTGCAATAAAAAGATGGTGTTAATGTCCGCGGAGTTACCCCAAAGAAGAATTCCGTATGACATAATACTGTGAAAGTAGCTGAAATAAACTATTCTAGCCGTATCAACATCAGTGAGCCGTCTAATAGTTTTCACTGCATAGGCTGCAGAACTTAGTTTTCCTGATAATTTTTCAATTTGTGGGCCCCATTGTAGTTTGGAGTCGATTGTTATACCCAAGAACACAGTTATCTCCACAGGGGCTAAATTAGTTCCATTAACATGTACATTGGTAGTCACCTGTCTTACATTAGGTGTTGAGAACTTAATTACTTTAGTCTTTTTATCATTTAAAAGCAGATTATTAACATTAAACCAATGCATAACTTTAGAGAGAGCATCGTTAACTTCGTCATAATTACCTAACTGTCTATTAATTTTGAATGTCAAAGAGGTATCATCCGCAAACAATACAATCTTATGTTTATCCTTTACATAATAAGGTAAGTCATTTATATATACTAAAAATAAGAATGGACCTAGAATTGACCCCTGTGGGACTCCCATAACTACAGGGGACCCCGAAGATCTTTTACCATTAATATCGACCTTCTGTATCCTATTGCCCAGATAAGAAGACAGAAGTTCGAGAGCCTTGTTCCTGATACCGTAGTGGTGTAATTTTCTGACAAGAGTGTCATGGTGCACACAGTCAAACGCTTTAGACAGATCACAGAAAATTCCCAAGGCATCTTGCGAACCTTCCCATGCCGCGAATATACTTTTAAGCAAATGAATCCCTGCGTCTATAGTTGAACAACCTCTCGTAAATCCGAACTGTCTCCTATGAAGCAAATTATGTGTATTGAAATGTCTGAGCAACTGGCTAAGCATTAGTTTTTCAAAAATTTTACTAAGAATGGGCAATATGGAAACAGGTCGAAAATTCGAAGGGTCCGAACTATCACCAGATTTAAATAATGGAATGATTTTACTATGTTTCATCAAGTCAGGAAATACACCAGATGCCACACAACAACTGAAAATTGTAGCTAAATGTGGAGCGATTGAAATAATAATAGAAGATATGGTTTTGACAGATAGACCCCACAGATCTTTAGTGTTCTTCATATTTATTGATTTAAAAGCGTTCAAAACATCTTTTGGGCTTACAGCTGAAAATTTAAATATTGTGTCGCATTCTACCACGCTCTGTTTGAGAACCATTTCAGCAGCTATAGAAGAAGACCTAAGATTTCTCGTAGTAATAAGAGGAATGTTAGAAAAATATTTTTCAAACTCAGTCGCAATTTCTACATCATTTTTGATATCTATATCATTTATCTTTAACTGAAAGTCTCGACTATGTACTTTCGCTCTACCCGTCTCATTATTTATCATATTCCAAACAGATTTAATAATATTTGTTGAACCTTTAATTTTATTTCTTAAATATATAGAGTTAGCATTGGAACAGGCTCGTTTAAATATTTTAGCATAATTTTTTACAAGTTCTTGAAAAGTCGGATTGTGATTACAGGTCCTTTCTTCATAAAGTTCATACAATTTATTCCGACTTTTGTAAATACCAGGAGTTGCCCAATCACTGAATGTCATACGGTCACTTACAGACAGTTGTTTTGGAGTAAAGATTGCATTAAATTCACTAGTGATTAAGTTAAATAACGAACTGTACAAGTGGTCCGGAGTACCGTGATAGGGCAACAATACAATTTTTTCTGTTATATTAGACTTAAATCTTTCTAAGCGGCTTTTACTAAATGGTATATAATTTATTTGCTTTCTTTGTATTTTTGAAGAATTTGGAAATGAAACCAACTGACCTGAATGGTCTGACTGAACTTTATTAATTATAGATTGATATGAAGGTTTTAAATTGCTAAATATATTATCAATACATGTAGCACTTGTAGCAGTTACTCTTGTTGGCTCTGTAAAAATATGATGCAAATTGTTTGATTTAAATAAATTTAAAAAGTTGTAGGTAACAGTATTTTTCTCCAAGATATTTATATTAAAGTCTCCACAAATTATAACAGTTTTATGGCTATTAGATAATTTATTTAAGGCATCCTCCATGATGTTTGAAAATATTTCAAAGGGCGTGCTAGGAGGTTTATACAGGTTCATAACAATGAATCGTTCCAATTCAATGCATGAAATCTCTACAACTCGCTCAACAGAGAGGCTCACAATGTCACACCTTTCTTTAAATTTAAGCAACTTATTTAATAATATTAAAGAGCCACCATGTATATACTTCTCTCTGATGAATGAGCTTGCAACCTGGTGGTTATTGAAGCTGAAAATGAATTGATGGGGTTTAGCCAGTGCTCAGTTAGACATAAAATATCAATATTGCTACAATTCATAAACAACTCCAATTCTAACTCCTTTCCTATCATCCCCTGAATGTTTTGGTGCACCAGGTTGATACAATTATTATTATTTCTATATTCTTGACAACTTACAATTGATGGGGATATTGTATTATTATTACTTTTAGTTTCATTTTGAATATTGTTATTATTACTATTTACATTGCCAGAGTAAAACTCTATTGTCTTGTAACCTAATTTAAAGAATTTGGAATACCTTCCAAGGTACCATTACATAATGTCAAATTATCTAACTGCTCAAAAGAAGCAGGGTTGTTAGCCAAACTTTTGGCTGGTTTCATAAAACAATATGATAGCGAATCTGCTATTTGTCTTTTATAAAAATTGCTAAGATAAAATTTATCTTCTGTCAAATTATAATGTTTACTATTAAATATATTTATGTCAAGTATATGAAATTTGTCATCATATAATGTCAATGTATGCATTTTATCATTTAATCTATACCTAGATGCATTTTCCGCCTCGGGCAACAAATGACTGTATGGAAAAGTAAATAAAATCACTTTTCCCAAATTTAACTGTTGTAACATATTAAAATATTTAATCATTATATGTTTGTTTAAATTTCCTCTCCTCCCAATAAAACAATTAAATTTGTGTTGGGGTGGTAATCCCTCTTAACTATTTTATCAACTATTTGAGTGAAACTGGCTCCAGGCAAACAATAATTGGTAACCAGTTTTCCTGATTTTTGTAATAATAATTGGCCCATGTTTTTACCTATTTCATCACTATACATTATTATTTTGGAGTTATTATTTTTGCTATTATTATTTAATGATGATGACATCTGATTAAAAGCACTACTATTAATGGTCTCATTCACACTGTGGCTATGTACTTGAGATAGTTTCGAGGATTGAGTTACCTGTGAACATTTCATCGGAGTTCGGGTTAACTCATTCCTATTGTAGAAGTTACTAAGAGACAATAATTTTTGTTCATTTTCTCTCAAGTCAGCTACTAATCTATCCATGCCTACACTGTATTCTTCAATATCTCTTTGAGCATCCTCATATTTTTTAGTCATTAAATCTAAAGAATTATTAAGTGTTTGGATCTCAGATTGTAGGTATTTAAATAATTAGGCGTAAACTTTGCGTTTTAACATTTTATAACAAGACTAGCCTCTGTCCGCGGCTTCGCCCGCGTGGCCTACATAGTCCTACGACGACTTGAAGACCATGAAATACTATACCGTTATATTTCTTTGTAAACAAACAGTACTTCAGTGCGGGGCAAAGACTTATATTATATAAGTCTCAAGTCAGACCGCACTAGGAGTACTGCAGTCACCTGTGGGCGGGAGCACCTGAATACCAGCTTGGACCGTGTGATTCGATTCAGAGACGAGCTGTGAGAATTGTCGACAATCCTAAGCTTACACACGGTATTGAACCCTTAAGTTTAAGGAGAGACTTTGCCTCCCTTTGTGTGTTCTACCGATTGTACAACGGGTTGTGTTCTGAAGAGTTGTTCGAAATGATGCCGACGGCTACTTTTTATAACCGCACCGCTCGCCGACTTCGGGGAGTTCACCCTCACACGCTTGAACCGCTATGGTCGCGTACGGTGCGGTTCCAGAGAAGTTTTCTTCCGAGAACACTCAAGCTGTGGAATGAGCTCCCAGCCGAGGTTTTTCCAAGGAACTACAGCATGGAGTTCTTCAAGAAATGCGTGAAGAGGTTTTTAGAGGGTCGGCAACGAATGAGTGACGCCCCTGGTGTTGCAAATGTCCATAGGCTACGGTGACTGTTTAACATCAGGCAGGCCGTATGCTTGATTGCCACCTTAGTAGTATAAAAAAAAAAACAATATTTTTTGTTTGTGCTTCAGGTGCTAGAATCATATCACTCACATCATCATCAATCACATGGCTACTCCAGGAGCTTACTTTGCACTAGGCCACGTATAACTAACCTGACTGACTGTGAAATGCAGTTTCTCCTTTAAGTCTATCCCTGCTAAAATAAGAGTTTGGCCTTGAAATTTATTTATGGTCATGGCAAAGCAGACTTGAAAACAAAACAAAACAAACTTTCAGTGGAAACTGAATTGTTATGTACTCGAAATGGAAGTTCCATGGTCTTAGAGGAATCCTCAGAGTAAACCAGAGAATCCCCTAGGAAACAACTGGTCAGTATAGTAAGAAATTCAACCGGGTAATGTACTTCGTCATCGTTGTTTATCACTGAGTCCACTAATTCATTATGATTTTCTACTCCTTCGAACTATCTCAAAAGAATTTCATTGGTGATTGTGATTTGGTCGTTTTCTGGTGTCAGAATGGCACTCTCGCATAACCGTTCTACAGGTTTATTGTGGATATTATTATTATCTGGGTAGATTTTAGATATTAGCTCTTGTATAGTGGTCACAATTGTGCCTAACTCTGTGGGGAGAATTATTTTATTATCTAATTCTGGGTAATCACCATTTTCTACTTTAAGTAAATGATCTGAAAACTGTCCAGCAGAAATATCTCTCCTCAGGTGGACTCTCATGTTTTTTGTAAGATTAAGTTTAGTCACTGATGGTCACAAATGTGACCGCTTCATACACGCTTTGACTTCATCCGCTCACGTTCCCCTAGGCACTACCGGTAATGTCTGACGGAAATCACCTCCTACTTTTACTCCCCCCATTTGGCTATTATTATTCCTTATATCTTGTAGAGATCAATTTACTTTGGGCTTTAAAACCCCACTTATGAGCCATAGTACATTCATCCCAATCAATTAATTTCGTTTTACGAAGTACTTCGGCCATATTGCTTTGTTTGGGAATATTGCAGAGTAAGGTTGCAGTTTATATTAAATTGAGAGGGAGTTTAAACATACAGTGTGCAGTTTTGCCTCCTTCCAGCAGCGTGGTAGCAATTTTTTTATACAACGTTGAAAGACACAATCATACGGCCCTTTGTATGTAAAGCGGCCACCGTAGCCTATTAACGCTTGCATATATTAAGTATCACTCGCACCTCTGCTGCTCTCTAACAACTCCTTAGAAACTTACTGGTGACCTGACTCACACGCAAGAACACAACAACCCTCTAGTGAGTTATTATTTGATTGCGGTTTTCTGTGAGGTTGTGAGCTACTTCCACCAATGGGCTGCTTTGGTGCACCCTACCTCTGTTAAGACATCCGGACCTAGACAAACAGATATGTTCATGCACACAAATGTTTGTCTTGTGCGGGAATCGAACACACGAGCGTTGATATTAAAGTTGCATCATTCACGACTGAGCCACCGAGCTCGTCCATTCCATAAGACGCGACCGTTAAGGCGATACTGCAGTAGCTTCGTACTTTGGCCAGTAGTAAGTTAATAAGAATAGTCTTACCTGTTCCACCAAAAGCATCCAAGAAAAAGATCTCACCTACCCTTGTCGGGATTTTCTTATAAACATCTATTTATTCATGGATTAGAGAGCCTTTACTACTTGACAACACTTCTGCTATAGAATCGATATTGTAACTTGTTTCCCTATCGAAAAATACTCGTTTCATTGTATGTTTTTAAAAGTATTTATACCAAGTTTCAAGTTGACACACGCAGGGCATTCATATTTTTATACAAAATTGTACACCCCATTTCACCCTATTAAAAATTGACTTTCTAAAATCCGCTTGCAATACCATTTTCCATTCTTTTACAACCCCATTTCACCCCTTTGTGGGTTTATTTCGGAAATATTCTTTTTTAGTGCACCTCTATACCCATTAAGGAATATATATTAAAAAAGTTATTGGTTTATCTTCAGTTTGGGCTGTGCGTTGTGTTCTCATATAACTTTTTTCATTGCATATCACCCCCTCAAGGATTGCGTTATGAAAAATCATGAAATAGGTAATTCATTATTTGTTTTGAAGAGTATTTATACTAAGTTTTAAGTTGATACACGCAGGAAATATAATTTTATTTTCGTACAAATATTTACATCCCTTTTCACCGCCATAGGGGTGGAATTTCGAAAAACCCTTTCTTAGTGGATACCTTCAGTTCACAAAGAACACACCTACCAATTTCATGTCTCTAGGATCAGAGATTTAGTCTGTGTGTTGATATATCAGTCAGTCAGGTCTTTGAATTATATACGTAATGATTTCAATTGGAGAAATTGCTTTGAATATGAAGGAAAGAGGTTTTAGTTTTTAATAGTTATGAGCGTAGAGAGAAAATTAACAACACCTTTTTTCTACAAAATTATATTATTGAATTTGTGCGCGACGATGCGTGATACCACGTTTTAGTATTGTCTTAGGTTTTCGCGATTGTTACACATTGAAATTAAACTATTTTTAACGGAAGTACCGCGTGTTTTATTTATTTTGTTGAAACCTGACGTTTCGAACGCTTTGCAGCGTCCGTGGTCGCAGGAAAGACTAAGGTGGTATTTGTCTTACATTAGTTATTCAATTATTACATCTACCGATTCACAACTCTGCAGTATGTGAAGATACACTGGACCAGCCAAACCATTACATCCGGTTCGATAAACCACAAATCCTCGCCAAGGAAAATCGCTACATGCCGAGAATGTTGCGCGAGGCTATTGAAATAAGAAAACACCCCAATTTCAATAGAGAAGATGGTTGGCAAGTACCACCTGCTTGGGATCCAGTCCTAAAAATAATCAAGTCACAAATCCAAAGATCTACTAAAAAATGTTCGGACACTGTGAGCGATTTTTGTGTGAATCGGAACATATATAATTAATCCATCCATGTCGGTAGATGTAATAATTGAATAACTAATGTAAGACAAATACCACCTTAGTCTTTCCTGCGACCACGGACGCTGCAAAGCGTTCGAAACGTCAGGTTTCAACAAAATAAATAAAACACGCGATACTTCCGTTAAAAATAGTTTAATTTCAATACCACGTTTTGATTAAAATTTTATTATATTACAGATAAAACAGAAATATTTATATACGTAGAAAGCTTATTTCATGCGTGTGACATGTAATATACATTTTAGTAGAGATAGGAGCCATTAGGAGGTCTTGCTGTGTTCAGCTCCCCCAGTTTATTAAATGGTGGTTGGGCATAGCAGGACGTTTTATTCTAAATATCTATCTGGAGAAGCACCTCCACCTTACAGCAGAACGCAGCTAAATAACAACCCCGGGAGGATTATTGTATTCCTGTGCGTGAGTAAGGTCATCAGCGGCAGGACTGGCAGTCTCGTGGCGCTCGGTTCTCTCTGCCTACCCCTCAAGGGATTTGGCGTGAAATTATAATAGTAGTAAAAATATTTTTTGAACTTCTGAAGAAAATTACAATACACGTGTATTAATATTTTCCCACTTAAACGCTACAGGCTCTATAGATACGTTGTCGCATTTAAAAGTATACTAATTTTTATCTTTCAATATTGTAAGGAACTCTCCATACAATGCTACTTTAACGTCAACTCGATGGGTTCGATCCCAACACAGAACACCCATTTGTGTAAATAAACATATTTGTTTGCCTTGGTGTGCATGCTTTGAAGAGAGATGTCCTGTCTCTCTCCAAAACATGCACACCAAGACATCAATGGAACCGGAAAGTACTTCCACCTCACAGAAAACCTCGACTGAATAACAACTCCCTTGATGGTTGTTGTACTCCTACAAGTGAATGACGATACCAGTAAGCTCCTAAGGAGTAGCTGTGCCATCAGGTGGGGTAGTGACACGCAAATATTACTTCCTGTATCAGATGAGTACATAGGCTATAACTACTTTACGCTAGGTGGGCCGAATGTTTGCATGCCTTCCGGTATTGTATAATAAAAACACGCCAAGTGCGAGTCGGACTCGCGCACGAAGGGTGTAATGTTACAACCTTATTTAATGTTTTATATAGACTCTTTTCTTTGCATGCTCTGTTTAGTTTATGACAATTTGTCAAAAATATTATTTGTAATTCAAAATTTTAAAATATTACATTTTAGTGTCGGAAAACAGAAAACAAGTCAGTCTGGAGGAAGCTTTCGAGAAGGAGAGATTCAGTGCACCACGTCTGAGACCACCAGCCTCCTGCTGAGGGCTACGTGGTGAAACCTCGGGATATTACTACCCTTTTCCAAACTCGATAATTTCCGGACATCTAACTAATCTAAAAATTATAATACCTGCAGCCCCTGTTGTGGACTACGCGCGGCTGACAAAGATACCGCTGCGGTGTTGGTCCGTAAGGCGGTCCCCACCATTACCAACAACTTCTACGTCTGGATCTGCGTGCTGGCTAGCACGCTAACCTGCCGTCTACAGTCGTCGACCACTATAGCCGGCGGCCACTAAGTACACCCACCAGTGATTCTATCAGTGATATACCGGTTAGACAAATTAAAGCGCGAGTTCTTAAAGACCTTATTTAGCCGAACTTAAAGTGAACCCTTTTTTATATTTATTATATTTTGTAAAATAGACCTATTAAATTAGTATCGCTTTTAATACTCCCTTTTCTTCATCTAGTAACATAACAATTTAAAATATAATAAATATAAAAAAGGGTTCACTTTAAGTTCGGCTAAATAAGGTCTTTAAGAACTCGTGCTTTAATTTGTCTAACCGGTATATCACTGATAGAATCACTGGTGGGTGTACTTAGTGGCCGCCGGCTATAGTGGTCGACGACTGTAGACGGCAGGTTAGCGTGCTAGCCAGCACGCAGATCCAGACGTAGAAGTTGTTGGTAATGGTGGGGACCGCCTTACGGACCAACACCGCAGCCGGTATCTTTGTCAGCCGCCGTAGTCCACAACAGGGGCTGCAGGTATTATAATTTTTAGATTAGTTAGATGTCCGGAAATTATCGAGTTTGGAAAAGGGTAGTAATATCCCGAGGTTTCACCACGTAGCCCTCAGCAGGAGGCTGGTGGTCTCAGACGTGGTGCACTGAATCTCTCCTTCTCGAAAGCTTCCTCCAGACTGACTTGTTTTCTGTTTTCCGACACTAAAATGTAATATTTTAAAATTTTGAATTACAAATAATATTTTTGACAAATTGTCATAAACTAAACAGAGCATGCAAAGAAAAGAGTCTATATAAAACATTAAATAAGGTTGTAACATTACAAGGATTCCGTACCATTATCTATAAAAACGGCAAAAAATCACGTTTGTTGTATGGGAGCCCCCTTAAATATTTATTTCTTCACTTTATCGTTTCCACTTGCATTCCCCGAAAACATTATGCCATATCTCAGGGCTGATCCAACGTATCCATGATAAGAAAACACGTTGTCACGGCGCTTTTGTTGACCACTTTTCCAAGCATGTGGAGAGCGTACGAAAATTGATTTAGCTTTTTGCAGAGTGATTGTATGTGTGAATGCCAAGTCATATTACTGTCTAACTGCATCCCTAGGAATTTGATACGATCTGTTCTTCCGATTGATTTACCCTGATGGCAAATATTGGGAATAGTACAATTTTTGCGTAGCCTCTGTTGGAATGACATATATTTCGTTTTCTCTAGATTAATAATTAAATTATTTTTATTTAACCAATTAATGACATTTGATAGCGATTTATTAATTTCCCTTTCGTATATTTCGATTTAAGTGAACTGAAGACATACTGTTTACTATAAATTTGTAACTCAAAGATAGTCTTAGAGTTCCGTACTCTGAGGGTAAAACGGAGCCTATTACTGAGGCTTCGCTGTCCGTCCGTCCGTTTGTCACCAGGCTGTATCTCATGAACCGTGGTAGTTAGACAGTTGTAATTTCTACAGATGATGTCTTTCTGTTGTCGCTATAACAACAAATACTAAAAAATCGGCCAAGTGCGAGTCGGACTCGCGCACGAAGGGTTCCGTACCATTATCTATAAAAAATCGGTCAAGTGCGAGTCGGACTCGCGCACGAAGGGTTCCGTACCATTATCGATAAAAACGGCAAAAGAAAACACGTTTGTTGTATGGGAGCCACCCTTAAATGTTTGTTTTATTTTAATTTAATTATTTATTCTTAAAGTGAATATATAACTAAATATTCTGTGAATATTTCAAGCGTATACGTGTTGCTGTTATCAATATCGAGCAAAAATTAGCAAAAAAATCACGTTTGTTGTATGGGAGCCCCCTTAAATATTTATTATATTCAATTTTTTAGTATTTGTTGTTATAGCGGCAACAGAAATACATCATCTGTGAAAATTTCAACTGTCTAACTATTACGGTTCATGAGATACAGCCTGGTGACAGACGGACGAACGGACATTGGAGCCTCAGTAATAGGCTTCCGTTTTACCCTTTGGGTACAGAACCCTAAAAAGCATAAAAATCGGTCGTGCCGTTTCGGAGGAGTTCCACCACAATCACCGTGGCAAAAGATTTTTATAGATATATTTTAAATTGAACAAAATTTTATCGAAAATAAAATGCTTTTTCATTAACATAAGTTAATTTTGGAAGATCATGTATAAACAAGGATTAAGATCGACCTAATTTATAAAAAAAAATAACGGCAGCAGCTCAATTTCTGCCTATTTCGATTTTTTTTATTCTTGTTTAGAATAAAAAAAAACGATATTTTGGGTTTTAAATGTAAACAGAATATATCGTAGGACAACATGGACTAGATAGTACATAGTTACCGAAGATTTTTAAAATAAGATAGCAAGATAAACAAGTTAGATGAGCTAGACTAGACAGGCAAGATGAGATAGTAAACATAGCTATGGTGAATGAGATAGAAAATATAAGATAGGGAATAATGCGAGACAGGCAGTGTGATGGGAAACATTGGGTGTTATGTGGTACAGAAATTACAAACTCGGAGTATTAAAGCATTCCACATACGGATTATATTTTAATGCTTTATAATTAAAATATGGGATGGTATAGGAATAGTTCCAAGAAATCTAAATGTTACAAAGATTATCTAAAGAATAGTTTATATCCTTTTGTGATTTCAAGTAGTTCAACATAGCAACGAATAAGAATATAATGTATTCTTTAACGAACGTTGTTATTTATATTAAATGTTTAAAAAATAGTCGTAATATCAAACAAGCTACGAGCTACCAAAGTCCCACAGATACAGATTGTTTTATGTATTATAACTGCCAACTCGTGAAATAAGCGAATATTTTATCATTGAATTTGAGTAAAGGGATTCATAGTCATTATAAGTTACGACTGTGTAAATAAGGCTTACATTATACGGCGTATTTTACAAAATTTTCACTGTATTTGCTAAAATATTACGAATTCCCTCCTATGGTCAGATTTGATAACAAAATGTTACTTGCTGGGATATTTCAACTCTGTTATTTAGATGAATTAAATAGTAGTTAAGTAAATAAATAGGTAACAAAAGCATATGTTCTAACAAGTAAGAGAATTATTGTGGGGAGGGGTAACTCTTATCATTTTAATCAAACAACTTCCGAGTTTTCTTATTCTTCAAACCAGTCTAAAAGAGGAATACAAATTTATTTCAAAACGAACGCAAATCTAATCACCAATCATATAAGTTGGCTTTCTGTTGCAAATTATAATGCAATACAATTGAGAAAACTAATAAAAAAAAATACATGTAACTGTATAGCCATCAATCTTCATACTCTGATCTTTGTACCTTTCTTAAGATAAAAATAAACAATATGGAAACTCTAGTGCTGCCACAAATACCTGGTTTTAGATTATCAGATTTATTATTCAAAGTATCCATTGAAATAGGCCGTGTGTCACAATAACCATGGACATATTTGTGTTACTACAAGTGCAGCGGTTAGTCAGTGATTCAAACCGATCTGCAGTGTACTTACTCGAATCAATCAGTTCATCCTGAGCCAACATTTATTTTTTACTAGCTGCTGCCCGCAGCTCCGCCCGCGTGGAGTCAAATAACGTAGCCTATGTGTTAATCCAGATCATAATCTATTCGCATTTATAATATTAGTAGGATTTAATACTGAAGTAAAATGTACTTCGATGTTAAACATTTGGCAAGCTACCTTACCATATTTTTAATTACGGTTATTGTGTGTCAGTATCGTACACTTGTTTTCTTTCCACCCATTGTGATTGACATAATTTCAACTCTGTATGGAATTTAACATGATTCATTGAATTTTTCTTACTTTTTAAAGCTTAATATATTTCTTTAAATTATTGTAAGAGCAAATTAAATTAGCTGTGACATTTATAAAAATAAATTTATAACAAGCCTCTTGTTTCCCTACCGAAGTATTTCTAAAGGACTACAGCACGAGATTCTTCACAAATGGCGATATTTCCAGGGTAGGCAACGCACGAGTGCCGCCCGTGGTAAGTGCACATGCTCCTTAATACTTGCCATCAGGCAGAATATAGTGCTATAGTATTAGAGGCACTAGCCTGACTCCTATAGCACTGCATATCAAGCATCGAACTCAACTTTCTAATTAAAAGCGTATGTTACACAAAGTTAAACGTTCTTGATAATAGTGTTATTCCAAAAATAGTCTATGCAACAGAAAATCTCGTTTAACAGTTTTAATTTCTGAAAATGGCCTTCTTAAACATTTCCACGAAGCTCTCACAGCACAATCTCTCTTTATCGCTTATAACTAAACCTGTTTTGACAAGATCCTCCAGTGCGCTTAATATGAAACTCATGTCGTAAGGAGATTGCACCCGGCATCACTTGATCCATTTCATACAATGGAGATTCTATTAGCTGCCTGATTAACTCAGGAACGGGCATTTTAATGTAAAATTTATGGTAGCTATCAGTGTAGCTAGCTAGATTGGAATTCCTGAACTCTACAATTAGAACGTCGGTTATGTAATGTTAAAGCGTGCACTGTTCATAAAGTGCTTTCTTTAATTAATAATTTAAGACGATTTTAAGATTAATAGATCCAGGCGTTATTTTGCGAAAGTCAAATTTACAAGTAATTTCATTAGCAATTAGATGTTAGTCGTTAGAATACATGCTTCAAGCATCTACAGAAACCTCGTGGTGAAGTGAAATACGAGTCGCAGCGACGACCAGGGCAGTCATGGCAGCAACGGTGGCAGGTGTATGCGGTTTTTATTCCTGATGGCGGACGACCGCACTAGCCCAGGCAGAAACGACCGGAGCAGCCATGTCAGCGACGGCATGTTGCATCTACTAATGGTAGTGGGTGGGTGCCGGCCGGCGCCAATCCGCGTGATCTAATTGGTGGCGGAAGCACGCAAAGTAGGTTAGATCCAATTGCATGTATAGGATTAGCTTCTGCCTGCATTTGTATTCATATGGATATCCGAATTTCATTATCAGTATAATTTGCATCGACATTATATTATGGTATGCAGCCTATGACTCTAAGACACATAATATCTCCTAGTAATTTGTACATAATACAAAACTGTAGCAGACAGACGCATTCATAATATGAGTATGGGTTACGTACAACATTTAAAATCTGTAATATAACTAGTCTGGGCATAAATACTGTTGCATAGAAACTTTTCTTTTTTTCAACTCTCTAATTATTTTGAATTTGGAGCGCGTTTATTATGTTAACAACTGCTTTCGATTTCCCGCCGGTTTACAGCATTACATTTACATATTCTTTTCGTGTTTATTATCAAATTACAATATAGAATGGGTTATAAAGGAAATAGTCACTGACCGTCAGTCAGTAACATCATATTAAAATATAAAAATACATGAATATTTTTCAATGTACTTAACAATAAGCATAATTTCTGCTAACAAAAAACAGATTTTTCAAAATTTAATTCGAGTACCCGAAGTTAAATTTTCCAAAATTAATAAGAAACCGTTCAGGCGCTCGCGTATAATTCTCTAAGCAAAAAATATTGTTTCCACTTAAATTGCCGATGTAAACGCAGCTATAAAGAAGCTTCTCATCTCTGGAGCGTTAATAAAAAGACGATAATGGTACAACAATATTATTTGGATAAGATATTCAAAGGTAAAATATTTCAAATTATTTTGCTTGTTCGAGCTACCGACACTGAATTAATTCGGGGGGAAGCCTTGTTTGGTGCATTGCGATGAAATTCTAAAAAGATACAAATTTGTAATCTAAACAAACACTCTTAATTGAATTTACCGAGATTATATATGTAGATATATTTTTCATTACAGACACATCTTAATAAAATGTACTGCGAGAATATTCTCTTAGTTTTTGGCAACATAACGTTAAAACAAAAAAACACTGCGGTACGCGGATACGTGATACTTATGGAACCTTAGAATTCTCTCGCCATCTAAAAATTGCGTCGGTGGTAAGCAATCAGTAACATAATCATCTCAAATTCCTCGTTGTTCATTTTGATAGTTATCTATATGAATGATGATTATGAAAGTTTAAACTAAATTCAACATCGAAACCATTTCGCCAAATGGAAGATAATAAATTCAAAAAATATTTATTACATAATTCCTTCCCGTTCTTACTTTTTTATCTTTCTCATTATCATTATGTACTAAATTTTTAAATAGAAATTTTAAATTTATCCCTTTCTACAAAAAATAAACATATACTTTACTACTATAATGGTAATGAAATATCTTGCACTTCCGGTAGATAGTAAATCTGCCAGACTACGAACATCAGTGTTAAATCAAGTAAAGCGTCTTCTTAAGAGCCAAAATGGGAAAAGGAAAGCCTCTTCTGTTTTTCTTTAGAACATAGTAAATATACAAATCTTTCGACTTTTCTTATTCGCTATATGAGTATGTATATACTCGTATGGTGGCGTTAGGTACTTATTTAATTTTATTCTAAGTACTCTGATTTTTATGGCCCTATTTGTTGTAGGTACAGCAACTAGGTCCTTTTCATTTTATCTTGATGTTATTATTCTGGTTAAAATTGTACTTCGTAAATAACTTTGTAGACGCGGAAACTTGTACTTCTTGCAACAGATTTCTCTTAAAAGCACCCGATAAATTCTTAGTTTTTGACTTTCAAATCCGGTGATCATTGGTGAATGTAATCATCTTGTAAATCTGCCAACATGAGATTTCAATAACCCGGAGTAAAATACAATTTGCAAGGTTTTCTGCACGTCCCATCCTGTTATGACGTTTTATGAGGACGTAGTTTATAATTTCCACAACCAAAATATTTTTTAATTAGCTACTATGTCTTTCTTACTTCGGTGTTTCAAGGAATTGCCCAGATCAACATGTACTAGGTATGACTTATCATAATCTAGGTATGACATTTTTACGTGTTTACATTTTTAATAGCATACGTTCAAAAAATTGAGTGAAGTTTCCAGTATCCTCCTAAGGAATTGCTGTGTTAGCAGCAAAAGTAGCGTAGTGCGAGCAATACTCTTACATTGAAAGACTAACTTTACCTATCTGGTCTACTTGGTACAAAAAACGTCGAATGTCAAACAAGCGCACGTCTGATACTATCATGGCCTATTAGCAGTTAAAATTTATAAAGTATCTTTATGTTGCGCCTTAGCTTCCTGATATCCTTTCTCAGTCTTAGAAATACAATAATTTTCGAGGGAGTTTAAGAGGAACACTTAGGTCAGCTTCTATAATAATCACAGCATAATAAACAAAATGCGCGGAATAATTCATGAAAGCGTATGTAATATGCGTGTTTTTGTTCTCAACAAATATAAGTATACTACGTATATATTCCACTCCGTAGACTTTACATCACGCAACAAATCCTTAGCATCCCCCGTCGTGTCCCAAGTCTTTGTACGCGTTTACTCATTACAATTTTTCAACATCCCACGTAAACCGCATATAAATCAACATTATATTGCTTGATACCACAAATAAATCTTAAAGTCTGACTTGTGTTATGAATGTAGTTATATTTATTGTTTGCAGGTAAGGATGTGCATGATATCTTTATACAATATTAAATATTGTGTAAAACTGTCAGTTTAAATTTAATACTTTAATAACTTTTAATATTTATATATAATATTTTAATTTAATATCTTAACATCAGTGTTTATCAATGATTTGGCACTAGTTGTAAAGGTGTGTTTTTCCAGAATTGGAAATTATATAAGTAGTTACATTTCCCTATTCTCTTGTCTCATATGGTGAATTAGAAACTCTGGGTTAAAAAGGACATGAGAAGAGAGTTCGCGATGACTCGCACGAGAAATGCGTTCTATCAGTAGTGCAGAACGTCGGCCATTGGAGAATCAATGGTGGTACAATGATTCGATGTTCCACTCTAAAAATCTCTCCGCAGCGGGTCGGGAGTTAAAATAAAACCTACCTGCTCTTTTTGCCTAGTTCGCAGATCAACATCGAGTCATCTATCAGCTTATTGAATAAAATATATCCCATTTGGTCAATAGGCTCGAATCGGTGAAATATTTAGACGCCAAAAGACTACGATCTGTCAGTGAGAACTGAGAGGTGACTTTATGTGCAATTAAGTGGTTTATTCGTTTGTGGCGTCCGTATTCTAAAAAATCGGCCAAGTGCGAGTCGGACTCGCGCACGAAGGATTCCGTACCATTATCTATAAAAACGGCAAAAAAATTACGTTTGTTGTATGGGAGCCCCCCTTAAATATTTGTTTTATTTTAATTTAATTATTTATTCTTAAAATGAATATATAACTAAATATTCTGTCAATATTTCAAGCGTCTACCTGTTGCCGTTATCAATATCGAGCAAAAATGAGCAAAAAAATCACGTTTGTTGTATGGGAGCCCCCTTAAATATTTATTTTATTCTATTTTTTAGTATTTGTTATTATAGCGGGAATAGAAATGCATCATCTGTGAAAATTTCAACTGTCTAACTATCACGGTTCATGAGATACAGCCTGGTGACAGACGGACGGACGGACAGCGGAGCCTCAGTAATAGGGTTCCGTTTTACCCTTCGGGTACGGAACCCTAAAAAGCAATACGGTGCGATAAAGATTGAAATCCCCTCTGCTCATTTCCATCATAAATTGCCATTACTAGCGAGGTGTGGATTGAAATAAGTGTTGATTGTAAGATTGAACAGCGTCTTAGAAGTACTGTGTAATCTTTCATCTCATCAAAGCAGGCAGTTGACCACTGAGTCACGCATTTCGCATTCCCACATTCATATTTCTTATTCTCTGAAGATAACTGTCCAGATACAGGATGAACAGCCGAGCCGACAGCACGTATCCCTGTCTGACACCAATGTTGACATCAAACCAGGGCGACAAGCTGCCGTCCACCCGCACACATGCTGTACAATCCTCATAAGTGGATTGCACAGCACGGAGTAGGTCACCGTCCACCCCATATCCGGGCAAAATGTTCCAGAGATTCTTTCGCACGACTCTATCAAATGCTTTCTCAAAGTCCACAAAACCGCAGAAAACCTTCTGGTCCAAAGCCAGATGCTTCTCTACGATGTTGAGGAGCGAAAAAACTTGATCCGTACATCCTCTGCCGCTTCGAAATCCACCCTGTGCTTCCCAAAGCATTCCATCGGATTTCACCCTCATTCTCCTTTCAATGATTTTTCCATACACTTTAGCTGCTAAGCTGATCAAACTGATGGCCCTATAGTTGGCGCAGTCCATACGTGAGCCCTTGCCTTTATACAAGGGCACAATGACTGCGCGTCTCCAATCGCTCGGGACCCTTCCGGTTCTCCAGCATAATTTGCTCAAAAACTAGAAGGCGTCCCTAACGCAGGTACCACCTAGCTTGATCATCTCAGCTGTTACCATATCGATTCCCGCTGACTTTCCATCTTTCAAACTTCGTATCGACCATTCAATCTCATCCATAGTAATGTCTTCATGGTACGCTGGCACTGCCGAGTCAATCACAGACTCATTCACAATGCCAGCGTCATGGACATAATCATACATTTCTCTAAAATATTCACTCCACCGTTCTAACACTTCCGGAGTGTTAGCAAGAATGCCACCAGCTTTACATCTTATCTTGTCCATTCTGGATGCTGACGAACCACTTCGAGACTTCTTTGCCTCTCTCCAGAAGAGTTTGGTATTTGCCTCGAAATTCTTCGTCAGCTTCTCTTCCTCAATCATATGTAGTCTTTCACGCTTCTCTTTCACTAAAGCTTTGGAGTCATTCTTGCATCGACGGTATATTTCTTTCTTCATTTCTTTCATACCATCACTCTGGTGCAAAGATGATACGTAATCCAGCCACACTTTCCTCTTTTTTTCCACGGAGGATTGAACCTCCGCATCCCACCAGGCATCTCCTCTTAGTGTTCTACGTCTCTTTGCGCATCCACATGCTTCTTTCGCACTGTCCACCATACTTTCTTTCAGAACTTTCCAACATTCGTCTACATCTGAGTCGGAAAGACTCGCGTTCGCAAGTCTTTCACTGACTAGACGTACATACGTACTCCTCACACTTTCATCTTCCAATTTTTCACTTCTTATTCTTTCATGGTCTCCGAAAGGAATACGCACTCGCCAGTGCCTCCACTTCTTGAAAAGGCCCACAAATCGGCTTACCACCAGATAGTGGTCCGTTTCAAGAGTGGGACCTCTGAAGGCTCTTGTATCCATTAACGACTTTCGGAGACGTTCATCTATCAAAATCAAATCAATCACACTTTTCTGTTCATTCCGTCTCCATGTGTAAGTGTGAATATCCTTGTGATGGAAGAGCGTGTTCGACACAAGGAGGTTTCGTTCCATACATACGTCTAAAAGTAACTACCAGCATCGTTCACTCTCTTATCTCCGTATGGACCAAGCACAGCCTCATAATTGCTTCGCTTGGTCCCAACCCATCCATTCAGATCACCACACATAATTATCCGTTCATTCGCTTCGGCCAAATCCAGAATACCCCTTACAGTCTCCCAAAACTTCTCGAGCTCCTGGGGATCAGCAGAGCTCACAGGAGCATATGCTGCAACTAAAAACACTCACGTAATCCCCAGTTTTATCTTAACCCAGAGAAGTCTTGGGCCTACTAAATCGTAATCTTTCACACCAGCGGCCAAGCGAGATGAAAGCACGACACCTACGCCAGCGCTGGCATGAACGTCCTGGTCCACCCCGGACCACAGGGCCATCATGCCACCGGGCAGATCTTCGGTGTCGCTTCCCTTTCGCTTGGTCTCTGACACACACAAAGCATCTAGGCATCTCACGTTCATTATATCTATCAACTCATTCATCTTATCTTTTAGACCACCTCTCACATTCCATGTGCCTATACGACACTCAGCTCTCCTCGACCCGCCGGGATGGGCGTTGCGTGGTGGGTGGCGGCCCCCACCGCCGCATGCCTTAGATTTCGCACCGACGGGGGCGGATCGGTGCGCGTCGCCTCCGGGGGACGCCCTAATCCGCGCATCTGTGCGGTTTGGGTCCAGAATAGCAGCCCAAGTGTTGGACTGGCAGGGTCGCGGCGTGCACGCTTCTGGTACCGACCCCCAATCTTCAAATCAAATCTTCTTCATCTCACTAGCAATTGTAATTTTTAGTCAAATTAGGCAGGCGTGATTCCTTATTCACCTCACCTCGATACTCCTTTAAAATACTGCACTGCTAATATGACTCTGAGAGCTACTGATTCAAATAGTCTTGTAAACCAAAATAGTCATTTCGAGTATTAATGTTGTGTGTAGTATAAATTTAATTTAATTTTAAAGCTAAATTTGTGAGCGTCTTTTAATGCAAACAATGTGTGTATATGTGTATTTATTATTGCATTGTAATGATCATATTATTATTGCATTGATCATCATTTAATCGTTTAAAAACGACTGCGTTTTATAGTACTGGAGGTCAAATTGCAGCTGAATTGATTTATGGCTTAACAAATGTCCACTCTATTGTTTTCAGCACTTTGGGTTCTTCGATGCGGTTAGCGGTAATTTAATTGAACTGTTCATGGAAACCCTCTTAAAAGTAGGAAATTATATTATGCTTTAGCGAGTTTTGTTTTCATGTAACTTACGATTATATTTATAATATTTGTCTTAACTTATTGTTATAATAAGTTTAAGCGTAATTTAAAATTGGAGTATCAATAAAGGCCTAGGTGGTAAAATATATATAAATAGGTTTTATGTCCCATTACCGTACTGAAGTAAAAAGAAAACAAAAAGTATACCAAATAAAAATAATGCTTACCTTATACATAACAGTGCATAGCCAATATGTAGTTTAATGATACATGTTGTAGAAATATAGGCCTGTACAAAACGTCACAACGGTACGGGAAGTACAGAAAACCTTACAAATTGTATTTTACTTCGGGTTATTGAAGAAATTCGGTTTATTGAATTAGATAAAAGTAGAATACTCCCAAAAATAATTACAACTGCGCATAAATTAAAAAATATTGGTTTCAAACATTATTCAAAGTTAATGACGCATATTGGAACTGTCATGTTGGCAGATTTAATATTAAATACTCGTAATTATGTTCACCAACGATCACCGTCATTGAAAAGATGAAATTAAGAATTCATCGAGTCTTTTTAAGATAAAACTTTTAGAAGAAGTACATGCTTCCGCGTCTAGAAGCTATTCACAAAACATAAGTTTAACCAGAATATACATACTCGTATAGTGTATAAGAAAGTCGAAAGATTTGTATATTTACTATGTTGTGAAGAAAAACAGAAGAGGTTTTCGTTTTCCCATTTTGGATCTTATGTAGACACTTGAGATTTAACACGCTGAAGTTTGTAATCCGACAGATATACCATCTGCCGGCGGTGCAAAATGCTTCTCTACCATTATTGTCGTAAAGTATATGTTTATTTTTTGTAGAACGTGATAAATTTAAAATTTGTAATTAAACATTTAGTACTGAAGGATAATGAGAAAGAAAATAAAAATAGGAATGTGTTATGGGAACTAATTATGTAATAAATATTTTTTTAATTTGTTAACTTCGTAAAAGTAAAATAAATGCGGTCGAGATGCGAGCACTGCGCAAAATTTGTGTCATAACGATGACGTAAGAAAGAGAGTTGGTCTGAAAGAGAGTGTCGATGTTAATATAAGAAAAGGCATGATACAGTGGTTCGGACATGTAAAAATAATGCAGTATGAGAGAATGACAAAAGAGATATACAATACGAAAGTGGAAAAATGTAGGAGCCGAGGAAGACCAAGACTAACCTGCCATGACCAAATTGGTCGTGTTTTATCATAAGGTATCACCTTCTCAGGAGCCCTAGGAATCGGCGAGCGATTCAAAAAGAGGTATAAATGTTAAGAGAAGCTACTACTTCACTAAAGTATGTTAGGACGCTCGGTTTTTTCTGCCTACCCCGCAAGGGAACTGGCGTGAAGATGATATATAATAAAAGGTGATAAATAATAAAACGCAAAAAAGGAAGCAATTTCATTACGAAGTCCAAATTTTTACACTACATAACTAACGTTATAATTCTAGAGTCGAGAATTCCTCATCTAGCTAGTTACTCAAACTGATATCTACCATAAATTCTACTTAATATGAAAATGCCCGTTCCTGAGTTAATCAGGCAGCTAATCGAATCTCCCTTGTATGAAATGGATCAAGTGATACTGGGTGCAATCTTCTTATAATTTGAGCTATCTAGAGGATCTTTCCGTAGCAGATTTAGTTATAAGCGGCATAGAGAGATTATACTGTGATTAGCTTCGTGAAAATGTTTAAGAGGACCACTGTCAGAAATTAAATCAAATAAACGAGATTTTCTCATTCTATTGAATAGGCTATTTATGGAATCAAGTCACTAGTATTAGGAACTGTCATGATTAAATGCAAATATTACAAACCTCCCATTTAACTCTGAATAACATACGCTTTTAAGAAAGTTGTGTTTGTTGCGGAGTTAAATCCTGCATGCATATCTAGCAGCGCTATGGAAGTCAAGCTAGTATTCGAAGTAACGTTTTAGAGATTAAATCTTTTTATTCCATTAAGGTGACAAAACTCTTCACGCCTTTTTTGAAGAATCTCGCGTTGTAGTCCTTTAGAAATACCTCTAGGTATATTTTTCTAAATATCACAACAAATTTGATTTGCAATCACGGTAATTCAAAGAAATATGCAAAACTTTAAAAAAGTAAGAAAACTTCATTGAATAATGTAAAACTACATACAGAGTTTAAATAATGTCAAACACAATTGTTGGCAAGATAACAAGTGTATGATGCTGACACTCAATACCTTCAATCTACAATTGAAAACTTATCAAGGCAATTTCACCACTTAACAGCTAAGTACATTTAACCTCAGTGTCAAATAAAAAACATTGTTAATTCACGATGAACTGATTAATTCGAGTAAATACAATGCAGATGAGTTTGAATCACTGATTTATCCCTGCACTTGTAACAACACAATTGTATTTATGGTTATTGTGACACAATGAAATTTTTCAATGAATATTTTGATTAATAAGTCTGATAATCTAAATTCAGGTATTTGTGACAGCACTTGAGTTTCTATTTTGGCATTCGATATACTTATTATTATATTTAGTTTTATCTTAAGGAAGGTATAAAAGTCAGAGCATGAAGCTTGATATGCCCGTGGCTATACAGTGACATGTTTTATTTTTATATTAGTTTGCCTAAGAGTACTGCATTTTGATTTACCAGAAAAAACCCACTCATACAATATCGCTTGATTAGTTTTGCGTTCGTTTTGAAATAAACCTGTTATTTCTCTTTTTGCATGGCTTGAAGAATAAGAAAGCTTGGAAATTGTTTGAATACAATTGTAACACTCTCTCCACAATAATTATCTTACCTCTCTTTGTTAGAATATATGCTTTTATTATATATTTATTTACTTATCTACTATTTATTCCATCTACAAAACATATCTGTAATATCCCAGTAAGTAACTTTTGTTTTTTTGAATTGAATTGAATTTTGTTATTGAATCAGAAAGCAGAAAATTCATAATATTTTAGCAAATAATGTGAAAATTCTGTAAAATTCGCCATTTAATGTAAGCCAATACATAGTCAGTTCAGTACATAGAATAATTTAGAGTGATAAAATGTTCGCTTATTTCACGAGTTGGTAGCCATAATACTCAAAACAATCTGTATCTGCTGGACTTTGATAGCTCATAGCTTATTTGATTTTACGACCAATTTTTAAATATTTTTAAATTTTTAAACATTAACATCATTCAACGTAACAACGAATACATTTTATTCCTACTCATTGCTATGTTGACCTATTTAAAATGATTTATTTTATTATTATATTTAGTTTTATCTTAAGGAAGGTATAAAGGTCAGAACATGAAGCTTGATAAGCCCGTGGCTATACAGAGACATGTTTTATTTTTTATATTACTTTGCCTAAGAGTACTGCATTTTGATATAATTATTTATTAATTATTTGATCTATTCTTTATATAATCTTAGTTTATATTATTGGTGTGCCCAAGCTCACGTATGCATCATTGTTAAGGTTAATTAGGTCTATGTTCGTTTTGAAATTAACCTGTATTTCTCTTTTTAATGAAAACGACAGCTCGCAAATTATTTTAACACAATGATAACTGTAACCCCCTCCCCACAATAATTATCTTACTTATTAGAACATACATTGTTGTTACCTATTTATTTACTTTCAGCTACAAAACAAACTTGTAATATCCCGGCAAGTAACATTTTGTTATTGAATCAGACCAAAGCAGAGAATTCATAACATTTTAGCAAATACAGTAAAAATCTGTAAAATTTGCTGTATAATGTAAGCCTTATTTACACAGTCGTAACCTATAATGACTACGAATCTCTTTATTCAAATTCCATGTACGCTTATTTTACTAGTTGACAGTTACAACAATATATAAAACAAACTATATCTGCTGGTATTTGTTAGCTCGTAGTTTATTTGATCGTAAGTAAATTAACATTTTTTTAATATAACTGACAACATTCGTTAAAAATACATTTTATTCATAGTCATTCCTATGTTGACCTACTTGAAATCACAAAAAGATTTTATCTATTCTTTAGATAATCTTGGTAATATCTAGATTTCTTAGATCTATTTTTGTGTCATCCCATATTTCAATTGTAAAGCATTAAAATGCGAGGGATTCGAGACCCCAGTTATATAATACTACGAGTTTGTAATTCCTGTATAACATGACACGCCATATTGCTCATTATACTGCCTATTTCGCCTTATTCCCCTATCTTTCCTATCTCGTTCGCCTTGGCTATGTTTCCTATGTCATCTTGCCTGTCTAGTCCAAATCATCTAACTTATTTTTCTTAGTATCTTATTTATTTTAAACGCACCTAACTATGTACTATCTAGTCCATTGGTTGTATTTTGCCCATTTTGCCTATCAATATATTCTGTTTAAATTTAGAACCCAAAAATGTTTAGAGTCAAAAAACCAAAATGGGTAGAAATTGGGCAATTCGATTGATCTTAATCTTTGTTTGTACATAATCTTTGAAATACGACTTCTATTAATAAAAAAAGTATTTTATTGTCGATAAAATAAATCAAACACAGTTCATTTTGTTCAAATCTAATAAATAGTTTTTAAGCTGTCGCGCGTTATAGTGACCGTTGCCCGGGGGAACCCTCATTTATAGCGTTCAGTTTCGCGGCTTATGACATCATCACGAGGGGATCAAAGACATATTTTTGTATTATCATCAGATTGATCGTCACAAATATCATTTTTATATCGAAACTTTGTTAAATCAAGGATCTCAAATCTACACGTCTACACGTTTTGGTGGCACTATTTATCTGAATCACCCGCTAAATCGATAAAAGGACGTTTGTCGAGTTCACGTAAAATGAAACTTTATTTCTTATTTAAAAATCTCTTTGCACGGAATTAGACGTAGTCGTAAAATCTTTCGAAATTAAATTAATAAAAACCCATTATGTGCTTGCGTATAAGGAAGACCATATCACCTACTGTAGCTGCATGATAAGGCACTTTTTACGAGTAACTGTGATGATATAACAATTAACTTCATCAATTTTTGATATGCATTAGAATGACAGAAGATAATGAAGGGAGGACTCCTTAATAATACTTCAACCGTCATGAAGTTTTATGCATAGCTGTAACGCACTGTAGCAAAAATATGTACTATCCATATACAGCGAAAGAAACTACCTACGTACCAACAGAGACGTGATTTTTACATTTTAAATATTATATTATAATTATTTACATTTTACCTAGATGCATTCATATTAAGTTCATTTTGGTAATTTTCGTTGTACATAATAAACAATAATAATGTGTAATAAACCATACCAGGAATTTGTATGAGCTTAATGGAAAGCTTCATTAAATTAATTTACCTTTCCTTTCACTGTTCCAATGTGGATAAAATAAATTTATCAATAAGGTTACATTAACATTATCAGTACTACGATAAATTAAAAAATATATAACTTATCCAAACTTATATTTTCGTTCGTTATGTTATGTTTTTCGTAAATTTTTCATCATCATCAGGGTAAAGAAATGTATGGCAAACGATGCTTTATTTCTGCTATTGAGGTATATAATTTTTATGTTGCACAAACGAAAGCATATCGTTTTCTTGCCCTAACGGTAGATTATGATGTACCCAACATTAAATGGATAAATTGCGTTTAGTCTCTATCTATATCTGGCAGGCAGGCAGAGAGAACCGAGCGCATGGCATGACTCGGTTCTTACACCGTCACTTGCTTCTATAATATTCATAGCATAGCATAGTCATGCACGCTCACCGATTTCTAAGACTCCTGACATCACCTTCTGATAAAACAATATCTATATTCTAATAAACGTTGAGTCTATGCTAAAGAAAGAGAAACATTTTGTTGGATTACTCATGTTTAATTTAGCACTTCGCTTCTGTGTAACTGTCAGCCATCTCGCGTTTTGTTACTAAAGCTGTCGTCGCGACCACACTCCACTGAACAAATTGTGTTGGTACTCATTTATACCGCGTTAAAAACGTGCGCGGTTATGCGAATATCGTTTAGTATTAACTGCGCGTTTATGCTCTTGCATTGTTTGTAGAATATTGCAATGTTTTTCTGGTGTTCATAAGTGTGTAAATTGTTTACGTTTGTCATGCAAAAAATATATTCTTTATGTTGTTCACTCTTTGAGCTGTATAGGATTGGATTATTCAAGTATTATACTACACCAACCCTAACTCATCACAATGAAGGAATACGGGTCTCCCTTCAACCGAAGGGGTTACAGCATACGTCACCACGCTGATTGGTGGAGACCAGTGTATTCAAGCCGCTTGAAGGCCACTGACTTAGCTTAGCGACTGTCGTAGACAACAGCCGAAACGGCTGCTGAGCGGAGCTCGAGATAGTCATTACCCATACACCCATCCTTAAGTTATCTTACATGTTTGGTTAGAATAACACGCCCAATCCATCAAACTCTCCAAGTATTATGGAACAATCCTAAACATGATATCAACAACAATCCCAAATAAAAATATTTCCAATATAAAAGTAGCCCAACGTTGATTCCGATTTACAAGCTATCATCCTGTAAAATTTATAGCTAAATAAGCTATGACTTAAAACGCAGGATAAACAGTATTGCATGATTGTTTCAAATTACTTTGGGTTTGTTAATTGAATATAAAATTAACTGACTGGCTCCATACCTGAGTAGAGTCAGCAACAGACGCACAATTCATATTTCATTACCACTTGAACGTAAAGCTTCAGAACTTTCAGTCCATTGTTCAAGTTATAATGAAGTTTGTCGACGTTTTAAAATAGTATTGCGTTGGAAGTCGGTGGTTTTCCATTCAATGGCTTAGGCTTAGTTGAAAGAAAACATTTTAACATATAATTTAAAACTTTGTATAGCTTTGTGCAGACAATCAGAATAAGCAAACTTATGCTTTTTCTTTGCAACATTATTTATTGATACTCGTACGAGTTTCTAATGCATACTAGATGTGCAACTCACTCGTACGATATACGAATGTACTCGTAGTATTAAAAAATGTGTTTCTGACGTGCTCGGTGGCGCAGTCGTGAATGACCCGACTTTGACACCGACGCTCGTGGGTTCGATTCCCACACAGGGCAAACATTTCTGTGCATGAACATGTCTGTTTGTCTTGATCAGGATATTTTTAAGAGATATAAGGCGCATCAAAGCAGCCCATCTGGGGAAGTACCTGCAGCTCACAGAAAAACCACAGCCAAATAACAATTCCCTAGAGGGTTGTTGTGTTCGTGCGTGTGAGGGAGGTCACCCGCAAGCTCCTAAGTAGTTGCTGTTAGCAGCAGAGGAGACATTGTGCGAGTGATTTATACCACCTTACGTCAAGTGAGCCGTATGCTTGTATGCCTTCCTACGTTGTATAAAAAAAATCTGTGCGGTGAGTTGCTCTCCTGTGTGCAAAAAAAGAGTCATTTCGTCGAAAAAGTTAAATTATATAAAATATTTGGGCCGTCGTGGTCCATAACCCTTCGAAACCCGGGTGGTCGAATACGACCTCGAAATGTATGGGAAAACGTATATAACGGGTTCTGACTGCTCAACTTTGATATTTAAATACTTAATTACCAATATTTTGTTATTCAAACGTCGTCGCGTCAGTCACCGCTAGATACCAAGCTTCTTTTTATTTGTATTTTGTTTTTATTTTATTGATGTGGCAGTCCCCATCCTATATATGTACGTCCCTATATTCGTAACTATATATTGACTACATTCGCTGCACTACCAGTACTCCAGGGGATATTAATGGAGCGAATTATACGATTATGAAATTGCTCGAAAGCTTAGTTAACGTTACGTACCTCATCACCACCCATAGAAAGACTACGGTATACGTTGCTTAACTTACTTTTACAGAGACAGTATCAATTATCCTAAGGCACAGTAAATTAATTTGAACGATTTTAAATTCATGATAAAACTAGAAATTACGTGTGCACTAAAAACTTGCAAATAAACTTCTAACAT
The DNA here is from genome assembly GCA_947507595.1 of Pyralis farinalis. Classification (NCBI taxonomy): domain Eukaryota; kingdom Metazoa; phylum Arthropoda; class Insecta; order Lepidoptera; family Pyralidae; genus Pyralis; species Pyralis farinalis. The sequence continues at coordinate 25,159,439 of OX382272.1, read as the reverse complement.
TAAAACCACTGTGTCTCTGAATACGATCAAGTGTTGTTGAGATCTAGGTACTCTAGGCACTTGTAAATACCTAGTTACAAGTTCATCTCGTCACAGATGCTTTGTGGTGGATTGCACTCAATTTCTTGTAGAGCTCTGCTCCAACGCACTTTGTTCTATAATGTCAGTAGCGTCGTACTAGTATTTTATTACTAAAATACTTTAACAAACAAGCTCGGTTGAGCTTAAAGTGGTTACAGTAGCCTATGAAAGCTGAGGAATATCGATCGGACGTTACAACCCGCGCTGCTAAAATAGCAACTACATGATATACTCTACTTATCTTTCGCCAGAGGTTTGTTAATTAGCGAAGAGCACCATATACACCTGAGGCTTAGGGGTTTTTCTTATAACCGAAGTATTTTTATAATTTCTTATCCCATATCCCCATTGTCATATTTATAGGACAATAGGATTTATAGGCAAGTCTGCAGCAACAAGGGATATATATTTTTGTATTATTTTACATTAATTTTTCTTTATCTATTATGACCTCAATTTAAAGATTTCAACAAAAAGTTCCGTGTTTTGTATGCTTGAGAAGTAAAGGGTTAAGATCGAATATTGGAAAAATAAGAAAAATTTTAAACCGACTTTGTCGGCGAAGAATTTTTAAAGTGACTTTCATCAAATACTATTAAAAACCACACGCATTAAACCAGCTTTCAAATTAAAGTTACTGTATTCAAATCCGTAGATTTGTTTCCGGGTTATGATACGAGTACCTCTCTTTTTCAATAGGTGCTCAATCATACAGAGGACTAATTGGATATTGGACAATCATATAGGGAAGCTCTGTTGATGATAAATTAGACATGTACAAATTGGAATGTGTGCAATATTACCACATTTTTATAACCTCAAGCTATTGTGTTAAAGAATGTATGATAATAAATTTTACACCTAATTGTCATATCATAACGAAATTTATGAATTGTATTAATAACAAAAGTAGATGATGGTAGAAATATTAACCGTTGAGGAGTCTCAAAGGTTACCTGGCCTTTGAGATTCCTTAGTGGTTAAATGTTATAATTTTATTTTTAATTTCTATGTATATATATTTTTAATAAATTTTTAATGTTATATTTAATATCAATTATGAAATACAATTATGTTCGGTAAGATAAAATATGTATGTGTAATCATAGTAATATGATATAGGTACTTTTGTCGCGTACCAAATCCTGCGTTTGTGAAACAAAACGATAATGTACTAAATTATCAATAAATATCATTCACCACCGTATCTAATTTAAAGACACATACACACATAAATTTATAATATATACATATATATATATATATATATATATGTTAATTATACATAAATAAGAACTTAAATAACCTAGAATATAGTCACGAACAAATTTTGAGAGACATTTACCAACAAACTTTGTGGCGTGGTTTTTAGATGTCGGTGCCGTAAAAATTCACACTCTTCAAGAATTGTAACTTCAAAATTTGTATGACATTTTAAAATTTACTTATTACTTAGTAAAGTTTATTTGATTCCGGCTCAGCTTAGTAGTTCTTTGGAAATATAATGTGTTTTAAACTATAATTATTTATCATGTAATTATAGAAAAATATGTACGAATACATAATATATTCAAGTTTACTATAAAAAAGCATAAGTACGTCTAATGTACGGAATAAACCCGCGTTGAAATTGGCATGAGGTGTAGATAAGATTTCTGGAGTCCAACTTCAGCATGTAAACTTTGTCGTTAGTCATTTAACTCTAACACCCTATCTAACACCTCTTTTAGTTCTATCCGCTTTTAAATTCACGCTTTACATGTAAAAACATACAGGAGAAAATTCATTCGCGCAAGTCGATCGAAAGAGTGGCCACCGTTTTCTCCATACAGAAATTGATCCCGACTGTCTTTCTGAATTTCGCCACTGGATTCATGATTTTTCACATATCATACTGGAGAAATATCATTCGCGCATATCGAATGAAAGAGTGGCCAACGTAAAAGTAGTATACACAAAAGTAGACCCTGACTGTCTCTTTGGATTTCGCCACTGGATTCATTATTTTACACATATCATATATACCCATATACCTGACATAAAAATCCATATTATCACATCTCTCTTTATTTGTCCATTCGTCAAGAAGTTAAAGATATAATGTATATTTTAAAACTATCAAGATAACTGTAATTTCATTAAATAATCATATTAGATAGAAAAATAGAGTTCGTAACAGAATTTAAAAAAAAAAGTAATGGCCTCTTAAACGTATGTATCCACAGCAATTGGCGTCTGATCGAAACATACGATAAGTTACTGGAATAGTTTAATGGATTTGACTAATCAAACTATGTTCTACATAAAGGAGATTTCAGTTTGATGTTATATATATTTGGTGAAGATCTGATGATTAGTATATAAGTTATTAAAAAACATTTTCAGATAACCGACTTTATTTAAATTTTACATCCAAATTCTTTTTTTGATCCTAAGTAGTTCTTTTATACAATGATAATGTAAGAAGCGAGAATATATATATATATATGATAATGGTTTGATGATAAACTAAACAGTCATTTATTAAATACTTATAAATAATTAAACTTTCAATAAACTTATTGACAGACACAAAAAACACAAAAGTATTCAAGACTACTATAGCACAAGCGTCGCCTAATTTGGATCTAAATGGCGATGTGTGATTGGCCCATATGTATATATTCAGGAACACCGTTCCTATATGAAATCTGTGCGTTTGACTGTGTGTTTGTCTGTCGCTTTTTTTTTCAGAATAAAAAAGTAGAATAGAAATGTTCAGGAACACCGTTCCTATCTCGGAATATGGTCAGAATGGCCGACAAATTAAAAAAAAAATTAATTGTTATATAATTGACGAACCAGGTGTTCCTCTGGCAATGCAAGCTTGCGCATTCTTAATTGGTTTAATATTAATTTTAATTATATGAAAATATACAATATACTTTAAGACTTAATTAAACTTAACCTAAACCTTAGCTGCATTTGGCGAAGATAATAATTTTAGTCTGACCTCCTCTAACCCATAGAAAAAAACCGTTCTTTCCTAAACTCTTTTTCATAAACTCTTGACAAAAATACTAAAGTGATAACACAAAACAGTTATCCTGAGCATCAATGCTCAAAAGTATTAATATTATTCTTCCCACTATAACTAACATCTATTGAAATTATGTTCGCTCAATTACAGTGCCATATATCTCCCATTTTGTCTTTGCAGTCTTTACTACCCACGTGCTTACTTTCTCGGGAATATGTGAGGTTCCCAAGCATTGCTCAATGTAGAAGTACGTTGAGCAATGCTTGGGAAACTCGTTCAACCCCCTTTTTGCCTGTGAATATCGTACGTAAGGCTTGTCTAGGAGTTCCTTTAACGTGATCTCTTAATGTGATTAAGGTTAGTTCTACTGCAATTTACAATTTACATTCGCTTAGTATTTCAAGCTACTAGATATTGTACGCAGAGGTAGTGAAGCAATGTTTATCATACAGACCTATTTAGAGGTATGTATGTAAGTATGTGTTTATGTTATATTCACGCCACGTTCACGCCACGGGAGGCGTACAAGCATACGGCCCACCTGATGTAAAGCAGTTACCGTAGCCTATTAACGCTTGTAATATATTAAGTGTCACTCACGCGATGCCTTCTATGCTGCTTACACAGCAACTCCTTAAAAGCTTACTGGTGGCCTCATTCGAAATTCGGACATTCAAGTAGGCGGAGAGAACCGAGCGGCATAAGACGCGGTCCTTACATACCTCACTCGCTTCTTTAATATTCATAAGTCTTTTAATTTTCTGTTAAAACACGACCAATTTGTTCTGATCTTCTACTTTCGCATTGTACATCTGCTTCGTCAGTATTTGATGCTGCATTCTTTTTACATGTCCGAACCAACATGGCATGACTTTTCTTATCTTAACACGACACTCTTTTTTAAACCAACTCTTTCTCTCACGTCTTCATTACGAACGCGGTCAGCAAGCGTTATGCCACTAATTTTGCGCAATGCTCTCATCTCGACCGCATTTATTCTACTTTCATGCTCTCTCTGCCATACCCAGCTCTCACTTCCATAAGTTAGCGTTGGAAATCTTGAAAAATGAAAAAAATTAAACCTTGGAGAGTAAAAATATTAAAATTTTGATTTCGTGCTCTAAATCGGGTAATGAAATTCAATGTGGAGAGAAGGCAGGGAGAGTCTAAAAACTGTGCACGATCTATTAATAAAATCCAATAGACCGCAACCATATTCATTAAAATTCCTACTCACTAAACTAATATGTGCAAAGAAATATCTTACGACTATTGTACTCGTAAAAGAATTCAGAATTCAGAAAGACCTATTAGTGATTCCAATTGCAACGACTTCATCTATCTGTCGAGTACTAATTTTCACGTAACCACCAGGGTATCATTCGCAAATGATATCACGGAATAAAAAATAGTAGATATTATAATAGGATAGATAATATCACGTTCCAAAGTTGTAGCTTTGTTTTATATTCCTATAAAAAAAATATAGCACAGGACAGTATAATAAATATAGTAGTGGTAACTGTAAATTTTATTTTTTATAGGTTTTCATTACATTATTACATATGTTTATAGATGACGCATTTGTACGCTATAGCATATACGACGAATATCTTATAATTGATTTAATCACTTTTAGAAACATCGACTAGCTATATTACATGTGTTATCTTTAAACTTTATAATGAAAACACATAGAATACTCCCTAGGCAGTCTTCCTACTCATAAGGTCTTAATTTTATACATACACTTAAAATCAACCTCTAAAATCTGTAAAATGATTTGTTCAATAAATAAACTTATTATTATTACTATATGTCTTTCTTCGCGGGTTTTAATCCCGGTCATTTAATAGGCGTGCGCGGAGATATGAATCCAACGCGTAGAGACCCTTTTCAGAATATTCATGTTATATTGTACACCCACCGAGACCCGCTCCTAAAAATATCGATAGAGCCATATATCTATGAGCAGGTCGCGGCAGGTATTGGGACTATTGCGAATGTGTAGGAAATTATTAGTCTATTGTAATGAGGTCTGGAGGGATTATTGGTACTGCGTTATTGCAGAAGAGGCACGGACATTATTATTATTATTTTGATTAAATGTTTTGTTATATCAACAGCAGCCCAGCACAACCTGCGAATTGGGATCGCCGCTAAATTTTATGTTATATTACTTAAGCTCAGCTTAGGCTTAAATAAAATAAGTTGTGGTGACTTGGTAAACACCTAAACTCAAAGAAAGAAAATCTAACGAAAATGTATAAAACAAAAAACGCCGTTAGGTAAATAAACTTCAAAGCAATCTCCAAACTTCAAACCTCACTGAATAGCCAGTATCGTATAAACCGAAATTAGAAAACAAATAAATTCAAAACATAATAGGCATACATAAAAATGAGGTGATAATTGGAGTGGTACCTTTTATTAGCTTCATCGGCTTTATGGGCGCAATAATAAAATATCCAAGACTTTTATAGCTCCCATAATACGATGAAAAATTCACAAAGCGAAATTGCTTTTAAGGAAATATCTCCCACAGAGCTTGGGTCGAGACAATTGAGATATTGTGCTAGATCGAGATGCAGAAAGTGTGATAAAGAGCGCAGACGTGACGCTTTGAGTTATAAGTAACTAGATTTTTATGTTGAGAAAAAACTGAAAACGTCTTTGTTATTTCAAACTTTAGGTAAAATATGGCCAAATTTGCAAAAAGTAGCGTAAATATAAATTAGAAGAATAGTTCAAAATAACTTCATTGTCGGTTAGATTATGTACTAAATTTGTTGAGAAAATTGAAGAATTAACATAATAATATATATGAAGACACGTATAGATACATTTTTAAATCGAGTTTTTGAACTCTATGGACGCTGTTGCATATATTGCCATAAAATCTCAATGTGAAAAAAATACTTTTATTGTGCTCGTCAATCACGTCGTATCGTCGACAGTAAAAAGTAGTGTACATATTTATATCTACACTACTTTTTAGTAATATAGTCTATGAACTACTTTAGAATCGTCAAATTCTTTAATTCAAGTTGGTCAAAATTTAAAATATTTACACTATTTCTTACTGTGTAATGATCGACGAGTACAAAGAAGTGTAATCGTATTGTCTTAGGTTTTCGCGATTGTTACACATTGAATTAAACAATTTTTAACGGAAGTATCGCGTAGAAGCTCTTCATGTCAGCAATGTGATGATGAAGACTAGGCGTGATAAAAACTCTGCAGTATGTGAACATACACTGGATCAGCCAAACACTACACACTGTAAATCACAAATCCTCGCCAAGGAGAATCGCTACATGCCTAGAATGCTACGCGAGGCTATTGAAATAAGAAAACACCCAAATTTCAATAGAGAAGATGATTGGCAAGTACTACCTGCTTGGGATCCAGTTCTAAAAATAATCAAGTCACAAACCCAGAGAGCTACTCAAAAACGTTCGGACACCGTGAGCGATTTTTGTGTGAATCGGAACATATATAATTAATCCATCCATGTCGGTAGATATAATAATTGAATAACCAACGTAGGTAATGACAAATGTCACCTTAATCTACCTGCGACCACGGATGCTGCAAAGCATTCGAAACGTCAGGTTCAACAAAATAAATAAAACACGCGATACTTCCGTTAAACATTGTTTAATTCACAGTGTGATCGTGTTTTTTCTTACTTCGAGATTTTACGGTAATGTATTCATAGAGTTCAAAAACGCCATTTAAAAGTATATCTATACGTGTATATTATCAATGATTCCAATTAGATCGATGATCGATACTTGACGACATTTAGTACATTTTATAAATATATTTACCAAAATTTTCCTTAATTAGTATATAAAGTGACATGCAAGCAAAAATATTATTTTCTCAAAAACAGAAATGATGCAGGAGGAAGAATTACGAAACAGATATACAACGCAAAAGTAGAAGGAAGAGCATCCGAGAAAGGCCAAGGCTTACCTACCATGACCGAATTGATCGTGTTTTATCAGAAGGTGATGTCAGGAGCATTAGAAACCGACGAGCGTGCATGAGAAGAGCTATGAATGTTAAAGAAGCAAGTGAGTTATGTAAGGACCGAGTCATTGGCGTTCGGTTCTCTCTGCGTACCCCGTTTGGTGTGAAGTTATAGAGTAGTATAGGTAATAGGGAAAATTCTGAGAAATAAACAATGTCATATCGGAGACTAAAGGAATATACAAGATGTAAACGATAATAAAGAAGTATTTTTTTGCTAAATAAAGCTATCACTCATTACGCATTTTTTTCTGTAATTCAAAATGACACCACATATTTAACTATACATATTTGTGTATCATGTATATATTTCAGACTTTTAGGCATAATAATATACATAATTTTAAGTATGTGTCAATAAAGCGGATCGCGTTTAATAAGTAACATAATCAATAGATTATAATGTATTTTACGTACATTTCCCAGAATTTTAGATACGTCATACCTAACAATACAATCAAGAAAATCAATTCGTTCTGACTTGTTTTATTGATTGTATTGTAAAACACAGGCTTTATTTTTACGCATTGTAAAATAAATAACTATATAGAATCTTGGGATTTAAATGGCTCGACTATCATATTTAGAACTAAATACTTCTACCCCGCGCGCAAATAGTATTGCAAAAAAAGTTTTTATGTATGAGAGACTGGCCGATTATTATCTATTTTGAAAATAGAATTATTTATAAGTAAAAATAGGTACGTTCTAATTTGAAAATTTCCTTCTACATTTTTACGAGCTAATTTAAATTATCGTGTCTCATTGAAAAATGGATCTGCGCCGGGAACATTTTCACCCTATGATTTTGTACGATTTCAAGTGTTGCCTGAAACCGGACGAATCGTACGACTTCAAATGGCATTCATGGATGTAGGCCCTTCCAAGGCAACCGTATATCGTTGGTATAACGAATTCAAGTGCGGTCGAGTAACTTTGGAGGATGAAGATCGAAGTGCTAGCAGTGAAAAAAATAATCCAAGACAATAGGCGAGTTATATATCAGGAGATTCAGCACATACTACACATTGGATCGGGAAGCCTTCATGAGATTCTACACTTACATCTTCGGGTGTGGAGGATAGTTTCACACTGGCTGCCGCACAACCTCACCGTTGCGTTGCTCAGAAGCAGGCCCGCGTGGAATCGTGGTGATAAACAAATTTGAAGCAGGCACGTCTCGGCGTGTTTACGATATCATTACAGGTGATGAGTCCTCGATTATGGATACGATCCAGAAACGAATCGCCAGTCGACGGGTATTTCAAAACGAATCAACGCCTACCAAAGGGAATCGATGTTGAAGCAGCGGGAAGATTTTGATCGCGAGCTTTTTCAATTTGACTGGCTACCCTGTGTCAATTCCTTTACAGAACCAAAGAAGCAATCAAATGCTTGGCAGAAGTTTTCTCTGTTGTGAGAAAAAGCGACTGCTCCACCACGACAACGCGACCGCACGCCGCGCTCAAAACAAGGAACATCCTGGACAGCACGCCGGTCAAACTCCTGGAACACCCTCCTTACAGCCCTGACCTAGCACCGGGAGACTTCTTTTAATTCCCGAAAATAAAAATCAGCTCAAAGGGATACAATTTTCGTTGCCGGAAGTTTGTGTAGAGGCTGGTGAAGAGTAGGTACTTTGTAAAAATTTTATAAAAAAATATTTACGCATAGAACACTTTTTTTTCGCAAATCGTTCTGAGTGTCACACGTATTCATTAAGCAACCCGACTGGGAAAGTGCTTCCTTACTTTACAGGGATCACTGTCTAAATCACTGTGTATATAACTCATTGGAAGATTGTTGTATACCTGTGAATGAGTAATGTGATCAGTATGCTCCTGAAGAGTTGCAGCGGAGATAATAACATGTGGATGACACTCCTTAAAATACGAACGTAAAAATTTCATACTTAACTATTGAAGTATAGATGTAATGATTTTTTTATTGAACGTTTCTCATTTATCATGAAATTTGAGAAACTTTGAAAATACAAGTTTTTCAAACTTTCTCATGTTACTACATGCACTGTGCCTTTGCAATAAGGGGGGAGAAGTTCGTGCCTTATAATTTGAAAAATATTATCACATATGAAAATTTTGCGTAATTCAGAATATTAACAGCAATTCAAGGTTTGGCGAGATATAATAAAATATCCGAAAATAAACGCAAAGATAACACGAGAAAGACCGTGTGGCAAAAGAAAGTTTCCTATTTATCTCGAACCGAAACTATTCATCCCGAAATCTCCAATGTTAGTGAAACAGTTGTTGGTTCCGAAAATAAGTTAGGTTATATCAACGTACATTGTTGACTCATATCTAACTAATGGACTATATAAAGAAGCGAGTCAACAATCGAATGTCTATTGAGTTTATTCGCGTACACAAAATACGCGCGTAATGAAAAATACCCATTAGCAAATCCATCTTATTTAATTCTAAATAAATTTATTATGCAGCCTAGCTCGTGCCATATGACAGGAAAGCCTTAGATTTCATAAAAGTGATCAAATTTGTAAATGACTTGTTAAGAAATCGACTTGTAATATAAATAGTTAATAGATTTATCACTTGTACTCGTAGCTTATTATTCCAACGATTCCAAGGCAGATATGTACTACCGGAGCAGGCATGGCAGCGATGGCACGTTGCATCTACTAACGGTAGTGGGTGGATACCGGTTGGCGCTAGTCCGAATGAACTAATTGGTAGCGGAAACACACAAAGCAGGTTAGATCAATTTGCTTATAATATAGAATTTTTGATATTTGAATTATGGTTCTATCATGTTATTCAATAATTTAATTAACCAACGTCTCGAAACAGGTATACCTATGTAGGAGCCGAAGAAGGCCAATACTGGCGATGATTAAATTGATAGTGTATTATCTGGTGATAAAGCCAGGAGCTTGAAAAGACCTATTAATGATGATAAAGAAGCGAGTGATATGTGTAAGAACTGAGTCATATGGCGCAGGGTTCTCCGCATGAGACTTGGAGTCGATATATGGAAACGGCTCAATCGTGTTCTTCAGAACGCTATCGTCAGATAGAACTCAATTTTATATTATACTAGCTGACCCAGCAAACGTTATTTTGCCATATAAATTATTCCTAGGATTATTTTAGTATTATAAAAATACGGGTTGATGGTAGAAGGGTGAAAATTTAACATAAAAAAAACAATGTTCAATAAATAAAAATAATAAATTTGTGGTGGTGGTGGTATGAAAAATAGATAGTAGCCGATTCGCAGACCTACTGAATATGCATATAAAATTTCTTCAAAATCTGTCAAGCCCTTTCGGAGGAGTATGGTACGAGTAACTAACATTGTGACACGAGAATTTTATATCTATATATATAAAAGGAGAAGCTGACTGACTGACATATCAACGCAGGGCCTAAACTATACGGGTTAGAAACTTGAAATTTTGCACATGGATTCCTTTTATAACGTAGGGGAGCACTAAGAAAGGAATTTTGGAAATTCATCCCCTAAGGGGGTAAAACGGGGGTGCAAATTTAGTATGAAACTTTGCCGTTTTTGAAGTTATTCGAATGAAATTCAGCATGAAGGTTCTTTACTGATAGGCATGAAACATGAGTAAAAAAGTTTTTTCAAAATTCATCCCTTAGGGGGTTACACGGGGGCGCAAAGTTAGTATGAAACTTTGCCGTTTTTGAAGTTTTTCGAATGAAATTCAGCATGAAGGTTCTTTATTGAAAGGCATGAAACACGAGTAAAATATTTTTCTCAAAAATCATCCCTTAAGGGCTGTAAAACGGGGATGCAAAGTTAGTATGAAACTTAGCCGTTTTTGAAGTTATTCGAATGAAATTCAGCATGAAGGTTCTTTATTGAAAGGCATGAAACACGAGTAAAATATTTTTCTCAAAAATCATCTATATCTATATATATAAAACGAGAAGCTGACTGACTGACATATCAACGCAGGGCCTAAACTATAAGGGTTAGAAACTTGAAATTTTGCGCAGGGGTTCCTTTTATAACGTAGGGGAGCACTAAGAAAGGATTTTTGGAAATTCATCCCCTAAGGGGGTAAAACGGGGGTGCAAATTTAGTATGAAACTTTGCCGTTTTTGAAGTTATTCGAATGAAATTCAGCATGAAGGTTCTCTACTGATAGGCATCTAGGCATGAAACATGAGTAAAATATTTTTTTCAAAATTCATCCCTTAAGGGGTTAAACGGGGGCGCAAAGTTAGTATGAAACTTTGCCGTTTTTGAAGTTATTCGAATGAAATTCAGCATGAAGGTTCTTCATTGAAAGGCATGAAACACGAGTAAAATATTTTTCTCAAAAATCATCCCTTAAGGGCGGTAAAACGGGGATGCAATGTTAGTATGAAATTAGCCGTTTTTGAAGTTATTCGAATGAAATTCAGCATGAAGGTTTTTTATTGAAAGGCATGAAACACGAGTAAAATATTTTTCTCAAAAATCATCCCTCAAGGGCGGTAAAACGGGGATGCAACGTTAGTATGAAACTTTAAGTTCTTGAAGTTATTCGATTGAAATTCAATATTAAGGTGTTTCATTGACAGTCATGAACTAAATGTAAAATATTTTTTTCTAAACTAATAAGTATAAAAGATTTTCGTTTTTACCTACATTATCGGATTCGAACCTGTCGAAACTCTTCTATCTAGCGGGCCGTGCGCGCACCGATGTGCCGCGGTCTACAAATGAGCAACCCGAATGCAGAAAATATCTAACTGTTTAAAATTTAAAACCTCCCCAACAGTCCAGAAAGTCAGTTCGTCATTCGCCCTTTCATTTTAGTGCTGGACCAATTTTCACCATACATAGCTAAGAACACTCCCGACTAATACACCTTTCAAACAAAAAAAAATAAATCTAAATCGGGCGGGCCGTGCGGGAGCTACGATGACACAGAAAGACTCAGAATCACATAGACACACATACACCCTCACACAGACACACAGATGTCTAACTTATAACACCCCGTCGTGTTTTCGTCGGGGGTTAAAAACAGAGGCATAAAATATATATGTATTAGTTTCGCGATTAGTTCCAATTATTGCTAAGAGATGGCGCCATAAGCCAAATTGAAACGCGCTATGGTTTCTTTTGTAGCTCATAAAGTATTGACCACAGTGACGACTGACTTGATTGACTGCGTGTTCGATTAGTTTCCCCAACGACGTCCTAAGCCGAGGTTCGAGTGTTCGACCCCTCTCGGGGGCCCTTAGGCTGTCGTTATACTTAGTTTTGCTAGGCTGTGGCGCCTCACACCCGCCTCTTTAGTCCGGTGACGTAGTATAGTAACAACCCACTCGGGGCTAACTACGTAGTCAGGTCAAAAAAAAAAATGTTCTAATTCGTACTTCGACGTAGCGTAGGTGATGATCACTTTGATTATTATAAGAAAAAAATTTTGTTGCAATATTCGGATTAATTATTATTATTTATTCTATTTTTAGTACAGAGTCGGCAACGCACGAGTAACAACCAACCCTGATGTTGCAAATGTCCATAGACTAGGCTGACGGCTTACCATCAGGCAGACCGTATGCTGGTTTATAAAAATATTTATGGAAACAAGATCTCTTTCCATAATACTAAATTAAGAGATTGGTAATATTAAGAAATTGCCTACAATAGGATGTGTTATCATCACAATCTAAGGCGGATATCTATATATATAAAACTGGAGTTCCTGACTAATTCACTGACTCATCAACTCCGAAGCCAAACTCTTGAACCTAGAAAGCTGAAATTTTGCAAAGAGGTTACTTTTATAATCCTCACGAGAGTGAAGAGGGGCTTGACAGTTTGTATGGAGTTGAAAAATTATTTCAAGTTAGTGACTTGAAACTTTATACAGATACTCTTTATTAAAATCCAAAAAAGTAGTTTCAAAAATTCCATCCAGGGTGTAATGGAGGTCAAAAGTATTTCTTGAACTAAAAGTTGAATTATTAAGAAATTATTATTTTTTAAAGTGAGCTGCTTTAGACTGTAAATATACTCTCAATCAAGACGTCAAATAAGTAATTTCAGCGTTTTTCAAAATTCCACCTTTAGGGGCTGGAGCAGAAAACTTTTTGAAGTTAGTGACTTGAAACTTTGTATAAATACTCTCTATTAGAATCCAAAAAAAAATTGGTTTCAACGTTTTCAAAAATTCCACCCTTAGCGAGGTGAGGTGAAAAGGGGGTTGAAAGTGTGTTTGAACGAGACGCTAATCTATAATAGAAATGGAGTTCCTGTCTAATTCACTGACTCACCAATAGGTTCCTTTTGTAATGCATATGAGAGATAAGAAAGATTTTTTTGAATTTCAACCCAGGCAGATATTTTTTTAAGTGGCTTGAAACTTTTATGTTTTTAAAATAGGCATTGATGAGAATAAAGAGGTGTTTTGAGTGTATACAGCCAGTATCAATTATTTAATGAAAACCGAACAGGCCGTGACATATCTTCATTACTACACAAATAAGGATATTTGATACTTTAACTAACTATTTAATGCCGACTGTACTAAAAATTAAGAAGTAAAATAAAAATAAGTAAAACTGCTGAAATTCCAAAATCTACGCGTGCGAAGCCGCGGGCATAAGCTAGTATAAGATAAGTATGGTGAAAGCTTAATGAACATGAACTTTGCAGTAAAATTTGAACACTATGTCCTAGCATTGGAAAGAAGTACTATATATGTTTATCTGGGTGTAAGAGGCTCATTATCACCTCGAGAACCTCACATGCATGTGGTGCATCCTTCCAATTAACAAACAAGGCTCTGGCGAGAGAAAGGTAGGGTAGTTATATTCTGACTGGAGAAGTACCTCGCACTATGGTTGCGATCTTCGGTTTAATCGTATACTTGTTTGCTACCTGACGTAGTATTAAAAAATATATTAAGGGATTAGTTTTAAACTCAGCAATTAACTTATTACTAGACCATTTATTTTTGTTTTCGGAATTAAAAATGTATTCTAATTGGGAAGATTTACTTAAATTTAATCTTTTCCAAGCGTTATCAGTAATCTAGCTAAACAACAACACTTTGAAGTGCCTTGAATATTGAATCAGAAGTAATGCATAAAGAGAAGCAAGATGTTATTAATTTCTGAATTGACAAGACAGAATCAAATAAAACGGATAATTAATAATTATTTAGTCGCGATAACAAACATCCTTTGAACGTTTTGTTCAATTAAATATATTAGTAAAGTTACATTAAATTTATTAGTAACTTATAAATTAATTCATAAGTTACTATATTTAGAGAAGTTGTAAATAGAAGTTGCAAAATCTAACTCATAATTCTAAAAATTAATGATCTAAAGGGACTTCGCCCTCATCAGGATGGCGTTCCATGTCTAGGTGGTAATAAGAGCTATATAAACTAAGCGGCGTAGGTTATCGGGCGAGGAGACTGAATTTTAATAAAATCACGATCGTATCGTAATTACACTTCTCTATATTCATAGATGTACGATAGCAATCCGTAAAATTACAACTGATCAACGAGATGTTTTCTGATTAAAAATATAACGTCTACCGAACACGTGGATGCGTGCGCGCTCTTCCTCGACCCAAGTCAAAAGTGAAGTTTAACCAATATGGCCGCCCCTCCAGTGTTCGGTGTCTCGTCAAGAGTGACAACTCTGTTTCGATCAGAAATGATAGATAGCATAGACAAATCGAATGACTTCGAGCCGATTCTCTCGATACACCGCCAGATCTATTATAAACAAAATGAGTGCTCAACGGCATTGTTGCACATTTCGTTCTAACCAAACACGCAGATTAACCAACGTCGGCCACAGCCAATGGGTTTGCCGATCTCAAGCTTCTCCGAGCTTCGGAGGGCTCGTTACCGTCAGTCCCGGCTGTTGTCGATAGACGCTAGACAATCATTGCTTGAAAATATTGGCCTCCGCCAAATTGAAGTTGAGCAGCGTGGTGGAGTATGCCTAAACCCCTTCTGTTGAAGGGAGACCCGTATCCCTGCAGTGCGATAAGTTAGCGTTTGTGTAGTTATAAACAAAGTATTATTTTGAACAATTCTGAAAGCGCGCTAATCTGGTAACTATTTTTAAGCACAATAATAATAATAGTTCCTTTACTTTTATTGTACATCCATTTGTTCGTGTACCCTTTTAGGCTTTTCATATTCTATTGACATAGAAACCGGCGAGCGTGCATGAGAATCGAGTCGATGGCAATCGGTTCTCTCTGTCCACTCCGCAAGAGCTTTGGATATAAAATGATAGACAAATAGATATTCTAATAAGAAATTTGTTTCATACCCATTTTTATTTAATTTTAATAGCTGAGTAAACAATAACGGTTACATTTCTTATCCCATAATATTTATTAATGCTAAAGTTTCTTAGAAAGATATAGATAAAAGATAAAATGATTTATTTGACTAAGTAACTAATTTTTTTACCACGTAGAAAATTGACCAAATCACGAATATAATATATGTAAATATAATGTAGACGAGTACGTATGGTTTCTAACTGCAGCTCCTGTAGAGTTACAACAGTTTCTCGTGCAGTGTGACGTTTTGAAATTTATGACTCGAAAATCTCACACCACGATGGTTTAATGTCAATTCAAAGTATGTATAACTATAAAACGGCAATTTCATACTTTAACCCCTATTACATAGGGCACACTAAAAGTTTTGCACTTCTAGCTAATCGGAACTATTTGAATTTCGAATGTTATATTTTTTGAAACGTTGCAACCTACTTAGTAATAAAAAAAAAACAATTGGCGGGAAATCATTTGTCAATTGTTTTTTATCACACATCAAAGTTCTACGTACGCAACGAAAATGGAATTGAGTCAAAAAGATTTTAGAGCGATGATTTTTTATGACTTTAAAAGTTCTCTCTCTTCGCAAGGCTGTGCTGCTCGTCTCTCTTCAAAATGCTTTTGGGAGAGAAGGACCTTCTTTGAGCACCGTGAGGCGATGGTTTGCTGAATTTGAGAGAGGTCGAGTTTCCTTACATGACGAATTTCGTGAAGGCCGGCCTTCAACTGCCATCAACGTAAATAATGTGACTACTAAAACCCGTGGATTACCTATGAGACAATTCGAGAACTATTGGGGATTGGTATGAGCCAAATTCAGAAAATTTTACACGAAGAATTGAAAGTTCGGAAACTTTGTTGTCGTTGGATCCCTCATGAACTGACAGCGGAGCAGAAACGGGCTCGCGTGGAATGTTGCTCACAGATGCTACTGAAGTACGACCACGGACATTCTAATGCTGTTTATGACATTGTCACAGGAGACGAAACGTGGATTTATTGTTTTGAACCCGAAAAAAAACAGCAATCTTGTGAATGGGAGTTTGAAAATGAGAACAGGCCAACAAAAGTGAGGCAGGCGAGAAACGTTTGTAAAAAAATGATCACGTTTTTTTTTTCAGCTACGGGTCCCATCTGCACAATTCCACTTGTAGATCAAAAGAGTGTTAATGCCGAGTGGTATTCTACCATTTGTTTATCCAGGGTGTTAGAAAAAATTCGCGAAAGACGACCAAAAAGCCGCGTTCTCCTACATCATGACAACGCTTCTTCACACACGGCCAACAAAACAAAGTCATTTTTAACTTCCAAAAAAGTACAACTCGTTACCCATCCTGCGCATATCCCCGACCTAGCATCCTGTGATTTCTGTATTTTCCCCAAAATCAAAGATTTGATGAGAGGTTTCACTTTTACCAACTCCGAAGAGGCAGTGATAGCGTTCAATCAGCACGTAGAAAACATGCCTTCAGATCTGTGGTCCTCCTGTTTTAAAAAAATGGTTCGATCGCATGAAAAAATGTTTAAAATGTAAAGGAGAGTATTTTGAAAGCAATAAACATAATATTTTGGTTATAACATGTTGTATTTTTATGTTACGCAAAACTTATAGTGTGACCTATGAAATAATGAAAATTTACACCCAGTTAATCGTCGAATCGAGTATCTCACCTTTGTATGCTAAATACACATATACCAATTTTTAAGTTGCTACGAGCAGCGGTTTATTATATTCTTTATTCTATCTGTTAGAGTTGACAAAAAGAAAAGTTTCTATTTAACAGTATTTATGACCAGACTAGTTATATTAAAGAAGAACCTCTTTATATACTACATTCATGAGAATGCCGGCCGGTATAAGGATCGAGGATAGTGGTGACTCACTCAGGAATACACCAATAGAGCTATCGGTGGGCTTGTAGTATCTTAAGATCAATATCAATGTTATGATTGTCCTTAGAATTTATTTATGATTAGGTAAATTAATACTCTAAGGCTATTGTGTGGTATTCGAGATTTGAATACAGTTTCTCCTTGAGCATATCGACTAGCCTTGATAATGTTTCAACGAAGATATTTTATCTCCATATTGGTGTCATTGCATAGCTTTGGATATTTTAAGTTTATTTTTAATTAATTATTAGTATTAATAATTGTTTATTTTAGGTATTTTAAATTTACCCCACAAGGGACCTGGCATGATGATATAAATATAGATGTATGATGTAATATATTATTCAATACAAAACGGTTTTAAAGGATTCCGTGCCCAAAGGTTTGGCACCCTTTGGGACGGGATGGGACCCTATTACTAAACATATACTCTCCCTTCGTCCGCCTTATAAGACTTTATCTATTATAGTACGGGAGCTCATGAGAAATCAAAGATAAATATATTAGAAAGTGAATATGTAAGTGGTTCCTTTACAGATAAAGTGTTTGTCGTAAAAAGCCAATGCATAAAAGAACTTGAAAATGACATTACGTACGCAAACGCAGTGAGAATATAGTGTAAAACGTTAAAGTAAAATAATGTAACGCTTCTATTGTTGCATGTTCATTTGTTTATTCGTTACATTAATAATGCTTACCATTGAGCAGATCGTATTATTGTTTCCACCTTAGTGGTATATAAAGAGGCGCAAGGAAAGAATTCACAGAGTATTTATAGCACAGGTAATAATAAATGTGGTTGAGCACTATAGCCACACGGCTGTCAATAATTATGGTGACCCACAGGGTAGGATTTGATATTATTTCTCTCCACATCTATCATTGGGACGAGATGTTATTTTAATGAGACTGTTTTCTTATTCCATGCTCAAATGAATGAAATAATGGACGCAAAAAAGGCATTAATGATGTCAAATTGGGCTAGATCCGGTCGTACAGCTCAGGGTCAGGACTGTGAGCAGGCGTTGAACTTTATTTGCTCTTTGCCTGGACCGACTCCTGGGGCGTTTTTGATATCAATTAAGATGTCAAATTAATGGTTAGATGACATCCGTCTGTCACCAAACATTGCAGTATAGAAAACCTTGCTTTCCTAAAACCGTCTAAGGTTTTGGTTTATATAGTTTGTTATAATTTTAAGTTTAACAAGAAACTTTTAAAGCTTCGTCATATCTGTGGTTTGTGTCATCTGAATTTTACACTCAGATTATTAGAGTTAGAAACCTAAACTTTGGTATATTTGTAGATATACAACGAAATAATCAAGTAAGATCTAAATAATAAAGTACATTGCCTCCTTGTGTATATCCAAAGTGGCAGTATTTGTGCGCCCCATCATGTAGGGGCATCGTTTAGAAGGGTTTTCATAAACATATAAATTTTCGAAATAAATACTAGGTAGCTATTGTAAGGAAAACATTGCCTTAACGAAAAGTAACTCGAGATAGTAAATATACGAGTACAGTATACTAGGGACCCTGAAAGTTTTGCGAAAATCAAAACAAGTAAATATTTTCTTCTATAAGTAAATATTTTTTTATTAAATCTTCTCAAAATACTCTCCACCAGCAATACAATGTTTCATGCCAATTTTCTCATTTACAGCCTGCTCGAACGCTGACAGCGCATCTTCCGGCGACGAAAATTGTATCCCTTTGAGCTGATTTTTTATTTTCGGGAATAAAAAGAAGTCACTTGGTGCTAGGTCAGGGCTGTAAGGAGGGTGACTCAGGAGTTTGACTCAGGAATTTGACTGGCGTGCTGTTCAGGAAGTCCCTCGTTTTGAGCGCGGCGTGCCCGGGCGCGTTCTCGTGGTGGAGTAGCCCGCGAAGCCCTTCGTTTGGTCGCTTACTGCTCATAACAGAGAAAACTTCTACCAAGTATTGTTTCTTTGGTTCTGTAAAGGAATTGACACCAGGTAGCTTCAGCTTGAGCGTTTGATTGGCCCCATGTAATATGAAGCCAAGTGTAGAATTTCGTGAAGGCTTCCCGATCCAATATGCAGTATGTGCTGAATCTCCTGATATGTAACTAGACTGTCTTGGATTAATTTTTTCACTGTTAGCACGTTTTCTTTCGTAACAGCCGTCAAAGGGCGGCCACTTCTTTCTTCTTTCCCCAAAGTTCCCGGCCCAGATCCATTTTTCAGTGAGACACGATAATCTAAATTAGGTCGCAGTAAAGGGAATTTTTGAAATTGAAACGTACCAATTTTTACTTATAAATAATCATATTTTCAAAATAGATTATAACTGGCCAGTCTCTCATACAAAAAAACTTTCTGAGTGGCCTGGTAATGTTATTAGTTATATGCAAAAAATAGAAATATAAACGTCGTCTAACGTCGATAATTTTTTGGGTAATTCATATTGATTGAAATATGTCATAGGAACCCCAATTCACGTATGTATACAAATAATTGTACAAATTTATTCGCCCATAATAATTTGACGGCTTATGACAGTTATCCCCTTCTTCTATCCTCCTAGTCTTTGAAAACATTAACACTACCTTATTTCTATGGCCTTGAATTATGTTACTGTGTTAAGTATAATTACAGCCTCTTTGAAAGGATGAAGTAAGCAGATAGTTTTGGTCGTCACCCAAGGAACACTGAGATCTGTATCAATTTGTATCGTACTTCGTTAATTAACCCGTGACGCATCCCATACAGTTGATAATTTCCCGTTTTAGTTAGAAATATCAATTCTCGAGTTGTATTGTTGTTTGTCGATAAATGTCCTAAACACAAAGGGTAGTTTTGGTTATTGTTTATGTAGTTCAAACAAGTCAGTCAAAATGTGGGACGCTGTGAGCACATTTTCCTATATCCGGCCTCTAGTCTACATGACGCGTGATGGGTTAAGACAAGTGCCATTGATATGAGTCTGAGGCTGGTAGTAAACTGCCCGAGGTACTAAAATATGTCAGTACTTAGGCTATTTAAATATATGATAACAAATTTCTTAACAGAAAAATTGTATGTCCTACTACATTGTCAAAAACTTTCTGTTCCATTAATGATCTCCATAAGAATCTTGTGAAATAAAAAAAAAAATTAAATGGATTTTGATAAAGTTTTAAAGAGTGATGAAAAATTCTAATCTTATGCGGCATAAGACATGAGCAACAGTCAGTTATTAGTTATAATTTTTAGCATGACGTATACGGAGAGTCCGCAAACAATGCAACAGTATAAACGCGCAGTGATTCCAAACGATTGTTGCCAGGTATTCACATAACGGTGCGCCCACATTTGTAATATAGAATAAATGAATACAAACACAATTTATTCACTGAAGTGTGTTCGTATCAACGCCTTTAGTAACAAACTGCGAACTGATTGTCTGTTATACAGAAGAGAACTGACTACTTATATATTAGTAATATTACTCTATATTTGTTTATTTATAATGACTTAACGCAATTTGCTCAGTAAATGTTGGGTACATGAAAATCTTAGCCCAAGCCTTGTAAGTAGCTTGCTTGAGATTTTACTCTCTCTATAAGGTAAATGCAATGACGATCGCTTTATAACTTCTGCAGTAATCACGAAGAGTCCTACTTATCGTACTTAATATCTAGTTGACATATAAATATCCCTGTATTTTTGATACTTTGACTTATTTATATAAGTTACTGTCAACTCTATAAATAATAGCTATAATTTACCTCTGCAAATGAGCTATATATCTCCTGAACATATTCTTGGATTTAACTATTTTCAATCCTAGACATTCGGGCGTACACAAGATGGCTCTAGGGACCGGAACCATTTACCATTAAGTATTCCATCAGATATTTCGTAGACTTGTTTTCACAAACGCTATTAATTATGTTAGCATATCATCTACACACCCTAACGAAAGGCTAATCAAATTGATACAATTAATTCAAACAAGCACTTACCGACTAAAAAATCTTCAATTGGCTTAACTTATGAAGTGTTTTGTGAAATCGATCTAATCCAAAGGTATCTGTGGTTTACTCAATGCCGACCGAACGTAAATACAAAAAATGGTAGGAATGGGATTACACAGAAAAGAGATAGGCATAAGGTTAGTGACGGTAAGTGGTTAAATATTGAAGTCCTAGTACCCTTTTAGTCACAGTAAGCACATTGGAAACAATTAATCTTATTTAGAAATGTTTCCAAAATTATAATACTTGTACAATCAATAGGGAAACCATATTATTTGGGTAACATTTTAATAGTCTTTCGTCATCAATAGGCTTTGTCAAAAGAAGGGCTTCGGTATTCTCTCTTCTGCAATTGTTTAATTGGTAAATTAGAAAATTTCGCAAAAAAAAAATACATTTTGATAGTTTCGTGCCTGGCACGATAAGCCTTCAATCTAACATGCAAAATCTCTAAGGTTCTACAGCATTGCGTGATGAGATATATATAATTTAACTCCATAGTAAACGTGCTTCTAATTCCTGTATAAATATGTAATTTATTCACAATATAATGAAAGGTTTGTGATGTTTGCACATTTGAACGTGAAATCTTTTCACAGTTCTTGACATAGGTGTGAAACTGAGATGATTATAAACTTACGAAAGTGCTCTTAATAATTTATTTTCACGAAGCTTATCACGATGATAACACAATCTCTCTTTATCGCTTATAACTAAACCTAGTACGACAATATCCTCCAGTAAGCTTGAAATGAAAGTCATAGTACTCAGCACCCAGCATTACTTGATTCATCACAAAGAAGATTCGATTAACTGCCTGATTAGCTCAGGAGCGGGAATATTAAGCAGAATTTATAGTAGCTATCAGTTCGAGTAGCCAGCTAGATTAGAATTCCTAGACGGACTCTGAAATTAGAACGCCAATCATGTAGTGTTAGATTTTCCTCCTTGTAATAATATTATTTACTTAAATAAATCATTATAGGATTTAGTTTTCTATATGGAATTGTCGTCTGCACTCTCGCATGGCGATTTCATTATCACAATAAGACGTAATGCATGTTCTCCAAGTCTATATCTATTCTCAAATAGTACAGGCTCAGGTTAAACTGTTCTGTTTGTTTACTAAACAAGCAGAATAGATTAACTTTCGTATTTATGAATGCGGATTTCACGTTCGTTTCTATATTTAAAATATGTAATTTATCGTGCGACATATATGTGGGTGTATAACAGTAAAGAATTCTTAATTGTTATGTATTTTATATGAGTTAGTTCATGTAAATTTCAAATGCTAAATAACTAGACACCTTTGGGGGCCGGCGCGATTTACGTACTATGTATTTTATTCCTTTGTTTGAATATTATACAGGTGTGTAAGATTAAATTTGAGTCCCCGAAGTCCAATTTCCAAAATTAATAAGAAACCGTTTGTAGGCACGCGTATAATTCGTTAAGCAAAAAATATTGTTTCCACGCAAATTGCCGATGTAAACGCAGCTATAAAGAAGCTTCTCATCTCTGGAGCGTTAATAAAAAGACGATAATGGTAAGACAGTATTATTTGGATAAGATATTCAAAGGTAGGTAATTGTTTTGCCGCTTGGAGAGGCCGACACTGAATTAATTCAGGGAAATGGCTAGTGCCATCATTGCGACGTAATCTAAAAGGACACAAGTTGTACATCTAAATATTTGTATTTGAAAACCGAGATTACCGTATTTGTTAAAATTCGGTTTTAACTTACTAAAAAAATATTTTTTGAAAACATTAATTGTAGGTTAGAACTATTCCATATATGTTACAGGCATGTACACAGGCGACTCTTGTAGCAGTCGAAACGCCCCGAAGAAACTAACTGTAGATAAAATCTTGAAACAAATTAATTCCAATCATCGCGTTTCTTCGATAACCTACAGTCAGCAAATACAGTTTGTAGGTTTTAATACACTTCACGTGCATTTGTGACATTTTCTATGTAAACATAGATTATATATATATATATATATATACTCTTTCTTGCACATAGTTAACATAAAATATTTGAGCAACAGTTTGCAAAGGCGAGCTTATCTCTATAAGAGGCTTCTTCATTGCTTTATGGCTTCTAAAAGCAAAATAATGTTCGACTTGCCTGTTCTTCTTCTGCTTCTTAGCGTTATCCCGTTTCCTATTCCATTAGGATTAGAGGGGTCCGCTACCTAATCCTAAAGACTTGGCGAAGAGATTGATTTTCTCATCAACAGACCTCCACAACGCAGAGGGAAAACCAGACCTTTTTTAGGTTAGGTCACACGTCTTTCGAAATATAATTTCTTGAATGTGCGGGTTTCCTCGCGATTTTCATCTTCACCACCGAGCAATTGATAATTACAAATATGTACAGAAATCCGAAAACACGAATTTAGTGGTACATGCCAGGATTCGAAAAGGGAACTTGTTGCTCAGTAGGGCAGTTCCTTATCCACTGGGCTATCACTGCCCATTCACATCACTGATCTTTTCGACTTGCTTGTTATGTCTTTCTTACTCCCATGCTGCCATGCTCATCAAGTTCCCATAATTCTCCATGCTCTAGGTATAATTTGATGATAAATTACCATGTGTAATTTTCTTATACGACAAATTTTCGATTCGAACGTCATGTCTCGATGCCATTTTCAATAGTTATGTATTTTATGATAGATACTAACAAATAAATCACATAATTTATTTTACAATACGAATGGGCTGTGGGAATAAAAATAATACCATGGTTTAATATTCGACTGTAATACAAATATGTAATAGTGTTCTTTAGCCGACAAAATTTTCGCTATTTATTTCATATTACAACAATAAGACTTAGATTCTATTTAGAACGATATGCTAAAACGCTAACAAGCTTTATGCGCATACCGGTTACGTACACGTCAAAAAATATTTTATGTTAAATAAATTGCTTTTATTCTACAATACCAATAGACTGTGGGAATAAAACGATATTTTAGCATATAGGTGATTTCTAACAATTTAATATATTTCGAGTATTAGTTTAAATTACTCTTAAAGTTACGCTTACCTTAAGTATTCTTATAATAAAAAAAAAAAAATTGCAAGTTAAATAAAAACAAAAGTCCTTATCTTAATATGCATGTTTTATTTTATACAATGTCGAGTGTCAAACAAGCATATCACCCACCTACTAGCATATGAACGCTGGCAATACACGGAATCTCAATTGTGCATTGCTTAGTTTCTTGATGATGATATTCAATCACAGAAATACAAGAACCCTACAAGATAAACACATGGCGAACTTGTATAATAATAACAGTTCGTATGTAATAACATACGTATGTTTTCATTCCCAATATAAAAGCAGTATACTTCGTATATATGCCACACCGCAGACTTTATATCACGCAACAAATTCTTAGTATCCCCCGTCGTGACCTAAGTACGCGTTTATTAATTAACATTTATCAACATACAATCTATACCGCATATAAATCAACATGATATCGCTTGACACCACAAATAAATCTTAAAGCCTGACTTGTGTTATGAATATGACCACACCTATAATTATTTTTACAGAAAAGACGAAGTTATCACGCGGTATTAAAGTTTCAATTAAAGGATTTTACGAGTATTTTTTCAAGCCCGAAGATTAAGTAAATATGTTTTTCCATCTTTTCACAATTGAAAATTGTATAGCTCCCCTCGCGCATGTACGGTAAAAATAGTTGAAGATACCCAAGATGTGCGAAGCCAGCTCGCATTGGCACGTATATTATTATATGATCTATGTACGCACAAATACGATTTAATTTTACACCAACATAATTTCAATTCTCGTCTCGCTGTTAATGGCAATTTTTGGTGGAAATAAGCAGGCGCGATTTCAATTTTCGTCAGCAAATTGTCGCATCTCGCCTTCTAAGAATAAAAGCACATTTAGGCGAACCATAAAAAAATAAATTAAATTGCCTACTGGGTTCCGAACATTTAAATCTGGTTTAATCTGAGTTTATATGACTCTTTTTTAATCTACCATATACATGTGCGAAATCATTTGCAAACATCTCTGTCAGTCGGATATTCATCGATTTTCGATCGATCGATCGAACCTTCTTACATAGAGTATTTTTGATGTACCTTTTGAACATATTGTCAGGCAAGGACAGAACTGTTTCAGGTAATTTATTCATTTATTTATTGCAAGACCAACAGCTGTATTAACATATTATATAAACTATGTAGCAAAAGAGAGCCAATAACAGGTCCACACTTGTGTAGATTAACAAGTAAATTTAATAATTTGATGTGAATAATATTATCTATTAAAATTTTCAAACTAAGTAAATACGAGTACTTATATCTCGCGACAAGCTTTTATATCCTATAAATTGTGTCAAATGTGAAATGACCTTATAAGTTAACAGTAAAAGCTTTAGTATAAAATTTTATTTTTTTCTTTTTAGAGCATTTAAATAAAAGTTTGATTTTAAAAAGGTTTTTTACTTTTAATTTATTTAAATATCAGACAACAACATGTCCACATCCACATCAACCCTTACTCATCCCACTGCAGGGATACGGGTCTTCCTTCAACCAAATGGGTTTAGAGCATACTCCACCACGCTGCTCAAATGCTAATCATCAAATCAAAGGCTAATTTTCAAATAAAATGAAAATGTATAAAGGGCACTTCTTACACCTTTATTATTTGAGAATGCTGATGTGTTTCTTTAACGTTTTTCTTAAACTCATAGAACTAAATTAAGGTGGGTATCGCACTAATACAGAACGTGTTAAACATAACTTGATAAGCGCGAAAAATGTAAGTAGATAAACTTCATGTGTTCATATAAGAATATTACAGAAATAAGAATTGTTTAATGTAAAATATCTAATATATCAAAGTTGAATAGTTATTAAGAAATCAGAGTTTTAATGTCGTGAATGATAATTCACGACTGAGCCACCAATATTGTCGAATTTTAACAACTAGGTATCCATTAAAAAATCAGATTTCTTTGACACCGACGCTCGTGGGTTCCATTCGCACGAAGATAAATATTTGTGTGCATGAACATGTAAGTTTGTATTTGGATGTTTAGTAGAGAGGTAGGGCGCATCACAGCAGCCCGTCTGGGGAAGTGCCTCCACCTCAAAGAAAACCGCAGCCGAATAACAACTCTTTAGAGGGTTGTTGTGTTCCTGCGTGTGAGTGAGGTCACCAGTAAGCTGCTAAGGAGTTGCTGTGTAAGCAGCAGAGAAGGCATTGCGCGAGTGATGCTTAATATATTACAAGCGTTAATAGGGTACGGTAACCATTTTACATCAGGTGGGCCGTATGCTTGTATGCCACCCGACGTTGTATAAAAAAATGTAGCCCTTAAATATATTCGTTACTCGCATGAGAGGTCATTCGTTTACGGAAGAATCGACAGTTTAGTTTAACGACTGGGTTAAACTAAACTGTCGATTCTTCGCATGACTTAACAGTGGCTAACACGCTAAACTTTGTATAGTTACATACCCATGTAACTATTGAGAGCTCTACGGCATCATTGCGCGAGTCATTCTAACCAAACACGAAGGTTAAGCAATGTCGACCGCACCTGTCTATGACCCATCCATAGACAGGCTATATTGCTTACATTTATTCTAAAACTTCTTTATTGCAATTGCTTATTTATAATCGTAAAAGATATTTATTTATCTCGAGCTTCGTCGTGCTTCGGAGGGTATGTTAAGCTGTCGGTCCCGGCTGTTGTCGATAGATGACAGTCAAAGCTAAGTCAGTGGCCTTCGAGCGGCTTGAGAACACTGGCGTCCGTTAATCCGCAGTTGAGCAGCGATGAGAAGTAGGTATGCTCAAAACCCCATCGGTTGAACGGAGACCCGTATCCCTGCAGTGGGATGATGATGATTATCAGAACCCGCTCGCGCTTTCATAACTCTATAAACCCTCTTCTCATCTCGTGGCGCATGCAAAAAACTACTTTAGGGCCACACAGTATATCGTGACCATCTGATTCTACTGAAATTGATTCCGCACACGTCAATTTTCCGTCAAATGCAATTTAAACTTGTCCGTTCTATGTTTGAACTCCGAAATGAACACCAGCCTGCCGGCCGCCGATATAAACCATACGGTTTACATTACGGAACTGTTATTAATCTCAGTTTGAAAAGAATCTATTCCAAGTTTGCTGCCTCTTTTTATCGATGGCACGTTACTACGTGTGTATTTATGTACAGTTTCCGTTTTCATACTGGGGGTTGGCTAATAAGTCCCGGAGCTCATTTGGCAAAAAAAAAACTTGTTTCATCACGATAATGATCCGGCCCATCGTTCAATCATTACAATGGGATAAAATATATAATTAAACTTCGTATTGCTTGAACATCCACCCTATTCGCCAGATCTAGTATCCTGTGATTACCATCTCTTCCACTCCTAATCTCAAAAAACTTCTTCGAGCACGAAGATTTCACAGACGAGAGAGGACATTGATGCGGTAAACAGCTATATCGAAGACCTTGATAAATCACACTACAGACATGGTTTAATTAAATTAGAACACCGATAGGACATATGTATTATTAGCCTTTCTGAAGACTATGTTAAGAAGTAATTAAAAAAACTAAATGCTTTTCATTGTGAGGCCCGGAACTTATCTCGTAGATTCATAATCATAATCGTAGATTTCTAAATAGATAATGTAACTACTTATTAATTACAAAAGAGTTAACAAAAAAGTTCGTCAATATCGGTTCAAGCGGCTGGACCGTTATTGAAGAATTTTGAAAAGAGGAGTTCAATGACATACATACACGTACAGAGGAATTACACGTGTAAAAAATATTAATTAATTATTCAATACGATATTCAGCTTGAACATTAGTCATGCAAACAGTAATAAAATAGTTTCGTACAAAGATATTATTGCGTTGACAATTGCACATAACGATATTAAAGTTATGTGTTACTAGCAACCCGCCCCGGCTTCGCACGGATGCAATTCCGTAAGAAGCATTTATATTTAATTATTAATTATACCCGTTAAGGGAAGGCAAAGGGAACTTAGCCCATACAGCCTCGTTTTATTTCTGAAAATTTCCAATTTTCTGCGCAATTTTCTTAATTTTTGTTCCGTAAGAACCTTCTACAAAGTGTTAGAAAACATTAAAAAAAAAAGAGGAATGAAATCGGTTAAGTTGTTCTAAAGTTGTGGCGTGACCAAGGGAAATAGGGATTAATTTATATATATATATTAGAGTTCAATATCTATTATTCACTGCGGATTCGCCCGCCTTAAATTTGCTATTTACGAAGTTCATGTTATATTTTTACAACTAATCGAATTATTTGTGCATTCCTTGAATACTCAAATATTAATAGCTGATAATAAAAGACCAAATTTACATTTGTTATAGTATAAACGTCGCGGGGAGTACGTGACCTGTTGCCAATACTAGGGATATACCGGAGATTACTAGCTGTCTGCCGCAACATCGGTCACAGTTGACCGCCGTTGTGACTGGACTATTCTATCTGTAAAGGCCGACACACACCAACGTTTCCAGATACCTCTTTTTAATGTTAATGACATTCATTTTAATGTTTATGGATGGATCATTATAGAAGGACATGGGACGTAAAGGATTTTTATGACCTGATATTACGCTCAATAATACTTAATACTTTTTATTAAGTATTATTGAGCGTAATATCAATATGATTGTTATTGCTTGTTATTAACCTACATTCATAAACTACGAGTATATTCATTGTTACATGGTTCATAAACACACGTCTATCAGGCACCTTTATTGTTAGCGTGCTGCATAAAGCAACTATGACAATCATTGCAATAAAAATCACATATAATAATTACAAGAAGCTGTATTAGTATTTTTAATAGGAAAAAGATAGGAAGAAATATTATTCCGAGTATGTATTCTAGACATAAATTAGCGCGATGCTCCATACAAATGTGACGTCTGCAAGAGGTACATATGAACCGGTTCTGACGTTTTTTTTTACAACAGAAACTGCATATTTTCCTGGTTTGGTTTTGAAGTTCTACTGGTGTACCTGTAACGGTGCAAAACCGATTTTCATGTTAATTGCGAATCAGTACTGCCAACGTGATCTGTTAAGAAGAAGATTAATTTAGGAGGGCAACGCTCAGCCGTCAATCGGCAGATTTGGTTTGACAGATAAGTTCCGGCTTGGCAGAGGCCACGTTTCTCTTTGGGAGCTTTTTAATATTGTGAAAGATGTAATAATCAATTTCTTGGGTCGTAGTGAATCTGGCCATTCAATATGGCTTTTAAATTAATAAGTTAACATATGATTCCAATCCCGAAGATCTAAAGGATGAAATTAGCTTTGACCTTTCAACTTTCAATACCG
Organism: Pyralis farinalis; assembly: GCA_947507595.1. NCBI lineage: Eukaryota > Metazoa > Arthropoda > Insecta > Lepidoptera > Pyralidae > Pyralis > Pyralis farinalis. Next base: position 25,129,691 of record OX382272.1, on the reverse strand, counting down.
GGTAATTCTGAATAGTTTACATTTTGTGAAGCGGAGGATATTTTCATTCTCGGTAATTTGATGTCGAGAATGTAATGGTTATTTTTTGTTCGTTGCAGACTGTAAGGTTCGGTCACAAGCACCGTCTTAATTCGAGCTTATAATACCCTCGTGCTGCAAAATAACCCGAACACACGCGCTTTCATGCTCTGCCGACAAACCAGCTACCCCACTGGTTATTGTTACAATTGTTACATACTTGGCAAAGTATCACCTAAAATGGCGTCTATGCTCCTCTTTAGTTGGTATTTCGCGGCGACGACGAAGCCAAGGTTCTATCAAACTGATAATTAGCAACCTCTTTGACGAATGCTGTCCTGTTGAGTGGTTTTTGTTCATTACGGCTGCTATTATGCACTTGGATGACAAAATAATTGTCGATTAATATATTCAGTCTTTGTTGTAATTTAGTGTTATTTGATTAATATTAAACCCTTTCGATATATAAAACAGTTGCACTATTCATCAATATACGTGTCTAAGACATCTTGGGCCTCGTATTTCTCAAAATATACGCGCTAGTACAAAAACAACTAGCGCCATATAAGCCCTCGTCGTATAAGGAAGGTACTGAGAAGAACGTATACCTGTCTCTGTCACACAACGCTCTGTACAATATTAATAATTAGGAGGTGTCTCAAAGGCGTATGTTTATGAATCTAGGGTTAAATTCAGGTGTTATTTTGCGGTAAATAATGTTATCAACGTGCTAGTCCGTGCCGAGGCATGCCCAAGCTGTGGAACACGTATTAACGAAAGTGTACGCGTGCTGTGTGTGAATACTGGCCTTTATATACGTCACGTAGATTCGTAAGTTAAGTTTGAAATTTGGTTTTTTTTTTTTTAAATAGGACTAATTTGTATCACTGCTGATCAATGTTTAGGCCCTTTAGCAGTGTGATGTATTCTGTAATAGGATATTCCACGTTTACCCGCGTTATAATTAAGCTGTATTGTAATGCTACTACTAAATATAATTTCTAAAAGTGACATTGTAAATAAAATTTTACATAATAACGTTTAGCAAGTAATGATAAAAAAAAAACAAAACGTAGCAGAATACCAAATATAATCAAAGATGATTATAGTAATTGTTTCATTAACGACATCTAATCCACTTTTACACAGAAACATGAAAATAATGTAAACAATCTCTTTACGTGGCCGTCCGTAATATTTTGTAGGATACAGGATAGGATATAGGACACAGGATACGCGTTTGCCGCTATCTTTTATGGTCTTCAACAGAGGAAGTATTGGTATATCTATCGATAGTACGATATACGTACATACGGCTGATACCGAGCTTTTGAAGCGTCTTGAATATGACCGACGGCTCCATACCCACTTTGTGCAAGGCAATCACTATCACAATACTAGTTCCTTTAACACGCCATTTCATATTGTAATTTCATAATAAACATGCAAAAAATATGTAAAACGGCCAGAAATCGAAAGAAGTTTTCAACATAATAAACGTGTTCCAAATTCAAAATAATTAAAAAGTTGGAAAAAAAGATATTTTTTTTTTTATATATATGGCAATAGTGTTGCTACTTTATGCCAGTGTCAAAGTCTTCAGTATAGGACCATTTGAAAATCTTAATTCTATGTTCCAGCTTCAGGAACTGAAAAAATATTTGGGAAGGGTTCAAAATCAACCCAGTTTAAATACCACCCGTAAAACGATAGTGATTTTTACAAGGTGTTCTTGATGAACTTATTCACGTCTTCCAAAAAGTACATAAACGTGTTATATTTGAGTTTTTTCATTACTGTATAATTTCACTAGCACTTATGTTACAAAATACTATCAAAATTGTCACACAAAACTAATTTTATACTGAATTGTAAAAATTTCAAGTATAACAACAATGTCACTCGTCAAAAGCGCGGGAAGAAGTCATGAAAAGAAAAGTTTCTATGTAACAGTAAGTCGAAAGTCAAAATCTTTTTATTCCGTAAAAATGGCTACATTTGTTTGGAATCAAGTATTTATGGCCAACTAGTTATGTAGGTTTTGGAATAATGGTCTACAGCTATCATCAAGTCATTCATTGCATATAACGTAGGATGGATTTTTTCTGAATTTTGAAGAGCCTTTCGACATCTACAGAGTTTCCCTAAAGGATCAAGACAAAAAAAATCACCGACGATACGTACGACGGTAGGCTGATAATGCAGCTTCCACTAAAACCATTTGGCGTATTTTTTAGAAGAAAATATATTTCGAAAGACCTGATTTTCCCACTGTGCTGTAGAGGTCTGACGGTATTCGCTCCGTGTAAAAATCAGTGTCTTCGCCAAACTTTTAGGCTTATATAGCGCACCCCGCCAATCCTAATGGATTAGGAAACGGGATAACGTGAAGAGAAGATCTATAGTAATACTAATAGTGATTATCTGACATTCTGAACGTAAAAAAATCTTTGACGGCTAATTACTTGGAATTTTTATATGGCAACGAAGGTATCAATAAATTGGATATTAAAAATAGGTAAATTATTAGGTTTATAAGGTAATTTAAACGCCCATTTCTACCCGCTATTCCCTTGTTTCAGGACACTAAAATATATTTTACACGTTGTGTTTAGTATCGTTTCTAGTGACACAAATATTTACAAAATTTTAATGTACTTTTTTTAATTCGATCAATTTCGGTACGTTAAGGGCTTTAGCTTTATCTTTTTTATTTTATATACATTATAAGAATAAAATATATTTATTCCAAGGCATATAAAACAGTTCTAAAAGTTACGTACTATAGATATGACATTAGGAACACTATTTGATGTGAATCAAGTTTTTCAATCCTGTGCCCGAGTAGGTATCTACAACCCGTTCAATACTTTGTTTTGCAGGCCTTTTTTTATACCAATAAGGTGGCATCATCATCATCAATAATCAAGCATACGGCCTGCCTGATGGTAAACAATCACCGTACCCTATGGACATTTGCACTCATGCGTAGCCGACCCTCTAAAGACCTCTTCACGCATTTCTTGAAGAACTCTATGCTGTAGTCCCTTGGAAAAACCTCGGCTGGGAGCTCATTCCACAGCTTAAGAGTTCTAGTAAGAAAACTTCTCTGCAGCCGTACAGTACGCGACCATTGCGGTTCCAGTGTGTGAGGGTGAACTCCCCGCCGTCGGCGAGCGGTGCGGTCATAAAAAGTAGCTGTCGGCATCATTTCGAACAACTCTTCAGAACACAACCGTTGTACAATCGGTAGAACACACAATGGGAGGCAAAATCTCTCCTTAAACTTAAGGGTTCAATACCGTGTGTAAGTTTAGGATTGTGGACAATTCTCACAGCTCGCCTCTGAATCGAAACACACGGTCCAAGCCGGTATCCAGGTGCTCCCGCCCAAAGGTCACTGCAGTACTCCAAGTGCTGTCTGACTTGAGACTTATATAACATAAGTCTTTGCCCCGCACGAAGTACTGCTTTGCTCTGTTGAGCACACCAAGTTTTTTGGACGCCAGTTTGACCTTCTCCTCCAGGTGATTTTGATATTACACATCACTGGAGATCTCGACGCCAAGCGTCCTAATACTTTTAGTGACGGTAAGAGGTGTGTTCTGGAATTTAGAAACCACAGCAAATGGAGTTTTCTTAGCGCTGAACGCGTAAACTTGTGTCTTCTTGGGGTTGAATTCGACCAAGTTAAGCCGCCCCCAGTCAGATACTTTAGCCAAAGTACCATCCATTTCAGACACAAGTTTATCGCGGCTTTCCTCCACAAGGGAACGAGGGGTGTTTGCACGGCTTGTATAATAAATGTCCCCGGTGCTGTAGCACGCATGACAATAAATGCCATCAATTGACAACATATCATTGATATGCAGCAGAAACAGCGTCGGAGACAGTACAGAACCCTGAGGGACGCCAGCATTGATATCCATACTATCGAAGCATCCACCGACAACCACGGCCTTTATGCATCTATTGGATAAAAAGCTGGCGACCCATTTGCATAAACCCTCGGGCAGCCCGTATGATGGTAACTTCCATAGAAGACCCCGGTGCCAGACCCGATCGAACGCCTTCGCCATATCTAGGCTGACAGTCAATGCCTCACCTTGACTCTAAATCGCCAAAGCTCAGCGGTGTGTAAGATACACTAGTAGATCACCAGTTGAGCGACCATAGCGGAAACCGTATTAACGGTCGCTAATCAAGTCGCGATCCTCTAGGTATCCTAGAAGTCGTGTGTTTATCACACGCTCCATCACCTTGGAGAGAAGGGAGGTTATGACGATATGCCTGTAATTCGATGGGTCTGATCTATCGCCCTTTTTGGGCACCGGGTGCACATTGGCGGTCTTCCATGAAGTCGGGACCACTGCCGGTATACCATCCGGCCCACTCGATTAATGAATGTGAGAGAGAGCCCGCCGGACATCTCGCTGGGTAATGGAGATTTCCGGCATTGAGCTACGGCACCACGGGATGGTAGGTGGCACTGCTCCCCCGTCATTCATATTCGAGTTAGACGCAAATAGATTATCTTAATAATATAAATAACTTAAATCGCCTTTCTCCTTAGTGCTATGGGCCAAACTGCCATCCGGTTTTTGCAGTGGTGGCATGCACGGTTGACAGAAATTTCCCTCGGCAGCTTTAGCGAGCGACCAGAAAGCACGGCTCCCAGAGAGAAAGCTCGCAAGCTGCTCGCCAACTCTGCCGACGAAATCGAAATCGAATATATTTATTTACGTATGTTTATCAGTTGTCTAGTACCCATAACATAAGCTTCGCTTACTTTGGGGCTAGATAGCGCTGTGTAATTTGTCCGGCAATATTTATTTGTTATTTATACAAGATACAATAATATATATTATTGTATCTTGTATAAATAACATTATTATAATAAATAATATTATTTATACAAGATATAATAATATATAATATTATTATATCTTATAATATATATAGCCTTTTATTTGCCCGATCGCAGTAGTAATCGTAGAAAATATTCAAGATATCGAAGATTCTAGTGATGAGGATTTACTCAATTTATTTAAGTAATTTTAGTACAATTAAAATGAATTGTATTGAAATTGCTGAAATACATCCACTCAGTGTCGATATAATTACTGATATAAAAGAGGATTGTGATGACAATATTGGAGTTTTTATGCTGACAGATGTGATTGGTCAAATAGGATCCATTCGCACTCGAACAAGCAACACAATCTCTTGGCGATATGTAACCCAGTTTATTCTGAAGTACAAAGTGCGTCTAATTGCCAAAGAATGTTTGAAAAATTGACAGAAAAATCAGATATATTAAAAAAAAATGTTCTGACGATATAATATAATATGCGATGTCCTAAAAATGTTATCTATGGCAAGAACTTGAGAAAGTATTCAATGGCTTTGATGAAATAAAGTATAAATAACAACTAGAGAATTAATATATAATGATATGTTTTCAAAATTTTCTCAAGTAATATTTCTAAATTTTAATGTATATTAATCCAATTTATGGGATCAAATAATTCATAAGTTTCCTTTAAACCAGTGATTTACGGGTACAAGCTTTGGGTCAGCGTGGGATCAGTGGTTATTATTAAGTACGTCTTTTCGCTATATATAAGCAAGTATTTTCAAATCTTCAATGACAATGGCGATGGCGAGGTGTCAAGAGTAATAAAAAAGGTTGACTTGAGGTATCTACGGATGCCCGAGCACATTTGGTTTACTTTGATAACTTTTTAGTTGTATGCAATTGTTTATTATTTTGATATTGAGCTATGTGTACAATAAGAGATAATAGGATAATAAATGTATTAAAAAGACATATAAAAATTTGCGAGTTTATTCTGATCATCGCTTTGATAACAATAGTGCAACATTATAAGTAACATGACATAAAAAAACATAAAACGTACTAAATTTGACTAATTATGGTGTAACCTAAAAGGGCCAAAGTGACCATGATTTACTCAATACTTATAATAAAAACATGAGAGGAGTCAATAAACATTATTGAACGATTTCTAAATATCTAATCCATTTCAGAGGTAAGAAATAGTACTAGTTTGTAGTTGTTAGAGTTTTAGATGTTACAAGTAGTCATAAATACGGTAACCAATTTACCTTAGCCCCTTAAACATTTTAACACCTGCCTGCCCTTGTAAAAAAAATACTTGTAAATTAATACGAAAATTCCACGTTAGTGACACTATAAAACAAAATGAAATGAAGCAGAGCCATACTACTTGAAATTGAGTGCAATCTACCACAAAGCCTCTGTGACGAGGTGAGCTTGTAACTTGGTATTACAAGTGCCTAGAGTACGTAGATCTGAACGACACTTGAACGTATTCAGAGATGCATAGTACTTGCAATGTTTATTGGACAATTTTTTAGAGTGTACCTACACGTAGTCAAAATTTTCTAGTGTTGTTGTGATCAATAGCTAAGAATAGATCAATACCTTTTTAGTTTAAAAAAATACTTATTGTCAGTATTACCGAATGTGCAAGCAACGTTGACGTGTTTGTGCAAATGGAGCCATGGTAGCGCAACATATTATAACCTCTATAGTCAGCGGATTGAATGGAAACCTTTACCCTTGTCCAGACAGAACGTTCTCTGTACAAAGGTTAATAAATTTCGGAATCTACACAAGTTTTTATATTAAATATTAACTTAACACAGCTAACAGATTATTTTTCTCAGCTAAACCTTTGAATGGCAAACCAGTGACATCCAACGTCCAACATCCAACGCAATACTATTTTAAATGTGGACAAACTTCATTATAACTTGAACAAAGGAATTAACGTTAAAAGCTTTAAATTCCGGTGTTAATGAAATATGAATTGTGAGTTTGTTGCTGGTATGAAACCAGTGGATTGATATTATTCCGATAAACAAACCCTAAGTAATAATTCTTATCATAAGATTAAACCATGAAATAGTGAGTGCAAATTTGGATACATGCAATTTACAAAATATTATCAAAAAAAAATCGACAACAACATGTAATATAAGAAATCATCCCTCATCTCACTCGTATATAATGTACCATCAATGAGCTACAACTGTAGGCCATTTAAAAAACCCCTGAAGTAATTTCGAATAATCATTAAAATTATTTATGCCATATTTAAAGTTATCAAATAAGGGCAGAGAAAAGTTCGAGAATGGTTCGAAACCTGGCATGTACCACTAAATTCGTGTTTTCCAATTTGTGTAGGTACATATTTGTAATTATCACTTGCTCGGCGATGAAGGAAAACATCGTGAGGAAAATGGACGCTGAAAATGTTTAAAAACTTTGCACAGTCAATATACTTTATTCACATGGTAGATTGATACTTTTGCTACGAATATATAAAAACTATTCTATTTAATGTGATGTTAACACTTTTTCATTTTCTATATTATCGCTCTAGTTTTTTTGAGCATTGTCGCCTCAAAATACAGCTTTACATCATACGAATTCTCACTAAGCAGAGTTGTATGTCTGAATTTCAGATCTTAAAATAACATAATTAACCCATTGCGAGCAGAGTAAGGGTTGATTAAATTACTTTTTTCTCTGCTGGAGGACCTCCCGAGCCCACTTGAATGTAGATATTCGGCCTTCTCACCCTTTCATCCTTAGATACTAACCCTCCTATTTTATTTTATTATCTCTCATATTTCCTTTAATAATATTTTTACTGAAGCCATAAACATAATAATTATTTTACATTTTAATATGATGGCTCTTCATTTAGGTACAATTACTATATTTATGCTTGAAAAATCAGACTTGGTACCTAATAACTTTATGATAATCGAAATATAATTAAATACGTAAACGAACAACCTTAACAAGTATTTTATTACTTTAATTAATAGGGCAGGGTATGCGAAAAAGATTCAGCTCGGCATTTACACGCGAGCTTTTAAAATAAGATAATAGATATGTATTTTTTGGTAGAATGCAGATGTACATTAACTTTTCAATTACTTTTATTTCAATTTCCTGTTTTTATTTTTTAACTAAATGTAATTATACAACTAATACCTTTTGATGCCACAATTTGATTCAACAGGAATTCAAATAACGTTAGTTTCCACAAGTAAAGTTTTCCTAAAGCCGCAGGAGCTTCTTGTGTAATGTCACAATAATGAGTTTTCATTGAAATTACGAGTGTATAAAATTTCAGCTCTATACGATATTTATAAGTTCCGAAGTTGACTTGAAGTGAACAAAACACAAACAGTTATATAGAGCTGACTTGTATGTAAGCATAGTATGAATTAATACTGTTTTGACCTAGGTTTTCTACACAGATTTTTTTTATATTTAATATCCCAACTGTTGCAAGTAAGTGTGATTGAAAAATGATTAAAAGGTCGAAATCTAAGAATAAAATTTACATAATTTACACATCGTACAAACTCATCTCAATACATCCAGTCACGGCTCGTACACACCATCCCGTATAAATAACAAGATTAAAAAAACCGGCCAAGTGCGAGTCGACTCGCGCACGAAATGTTCCGTACCATTATCTATAAAAACGGTAAAAAAATCACGTTTGTTGTATGGGAGCTCCCCTTAAATATTTGTTTTATTTTAATTTAATTATTTATTTTTAAAGTGGATATATAACTAAATATTCTGTGAATATTTCAAGCATCTACCTGTTGCCGTTATCAATATCGAGCAAAAACCAGCAAAAAAATCAAGTTTGTTGTATGGGGGAGCCCCCTTAAATTTTTATGTTATTCTAGTTTTTAGTATTGGTTGTTATAGCGGTAATGAAAATACATCATCTGTAAAAATTTTAACTGTCTAACTATCACGGTTCGTGAGATACAGCGTGTCACGGTTAGTGACAGACAGACGGACGGACGAACGGGCGGACGGACGGACAGCGGAGTATCAGTAATAGGGTTCCGTTTTACCCTTTAGGTACGAAACCCTAAAAATACAAGCACACAAAAACTTTTAATTTTATAGGTTTAGTAATTATTTTCTACCTGCATCAGTTTTTATTTTTTGCTATTACTTATATAACGTTTTCAAATAAAGAGAGGATATGGCAATCGTTTTAGAGTTTCTTCCTACTTCACATATTAGTCTCTCCTCATCCTGTAAACCTTCTTTAGGTACCAGCCTCTCTCTCTAGGTATCAGCCTATCTCAGTCTGGTTAGTAACAACTATATTTTAATGTAATGACACAGGCTTTCAAGGCGTTAACTTAAAGAAACAATTATTGACTGGACTGGTTGGAGGAGGCTACACTGAGTGTAATAAATATTGTAAGTAATATCAAGTAAAAAAAAATATTATAGGTTTATGGTATTATACAATATTACCTTTGAATATAAATAACAACTATTTGGACGGTTGTTGTGTTCCTACGAGTGAGTAAAGTCCCCAGTAAACTCCTAAAGAGTTGCTGTGTTAGCAGCAGAGGGGCATCGCGCGAGTGATATTTAATGAGTTACAAGCGTTCATAGGCTACAGTAACCGCTTTATATCAGGTGTGCCATATGCTTGCATGCTTCCTAACGTTGTATAAAAAAATGTATATGAAACGTGATAACATTGGTCCGATCTCTGCTATAATTTTGCAGAGTATGCTGTGAAAATATACCATTATTATCATTGTTAGCTTTGAACGGTCGTACAAACATGTCAACAAAATGTAGCTATGAAAACCGGAGAAAGCTATCTGTACAGTCGACGATAAATCAAGCATAACAAACATTTATGGAGTATCATTGTGATAGTCGGAATAGACGGTTCTTGCAGTGCAGCATTAAGAGATTAATAAATACAATCAATTATGATTAAGAGTGGTAGATTTAGATTTGTCTCTGTGCTGTATTATTTCCAAACATCTTCATCAACTATACCTATATCCTTCGGCTCGATAAGTGAGGAAAGTGTTCTTTCAGAATCTATTAAGAAAACTTATACATTTACAGTAAAGGGTAAAGGGTAGGTACCCCAGAAAGGAAAGGGTTCATATTTATGATTACATAACAGCACTTGTGAAAAACCACTATAGTTTTACGAGTATACAAATGCTTTTATAAATGTCACAGAGAAGTATGCACACAGGACTGTTATGTATGTACAGAGAAGTCGCAATGACGATTTCCTTGAAAAGGCTCTTTAGAGATTCTCTGGAACCCATGTCATAGAAGAAGCAAATATTTTGTAAAATAAAATTGGTTTCTGTAACCGAATTCAAATGACTGTAAGTACTTACTGTAATGGAATCAATGCACTAAACCTATAAAATTAGTCATTATTTTAATTATATCCTAGAAATACTTTATTATTTATAGGATATTCAATATACGCAACTGTTGATTCTATTTTGGCATAAGATAGGAATAAATAATATTGTGTCTCTTATCTCCAAGTATAAGCATATGGACATAGACCAGAAGGTTTTCTGTGGTTTTGTGGATCTTAAGAAAGCATTTGATAGGGTTGTGCGAAAGGAACTGTGGGACAAGTTGCCGAGTATGGGCTTGACGGTTCACCACTCCGTGCTGTGCAGTCTACTTTCAAAGATTGCTCGGCATGTGTGCGGATAGATGGTGGCATGTCACCCTGGTTTGATGTCAATATTGGTGTCAAACAGGGTTGCATGCTATCTGTTAGGCTGTTTATCCCATATCTCGATAGTTGTCTACAGAGAATAAGGTCAGCGAATGCGAGATTGCGCATGGGTGATCTAGTGATGAACTGTCTGCTGTATGCAAACGATGCCGTGTTATTAGCAGAAACACCATCTGAACTGCAAACATTAGTCACAATGATGAAAGATGAATGTATGGAGAAAGCCTTACTTTTACATGCGAAGAAAACAAAGAGAACCAATGTAAGGATTACGGTTAATGATGAAGTGTTGGAACAAGTGGATGAGATTGTATATCTAGGATGCGCTTTCAGCAGGGATGGCAGTTACACCGCAGATGTGGAAAAACGAGTGAGTGCTGAGAATAGTGTGAATGGAGCGTTGGAAAAACTTCTAGGCAGTAATAACTTGAGCCAGAAGGCACAGCTCGCTATACACAATGCAGTGCTAGTCCCAACCCTTACTTATGGAAGCGAGAGCATGAAAGTAGGATAAACGCGGTCGAAATGCAAGCGTTGCACAAAACTTGTGGTGTAACGCTTGTAGACCATATTCGCAATGACGATGTTAGAAACAGAATTGGTCTGGAAGCGTCGGTGTTAAAATAAAGAGAGGCATGCTCCGTTGGTTCGGACATGCAGAAATAATGTAGGATGAAAGAATGTCGAAGCAATGCAAAAGTGGAAGGATGTAGGAGCCGAGGAAGTCCATGACCAAATTGGTCGGGTTCTATCAGAAGGTGATGTCGTGTGATGTCGAGCGTGCATGAGAAGAGCAATGAATGTTAAAGAAGCGAGTGACGTATGTAAGGATCGAGCCACGTGGCGCTCGGTTCTCTCTGCCTACTCCGCAGGGGATTTGGCGTGTAGTTATAGATAAATAGATAGTGTCTTATTTCCGTGACGTGGTTTTCCAGATATTACAGCATGAACCTTTTCAAAAAGGGTGTAACGTTTTTAGGAAAACTCCAACACACATACGTGTGTAATACTACGATACCTGCTCATTGAATAAAAATAATACAAAATTCAGTCATATCTAAATTAGAGAAGTTTAGACACACTACTTCTTGAATAAGACTGTCATTTTCAAGCGGCTGCCTTTGGTGTGTTTACTCACTAAAGTTTATTTTGCAGTTCATATGCTTCCTCTCACAGGCTCATATCGCGCATACGTTTAACTAATTACTATCCCAGACCAGTTCCCTGTGTGACGACATTTTGCGTCTTATTTACCAGCTTTGCTGTGAATAAACTGCGTAATGGTATATGCTTTCACCACAAAATAAATTGCATTTGGGGTGGAGTTATAATGCAAGCGAATAAACTCAGTAACCTGGTAATCCACCACACCACTCAAACTCTTATATACTCATCCCCTTACAATGTACAATTATACGTCTATTCCTTCAACCGAAGGGGTTTTTAAATAAGATCAATCGCAATATACGCTTACTTAGCGGTGGATTCACTTTTGTCTGGAGATATATGGTTCAAATTGCTGAGCTTCCCCTTATTCTAAGGGCCTTTTTGTGTCCTTACCAACGGTAATTCTCTTCCTCATTTGTCTGTTAGCTCTCAAGGTTTACTCCTACATCCTTAAATTTAGATTCCGCCACACTGTTCACTTACGGATTGGCGTAGGCCTGAGTTCTTAAGCCGCCTGTCCGCCTTAATCTGCATGTTAGTGATAAGCGCTTAAAAGAGTTTCTTACAGGGTCGGCAACGCAAGAGTGTCACCCCTGGTGTATTGCATGCGTTCGTAGGCTACACTAACCACTTACCATCATGTGGGGCGTATGCTTAAATGTTTGATATAAATGGAAGGGTACTATATCGCTCGAAATATAAAATGTAATAAAAAAATAATTCACATATGGTACTTTATCGATTGAATTGTGTTGAAAATGTGACAAAAAAATATAGCGTATTATTTGGTGATATTCTTTGCCTCCCGAATAAAAATTAATAAAACACAACATAGTTAAACTAAAATTAAAAGTAAAGATAAAAAGATATTCTATCTCGCGGCGTAATTCGAGGATTTGGCGGCAAATGTGAACTGTATTCAGATTGGTTGTCTCTAATGGTATAATATTATAATATACTACTCCTGTAGTAACATTCTATCAGTACCAAGAATAGTGGTGTAGCTACGGCGCCCTTTTAAGGTTGCCGCCTCGCCGGCTCAGATTGTAAATAATTAACAATGTATTTTCGCATAATAATTTGTACTTTAGACTATTTTCTAGATAACTAAATGACCTTACAAAAATATTTGATACACGACATATTAATATTCGAACCTGCGCTATACATTTCTGGTAGGAAAATTAAAAAGTAATTACTTTAAGAAATTTACTACAAATATACTAAGATAATTGTCAGTAGTTTGAAGGAGTAGAATGTTTTTAATGTTTTTTGTACTACTAAGGTGGAAAACAAGCGTACGGCAGCCTGAAAGTAAGCAATCGCCATAGCCTGCGGACAGCACCAGGGGTGAAAAAGTAATTATCAGCAGTTTGAAGGAGTAGAATGCTTTTAATATGTTTTTATGCTACCAAGTTGGAAAACAAGCATACGGCCTGCTTGATAGTAAGCAATCAGCGTAACCTTCGGTCAACACCAGGGGTATCACTCGTTTTTGTTTTTATACAACGTCTGAAGGTATACAAGTACCACCCCCAACGCAGTTATCGTAGCATATTAAAGCTTGTAATATATTAAGTATCACTCGCGCGATACTCTCCTCTACTGTTTACACAGCACTTAGGAGCTTACTGGTGACCTCACTCACATGCAGGAACACTACAACCCCCTAGGGAGTTGTTATTTGGCCGCAGTTTTCTGTGAGGTAGAGGTACTTCTTCAGACGGGCTGCTTTGATGCTCCCTACCTCTTTATGTGTTGCCATGCCCTATAAAAATTTCTTCACGCTCTTTTTAAAAACCTCATGTCAAGTCTTGTAGCATGTTATTCTTACGATTAACGTCTACAACGCCTGATGATGCCTCATGGAGAGGCGAAACACGTGTCGCAGCGACGACCAGGCCAGTCGTGGCAGCGACGGTGGTGGTGGGGGCATGCGGATTCTGTTCCAGATGGCGGACGACCGCAGCAGCCGAGGCAGAGACTACCGGAGCAGCCATGGCAGCGTCGGCATGTAGCACGCACTAACAGTAGTAGGTGGGTGCCGGCCGGGGCTAGGCCGCATGAACTAATTGGTGGCGGAAGCACACAAAGCAGGTTCCATATCTGCCAGTTCTGCCACCGCCTGCACAACCGCATAGTTAGCTGATGACCTTACTCACTCAGAGGAACACAACAATCCTCCCGGAGTAGTTATTCAGCTGCGATCTTCTGTAAGATGGTTGTTACTCAGATGGATATTTAGAATAAGATGTCCTGTTATGCCCAACCACTACAGAAAAATCTGAGAGTGCAGAGCACAGCAAGACCTCTTGCTGGATCCTATCTCTATTGAAATGTACAATACATTTTACAAGCATGAAATAAGCTTTCTGCGGATATCAATATTTTTGTTTCATCTGTAATATTTTAATCAAAAATTTTAATCAAAGCGTGGTATCACACTTCGTCGCACACAATATTAATAATATAATTTTGTAGAAAAATGTGTTTTTATTTTTCTCTCTACGTTAATAATTATTTTTATTACCTGTAATTTAAAAACTAAAACGTCTTCACTTCATATTCAAAGATACGATTTCTCCAATTGAAATTTTGTTCCAAAATGTTAAGATGCAAAGTTTACGCAAAATTATTTAAATACACTAACCTCCAACAAACGTATGTAAACACTTGAGTAATGAAGAGTCTATAACCGAAGCTCAAGAGTCATTGTAATAACACTTCACATACGAAGGTACTACTCAAGACGTTCAAAGAATTCACGCAAGCACCCGACGACTGCGCGGCGGAGGACAGGTACCAGAAAGAGCCCTATTTTATCTAATTTAAATTCCAACCCTCTCTCACTCAGACCCCAAACGAACCTCGTAACAGTATAACGATTTGAAATCCTTTCCATGTCGAAAGTAATTAACAATGTTCACACTGTATTATTATCTTGTCAATTAACATTGTGTGCACGTGAAAAGCGCATTATGAGTTCATATAATTTTTGATTCATATATTTTAATGCTAATTTTCATCATTTAGCGCGTCGTGGTACACAAAATTTTAGTCTAAGTTGCGGTAAAAGTCTTTTTTCTTTGAATCGAGTCTATAGAGCCCTGTACGTGGCACACCGAGTCAGAAACTGAACTGTGTCGAGAAGTTGCAGTGCTATTTAGAAAAAAAATGTACATAAGGTGTACCTAGCTAAGATTTTTTTTAACAGAGATAGTGGGCATCGAACCTGTCCATCTGGCGAAGTAGCTCCACCTCACAGAAAACCGCAGCCAAATAAGAAAACTCTCTGAAGGGTTGTTGTCTACCTTCAAGTACATAAAGGTTACCGATAAGCTGCTAAGTCGCTGCTAGTTGCTGTGTCAGAAACAGAGGTGGCTTCACACGAGCGTTACCGAATGTTTAGGCGCTTTTTTAACTACTAAAAAGGCAATGAACAGTGAAGTTCATTGCTGTCCCGGGGGTTAAACTACAGCTGCCTAGAAACTCACAACGTATTTAATCAGAAGAAATTTGTAGGAGTAGGAAGTTTTGGAATTGACTTCCCCTCTTGGCAAAGTGAGAAACAGCAATATGACAAATAAGGTATTTTAAAAACTCGAAGACATGGCTAGTCAAGTGAAGCTCAACTGCCGTGCTCCACGCTTTATCAAATATCTAACACTATTGGGACCTAACTGTGAGTTGTTACCTAACAATCGATTCCAATAATATAGATTGCAGAACCGCCTAAACGCCTGGTACTCGTTTGTTACTACGAAATCAGAATAGTATACTACCCCGGCTGTGACACGCAAGGAATTTAACATATCGCCCCACTCCCGACGCCAGAGATCGCACTCCCAGAGAACATGATGTGCTGTTTGCTCGATTTCATGATTTGTCGTAGATCACTCACATAAAGGCGATGACATAAGTCTAAACGAAAAGAGCTTCGCCCAAAAGTTTCCATGCCCTGTTAAAAAAAAAAATTCCATGCCCTGTTGAGGCGCTTATAAGTTATGATAATTACTTTACATCAGGTGGGCTGTTACTTGTATGGCTTCCGACGTTGTATAAAAAAAGTCAAACTGGGAAAACCAACCTTACGGAAAACGACCTCCAAATAACAATTCTCTGGAGGATTGTTGTCTTCATATGAGTAAGGGGCTCCACCCACTAATCGCCACCACCAGTAGCAGCAGTGGTAAAAGTGGTATTAGCAAAGCGCGACCGACCGGTGGAGGTGGGATCTACCCTCCACGCATCCGGAGACAACAACTGCGACGTCAAGGCACGCATATCAGCGGCTTGGGACAAGTGGCGTGAGATGGCTGGTGTCATTTGTGATCCTAAAATGCCGGTTAAGCTAAGGGACAAGTTTATAAATCCATCATTAAACCTGTCCTTTCATATGGCAGCGAAGCGTGGCCTGTACTTCAACGGCACAAGCAGGAGCTACGTGTAACGGAGATGAAAATGCTGCGCTGGATGTCCGGGGTGATGCGAAAGGATTGCGTAAGGAACTCCCGCGTTTGCGTTAGCTTTCGTATCCTTGACATAGCAGACAAACTGCAGTAGTGTCGTCTACGCTGGTACGGCCACGTCTTACGAAAACCGGCAAGTTACGTGGGGAACAAATATCTAGCCATGGCACCTGCGCTGGATCCCGGCAGAAGGAACAGACCCAAGAAGTGCTGGCTTGACGTGATAAGCAGAAGTCGGAACACGGATCTTGGGCTCCGAAGCGAAGCATAGAACGCGACCGGGATTAACGCTCGGATGATGATGAGCAAAGCACGACCGATACTTCTTGCTTAGACTTAGGGAGAATTGGTTGCCTGAAATACAGGCTAACTTTGGCACCAGTATCCCATTTTATAGCATCAACATTATAACATTGTATTTTACGCTTCTATTGTAAAACTGGGATGAAATGGCAGAAATTATTATATAATTAATTAGCATTTACTTTAATTACTAACAAAATATAACACAGTCGATGCTAGTAAAAAATGCCGTCGTGTCACAAATTCATAATTTGTAACTTTGCTGAAGGAAATATTGAGTCGTCTCGGGTACCCTTAAGTCATAATAGGGGACAATGGTATGCATTCGTTAGTGATGAGTTGAAGTTATTTCTAGAGAGAGAAATGCCAGAAGAGGCTTGGGTCGATATTGCTATTGACTTAATAGACCCGCTTCCGACTGGAGACTACTTGTTTGTTATAGTGGAATACTTTAAGGCTATAATTTATTAACTAAATTACTAATACATCGTCATATATTTATACCTGATGACGTAGTCCGCTATTACAAACAAGAACCTCCGCTCGACTGGAAGGAACGCAAACTATTAATTCAACAACAATATTCCTTCAAGCCTCTTATGGTATTTTCTTTTTCCTTTAATAGAGTGCCTACAGTGTCTAGCACGGAAACAAGGCTACAAATTTTACATGACTTAAATAATGAAGTTTTCGGCAATATTGTCACACTTATATTAGAATAATTATAATCGTATCTTCTACAAAAATCTCATATTCTACTGTCAGTAATATTATCATTCTTATAGCATCAACAACTATTGTAGTTGTCTTAATTTTATTAATATATTTGTCAATTACTTTCAAATTACCTTATTATCCTCTTCTAGTAGCTGTGAGCTACAGTTTGACCCAGTGAACTGATTATTTTTGTACTTTACCATTTTTTCTTACATAAACACTAACAAATACGTACCCAGTACGTAAGTCCAGCTAGAAACTTGTAAATATTATGAATACCGGAAAGGCAACACTAACTTAAGCTAGCTTTCAACGCTTAAACATTCACTCTCTTGCAGCTTGTTGTTGTGTTCGAACAAATGAAGAAGATTGTAAATATTGGTAATGTTTTTAGCAGGGATGAAAGGTAGAAATATGTACTCCGTTTACGCTCGCATGAGAATAACTGATGTGTACTCAGTACTCGCGTACTCGCAGACATTTGTCATTGTTAGTACGTAGCAAATGTACGCGGGGCTTGCTATATTTCCCGTTTCCATAAAAAATCTTGTACCGTGCGTTCAACAAATACAATTAAATGTATTAATATTTCAACTTCGGAGCACAAAACGGAAAAGGTTATATAAATCGGAGATATTCAAGTTTAGGGTTCCGTATCCGGCAAATGGAAGGCTATTGTTGTCACTCTGCTACACTTCCGTTTGTCTATCAGTGTGTCTTAGGTTCTCAATAGGTGGTAACTAGTAAACGAAATGAGTGATGGAACTGAAATTTGAGTATATAGGTATTATGTGTTATATTAACACAAAACCAAATATTTACTAAAAAAATACGTAATATTTTAATGGGCGATAAAACATAAAACGGAGTCAATTTTTTTCACGTTGGCATGTGAGGTATTCTTGTATAAAGCTCATCGAGTAAATTACATGTAACTAGTCTGGCTATAAATACTGTTACATAGAAACTTTTCTTTTTTTCAACTCTTTAATTATTTTGAATTTGGAACGCGTTTATTATGTTAAAAACTTCTTTAAAAATTCCGCCGTTTACATATTTTTTCGTGTTTATTATCATATTTCAATATGGAACGGGTTATTAAAGAAAATAGGATTGCAGTGATTGCCTTGCAAAGAGTGAATAGAGCCGTCGGTCATATTCAAGAGACTTAAAAAACTTGATATCTGCCGTCTGTTCGTGTATCGTACTTTCGACAGATATAGCAACACTTCCTCTGTTGAAGACCATAGAAGCTCGGGGCAACGGCGAGCTGTTAGAACTACAAAGGCTGTTAATGCTGTTAAAGCTAAGATTCGAAAGCTCGATGAAGATTTGATGAAGCTCGGCGCTTATCATCGATATACAGGGCATGCCCTAAATCAATCTGCAGCACAGAAATATCCTCTTTACAGATGAAAAAAATTTACGATTGAAGAGCTCTACAACTAGCAGAATAACAAAGTGTACACACACAGTGCTTAAGTAGCCGCACAAGTAGTCGGAAAGGACATCGTAATCATTATCCTGCGTCTGTAATGGTTTGGGTGGGGGGTGTCTTGTCAAGGAGTCATAAAGCTTCATTTTTGTGAAAAAGGAGTGAAGACTTCAGCCAAAGTGTATCAAGAGACTATCTTGGATTATGTTGTAAATCCACTCAGGAATACACTTTTTAAAAATATACTGTAGACTTTATAACAAGACTCTGCACCTGGTCACAAGGCACGAACTACCCAAGCCTGGCTCGAAACAAACGTTTCGACTTTATAAGAACTGAACTTTGGCCTCGTCTAGCCCACATCTGAACCCCTTAGACAACAAACTATGGTCAGTTTTAGAGGACATGGCCTACTCAAAACGACACGGCGACATCATGTCTCTTAAAAAATCTTTTGGAGCTAGCAGGGGCCTAAATTCATATGGAAACAGTGCGTAAATCCATAGATTCGTGGCCAGACAGATTAAAGCCAAAGGTGGCCATTTCGAATAGAATCATGTTGTTATTTTTTGCTGAGACATCCATAAATATGTACATAGTATAGTTTTATAAGATTACAATACTTCAAAAAAATGCATATTCTTTTGTAACAGAACTTGCCGGCACCATGGTCCAGCCAACCAGGGTCCGGACAGTAGATACCTGTCCGGACCCAAGTTCTGTTACAAATGAATATGTTCTTATTTGTCTTCATAAGTTAAAAAATATGTGGCTACTAAAATTGCTACTTTTAAATATTTTTGTTACAGGATCTATTTCAAAAATTAAACTGCTTCTTTATAAAATATAAGTACAGCTCAACAACGTATAACGATTCGATGGTAAATAAAATAAAATCTTGTTCGATACATGGAAGAATCTTATCAATATGTTCAAAAAGTACATAAAAAATACTCTCTGTCTAAAGGCTTATCAATTATCATAGATTTGATGAATATGTAACTGATAAGCATGTCTGGAAATAATTAAGCACTAGCAAGCATTTCTTAATAATCTTCAAATCTACCACTCGACATTATTATTATTGTATCAATATGATGAATTTATTATAAGTCTAATTGAGAATTAGAAAAGAGACCTACAATGGCAAGTTTCTTTCGGCATTTCTTCTGCTCCAATGGATATTTTCAAATTGCTAGCAGTTTAAAATAGAAAAATAATAATGCAAGAGAATTGAATAAGATACAAGAGGGATATATTTTAATAATATAAGACGTGTCTAAGTGCCTGCGAAGGCCCAAGTGCAAAAAAAGTATTTTTTATCTTTTAAAATATTTTTAAATATTAACTATTCTCACAGTATAACGCGACATATCTCAACTATCCTGAATCTTCTTGTATAAAATAAAATGACTGAAGTAATTCAAACTTTATGCTCGTGTGTTTTAGACATAGAATTTTTCAGCTCCTGGGCACCTTGATACAGCTTGTGCTTAATCGCTGGATAGGCAATTAGCAGATCATTCCAATCCATATACTTCAAAAGAACAAAATCAACCACCTGTGGAAGAAAATTCAACCAATTAATAAACGTCTGAACATATTCAGTTCATTGCAAAAATAAAATAGCTTGAAAACGAATAGAAAAATTCAAGAACTTTTTAGGAACAATTTCTGTGTGAATAACCGCTATAGTCTTTTTTATGATTTATCGTTTATGTTGCAAAAAAATAATCGAAAACTGTAAAATGAAATAAACTTCAAGAAAAGTTCGATTTAATAAGATTTGATACCTAGTTTTTTTTCTTTTATGTAATGTATCACACAGAGATTCAGGAAAACTGTCAAGAACTACTATTTCTTCAACTTTCTCCATAGAATTTTGACATAGTCAACTTTTTTGTTTAAAAAATAAAATGGGCTTTTTAATTTTTTTTTACAACGTTGTTAAATACAGTCTCATATAATATCGTAAGTAAATATCAGAGCTGACAAAATTTAATACATTACCGTGCGCGAATAGTAAGTATACTGAAATGGTGTATTTGGAAACAGGCCGGGTATGAACCCGAAATAGCCGTTTGACGTCAATAACGTGACCATTTTTCTGTCATTTCTGCAACGATAAATTGCACTTTCGTAAAAGTTAATAATGAATAATGTATTTTATCGTCAACTCCATTACAGAAGCCATTTTTGCGAAACTTCTATAAAGATGAACAACTTGATTGATTATACAAAAAATTGTATGGAAACGTTAATTATTTTTTACGATTGCGAAGTTCATACTACAGTAAAAGTTGTTCATATTGAGTAGAATTACCTTCTTTAGCTTCAGACCACATTTTCTGAGACTGATACTAGATGTATGTAAAACGATACGTGAAAACAACATGACAATAAAAGCAACGCTGTAATTAGCGATCTTACACATCGTTACGGTTTACCATTCGATGTAATATTATTCTACTATACATCCATATATCTATCTATAACTTCACACTGAATCCCTTGTGGGGAAGGCAGAGAGAACCGAGCGCCACATAATCCGGTCCTTATATACCTGACTCGCTTCTTTATAGCTTCATTCTAACTTTACTAACATATACTAGTAATTGTATACTACACTGTTAAGAGGGGGCATAAAGCTAAGTGGCGCCCTCATTTTGTTTTTATTAATAACGCTGAAATTAGACCAATTCCAAAAAATGCTCAATATAGGCACTGTAGAACCATATTTATGTTTTTTGAGACATATTATGATAACGCAATATTTTTAGATGTAGACCATTGATTGTGTCAAGCATTTCTAGAACACATACACCTCACTCCGATGATCGCAGTCAGTCCTATCGGCCTGTCTTCATATCATGCCCAGCTCTATCTATATATATCAATATATAGCGTATATCTGTGTCTATACTCGTCAATCGAGGTTTGCAATGATGGCTAGATGCAAGATGTACATGTATAGTCACTATTTGCACTTTAATACTTGCGTAACTATGCAATTCCGGTCAGGGTCATCAACACAAGATGCCTTGCAATTTTTATGAGGTAGGGCGCAATAAAGCAGTTAATCCGGGGAAGTACCTTTACCTCACAGAAAACCGCAGCCAAATAATATACTCCCTGCAGGGTTGTTGCGTTCATGCCTACGTGTGAACCCTAATTACATCCGTCATAAGAACTGTACAATCATCAAAGTGTAAAAATTAAATTGTACTTAGTTGTACATCTCAAGTTATAAAAAACGTTGTCTATAATTGTTTTAATTCCTGATAAGTGTACATTTAGGGTATGAACTTAAGTGAACACACTTACTTTCTATTATTGCACCATTTTTCCACCTCTCCTTCGTGTATGAAATAAATACATGGGTAGATATCGCCCTCCTGGATAATGAATTTTCCTAAAAATACACAAAAAATTAAAGTTTATAATTTATTACGTATATATTATGTAATAAATTATATATATTTTTTATACTACGTCCGGAGGCATACAAGCATACGGCCCACCTGATGTAAAGTGGGTACCGTAGCGTATTAACGCTTGCAATATATTATGTATCACTCGCGCGATGCCTCCTCTGCTGCTTACACAGCAACTCCTTGGGAGCTTACAGGTGACCTCACTCACACGCAGGAACACAACAACCCTCTAGGGAGTTGTTATTTGGCTGCGGTTTTCTGTGAGGTGGAGGTACTTCCACAGACGAGCTGTTTTGATGCGCCCTACCTCCCTTAAAACATCTAGACCAAGACAAACAGACATGTTCATGCACACAAATGTTTGCCTTGTGTGGAAATCGTACCCACGAGCGTTGGTGTCAAAGTCGCGCCATTCACGACTGAGCCACCGAGCTCGTCAGAAATTATATCACAGTTATTCATGTATATAATTATATAGGTATGTACAGTTTATTAGAGTTGTGTTTATAGTTATAATTATGTTAGTAAGATGTATATTCTTTATGTAGTAAATTTACATTCAATTTAAAATTTAATCATCATCCAAGCATTAATCCCTGTCGCAACCAAGGTTTCGCTTCGGAGCCCGGGGTCCACTTTCCCACTGCGGGCGGTCTTCGGCATCTTTTATAGGGAGATACGAAAGTCATCCCTCACGACGTCAAGCCAGCATTTCTTGAGCCTACCCCTTCTACCAGGTTCCGATGAAGGTGACATCGCCATACATTTGTTCCCCATGTAGCTTGCCGGTTTTCGCAAAACGTGGTCATACCAGCGTAGGCAACACTCTTGCAAATTGTCAGCTATGTCAACGGCGAATGCGCGAGTTACTTACGCTATCCGCCCGCATCACTCTGCACATCTAGTGCAGCATATTTATCTCCGTGACACCCGGCTTCTGCTTGTGCCATTCAAGTAGCAATCATCGTCATTATTTTAGACATATTCCATGTTGCTTATAAGCCTCTCCAATTCCACAGTAATTTATTGTGTACCTTTCTATGCATCTATCCCTCGGCTTAACTTGGTCTTTACATGTTATTGGTTTCTATGATCAGGGTATGCATAGCAACAGCGCATTTTGCAGTCCATAATTGGCATTCAAGAATAGTTTCAGAGATCTGGTCTCTATAATAGTGTGACAAAAAGGCTGGTAAGCATACCTATATTCATTAGATAACAAACTGTAGAAGTATTTCCATCTAAAAGAAATGTTCAAACAGGCTCCTTGGAAAGTTTTTGTGCTATTGCGATTAAGTCACCAAGAAGGAGGTGACAAGTTAGAGAACAGGTAACTTACCAGCAGTACTGCATTGTTTGTAAGTAAAATAGCATCAAATCATGTAAATATTAACAAACCTAGAAAAATCGAATATATTTTCATTAAATACAAATCAAAAGAAACGTACCAGGAAAGACTACAATTCGCTGAACTCTTGCAACTAGCTGTCTTTTAAAATAATCTGGTAATTGGCGGAACAGCGGAGGATGGTTTATATGATGCATGTATAACGCACTGAAAATATCCTCGCGTAAACACTGGGGGCATTGCTGAGCTAACTCTGGTAGCCAGTTTCCTGAAAAAGGTTAATAAGAATTCAGTTCAGAGTCACTTATAAATTTAGCACAGTGTAGCCAAGACTGCAAGCCGATATGGTACATGACATTAGAAACCACAAATAGGAAGGTTATAATCACGTACAGTATGAAGTATTATTCTCTGGCCTCTCTAGAGTCCAACCGGAAGATTCGAGTATAGAAGAAGTACATAAGATGAAAAGGATTATGGAAGGCCTGTCTCCAACAGCAAGCAGATGCAGGCCAACGATGACAATGTCAATGATTAATATTATGTGATAGTTTGTAAATAAAACATTTGTTTTCTAATTCTACGAGTACACATAAATTTTCCTCACATGTTTTCTTAGATGTTTATAACTTTTCTTACAAAAGTAAATAAACAGAAACTTTCATTTTTGCTGTTCTTCTGCCACAACTTTATATAATACGTACAGTCGATTAACAATTTTATTTAAATTTTAATTACTAAATTTTGAAATATTATATGTACTATGTATATTCGAAGAACTAGATACGTGAAAATTTGTTATAAATTCCCCCTATTAAGAAATAATTTAAATTATATACGTACGTACGTAACGTATCGAACGTTGCAAATAGAACAACATAGTTACTCAATACTTTTGATATTTAGTTACACACATTCGTAATATAAATAGCAGTAGCCACTCGGTTGGTTATTGGATGCCTCCATCAAGTTGTGTTTAAATTGGGTATATTTTTATCAAAGTATCTGACTGTGATGGCTAATACCCTATTGGGGGCGGTTAAACTCGGCCAAATTCAACTCCATCAAATTAAAACACATGTCTGCACTTACAAGTTCCTCAACGCTCTTTCACTCGCCAAGAACATTAAAATACTTAATATTGAAATCTATAACACGTGCGTCACGCGTGCGGTCTGTCTACTGATACGGTAACAACATTTCGTTAGATAGGTGCGACCATATATCATATTATATATATCAAGAAATATAAGAGTGAAATAAGCTATAAGCCGTTTAGACAATGGATATAAACTTAGTACCCAACCTATGTATTTGTTAGTACAACCCTAAATTAGAAATCGCAAAAAAGGTCGTACTAATTGGTCGATCAAGTAATAACTTTCTTATTGAGAAATACCTAGATGTTCTCATTTATGGTATCGAACCCACCGCAAATGTTCTTGGCTTACAATAATAACTTCACTCACTACCCTTCGGTGTTTCGGTTACATCCAGTCAATCACCAATTAAGCCAAACGATCACCAAAACAAGTCATACATACCTCGTTGTCTTTCCCACAACTGAGATGTATACTTGTTTACACTTTCCAACAATATCGAAGAAATGCCACTATAACGCAAGAAAGACATCAGTTTGTAGACACTATAGTCATATTGGTATAGTTCTCTGTAACTAGCATAAACAGTGCTTATAGCTACACTCATGAGCCATAAAATAATAATTTCAGCCAAGAAACTGATAAATATCTCGTAACAAATCTGAGGCAGGGTCAACGTAATTACCTGAAAGTTTTTTAAACGTATAAAAGTCTTATACACAATTTAATACGTATGATACATGACGGAACTGAGCAGTGATAATCTAGTAGATAAAGCATGTACCACTAAATTCGTGTTTTCGAATTTATGTACATATTTTTAATTGTCACTTGCTCGACGGTGAAGGAAAACATCGTGAATGAAGAAATGAGAGAAATGTACGTCCAAAAAATATATTTCGTAAGACGTGTGACCGTACTAAGATAGGTCTGGTTTTCCCTCTGGGTTGTGGAGATCTGACGGCAGTAGCTCCATGTAAAAAACAGTATCATCGCCAAATCCTTAGGCTAAGGTAGCGGACCCCGCACATCCTAATGGGTTAGGAAACGGAATCACGCTAAGAAGAAGAAGGAGGAGGAGGATACATGAAGGAAATAATCTACGGAGAACCGATGAAACCGATCTCTCGTAGAAAATCAATTCACTGCTACGGGTCGGGGTAAAGTAGACAATTATACCTATACACAGAGCTACTTTTGCGTTTGAAATATACCTACTCCGGCCATAAGTTCTGTTACAAATGAATATATATATATATATTGAAGTGATGTAATCTTAATAAAATTATAATATTTATGGAAGTCTCAGCAAAAAAAAAAAAAGTGATTCTATTCGACATGGCCGCCTTTGGCTTTGAAAGAAACAGGCATTTGATCTGTTTGGCCACGAATCTATGGATTTACGCATTGTTTCCATGAGAAATTTTGCCACTGCTTGGTCCAGAGATTTCTCGCGTGTCGTTTCGAGCAGGTCATGTCCTGTGTGGTCTCCCCTGTATCACGAATTTAAGGCAAATAGGCGCATTGATCAGGCCTTTGTTTCTAATATTAAACTTGATAATACCCACACCCTCGGTATAGAGGAGACTACTGATGCACTTTTGCATGCTTTAATTCCGGATGATTGCCCTGATAATGATAGTGACTACCATCGCGAGGTGAGGGCCGCGGTAGATCTGTGCCCTGCCACTCCAATGTCAACTGTGGTGTCAATGGACGAATTTCTACATGTTGTAAAAACATTACCAACAAATAAAGCTTCTGGTGATGATAAAATCTCAAACAAAATGATCAAGGAAGCTTGTAAAGTAGCCGCGGAACCTATTTTAAAGGTATTAAACCGGTGTATTGTAGAAGGCAACTTTCCTAGCGTTTTGCGTAGTGGTGTTATAAAGATAATACCAAAAAGCGGTGATAAGCAACCCGACGATCCGAAGTCTTATCGCCCTATTACCCTACTGCCATCGTTGGGTAAATTACTTGAACGTTTAATTGTACCACGTCTGTTGCCCGGTGGCCCTCAATTTCATAAAAATCAATTCGGCTTTACCATCGGCAAGTCTACTGTTGATGCGGCACTCGTAGTGCGTAAAATTGTGGAACTCTCGGTTCGTAAATACGTTGTAGGTATTTTCTTAGACATTTCAGGTGCCTTCGATAATGCTTGGTGGCCAATGTTGTTGCTGAAACTAAAGGCGAGAGGTTGCCATAGCAACATATACTCCCTTACTCGATCGTACTTTTTTAATGGTACAACTAAATTAACATTTGGGCATTATGCTGCTTCGAAGGTGCTTACGCAGGGCTGTCCTCAGGGTTCGGTGTTAGGGCCGTATCTTTGGAATATCGGTTTTGATGACTTTCTTAGCCTACCCTTACCGGAAGGGTGTTCGTTAACTGGCTACGCCGATGACGGCCTCTTATTAATAAAAGCTAATTCCAGATCAAGTATAGAAAAACTAGCCATTACTTGCCTTGGCCTCATTTCAGACTGGGGTTATCGTAACCGTCTCGATTTCGCACCTCACAAAACATATCAGCTCTTGCTTAAGGGAAATTTGCAGGTTCCGCCGCGATTCCACTTCAATGGAGTATCAGTTGCAAACAAAAACTCGGTTTGTTACTTGGGATTACTGTTAGACAAAGGTTTTAATTACATTGAACACATAAAGCAGGTTGGAGAAAAAGCCAAAAAGAACTTTTATGCGTTAACTCGAATTTCCACCTCGACCTGGGGCTTAACTTTTAAAACGTTAAAAATTATTTACACAGCCACATATTTAGGATGTATTACGTACGGTTCACCTGTATGGGCTGATAGGGCTACCATAGGTGCTGCGCGTCGTAAGTTGCTGCAAAGTCAGCGGCTCGCTTTAATATTCTTATGTAAATCGTATCGAACTGTGAGTACCGAGGCACTACCAGTGCTGGCAGGCGTATTACCAGTTGATTTAGAAATTCAACGCCGGGCTTCAATGTACTACACCTCTAAAAACATACACCCTGACTTTCTAAAACGCCGCGATATTGACAAAATTCTTAGATTGTTCAAACCAATTGACGAGGTATTTGAAACTTTACTGTGTGAATGGCAAGAAAGATGGGAAACTTCTACTAAAGGACGCCACTTGTATCTGTTCTTTCAATCAGTGCGAGACAGATTAAGTAAAGAGTGGTTAGAAGTCGATCATCCTGTTGCGCAATTTTTAACAGGGCATGGAAACTTTAGGGCAAAGCTCTTTTCATTTAGACTTGTGTCATCGCCTTTATGTGAGTGTTCTACGACAAATCATGAATTCCAGCAAACAGCACATCATGTTCTCTGGGAGTGCGATCTCTGGCAACGGGAGCGGGACTATATGTTAAATTCCTTGCGTGTCACATCCGGGGTAGTATACTATTCTGATTTGGTGGCAACAAGGGAGAACTACCAGGCGTTTAGGCGGTTCTGCAATCTATATTATTGGAATCGATGTGTTAGGTAACAACTCACTGTTTAGGTCCCAATAGTGTTAGATATTTGATTATCCGTGGTGCACGGCAGTTGAGCTTCACTTGACTAGCCATCTCTTTGAGGTTTTAAATGCCTTATTTGTCATATTGCTGTCTCTCACTTTGCCAAGAGGGGAAGTCAATTCTAAAACTTCCTACTCCTACAAATTTCTTCTGATTAAATTCGTTTGTGAGTTCCAAGGCAGCTGTAGTTTAACCCCCGCGACGGCAATGGACTTCACTGTTCATTGCCTTTTTTGTGGTCGCCGCTGTTAATTCTGGCTACACAGGAGACACAGTGGTGGGTATGAATGGTGGGCCTGTCCCGTTAAAAAAAAAAAAAAAAAGGTCATGTCCTTTAAAACTGACCATAATTTGTAGTCTAAGATGTTCAGATCTGGGCTAGACGATGGCCAGTCTTCAGCTGTTATGAAGTCCGGAACGTTGGTTTTGGGCCAGGCTTGGGTAGTTAGTGCGTTTTGACCAGGTGCAGAGTCCTGCTGCAAAGTCCAATGTACATTTTTTTTTAAATGTATGGCTGAGATGTTTCACAACACGATACAAGACAGTCTCTTAATATACTTTGCCTGAAGTCTTCACTCCTTTTTCATAAAAATGAAATTTTGTGTCACAAAAATGGTTTGATGGGGAGTCTTATCAAGTCCTCCTTGACACTCCCCATCAACAGCACGCGGTCGTCCACATCTTTTATGGTTTTCAACACAGAAAGTCTTGTTATATCTAGCTATAGTACGATATACGAATAAACGGCTGATACCAAACTTTTAAAGTGCCTTGAATATGACCGTACCGCACTCTGTGCAAGGCAATCACTGTAATCGTATTTTCTTTAACACCCCATTCCATATTATAGTTTGATAATAAACTTGAAAAAATATGTAAATCGGCGACAAATCCAAAGAAGTTTTTAACATAATAAACGCGTTCCCAATTCAAAATAATTAACGAGTTGAAAAAAAGAATAGTTTCTATGTAACAGTATTTATGGCCAGACTAGATACTCGTAGATAAAATAAAATAGCTGCAGATGTACGTGAGAAAACAGATCATTTGATACTGATTTTAACTCCAGATATAGAATCACACTCTAGAAATGGTACAAAGTTCGCAGTACCTAAATCCTAAATTTAGTTTTGCTACGTAAACTTACTGTCTGAAAATGAGTGAATGTATGTAACGAAATGATGTACGATAAAGCAACTATATAATCGGCGCGCCAATCTATTGGTACGAGAAAACTATATTCCATTCGATATTCAATATCGTCATCTGTTTCAAAGTATGTGGTGAGTCGAGCACATCCTGAAATAAATAAAGGATCACATTTTAAGACCTACTCGTACAGAGACCCGTTGATGCCGCTTCGAAAATATATATATAATGTACGTACAATAATCTTTTCGAAGGGACATCTCCGTGTTGGAACCATATCTCTGCACTGACCGTTTAAACGGATATCAATGCTTACGAGATATACAGGGTGTGTGGTGCATGGTCAGACAAAAAAAATGAGAGTAGATGGGACAATTTCGTATATTTAACTTTTTGCGATTATTATCTTACTTTAAACGAGTAATACTTGTATATAATACTCGTACAATTACATATTTTTATCTCAGAAACAGCTCTGAGGAGTTGCATCAAAATTTGTATTTTGATAAGGTTTTGCTTCAAAATTTTTTATATGCGGTGTCTTTCCTAAAAAAAATTTCTGTGAGAAACTGTAAAAACGTCTTGATCTTTCAAAATCTCCGAAACAATGAAAAAAATAATAATATAACTAATTTTCATTGCAATAAAAAACATAATGCGAATATAAAGTTCAATGTTTTAAAACCATTACAGTGGCATCTCATCTCATTGAAGTGGTATGGCAAATATCAAGTAAAGCTTTAACAATCTTGAGAAACTCGGCAATGATTACTGAAGTGCATGCTACTCGTATGTTTAGACTAGGGTAAATCACACTTTTATTTCGTATGTATGCTGTACACATTGATGTGTTTTGAATATACGCAGCATTCGCCTACTTTATTATAATTAAATTAACCAATGTTAATAATTATGAGTAACATACAAAATCTTGAGTAAAAAGTACTTGAGTAAGTGATACTGTATACCAGTTACAGATTTTACCTCCTTTACGTTTATTTGGATGAGTCCACTCATTGTAATCAATTACTTCATTGTGTTTTGGTGCTAAATCGGCAACAGTAATCGGGAAGACTTTATCTGAAAATGAAACAAATATGTATTATTTATTATTTTTGTAATGTTTTGATTTATATAAATACATATTTTACATATATCTATCATCACGTATCATATAGTCTTTTAACCTATGACTATGATATATATGTATGTAATGATGTATATATAAATATATACATTGATCAAAAAAGGAGATAAATGTGAAATGTGAATGACTTACAGCTTTGTTGGCGATGTTGTCTCCACAATACATACAATCAACTTGCGAGAGATATAGCGAATAGTGTGGAACTGAGCAGTAGCTTGGAGTCATTTATAAATTATTACGATAAGCAGTGGAACGTCATATCACCCGAAATATTAAGTTTGTTTTTATACTACGTCGGGAGGCATACAAGCATACGGCCCACCTGATGTAAAGTGGATACTGTAGCCTATTAACGCTTGCGATATATTAATTATCACTCACGTGATGCCTCCTCTGCTGCTTACACAGCAACTCCTTGGGAGTTTACTGGTGACCTCACACACACGCAGGAACACACAAACCTCTAGGGAGTTGTTGTTTAGCTGTGGTTTTCTGTGAGCTGGAGCTTTGATGCGCCCTACCTCTCTTAAAACATCCAGACCAAGGCAAACAGACATGTTCATGCACACAAATGTTTGCCTTGGGTGGGAATCGAACCCACGAGTGTTGGTGTCAAAGTCGCGTCATTCGCGACTGACCGAGCTCGTCAAGTATTTCCAAAGGTGATCACAGAACCACTAATCAAGTTGAAGCGTGCAAATTTCTTATTGTGATATTTATATTATTATTTATTATAGTATTAAGTTTTTTTTTCTGAATTGTGTACGAAAGTTATAAAATGTATTAACTGTATTAAAGTCATAAACTAGCGTATTTAATCTTTAATGTTTATTTTTTCATAACACACTATACAACTGTGTTCTTGGCACCAGTACTAAGTATGCTCAGCTACCTTCATTACCATTTTATACTCCATGTAATCAGCATATGTATCATAGCGTAGATATAATTTCAACGTAGTATTATTGTTCGCAGAATTTGATACACTAACATGTTGTAACATGATGTGCACAAAAGTTCATAGTAAATTTTTGCTCATAAAAAACCTGGCTGTAATTTTACAATGTTCTACCCCGGACGAGTCTAGTTGCGGGATCATGGAGCAATTAAATTACAATAATCTCCCTTCAACTTCTAACTTTATTGAATTATTCTATATCACAACTGTAACATGGGGTACATTAATTTAATTTTCTAGGGCGGTGTCTGTAAATTACTCGAGGCCAATAAACAGTTTCTGCACGTCCACGCCTTTGATTGACGTCTCGTTCTGTATCAAAAATCATTCTTTATCACCATCTTAAGGAATCGTCTTGTCGTCCGACATATATCATTCTGAACATGTTTCTTAATCCAATCTCACATATTAAACCTCCTTTTTACACTTTGAGTAAAGAATGTGTATAGCAATGGATAATAAATTATGCAGAAACTAATCTAATCAAATCAGACAAATATATATATACCACATATATACATATATATACATGTGGTATATATATATTTGTCTGTGTAGTTAGGTTAGGTATTTATGTAATATAAGTTTAAACACTTCAATATCAATTATCTTTATAAATAATCCTTCTGTACATTTGTACGCTACTACCGTTTTACGAATTGTGGTAAAACTTTTACGTATGTTTAACTGGATCCCTAGATATCCCTATAATATAGTCCTATTTATTGAACCCAGTAGATGGCGCTGTAATCGGGTGCTAAGAAATTGACTTGCTATTGCTAAATTAAAATATTATTATTATTGCGAAACCCAATTTAATAAAAAAAATCATCAAAATCAATCATCAAGTACTTAAGCAACGTCAGGTGATGCCAGTCAATAGATAGCCTTCGGGCGGCTTTAAAATACAAGTCCCTGCATCCGTAGTTGAGCAGCTTGGCGAAACATGCGCTAAACCCCTTCGGTCGGGGTAAACCCGAGTCTCTACTGTAGGATGAGTAAGGATTGGTATACTTTGGTGGATAAAATTTACTACGTAATCCTATGAAAGTAATTTAACATACCCATGCATCCAACATAGATCCATCCACAAGTCATCGCATGCAATATTAAAATCAAAATAAGGAATTTCGTTACCAAAGGCATCATTTTGTTCTGAAATGACAACAATATAGTCAACGCCGAGCATTGGTTAGAGCCGAAAGTTAAGCCAGAAGGCACAGCTCGCTGTACACAACTCAGTGATAATCCCAACGCTAACTTATAGAATTGAAAGCTGGTATGGTAGAAAGAGTATAAAAGTACAGTGCCTGGCGGTAAATATTGCACTTCGACCTTTGGAAAGAGACAATCTAATTGACTAATTGATAACTAAGTTCGGCTTCATAGAGCGTTATCTCTATCGCACACTACCTGTATGACGTTTGCTAGCCGTGGTTCAAATGCAATAGAGTGCGGTCGCGTCCTGATCAAAATATATATATAGAGTTGTTAAAACCCCAAACTTTAAACCACTTAAAGTTGTACGATGGAATCTATATATAATCTATCTAAAAAAATGGGAAATCATTACGAGGCCAGTTACACTAATTTATCTATAATGTTTATAAATTATATTGTAACCGAAGCAGACAGATTTAAGATAAAAAAATGGGGATCATAATGTAAATAGGTAATTATTTTAAGAAGGTTCAAGAGAGAATTGCAAATGCCACTGGAATTTAAAGAAGAACTTTGCACAATATATTAAATGAAGTCAGTACTGAAACACATTCCAGTGCATTAAGTTCCGAAAAAGGGGAGACCAAAAAAACAATTCCGTTAAGATATGGACGATTTTGATTATGATGTTGTTCGAAGAATGGTGTTCGATTTTCACTTGCGTTTTAATGAACTGCCGACAATAATATCATTAAAAGCTAAATTATCTACGGCTATTAATTATAATGGATCTGAAAAGACTTTGAGTAAAATACTTCATGAGAAGGGATTTAAGTCCACTAAAATGTAAGATTTTTACGATACGCAAATTTCGCGTCGAAGGAAAAAATATAATCTACATGGATGAGTCCTACATACATACATCCCACACTAAAGGAAAAACTTGTAGTGATGATACGCAAAAAGGAGTAAAAAAGCCGATTTCAAAAGGCCAACGTTTGACAATTGTTCATGCATAAATCGAAAAAGGTTTTGTACCCGGAACTTTAATAAAAAATATATTGCCTGAAAAAGTAAACATGATCGAGGCTGAAGAGTGGAAAAAAGGTTTGCGTTCATGTAATCAAATGTGAGAATGAATATCGAAAAATTTAACACGGTGTAGATGATTACATTGATAGACTAGTGATAAATAAGTCTGATTGTGACAGTCATATTGACCTCAATGAGAGCAGAGATAGAGAAATAGAAGGAATTGAGATTTTTTCTCGGCAAACTTCATGTTTTGTCAGTCGTCGGATAATTATTCATTTTAGCTGCATATCTAATTGAAATACTATAATTGTTTAAATGGAGTAAATGATATTTAAAAATGATGTAGTTTTACAGTTCTATATAGTTTACGTGGGAATCAAAACAAACAACATTAAAGTACTTAGTTCTGAATTCAAATTCTGAAAACAATAAATCTATTAATTGATGGCTATGGAAATTAGCATTCGTTTGTATTCGGAAATGCGATAATTGCCGAAGTGCAATATTTACTGCCGGGAACTGTAGAATAAATACAGTCGATGTACATGCTTTGCGCAAAATTTGTACGAGCGTGCATGAAAATAGCCATTAATATTAAAGAAGCGAAAGAGAAGCGTCTTATTGCGCTTTTATATACACGTACATGAAAACTGTTTATTTACCTTAAAGCTTGTACAGAAGTGTACATAGACATCATACAGCAAAAACAATCGTAGTAACCTCGCGATCTGATATGTCCAGTCTCCGTTAATATATGTTATCAAAGGTACAATAAGAGAAGTAATGTTTATATAGAACATCCACTTTTTAAAAACACGATATCCTAATTTTCTATTAATGCACTTGTCGTCAACGACTGTGAGCTCCATCTGAAATATTGTGAATTATTGACGTTTTTATGAACCTGTAAGAAAATTTATTTAGGGATAATATAAAGTTTTAATTAAGTTTTTTCGTTACTTCATATATGTAATATGAAGTAACGAAGCAATGGACGATATCATTTTTTTTTTATAATTTAAGTTACAAAATCTGGACACACTATAAAGTTTTTCGTATTAGAACTAAAAAACAAATATGAAAGATACAGCATTTCGTTTTAACAAGTGTCAATTTTTCACTTTATTTCGTAAGCAATAATTTTTGGTACTATTTACACATGCCGTACCATAAACAGGAGAACATTACATCATGTTCACTCAGTTGCACTAAGCAATAAAATTACGCGTAAATAAATAATAAACTAAAAAATCGCGTCCGTATTACAGAATTACAAGTATTTGAATAGATATTACCGTAATTACAGTATTTTGATAGATTGTATAGATGAAACTATTGTTGTGTAATTATTGTCCGTTTAAGTATTTATTATTTGTAATAATTAGATCGGTCGCTGCATGAAATGATTAATGAAAATAATTGTTACAATAAGTGGGTGATAATAGTTAGTGTGTATTTATCTGGAACTATTTGCGCTAAACTAAACCCATCAGTTTTAGCGGTTATATGCCGTCGGCTAGGGCAATTCGTGGTCTATCACATGTATAATAAACTGTTGACTTTCGTTGTTACAGTAAAGTTAGATTTATACAGTTCACATTTTTAGATATATCGTG
Organism: Pyralis farinalis; assembly: GCA_947507595.1. Classification (NCBI taxonomy): domain Eukaryota; kingdom Metazoa; phylum Arthropoda; class Insecta; order Lepidoptera; family Pyralidae; genus Pyralis; species Pyralis farinalis. Next base: position 25,094,502 of record OX382272.1, on the reverse strand, counting down.
TCATTTGTTAAAGCAAGATCAAAACGTTATATTAAAACATTGAAATTATAATTTAAGTATGTTACTCGTACTTAATGTGATTATGCACATTGCTTTTGAAGAAAATTTGTTAATATAATACAAATACTAGTATTATATTAACAAAATAATTTGTTAATATAATATAATACTAGATTTTACATTTATTATTTCTCTTAAAGCGTATAATATAATTACGTTAAGCAAATAAGTATTTGCAGCATAGTGCAAGTACTAATTTATTATTGTGTAACTAACTTTAGTACTACAGTACTTTAATGTTCAAGAAATTTGTACTGTGTGGAAATTAAGGTTAATATCATACAGATCTCACTACAAATGTTTTGTTAAAACCTCAGACATCAATTTTAAAAAGAGGAATGTGATGTGCCTGTTAACTTTTTCAAGATTTGCCTAAACTTTCCAAATATTAATTATTATTATTTAACGAACTTAGAGTTACTCAAAGGTCAATTTCAACTAAGATGTAAATAAAAATCTTGAGAGGGTTTAAGATGAACGTTAACAAAACAATTCGAGCAATAAAAAAATCGTCTTTGAGTTGGCATGGATATTATTAAATCACAGATAAGAAGATCGGTTCTTTTAAGTTTTTTGCTTCTGTAATTTTAGAGAACCGGATATAACTTTAGAGATACATATCCCCACACATTCCTAGCAAATTATGGTATAATAGCAGTGATTCGTTCGTTGGGAGTATTAAACAACATAAGTATTATGATAGACTAGAATTGGTATATCATGACGAAACCCTATTCCGTACCAGTTCGATTCGTTCAATTGTGGCCGGAGCAAGTTCACAAATGATTTGCGAGAAAATCCTTCTACGGCTACCACAGAAGAGAATGTGATGTTGTGCGTCAAATGATAGAAGCTGATAAAAGAGTGACGTATCAACAGATTCAGGCAACTTAAGCATTGGTATGATCTAAGTACAAAAAGTCTTACATGAATGAACATTAAGGCGTCAGAAAGTTTTGTACTAGATGGATACCTCACAATTTGTCAGAAAATCAATAACGCCGTCGTTGGGGTTGATGACGCAAAATGCTTGAAAAGCATTACGGTGGTCATTCAAATACCGTATGTGATATTGTCATAGGTGACGGGCGTTTGATATATTGTCACGAGTCAGAAACCAAAAGACAATCTGTTCAATAAATATTTCCATTCGAAGATTAGTCTACAAAAGTAGTGAAGGGTTAAAGTCTAGGTAGAAAGAAGTCATGCTAGAATTAAATACGATAAAAGTCAGTAATATTGTAGTATACAATCAGGCGATCACGTGTTGCCACGATGTTTTCATCAAAAAAATAATATAACCTCCAGCGCTTGTCATATGCATCAGTTATGTGACGTCATACGGCCCACCTGATGTTAAGCGGTAACCGTAGCCTATTAACGCTTGTAATATATATTATAGTAATATTACTCGCGCGATGCCTCCTCTGCTGCTTACACAGCAACTCCTTGGGAGAATACTGTTGACCTCACTCACACGCAGGAACACAACAACCCTCTAGGGAGTTGTTATTTGGCTGCGATTTTCTGTGAGGTGGATGTACTTCCCCAGACGGGCTGCTTTGATGCGCCCTGCCTCTGTTAATAAAGAGACATTACAAACAAATCTTACATCACTGCCTTTTATCCTGCATACACACTGTAATATTGGCAATGTTAGTTACAACCCAGGTTCATAAATGCAACTCTCGCTGGATGTAGTTCTGCCTAATAAAAAAAAGTATGGGCCAAAAAGCTGAAAAAGAAATGTTCTCAACGACTTTTTATCCATTTAACCCATCAGTTTGTATGGCGATCTGTATTTCTATTAACGGCCCATGCTTCTTAGGAAAAGTTATTCCGTTATATAGTGTGCGAAGTTCATTGAAGTTTTGAATTATGAATCGAAACCAACATTCTAATATTATTCTATAAAATTGACAAACTTGTAGCATATAATGGTGTAGATGTAGTGAAATAGTAATCGTGGTGGTGTGCTAATATTATTACTGTGAACATTTTTAACATCACGTTAGTTAGGTAACAATTCCGCTAGACTGACTGTAATTATGCAATGTCGATAATATTTTTAATGTATGTTCTTGATTTGTAACCATTTTTAATTTTAAACCTACAAATATATAAATATTGTCGGACAGATTAGACAGCGCCATCTGGCCCCAAAGTAAGCGAAGCTTGTGTTATGGCTACTAGACAACTGATAAACATTCGTAAATACATTTTTTTTTGTAAATACATACTTATTATACATAGAAAATACCCAGATCAAGACAAACAGACACGTTCATGCACACAAATGTTTGTATTGTGTGGAAATCGAACCCACGAGCGTTGGAGTCAAAGTAGCGTAATTCACCACTGCGCCACCGAGCTCGTCGAACAAAGGACAAGTATTTTCTATTAAATTTAGCACGATAAAGAGGTGCAATTGCAATGAAATTTAGTAACAAATAAAAAGCAAATGCAGCAAAAACGTCCAGAACCGACCCGTAAAAACTTTTACTATAAAAGCTCGTCTTGTTAATAAAATTGTACCCTATACTCACCTAACAACATAATTGCCACCTTGATAGTGATATGAAATATTCTATAGCCAAGGGTATTTAAATCTTATTTAAACTTTATTTGCCAATTAAAACATAAAGTAAATGTTCACTCTCGGAACGAGCATTTGACAGCCCAAGTGTTCTTAATTATATTTTCAATACTCACAGTGTAAAACTCCGAAATAATCAATGCCAGGTGAAGCACATCTAGCGCAATTAAGGTCCAGATGAACTTCAGTCTAAAGTACACAGGCAGGGTATTCAGTAGAAGGACAATAAATGCACTCATAAATGGACCAATCAGCCAAGTTAAATACAACCACTTGGAATACCATGTACCGTTTTCAACTTTCATTTCTTGCCGCGTCCACTGAATAAGAATGTATTTTTTAATTATGCACGAAGTAGATAAATATTCTTTAGCTTTTAGCGAGGATACTCCTTGTGTTACAAGCGTTCGAAGCTATGGTGTAAACTTCACTTTAGATGGGCCGTGTGGGCCTTCCGACGACATACAAGAACATTATGTTCAAAGATACTTACAGAGGATAGCAGCTCATAATTGTATCGTAAGGTTCGAACTAGATAAGACAAGAAGGCTAAGGCTAAATTATTTTACAATTGTTTATTTATTGGTCTATTATCTGAGTTATTGAGGCAGATTTGGCGGCAGTTGCCCCATGTCAAAATCAGTATCTTCGCTAAATCTTTAATCTTTAAGCTTAGGCAGCCGACCCCGCCAATCCTAAAGGATTAGGAAACGGAATAACGCTAGAAAGAAAAAGACTTATTAGTCTGTTATACTTACTGGTAGCCAAATGGTTTTAGTGCCTCTAAGGATGTAGCTCACAGTATTGTACGGATTCTCGGGGAATCGTTTTGTGGTAGCCATATAGTCGTCTAACGACTGAGGATTATCAGCGATCCTTCTTTTAATCTATAAATATAATACATAGAAATTATACATATATTAAACACGATAGTATTCCTATTTGTTATGTTTCACGATTAATTATATGGCACAATGAGCCTGTTCATACGTTTTGGTGTGAACGTGGCCTTAGTTATTATCAACGTCACTAGCGAGTGACTTGGATACAGTAAGAGCAATTGAAGCTCCCATGATCACGTGCGATGTCCAACAATAAAAGATCTGGAAAATTCAACAAAATTTGTGGACACTTGACTCCCGAGATGGAGGAACTACCTACATACGAGCTTGTAGGAACTCCTCAGTGCGTCAGAATCGCACTTGCGTGTTTTTTTAAAGTGTGTTTACCGACATCACGGTAACGGGTCAACGAATTTGGGTAATTTAAACTGTATTGTGCAGATAGTTGACTTTGAATCCATCTGAACCAAATTTAGGTGAATATTTGATGATTAGTTGAAAGGTTATTTAAAACACGTTTCGGAAACAGATCTTTTCTGTTCATTTGTTTTGTACATCCGATTTTGATTTTCTTTGATGATCATGTGTAACGTTGTGAAGTGGTGATCAAGATAGGGCTCCGCTAAAACGTCGGGAGGTATACAAGCACAGAACCTACCTTAAGTAGAGGTACTTCCCCAGGCGGGCTGCTTTCCCTACCTCTCTTAAAAACATCCAGACCAGAGCAAACAGACAATGCACACTAATGTTTTCCTCTGTGGGAATCGAGAGGCTTGGTGGTAAAGTAGCTAAATTGCTAGCAATTCTAACCACTTGACCGGCGGTCTCATGAAATTTCATTTCAAGATTAACATATAATAAATTTAATCGAAAGCAACCTAACTGCTCATTTTGGTTATAGGAAACATTTAATTAAAGATTCAATACAATTTAAGAAATACTTGCCTCTTCGGTAGCAAATTCATTAAATTTTTTGATAGGGATCAGCAAAAGATCCACATAGCCATCAGCGACGGCAGATATTTTAACAGGACGTGGATTTATACCTGACAATTGTCCAAAAACTCCGCCCTAAAAACGCCGAATTACAAAAATATATTAAAAACTAAATTTTTTAGTTGTGGAATCTATTACTTAAAGACTTATTAACACGGCATTATTCGACATAAACTGAGGTTTTCCCAAATAACTTGAGAATGAGGTTCTTTAAAAAAGCATAAGGTTTTTTACAGGGTCGGCTATGCACGATGCTACAATTGTCCACAGTACAGACTACAGCAACTTCTTACCATCAGGCAGTCCGCTCGTTTGATTTCTACCTTAGTGGAATAAAAAAAAAAGCAAATATTGGGGCCAAATTACAATTTTTGATTTATTTCTTAGTTGATTTATTTTTGGATGACAAACAAATATGAGTTCAGCTTGACATGTAGCTGTCCCCATAACCTATGGACCATTGCAATACAAGCTAATTTACATGTTACTACATTCTCTTATTCCCGTCTCCGCTAGGTTCCTCCTTATCAAAAGGTCGAGATATCTGTTTTTGCAGGAAAGTCATTAGTCATATAAACAAAATGAACAGCGATAATTAGGCAGGAATAACATACTTTTGTAAGGATCACCGCCTCATTTCCATTTTGACTGATTGCTACCTTTCCTCGATGAACGATGTATATAAAAGGCGAGAGGTCCATTTCCCTTATAATTTCCTCTGCAGGCAGGCAATACTGCTGTATACATGCACCTGCTATCTGTCGTTGAAAAGATTCGCCACCGTGAAGAATGCTATTTAATGCAGTAATTGTTCTGGTGGCAAAAAAAAACTTATCAATAATAGCGAAAGAACGTAAATAAAGCCACCAATATTTACACACTTTTAGCATAACAAGTAATAGCACTACTGCTTTCGCTATTCGCTTTGAATATTGATATACGTAAAACATATACACTTCTTTCTCGTGCCATAATAAACTTTGGTTTCAGAAATATATCTATAGTTATCATTAAGGTAGGCTAAAATTGACATCGTATTTTCCATGCCTATAACTTAGCTTTATTTCCAAGCCTATACCTGGTTTGCTTTATAAAACTCAATTGAGCACTACGAAAGCATATATATGTTTATACAAAATATATTTTAGCTACAATTTTATTTTAACAGAATTTGGATAGCTTTTGTGAGTGTCACCCATCTAATAATTTATTGAAGGTAAAATTTCCAGGACAAAACTTATAGGATGTTTAGGTTCATCAGTTGAGTCTATGTATCCGTGAAGCTAAAATAGTTTTATAGTCATAGTTGATAAGTTTATAAGGATGGATCAAATCTCTTTAACAGTTGCTAGCTAAAATATAAGGAAACCTGTTTTTTATTTAGAATTAGTATTTTGTATATCTATCTATATCTCCAGGTTTGGTATCTTGTGGGGTAGGCAGGGAGAAATTAACGACGCAAATCCCGAGCCTCACATATCTAGCTTGGTTCTTAGGGCTGACATCACCTTCTGATGAAATGCTACAAATTTTACGCAATACTGGCATCTTCGCCGCGTTTATTCTACTTTCATGCTCTCTGTGCCACACTGTACTTGTACTGTACCTTACATTCCTGCTAAAAGTGCCGCCATGATATACAGTCCCTTGTTGCAACACTACAGCATTGATCATAATCTTTGTGTTCATTGTGGTTCCCTGTCTTTCAATCGTTGATTTTTTTCGCATTCAATTGTAAACCTCTCTTCATACGATCATTTATCATCATTATAACTAATGTTCGTAGTTCGGATGGTGATTGTGTTATTATTACGGCATCAAAAGCAAATACGGAAGAAAAACCGCTCCTTAAACTCAAGAGTTCAATATCGTGCGTGAGATAATCGACAATTCTCACATCATGTTTTCGGTATCTAACACAATTAAATAAAGTCGAAACTGCTGAAGAACGACACGCAAATAAGTCTGTATCTATGTTCATAGGTCATTTGCGGTGAGTAAGCAGAGAGAATCGAACACTTCAAAACACGGTCTTGCGTATTAATTTTCGCGCTCGGTTCTCTCCGCCTACCCCGCAAGGGACCTGGCGTGAAGATATACATACATTAGGGGAATTATGCTATGAAACCCTTGATGTTTGCTGACTCTAAGTCTATTCAAAGCATACTGGCTCACTAAAAAATATATTACACAAAATAATTACCTTTTGAAGATGTAGTAACCGAGGTCTTGCTTAAAGCCCACACCCATACGTTCATTAACCAATCCATGAATATTGGTGCCATTAGTCCTGAAAATAATAATTTATGGTATATGCTGGGTTCTTAAACAGTAACCCGAGTTAAAGAGCCCTCTCTCTATCGATACAACACTCTATCGAAATTTTATATGAGGCAGTAGAGTTACAATTTTTTTAAGACTTAGACTATGACCTAAGATAGCGAACTAATACTGCCGATATACTACAACACGATATTAGATATATCCGCAGTAAGTTTAAGTAAAATATCTTTATATTGCAGAAAATGAAAACTATATTTAATTAAATATACATACAATGTCCTATTGTTTATGGTTTTTTGTAGAATCTATTTATCTATAACTTCACGACAAATCCCTTGAGGGGCAGGGAGAACCGAGCGCCACATGACTCTTCCCTTACACACCTCACTCGCTTGTTTAACATTCATTGCTCTTTTCATGCACGCTCGCCGGTTTCTAATGCTCCTGACGTCACCTTCTGTTAAAAGATGATCAATTTGATCGTAGTAGGTAAGTCTTGGCCTTCCTCAGCTCCTACATCCTTCCACTTTCGCGTTGTATATCTGTTTCATAATTCTTTCTTCCTGCATTCTTTCTACATGTCCGAACCAATGGAGCATTCCTCTTCTTATTTTAACACCGACATTCTCTTTCAGACTTACTCTGTTTCCAACATCATCATTACGAATTGGGTCTACAAGCATTATGCCACAAATTTTGCGCATTTTGACAGCGTTTATCCTACTTTCGTGCTCTCTCCGCCATACCCATGTTCTTGTCTCCATAAGTTTTTTGTAGAAGCGACAGAGAATTACTTTTGAGATCCGTCGATTGTATCATAAGTCTACAGATTACTTTTACATATTACCTTTTCCACCAATAATTGAAATGTGCCATAGTGTTGTTTATAAGACTTTTGTCGACTATCTCAGAATGTAGAAATCTTCTCAATTGATTGACACTGTGTTGAAATAGAGTATTGCTTCTATAGGAGAGCACCAGCATAGCAATAATGTAGCCGTCTAAAAATCTGGTTACAAATATAGTATTATATTTAGTTACAAATTATCATTAGAAATATGAACTTCAAGTTATTATACCTATTTATGATATCCTACCTTTAATTGCCAATGAGGTATTGAGAAGTTACTTCATTACATCAATACTTATATTCATCTGTTTTAAATCAACGTTAGTGGTGTTTTTGACTAAGCTTCAGTGTTACTCCTTGCACTGCAAGCTACGAAGGATACTGTAACTTCATTTCAGGTCAAGCCGCTGACCATGTTTCGCTTGCTTAGCTTGTTTGCCCCCGTTTGGTATGTATTGTAAGCGTCTTGACGTTGGATAAAAATGAAAGTAAATATTATTTTTTATCTAATGTCAAAACGCTTACAACCATACAGCCCACCTGATATAAAGTTACCGTAGATTATAAACGCTTCCAAGACATTAAGTATCACTCTCGTGACGCTGCCTCTGCTGCTAACACAGCAACTCCTTAAAAGCTTACTGGTGATCCCACTCTCTCGCAGGAACACAACAACCCTCCAGGGAGTTCTTATTTCGTTACAGTTTTCCGTGAGGTACAGGAAAGAGAATCCACTATCATCGGATTTCTTGGTCAGACTTTGTAAGATCGGTTGTAACACATCCCATTTATGTTCCAATAATGCTTTAAAAGTCAACAAAAATATATATTTACTAAAATGAGGACAGTATCACGAAGAAGAAAGAATGCGAGATGAAAGTATGATGAAACAGACCAACAACGCGAAAGTAGAAAAATTTAGGAACCTACGAAGGACAAGGCTCCTACCATGACCAAATTTGTTGCGTGTTTTAAGGTAGTAGCAGGAATCCTAGGAATCGGTAAATACGTATGAAAAGAGCTATGAATTGTAAAGAAGCGAGTGAGGTATGTAGGGTCGAGTCCTATATCGCCCGATTATCTTCTCTCTGCCTACTCCACAATCGACTTGACGTAAAAATATAGTACTAGTTGTATTATGAAGTAACAAAATAAACATACAATTATTAAATAAGTATATGCAAATATTAATATTCTTAGGGACAGCACTTAATTTACGTACACTCAAAACAAATATTTATTTAAACAATTACATAAAAATAAACATTCTTTAAAGATTTCAATGTAATATTCTCTGCTGATGAGTTCTTTAGTCTTTACAAAGCTAAAATGTCCTTTGTCGTGGTTTCTCCTAATAATTTCACTATCCATATTTTTTGGTACTATATCGATCCTTTCCTTTAGTAAGTATTCCACTTTCGATAATATAGCAGTTTCGTAGTATTCTCTTTCTAACATCTTCTTAATTAGACTAATATGTGAGTCTTCATTTTGAGTTTTTATTAGGGTAATTGTTTCTTTATATATCAGGCAAATTGGATGTCTGCTTAAGGTATCGGTATGTTTTATCTCGTGCATAGTCGGGGTTCTATAATCTTCTGTTCAGTATATTCTTCGATATGTTCGTTTACTACTTCTTTTTCCAGTGGACGTGGATTCGCTGAATCGGGTCTTCATAGGTAAGCATTATTTTCATTTCTATATTACTCTCTTTGCTTGCATCTTTAGGTTCATGACTTCTTATCTTTTTTCATATTTCTTCTGAATAATTTGTCTATCCGGCTCATATATTTCAGGTGTCAGTAATGTAGGATGTTCAATTTTTTCCACAGTTATACCATTCAGAGCAAAATTTACTTTAAAGCTGTTTAATATTGAACTTCCAAGAATCATGTTGACAAGTAAGGCGCCATCTTCAACTATGTGAATTTTAACATAGGCAAAATAATCATCAAGCGACAAATGATCCCTTAGTGCTCACTTTTTTTCCAGCTAAGCCTTCAGTCATGTAGTAATTATGATCGTAATTTGTTATGAGCTAATTAAAATTAGTTACAAGATCATTTATCTTAATATTCTTAAAAGGAACTTTCATTCTTTCATTAACTGTGTGAATATTTAAAGATTTCTTCGATCTGTTTGAATCTGATTGTTCATTTGTTTATTGGCTTTTGTGATCAAATTCATTACATTGAAAGTATTTTAGGCCCTTAGTGCATAAAGCGCTTTGATGATCCATGTCTCCACAATAGAAACATCTCTTAGGTACATATGACTTTCGTACTTGTGCTGAGGATGTAGTATCCGAGGAGCAGTTTGATCGGGACGACACCTTCTTCTTAAAATGACTATAAATATCCAACAACGTCTGAATTCGTTCATTTCGGCGTCACGAATACAATCTATAACATATCAATGAGTGCAGCATCTTCGATTTTGCCATGCACAGCCATTTCTTTTAATTGGAGGTAATATTGCTGATAGGTTTCTTCATATTTCACTTTTCGTGATGCGTGCTTCTTATGTAAAATTGAGCTATTCAGTTTAGGCATAAACTCTTGAAGCAAACATTCTTTCAAATATTCCCAACTCTTAACACTGCCCAGCGACCTCGTAAATAATTTTGTGGTTCCACCTAAATAATCTCTTCGCATAAATAAGCATCTTAATATTTGACTCTGTCATAGACTTCTCCGAGTCACTGAATGAGATGCAGAGAGCGGACATTTTTTTGTTAAATATTTACTTTGTCCTTTATTTTCTTTTTCGTTCTTTTCTTCTTTATGAAACGCATCTTCGTCGCCTCCATCTCTAATATTGAAATCTTCAGCTTTATCTTTGATCTTTTCCTTCTTATCTCTTCTAGGTGGCATACTCGATAGTCTATAGCCATCCTAGAATAATCTTGGTAGCATCATAAAGTCATTGAAATGAATATCTCAAATTTAAATCCCAAATAAAATCTCCGTGCCGCGTTTTATAATTATTTAATTCTGTATTATCATTTTCATCGTCCCGCATTCGGTTAGAAAAATATTCAAGTGGCACATCGTCATCCGGAATCAATCACCAACCATTTGAACCAATTAGTAGAAAAAAGTACTGGCTTAAAACCATATCCTATCGTTATCCCACATATAATACAGTTAATACACAATTTTATTCTATTAAATATCTTCAGGCTATGTTCACTTCGGGGTAGGTAGAGAAACAAGCACCATAAGACGTGGTTCTTACACATCTCACTGGTTTTGTTAACATTCATAGATCTTTTCATGCATGCTCGCCGGTTCCTAAAGCTCCTGACATCACCTTCTAATAAAACATGATAAATTTAGACGTGGTAGGTGAGTCTTGGTCTTCATCAGCTCCTATATCCTCCCACTTTTGTATTGTAACCATGTTTTGTCATTATTTCGTCATGCAATTTTTCCAAATGCCCGAATCAACGTAGAGTATCTTTTCTTGTTAACACTCTCTCTCTTTTGGACCAACTTTCTTTCTTACATCAATTTTTGCATTGTAAATATATTTGCCAATCATTAATACATAATTCTATTCTATTCTACTCCATTCCGTTCCATTCAGTTCTATTCCGTACCCTTCTGTTCCATTCCGTTCCACTCCATTGTACTCTATTCTTTCCCTTTCTGTTCTATTCAATATCTTCACGTCAGGTTGTGGGGTAGGTAGAGAGCATCGAGCATCATCATAAGTTGCGGTTATTACAAAACTTATTCGCTTCTTTAACACGCCAGTTTCTAAGGCTTCTGACAGCACCTTCTGATAAAACACGCACTGTGTACCTGTTTTCAAAGCAACTCTGTCTTACATCAATTTTGGTATTGTAAATATATGTGCACCTTGTAATACAGTATTATATTCTAACTATGAAGGCAACATTCTTGCCTTCCGCCCTGATCTACTTATGACCTACATGGTGGACATATATCATGCGTTGAATTGAATCTCATGGATTTTCAGAATGTCTTTTTGTCGCGGAAAGACGGGGTGTGACATGCCTGCAGGAAAATAATTATTTGTAAAATAATTATAAACTGAAACTTACTTTTGTGCTTCATAAAGTATGTTGGTAATGCAGCCAATAGCGAAACCATATTCAAATTCCAAATGGATAGTCTGGACTTGTTTAAATGCCGCGGCAAATAGCTACAACAACATTTTATTTTAGATTTCAGAGAAAATTTGCTCCCGAAAACTCTCAGCTTTAGGTAAGTACCTCCACCTCACATAAAACAGCATGAATGAATGAATTTATTTTCTGAGGTAAAGGTATAGATAAGATCTTAATATTATTAATATTATCTCTCAGTATCTGTTATTTATATAATATGCAAATGTTTACATACAATTACAAATCTATTATTATTGACTAAATCAAATACAAAATTATAATAATTAATAATGATAATTCTTTAAAAATCATATCAAATCAGATGCGTTCCATCATAGTTTTAATACCACAACAATAAATGTTCGAACAACATTCAACCATAAATCACGAATTTCTTCTTCTTGTTGTTGTTGTTTACAGGTTCTAGGCTATTTAAACGTTAGCTTTTGTCCTGTTAGGTATTCTGTACATTTTGAAGTTGCGTTGTTAAATTTTTAATTTTTAAGGGTTCCGTGCCTTGATAGGAAAAACGGAGCCCTTATAGAATCACTTTGTTGTACGTCTGTCTGTCTGTCAAAACCTTTTTCTCAGGGACGTGTGGAGCTATCAAGCTGAAATTAATATCAAATACTCAGGTCTGTAATCCATTCAAGAAGTGATAAATTTATAAAAATCAAACTCCTACGTCAACGTAATCAAAAGATGCGGCTGCTTATGCCTCGTTTATGCACATATTTTGACACTCGCAAGGGAATCAAAACCTATAGGGTACTTCCCGTTGACCTAGAATCATGACGTTTGGTAAGAAGCAATGCCATGTAGCACAAGTAAAGAAAAAATCCGAAAACTGTAAATTTGTAGTTTTAGCACAAAAAAAAATACTTTTTTTGCGGATTTTTTTTTCAACGGCGTTACTATGAACATAATGCACCTATAGTGCTATATTTTTTCTACGCGTTGCCGACGCAACACAAACTCAAACACGGTTGTCAGTTGCAGCCTTCGGATACATACAAGAAATTGCATCGAGACAGGCGTTACCTCTATACCGCTATATGCAAATAGTCGCGATTTTGAGTATACTTTCTATACTCATCAATCCACACTTGTGGTTTTCTTACTTCCATTTATGAGTATACACGATACGCCATCGTGTCGTCGTTCATTGCGACGTCGTGTCACGTTGTGATGTACCAAAGCCATTTTTATTACAATGAACACGTTGTGAAAATATTTCTTAGGGCCCGCTACAGTAATACGTTGCAATACGATACACCGTAGAAGTCTACGACTTCGTACAACTCATCGTGAAAGTTTTTGATACGCCTTACAAATCTGTGTAGCGACGATGTGTTCAGTTAGTGTCCACATTTCGTGTCAATTCACAATTCACTTATCCACGAATTAATTTAGAGGACATGGCCTGCTCGAAACGACATGCCAACATTGCGTCTCTTAAGAAATCTCTGGTCTAAACTAATCTCTCGAGAAACTGTGCGTAAATCCAGAGATTTGTGGCCAGAGAGATTAAAGGCCTATATCAAAGTCAAATGTGGTCATTTCGAATAGATTTTTGACTTCCATAAATATGTGTATGTTTTATTAAAATAACATTACTTCATAAAAAAATAAATGCATATTCATATGTAACGGAACTCGTGGCCGGACTAGGTATAAATGGTATGCAATTTATATGGAATTACAATACGCCGGAGCCATGTTTACGCCCAGGCCACATCTGTATGGATTGCACTTTAGGCATGATAGCCCTGCCTGGCCTGTCAACTTTATCGTCTTTTTTGACATTCAGACTCTTCCTTTTTCATTGATATATCTCGTAACATGTTAAATAAAAGCATATTAACCGTATGCAATTGGCTAACGGACGGTTCTGGATCTAAAGTTATTAAGCCCGAAATCCAGCATGTTTCAATACGTGTCATGTTCACTAGATGATAGTTATTATCAAACTGGAACTTAACGCAGCGTTGAACGAGGTAGTGGGTTTTACCAAAAATTATGAGTATCATTACTAGTTTCCATTTAATAATCTGAAAATAATAATAAAAATGTGTCATTGATTAAAAAGTGGTTTACTAGTTTTGATTCTCAAGGGCGAAATTTTAAGTTAAAATTGATTGTTGAAATGTGTCAATTAACAATATTGATGTTATATGCGGACCAAGGATAAAATGATGAAATAAATGTAAAATTGTTATTTTTGTATAAGGGCTTTTTTGGTCGACTATTGAAATGAAATACTATACTATTATATGAAACTCAAAACTAGACTATATCACTTAGAGCATCATTCATTTTTTTTCTCTCTAAATGATTATACTCAATGAATAAATGGAATAGTAGCACATATACATAATGTGAAAGAAATGACAAAATCACTTTCAATAATTTCAAAGTAAATTAATAATAACCTTTAAATAAATACTTTTTGTCGCTGGAATATCAGCAATGTAATCAAAATAAGCCAGTACAATATACAGATGTGCAAATTTGCTAACTGTATATAGAATCATCGATTCGTTGTCTGTTAATTTTATGGCCGTCGCTGTTTCAAAAATATTCGTCCATGGTAATACTCCAATGATGTCCAAAATGAAACCTCGTGTCAGATAGTGAACTATACATTTCCATGTATCATATACTAGAATGCCTCGTTCGTTATAGTAACCCACCTAAAATGGTAATAATTTATTGCTTCGTTGTCAGTAGATGAAGAAAGTTTGCAAGGTAGTAAAACTTGTAGCTAGAGATCTTATGAAAAGTTCCAGACACTTAATGAGATTGAAAATTACTCCTGTGAAATGATACATGGTACTTTGCGACAGATCACTCGCCAATTTCGGCAATGTTTGCCTTCACGTGAAGACACGTCATACACCATACCTATTTTGTTAAAACATTATTTTTATATCACTAAAGCAACAAACGTTTGTATCGGTTGCGCGGATGAAACAGCCATGCAATTCTGTAAGAGCAAACATACTTACATCCTTGGAAACATCGGCTGTTACATCCTTGAACACAAAATTGCAATTCTTTGGTGTCGCTTTTCATGGTTGTGCGACCCTAGCGCCGCAAGGCTGCGTTTGGAATTGGAATTCTACAAGGCAAAAGACGATGTCAAAGCTGTGACATCTGTGATCACAGCGACGCACACAGCCATTACGAGTCGCTTAGAGAATTGCATGGCAGTTCAAGAGATCACTCGTACACGGATTTACACTATGATTAGTAGAATTCGATACTTATAGAAGATTGACTAAAAGTATCTAGAAAATAAGTTGCATGTCGTTAAGCAATTTATAAAAAAAAACTAAAGATTGAACTTAATGACCATAATATCAATTATAATTAAATATTTGATAACTCATCATCATCATCTCAGCCCGTATTCGTCCACTGCTGAACATAGGCCTCCCCTCTAGAGTGCCATTCGTCTCGATCCTGTGCCACCTGCATCCATCAACTCCCTATAAACCTCTCGAGGTCGTCGCTCCATATAATGGGGGTCGTCTCACACTGCGTGCATCAGTACAAGGACGCCATTGGAGAACCTTTCTTCCCTAACGGTTGTCGGCTCTACTATGTGGCCGGCCCACTGCCACTTCAGCTTAAATATCTTTTGGGCTACGGTCACCTTAGTTTTACTGCGGATATACTCATTTCTCATGATTCTTTCACGCAGAGAAACCCCGTGCATAGCTCTTTCCATAGCACGCTGAGCGACCTTGAGCTTCCCCATACGACCAGCAGTAAACGGCCACGTCTCAGTTCCGTATATCATCACTGGCAACACACACTATTCGAAGACCTTGCTCTTCAGGTATTTTGTAGGTTATTGTCTGCCCAACCGAATTGGATACCTCTGTTGACCTCTCGGTCGAAGTTGGACTTCCCTAACTGGATAATTTGCCACAGGTAAACATTTTCGTCAACAATTTCGAGCTTAGTGCTTCCAACTGTGACCGGCATAGGTGTAACATGGACATTCGACATGATCTTAGTCTTGTAAATATTCATCTTGAGACCTACCTGATCGGAAACGCTATTGAGGTTATTGAGTATAGTGTTAAGCCTCCTGCGACTTCGCCATGAAAACTATATCGTCGGGAAATCGAAGGTGAGTGATGTATTCTAAGACATAGACATAAGAGTTCTAAGACATCTTCCAATTCTGCGGTGACAAGTTTCGGGGGTATAACATCGCGCTGTCTTACACCTATTTGCACTTGGATCCGTCTCGTACTTTGGTCCTATACTCGGATACACATACGCTTCGATATACCCATAGTCGATTCGGCATCGCCGCAGAGACTGTAGCACCGCCCATGTATCATCGGAATCAAAGGTTTTTTATAGTCCATATACGCCAGACATAATGGCAGATTATACTCCTCAGCATTCTGTATAGTGTGGCGGACGATATGTCTGTATGTATGACGATATGATCTACGGTACGTTGTTCTTCAAAAGGGTCTTATCACCTTTTTTGAAGAACAACATGACCAGGCTTCTACTCTACACTTCCGGTGTTTCACCGGAGTGTACGTCGGCACCCGGTGCTTTCCCATTTTTAAGCTGCTTGAGAGCCATACGAATCTCGTACAGACTGACGTCCAGGATATCTTCGGTATAGATTTGAGTCAGTTTAGCTCTTGGGTCCTTACTAGCACTGTTACTCGCCTGTAGCGACGATGGTACACATCTGACTGGGATGAGGTGTCCATAGAATTACTCCATCTCACTCTGAATCTCAGTCTTCATAGAAATAATGGTGCCAGTGTTGGTAATCAGTTTCGTTAGTTGACTTTGCCCAGCAGACAAATCTTTGGCGAAGACTTTGGAACCTTAGTGTCGCTCTATCGCCTCTTTTATTAAACGAATTTACAAAAACGAATACGAATTGTATTAAATTGACGCATGTCTCGCCGTATGCCTTTGGAGATCTGTCTCTCCAGCTGTCTATACTCTAGCGTGTGAGCTGAAGACTGGAACCACATTTCACGCCTGACCTTCATGAGATTCTGCGTGTTAGTCGAGAGCTTTTGAGTTCTCTTTGGTCGAGGCTGGAGAAATTTAACTCCCATTGTATGGACTGTTTCCACAAGGTTACTGTTGATATCGTCCGGTGTTATACAATCATCTAGGCACTGAAAACGATTATGAAATTCGAGTTGAAAGCTTTCGGGGTTTTCAATCAGGGCACTTGATGGACGGAGTGTAGACTTCACCAGGCGAGACCTTTCCAGCTTTATGTTAAGGTTCAAGATGCCTCTTACCATCCGGCAGTTGATCACAGAGACATCATTGAACAATCGCCGGTTGGTCGTTAAGATGAAGTCTATCTCGTTTTTGCACTGTGGCTGCTTCTTGAAGAAGAAGTTAATCATATAGAGTTCCTCCTTCTTCATGAAGTCGAGATGAAGTCGAGCGGTTGGCCCCTTTTGTTTCGTTGCCCGATTCCAAGTTGCCCATTCTCAACACAGTCACACATCACAAGAGTTTTGCATTAAAGTCCCCCATCAGCACTGTATAGTGAGTTTTAGAGGTAAGTGGCCATGAAGGTGACTTCATACATAGCTTCCACCTCATCATCGGGATGTGTCGAAGTTGGTGCGTAGACCTGTACGATTCTGCAAATAGCATTTGGTAATTCTGAGTATAAGATACGCAATCCTCGCCGACACAGCCTCGATCTTTATTATATTACTGATGAGGGGCTTACGGACGATAAACCCGGCACCACCTTGGGACAGATAGTCATCCTCCTGGTATTAAAGCAAGTTTCCCGATTTAAGGATCACCGTGTCATCCTCCTGTCTTTGAACTTCTGTTAGTCCTATTATATCCCAACGCAACTTGCTTAGTTCCTTTTCCAGCTCCACTATCTTCACGTCGGTCATCATTGTACGCGTGTTGTATGTTGCCAGGGTTGTTTGTGGTAGTAGCCGCAGTGTCCGAGCCAGGGATTCTTAGCATCCCCAGACTCGTTGATACGCTAACCGCTACCGGAGCCAGGATCAGCGGGCTGCCGGTGACTGGGGGCCGTCTTATTCATGTACTCATATGGAGGGGTTTTTGCCATAGTTAGATATTATTCTGAAGTTGCAGTGCCCTGGACATATAGGTATAAGAGTTAACGAAGAGGTTGATCGCTTAGTAAAATTAGCCATTATAACGGGATCGGACATGGTTTATTGAAGTAAAAATGGGAAGAAATAGTGTATAATTAACCATGAGACTTCGATCAGAAACTATCTACCAAGAAATTTTAGATTTCTTATGAAAATGCAGAACGCATCTAATTGTGGTGAGTGCGGAGTCGTAGAGGATGTCCAACATTTGCTAATGGAGTGTGTCTAGTACAAGGAAAAGAGAGACTAACTGGTGAGAAAGTTAAAATTATATGTTAAGACGTGAGATTAGCTCAATTCATAATAGCTTAATCTACCACAGTGGTTGCAAGAATGTTCTATAAAGTGCTTAACACGTCTCAACAATGAGTCTCTCTTTAGGTTAGGGTACGATGGGTCTGGTATATCTAATACAGATAAAAGTCCCTCTCAAAATAAAGATAAAAAATAGGACTAGATTGAGTAACTCTCATATAAAGTTCTGGCTGTAAATCTTATCATTCCCAATGAATGAGAAATAGGAAATGTCTTTGCTTAATTTTACAACTATCTTACACTGATGTAGAGCAAATTAAAAGTGACTTACAAAAAACTTCAAAAATATATCCATACATGCAAAGCAATCGCAAACAGTACTAATTATCATTAAAGCCCTTCTTGTTACTGCACCACGTGTACCTAAAACTGAAGCTTACTTTAATACTATTTTATACAATTTGCTGTTCAAAGTTTCTTAAACTATCAGTCAGTGTATGATATACTGACCGATGTTAGAAACATTTAATGGTCTATACGTACCTAACAATATAAATACATTCATACTACGAAATATGCCAATATTCGAAACGTTCGTCTCCTATACGTCAATAAATCGTCGTATTTCGAGGGTACATAGCTGTGTAGCAAATTATTTAAACCTGTCAATAACGTAATACGTCCTGTAATACGTCTTGTAGTGTAGTTTCTGACAACTAGACCGATTTTTTCCATATTCACGTATTCCGAAATTTACTTCATGAATATGGACGTTCACATGTTACAAGATCCATTATTTAGGATATATCAACATCTCGGGACCGCATACGTGGTCCCATAGAGACACAAATATCTGACCTGCAGAACCCCGCGTACAAACTTGAGCACTTATTAGTGCGTAGTGCCGGGGTATGCATGTTCGTACAAAAGAAGATAGTAATTTTGGCGGACTCTAATGCCTAGCATACCGACTGACATGGCTCTCGGTGTATTGACTATGCAGGGAGATATAATAATAAATGGTCTACGGTTTCTCTCAAATGGTTTATACTCACGAATAGCGGATTATACCAGATACCACTAGGTCTCTGCTTAGTACACTTCCAATCCGCCTCAACCTGGCGGATTACGTCAAGCATGGCACTATTACCCAGCTGACTGGGATGAGGTGTGTGATTTTTACGAATCGTATTCATGTATATAGCTCTGTTCTGCTCTACTCTAGCAAATCATATGCGGTCAAATAAATCCTATGCAATTATGCGTGTCAGGCAATTAGGCTATGGTAACTGCTTTACATCAGGTGGGCCGTATGCTTGTATGCCTTCCAAGGTTTAAAAAAATGAGCTAATCTTCACCAGCGGGCCATTTGGAACATAGCGGGTGTTAATGGGGATTCTAATTTCTCAAAAAAAAGGGTAATTCCTAGCAAAATTTCCTCAGTAGAATTGAATATTGGCTGTCTGGCTGGCTATCAATACTGGCTTCCCGCAAGGCTTTGTACTGTCCTAGATGCTTTATGACGTAGTTGTCCCCAGTGACATGGAGACATTCTACAACATGAAGTTCTTGAAAAAGGCGTGAATAGATTTTTACATTTGTATCGATAACGTGCGAGTTACACCCCTGGTATTTTAAATGTTCGTAAGCTATGATGTACACTTACTATCAGACAGGCCGTACTCTTAATGGGTATCTTTGTGATATGAAAAACATTACAACCAATATGTATATGAACTGTTCCTACATTCTATATTTTTGACATCTTTACGTCTTTTGAGTGCAAATATTGTATTAGTTGTATTTGTCTAATTAACGTTGAATTTAAAATGGCAACCATTCGCAAAATTGAGCTAATCGAAATCGAAAACGGTACGTAGTTAGTTTTGAGAACTCTGACATTCTTATCACGCGAATACTTTAAAGCCTCTACTACACTACTCGCGAAGTTGCTTCGATGAAGTTATTGATCGAAATTGCCCAAAACTGGAAATAAGTGACCATACACTCTTGCAATCTCGCGAGGTGCTCAGTCGTCCCGCGCCCAACGCTATACAACATGAATACCGTTCAAGTGGCAGCTTCTGTTACAATGTACAGACTCGTGTATTATAATAATTATATAAGTGCGTATTTTTCTCGTCGACAAGATTAAGACTTATACTAACGCATGTAGCGACCGGTAACATTAAGCCGAATAAATGCATGAACATAAAATACATCTATACGCAATTTAAAACAATCCATACGTTATCAAGTATTTTTTCTCACCTTGTAATGATGCTGTTATAATGGACGTAATGACGATAACCATCCGAATAGTCATCCAGATATACATGAAACTGATAAGAAAAAAATATAATTTAAGTAGTTTTGTATGAAATCAAAGGCCTCATTCATGCCTTTGATTTCATACACATAACTTTAATTTCTCATCCATTTTATAAAAAGTTTATTTAAACTCTTTTGTAAACTTAAGAATACTATTACATCTCTAAATGTACTGTCGAAAGACAGATGTTACCCTCAAACCAGTTGACGTGTTTATTTGTAATATACCATGGGGTGAACCTGGTGTCCTGAAATACAGGCTTCTGCCTAGTTTAGGCACCAGTCTTCCACAAGCACTGTTATTGTTAAGACACTATTTTTGTATGGGATTGTGGGAGAAATAAATAAATTTATTATTATTATATTATTAATTAAGACGTTCATCTTATTGGTTTAAATAATGCTGTAAAATAATCTAGTACGAGTTTCAAGTCAATGAAAACCTAAGTAAATCTGTTGAATTTTACATATTATTAAAATTGATATTTACAATCTTTAATTTAAGACTTTGAAATTGCGATTCATATTCGGTCAGTTTAAAAAAAACTCAATGCATTGATCTCTTCATCGCGCATTACATCTCCCTCGCAGGTCCACTTATAGATTCTAATGTGAAGCATATAGTATAAATTATTGTTAAATAAAAAAACAGCCTTCAATATCCAGGAAACAAAAAGCTATTTAAAGAAAAATCCGCTTTCAAGAAACAACAGGAACTAAAAAGCAAAAAATAATAATTGGTTTACTTACAATTTCCTACCTAAACCTATAACTATTTTAATGCATATATGTACAATTTTTTTAATAACTTTTTGAATTGGGTCGGTACCAGAAGCGTGAACGCCACGTCCCTCAGTCCAACACTGTTGACTGCAATTCTGAACTGGCGTCCTCCGGAGGTGATGCTGATCGATCTGCCCTCATTGGTGCGGGGTTAGGTGTATGCGACGTAGTCCCCACCACGCAATGCCTAACACGGCGGGCTGAGTGAGCTCAGTACCGTATAGGCACATAGAATGTGAGAGGTGGATTAAAAGATAATATGAATGAGTTGATAGTATAATAGATTGATATAATGAACGAGATATGTCTAGTTGTTTGTGTGTGACAGAGACCAAGCAAAAGGAAAGCGACACCGAAGATCTGCCTGTGCTCTGTGGCATGATGGCTCTGTGATCCGGAGTAAACCAAGACGATTATGCCAGCGCTGGCGTAGGTGTCGTGCTTTCATCTCACTTGGCTGCTGGTGTGAAAGATTACAATTTAGTAGGTCCGAAACTTCTCTGGATTGGGGATTACGCGAGTCTTTTTGGCTGCAGCATATTTCCCTGTGAGTTCTGCTGATCCCCAGGAGCTCCAGAAGTTTTGGGAGACTCTAAGGGGTATTCTAGATTTGACTGAAGCGAATGAACGGATAAAATGTGTTGATCCAAATAGTTCCGAAAGTCATTAATGGACTTAATGGAATTAATGGATTAATGGACTTCAGAGGTCCCACTTTTCAAACGGACCACTATCTGGTGATAATCTGGTTTGCGGACCTTTTCAAGAAGTGAAGGCACTGGCGAGTGCGTATTCCTTTCAGAGTTCATGAAAGAATAAGGAGTGAAGAATGAGAAGATGAAAGTGTAAGGAGTACGTATGTACGTCTAGTCAGTGAAAGATTTGCGAACGCGAGTCTTTCCGGCTCAGATGTAGACAAATGTTGGCGAGTTCTGAAAGACAGTATGGTGGCCAGTGCGAAAGAAGCATGTGGATAAGCAAAGAGACGTAGGACACTGAGAGGAGATATCTAGTGGGATACGGAAGTTGAACCCTACTTGGATTACGTATCATCTTCGCACTAGAGTGATGGTATGAAAGAAAAGAAGAAAGAAATATACCGTGGATGCAAGAATGAAACCAAAACTTCAATTAAAGAGAAGCGTGAAAGACTACATATGAATCATGAAGAAAGGCTGACGAAGAATTTCGAGGCAAATACCAAATGTTTCTGGAGAGAGGTAAAGAATTCTCGAAATGGTTTGTCAGCATCCAGAACGAACAAGATAAAATGTCTGTGATTGACTCGGCAGTGCCAGCGTACCATATAATATGACGTCTGAAAAATGGAAAGTCAGCGGGAATCGATATGGTTACAGCTGAGATGATCAAACTAGGTTACATCTACGTTAGGGACGCCTTCTGGTTTTTTTTAGCAAATTATGCTAGAGAACCGGAAGGTTCCCGACTGATTGGAGATGCGCAGTCATCGTACCCTTGTATATATAGGTAAGGGTTCACGTATGGACTGCGCCTACTATAGGGCCATCAGTTTGATCAGCTTAGCAGCTAAAGTGTATGGTAAAATTATTGAAAGGAGAATGAGGGTGAAATCCAATGAAATGCTTTGGGAAACACAGGGTAGATAGTATTGTCTTAGGTTTTCGCGATTGTTACACATTGAATACACAGGGTAGATTTCGAAGCGGCAGAGGATGTACGGATAAAAGTGAATTAACTCCGCAACATCGAGAAATGGCGCATCTGGCTATGGGCCAGAAGGTTTTCTGCGGTTTTTTTTTATGACACTCAATTGGCAAACAAGCATGCAGTCCGTATTAGATGGTAAGCGGTCACCGCAGACTATTGGCGCTCGCAACACCACGGGGATGTGACTCGTGTGCCGCAAATCTTGTGACCTTACGATGTTTTGTCACAGTACCCAGTAATTCCTCTGCCGTATGTCACCCTTCAAACCGGGACACAGCTATGTAAATATAGCTGCTTGGCGGTAGCAATAGGTAAGACAGAGGTAAGATGGAGGTTTGTGGACCTTGAGAAAGCATTTGATAGGATCTTGCGAAGATTTTGCGCAGATATGGGGTTGACGGTGACCTTCTCCGTGCTGTGCTCTCCTTATGAGGATTGTACAACATGTGTCCGGGTAGACAGCAGCTTGTTGCCCTGGTTTGATACCAACATTTGTGTCAGATAGAGATGCGTGGTGTAGGCTCTACTATTCATCCTGTATCTGAACAGTTGTCTTAAGAGAATAAGAATGTGAGAAAGCAAATGCGGGTGACTCAGTGGTCAAATACTTGCTTTATGCAGACAGCGGTGTATTAATAGCAGAATCACTATCCGAACTGCAAACACTAGTTACGACAATAAAAGATTCGGTCTGTTACTCAGATCCAATCGATTTCGAATCAGTCATTCAAAACGATGAAGGAATGCCCAGCTCTTTCTCGGATTTAGCTAACGCTTGTCACTAACAGCTGTCTGCTGCTTCTCAACACAACTATTAATTTTACAAATATAACGTTAATACTAGTATTTATTAGATAAACTCATCTAATAAAAACTACGAGTGCTACCTCAGTGCAATGACTGAAATGTAAAACCTTAATATCAACATATTGGGTATATATTTACTTCTGAGCTTACCAGCATAAATCTAACACTTATTTCTTTACAGCTACGGTGTCACATTTTATGTTATTTTACTAGTTACCGTTAACGATACAAATTCATTGCGAGATTTCTTTGTAATATTGTGTAGATTTAACTATTACAATATTTTTGGTACCTACATATCGATTACCTACATATTTTTTTTATTAATGTTACTTGGATAACGGATTTTAATCCGATTTTAATTACGAATACTGATAGAAACAAACATAATTATTAGGTTAACCTATTCCGACTGGCGAAGTGGTGTTCTAATTTATATTTATTTTGATGCTATAACTTCACGCCAAATCCCTTACGGAATAGGCAGAGAGAACCGAGCGCCACGCGACTCTGTCCTTACTTACCTCACTCGCTTCTTTAACGTTCATTGCTCTTTTCATGCACGCTTGCCGGTTTCTAGGGCTCCTGACATTACCTTCTGATAGAACACGACCAATTTGATCATGGTAAGTAAGTCTTGGCCTTCCTCGGCTCCTACATCCTTCCACTTTTGCATTGTATATTATTTATTTTGATATAAGCAGTAATTGTAACCTTGCAAAAATATTCTTTGCCACTTATCCGCCTTGGCCTCACCAAGGAGAGGAATGTTTTAAAATTGTTTTTTCCCCTTATTTTAAATCATAATAATCTTTTTAAGTTCTTCAAGCGACAACCAGTGCTAATCTAGTATGTTGATGTTCTATATAATTCAGTGCTATTTTATGCTGCTTGTCTGCCTTTGCCTTGCTAGCTGGCTTCTTAGACGCATAGATTTTACTCTCCGCGGCTAGCATCGAAGGGGGAAGGCAATCGGGAGGCAAGGCCAGTTAACACACTGGACGTGTGCGTTAGAGGGTTCACTGGTACGGATATTCTACGTCTTCCCTGTGCTACCGGAACACCTGACTTTCACCGGAACTGCCTAATCCGCTGCGTCACGCCTCATCTACGGCGCGCAATCTACAACTCCTAGGAAAGCTAAGTATGTTTGGAACAACAACAGAATTACCCATCTTTCTTGCCATTCAGACAGTAAAGTTTTAAGTACCTTGTCAATTGGTTTGAACAGTCTAAGTATTTTGTTATGATCGTGGTGTTTTAGAAAATCAGGGTGCATGTTTTAGAGGTGTAGTATATTGAAGCGCGTTGTTGAGGTAGTGCTCGGTGCTCACAGTTCTATACGATTTACATAAAAATATTAAAGCGAGACGCTGACTTTGCAGTAACTTATGACGCGCAGATCCTATGGTAGCCCTATCAGACCATGCAGTTGAACCGTACGTAATACATCCTAAATATGTGGCTGCGTAAATAATTTTTAACGTTTTAAAACTTGAGGATTCCTAACTATCAGAATAAGGGTTTGTGATGGAAACACTTGAGATGTAGTTATTACTTTGTATCTTTTTCTTCTTTCTAACGTTATCCCGTTTCCTAATTCCTTAGTAGTTTATCTCGAAGTGGGATGCGTACAGTGAAACACTCAATACAAGACTGATCTTTATTAGCGCCAATGAAGGTTATCCGAAAAAATACAAATTTTGAATGTACCTACATTTATAATATACACCACTTAGGATCGGTGTGATCCGCTACCTACGTATCAGGATTTGGTGAAGATACTAATTTATGCATCCTAGGATAGGTCACATGTCTTTTGGAATATAATTTCATGGATGTGCAGGTTTCCTTGCTATGGTTAACATCACTATGAACATAGTGTAGCTTAGGATACACGCCCACACGTTTTGAATCGGGGTTTGTTGTTTAATAAGTCGGTTCCTAATTCACTGCTGTGAAGTTATTATTTATTTATGAATCAATAAATAAAGGAGTTTAAAACTCCTATATTTATTGATTCATAAATAAAAACGTAACGTTTACAAATGTTTCTGTTTAAATAAAATAATTAAAATACTCGTACTAACTTGGAGTATGGTTTCTTCCGGCCATCCTGAATCGATAGTTGGACATTTTCAGTAGTGTCTAATGCATGTTTTGCGTGAAATATGCAAGTTCGTAGTTTCTTTTGGTACTGTGACAAAACAAGTACTATCAAAAATATTTTTATTAGTAATATAAATAGTGTTGGGAACGCATGAGTGACACCCCTGATGTTGCAAATGTCCATAGGCTACGGTGACTATCTACCATCATGCAGGCCGTTTGCTTGTTTGACACCTTGGTGGTATAAAGAAAAATATTGGTAGCAGGAGTCGTTTGTAATGTAAGTAATATTGATACGTTAAATACTACTTTACTACAAGTGACGTGTCGGCTCTCTGAATAATTGTCAACTACTAGTATTGGTTACACTACAGTGAATATTTTTCTAAGCGCTCTAACTTTACTTCAGTGGGAAAACTAGGAATTGTAACGTTTACTATATAAACAATATTACTGCTAGTAAAAGTAGTGTAGTTTTGACGTAGTATAATATATGTAACAAAATAATTTCGATGAAATGTTTTTTTTGGGGTCATGTGCCAAAAGCGAGCTCGTTCGCGATCCCTGCCAATAAATCAGATTGCAAATCTGGATCAAGAGCGCACCGAAGTGCGGATTAGGGCGTCCCCCGGAGGCGACGCGTACCGATCCGCCCCGTCGGTGCGAATATAGCTGAATGCGGCGGTGGGTGCCGCCACCAATTCTGGCGGGACGAGGGGAGCCAAGTGCTGCATAGGCACGTGAAATATGAGAAGTGGATTTAATGATAAGATGAACGAACTGATAGACGTAATGAATGAAAGACGTTTAGACGCTTTGTGTGTGACAGAGACTAAGCTCAAGGGAAGCGATACCGATGATCTACCCGGTGGGATGATGGCCCTATGATCTGGGTAGACCGGGATGATCATGCTAGTGCTGGTGTAGGTGTCGTTTGACATTTGTGATTCACTTATGTAAAACAACTTTTTAATGGCTTCATGAAGATATTGTATAGAAAATATGTTAAGTATGTTCTCATAAAAAAAATGCATTATATACTACAATAATGAAATCGAATTGTATGGAGAAAGGCTTACTGTTGAATGAAAAGAGAAAGATAATGGTATTTGAAAGAAAAGAAACCAGAACCAATGTAATGATGACGAAGTGTTGGAACAAGTGAATGAGATTTTATATCTTGGATGCGCTTTTAACAGGGATGAAAGGTACACTGCTGATGTGGAAAGACGAGTGAGTGCTGGGAATAGTGTGAATGGAGCGTTGGGAAAACTTCTTGGCAGTAAAAGCTTGAGCCCGAAAGCACAGCTCGCTATACACAATACAGTGCTGGTCCCTACGCTTGCTTATGGAAACGAGAGCTGGGTATGACAGAGAAAACATGAAAGTAGAATAAATGCTGACGAGATGCGAGCGTTGCCCGAAATTTATGGTGTAACGCTTGTAGACCACATTCGCAATGATGATGTTAGAAACAGAGCTGGTCTGAAAGAGACATCAGTGTTAAATAAGAAGAGGCATGCTCCGTGGGTTCGGACATGCAGAAAGAATGCAAGAAAAAAGAACTACGAGATAGATATACAAAGCGAAAGTAGAAGGATGTAAGATCCAAGGAAGGCCACTACCTTACCTGTCATGACCAAATTGATCATTTTATCAGAATGTGATGTCGCCTTAGCAACCGGAGAGCGTGCATAAGAAGAGCAATGAATGCTAAAGAAGCGAGTAAGGTTTGTAAGGATCGAGTCATGTGGCCCTCAGTTCTCTCTGCCTCTACTCCGCAAGGGATTTAGCGCGAAGTTATACATGGATAGATAGAGCATTATATACCAAGCAAAGAGCAATTTTCAAATATGAACCATATTTTATAGAATAAATTATTTCCTTCTTTTCTACCAGTAGCAAAAATATTGCACAAATATTTAGATAGTATAATTTCTGTTTACTTTAGAATTTAAATATCATTAAATATTATACAACATTAACGATATTTGTTAAGATGGGCTGCCCATATATATTTGCAAACAGATGAACATTGTATTATTTTATTTTTCCTATCCTTTTTTTTATGGACAGGCCCACTACTCATACCCACCACTGTGTCTCCTGTGTAGCTAGAATTAACAGCGGCGACCACCAAAAAGGCAATGAACAGTCAAGTTCATTGCTGTCCCGGGGGTTAAACTACAGCTGCCTTGGAACTAACAACGAATTTAATCAGAAGAAATTTGTAGGAGTAGGAAGTTTTGGAATTGACTTCCTATCTTTTGTGAAAAGTGGATTATTTACGATAACAGTCAGCGAAAAATGCAATAACAGCAGATGTTTACTGTGCCAAATTTCGATTAATGATGACGAAACTGGCAGTGAAACAGCCGCGACTTGAGAATCGATCTTCACCATTATTACTCCATGATAACGCAAGACCTCACACTCCACGAGAAACCGTTGTAACTCTACAGAAACTGCAGTTAGATTGTTAACAGCAGAGCATTCCAAAGCCGCACAACCTGCTCCGAAAATGATTTCGTGTAATATTGGGAAGAGTGTGAAGGCATTGTAAGACGAAGGGCGAGAGCACTACGAATAGAACGACCCTGCCCTGAGAACGATCGTGGAAAGAGAAACGCTCATTCAAATAGTCAGGGGATAAAGGATTAAAAAGAATAGAATAAAGAGTTAAAATTAGTACAATAGCTAGACAATATGGAACTTGTACTTACATCACTGTGCTTTTTGACATACTCGTTGAATATTTTGTCAAAGATGGGTTGAAATTCTGCTATACACGTTTTGAAATACAATAATTCGTTAGGATATCGCTGAATGATTTTGAAAAATTCGTTTACTTTAATTTGAAATATCTGAAACAATAAGAAACCTATTTAATTTTTTTAACTGTTGTGATTATAAAAATGTTTTAATTAAATCGAAACAGTTTCGATGGTTGATTCGACATTATTATTATTATTTACGCCGAGTCGCTTGCGGCGTAGGCAGAGAAAACTAAACGCCACATGACTCTGTCATGTCCTTACATATTTTCATGCTCCTTTCATAGCTTTTTATGATGTATGCATGCATGCTCATCGATTCCTGGGGCTCATGATAAATACTTATAATAAAACATGACTAATTTGATCGTGGTTAGTGAGTCTTCTTCGGAAGATACATCCTTCGACTTTGAAGTTTTATATCTGTTTGGTTCTTTCGCTCGCATTTCGACCACATTTACTCTACATTAAACTCTCTCCTTTATACCCAATTCTTGTTTCCATAACCATAATAGCATCAGGATTAGCACCTCGTTGTGTATAACGAGCTGTTCTTTCTAGCTCAAGCTTTTGCTGCCAAAATTTTTTCCGTCGCTCCATCCAACTATTCAAAGCACTCACTAAACGTTCCACACCAACGATGTACCTTCCAATTCTGATAAAAGCTAATTCATAATATACAATCTCATCCACTCGTTCCAACATTATATCATTCGTTTTGGTTTCTTCTCTTTCAAATACCAATATCTTTGTTTTGTTTGCATTCAATTAGTAGGCCTTATCCTTGTATCGAAATACAGAATGAACGGCAGAGCAGACAGCGTACATTGCTCCTTGACACCAATTTTGACGTCAAATCAGGATTATACACTAATGAACAATTCGATTTTGATAGATGGTCGCATCCGAAATAATTATATGGATACAAAAGCCTATAGAGGCCACACACTCTTGGACCACTACCTGGTGATAAGCCGGTTTGTTAGCATTTTAAAGAAGTGAAGGCACTGGCGAGGGATACCAGTTTCGGAGATCGATGATAGGATCCAATGGATAAAGAACCAGCCTTCTCACCAACTATACCAACTAATCCCCGGTTCGAATCCACGCATATAACACTAAATTCGCCTTTTCGGATTTATGTATATATTTCTGAGTATCATTTGTTCGGCGGTAAAGGTTTTTAATTTTTCATCGTGCGTAAACCCGCACGTCTAGAATATTACATGGTTAATTTCAAGATCTGGTTTTCGGTCTGGGTTGTGGAGACCTGACACCAGTCACTGCATTTAAAAATCGTTATCTTCGCCATATCCTTAGGCTAAGGTAGTAGACCCCACCGGTCCTAGTGGATTAGGAAACGGGGTAACGCGGAAAAGCAGTAGTGTTGGAACAAGTGAATGAGACTGTGCATCTTAAATGCACTTTTACCAGGATGATATACACCACTGATGTGGCGAGACTACCGGGAATATTGTAAATAAAGCGCTGGGAAAACTTCTTGAAAGTAAGAACCTTAGCTAGAAGGCACAGCTCACTATACACAACGCTGTTCTGATCCCAACGCTAATGTATGGAAGCGAGAGCTGGGTTTGGCAGGGAGAGTATGAAAGTATGCCGTCGAGACGCGAGCGTTGCGCAAAATCTGCATCCGTGTTGTATCCGAGCTTGCAATGGATGTGAGAAAGAGAGTTTGTCTGAAAGAGAGTGTCGATGTTAAGATAAGAAGAGGCATGCTTCGTTGGTTCGGACATGTAGAAAAAATGCCAGGGGAAATAATGACGAAACAGATATACAAAACAAAAGTAGAAGGAGGCCGAGGAAGGCAGAGACTCACCTACCACGATCAAATAGATCGGGTGTGGTGGTGTTCGGAGCCCTAGAGAGTGGCAGGCGATAAGAGCAATGAATGTTAAAGAAGGGAGGGAGGTGTGCAATGACGGAATAATGTGGCGATCGGTTCCACTCTGCCTACCCTGCAAGGCACTTGGCGTGAAGATATAGATAGATTGATAAATAATTCTAATTGTTACAGTCTTAGTAATTAAATACATCGTAGTTGGAAAGGAAAATTAACCTAAAAGTCGACATTTTTAAAAAATTGCTTCATCATTTCAAAACTGTAGATAGGTATAATTTGGTACGGCAACACATGTGAATGCTTACCAACAGGCAGGCCGTATACTTTTTTACCGCCTTAGTAGTATAAAAAAATATATTTGTGTACTAAAATTTCCAAAGGACATAAAGATGTTTAACCCAAGAGGCCAAATTATAGAAAAGTGAAGTAAATTCACCAAATCAGATCAATTTTCATTCGTCTGGAAGGCTTTTAATAACCTACAGAAGCCAGAAAGAATGGGGGCCTGTACTTTCTAGTTGTTTTTTTTCTGTAGAAAAAATACATACGGCCTATTTGGTGTAAAGTGGTTACCATAGCTTATGAAAGCTTACAATACAAGGAGTACTGCTCGTGAATGGGCACCACCAATGCTAAAACAACATCACCTCAGAATCTTTCTGGTAGCCCCACTCACACACAAGACCAAAACAAACCTCCAAGGGAGTTTTTATTTGGCTACGATCGCGTGTGAGCCGATCTTTTCCAGCAAGATAGGGGTTATACCCCCAGTATAAAGAGATCCCCAGTAGAAGAAGAAGAGGTTATTTAAATCATATCGAAAAGACTTTACCTCGCAATCCGTGCACGCAGCATAAGTCCGTAGGGATGGTTTTCGAAGTAAAACGGAGGTAACTGAAATCATATCGCCTGGTCCGTAATAGGTATGGAGTAATTCTCCATCTTCGTTATGATATTCACATTTAACAAACCCCTAAAATTCATATTTTTCTTAGTATATAAGACAGCTTATCTTTATTTTTACATCACTAAATTGGCACACAAGATATTGTCCGATTAATTGTAAATATGTAGTTACTGGAATTTATAGATATAATAATATATTTTCGAAATGAAATACTTCTTTAGCGACGTTGTGCACTTTTTAAGATGAGTAAAAAATGCTAAACTCGCGTCAGGCGTCAGGACGCGTGACCCTGACCGTAAGATTTTGGTGAGAATTAGAACTTAAGTTCGCTGCAGCGCTAAAACATTAGTAACCTCTAATTAAACAATTAAAACATGAAGCGCTAGATCGTTCATAGAGCATTATTTTCTCGCGACCAAAACGTTGCAAGCGCCATGAAATTCTTGGCGTTTACGCGTTTCGCTCAACGTAGTTTATCAACATCGCTGTTTGGTTTAAGCGGCGCAGGGCGCTTGCGCGAGTGTGCGAGTGTGTTTGAGTTTTAGAGATTGGCGATGATGATGCTGGTAATGATGATGGTGAAAGAGTCGATGAAATGGATGAAAGTTGATTTTTCTGAGAGATAAACTTTTTAATGTAAAATAATTGTAATAGTTCTGAAGTATTAAATTTTTAATGTAGGTAGTATAAATTGTCATGTTTGTGTACGATAGCGTAATAAATGAATATTGTATTTTACCACATACATGATGGTACTTTTATACTGATAAATAAAACAATTCGTGCGAAATTATTCCCTAACCATTCCAAAATATTCAAAAATGCACAACGTTAATGTTCAAATTTTCACTTCTGCCGGCACTCCCGGAGTGCCACCCGTTTTTTTTTTACAATCATACACCTGATGTAAAGCAGTTACCGTGGCCTATGAACGCTGGCAACACGAAAAGTATCACTCGCGCGAAATCACCTCTGCTTCTGATACAGCAGCTCCTTAGGAGCTTACTGGTGACCTCACTCGCACGCAGGAATACAACGGCCCTCCAGGGAGTTGTTATTTCTATGCGGTTTTCTGTGATGTGGAACATCACCAGACGGGCAGCTTTGATGCGCCCTACCTCTCTTTAAAACACCCAGTTTCTCCTGTGTGGAAATCGAACCCACGAGCATTCGAAGTAGCGTTACAAACCACTGCACCACCGAGCTCCTTAAAATCGTGGAATGTATTTTTACATATACTCGTAGTTGTTCGACTCAATCGAAATGAGTATTACTCACTTTCTCTGGAATACTCTAGAAAAAACTTGGCGACAAAGAAAATTTCAAAAATAGAAATGTAATATTAATACATTTTCGATTTTATAACATTGATTATGTACTAACATATTTTTTTACAAACATAATTATTTCTACACAGGTTAGCAGCATTATTGTTTCCCTTGCTACCAACCGTTAACCCATACTGTTCCTAATCTATTAGGATTCCCTAAGCGTAAGGATTTGGAGAAGATATTGTCCAGGCGAGTTGGATTCGTCTGTTGACCTCTCGACCGAAGTTGGTCTGACCTAACTGAATAACCTGTCCTAGGTAGACATATTCATCAACAACTTCCAGCTTAGTGTTTCCAATCGTGACCGGTATAGGTGTGACATGGACATTCGACATAAAATTAATGTTGTCCATGTTCATCTTGAGATCTATCTAGTTGGAAATACTATTGAGGTCATTGAGCATAGCGCCAAACGATCCAGCGATTTCGCCATGAGGACTATATCGCCAGCATATCGAAGGTGAGAGATGAATTCGCCATAGAGGCTTATACCTTATCCTGTCCAGTCCAGGAGCTTAAAGTTGGTCGGGAGACTGGAATTCTTCAATTCTTCATGCGAGGCGGTTTGTGATGATTCTCGAAAATAGTGCATAAACATAGCTCAAAATCGATATGGACCTCACCTATTGCTTTTGCATTTTTAAGTTGTTTGAGAGCTATAATCTGGTACAGACTGATGTCCGTGATATCTTTGGTATAGTGCCGGGCCGGTTTATCTCTTGGGTTATTGTCTTCTTTCCATTTAGAATTTCAGTCTTCGGAAATATAATTCAGGTGACATCGAATTATGTGCAACCGCAGTAGCTGTGGCGACATTGGATGGCATGGAATACTACATTCCCAATCGTCTAGCGGCTGCTGGGGGAGATAAAAAGCGACCGTGGTTTAATCGGCATTGTAAGGAAGCCAACTTTCTGCAGGCTGCTTAAGAGGCTTGGACCACGGGGCGTGCTAAGGCAGATCCTGGTGTCGCTGTTTTGAAACGCAAACTAAATGCTGCCTCGAGGTCCAGTAAAAGGGCGATTGCTAGGGCAAAATTCGATTTCGTCGGCAGAGTTGGCGAACGGCTAGCAAGCCTTCCCTCTGAGAGTCGCGCTTTCGGGTCGCTAGCTAAAGCTGCTTAGGGTAACTTCTGTCAATCGTCCATGCCATCACTGCGAAAACCGGATGGCGCTAAGGAGAAAGCTGATTTACTCGGTAATCTAACTCGAATGTGAATGATAGGGAGCTATACCACCTACCATCCCGTGGTGCGGTGTTTCAATGCCGGAGATTTCTCTTACCCAGCGAGATGTTCGGCGCGTATTACTGTCCCTCGACATTTACAAGTCGAGTGGGCCAGATGGCATACCGGCAGTGATGCTAAAGCTGTGTGCTCCTAATTTGTATTCTGTTCTAATGCATCTTTTAGTGTTTTTGTACTCCACTGGGCAAGTCTCGTCTTCACGGAAGATCGCCAATGTGCATCCAAAAAAGGGTGATAAATCAGATCCATCGAAATAAAGGCCTATTGCCATAACCTCTCTTCTCTCCAAGGTGATGGAGCCTGTGATTAACATACGACTCCCGGCATACCTAGAGGATTTGATCAGCAACCGTACGTACGGCTTCCGGCACGGTCGTTCCGACTGGTGATCTTCTAGTGTATCTATAACACCGCTGGGCTTCGGCGATCGAGAGTCAAGGTGAGGTATAGGCAGTCAGCCTAGATATGTCCCTCAATCGGGTCTGACATCAGGGTCTTCTATCGAAGTTACCATCATACGGGCTGTCCGAGCGTTTGTGCAAATGGGTTGCCAGCTTTTTATACAGCAGAAGCATAGCAGTCGTGGTAGACGGCAGTTGCTCCGATAGCATCAATGCTGGCGTCTCACAGGGCTCTGTACTGTCCCCGACGCTGTTTTTGCTGCATTTCAATGATATGTTGTCAATTGATGGCATTCATTGTTATGTGGATGATAGCACCGGGATCACTTATTATACGGATCGTGCTAACATCCCTCGTTCACTTGTTGAGGAAAGCCGCGACAAACTTGTGTCAGAAATGGAGGGTACTTTAGCTAAAGTATCTAACTGGGGGCGGCTTAACTTGGTCGAATTCAATCCCATGAAGACACAAATTTGCGCTTTCACCGCTAAGAAAACCCCATTTGCTGTGGTTCCTATATTTCAGAACACACACCTCTTACCATCACCAACACAAACCAGAACTTCAGCGCGGGGCAAAGACTTATATTACATTTGTTTCAAGTCAGACCGTACATGAAGCACTGCAGTCACCTTTGTGCGGGAGCACCTGGATACCAGCTTGGACCGTGGGATTTGGTTCAGAAATGAGCTGTGAGAATTATCGACGATCCGAAACTTACACATGATACTGAACGCTTAAGTTTAAGGAGAGATTTTACCTCCCTTTGTGAGTTCTGCCGATTGTACAACGGGTTGTGTTCTGAAGAATTATTCGATATGATGTAAACAGCATTTTTTTACAACCGCACCGCTAGCCGACGGTCGCTGATGGTCACCCGCTGGGAGTTTACCCTCACGTTGTGGAATGAACTCCCAGCCGAGGTTTTGCCAAGGGACCACAGCATGCGGTTCTTCAAAAAAGGCGTAAAGAGGTTTTTAGGGGGTCAGCACCGCGTGAGTGACACCCCTGGTGTTGCAAATGTGCGTAGGCTATGGTGACCATCAGAAAGGCCGTTTTTTTTAAGCCACTAACCACCATAATGGACTGATCCTTTCGCAACCAAGCATTTTTTGCCACCTTAGTGGCGTAAAAAATGTCTACAATCTTCACGTCGGTCTTTATTGTCTCTAGTATATTGAAAGGGCCAGTCCATTATGGTGGTTAGTGGCATAAAAAAAACAAACAAGCATTTTTTGCCACCTTAGTGGCATAAAAAAGCGTCTACAATCTTCACGTCGGTCTTTATTGTCTCTTGTATATCGAAAGGGCCAGTCCATTATGGTGGTAGTCACGGTGTCGGAGCCGGAGATTCTTAGTACCCCTTACCCCGCCGATACTCTGATCGACCGCTACTGGAGCAAAGATCAGCGGGACTGCCGATGGCTGATCGGTGTCGTCTCTTTCTTATACTCGTCATTGAAAGAGTATTGCCATAGTTGCTACACTTGGTAGGTGGGTTGACAAACACAGTAATTTATCCATGTTCTCAGGGGACGCCGCTGCCCGTCTTAGTCGTCTTTTACGACACCACGGGTTGAATAGAGTGACCTATTCTTACGCCTAGTTCACACAGCAAATGCCCTGGATGTATGTTGTGTTCTAATCAGTAAACCATATTACTGAGAGAACTATGAGTATACCGAGAACTAAGCTACATATCGTTAAAGTTTCTCACACTCTCTGTGGAAACATACTGCTCATGAATTTGAGAATCGCTGTTTACAAGTGCTTAAATAAACGGGCTATCCTTTCTGTACATACGTTTTTTTCCGCTATAGGATCTGTAAAGATACGCTTAGATGCGGATGTGGCATCCCTGGTACAAGCTTAACTTCAGGTATATAAATACCTGAAGTTAAGCTTGTACCAGGGATGCCGTAAGGACAGCAATAACGAATATCCATCATCATCATCATCCATAAGGACAGCAATATCCGCGTATTTGCAAACCCACGTATGACGCACAAAAATAGGGATGAACAGCGGAGCTGAGAGCACGCAGCCATCATGAGGGGTTTTCACAACACGAAGCCGGGGACCGTAAATCTGATATTAAAAAGTCCTATTACAAATATTTAAGGTACTCTACGGTTCTAAAAAAAACTTCGAGGGCAAATGAGCCTACCGATTTCCTGACAATTGTGTCGGGAAATTGGTAGGCCTATTTGCTCTGATCACTGTACTAACAATAAGCTCGACTTTACCACGGTAATGATCTTATTTATCAGTTGGTATTATTTAAAACACATGCGAGAAATGCTCATGGGTGTTCCTTAAGACTACTGCCATACTCACATGAACAATCCAGGTCACATTTTTGCACTCCGTACCGAAGACAAACAACGCCGCATTCTTAGGGATTATCAAAAACCTTCCAACATAAGCTAACTCCTTTATAAGCATTGGATTGGCATATGCAAAAGCTTTTGACTCACAAATTATCTTTTCAGCGACTTCGCCATGAATTTTCATATAGATATCGTAGGGTTCGTTTTTCAAAAGGTTTGATTGCATTACCTCTATCCCTTGATAATATTTCCAATGACAGTGTAGATATCTATCTAATCGACTCATAAGATCTTGATGAATCTTGTGGTACTCATAATACCGTTTCAGGTTAGTCGCAAATGTCTGATAACTTGTCATTTCTCTATATTTTAAGTACAAACTAGCAAGATATCTACCTTGACATATTATCAAAATTACATGTAAAAGATAGGATTCTACAGTCGCCATATACAGGTCGATTACTGAGCGTGACGGAAATCTGTAAGAATTTACTAAATAGTTCGTTGTTATTGAAAATAAGTCAGACTCCCGTGGATCACATTTGAGAGAAGAGTCTGATTTACCGTGACAATATTTTTGCCCAAAAAAGTAAGTGGATGATATATCTGGTAAATACCTATGAAGCGTATATATAAAATAACTGATTATGTATAAGAAAGAATACTGGCTAACTATTGATTCATAAATAGTAGTGATTACGTTGTTGTACTTTATATCAAAATCTCGTGATTCGGGTGTACTCCAAAATAGTATATACATCTTAATTAGACGATTAAATTGGCACGTATAGTAATATTGTGGTTTACCAATCAATATCATTATATTTTCTATCCACAAAGTTGCTAGAATGTCTAAAAAGAAAGTAATGCTTTTGCACCGCGTGAGCAATATCGTTGAAAAATTTATCATGACATTCTCCTTCATGTCTACTGGTGTCATCAAAGATATACAAATATCGGCAGCATATATAAAATTTGTCCAGTATTGCACAAATGCAAACCACTTTGGAATCTTAGTTCTTGTAATGCATAGAGGATAGGTAATTAAAACAATAGCAACAGTAATGATGACTATCGTATGCCAGACACGACCAAATACTGACTGAGGTACTAATACCCAGGGGAATTTTATATTTGCAAATATTGATTTTTGTGTTTGTAGTTGACTTTCTTTACAAAGTACGAGCTGCCCAATATATTTAGAGCAATGATAAATTGCTTCTTCGGGTGGCAATTCGCATATGGTTTCATTTGCCCGCATACTCGTCTTTTTGTAACTTGCAATAAATTCTGATATTTCCCACCAACGTCTCTTAATCCAATCGAAGCCTTCATCTTCAGCTCTGTCTATACCTCTAATCTTTTTTTTGCATGAATACAGAGCTCGCGCATGATTCATCTTTTCGTTTGCTGATTGTATCATCTGTTTTAGATCAGCAGGGTACTTATGAATAGCCCTTAATATGTCACAACGTGATATATAATAAACCTCACAATAGGTCAAGCAGCGAATTGATATTCTTCTTTTTAGTGGAGGTATATAGAAACTAATATCTCCAAATAATGTTCCACCGGATACCGATAATAAAGGTGTAACTCCATCATCGACAGATATAAATTGTACGGTTCCTGATTTTAAATAATACAAATTAGTGTGACACTGAGGCCCCGCAAAAAACTTTTCACCTGGTAATTTATAATCCAAACTAAAAAAATTACATATAAATCTTTTGAAAGGCGTAGAAGTTTTTCTTAATGTAGGGCTGTGGTAAAAAACCACCCAAAATAAGTCCTGTTCGATTTCGAACTTTAAGTATCTAGGCAAAGTAGTCATGAATTTAGGTACACCAATTATTCCTCTACGTTTCTTCCATATTAAACTGTAAAAGTTGTTCACATCAAGATGTGCTTTATGAGAAGGATTCCTACGTCGTGTTTCACCAACGATCTTCGTTACGTGCATACGGAATGTCGAAACTCTTCGGAAACGTAAAATTGCGTCGGCAAACGTCTTAGGTGACATGATAAAAATAACAGTGTAACAGCCACAGACCATAAATATTGATGCTACAAAGAATTCCCAAACCGTCGCTGGCCTTATTTCCACAAATAACGGATCTACCAGATATGATATTATATGGGCTATGCCATATATATATGTAGTAAAAGTCTTGTCTGTTTGGTTAACCTGCAAGTTATTAATTTAAGATATTAGTAACTTCAGTATTTTACATCGGACAAGGAAACATATTGCATACATCTTGAGTTATAACTTTGAAGCCAAAAGCATTTCTTATAAGAATAGACAGTACGATAAATTGCAGACATTGCAAGGATTTGCAATACCAAAACATAATTTTTGTGGCCTTATTTTAAAGACGTTCGCCACAAACGTTTTTATATAAAGGCTAGTAGTATGTATATGTGAGGTTGAATCAAATTTTGAATCTATATTTTGAACAAATAAGTATCTTATGCAAATAGATTTTTGTACAAGTAGAAGTTTAAAATTTTGAAACATATTTTCTACAATGTTTACCTGAATTTTAAGTCAAGTAAAAAATTTTAATTTTAAATTTTAATTGTAAGTGTAAAAGTAAAAAGGCTGTAATCACAAAAGGGTAACGCAACCGACCGAAATTCTAAATTTTTGGAATGTTTTTGATATACTTTAGATTAGTTTACTACTCTAAGCTCAAGAAATACCTTGTATTTAATATTTTTTCTCCAATCGTAAAATACGGTGTTATGTTTGCAGCTATCACAAAATCCATGGTACGTCAGTAACAAAAAAAAAGAAGTTAGGCAGTTTACACATAAGCATACTAGTATTGTAAATCCAATGAAAAGTTTCCAGAATGAATGTGTGGTTCCCAAGGAGAAGTATTCAAATACTCTGTATATCCTGAAACACGAAAATCATTAAAATCAATTGCTCTGCCTGTATAAACAAAAAATGCAAACACCACCATGTAAGTACATGGGAACAGATCAAACGCTTATGGAGTTTATCTGCCTTATATCTAAACACATAATATTCTCCAAACTTTTTTTGTCTTAAGGATAAGGTTCTTATATTTAATTCTGATCAATTTTTCGTCTGATGTACGTACGACACGTTATATTTTGCAATATAAACTGCAATCAGCTCTAATCAATCTAATAATAAATATCTAATCAATCAGCTCAGCTTGAAAATCACAGTCTTTGCCAAATCCTTAGGCTTAGGTAGCGGACCCCGTCAACCCTAATGGATTAGGAAACGGGATAACGGGGAGAAAAAGGTCTTTTTTTATCTCGATATAAACAAAGGTAATAATGATATCATTTAAGTATAACATATCAAATATCTTCTACTCTTCTTCTTCGGAGTCTAACCCATTAAGAGTACAATGCGATGAGCGAACTAATACGATCGCGTCACGCTATTCAGCACTATCACGAATATGAATTCGCCAATTGAGCGGCCGACTATTCATATTCAACGAATTGTTGACATTTATACAACACGCCATCGACTCTATGGACGAAGTTACCATCATGCGTATCTATAAGTCAATCTTTAGTGAAGGTGAAATTTGCAGTTGTAAGATGCTGGTGTTCAAGGTGCTTAGCAAGACCGGAGATACCGTCACTTATAAAAGAGAGTACGTAAGACGTTATAAGTCTTTTGAAGGTGACTGATCCAGATGACGTGCCTCCTATCGTAGTAAAAGATTTACACAAACTGTCACTGTTAGTACGCTGCTGAAGGACATGGAAAGGCTGAAAGCTAGTCTCACTGATGTTCAGTAGAGAATGACGACATGCTTCAGCGATTTTTTTACGTTGGATATTATTTGTTCTGCATTCTTAACTTGTAAAATAAATTCATTTATCTTATGCTTATTTATTAATTACTAACTCGCCTTTGACTTGTTTTGTGATTTATTTATAAAATTGGTGTTTTGCGCTCTTTGTGAAAGTTTTATGTTTTTTTTTTCAGTTTTAGAAGTAGATTTGAAAAATGATTTTCTTTTTTACCTTGTGGGAGATGATACAAATTTCCAAAGTAAATATCTCTTTCTTTTTTGTACATATCTTAATGCTTTTTGAGATCTATAGTAGTTTTTATAAGGTTTAATTGTTACAGTCTTAAGTGTAAAAAAAAGATTATATGTATAATATTTGAAACTGTTCGAAAAAATAAGTTGTATGCAACATTCTGGTCATCTAATTTATAAATATCACTAAATGTAAGACATTTGAGATATGTATTAAACATTTTCAGGTGTTTCAATGATATGTTTCTCTTTATTACACGCCAACACACGTTTTAGTTTCTTTGTTGACAGGAATCTGTAATATTTGAGCCATGTGATCACATAGCGCAAGATTTGTAACCATAGTTTGGTACTGATGAGTTATGGGCAAAATTGTCTATGCATGTGTTATTAATTAAACGTGTCAGTTGCTTTATTTGCAATGTAAAATTGTAACTAAAGAGCTCAAATTCTGTAAATTAGTGCAGTCTATATGGTATAAAAATAGGTCGATTATATAAAATATTTGAATAACAACCGATCAGGCTGAAACAGGATGCATTCGACGGGGAAAAATATGTAGATCAAAGGACCCCAAATTATTTTTGTCCAAAACTTATTTCCCCCAAATACCCTTAAATTAGCCAAATTCTGGGGGAGCTCGTGGTGCAATAAATAAAAATTGAGAAAATAATTAAATAATAGTGCCGAATAGGCCTGAAAATGTCTACTCTGGGATTTTCAGGGTCGCTGATCACGATCCCGTCGTGAGATTTCCCAAATTCCTCTTCCCTCCTCCTCTCATTAACCCCCATGCTGTTCATCCAGCATTGAAATAATCCATCAGAAACACATAGGGGGTTAATTGGAGGATGGGGGAAGAGGTATTTTTCAATTCTGAAGACGGGATCGTAATCGGCGACCCCAAAAACCCCCGAGTCCATCGTTTCATCCAATTCTGATGGATTTTTTCATATTTATAATATATGTATACATGTATTATTTTGTTAAAAATGAGTTATAACACTCTTATATTTATTCTTTTCTCTGCTTTCCATATTTGTTCTTTGAGCGTCAACTACGTGCGGGTATAAGCGATCATGTGTCTGTTATTCGAGGGCGGTACCTGCATCTCATCATGCGAAATCAAGCCAAATTCTTAACTCGACTGAACAAAGCTAAGTCGCATGTTTATGTATCTTTCTTGAAATCAAATGTGATTTACAGCTACATTTTCCGCTATGATCGTTTGATAATATTTTATTTTTTCTTAAAAAAAGGTTATAGAGTAGGGAGGTTACAGTACTTACACCAAAAATTCGGTGAACGCCAAAATATTTGGCCATATCTGCTCAGGAGAACAGGTTTTAGAAACTAATTCGAAGAAAGGCACCACTGATATCAGGTCCAAAAGAAGTAGAAAGGCTGACTTTGGCAGATATTCCCTTCTCATAGCTTTATCTGTAACTTGCCTGTAAATTGCAATTGACTATATTTTTATTACATTAAACTTTGCTTTTTGAAGAACCTCATTCTGTATTCTCTTGATAAAACCTCGGCAGGGA
Source organism: Pyralis farinalis (assembly GCA_947507595.1). Lineage (NCBI taxonomy): Eukaryota > Metazoa > Arthropoda > Insecta > Lepidoptera > Pyralidae > Pyralis > Pyralis farinalis. The sequence goes on along the minus strand of OX382272.1, from coordinate 25,052,173 downwards.
GTTAATTTCACAGCTCTAAAGTTCTAGGAAGAAAACGTATGTGACGACGCACAGTATCACTGACCAGATAATCCGCTGCTGATGTAACAATTAATCGGAAGCAGACTGATCCTTACTCAGAAATGAGTCATCACGCGAGAATACGCTCTCATGTAAGACGGAAGTACTTCGTAAGTGGAGCTGCTTACTAAACTTCGCCTAGTTTTACATCTGTAGTTGTTCTATCTATAGTACTTTATATGACGGCGTTACCAGAAGTCATTCTTAAATAAGTGTCTTACAACAGTTTATGTTATATTTATCATAATGTTGATTCTTTTTAATTATTAATTAAAAAAACTCCTTGAATCACCCTTTTTTCATGCCCTCCTCCGCGTCCTCCAACTTTTGATCATTATCATATTCACTATACAGCTTAGTCGCTGGGATCTCCAAAGCTCCACCGTCTAAACTGGAGGTCATTTCTACTACTGTTAACCTTTCATTACATAATATACGAAAAATATTGCCGTTAACAGATAATTAATTTTCGAAATCGAATAATTAAAAAAAAATACTGAAATGCACATCAATCAATAATCTGATGTGTATTTCAATATTTTAGATGAACAATTAGTATTGTTTGTTGCTCAATTTATTTTTTTTATTTATTAAGTTAAAAAATTTAATCTGAATTTAAGCGGCACCAGAGCATGAATAAGAATCCGTCTATTTCGTGACTCGGGGGAATCCATGAAAGTTCTATGTTGTGTTGTTGTAAATTAAAAAGTAGATTAATAATTATTTACCTATGCGCTATGTGGAGACACATGTCAATGAGGTAAATGTAGTTACATATGTATATATAGAAATAGTTTATAGCAAAAAGGTAAATATTGGCATTCATAATAGGTACACAATGTGAAAGTTGATGCACTGCTACAAGCGGCGCCTGAAAATAAATTAATAATATTATATAGCGACATCTATCCACCTATATGTTCACGGCAGGACCTTTGCGGAGTTTGTAGAAACCGACCGTCAGCAACGCAAACCTTATACAACTAACTTGCTTCTCTAATATTATAGCTTCTTTCAAGTACGTTTGCCGATTCCTAGGACTCTTGACAGAACCAATTTAGACATGGTAGGAGAATCGTGACCTTTCTCGCCTCCTACATCTTCCATTTTCGCGTTGTAACTCTTTCGTCATTCTTTCAATTATGATGTGATGTAATTTTGGTTTGGGAATTATATCTTTACATGAATTTGTCTCATTTGGTTGATCAAGTAATACGTACATGAACAAATCGATAATCAATTCAATGTTAATAGAAACCAATAATAAAGCAACCAAGATGTATTTAGTATTAACCGTAGTCACACTACGGTACCGTGTGCTGTTAGAATTACAAAGGCTGTTAATGCTGTTAAAGCCAGAATTCGCCGAAACCCTATTAGGAGATAAAAATCTTATCGCGAGAAATTAAGATTCCCAATAGAACTCTGTCGTGTATAATGAATCAAAACCTGAAGCTTGGCGCTTATCATCGATATACAGGACATGCCCTAAATCAATCCAAACAGTTGAAGACAGTGGATTGATCAAAACGCCTTATGTCCAGATACGTAGGTGAAAGGCACATAAACTTCCTCTTTACTGATGAAAAAAATTTCATGATTGAAGAGCACTATAACAAAGTAAAATGACAAAGTATACGCACACAGTTCTAAAGAAGCCGCCCATGTGGTCGGAAAGTACTACATGATTATCATCCTGCGTCTGTAATGGTTTGGTGGGGGGTGTCTTATCAATGAGTCACAAAGCTTAATTTTTGTGAAAAAGGAGTAAACACTTCAGCAAAGTGTATCAAGAGACTATCTTGAATGGTTTTGTAAAACCTCTCTTAATATACTTTTTAAAAATGTACAGTGGACTTTCCATCAGAACTCTGCATCTGGTCACGAGGCACGAACTACCAACATTCCGGACTTTATAAAAGCTGAAAACTGGCCCTCGTCTAGCCAGATCTGAACCCCTTAGACCACAAATTATGGTCAGTTTTAAAGGACATGGCCTGCTCGAAACGACACGCCGATATTGTGTCTCATAAGAAATCTCAGGAGCAAGTAGTAACTAAATTTCCCCTGGAAACAGTGTGAAAATCCATAGATTCGTGGCCAGACAGATTAAAGGCCTGTATCAAAGCCTAAGGTGGATATTTCGAATAGATTCATTTTATATTTTTTGCTGAAACTTCCATAACATGTGCATATAAGTTTTATTACTTTATAAAACAATAAAACCATATTAATTTGTAACAGAACTTATGGCCGGGCTAGGTATACTATATCTTCACGCCAAGTCCCGAGCGGATTGACCAGCGAAAGTTGCGGAATTACTCACCATTGCAGTTTTACAAATCACACATATTAAAACAATCAGTTTAAATACGGGATGGAATGGCAAAAATATCAGATTAGTCCATTGCACGTCCTCGTCATCTGGCGTGTCATCTGAATTCAAATCACCTTTTCTAGCACTCATATCGGTAATAAAGTGCCAAAAAGAAAGTTATTATAAAATATGTTTTAACAAAGCTAAAAACTCAAAATTGAAATGAGATTTCAAGAAAGCGAATTGAAAGACACGATGATGCCATGACGCTCTCGACAGAAAGTGTAACATTATATTCAAACTTGATTAAATACTCTTTACGTAATGATTACATTACATACTCTTTGCCTTTTATTCTGAACCTCTTGTAACATAAACTTAGTAAAATGATATGTTTGTGTTATTGACGTGAAAACTTTTTTAGCATCTTTGTGATTTGAAACTCGATAAAACGAAAAAGTGACAGTAAAAAGAGACAACCACATACATCTATAGGATTTAACGTGTAAGATAATGAGATAGAAGTATCTATAGGATTTAAAGTGCGAGAGAATGAGACAGAAGGCATTATACAGAGTTTATTACAGTTTTCGAGCGTTGTGTGTGTGGGCGTGCGTATTATGAAGCTTGGAATAAGACGTCATAACAACCGTAGTGTACTGAACACGTGAATTATTTACAAAAATAATTCATTCTATCTATGTATAATTTCAGGCCAAACCCCTTGTGGGGTAGGCAGACAGAATCGAGCGCCATAAGACGCGGTCCTTACATACTTCACTCGCTTCTTTAACGTTCATAACTTTTTTCATGCACGCTCGCCGGTTTCTAGGAGTCATGACGTCACCTACTGATAAAACACAACCAATTTGGTCATGGTAGGTTAGCATTGATCTTCCTCGGCTCCTACATCCTTCCACTATTGCATTGTTAACACTTTCTACATGTCCGAAACAACGGAGCATGCCTTTTCTTATCTTTACACCGAAACTCTCTTTCAGCCCAACTCTCTTTCTTACGTCATCATTACGAACGCGGTCAGCAAGCGTTACGTCACAAATTTTGCGCAATGCTCTCATCTCGAACGTATTTATTCCACTTTCCTGCTCTCTCTCTCTCTCTGCCATACCCAGCTTTCACTTCCATAAATTAGCGTTGGGATTAGCACGGCGTTGTGTACAGGGAGCTGTACCCTCTGGCTTATATTTCGGCTGCCTAGAAGTGTATCCAACGCTCCATTCACGCTGTTCCCTGCACTCACTCGTCTCTCCACATCAGCGGTGTACCTTTCATCGCTGCTAAAAGTGCTTCCAAGATATAGAATCTCATCTACTTGCTCCAACACTACATCACCAACCGTAATCCTAGTGTTTCTGGTTGTCTCTCTTTCAAATACAATTGTCTTGGTTTTCTTCGCATTCAATTGTAAGCCTTTCTTCATACAATCATCAACGGCAATATTTCATTATTTTAATAGAAAAAATTTTCAAGTATACCGAAAACTAATGCAGAAAATTGTTGTGTTTATCGGAAAAAAAGGAAACCAGACTTAAATAACCGCAAAAGGTTCAACGGAGCGTGTTCGGGAATTTCGTGTAAATGCATTTTAATTTTAAACTTGGTATCAATATTATAATCAATAAACCCTACTATTATCCTACTTTTGAAATTCTACATACGTCTCATTGTCTTGAAGTTCACATTTTTGAACATTTCACTTCTATCGTGTGTGAACTGCTCACATTTTTTTTTCATAAGCTACTAAAACATAAAAAACGGTTGAGTGCGAGTTGGACTAGCACACGAATAGGTCCATAGCTGCATGTAGTAAAAACGTTGAAATTAAATCGTTACTCGTATATGAACCATCTTAAATTTATAACTTTTTTATTTTTATTATTTATTGTCATAGCAGCCATAGTCACACTTCGTAAAAAGCTCAAGTCTCTAGGTATTATACGGCATGTAAGTATATCATACCTGATATAAAAAACAACATGCTTGCGTGCCTTCCGAAGAATAATCGCCAATTATTCCGTTGACACAGCAAATCCTTAAGAGATTACTGGTACCTCACTCACTCGCAGGAACAACAACCCTCCAGAGAGTTATATGGCTGCAGTTTTCTGTGAGATGTGAGGTAAGGAAATACTACCCCGACCGAGATGCTTTGATGCATCCTACCTCTCTTAAAAACCCAGACCAAGATGAACAATGTCCTAACGAAGAATAAGGTTGCCTCAGTGCTATAACAATGGCCGCACATTACTATGCTATGCTTTTTTCTGTATTTTCTATCTACTGTGATCTACCAAAATATCAAAGACAAAAAAATTGAAACTGTAAATATCTATTGTTAATACCAACACCACAGAAATATAACAAAAGACATAAAACCTACTACTATAAAAAAGCGCTGCTGTTGTTTATTGTTGATCGAAGAGTTATTATACTCCACTCAAATGTCCCCGGAACACAAGTTTCCAGTGAGATTAATCCGATTTAAAAGCATATTCGTGTTAAAACAAGGTTCTTATTAGCTTGAAAGATCATATCAAAAGGCAATGATATTATTATTGGTTCTGTTTATAAAAGGAAAGGAAAAAATAATTTCAAGTGTTAACACATGAGCGACAACTGTTGTTTATGTTGAGAGATCAGCTGTAGCTGATAAAGTAATTAGAATTCGTAGTTAGAATTACCTGAATGACTTTGACGTTATTGTTTATTTCTGGGATTGTTACATACGAATATATTCATTACTATTCGTACTTTAAGGATGCATATGATGAATATTATCGTGTCGAAAATAATTTTTTTTTATTTCTCGTCAAGTGCCGAACGTCTGAGCCGTTTTCAACACGTAGGGTTGCCTTAACCATATACGACCTACTAGTCTTGTGCAATCTCCATTAATTTCGTTCTAGCTGTTTTTACACAAGCTTCGCTTACTTAGATGGCGCTGTGTAATTTGTCCGACATTACGAGTATTATTAACATTTTTCAGGAACACCGTTCCTATATGAAATCTATATGTTTATCTCTGTGTGTGTTCTGTGTGTGTGTATCTGTTGCTTTTTTTCGAATATTCGAATTTTGTCTTCAGATTCGGATTCAGCATAAAAAAATAGAATAGGAATGTCTGAAAAACCAACCTCCTATCTCTTGAGGAACATGGTCAAAATAGCCGACAAATTAAAAAAAAAATTGAATTTTTATTTTAGATTCGAAAAGTAAATTAAAAAGTAGAATAGGAATGTCTTAAAAACCAATATCATATTTCTTAAGGAACATGGTCAAAATGGCCGACAAAGTTTAAAAAAAAAAAAATATTATATAACTGACGAGCCAGGTGTTCCTCTGGCAATGCAAGCTTGCGCATTCTCAACTGGTTTTATTTATTTAAAGAAATATGATATATTCACATGAGTTGCAATCTACCCTATTAACTATTTACTCAAATACCAAAACTTTTTCTCATGAATCTCAAATGTTTTCAAAACAATAACACAAAGCTTGCAAATGACTAAGTCGTGATAGGAATAGGAAACATAATAGGAAAGAAGTTAATTAAGTTTCTTTCGGAAAGGCACTGTTTTTCGCCTTTTGTTCTCAAGTAAATTAAGCTTTGAGAAAAATGAAACCCTATTATTAAGAGTGCTCGACTGTTTAAATATTTTGTCTCAGTTAATCTCAATTTTTAACTCCGATTACAATCTATACAAAATTAAAGTTAAACGTTATGGAAATTTTGCTTCTCGTTTTATTTATTTTGTTTAGTATATGTTGAGATAGCATATTTGTAATTATCACTTGCTCGGCGGTGAAGGAAAGCATCGTCAGGAAACTCGCTCGTCCAAGAAATTATATTTTCGAACGACGTGTGACCTAAGAATGATTTGGTTTTCTCTCTAGGTCGTGGAGGCCTGACGGCAGTCGCTTCATGTAAAAATTTGTATCTTCACCAAATCCTTAGGCTTGGTAGCGTGTCCAAATGGAATAGGAAACGGGATAACACTAAGAACGAAACAACTACAACTAAATTGGTCATGTGTCAAGAAGGTGGTGTAAGGAACCATGAAGAACCAGCGAGCGTGCATGAAAAGAGGTATGTACTCGTACGTCAAAGAAGTGGGTGAGGTCTATAAAACAAAGTCATGTGGCGCTCGGCTGACTCTGTTTATTCTGCAAGGGGTTTGACTTGAAGGTGTATTGATATTTGTAAATACTTGTCAGTTTAAAAAAAATATTTTGTATACGATATTAGCAAACAAGGTTTGCTTGATGTGAAGTAATCAAATTAACTCATAGTCGCCTTCAATAATAATTATCGCTCACGGTTATAACATACACTATAAAAGTTATGAAAACCAAAAAAGACAATTATATTGACTTTTGCTAAAAATCTATCAAGAAGACAGTAAACAAATTACTTTACGCGTCTTAATTATTGGTACGTCCTAATGAAAGCTACTTAATGCCATAGAATTAATGAGTACTATGCTGAACACACTCATATAAGTTTACTTCTTATGTTCAAAGCATCTTTTACATAATTACGGCGGCAGCATTAGCTTTCTATTCAACATTCCCGGAATGAATCCCTGCTCTCAACATTGCAACAAAGAGCTGCGTGAGGCTGCGGGTAACTGGTGCCAAGCGAGATTTACGAATCATCGTGCGAACAGAACATGCAGTAACGAGCTCCAACATTCATTTAATTAAGATAATGTGTGTGCCCTTTTGATGTGGTGCTTCAAACAAATAGTCTGAAACAGACAGATTTTTTTGCTTTCAGACTGGAAAAATAGGATCACAGGAATACTAAAATGTTATTTTTGGTCTTTGAGTTACTAATGGTTTTTGAAATAATATTCGGTAGGGCAATACCCGGTCCAGGGTCTAAAGCCGGACCATGCCGTGCAGGGCTACGACACAGTTTACAGGAACCAATCCCTTTAGGGGATCTCTTTCGGTCAGCGATTTTCTTGGATTGGATCGGATATTGCAAAAGGGCATAATGGCGGATACTTATGCATACGCTTCTATTTGCTATACATGAAAATAATTTAAATAAGCGCGAATTTGTAAATCATTATTTGAAGACGACAAAAAATCACAGGAACTTTTGCGAAGTTCAGGGTTTCAACGAAATTTAGAACTAGTTCGAACCTTGCGCCCCGCATCTTCGTTCTCGTAGAAAACCAGGAATTGCTGTAATATATAGCTTTTGTTCTTCTCCTTATCTAAAACTGTCTTTGCTCAAAATTCCTTTACTATCCTTCGTTTTTTTTTAATTTCTAAACAAACACAAAAACAGCTTATTTGCCATGTAATAATATATGTTGTTCCTTGTTTATTGCTATAGTATAAACATAGTATTAATTATATTTATATCGACGAAAGAGAAATCCTAACAGTTCAACGCACATATAGATAAGTGATATTTTTTTTCTGTTCAGTCAGTCAATTGAGCTCCAGAATTTCTGTCACCATGCTATATGTCGAGCTGAATACATTAATGTCTTCTCTATAAGCGCAAGATTTTAGTTCAGATAAATGAATGTACTCGCTCGTTACTCTGTCTGTTTATTTCTGATAATAAGTATAAACATATATATATATGAGTATCTAATATAGTTTATTTGCTATAGTATAAACATAGTATTAATTATATTTATATCGACGAAAAGAAAAATTCTAACAGTTCAACGCACATATAGATAAGTGATATTTTTTTCTGTTCAGTCAATCAATAGAGCTCCAGAATCTTTGTCACCATGCTACATGTCGAGCTGAATACCATTACATTAATGTAAACCGAAGATAGTCTTCTCTATAAGCGGTAGATTTTCGTTCAGATAAATGAATGTACTCGCTGTTACTCTCTCTGTATATTTCTGATAATGAGTCGTACTTGATCAAGTATGTTTATACAAATTTTGTACTTCAAATGTACATTTCAGTTCATTGTTATTTATTCAATGGACAGACGTCATCTCATTGTTTGACATAGTCGGTACCAAAGGGAGGTTCCAGCTAGTGTTTAGAGCCCGACGGTGAGAATCGTCCTCATCTAGACAAAAAGCCATGTTGATAAGAACCACCTTCTGAATCTGGTTCACGAGTCAATTGCACAGCAAAGGCCTCTCAAGGTAGCAGTCGATGGTTTTCGCTATTAAGTTCGTTTACAGTCACGACAATCTAAATAACTATTTATTTTTAAATTATCTATATGTAATTGCTCTTTTTATCACGATATATCTAGTAGGGAATATGCATGAAATTTATTTTTGGTTTTAAATCTCACAATTATCATATATAGAGTAAAACAATGTACCGCGTCGCTGATATTTATTTCTTTTAATAATGTAACTCATAATTTGAGAAAATAACATACATACATATCATCACGCTTGTCTCCCATTGGGATGGGCAGAAACTATGGACCGCCACCGCACCGCTCGCCGAGACGTCGGGGAGTTCACCCTCACACACTGGTACCGCAATGGTTGCTTACTGTGCGGTTCTAGCGAAGTTTTATTCAGAAAATTTTCAAGTTGTGGACTCCCAGCCGAGGTTTGCCCTAGGGACTACATCATGGGGTTCTTCAAGAAAGGCGCGAAGAGGTTTTTACACGGTCGGCAACGCATGAGATACCCCTGGTGTTGCAAATGTCCATATGCTACGGTAACTATGTGCCATCAGGCAGACGGTACGCTTGACTTCCACCTTAGTGGTATAAAAAAAAAAGATGCACCGACTCAAACATACCTCTCTCGCCTCTTGCACACTCATTGAGCTCTTCTCGCATGCTCTTCGAGAAAATAATTGGCCTTCGTAAACGAGATTCTTCTTAGTTATTAGCTATTTACGAAATTTGGAATATTAAAAAATAATAAGCTATCTAACTAATATTATAAAAAAACAGATTGTTTGTAATGGATAAACTCAAAATATATAATTAACCAAATTTTAATATAAATATTATTTCACCTGTAGAAAGCTACATTATCATCGAGTAATATGAGCTGTATTTTATTTTCAAATAGAGATCCCAACGAAACTTGCAATTATGTAACGTATCATAAAATTTCCCTTTAAAATCAATATTTGACATGCGTTGCGAAACCTATTAACAATACATAAAATAATCTGTGTTTATAGTACTAATAATTACTTACAAAAAAGTCTGTGTGGTTTTACGTCTAACTATTATTAATTATGTTACAATAATCGTTTTTTGTTCAATTTATTCAATCAAAACACGGGTAGAATCAAAAGATACGACGAGATATTAATCGTTATCCAATGACATAGTTTCATTATTTACATGTAAATTCCTCTTTAATTTTTTCGAATCGAACTTTTACGCGTCATTTACACGGGTGGGGCGGGGCGGCTGTGTAGGTTTAGTGTTAATCAGTCCTTGTGTTCCTGAGGACGAAAAACAAATTAGTGTCAAAATATTGATATAGAAAATTTTTGCCTTCTTGTACAATGAATAGCATTACGTAATTTCAAGTCGCAAACATCAATGAAATGAATGAAATGTCATACGTCAATTAATGTTAAATGTCAGTCAGACAAAGGACATGTGATTTATGGAGCCTAAAAGGTGTGACTTTTGAAATTCTTAAAAATATATTTTTTGTAACTTCACCAAGTTTTAAGCCAATTGTTGTAATTGGTTTCCTTCGATTAAATGCACAATTCGGCGCATAATTTGTTTCTGTTCATCGCAGGCATTTTTTTGTATGGCCGATGGGCATTTCCCTTTATCTAAAGCACACTTACAAACAATGCGCAGCACAGCAACAAGTCCTTTGATATTGCACATAGAGTGGTGCCAATGTTCAATATACATATGTGAAATAACTTTACGCAAGTACGCAGAGTAGCCTGCTACTCTTCTGAATCTATGCTACTTTGTGTTACCACCTTTTATAAACAAATTTACATCAATAACGCCTGAATCTACTATATTATATATCTTACCTTGAGGCTATACCCGAACAAAGAGCTGTACTCGAGACTCCAATTCACAGCTAAACTATACGCCCGTGATGTTGATGACTCTCTTAGGTTGACGATTGTCTTCTATCGAAAACAGCCAGGACTGTACCGTCGCAGACGACTATCGATACAACTATTCATAACCACTGAGGTACATAATAACTCAATGTTCATAACCTGCGAATTCCACGAAACTAACACGTCCGTCAACGCCATCGAGATCCTCAAAAAAAGAGAACTGGAAATAAATTCTTGAGACAATTAAACTTCAAACAATAATATTGAATGATATGTAGTAAACTAAAGAAATACATTGTAGATAGAGATCAATCAATCAACGTTGGCATCGTAAAGTGTAGAGGTAGTACTTTACGTGCAGAGGTAGGTAAGTTTGATTTCTCGATTTATGCCAGAGGGTAAAACGTTTTATTACTTTGATTGTACTGAAATTGTATTGAAACGTGTTACAATTTGTATAAATATTAAACTATTGTAGCTTTAAATGTAGCGTTTTATCTTGTACTCGCTGTGCAGTACTCGCAATTTAGTACACGTAAAGTAAATTTGTTTTACAATCCTGAAAAACTGCACATCAAAAAGGAGCACAATTAATTTCGTTTTTACATTTTTTAGGTAAATTATTCTTACATACTAAAAATACGCCTTTCCTTGTCTCAGAAAATACACTCAAACAATAAATTCAAATTCATTTTTTTTATTTAAACAGAATACATAACTACATAAAATCACCCTCATACCATACATTTACATTCACCCGTCATCCGTACACATATAGACATACAGAGAAGAAAAAGCATAACGTTAATTTTGATTATGTATTATATTGTATTTTTGTTATTCATGTATAGTTGTTTTTTTTTTTCAAATAATTCCAAAAGCTCCAGTAAAATAAAAATAAATTGCATGAGGATTTCAGTGAATATTCACGAGCTTGAAAAAACATTCTCATTTTTTTTTTTAATATAGGTATTGCAGGTACTCGCTATCTGCAACTTTAATAGTTGCAGATAGCGAGTACCTGCAATACGCAGTACTCCCGCGAACGTTTTCATAAATTTTAATATATTATTATTATCATTTAACTGGGGATTGCGGTCGACGATGGTACTTCCCCATGGGTTCGTAGTTATCTAGTAAAAGCACCTGTACCATTGCAACTTGGCTGTAATTACAGTGGCCATATACGAGTATCTATACTTCATTTTTAAACGTAAATATTCTGTGACTAAACTACTTTTCCCTGTTTAATGTTTGCTATGGAATTGTAAACTTATTACCGGCAGTAAATAAGGATATAGGAATCATAGATAAAATACACGTGGATACGTATTTATATTTTAGACTTGCTCCTAGTAATATCGAGTCGAGAACCGAATGTAAACGTTTCGCATGAATCTATTTGCTCATTCGATAGAGGCGCGGGAAATTGCACGCTCTCAGGTTATTGGATCTAATCTATTGATTCCGATGCTTTGTTATTTATGATTCGATTATGTAAGTAGTAACAACATACTGTATTTTATGTATTGAGTGATTCGTTATTCAATGCATATATATAGTTGATTTGTGTAAATTTGATACAAACAAATGTTTAAAAACCCGGTCCTAAAAGGCTGGTTTTCCCTCTGGGTTGTGGAGCTCTAACCATCGTTGCATGTAAAAATCAGTATCTTCGTCCAAATCCTTAGGCTTAGGTAACTAACCCGACCAATCCTAATAGATTAGAAATCAGGATAACGCTAAGAAGAAGAATAAGACTTTAAATAAGTCGTACCTTCGCCGAACATTCGTTTGAAAAGTAGGACTGATCAAAAGTTTTACAACAAAAACTAAATTTTCATAATTTCAAAGGGTTTTAACCCCTTACAATTGACTTCAAAAAATCGGTTTACAATTGACGAATACATTCAGTAATATGCAAATAAAAAACAAATAGCCCGAATTGAGAACCTCGTTTTAGAAAAGAGTAAATTGTTTTTTTTTTTATTATTTTGAACTGATAACTCTACTATTTAATAGTACATTTTATTAAAAGTATATTTTATTTTGAATTATCAGTTAAATTAAGCATACAACAACATTATTATAGCAGATCGAGTAAAGTGTAAAAGTACTCGTAGTACTTCAACGTGAAGCATCTCATTGCTGTAAACTCTACTACTCTTACTAATATCTTATGATGAGAACTTTCACTGTTCAAGAACACCGTTCCTATATGAAATCTATATGTTTGTTTGTGTGTGTCCGTCGCTTTTTTTCGAATATTCGAATTTTGACTTCAGATTCGGATTCAGCATAAAAAAGTAGAAGTAGGAATGTCTGAAAAACCAACCACCTATCTCTTAAGGAACATGGTCAAAATGGCCAACAAATTAAAAAAAAAAATTGAATTTTTATTTCAGATTCGAAAAATAAATTAAAAAGTAGAATAGGAATGTCTTAAAAACCAATATCATATTTCTTAAGGAATATGGTCAAAATGGTCGACAAAGTTTTAAAAAAACTGTTCTTGGCATCGCCGACGGTGATCGGTTCTTTGAGCTATGTAGCCTTCCAAAGTCCTTACACGCTTACTATTCGCCATTTTAAAAAAAAAGTGTAAACCAGCTAAATTAAAAAAGGTAGTACGCAAAAAAGCAGCCGAACTGATGAAGTACCATCTCACATAAAAACCGCATCCATATAATAATTAGTTAATAGATTCAGGCGTTGTTTTGCGAAAGTCAAATTTACATGCAATTTGATCTGCTTTGTGTGCTTCCGCCACCAATTAATAACTCCCTGGTTAGTTGTTGTATTCCTGCAACTGCTGAGTGATGTTATTAGTAAGCACAAGTTGTATAAAAAGCTACTTATTATACATCTTTCTAAGCATACAACTACGACTGTCAACTAATAATCGTAGCGAGTTTATGCAACGCTATACTCCTTTTACGATGAAAGCGTGTACCGAAAACATTTTGCCAACAGCGGCATATTTCTACTCTTGTATAACTCAGACCCAATCAACTAGGAGAGATCGCGCTATTTCCTACGAGTGCATCCATTCAAGAGACTAATACGTTCACGCTCGCCCTATTACCCGTGTGATGTAATGGTACCTCCAGCTGATTGGACGAATTTCTATAGGGGCGAAAAAATCCCGATAAATTGCTTTCAATTTATTTTACATACAGGTGAAGCCCTCATGACTTATGTTGTAGATAATCGTAATTGACGGTTACGTAAAAATGTACGTTTTCATTGCCCATCTTCGAAGGGCAAAACATGGAACGCGCATCATGTTTTGAAGCGTGTCACTAGCTATCTATCAATTAATATATTCATGTCAAGTGATTTGTAGCATAAAGAACACAACGCAACTTAACTCGGTTTTTATACACCCCACTTCTTTAACATTCATAGCCTTTTTCATGCACTATTGCCGATTTCTAGAGCTCCTAACACCTTCTGATAAAACAATCAATTTGGTCATGATAGGTGAGTCTTTCTCGGTTCCTACATCTTTACAAATTCGCATTTTAAAACTGTTTTTTTTTCTCACACACTCTTGCAAGTGTCATGCTCACTTGGTTTGGAAAGGTACAAATGTTCGAATCAAGCTTGAGCTTGTTTCTTGCACGGACCTGAGACCGAACAAGCTAGAGACAACTAGGGCAGCCACAGTAGCGACAGCATGCATCTACTAACAGTAGTGGTAGGTATAGTAGGTGCTTACCAGAGCAACAGTTACTCATTCCACTGCAGGGATACGGGTCTCCCTTCAACCAGAGGAGTTCAGAGCATACTTCCCCACGCTGCTCAAATGCGGATTGGCGGAGGCCAGAGTTTTCAAGCCGCCCGAGGGCCACTGACTTAGCTTAATGACTGTCATCTATCGACAACAGCCCGGACCGACGGCTTAACGTCCCCCCGAAGCACGGAAAAATTCGAAATAGATAAACCCATCCATAGACAGGCTGCGGTCGACATTGCTTAACCTGACTATTTTGTTACAATGACACGCGCAACGACGCCATCGAGCTCTCTAATAGGTGTCTATAGGTGGTAATTTGCGCGAACTAATTGGTGGCAGAAGCACACAATACAATTTAGATTCACCACATAATCCTACTAACATTAAAAATGCGAAAGTTTGTATGTATGGATGTTTGTTTCTCTTTCACGCTTAAACGGCTGAACGGATTTGAATGAAATTTGGCACGTAGATAGATTATGATCTGGATTAACACATAGGCTACGTTATTTGACTCCACGCGGGCGGAGCCGCGGGCAGCAGCTAGTAACACATAAAACCACGTAGCAAAATCAGGCCAAACTCGGTCCAAGAATCATTACCTGACAAATATACACATACACGTTGTCTTTTTTTATACATACGCATGAATATATAAAAATGCTATACCACTCCAACTCCCTAATATTGTATCCGAGCGAGTTGTTATTATTGTATCTATTTGAACTATTTGTACTTATTCCATCTAAGCTAGTATAATTTCAACCCAATGATGACAGTTTGCGACTGAGCGACTACTTTAGAACTAAAACAAACAAGAATGTAAAAATTATTTTTTTAGCCTCAAAAAATGACAAGAAAGTGAGTTTACATATCCTTGTGCAATAAAACGTGGATAATTCCAAATATAAATATAATTATAGGTCAATTGAAATTACTTCGTATGTTCATTTTGTCAATTTTGTAATATTATAAGATTTATGTTCCCTGTTATTTGTTTTGAGGTTGGGGATTTCTAAGTTCAGCTTCGTCCATAGCGGAAATATGTACCTGTCCGCTAGCGTTGTTGGGATGTCAAAGTCAAAGTCAAAATCTTTTTATTCCGTAAAAATGGCTACATTTGTTTGGAATCGTCACAATTTTTTTCCCTACCGTGCAGTTCATGACTAGGTGAGCACTGATAAAAATACTGCCAAAAAACTCAGGCATCCCTCTTTTGGTATCCAAACAAATTTACATAATTTATTAATTACATTATAATTGGATCGACTCAATCCCAGGCATTTTTATCATTAATATAGTCAGATACTTTATAATATGCCCTGCTACACAATTTGGCTTTAATAGTAGTTTTAAACTTGTTTATTGACAATTCTCTTATATTGCTGGGAAGTTTGTTATAGAACCGTATACATTGCCCCATAAAAGAATTACTTATTTTGTGGAGACGGCTTGCATGTAACACAAGATTATGCTTATATCTAGTATTTATGTTATGAGTATCACTCTTTTTACAAAATGAGTCTATGTTTTTATGGACATACAAAAGATTTTCATAGATATATTGCGATGCGACTGTTAGAATATTTATTTCTTTGAATTTTTCTCTAAGGCTCTCACGGGGACCAAGTTTGTAGATAGCTCTTATGGCTCTCTTTTGCAATAAAAAGATGGTGTTAATGTCCGCGGAGTTACCCCAAAGAAGAATTCCGTATGACATAATACTATGAAAGTAGCTGAAATAAACTATTCTAGCCGTATCAACATCAGTGAGCCGTCTAATAGTTTTCACTGCATAGGCTGCAGAACTTAGTTTTCCTGATAATTTTTCAATTTGTGGGCCCCATTGTAGTTTGGAGTCAATTGTTATACCCAAGAACACAGTTGTCTCCACAGGGGCTAAATTAGTTCCATTAACATGTACATTGGTAGTCACCTGTCTTACATTAGGTGTTGAGAACTTAATTACTTTAGTCTTTTTATCATTTAAAAGCAGATTATTAACATTAAACCAATGCATAACTTTAGAGAGAGCATCGTTAACTTCGTCATAATTACCTAACTGTCTATTAATTTTGAATGTCAAAGAGGTATCATCCGCAAACAATACAATCTCATGTTTATCCTTTACATAATAAGGTAAGTCATTTATATATACTAAAAATAAGAATGGACCTAGAATTGACCCCTGTGGGACTCCCATGACTACAGGGCACCCCGAAGATCTTTTACCATTAACATCGACCCTCTGTATCCTATTGCCCAGATAAGAAGACAGAAGTTCGAGAGCCTTGTTCCTGATACCGTAGTGGTGTAATTTGGACTACACCTTGACGAGCTCGGTGGCGGAGTGGTTAACAATGCTACATAACACTAAAACTCCTGGGTTCAATTCTCACACAGGACAAACGTTTGTGTGCATAAACATTTGTGTGCAGAATATTGGTCCGAGTGTTTTAAGAGAGGTAGGGCACATCAAAGCACAAGTAACAGCAGAGGTACCGATGCGAAAGCTATACTTAATGTATTTTAAGCGTTCAGAGGCTATGGAATCCATTTTCATCTGGTGAGCATGGTTGTATGTCTCCGGACGTTGTATAAAAAGATATCCCGTGTTCTGAGGATAAGACATGTGTTTTTTTTTACGGAAACATCATTAATAAAACATCGATGCTGCTTACAGACACTAGGCCATTCCAATATCATCCTATAGACATTATTATATTAGTTTATATAAAAGCCAGTCGGCCATAAATACAGGATGCTCGAATAATATGCAATAATAAATCAGCGCCGCGACCGTTGTCCAATGTCCCGCCGCCCCCACATTATCCGCACCTTGTATAAATACGATAAAAACAATATATTGTGTATTACAAGTTATATTTGTAATTACTATGTTAAAATATTTTTAGTTGAGAACTTTCGTTTAAAGATATCGGGAAAACCTTTCATAACTGAACTAATACCTACCACCTACCGTCACTAAAAAAGGCAAAACAGCCATTTTTAGGGTTCCGTACCCAAAGGGTAAAACGGAACCCTATTACTGAGACTTCGCTGTCCGTCCGTCCGTCCGTCCGTCCGTCTGTCACCAGGCTGTATCTCACGAACCGTGATAGTTAGACAGTTGAAATTTTCACAGATGATGTATTTCTGTTGCCGCTATAATAACAAATACTAAAACATAGAATAACATAAATATTTAAGGGGGCTCCCATACAACAAACGTGATTTTTTTGCTCGTTTTGCTCGATATTGATAACGGCAACAGGTAGTCACTTGAAATATTCACAGAATATTTAGTTATATATTCACTTTAAGAATAAATAATTAAATTCAAATAAAACAAATATTTAAGGGGGGCTCCCATACAACAAACGTGATTTTTTTGCCGTTTTTATAGATAGTGGTACTGAACCCTTCGTGCGCGAGTCCGACTCGCACTTAGCCGATTTTTTTTATATTTTCTATCTGTCTTTTTTGTCTGTCTATATTTAAAATCACTCCACACTGAATACAAATTAGTATCTACAATGCACCAGTGCGAAACCGGGGCGGGTCGAGAGTATTATATATGACAAGTCACTGATACAGGCTGAGCCTGTATCTCAGGTATCAGCTCTTAATGTGACACAAATCTTATACAATAGTTGTCTTAAAAGAGACATGCCTTTGTTGCACAAATATGAATGTTAGAAACAGTGAGAAAAAAATGTAATAAAATATTAATCAGAAGCAGTGGAAGATTTTTTATACAACGTCGGAAGGCATACAAGCTTACGGCCCACCTGATGTAAAGCGGTTACCGTAGCCTATGAACGCTTGTAAAACATTATCACTCGCGCGATGCTTCCTCTGCTGCTAACACACCAACTCACTCACACGCAGGAACACAACAACCCTCTAGGGAGTTGTTATTTGGCTGCGGTTTTCTGTGAGGTAGAGGTACTTCCCCAGACAGGCTGCTTTGATGCGCCCCACCTCTCTTATAATATCCAGACCAAGACAAACAGACATGTTCATGCACACAAATGTTTGTCTTGTGTGGGAATCGAACCCACGAGCGTTGGTGTCAAAGACGTGTCATTTACGACTGCGCCACCGAGCACGTCAGGATACATAAAAATAGGTAAATAAGGCTTCAAGCGACAATGTAGGTCATATTGGGTTACATATATATTCGGTTTCAGCGAATTTTTCAGCGTCGTTTGAGCCGGATTTCATACAAATCGGAGCTACTTTTTGTCGCTTGATGCATTTAGAATTGAACCCTGTTTTCAACACCGCCATCGTCTCAACCAACGCAAGATGTTTTTTCAGTCCGGAGGACTTAAGCTACATCAAAATATTATTGTTTGTTAATTCAGCTAGTTTGCCTTTCTCAAATTTAAATTCAAGTCGTTTTTAAAGCCTTTTTCTAAGACTACAACAAATTGTCGGTTGGAACAAATAGCTTGCGGCGAAATATAAAACCATTGTCGCTTGAAGTAAATAGCCTGCAGCATAAATATATAAAGTTTGTCGTTTAAGGTAATTACCCTCCCACATAAATATCGGACATATGTCGCTAGAATTAAATAGCCTTCCACAAAAATATGTAAAATGCGTTGGTTCAGTTACTTTGGTGCGATCAGTTTTATTTTTACCAATGAACTTAAAGTAATTAGCGTTTTACAAATTTATGGTACTTTGGTTGTTTAAGCTATTATTGCCCACATTTTATTCAAGAATATTGTCACGTAAGCTGTTTATTATTTTTGCACATGAATCATTTTACCTTAGCTATAATGACTTAGTAAAGTAAGTTAAGTAAATATTTATTTTCTATGCCAAAGGATGATCAATGTCATTAGAAACCTACCTAGTTTGTTAGCGTTGATATAAAACCGCTCAAGAATCGTAGGCGCGTGGGCGCGCGGGGCGCTTTAGTCCATCCAAACCAGTAAGTGTTAATAGTGTTTGGAGCGTGTGTGCGAAATTTGTAGGTTAGAAAGCTTTTAAATTACGTTTTAATGGAGCTGGATAAAAACTGCTCTTCAGCGCTCTCTGCCTTAAAAAATTGTAACGTTTTAACCAACTGCCTACTTTGCACTTTGATGTCAGATGTTAAATGTCTCATGGTATTTAAATGTTTAATAGTACTGACGTATGTCACGACCCCATAGTATTTGTATTTGACAAGTTAAGCGAGATAGGACCCAGCGTATGGTCGTGATGTGCTCCACTCCCTCGGATTTTTTTTTCTGTTATGGTGGGGCATAGCATGAAGCACCTCCACCTTACAGAAGACCGCAGCTAAATAACAATTCCGGAAGGAGTGTTGTGTTCCTGTGCGTAAGTAAGGTCGCCAGCTAACTGAGGGGCCGTTGTGCGGACGGCGGGAGGACCGGCCGATGTCGTACCGCCACTAGCAGCGTGGGCGTGACGGGCGGGCGCGGCGCTAGCTAGCTGAGCTAGATTATATGTGTATTTTTTGTTATACTACTAGATTGGCAAACAAGCCAAATAAGTAAGCGGTCACTGCAGCCTATTGACACTCGCAACCACGGGGATGTTACTCGCGCGCTGCCAATCTTGTGACCTAAGGCTGTTTCGTCACAGTACCCAGTAATTTCTCTGCCATATCTCACCCTTCCAACCGGAACACAGCTATATAAATATAGCAGCTTGGCGGTAGAAATAGGAGAGATCGAGGTACCCACGCAGACGACTTTTGTACAAAGTCTTCATCTGGTGAAAGCAGCTGTGTTAACAGCAGAGATGTGAGTGATACTTAGTATTCATAGGCTACGGTAACCACATTACATCGAGTGGGTCGTATGCTTGTATGCCTCCCAACTGTTGTATGACAGTTGTGTGTGTACACTGGCATATCGGCAGAGCAAGAGGGCGTGTGTTCGGATTGTTTTACAGGCCAGAACCAGTGGGTTAATAATCTAGTCTACTTCAAAGACTATAGATAAGAGAAAAAAAGGGCGCCACCTGATAAATCTAAACCCATCATGAAAGTATGACAAAATAATATACAAACTGATATAAAGAGAATGTAATCATATATCTATACTTTACAGTCGCTTTTTGACACAATTAATAGCAAACTAAGATAACTTTCAGATGTCCCTATTCTACATGGCACATTCTAATATAATTAAAAGGTAAACAAATTTCCTTTCGTGGACAGCATATTTTTTTGTATATTCATCTAGTTTGGGTTATTATGCCTTGAGCTAGATTATATATGTACTTAAATCTACCTACTACATTAGGCCTATGCATAAAATCAAATATTCTACAAAACAGGTGTACATTTGGACAGATCTAGTTACTTTTGAGTGCAATATTTGGTCAAATCGTTTATCTTAAAAAAAGCCAAAGGAGTTAACAGGGAGTTAACATTTACAGAAAATTTCGAAACATTAAAACGGTCACCTGAATGGAGCTTCGGGTGTTATGACAAGAAGAAACCAGCGTTGCACCTCTCATATTATGTATATATGTAGACGACCATCTACTGCGGGCTACGGAATTCATTGGAGCACGCGGTCATTATAACCTCGAATTAAGACGTTGCTTGCGACCGAACCTTACAGTCTGGTATTGAAAGTTGAAAGGTCAAAGCTAACTTCATCCTTTAAATCTTCAGTTAGTTAACTTATTAATTCAAAAACCATATTGAATGGCCAGGTCCACTACGACCCAAGAAATGTATTTTTACATCTTTCACAAACTTAAAAAGACTCCCAAAGAAAAATGTGGCCTCTGCCAAGCCGGAACTTATCTGTCCAACCCTATCTACCAATTGACGACTACGTGTTGCCATCATGAATTCATCTTCTTCTTAACAGATGACGCTGGCAGTGCCGATATTCGCAAAAAACATGAAAGTGGGGTTTGCACCGTTACAGTTGTATAAAACAAATATTTATGTATCTGTACGTTCATCTGTTTTTAACAAAATCACCAATCATAACCTGTAGCGGTCATTGCAGTTGCCCTAGGATCTTGAAATTTGGCAATAAAATCTCACAACAACAGGATAGACAAAAACACTGCTGTATGTAAAAAACTTATTCGGTACTTACAGTAGACCTAGGATTGTCCAGGTTTGTTACGTAAAACGTGAAAAGAGTCCCTGAGATGTTGTGTTCCTGCGAGTGATTGAAGTAACCGGTAAGTTCCTGAAGAGTGGATTACAAAAGGAGATGGCGCCGAGTTATTCATTCATTTGCGAATGTTCCTATATACATCATAATAGCCACTTTACATCAGGTGGGCCGTATACGTGTTTGTTACCTGATATATATTTATACAATGTCGTCACA
This sequence comes from Pyralis farinalis, assembly GCA_947507595.1. Taxonomy (NCBI): domain Eukaryota; kingdom Metazoa; phylum Arthropoda; class Insecta; order Lepidoptera; family Pyralidae; genus Pyralis; species Pyralis farinalis. The sequence goes on along the minus strand of OX382272.1, from coordinate 25,030,698 downwards.
CATTGTATAAATATATATCAGGTGGAACGTATGCACACGAACATGAACGTATGAACGTATTACCTACCATTCAATTATTTATGTTTGTCACCTATTGATTGTAAAGATACATAATTGAATAATAATTAATTGTCAGTAATGGATATTCCAGTCGGATTGCTCTTTATTTATTGGACCATCAAATCCAATAACATTCGCATTACCGATTTGTGCATTTAATTAGATTCATCTATTGTATTTGTTACATTTATGACTGTGTTTGATTACCTCTCGTTAATCTGATAATAAATTTTCTGTTGATATGATTGTCGCATTTGGACTTTATTTTTTTATGCGATGTCGGGAGGCGTATAAACATACGGCCCACCTGATGTAAAGCGGTTACCGCAGCCTATAATAATAAATAATAATAATAAATCATTTATTTCGGGCATAGCCCATAAGTTGAGTTAGTATATGAACTATGAACGCTTGTAATACAGTAAGTATCACTTGCGCGATGCCACCTCTGCTGCTAAAATAGCAACTACTCCTTAGGAGCTTACTGGTGACCTAACAACTCACGCGCAAGAACACAACAACCCCCAGATAGTTACTTGACTGCGATTTTCTTTGAGATGCTGTGTACGAGCAGCAGAGGAGGCATCGCGCGAGTGTTACTTAATATATTACAAGCGCTAATAGGCTACGATAACTACTTTATATCAGGTGGGCCGTATGCTTGTATGCACCCCGTTGTATAAAAAAAGACCTGGTCTAAATCTAAGGTAATCCCACCTAACCCTGACCTAAATATAAAAGTGAAAAATCTCCAACCAGTGGAGTAAAAGATTTGGTTGCCCCACCAGACAAAACATTTATGTCCATGAACTTGTCTGTTTGTCTTCGTCTGGGTGTTTTTAAAAAGGTAGGGTGCATAATGACCTCAGAAATACAGATACATACAAAAAACAAAAGCCGAATAATATCTCCATGGAAGGTTGTTGTTTTCCTACGAGTGAGTAGGGTTACTCGGAGACAGGTTCCGGGAGCTCCTCGACTGCTGCTTGCGGTCGGGGTGCTGCCCGGGACCCTTCAGGGTGGGCCGGCTCTGCCTTCTGTTGAAGGGAGACCGGCCCCCGGACTCGGGGTCGGCGGTTCGACCGGTCGTTCTGCTGAACGAGGCGGGGAAGGCCCTAGAAAGGGTTGTCGCTTCCCGCCTCGCTCAGCACTTGGAGGATGGCCCGGGACCGGGCCTTTCGGATGCCCAGTTCGGGTTCCGGGCCAGACGGTCGACCGTCGACGCCATTAGGCGCCTTAGGTCGGTGACGGAGGATGCGGAGCGCGAGAGTAAGGTGGTGGTGGCGGTGTCGCTGGACATCGCCAATGCCTTCAACAGCCTCCCCCACAGTACCATACTGGAGGCCCTCAAATATTTTGAGGTGCCTCCGTACTTGGGGCGACTGTTGAAGGCATACTTGGAGGACAGGGAGGTGTGCTTCGAGGATGCGAGGGGCCGTATGGTCAGGAGGTCTGGCGGGTGCGGGGTCCCGCAGGGGTCCGTTCTGGGCCCCATTCTGTGGGACCTCGCATACGACTGGGTCCTGCGGGGCCGTCTCCTCCCCGGGATGAGTGTCATCTGCTATGCAGGTGACACCCTTGTCACGTCCCGGGGTAAGACCTTTGTGGAGGCGGCGCGGCTGGCCGAAGTCGGAGTAGGACTGGTGGTCAGCCGTATAGAGAGGCTTGGGCTTCGGGTCCGTTTGGAGAAGACCGAGGCCCTCCTCTTCCGCGGGACCGGCAGACGGGGCCCTCCCCCCGGAACACACCTCCAAATAGGAGGAGAAAGGGTAAGGGTGAGTGCCCAGATGAGCTACCTGGGCCTCACCCTGGACGGACGATGGACCTTCGGCCCCCACTTCGAGCGGTTGGGGCCGAGGGTCATCAGAGCTGCGGCGGCGCTGGGTCGCCTCCTGCCCAATGTGGGCGGGCCCAGCGCCGCGTGCAGACGGCTGTACTCCGGTGTTTGTAGGAGTATGGCAACGTACGGTGCCCCCATATGGGCGGACGCCCTCTGCGCTCGGAACAGGGCTCAGCTGCGCAGAGCGCAGCGGGTCATAGCGCGGAGGGCGATAAGGGGGTACCGGACGGTGGCGTGGACGGCCGCGACCGCCCTTGCTGGCGACCCGCCCTGGGAGTTGGCGGCGGAGGTGCTCGCCGAGGTGTACGTGTTTGTTGCGGAAAGGAGGAACCTCGGCGAGCGCCCCACATTGGAAGAGGTGGGGCGGTATCGCCAGCGAGGGCAGGCAGAGATGATGCGGAGGTGGGGGGAGGACCTGGCGCAGCCGCGGTACGGAGTCCGCGTTGCGGATGCACTGCGCCCGGTCCTGGAGGCGTGGATGCGCCGAAGGCGCAAACCCCTCACCTTCCGCATGGTGCAGGTGCTCACCGGACATGGGTGCTTCGGTGAGTACCTGCACCGGGTCGCGAGGCGGGAGGAACAGCCAGGCTGCCACGATTGTGGCGCGGCCGAGGACACTGCCCAGCACACTCTGGAGCAGTGCCCCAGGTGGTCTCGGCAGCGCCACGATCTGGTGTCCGCGCTAGGAAGCGCGGACCTCTCGCTCCCGAGCGTGGTCCGCTCCATGCTCGGGAGTGACAGTGCCTGGCAGGCGATGGCCTCCTTCTGTGAGACGGTCATGTCCCAGAAGGAGGCCGCAGAGCGGGACAGGGAGGATGATCCCTTGGCTGTCCCGCTCCGGAGACGGCGGACGGTAGTGCGGCGTAGGCGCTACGCGCACCTACTGCCGCCTCCCTAACCTGTGGGACTAGGGGTCAGGATGGGAACCTGGCCCCATAATGGTCCCGCCGCCGGTGGGGTTGTCCCAATTTGCCGGGACGGCCCCATGAGAGAAGAAGTCCGGCCCCTTTTGAGGGGCTGGCCAGTCGCAGTGGTGCCCTGTTGCTGACAGATCCGGGGCACCACACCAACGCGGCCGATGGCATTTCGCGGGGTCGTTTAGTGGGTATACCGTCGGACAGCCGACGGGGAGTCCCACACTACCACCGGAGGCCACCCAGGCACCGGTGGTGTGCGTAACGCATTTTTCCCCGCGTCACAAAAAAAAAATAAAGGTTACAAGTAAGCTCCTAAGGAGTTGCCGTGTTGTTAGCAGGGATGGTAACGAACAATACTTCCTGTATTTCAAGCATTCATAGGCCACGTTAACCACTTTACGTCAAAATGATAAGTTCTCAAAACTCCAGACGCTAACACAGGAACTCCTATTGTCCTTACTACCTCACAAGAATACAATGTTAGTGAATTGTTATTTATCTGCGATCGTACGTAATATAGAAGTTCTTTACCAGTAGAAGTACCAGTACCAGTACCAGTAGTAAAGTCCTATCGTCTTACGCACGGTCTTCCTGGACATCACTTTATCTGCCATCGTTTTTAGGGTTCCGTACCCAAAGGGTAAAACCGAACCCTATTACTGAGACTCCGCTGTCCGTCCGTCCGTCCGTCCGTCTGTCACCAGGCTGTATCTCATGAACCGTGATAGTTAGACAGTTGAAATTTTCACAGATGATGTATTTCTGTTGCCGCTATAACAACAAATACTAAAAAATAGAATAAAATAAATATTTAAGGGGGCTCCCATACAACAAACGTGATTTTTTTGCTCGTTTTTGCTCGATATTGATAACGGCAACAGGTAGACGCTTGAAATATTCACAGAATATTTAGTTATATATTCATTTTTAGAATAAATAATTAAATTAAAATAAAACAAATATTTACGGGGGGCTCCCATAGAACAAACGTGATTTTTTGCCCTTTTTATAGAAAATGGTACGGAACCCTTCGTGCGCGAGTCCGACTCGCACTTGGCCGATTTTTTGTAGATAGCGCTTTCATTTCGGGAATGGAGTTCCCAAGAATTATGTACTTTTTTCGGATATGTTTCGCTTCAAAATCAGCCCCGAAACCTATAGCTACACCATTCGATCTTTAAAGTGTTCGACAGAAAAGTGAAGCCACTGGCACTTTAATATTCCGACACTGCGTACCTACTACGTTGACAACTTAAGTTCTCCGTCGTATCTCTTCCTTTCGGATTCTATTCGTTCAAACGTCAAAATCCTTAAGTTATGTCTACTTACGTATTTTCAGATAGTTTTATTTTTGTCGTTCATATAGACAGTTTAGGGTATCTACGACTGGAACAAGCTTTTTCTCATTTGTAGTTTATTTTTAAGATACTTATTAAATCTTAATAATTAAAGGTAGCATATTTATGCGAATATGAAATTTAGTAGTTGGTACTTATGAATTCACCAGGATTCGAATGGGTAACGGGTTCACATGCCGGTTCTTTATCCACTAAGCTACTGTTCAATTATTTTTCTTCCATAAAAATGTATCATGGACAAAGTGCCTTAAATATCCCACTTACCTAACTTATATACACGGAATGAGGGAAATCTCAGCAGGTTAACCTCTGGGACTACGGTATACGTAGCTTTTGCAATGTAACTAGTATTATCTTCTCAAAGTGTCGCTTTAGTTGTTTCCACTCTGTGTAACGTGGGTAGAACTTCTACAAAACTTTCGCTCTACAGTGCATTTAATTCCTAAACCCCATTAATCTTGATGTTCTTAGAGCACTTCTACCGTAACGTATGAGTCTCGAAGCAGTCTAGCTAGGACAATTATGCAAGTTCTCGTTATTGCAGGCGGTAGTTTAACACTGATTATCGGCGTGGTGCGAAGGGACAGACCGCAGGGGCAGCGGTCAGAACTCGGTTGGTCCAGTTTAATTGCGTTCGGCGTTAGCATTCTCATTACTGTCTCTGAGTTTCAACTTAACTGTTATTCTGATATCTTTAACCTCCCTGATGCAAAATCTTAGACAATGAACGCTTGCAGTACAGAAAACCACCCTGCTGCCAAATACATTGCTTCCTATTATCAACTAAAACCCTGAATTGACCGTACTTGAGAAAGACGTAAGGACAAGATGCTAGTATTCTTGCTTTTCCATTTGGATTGACAGTAGATTATGGTTGTTTGACCAAAATATGAACAATCCAGTATGTATTTTTTTGTATAAGGACTATAGAATTTTAAGAAAGGTAGGGCGCATCAAAGCAGCGCGTCTGGGGTAGTACCCTCCACCTCACAGAAAACCGCAGCCAAATAACAACTGCCAATGAGTAAGCTCCTAAGGAGTTGCTGTGCTGGCAGCATAGGTGGCGAAATAATACTCAATGTATATAGCGAGTGCTCATAGGCTACGGTAACAGCTTTCCATCAGGTAGGCCGTATGCTTTTATGCCTCTCGACGACGAAACTGCCCAAACGGATCTAAATTAATTATTTCTTCTTTGCGGGTCTAATGTACTGTACTTAACTAAGAAACAATTGAAATGGCAGGGCGAGGTACTACCGACCATGCGGTGTTGACACAGACCATGTTAGTGGACACTGTAAACAAGGCCACTAGTCTGCCATAAAACGTTACGACTCACGTAATACAAGCTCGAGAAATACAATTTGTCTTTAAGTGCAACGACTTAATAAAATGTGTAATAAGCCTCATTAGAACTTTCTGAATGTACAATCCTATTTTCTTTAACACCCCATTCCCTATTGTAATTTAATAATAAACACGAAAAAAATATGTAATACGGCGGGAAACCGAAAGAAGTTTTTAACTTAATAAACACGTTCTAAATTTTAAATAATTAAAGATTAAAAAAAAATGTATTACTATTTACGGTCAGACTAGTTGTACGAGTAAATACCAACCTAATAACGTCGGTACCAGTTGTAACTGGTCCCATTTATGTTGCTTTAAAAACTGGAAAAAACATTCAAATATCTGATTTCAAAAGATAAAGTTGTATATTAAATTTAATTGAAATGCAAAACTCAAATCCTTTATTTTGCAATTTAGCCCTTAGACAGATTTTAAGTAGATCTTGGTAGAATATTTACCAGAATTTCGGAATTAAGCATTGATTAATAAGAAATGCTGAAATGAACTTGCCAAAGTGGCTATTATAAAAATCGTCAATTAGGTAATATACTGAAAGCATGTCGAGAAAATATTTTAGGATGCCAAGTAAGTACATTTAGTATCCGTAATAAAAATAGGCACATACTTACTTGTATTCTAAATAATTTCCAAAGACATTTGCTAGCCAGATATTCATCGATTCTACAATAAGCCTCACAATGGTTACACAATAGCAAGACGATTAATAGGTATCATTCTTAAAATCTTTTCCAGTAAGATCGTTGACATTAACAAAAGCTGTAGTGAGAACACACAAAACTTTCATTTTTAAAAGCGTTGTGGTTTTCATAAGAAAGTGCATAAAAGAGACGTGTGTAGAGCAAAAAAACAGGACATTATTAATATACTAAAACAACAGTATATATATCGCTAGTAGTAGGATTATCGATCGGCAGTTCTGAACATCAGTTGTGGGAAAAGTACACAATTACCAACCCCTATTTTACTATTAGAGTTTATTAATTAATTAATTTAATTAATTAAATTAATTTTAACATCTCCCGCAAAAAGTAAATAATTTTATTTACAAAACTACCTATTCTAGATTGGCTGTATGTTTTATTATTTAATAATTAATTAGATTGGTGAATTCACAACCGATATGCGAATAAAATTATTGACCACCTGAAAGTATGAAGATTAAAAATCTAACTACGACTATTTTGTTGTAGCGTAATTTTTATTTATTTAAATGATTACAATATCGAAAATGTTTACGGCCGTTCTGTTACTACTCGTTCCTGTAGTTTATTTACTATATGTATATATCTAACATCATATGACGTGTGAGTGATACCTTCTACTGCTTTCTAGGATATCCCGTTTCCCAATCCATTAGGATTGGCGGGGGCGGCTAACTAAGCATAAGAATTTGGCAAAGATACGGATTTTGATAAATGACTGCTGCCTGAACTCCACAACGCACGGGGAAACCAGCCCTTGCTTAGATTAGGTTACACGTCTTTTGAAAGTATAATTTCTTATACGTGCTGGTTTTGAAATGTACATAAATCCGAAAATTTTGTGGAACATGCACACACCACATTTCGAACCAATGATAGGGACGGGCTGTCTTTATCCACTGAGCAATCACTGCTCTTATGATGCTTGACATGACTAATGTATTAGTAATATCGTGTAGAGATAAGTGCCATTGATAAATATTCCACCACATTTCACAAAACTGCAATTTTCTACCTTTGAAAAGAAAAGTTATTCTATTCAACAAACAATCGTCGGAAACAATAACGTTTACAGAACCCAACATTACACATGCCGACACCCTTTGAACAACGAGCATATTTGCACGAAGTAAGCTAATATTTCTAAAGCAAACATAACAACATTCGTTTGTATTCCTGAGCTGACATGATACCGTGGAAAGTGCACAAATTCATACTTGCACTCCGCAAAATTCTTGAACAATCTTAGCGCGCGTTGAATTTACCAGCGTTTCAAAAAAGCTTTATACACTTCTCGGCGAGATCTCGTCTTGTTATATTGAAACTGCAAACAACAAATATAAAATACAATCTTCGAGAGAAACATTTTTCCTCCATTGAGGAAAGTGAATCAAATTCTCTACACATTGCGAATGGAAAAAGAATATCTGTGTAACATTTTGTTTATGTCTTCACGTCTGGTACCTAACGGGATTTGCGGTGTAGGCAGAGTGAACCGAGCATCACATGACTTACATACCTACACTTACTTCATAACATGCGTGTACCGGGGCCACGGATCTTTACTCGGCTTTATGCTTTTTGTATAATATAGCGTTTCTTTCTGGGATCAACACCTACATTAATATATACTAAAAAGCAAATCTTATCCGAATACAATATTTGGTACAAATCGTTTCTGTACGGTCTACCATACACCGTACAGAAATGTACGGTGCGACCAGATACTTAATTATCATGCCTAATAGCTGGTATTAATATTTCACCGCAGTTTTATTTTTTTTTTGAGCAAAACTTGTGTTATCATGCCCAATAGCTGGTATTAATACTCGTATTTAACCGCAATTTTAATAATTTTTCAGAAAATCTTGATTTTTAGGAAAGATCTCCTCCTCTATATAGGCAAACATAAAAACGAAAACCTTATGTAAATACAAAATTTGATTAAAATCTGTTTTCGAGATACACCAGTATATTTATATATACACAATGATTAACTATTTAAAGTATAGGATAGGTCTTTTCTTGCACGCTCTACCTCGGTTAAAAGCACACGTTCCTCCAGATGTGAAGTGGTTGCCGTAGTCTATGTACACATACAAACATAGGAAATATAGCTCGCGTTTTGTCATCCCTGCTACAGCAGCACATTAAGAGGTTACTGGTGGCACTCAGTCGCAAGACCACAACACCCCCAGGAAGTTATTATTTAGCTGCAGTTTTCTGTGAGGTGGAGGTATTTTTCCAGTCTTTTTACTTTGATGCGCCCTAACTCTATTGAAAATATCCATATCTAGGCAAATAGATGTCTATTTGCCTTGATCTGGATATTTTTAATTAATAATATGTTTATTCATGCACTCAAATATTTGCCCTGTTCAATAATATAATCTTCTAACCTTGATGTTAAAGTTGCCATTGCTCGATCAACGAGCTTGTCAAGTCGGGTGGTGGTCACTGAGACTAGGTTAGTCTAGTCTAGTAGTTGACTAATCGTCCCTTCTAGTTTATATATCCTGCCACTTTGACAATGTATAATATCATCGTTTTTTCATCCCGCATCCTTTTTACATGTTCAAACCGAAGCAGGATCATATAAAATATCTATCTTCCATACATCAACCCTTAGGTCTGATAAAAGCGTTAGTGTTAATTTATTTAATCTTTCGTTAATGAACTGTGAGAAACCTATTTCACAGCTAGAAACGGCCCTTTCATCCTTTGATAACTTTTAATGGATGGCCATTTCACAAGAATTAATATGCAATTTGCATGTTAATCGTTCATTCGACGGAAAATCGTAATTTTCGTCAAGATGAAGTTTCTTAAGGTCGTTAATGAAATTTTCTATGAACGTAAATTACTCCTAATTGAAAGGTCTGAGTCCTCTGAATGAAATATTTGAGTTGGGGAGCAAATAGTTTCACATGAATGTTCAACAGATTGGTATTTCCCGCTCATTTTACTACACATACATCAATGGTAAATAAACAGACGACCTCTAATTACTCATGTGTAGCGATTGCCGTAGTCTACATACGAAGCACAAAGCACTAAATCACTTGACGGTGCAAAAATGCGCCTCTCGCTCACTAAAACGTGGTGTTTTAGCGCCCAAATGTCTCAACGATTCGGGGCCACTGACCAGTGCTTCGGAGGTCGTTAAGCTAAGCCAGTGGTCATCGGGCGGCTTGAAAACACTGGCCTCTGCCAATCCGCATTTGAGCAGCGTGGCGGAGTGTGCTATAAACCCCTTCGGTTGAAGGGAGACCCGTATCCCTGCAGTGGGATGACTAAGTAACACTTATGGGTCTATCCAATAATAGCCACGCGTGCTATTTTACCACCCGACGCGCAGTGATGAGTTGAGTTGCTAAGCAAAACCGTTTGATCGGTCCTCCATCAGTTATTTCCTTCATTTTATGAACAGTTGCAACACACGAAGCTCGTGAGTTGTTACTCCTGCTACTAAGCTGTGGTCTACTGTAGGGAGAGGTATTTCGCCAATTGGAGTGCTGCTCAATCAATATCACAGTGCTAGTCTTGGTAAAGTAACTTTGTTAACCACTCCGCCACCGTCGTCATCAAAAGTCGAGGCTTGCTTCTTCTGCCTTGGGTAGGTATATAAAAAGGCACCTACATAATACATAGGAATTTTTATGACTCTTACTTTTAACATGCGCTTCAAAATGATCTTCGGTAAACTTAGATTGACTTCTTCGAAGGAGATCTCGAAAGTTTGAAATTAATCAGATTACTTATAGCATTATTTTTATGAAGCCTGAGCTTTCACCCTTGAAATTAAGGGGTAAAAATATAAAGTGCTATTGGTCCTGATCCCCGCTTACTTACTTACTTACTTTGGTTACATAACTGTGCTTCAGAGACGCTTACAGCATAGATTCTCTTCATATAAAAGTACTACGTTACGTGCTTTTGTATATTTCTAAAGATGGTATCAGTATTAAAATGAGAAGAGGCATGCTCCGATAATTCGGATATGCAGAAAGAATACAGGAGAGAATTACGAAAGAGATATAACTCACCAAAGTACGGATGTAGGGGCCGAGGAAGGCCAAGACTCGCCAATCATTGACCATCCAAATAGGTCATGTTTTACCATAAAGTATATATAGCTCTAGAAACCGGCGTATATGAGAAGAGCTGTGAATATTTAAAAAGCGATTGTGGTGAAGGTACATCGTGGCGTCATGTGGCGCTTGATTCTCTCTGCCTACCCAACAATGAATGATGCGACTTTGACTAGTTCGGGGTCTTTCGATTTAGTATGAAAATGTAGTACCTAGTAGGTAAAGACAAATCAATTCAGTATCTTTAACGTGAATACGTCTTGAAATTTGTTTGCGTACGTAAAGTCGCGAGCGAAGTGTGTAAGAACCGCGTCTTATGGTACTCGGTTCTCTATTCCTACCCCACAAGGAACCTGGCTTGAAGTACCTACATACTAAAATAGTAAAGCATATTTCTTTTTAATCTATTACTAGATTATAGATTAGGGCAAAATCAAACAAATTTATTGTTGCATCAAAACTTATTTTCTATTAATCTTGAATTTTCTTGAAGAAAATAATTAAGTTGGGTTTTAGTAATAACAGCGGTCGATTCTAAAGGTATAATGGGTCAGATTCAGAAATAAATTTAAACTTAGCTAAAATTTATGTATTTTATAACTAAAAGGTACATGTGACATCAGCTATACAAAACCATGCAAGTTTAACTTTTACGGCTGTGACATGAGATGCATGGGTATAGCTTAATTTGTCGTTGTCTGTACATTACACGTACATAGGAGTAAAGGAATTACAAACTTAAGTCGTAACAGACTAATCCCCACGTAACCACCCTCAGTATACAGTGTACTTCAGTTGCCTATTTTATGTGCGATGTAATTCGATGCGTACGCTATGTACCTAATCAATTTTTATTTATGTAATCAGTTGACTACAAAAAAAAATTAAAAAAAATTGAAAAGGGTTTGCTGAGATGGTTTGGTCATTTAGAAAGAATGAATGACAAAAGAGTTACGAAAGAAGTGTATCAAGCAAGAGTGAATGGTGATGTCGGGAGGGGCCGCCCTAGACACACACATATAGATCAAATTGGTGATGTGTTGAAAAAGGGCCAAATCAAAAGTACCCAAAATCGAAGGGCATGCATGAAGAGGTTGATGAGTGTAGAAGAAGCGAGAGCTTTTACTTGGATCGGTGCACCTGGCGTTCAATAGTCTCTGCCTACCCCAATGGGAGACAGACATGATATGTATGTATTTATTACATAAATACCTTACATAAGAACCTACGCTACATTGTTCACTGGTTTAAGGAAAAACGTAAAATGAAATAGGGTAATTCCCTCTCAACTTAAGATCCAAGTCCTAAATTTTATTACGCGCAAGGTGCCTTCAGACTAACTTGTTAAAACAAACCCTGTAAATTGTTGCACCCTCCTTATTATTGTCTCATAAAAAGGGGTCATGGGATTAACTTCAAATTCATAGATGTTTTACGACCTCGGCGTTTGTAATAAAGTTACAGCATCTCAGGTGTAATTTTCTTAGTAGGTAGAACGTTTTGAGTAACGATTAAAATTATGAATGTGATTAAAAACTACTGGAATCATCTTCTTCGGGTTCCGTACTATAGGAAAAATAAAAACGATCAAATGCAAGTCAGCTCTCGATTGAGGTTTCTAACTTTTAAAAAGTTGCGCCATGCATGCGCTGAATTTAAACTTCTCCGCACTGTTTAATTTACCCTTGTACAATCGGTTATCGGATACTGTGTGTGTATGTGGAGGTGCTTGTAAAATGTACCTCATGCAACTTAAAAGATCGCAAAGGTCTTTACTAAAAAAAATGACATTCAAACCGTACAAATACTAAACTAAGGTTTTATTTGAACAGTGTGAACTGCTTTTTCGTTTAAAACATAATAATCCAACAACATGCCCAAAGCCCTTACAATCCGGGCAGATGCTGTAATTAACGTCTTATTCCGAACGTTTTCGTACTGCTTTTGCAAGGCGACATTGTGCATACCTCGCAGTTTTTCTCTATAATAAAATAAATAACCAGATTTCTTACCGGGAGACTTTGTACAAAAGTCTACTGCATGGGTACCTCTGTAACACCTATTTCTACCGCGAAGCAGCTATACTTAGTCTGGCCATAAATACTGTTACAATCAAAAATAAACAAAATATTATGAATGTAAATATGAATTTGGAATCTGTTATTTTTATATGATTGTTCATTGAGTTTTGCAGTGTACAATATTTTGCGATATTAAAATGGAATGGGGTCATAAAGAGAACCGAATCGCTGTGATTGCATTGCACAAAGTAGGTATGGAGCCAAATTCAATTTTTAAAACTCTCCATACGCTTGGTATTAGTAAAATGTTTGTGTACCGGGCTATTAATAGGTACAATGAGAGTCGTCTAGTCCCGATCTTAATCCACTGGATTATGATTTATCGTCAGTTTTAGAGAGTACGGCTTGCTCTAAACGCCATGATAATTTGGAGTCCCTAAAACAATCCGTACGATTGGCAGTGAAGAATTTTCCCATGGAAAGAGTGCGTGCTTTTATTGATAACTGGCCTCTACGTTTAAAGGACTGTATGGCAGCCAATGGAGACAACTTCGAATAAGCTTTTTATATTTTAAATTGTTTTATATTTATGTATTAAACTAACATATTGTAAAAGTAATAAATGTTATTTGCAATAGATTTTTTTTATCTTTGTTTCAGTATTTATGGCAAGACTAGGTATTTATATAGCTGTGTTCAGGTTTGAAGAGTGAGATATATTTTAGTGACAATACTAAAAATGTTTTTTTGGTGAGCGCAGTGGCAATTAAAGTATATAGTTTTTGAAAATATAATAGTTGTTAAAAGGTAGGGGTACCTCCAGTACCTTACCTCTCTTAAGGTTTCTCTGAGATAAGAGAGGAGGGAATGGTCAATTTTTCTCTACTTTCTTTAAATACTTTAAAACTATTTATTTTAAAAATGGTTACTCCGCCACTGCGCTCACCAAAGAAAAAACATTTTTTGTGTTGTCACAATATTAAACTTCTTTCTATTTTCCTACTCTTTGCCTCCTCCTTCCATATCTTGTTTTCTTACCTTCCATGCCCCTTACTCATAAAGCTTTGATACCATTATGCACTAAAATTGACTTACTTCTAAAATTTTAAATTACTAGACTCAGGGGTGTATCATATAAAATATACTCATTGACTAACCAATATATTATTCTATAGCTAAGTTGATGAAATTGTTCTATAGAAAAAAAAACCGTACAATTCGATTGTGTACAGCTTACTAAGTGTGTAAAATATAAGTAGTTGCACCATCCCTAAATAGGAATCAACGTTGACACAATAGAAAAACGTCAATTCCTAAAAAGGTATAGTAACGTAAAAATCGTTTGGCTTCTACCCAAGTTTCGAAAATACTGTTTAAAAACGCTCGCTTCAAATATACCATTTAAAAAACCATTTCCTGCTACATTAAGAAAAATACCAGCGAATATCAGTCAATTTTGAAAACCTGCCAGACTATCTACAATTTTATTTTACACGGCGGTGTGTCAGCCAAGTCTGATTCAGAATAGTAAAGGTGACGTACCGCCCGCCCTATCGCCGCCATTTCTGTCTGCGTCGAAAAGTTTAATTCCACTTTAATTTTAATTACGAAAACAAAAATTTACTTTTAAATTTGAATTTCGTCATATACGATATAAAACAGAGAAAGTTCGTGATTTTAAAGTTTTTGAAGTTAGAAGTGCCTGCAATAAAAAATTGCCTACAAGTTTGAAGTTGGTAGAAGTTTTGTAGTAGGCATAGTATAGGCACAATTTAGATTTTTGGAAATACCCCACTAATAACACATATGTAGTCGCGCCAATGTCTTGTACTAATAAGAAATAAATACATACAGTTGAACATACTTTCATAAAAATTTAGAAAAATCATGACTTTTTTTATGATTATGTATATCTTTATTATTACATGTTATCCGAGAAATCTTAAAAAATGTCCTTATTAATAATGTTGTTTCTATAACCTCTTCGAATTAATATTTATTATTAACGAATTAGTTATATGCTTTCAAAATAATCAAGAAAAATGTAGATAAACAAAGTTTCAAGTTCAAAGCACAAACAAGAAAGCCAATTATTAGTTTGCATTGCATTTGACTTTAAATAAACACAATAGAGTAACTATTGTGTTTATTTAAAGTCAAATGCAATCATGAAGTGTACACACAACGAGGTCAAGCTATATAAAACCATGTAAATTTCCCTTTTTACTGATACGACATAGGATACTCGTACATGGATGTATAGCTTAATCTGTTGTTATGTGTAATACAGCAATTAACCATTATTATGTTGCTAGTCCATGCGAGTTATTTTTCTCCAGATTAACTGCAAACATGTCAGGTGCATACAAACTCGTCTAAGTGACTTCATATTATCCTGTACGTGTATGTGTATTTTCACGCCAATGCATATTTGCGCTAGGCTGGTTGGAAAAGATCTCTTTTAAAGATAAGTCCACCTGTATACCACCATATTTATATTTATTATAATTTATTTTAATTTGACGTACAGTATAGATATTACAATACCAACAAAGTAATTGGGTTACATTTTAACATTTACACTTCTTAATGTAGTTCATTTGCGAAAGAGAACCAGTATGTTTACAACTCTTCACATTAGTAATAATAAATATCTACGTTATTAGTGTTGTTTGCCCTTATGGTGCCTTCTAAGATCATTATGGTAAAAATATATAAAAAATTAAAAAGATTTTGACGAGCCCGGTGGTGGTAAGATTATTAATGCCACTTTAACACGAATGCTCGTGGGTTTGATTTCCGCAAAGGACCACCATTCGTGTACACGAACATGTCTGTTTGTCTTCTTGGTGATTTTAAGAGAGGTAGGGCGCTTCAAACAGCCCGTCTGGGAAAGATTCTCCACCGCATAGAAAATTGCACCCAAATAATATAAATAACTCTCTGAAGGTTCGTTGCGTTCCTACAAGTGAGTGAGGTTACTAGTAAGTTTCTAAAGAGTTGCTATGCTAGTGGTAGAGATGACATTTCACAAGCGATACTTAACGTATTGTAAACGTTTATAGATCACGGTAACCACTGTACATTAGGTGGACCTCATACTTGTATGCCCCTCGACCTTGTATAAAAAAAATCGCTTTTACTGACTATAAATTATGAAAAAAATCTAAGTTGTGTTTTTTGTTGTATCAACAGTATGTATAAAAATCAGTCCTACTAAAGAAAAAACATACACCTACAGGAGACTGCAGACATATAATAAGAACCAGGATATTGTAACGCTGTAGCAACCTTATTGCGAGCACCAACAGGCTGCGATGTGTGCTCGATACGATGTTCGACGATGCTCATCAGATGCGTTATATAAATGTTTGCTACCAGAGGTATTAAGCGTACATGCTTTTAATTTTAGAGGAGTAAAAATTAGTAGGTTTGCGAACTTGGCTCATTTTTACATTGTTGTTTAGTACTGACATTTGTTGGGTCGACCGTTATTGAGTTTCCAAGCTGAATGCAACTGTGTAACTGATTTCCCTCGGCATATAGGATTTGTCTCGTGATTCCGTATTGATTCAGTTTTAACTGCGGACGAACAATCAGCATATAATCCAGCTAGTTTCAATTTGCCGGAAACAAGACGTATATATAGGTTTAACATACAATACGAACTTTTAACATTAGGAAAATTTGTAAAATATACAATACTAGCTGCTGCCGCGGCTCCACCCGCGTGGAGTCAAACAACGTAGCTTATGTGTTAATCCAGATCATAATCTAACTACGTGCCAAATTTCATTCAAATCCATTTAGCCGTTTAAGCGTGAAAGAGCAGCAAACATCCATCCATACATACAAACTTTCGCATTTGTACGAGTAATATTAGTAGGATTTGTTAATATATTTTACAGAACAAGGATATAGAAAATAAGTCTCAAATAATATGTAGTCTTTATATTTCATTAAAACTATTTCCTATTTTATTTTTAAGGTAACACATTAAGTAACAAATTTAAATTCAATTAAATATATTTAGGACATTTTTATATTCTTATGGAAAAATAACAAGTACTAACCTACCTCACAAATAAGTACAATCTAATTAAGCAACAATTGTGTTCTAATTAAAAACAATTTACCTATTTAACGAACAGTTATAACAAATTAAGTACTACTTAAAACGAGGGCCTTGTGACGACAAACGTTAGGGACATGACCGCAATGATCACTTTTTTGTATTATTTAAGCGACTCACACTCTATTGTTAATAATGTCATTAGTATTAACCCTTCGAAACCCGGGTGGTCGTATACAACCGCGAAATGTATGGGAAAACGTATATAACGGGTTCTGACTGCTCAATGGCATTCCTATTTACTATGTGCAATTCCTTCATTTCAGCCACTACGCTGTACTAATAGTAATATCAACGCCATTACGAGTACTTAAACGTAATGCCATCATTACTAATAGTTCTGGGGCTGCCATTTGCATGGAAAACGCAATCTTTCATAATTATGATCGGGAATATAATAAATTGAGCAACAAAAAATACCAACTTTTCACCTAAAACATTGAAATACTCATAAGATTATTGATTTGATGTGCATTTCAGTATTTTTAGATGTGAACATAGTATTTTCGTAGTTAAGGTTAGGTTTAGTATGTTGACCAATTAAATACAATCCGTTATGATCCAAGACTTTGCTACTCTTTGACACAAATTGTCGCTTGCTGCTTGGATGTAACAATCAGGCAGCATGCAAAGACCTAAAATTTTACATTAAAATCTGTTCCATATTCTTTGCAAAGCTTGGCGACATGATGAGCGGCGACAGCAGCACGACGCGGTAATGTCGACACATCATCACCTGTTGCAGAACGTACGTTGAATGCTTGAAATCGACTTGAGCCAGACATCATTTTGCCTATTGCCCTGTGAATGAAGAATATCACATAAAATTTGAACACTTGAGGTTGAGGTTAAATTTTCATTATCATGCGGTGAGCAGCGAAGGCTTTTACGAGACATAATCATTTCTAGTACTTAAAACCCTCGCGGAAAAGAAAAATATGCCACCGAAGATTTTAACAATGGTAGCCATAGAGTAATCCGGAATGATATATAATATTAAAATTAATTATGTTACAGTATGCGTAGTTAATGCCGGTCTATATTCGAAATCACAGAAAATTTATAAAAACCAGAAAAAAATATATTTTTGAAGATTCGCTTACATTAAGCTATAAGATTAAATAGCACCAAACGTTGAATGAAAATGTTGTTAGGGTCTGATGGTAATAAATAAAAAATATGTACATAGATTGACCTATGAGATTCATAAACTTTTACAGGGTCGGCAATTCACGAGTGACGCCCATGGGTTACATGTGTCCATTGGCTTATAGGCCATCAAGAAATACTTGTTTGCCTCCTTAGTGATATAAAATAACAAACAGAATCGTTGCATTTAGACAACTTTACACAAATTTTCCAAAATTAAATGGAATATTAAGATGGCACTAAAGCGTGACTTCTCAGCGGTATACAAAAATATGAGAATACCACCATCACAAACTCTGCTAGTACGTTCAGTTTGAAGAACGCTCGACTGACAATCAAGTGATCCTCGGGTCAACCCCCGCTTAGAAGGCGGAGGTAAAATTTTCCTATACACATATATATAAATCGCAGAACAACTTATAGTTGTGTTGATGAGTACTATCCTGGGCGTCAGAACAGGGATTTTGTCACCAGCGAGTCGTCGTTTGTCATTGAAGAAGCCAAAAAAAAACCGCAGGACTTTGGCTTTCCTTCATTGCTCATACAGAGAAGAGACGTCAATGCTATATGCTGCAGGACTGGAAGCAGTAAAGAGCATAATGCCGCGTCAACTTACGAAAGAGCGCAATACACTTCCCTGCGTTCGTGAGTCACTTACAAAGATATTGTATCAACTTTTACTCACATTTCAGGAGCTCGTCGAGTATGTGGCGAGCCACCCTCGTATTGGGATAGCGATTAAATGTAGTAGTTGTTACAGGCATTTAAGTTACTTTGATAATAATCCAAACTGTAGTCCGTGATATCAAAGCCCGAAAATTATACTTTTTACTACTTGGTAAAACTGTTAATATTAAATAAACCATAAGTGTTAGTTAGACATGTCATGCAGGCGAAGACATCAGTGCATAACTACTCGCAACTGTGCGTGCGAGTGTGAGACGAATATAGGTTGAATTTGTGACGACCAGGAGCGGGCACATTGCGGTAAAAAAAACTGATTGCCATGAGATCTATTTTTTTGCCAAATTTCATGATCGTTGGTCAACTTAGCTACTCATTTTGATTTGTGATTTGTTCTCTACAGATAGGCAATAGTATTAAGATATAAGAGCGTCCCTTCAATGTCTAATATAGATATGTTTCAGGGTAAGAAATCCTAAAAATAGTAATTTTCAGAAAGTACAGGCTTAATTTTATCTCATTCTGCTCTAATTTAATCTTGTCTATAATTTGTATGTCACCAATCTCAAGTATATTGTCTTCACCTTTTATCTAATTTACCTCGTCTATCTCCTCTTTCTATTTCATCTCATCTATATTATTTATATCATCATTCTTTTTATAATTTTACCACAAAGTAACGCCTCAATCTTAGTCTTTGATATTTATCGCCCCTCAAACATTTTAATTCCTCGAAAAACCATAAGGTCTAACGTAGTTTTATATTCATAAATCCATGTATCTTACCTGATCGTACACGGAGGTTTCAGCTCGGGCAGTAAAAAGTCTACTTCGTAATAAACAACTTGCATAGCGGGCCCATTCTCATCTCTCACAACTAAATTTTTGGCGCAGGACTCTCCAGGACGCACGTTTACACATTTGGCTGTTTTGGATATAACATGAAAAATTTTAGCTTTATATTTAAAATTTTAAGATATTTTTTTATACATCGTCGGAAGGCATATCAGCATGTAGCCCACCTGATGTAAAGCGATTATCGTTGACTATGAACACTTGCTCGCCTTCTCTGCTGCTAACACAGCCCATAGGAGCTTACTGGTGACCTCACTCACACGCAGGAACACAACAACATCTAGGTCTAGGGAGTTGTTTTTTGGCTGCGGTATTCTGTGAGGTGAAGGTACATCCTCAGACGGGCTGCTACCTCTCTTAACACATGCAGACCAAAACAAACAGACATGTTCATGTACATAAATGTTTGTCTTCTGTGGGAATCGAACCCACGAGCGTTGGTGTCAAATCGCGTCATTCACGGCTGCGCCACCGAGCTCGTAAAAATGTAAGGTAATTTAAATAAATAATATATTTACTAAGGGCGAATACCCTTCAACATGAAGAATGTGAATTAGAGTGCTTGTCCACCAAAACACCACATATCAACATATATTTTTAACACGAGTTTCATTGTGTTCAAGTGGTGGGCATAATTGTATCTGCTCAAATCGAAATTCTAATTTAGTATACAGTAATAGTAGAGACCTCGATGGCGTCGTTGCGCGTGTCATTCTAACCGAACACGCAGGTTAAGTAACGTCGACCGCAGCCTGCCTATGGATCGGTTTACCTATCTCGAGTTTCTCCGTGCTTCCGTGTATTCCGTACAGTTCTGAGACATATAAGTAGTTATGAATATGCTACTTCAAATATAAAAGTTGAAAGAATTAGGTATACAAATAATATTTAGTGATATCTCATACATGACAATCTCATTCCAAAAGTAAAAATAGAATGAGGCGGCCGCATTGCTGAGTTTGATTATGAAGCATTTTTAATGTTTTCGAAAAAAAAACTCGTTTTCAGAAACATTGTTCTATTTTTCCTATAATAATAAGGCACATAGTGTACATATATAGCAGACTTTACTAACATCGGGGGAAAGGGGGACGGAAAAACTATTTTTTGACAGTTTTCCTCATCAGTCTTAAGAAAATCTATTTTAGAATGTGCAAATGTAGTCCATAGATGCAGGCGTTATTTTGCGAAAGTCAAATCTACATGCAATTTGATCTAACCTGCTTTGTGGCGGAATTGGTGGCGGAAGCACACAAAGCAGGTTAGATCAAATTGCATGCAAATGTAGTCCTTCATGTGATATCAAACTTGAACTATTAGTTAATTAATAAAAAATACTTTTTTCGTGTACTTCATTGAATAAGTAATATTTAAAACTATCAGAAATTTCAAACAGAATCACTTATTTGTGAAACATGGTTTATGATAACAGTTGCTAAATATGCCATTGTGACAAAGGACAGACGCACTGATAAACATCATAAAATCGCACCATAACAGTTCCCTTCTTACTATTTTGGTACGGAATGCTAAAACGGGATGTCAAATATTCAATCCCTGTAGAGTTGTTGCTTCTGAGAATGAGTGAGGTCAACAGGAAGGTCCTGAGAGTATAGAGTATATGTTCGCTTTGTATTTTATAATTTGATTATGATTTTAATTATAATATATGGTTAAAATTGCAAGTAATATGTCAGAACAAAGTACACCACAGGAATGAACGGATTTACAGATTAGGCCTATTTTCAGCATTTCAACATTGACTGCTGAAAATAGACTTTAAACTACTTTCATAAAGACCGACTATGTACTATTTGCGTCTATGACATTGCTGATATTTTTTTCTAGTATTTTAGCGGTTAAAATTAAAATGTTAAATGTTCAACTCACCAACTATTTCATAAAGCACCAAAACTCCGATGTCTTGCAACGCCTTGTGCCATTTGAGTACTTTCTCCACTGGACCGGAAAACACTCTTGTACCGCTCCTGTACAGCGCCTGAATATCACGTTATTACAAGCTCCTTTTATATATATATTTACATCTTATGTGGCAGTTATATTTGTTTTATGTTAGATTTTGTATGTTTTATATCTCTGGTAAAATATGACTTGAACTCAGGCACTGATAATTAGGTACCATTTGAAATTAACGTTACCTATTCTTCAAATTTCTTCAAATTAGCAAATCTTACATTCTTATCATTAACAAATATACATACATACATCATACAAACGGTGTTTTTTTTACCCGAACTCGATTATTAATCATAAATTATCAATAATTTCAACAAAAGTTTATTTGTTATCGAGTCAAAATTACAAATTAATGAACTTTTACAATTAGCTTTAGACTTTCCCTGCGCTTGTGACATGCGCTTTTGCCAAATTTCGCGGTACTAGATATCTTAGGGGTATCTTGAAAAACAGACAGACATAACATTGCTATTTTTTAATTTTATTTTAAGATGGTTTTTAATTTAAATTAAATTTTAGGATGGCGATATTTTTTGCACTGATATTTAACAGATCTACAGACATTTACAACTACAAACTACCAATTTTTTGTAATAACGTATCTATAACTTCACATCAAATTAGGGTAGGCAGCGAGAACCGAGCGCCACATGATTCGATCCTTACAAACCTCACTCGCTTCTTTGGCATTCATTGTTCTGCTTATGCACGCTCGCCGGTTTCGAAGGCTCCTGACATCACCTTCTAGTAAACCACGATCAATTTGGTCATGGTAGGTAAGTCGTGGCCTTCCTCGCCTCCTACATCCTTCTACTTCCGCGTTGTATATCTGTTTCATAATTCTATCTTCCTGCATTCTTTCTACATGTCCGAACGGATCATGCCTCTTCTTATTTTAACACCAGCTAACTTTGTGACCAGCTCTGTTTCTAACATCATTATTGCGAATACGGTCTACAAGCGTTACGCCACAAATTTTGGGCAACACTCGCATGTTCATCGCGTTCATTCTACTTTCATTCTCTCTCTGCAGCATACGCAGCTTTCGCTTCCATAAGTAAGCATTGGGAGCAGCACTGCCTTGTGTATAGACAATCTTCTGACTCAAGCAAGCAACTTGTTTTGCTAAAACTAATACCAGAAACATAACAAAAAGTCGTCGTACCTACCTATTTTAACACGCATTCGTTAGATCGACTTATATATAACTTGCAATTTGATCTAACCTTTGTGTGCTTCCGCCACCAATTAGTTCATGCGCCCTGGCGCCGACCGGCACCCACCCACTACCGTTAGTAGATGCAACATGTGGCCAGGTGACGGAAGCACACAAAGCAGGTTAGATCAAATTGCATGTAAATTTGACTTTCGCAAAATAATGCCTGAACCAATTATTTATATATAACTGTGTAAAATAACAGGAGCCACCTAAGTAATCAACCATTGCTTATACAGTTATATTATGAAACTTGATAGTAGTTAGCTTAGTGGATAGTTCTTAGGTAGCGACCCCACCTTAGTGGATTAGGAAACGCGATATCGCTAAGAAGGGTATACTCGTAGTTCTGACAACATCATGATACCATCGAGATGATCTATAATGGCCGGAAGTGGCTACAGGAGTTCTCAATAGTTAACAGAATGTCCATCTAGGTTAGGCTCGTTTGATTTATATACCACTAAAGTAGCAAACAAACATACCACCTGCTTGATGGTAAGCAGTAACCATAATCTACGAACATGTGCAACATTAGCGGTATCACTCATGCATTCCCAGCCCCATAAAAATTTCTTCACGCTTTCCATTAAAAAAAGCATGATGTAGTCCTTTCGGAAAACCATTGACTTCAAAGGAAGTCTTTGATTGACTTGCCTCATTAAGCCTTTTGACAGCACGATAGGATTTTTTAGTTTGATTAAAATAAACTATATTTTTAGTGATATTTTATATCACTTCGATCACAACGAAGCGTATATCCTCATTAACGGTACAGCATCACAAAACTTATGGACACTTGCATCAAGGAATAATGTACGCGTACCTGTCTCCGAGAAAAATAAAAATTGTAAACCTCAATGCGTACTGTAGATTTAAAAAATCTTCTGGAACAGTACATGACTATGTGATCATTGTAGTTGCAATATATAAATATGAATTCCCTGCCGATGGTAAACAGACATTGATAGAAACCATGGGCATCGTGCAAAATAAATCCTCACCACAATCCATCTCATAAACAAAAGAGCATTTAAATTGGTATACAATCAAGAAACTTTAAAATACGTACATTTTTTTACACAATGTCTGGAGAAGTACAAGCATACGACTGACCGGATGTAAAGCGGTTACCGTAGCCTATAAACGCTTGCAATACATTAAGTATCACTCACGCGATGCCACCTCTGCTGCTAACACAGCAACTCCTTAGGAGCTTACTGGATACCTCACTCACATGCATAAACGCAACAACTCTCTAGGGAGTTGTTATTTGGCTGCGGTTTTCTGTAAGGACAAGGTACTTCCTCAGGCGGGCTGCTTTGCCTACCTCTCTTAAAATATATTCTGAAAACACGGTTATATTGTATGACCACACTCACTTCTATTTGATTCAAAACTACTTCAATACATACCAGAGTACTAAAAGTTAAATTGGCTTCTCGTTCCCATTGCTCTTTGACTTTGGGTTATCGATTAGAATTTGAAGGAGAAAGGCATTTATTGCTGATTTAGTGCTTTTAAACCTAGTATATAAATTGTGGTTTCAAAACTACTCATAGATTTAAAAATGGTTATAATTAGTTATAAATACAATGTTCAAGGTTTGATTAATATTTATTCCTTTTGTAATTCAATGTCGCAAGAGATTCAAGGATCCGTGAACTAAGACCATATGTAATCATTAAATTAATGAACATGACTACTATTTACTCAGTGTATTTCGTATAGGTAGACTCATTTCAATGCATTTTTTAAAGCTAGATCAGTCGTGATGAGAGCTAGAAATACGAGAAATTCCATCAGTTTTCAATTTACACTTATTTACTTTACTTCTTCCGCTTCCTAATCTATTAGGATTAGCGGGGTCCGCTATATAAGCCTAAGGATTTAACGAATATACAGATTTTTACGTAGAGCGACTGCCGTCAGAACTTTAAAACGCAGAGGAAAAACTAGACCTTTCTTGTTGGGTCACTTTTTCGAATGCAGGTTTACTCACGATATATTCCTTGACTGCCGAGCAAGTGATAATTACAAATAATGTACCTACATAAATCCGAACCTATATACACATGAATTTAATGGTACATACCCACGCCAGGATTTGAACCAGGGACCGTCGAATAATAGGCCGGGTCTGTATCCATTTTACTAACAGTTATTTAAGTTGAATTGGACGACAATTATTTATAATATCTGTTAAAATTAACATAATTCCCTTCCAGAACAAAATCGAATATATAAGTGCAACATTTACTATTCCATTTCTATTTGTTTTTACGCCACATCTCTCGCTGGGTAGGCAGAGAGAACATAGCACCACAAGACGAGGTCTTTACACACCTTACTCGCTTTTTCAACGTAGTTTTTTTTCATGTACTTCAAGAGCTCCTGTGATAACTTTCTGATAAAGATGACCAATTTGATCTTGGTAGGAGAGTCCTTGCTATTTTTCATCATCTACATCTACATTTTACACTTTTGCGTTGTATACCTGTTTCGTAATTTTTTCGTCTCAAATTCTTTCTACACTCCTGAACCAACAGAGCACTAGAGAGCCTTTTTTATTACATACTCGTATTAAGATTAGCCAATAATCGCATCATTATTTTCTAATCGATCGTAAACTATATATAGATTTTTTTATAAAATATGAAGACACTTTTTTCCCGAACCCATATAATGAACAAATAGCTGTAACACATTTGTCATATTTCCAAACAACAATTAGAGACACCCAATAAGTCTATGGAACTAAAGCTCGAACAAAAAAAAGTGAAGTCTAGAAGATAAAGCGGCGGATATTGCATCCAACGGTAACGGCGCGCTTCCCCTGTCAACTTTATTTACTTCGGCTAAATGACTCGCCATTACTGCTTAGGATGACAAAGAAAAGAATGCCGACTGTTACTTTTATTACATGCCATTCTTTTAAGTTTTCATTTTATGGCTCGAATTGCACCTCTAGATATAAAATGACTAAAATACTGTGATTTCACCAATTTTTTTGTGGTTTCGTACTAAAAAGGTAAAAAAATTAAGCTATTTTCAGTGCGGTACTCCTATCAAGGCGACTATATAGGGAGACTAATCAAGATAAAAACTAATGATATAAACGATAATGAAATTGAAGGTGTAATAAATGAAGCTAAATTAGAGAAATCTACTTACTCGCGACGCGACCCATATTGCTAATATTAAGTTCCTTATCTTACATCACTTTTAATACTAGTATAAGAATACTTTAATTCTGCTTAGAATTCCGAGTTTAAATTAATTTTATAATACTTCCATATTAAAACGTACAAATATGATAATAAATATTTACTTTAAACGAGAAATTTTATTCTTTATGAATAATATATTTCGTGTATCTCGGAAATGGTTCTAATGATTTACATCAAATTTTGTACTTAGGTTGTATTAATCATAAGTTTAGCTTTTAAGTTTATCTATAAGTTTCTTTTTTGAAGAAGAAACCGCTATTTTACAATAAAATATACAATAACCTCGGAACGAAGTATGATGGTCCAGATACGAGGTTTATTAAATAAATAATTTAAGAATTCTTTGATGTAATTTAAGAAGGTACATCAAAGAAGCCCGTCTGGAGAAGATTTGCTTCTTGCCTCACAGAAAACCGCAGCCAAATAACAACTTCCCGGAGAGTTAGTGTATTCTTGCAATACAGGTTATCGCTAGCCACTCCACCTCAACGTATTTTTCTTTATACAACGTCGGGAGGTATTCAAGCATACAATCCACCTGATATAAAGTGGTTACACTCGCGCCACGAGAACACAGCAACTCCTTACGGAGGACCTCGCTCACATACAGTAACGCAACAACCCTCCAGGCAGTTGCTATTTAGTTTTCTTTGAAGTGGAGGTACTTCCCCACACGGGCTGCTTTGATGCGCCCTACCTCTCTCGTATTATAATCATAACAGACACGCTACGAAACCTCTGCGCGAATTACAATAATCGCCTACTTGATTTATTAACAATACAATCTGTTTAGATAAACCATCAAGCTGGGATAAACCTAGTTTATAGAGGTTACTGAACTCACACAATAACGTAAATCTAAACAGGATATAAATCCTAAGCATACTATTCCACGGACTGTCTGTTATCTGTAAACCCAGCCCCGCAGTTCTGTGTTTGACAATTTCCAGGAACTTGCTTGTTTTATCAGTACTGTAAAACAATTCTTGTTTTTACTCACAGCAAATACGAATATTAACCGCGAAAGCGAACAATAAATTTTATTAATACCCCGCCCAAGAGCTGTGCTGTTGTTCTTTTAATGCTCAGCCCTTTTTATGTCATAACTCGATGATGTATGACCCAATCGGTATATGAGAGTATGGTGTTTATTTATGATTAATAAAATGTGTACGAGTTCAAACATTATATTTTTTGCACCTTGCGATACCGAGATATCTCGGATATTAATCCTTTCTGATGCTAAAAGCTTTCAACTGATCTTTTTCGCAATAAAACAACAAAATACTATCGATTTGAGGTCACTCTATGTTCCAAAGAAGTTCTCTACATAGAACTCTTAAGTTGTGGAATGAACTCCCTGCAGAATTTTTCCCTAAGGACTACAGTAAGAGGTTCTTCAAAAAAGCATGTAGAGGTTTCTACAGTGCCGGTAATTCAGTGATATTTCTGATATTGAAAGTGGTTACTATCAGTCAGGCCGTGTGCTTGTTTGCTAACTTAGTGTAGTAAAGAGTGAATAGGTGTGACGTTCTGTAGAGTTTTTTATACAACACCGAGCCATACAAGCATACTGCCCATTTGATGTAAAGTGATTACCGTAGCCTATAAACACTTGCAATAGGACATTGCACATGCAGTCCAGGTAATATATAAGTAAACGAAGAAAGCTCCGCTTGTGAAAGTACTTAACTGCATTGATGATAGGCAGTGGTTATGTACGTAGTTATTTGCACAAAATATTATACTGTACAGGTAAATCTGATATTTCTCTACAATCTGATTATCTGATTCAAGTCAGTCTCTATATATTGTCTTAGATACTCTGTATCAGCTAATTGGACCTCACTTAAGGACATGTTAATAATGTATGAGCGTACGATCGTTCTCTGTGCAATAATGGTATATCAAACAAACCACATACGAGTACTTAGGTACTCTAACGCAGGGATAATTAAACCAAATGTCGAATTTTGTATCATAGTCTTAACATATAATATATGAAGCTAATGTCAGGAGCCCTATGTACCGGTGAGCGAGCATGAAAAGATAATCAAATCACCGGACCATAATAACTTTTTTTTAAGAAAGGTGGGGGGACATCCTATGAATGTTAAAGAAACGAGCGAGGTAAGTAAGGACGCGCCACATGGTGCTCGGTATTATCTGCCTACCCGTAAGGGGCCTGGCGTACATGAAGATATACATACATAATATTATTAATGACAAGCTGATATCCGCGATTCCGTCCACATTTTTTTTCATTTTTGAACCCGGTAATGTGTTGAACATACCAAAAAAAAACATTCAAATCGGTCAAGTCGTCTCGTGGAGTTTATGCGAACTACCGCACGGCCAATGATTTCTATATATACACATTTAATGTAACAATGGTATGTATAATAATATGCAATAAAGAATAAATATATATATATATATATATATATGATGTGGTCAAGTTTCGACATTGATGAAACCATGACATGAAGATAACGAGCAGTTCAAAATAATCCCTGAATCTGAGTCATTTTGTCAATTAAGTCAAGTTACGAGTATGTAATAAATCATATTGCAGTATCTGTGTATGACTTAGAAATGGAATATAATAAATTGAGTAACAAAAAATACTAAATGTTCATCTAAAATACTGAAATGCACATCAAATCAATAATCTGATTTTCGTAGGTAAGGTGAGGGTTAGTATGTTAATCAATTAAATACAATCCCTTATACTCGTAAATAAGTATTTTTATAGTATAGGTGTACAAGATTTTTGAAGTAAATCTTCTTTACGCACGCTTGACCTTGGGAGTAAGCTGGTCAATGCGTGACGAGAGCCCAAAGACTTCTATGTATACTACAAGTCTTTGCGAGAGCCTTACGAAAAGTGTGATCGGGCGAGGCGAACGGAAGTTGAGAGGGAGATATAAGTTAGTGAAGATAGAAAGAGAGAGAGAGAGAGTTACGTTTCGTATATTACTGTAGGGGCAAGAGAGAGAGGTGCGAGCACACTTTTTCTTTCTCTCTTTCTCTCATAGCGAGTTAAGTTTCGTATATCTAAGACACAGTGCAGGCCTATTGTCTGTATCACACTATGGAGCTAAAGAAGTTTTACTTCAGTCGTGTGGTCTAAAGCACACTCGTTTTTTTATTATTATTATTTATAATACGAGACATTTTGTAACGTGCAGAATGCAGAACTTTTCTGTTAGCAATTAGGGCTAAAAATTACGTATGCTATATAGTTATATACATCCGGCGAAACACCACTCAATGGCAACGAATAGATCAGCAGATCTCATCATTATGTTTGTCAGTCATTGTTGAAAACGCAAGTCAAGCAACCTTAAGTTCTACCTACGAATTGGTTTAATGAATTCCAGCTCTTTTAAACTTGCACGGTAAACCTTCGAGCACGACTATCGTCATTAAGCCAGTTAGTTACGTTAAAACGAATTGCAAATACCAGCCTCCCTATACCTACAGTGGAGTAGCGTGGTGGTGTATGCTCTGATGTAATAAGACTGGGTTTATGTGCTGAATACTTTTTAGAAAACAATAATACATAAATACAAATTATTACGGCCAGGTATGACAGAGAGAAATAAAATAACAAAACCAATAAGATCAGTTATTTTTGTGGACTCCGAAATTCTGATTGATATTTTTACTTTGTTAGGCTATAACCTTGAATAAGAGGTTACCTTGTTATTAAATATAATTGCTTTGACTAAACAAAGACGGTGAAACATGATTCGAACTCGCGACGTGCGTAGGTCTAGCAAACCGCATAACTTTTACTATGGCATAACAAAGATTGAACATGTATAATTTTTGGTGATTTCTGAAAAACTATTTTATAGTTAGAACTATTGTTCTATTTTTTCCTTCCTTAGAAAATCTTTTTAAGATTCCGTACCTCAAAAGCAAAAACGGAACCCTTATAGGATCACTTCGTTGACCGTCTGTCTGTCCGTATGTCTAGACCTTTTTTCTCAGGGACGGGTGGAGCTATCAAGCTGAAATTAATATCAAATACTCAGGTCAGCAATCCCTCCGAACAGTGAAAAAATAAAACTTGTATCTTGGGGGGGGGGGGGGGGGGGGGGGGGGGGGGGGTCGGAAGACCTTCCATCGTATGACGGATCAGTACAGCAAACTTTGTCTTGTCGGCAAACTAATGGAGAAACAGTCCACCGTGATTCATCTCCAATGTTGTGCCAATTCCCTCCCGCTTCACGCTTCCCTTCCTTTTCTTCTCATGACAGTGCAATTAGGAATACACGGTCATACAGCGATGCACTCTCCCACCACCCTGATCAAGGTTGAGTTCAATAACATCCGCGGACTCCACTCAAACACACGTCCTACCTCCAGTACCACTGTTACGTGCTTGAGGAGAATTTCCTCGCAAAAGCCGGTGAGTAAATGAGTCGGGCGGTAGATGAAGCGCAAGAGAATTTGGGGAAACTGTAACTCTCACCACGACTTCTTGTTAGGATCCTCCCATAACAAACCATGCAGAAAGAACCTCCCACGCATTCGTTCTTTCGCACAACCTGACGCACCCTGCTGGCTACCGGATTGAGGTCAGGTCGCCCTGGGCACATTTGACCGCTGCCTAGTGTACCAAGCGTGGTTCCGCCACAACTCACGGAGGTCAAGTGTCGTATCTGGCACTTCTCGTCAGCAGATTGAGACGGCATGCGCGACTACTTTGCTTCCGTACCATGGGGGTAGTGCTGTTTCAGTGGGAAGAATTTCACGATGAGTGCTGCGGCCATTGTTGATGAGAGCGACGTTGGCATGGAATACTACATTCCTCACTCCGATGTCGTCATCAAAAGTCGCAGACGCCGTTGATTTAATCACGAGTGCGCTGAAGCTTTTAGTAACAAACAGGCGGCATATCGCGCCTGGACCAGGGGTCGCACCCTCAAAGATTCAAATATTAACTCGCTGAAATCAGTCTGCAATACTGCCACCAAGATTTGCAAGAGAGCATACATAAGAGTGGATGCCCAGCGCGTTACACGAATCGGCACGAGACTAGTGTCGCACCCTACTGGGTCACGCGATCACGTAACTACTGGCGACTAGCCAAAGCCGTGCAGGCTACCTTCTGCCAAACTTGCCACCGCTGAGATTCCCCAATGCCGCTCACTGGCGTATCAACCGCAGGAGAAAGACAGGCTGTTTGCGGCTAACTCTCGGATCGATGACTATAGCACGCAACCACCTATGATACCCTCCCGTTATGTCTGAAATCCACATCATGCAACGCGATGTGCGTTTTGAACTACAGTCTCGATCCCAACGATTGTTCTAAAAAAATATGCAGCGGTATACCGAAGCAGCCATGGCAGCGTGGGCATGTTGCATTTACTAACGGTAGTGGGAGAGTGCCGGCCGGCGCTAGGCCGCATGAAGTAATTGGTGGTGGAAGCACACAAAGTAGGTTAGATCAAATTGCATGTAAATTTAACTTTCGCAAAATAACGCCTGAATCCATTAACTATGTATGTTTTATGTTAAAAATGTATGGTAAAAAAAACACAAATATAAATATCACACAAAGACGTAGTACGCACTCATCATTTGTTCAAGAAAAGAGTTCAGTGATTATAATCAAAGTATAAAAATATTTGGTTTATAAACGTTAATCAATGTAGTTAAGCTAAGTTAACATTCCTCCTTAAACGAGTAAGTGCCATATCCCGGCGAAGTAAGTGCTGAACTAAATTATTAAGTTAGCTAAGTTTAACAAGTTAGTACTTACTTTGAGCTTATCGGAACGAGTCACAATCTGATTTTGAATTTCGGATTTCTGCACGTCCTTAATCTCCGTCTTGGGTACAACTGAAAATATAATAAGTTAATGAAATAAATATGATAGAAATGACTACTATTATATTATATATTTTTAATAATCTTTGCTCAACGTTGTGTAATACAGGATAAGACAAGGTGTAGTGCTGTTAGAATATGCTTTTCTCCTCATTTTACAGTTTATTTTTGTCTAAATTAGACAACAGAATTAAGAATGAAGAAAACACTTTTCGTTTCGAGATTGTATTTGTTTTTTATTCCAACATTTGGTGGAACATGTTCAGAAGCATACATTGAAAAAAAATCAAATCAAAAAATCGATACAAAATATGAAAATAAAGGAAGAACTACAATAATTTATTTTTCCAAGGAATAATGAAATATTTACAATATTATATTATAGACAATGGTTTTATTGTTAAGTAGCACTATTACTTTCTTTTTCGACGGCTTCTAAGAGTCGTATCGCGATGTTGAATAACCTATAACTTTCCTCAAGAATTGGGCTATCAACTCAAAAAGAATCTGGTAGTTCTACATATTGGCGCGTTCAAATAAACATGTTAAAGGTCTAATATCTACCCAATAAGTTACTAGTGCTGCCTTCTGTCGTGCATTGTCGGTAGACATGTTTATTGTATCTATGGTTTAAAATAAAATACACTGTGTGTGCCACTCGTCAATGCGAATACGTTGTTTTATTTTAGGTTATGGGCCATACGCTCATAAAATCGCGGTATTGAGTCGTTTTAACAAGGATTTTGTAGTAAAGCAAGTGTTAAAAGACAGTATTCAGTGCGATTTAGCTGTGAACTGACTGATCGTATTAATTATCGCAGTGTATAAGTGTAGAAACTATTCGTCAAAATGGCTACCAACTACCTTATCAATGTGCCGAAACTAAAGGGACGCGATAATTATTCGGAGTGGTGTTTCGCAGCAGAAAATTTCTTAGTTCTCGAAGGCATGAAGCATTGTATCAAGCCAGAAACGGGAAAAGCAATAGCAAGCGCGGATGACGAAAAAACTAAAGCCAAATTGATTATGACCATCGACCCGTCGTTGTATGTCCACGTCAAAACCGTCAAATCGTCGAAAGAATTGTGGAATAAACTACAGAAATTATTTGATGATAGTGGCTTTTCACGGAGAATAAGTCTGTTAAGAAATTTGATTTCAATCCGGCGAGATAATTGCAGTTCGATGACGTCATATGTGACGCAGATTATCGATACAGCTCAGAAATTAAGTGGAACGGGATTTGAAATAAATGATCAATGGACAGGGTCATTGTTGTTGGCTGGATTGCCTGATCGTTTTGCTCCAATGATCATGGCAATCGAACATTCGGGCATTCTCATTACGGCAGACAATATCAAGACAAAATTATTAGACATGGAGACGGTAGATTACAACGAGAGTGAAATGAACGGTGCTTTCGTCAGTCATTCAAATCATGCAAAGCAAAATAAGAATAATTTGTCTATGGCCAAGAAAAATTGTGATGTTGGTAGTTCTAATGTTCCGTCGAAGTCGAACACCAAGGCGGTGAAATGCTACCGGTGTAAACAAGTCGGCCATTACAAAAATCAGTGCATGAATAACGAAAATAATTCAGCAAATAAGAAAAATAAAGAAAGAATGCAATCAAACGCATTTAGTGCAGTATTTTTAAGTGCGAATTTCAACAAAAATGATTGGTATATCGACTCCGGGGCAAGTGTACACCTAACAGCAAACGAAAGTTGGGTTATGAATGCCAGATATGAACAAAATAAAGGAATTGTCGTAGCTAATAGTGAGAAGATGACAGTATTATGTTCTGGCAATGTTAAAATAACGACTTCAACTGATGATTGCGAGTACGACATCGTGATAGAAGACGTATGCTGTATACCATCTCTGACTACTAACCTACTATCGGTCAGTCAACTAATTAAAAAAGGAAACAGTGTGTCTTTCACAGATAAAGGCTGTTGTGTTTACAATAAAAAGCAACAGTTAGTCGCTACAGCAGTATTGGTCAATGGGGTATACAAAGTAAACTTGGTATCCCAGGAATATTTGGCTGCATCGGCTGTATCAGGAGTAACATGGCATCGCAGATTAGGACATGTCAACAAAGAATACTTAAATAAAATGAAAAATGCTGTCTTGGGAATGTCATTTGATGAAAAAGTAGAAGTAAGCAAGGCTTCTTGTACAACATGTTGTGAAGGTAAACAGTGTCGCTTACCATTTAAAGGCAGTGGTCAGAGAAGCAGTAACTTGCTAGATATAGTGCACACAGACATTTGTGGCCCTATGGAGACTACATCGTTAGGAGGAGCAAGGTATTTCTTGTTATTTGTCGATGATTACAGTCGCATAACATTTGTTTATTTTCTGAAGCACAAAAATGAGGCTCTGAAGTATTTCAAGATATTCAAAGCACAGGTGGAAAATCAAACAAAAAGAACAATAAAAGTGATAAGAAGCGATAATGGTTTAGAGTATTGCAATAAGGAATATGAACATTACCTAAACAGTGCTGGTATTATCCACCAGAAAAGCAACCCATACACCCCAGAACAAAATGGTTTGTGTGAAAGATTCAATCGCACAGTCGTAGAAAAAGCGAGATGTCTATTGTTTGATGCAAACCTGGGAAAAGAGTTTTGGGGTGAGGCCACCAGTACGGCAGTGTACCTGCAGAATCGAACTGTGGCTGCTGCGTTGGATAATAGAACGCCATATGAACTATGGACTGGCACAAAACCAGATATCAGTCATGTAAGGATATTTGGTAGCACTGTCATGGTACATGTTGCTAAACAAAAGCGTAAGAAATGGGATAAGAAATCTGTGAAATGTATTCTTACAGGATACCCAGATAACATAAAGGGATACAGAGTCTATAATCCAGAAACAAGGACTGTGTTTACAAGTAGAGATGTGGTCATTATGGAGCCAGAAACCAATTCTGAATGTATGATTCAAGTGCAAGACCAGAATGTTGCTTCAGTGGGGGATGAGGTTAAACCAGAACAACAAGGCCAGAAGGTAACAAGTTTTGAATCAACATCTAGTCTTGAGGATAACTCCAACAGAGAAAATGATTATTCCTATGATGATGACAATGATAAAACATATGTTCCAAGTGATTATGAAGACTCAGAGTGTACACTTCAATGTGAAAATGAAGATTTCATGGACAGACCCAGACGAACACGGAAACCACCAGAGAGATATGGTGTGTCGAATCTTTGTAAAAGCGCTGAAACCTATGATGATGGGGCAGGTTTGACACTGCATGATGCTTTAAACGGACCAGAAAAGAAACAGTGGATGTTGGCCATGCAAGAAGAACTACAGTGTTTCAAAGAAAATGATGCGTGGGAATTATATGATAGTCCACAAGATGGTAGGGTTGTACAGTGTAAGTGGGTGCTTCGTAAAAAACATGATAGTGATAACAAAGTTCGGTTCCGTGCACGTTTGGTTGCTAAAGGTTTTTCACAAATTGAAGGTATAGACTATACAGAAACATTTTCTCCTGTTGTGAGGCATACTACATTGAGGTTACTATTTGCATTGTCAGTTAAGTTAGGATTTGACATTACTCACCTTGATGTAACTACAGCCTTCCTGAATGGTGCCCTTGATGAAACTATTTTTATGCAGTTGCCAGAAGGATTTTCCGAGCAGACCCATGAGGGTCAAGTACTTAAATTAAAAAAGGCAATCTACGGGCTTAAACAATCTTCGAGAGCATGGTACAGGAAAGTGGATGAATGTTTGTTAAATATTGGTTATAGGAAATCTAAGATAGAACCATGTATGTACACAAAAATTAGAAATAATTTGAGGACTATTGTTACACTTTTTGTGGATGATTTTTTTATTTTTTCAAATGATTGTAAAGAATCAGAATATTTGAAAATTGTATTAGCTAGCCATTTCAAACTTAAAGATTTAGGTGAAATCAGAAAGTGTCTTGGTGTCAATGTAAGTGTTAATAAATCTGAGAAAACTATCACATTGAACCAGTCTGATTATATTGATCAGGTGTTACAAAAATTTAACATGAGTCAATGCAAACCCATTCAGACTCCTATGGAAACTAAGTTGCATGTATCTAAGGGGGAAAACTATGTTGGAAAATTCCCATATCAGCAAGTTATTGGTTGTCTAATGTACTTAGCAGTTCTAACCAGACCTGATATTACTTATACAGTTGGATTTTTGAGTCAATTTAACAATTGCTATTCTAGAGAACATTGTGCATATGTAAAGCGTCTATTGAGATATTTAAAATTTACTAAAAATTTCGGTTTGAAGTACACTGCTGATGGAAATTCAATATTAGAAGGATATGTAGATGCAGATTGGGGTGCAAATGTTATAGATAGGAAGTCATATACAGGATATTGTTTCACTTTATCTGGTTGTGTAATTTCTTGGGAAACTAAAAAACAAACTACTGTAGCCTTGTCTAGTAGTGAGGCCGAATATATGGCTATTACAGAAGCATGTAAAGAAGCTGTTTATTTGAGAAACTTACTATATGAAATTACACAAAATTTGTATACCATTGATTTGTTCAATGATAATCAGAGTGCACAAAAGCTAACTATGAATCCAATGTTTCACAAGCGTACAAAACACATAGACATTAAGTTTCACTTTTGTAGAGAATGTGTAGTAAATAAAATTGTAAATGTGAAGTATTTGCCTACAGCTGAGATGCCAGCTGATGTATTCACGAAGGCTTTATGTTTTGTGAAACATTATAAGTTTTTGGATGTATTAGGTATTCAAAGATTGTAATATTTTTGTATATCCATATTGTTAGATATAGTGGGGGTGTTAAAGGTCTAATATCTACCCAATAAGTTACTAGTGCTGCCTTCTGTCGTGCATTGTCGGTAGACATGTTTATTGTATCTATGGTTTAAAATAAAATACACTGTGTGTGCCACTCGTCAATGCGAATACGTTGTTTTATTTTAAAACAATCAAATAAACTATTTTGCTTTATGTATTAGTATAGATAATAAAACTGTAACTGAGCAGAATATTTGAATACAAAATCTTATTATAATATACATTATTATCAATACAGAGGCCAAACATATTTAAAATGTATTAAATTATTTTTCTACTACGTATCAGGCGAAAACCATTGAATAGATTTTGATAAAATCTGGTAAGGTGTTATCTAACTGATTTATCAATATCAATACATGTACTGAGAGTATAGACTGATAATGATAATATAGACTCGGGCAAATATAGAATAATTTTATTGTGAGAAAATATGTTAGGTATGCCTGTGGGAAAATACAAAAATAGAGGTTTCGGTCGAGCAAAAATCATGCCAAAATTTTAAACCCTTTTTCGGCCTTATTAAGATTTATTTAATCTTTTTTTTTTTGTCTTATTAATACAAAATAAAACATAATAATGGAACAATATAACAAATCAGTTTTAAAATTAAGCTCTATTTAATTTTTAATTCTATTCTATAACTTCACGCCAAATCCCTTACGGGGTAGGCAGAGAGAACCGAGCGCCACGCGACTTTTTAATATTATTTAATAGTACTATTCGACGTTAGATAGCGCTGCGTTGTTTTTCTGTTTTTTTTTTTAATTTATTATGTTTTCTCCTACAAACTTTCACCAACCATTTCCAATCCTAAAATGTAAAACTGCAAAATCCCTGAAATACGTAACTATTAAAAATAGCTTACGCAATATTTAAAAGTCCAATTGATTTGGACCTTATGAAACATCTTGATGTGACATTTCTAGAAACAGTGATAAAGCTAATATTATTTGTAATTGTAGCTTAAATTAAACGTATGCTGCTGCTTTAATTGACAAATAGATATCCAAAAGTAACAGTAAATGTTATTTTGTGAAATAACTTATGTTGTACAGTTACATCACTGGAAGACCTCACTCCTTCCATATATGGTAATGGAGTCATGGAACAAGAAGGTACGATGAATTATCCTATAGTTTTAAATTCTTTAAACGCATCTGGTCTCCCATCACGCAAAATAACGTTAAAAATTGGCGAAATACTGTTACAAAATATAGGTCCACCAAAATTATGCAACGGAACCAGACTAAGAGTTACAAATTTACAACAACGAAGCGTAATGAAAATTGCGGAAACGGAAGTTGAAATTTTGATGGGCTCTGGTACCAGCGATAAGGTTTTTGTCCCTAGGATTTCCCATCATCACAATT
Organism: Pyralis farinalis; assembly: GCA_947507595.1. Taxonomy (NCBI): domain Eukaryota; kingdom Metazoa; phylum Arthropoda; class Insecta; order Lepidoptera; family Pyralidae; genus Pyralis; species Pyralis farinalis. The sequence goes on along the minus strand of OX382272.1, from coordinate 24,993,028 downwards.
AAATTATCTTTTCGCTTTAAGCGTGTGCAATTGTCCATAAATGTGTGCTACGCAATGACAATAATCACAAAGTTCAAAGACAATCCTTGTGCGTAGCTGGCGAGTACCTGAGCACCAGTTGCTTTTCGCATGGATATCTCTTCCACGTAAGCAACGCCTATAACATATTTGATTAGATCAGTTCTACAGGAAACGTATCAAGAAAGTTTGCGATTGATGTCCTGCAGATTACGCCGATGAACTCACAGGCACAACTAGTTCATAACTATAACGAGATAACTAATACCACAAGAACTTAGCATACATATTATGTGATATATTATTAGCTTAAAACGATATATACCTCTCATCAAAAAGTTGTATCTAAAATCTCCGTTATGTTCCGGATTTATCCGGGTAGGGTTCAGGGAGTATCCGAAATATCCGATATTAAACGGATAATTACATGCCCTAATGTTTGTGTATATATTTTATGTACAGTAAAGACAATACAAACAAACAAAGATAACATTTGGTAAAGAAAACGGAAGAACTTTCAAACATTAATTCAACAAGTGAATACACTTCTTTAATTAATTCACTACATAATTACGACGCCAGACTTTTTGAACTCAACCCATAGGGGCGCGACTCGAGAACGGATTCAACCAAGTATCACAAAGTTTGTCTTCGCTAAGTTCTCTCGAAATACAGAGTAATGAGCTTGTTATGCCGAGTTACGAAGATTTAGCTCAGCACAGCGCTCACAGGAATTTTTACAATGTATTTTAGAACTGGTATAGTTAGTCTCACTAAGTATTTAAATTGGATAGGAAGCAAGGGAAACATCTCTTCGTAAAAAGCATTTTATTTCAACGTCAGGAGACAAAAAAGTATGTGGTCCACCTGATCTAAAATCGTTACCGTAGCCTATGAACGCTCGCAATACATTAAGTATCGCTCTCACGATGCCAAGCCTGCTGCCAACCAACTTTTGAGGAGCTACATAAAACTTTCTGTATGTTCGTTTGTTTTCCTAGTCTTCTAAACCGCACTGCACAACTGAGTTTGAGAAGGATTTCAGTATAATTTAAAGAATTTCTTGCTGAAAATATAATGGTAACTCGTCTTGTGTATGAATAAACGTATATTATGACCGCTTAAAAGCGGGCGGGTCATGCTTGCCATCCGACATAGAACTAAACAAAATGAATGAAAATAGTTTCTTTTAATTAATTTAAAATTTATTACCGTAGGATTGACGGAGCCCACTGCCTAAGCCTAAGAATTTGGCGAAGATACTGATTTTTACATGAAATGACTGCCGTCAGACCTCCACCGAGAGGGACAACTAGACTTTTCTAAGGTTAGGTCACACGACATTCGAAATATAATTTCTTGGACTTACGAGTAGATACCCTTACAAAGTTTTCCATCACTGCCGAGCAAGTGATAAATACAAAATCCGAAAATACGAATTTAAAGGTGCATGCCAAGAATCGAACCGGGAAGCAGTTGGTCAATAGGCTGGTTCCATATCCACTGGACTATCACTGCTTTATCACAGATTGTTTACCATGTTATTATTACATACTTATTCTCTTATGTACCCTTGGTATTTAAATGAGCGATTCTTAAAAATATATCCTACTAATATTATAATATTGTTCAATACAACAATGCGTTCCGGGTGCTGATGGGGCTGCCTCGTTTCTGCAGCGCATCAGGGATGTTTGCAGAAGCCCGCGTTGATTGCTTTTTTACTGTCATGCGTAAAAGATGCGCATCCCTGGTGCGTCGGGTGCGGGGCGGCCCCAACATCATCTTGAGCACAATCGCGAGCAGACTGGATTGCTCTTATATAAATCGCTGCTGTAGGATCTCCTCTTCGGTGGCCATCACGTGATTTTGATGTTTTAAAACCACGTATTACTAACATAGTTCTTAAGTTTTATCATTGTTACTAATTAAATGAGTCTTGTTACTTGAATAAATAAATATAAATAAAAAAAAAAAAAAAAAAAATAAATGCGAAAGTTTGTATGTATGGATGTTTGTTGCTCTTTCACGCTTAAACGGCTGAACGGATTTGAATGAAATTTGGCACGTAGATAGATTATGATCTGGATTAACACATAGGTAGGCTACGTTATTTGACTCCACGCGGGCGGAGCCGCGGGCAACAGCTAGTTTTCTATATAAAAATCTCGTGTCACGGTGTTTATGGTCGCACTCCTCCGAAACGGCTCGACTTATTTTTATGAATTTATTTGTGTATATGGTAGGAATGAGAATAGGTCGTAATTTCATTAAAAAAAATTCATAAAAATTATACATTTTTACATTGACGAGCTCGGTGGCGCAGTGGTGAAACGCGCGGTTACGCTACTTTGACACCAACGCTCGTGGGTTCGATTCCCACACAGTACAAACATTTGTGTGCATGCACATATCTGTTTGTATTGGTTTGCTTTTTTTTTATGTATAATAAGTATGTATTTACAAAAAAAAAATTATTTACGTATGTTTATCAGTTGTCTAGGACCCATAACACAAGCTTCGCTTACTTTGGGGCTAGGTGGCGCTGTGTAATTTGTCCGACAATATTTATTCATTTATTATTATTTATACATAAAAAATAATTAGAAAAAAAATTAGAAAAAATAATTTACATGGCAGAACAACGTTTGCCGCGTCAGCTAGTTATCTTATAAATATATTTCGTGTATCTCGGAAAGAGTTCCATCGATTACGGTCAAATTATCCATTTTGGATAAAGTTTAGCTGTTTAAACTTATCTATATTAGTGTCTTTCTTGAAATTCGTTTTACACTTATAATAACAAATAAGAGGCCAGGTAAACAGAAGTTTAACTTGGTGTGTTTTTCGGACCGTCATGTTTAGATTAAAACAAACCACGCTATACATGATGTACACACAGCGACAAGTCATGTTAGACACTTGCAGTACCGTTTTTACTCTTTTAGCGTGCGCCATAAGAACGTTAAAATGATCAAACAGTCTAGCTTGAGGTGCCGCTGTGTGCACTCCGACAACGAGTAAACTAAGCTCTAACGAAGGAGTACATAATCATCTTACAGATGCATTCAACTAAATAACAAAAATATTTATATAATGGAGTCACAATGGTCTGTTTCAGAGACGGTTTCTTTAAAGATTCTTAAGATGTGGAATAAACAGGCGGAATGAGATTTCCCCTAGCGATGTAGCATGAGGTTCTTCAAGAAAAACGTGAAGGGGTTTTTACGGGGTCGGCAATGCAGGAGTGACGCCCCAGTGTTGCAAATACTCATAGGCTACGATAACTGCTTACCAACAAGCAGACCTTGTACATGTTTTTCTCCATAATGGTATAAAAAAATACTTTGCCTTCTTTAAGTTATGCACTGCGGCAAGATATCTTGTTTCTTTACTTCCCCTCTTCCCCAACGTTATCTGGAAGCGATTGCATCGAAATAAGACCACCGCTGTACTGGTACTGGTTTATGTCTTATTTATACAACGTCGGAAGTCATACAAGCATACAACCCACCTGATGTGAAGCAGCTACCGTAGCCTATTAACGCTTGTTATATATTAAGTATCATTCGCGCGATGCCTCCTCTGCTGCTTACACAACAACTCCTTACGAGCTTACTGGTCTTATTATGTATTGTTCTATCAGTACCATAAAGTGTATTGTAAACCTGTAATAACTGTTTCGTTTACCTTTAGACGACGACTGTTGAACCATTTGTTGAACTTGTTGATCACGAGTATAGTTCCTGTTAGCCGACTGCTTATGGCTAAGAAAATTGTCAGCCTGTAGTAATGCTCCCTTTGAAGCTTGTACAACTAAAGAAATAAAACACACATATAACGAGCAACATATTTGAAGACTATAATAATGCCAGCCAATTAGTCCCCACGTATGTCCTGTAAAAATGTCGATTTTCTTCTTAGCGGATGACACCGCACATGCACCATAAGAAATTTATTCGCACGCCACGATAGTCGTGTAGGTATTTTTTTTATACAACGTTGGGAGGCATACTAGCATAGCATAGACCTCACTCACATACAGGGACACAACAACCCTCTTTTGGAGTTGCCTGCGGTTTTCTGTGAGGTGGAGGTACTTCCCCAGACAGGCTGCTTTGATGCGCCCTACCTCTTTTAACAATAAATACCTTGTTTACTACGGAACCCTAAAAAGCCGTCAAGTGGGAGTTCGATCCGCACACCGAGGGTTCCGTAAGAAAATATATTCGCAAAAAAATATTATTTCTTATGATGTAACTACAAATTTACAGTTTTCGGATTTATTCCTTTACTTGTGCTACATGACATTGCTCATTTTATGATTCTAGGTCAACGGGAAGTATTTAGATTTTGATTCCCTTGCGAGTATCAAAATATGCGCATAAACGAGGCATAAACAGTCGTATCTTTTGAACGCATTAACTTAGAAGTTTCATTTTTTACTGTTCGAAGGAATTGCAGACCTGAGTATTTGATATTAATTTCAGCTTGATAGCTCCACCCGTCCCTGAGAAAAAGAGTCTTGGCAGATGGACAGACAGACGGAAAAAAAATGTGATCCTATAAGGGCTCCGTTTTTCCTGTTGTGGTACGGAGCGCGAGTTCGACTCGCACACACGACAAACATTGCCCTGCTCGAAAATATAAAATAAAAAGCCGTAATTATTTCATATTTTTGAGCAGGGCAATGTTTGTCGTGTCATCTAGTAGGTAATAAAATTGATAGCATACGGCAAAAGGATCTCAAAGCATCATTCACATACCCAGGCAGAGCACAGATAAAAAAATACAGAAGGTATAACAAACCTTTAGGAACAAACATTTTAGGTGTGTTTCCTTCAGGCGGCGCTACATTGCGATATTGATAATCGCCCTCGAAAGGCGGTATAATGCACCGTTCTCTTTGTACTTGCTGACCTGTTAATGAAACATAATGCCTGTGGTATGGTTAATAAAATTATTGAACAATGTTATAGGTGTTGGTGACGTAACGACCGTTGGAATGGACGATATTAAAGGAGCTCTCCCGACTGCAGGTAAATTCAAAAATGGTCATAAAGACCCTACCATCTTCTACGTATCTACAAACGTACTCCAAATCCTTTACGGAGTAACCATAGAAAATTAAGCACTACATGACCCGATCCTTAGACACCTCATTCGCTACTTTAACATTCATAGCACATTTTAGGGTTCCTTGGGCTCCTGACATCGATAAAACACGACTTATCTGGTCGTGATAGGTATGAGCTTTGGGCTTCTTCGGCCCCTATATCCTGCCACTTTAACATTTTTTAAGTGTTTCGTCATTCTTTCTACATGTCCGAATCAACGGAGCACGCCTCTTATCTGAACACCGATACCCTCAAGATCAATTTTCTTTCTAACCCATAGCTTTTTTTTATTATACTACGTCGGGAGGCATACAAGCATACGGCCCACCTGAAGTAAAGCAGCTACCGTTGCATATTAACGCTTATAATATATTAAGTATCACTCGCGCGATGCCCCCTCTGCTGCTTACACAGCAACTCCTTAGGAGCTTACTGGTGACCTCATTCACACGCAGGAACACAACAACCCTCTAGAGAGTTGTTATTTGGCTGCGGTTTTCTGTGAGATGGAGGTACTTCCCCAGACGGGCTGCTTTGATGCGCCCTACCTCTCTTAAAACATCCAGACCAAGACAACCAGACATGTTCATGCACACAAATGTTTGTCTTGTGTGGGAATCGAACCCACGAGCATTGGTCTCAAAGTCATTCACGCCAGAGCCAACTAGCTCGTCAATAAGCTCTACCGCGTTTATTGTACTTTCGTATTTTCTCTGCCATACACCGCTCTAGCTTCCATATTGTAATGTTGGGATTAGCACAGGGCAAGGCGCAGTGAATCCCATATCCGGATAAAATGGCAAATAGATTCTTTCACACATCCTATCAAATGGTTTCTCAAAGTCCACAAAAACACAGAAAAACTTCAAATCTACTAGATGCTTCTCTATAACATGGCAAAATGAGAAAATGTAATCCGTATTCCTCTGCCATTTTGAAATCCACAATGTACTTCCCAAAGCACATTGTAGGTAACACCCAATCATTTTCCTCTCTTGCCTTGTGTACAAGGAATTTTGACTACACCTCTCCGATCCTGTGGGCTGCAATTCCTGTTCTCCAGCATAACATTTACACAATCAGGCTGTCCCCTTTTTTGACATAGAGGATTCGACGTCCGCGTCTCACCAGGTATCACCTAATCTGTGCGTATCATCTGAATTGGAAAACTAAAATATTCCTTACAGTTAAATCATAGTTAGTTAATTCAGAGAGGTGAGCACAACACCTACGTTCTCGTTGTCATAATTATCTTGGTTCGCCATCATTCCACTTTTCCTTACTCCCACGTGTTCTTATCTACATAATATACCATAATAATAATAAAAATCCACCACATCAACCCTTACTCATCCCACTGCAGGGATACGGGTCTCCCTTCTACCAAAGGGGGTTAGAGCATACTCCACCACGCTGCTCAAATGCGGATTGGCGGAGGTCAGTGTTTTCAAGCCGCCCGAGGGCCATTCACTTAGCTTAACGACTCGATGTCATCTATCGACAACAACCGGGGCCGATGGGTTAACGTGCCCTCCGAAGCACGGAGAAACTTGAGATAGATAAACCCATCCATAGACAGGCTGCGGTCGACGTTGCTTAACCTAAATTTAGAATGACATGCGCAACGACGCCATCGAGCTCTCATAATAAACATATGTCCTAAAAATTGTATCTCAGCTCTTACTTTATATTAGATAGTATTATAGACCATACTTGCAATACGAATTATATTACCGGACAATTAAAAGTTACTCCGTTCTAATTCTTAGAACTTTAAAATCTTCTTCTTTTCATTAAAATATAAGAACAAACCTTCAGATGAAAACATTTCATCCAAGTTCCGTTCAGGCGGCAGTATATTCCGGTTTTGGTAATCGTCTCCGAAAGGTAGGTTAGGGGGGATAGTGCACCTTTCTTTTTGTATTTGTTGCCCTGTTAATGGAGGATAATAGCTGTTTAGCAACAACAATAAAAAAAAAATAGTAAATCTCATCATTCACCGTACGAAACGCAATAGAATGTTATATCAGCAATATCAGCATGCCACTTCTTCAAGCCGATTTTCTATGAGAGAGTGGTACTACCCCGGACGAGCTGGCACACTTACCAGCTATTGTCATTCAATGGCCACAACCTACCCGCAACCATGCAGTGGCCACTAATTGAAAATAGCTTGGCTCTACCAGTTGAAAACAACCACTTGGCGTGAAGACATAGATAGATACGAAATAAATACGTAATGGCACCCTAGACAGTATATCCAACTTGATACAAAGCTGTTCTCGTAGACTAGCAGCCAAGGAGCTTAGACCAACTGCTACAAATTAAGTTAACAAGTAACATCACTTTCTCACTGGAATATACCGACCGGTACTTAATCAGGACTCCCAGTATCTGCGATCTCCAAGAGGCTCCTGGGCAATGGTTGCTGCTGGTGGTACGTGGCACTAAAGGTGACTCTTGGTGTGTTCTTTGTGATCGTTTTTATTATCATGATCTAACCAAATGTGTTACTTGAAACGAATGTATTTATTTAATAAAAATATAAAAATCCTTTTTTTTTTTAACAAGTATTTATTTGTCACTTTTTTACAATATCTCATTATGATTGGGGTCTCCATTTAAGTATATAAATACTTGTGTTTGGAGAGCCCGCTCCTCCAAAATAGCTTACTAGTACTTACAATTAAACTTAAATAACTGTATGTAAATGTATACTTACCGGTAGCTATGTACTCGTACGTGGCATTCGTGTCGGCGTAAGCTGCTAAGTAACGGGGATCAATTCCAGATGCCACTTGATTTTGACCCATTTGACGCTAAAAAAGATTAATTAAACCAGTAGTTCAAAAAGTTTCTTTCAGTTAGAAAGTTCTGTATAAGTATATTATATGCAACTATTCGGGATCAACCTCATACTCGCAGATATATTGTCCAAAAGTGAACAGTTGATCAAAAGATATATAGCCGGACAAATTGCATAGTTCCATGTTGCCCCAAAGTAAGCTAAGCTTGTATTATGGGTACTAGACAACTGATACGTAAATAACACCGTTCCTATATGAATTCTATATGTTTGTCTGTGCGTTTGTCCGTGCGTTTGTCTGTGCGTTTGTCTGTCGCTTTTTTTCGAATATTCGAATTTTGACTTCAGATTCGGATTCAGCATAAAAAGTGAGAATAGAAATGTTCAGGAACACCGTTCCTATCTCTTAAGGAACATGGTCAAAATGGCCGACAAATTAAAAAAAAAATGTATTTAATATACTACGTCGGGAGGCATACAAACATACGGCCCACCTGATGTAAAGCAGGTACCGTAGCCTATTAATGATTGCGATATATTAAGTATCACTCGCGCGATGCCTCCGCTGCTGCTTACACAGCAACTCCTTGGGAGCTTACTGGTGGCCTCACTCACTCACAGGAACACAACAATCCTCTAGGGAGTTGTTATTTGACTGCGGGTTTCTGTGAAGTGGAGGTACTTCCCCAGACGGGCTGCTTTGATGCGCCCTACCTCTCTTAAAACATCCAGACCAAGACAAACAGACATGTTCATGCACACAAATGTTTGTCTTGTGTGGGAATCCAACCCTCGAGCGTTGGTGTCAAAGTCGCGTCTTTCACGACTGAGCCACCGAGCTCGTCAAAACTATGAACGTAGCTATGAAACGTAAACATACAGACTAAATTTGAATTTCAACCGTCACTGTTATAAATATATAAATATTTCATTTAGACTATTCACGTTCTTTTAAATTAGTAACATAACCAAGAAAAAGAGTTGAAAAATAGAAAAAAATCTGCGTTCAACAGAAAAAGTCGTGAGATCCATGTATTACTAGCATAATCTTTTTCCTAACGTTCGCTACCCAAGCCTAAAGATTTGGCGAAGATACTGATTTTAACTTGGAGCGTTTGTCGTTAGACTTCCACAATCCTGAGGAAAATCTTTCTTAGGTTAGGCCACACGTCTTTCGAAATATAATTTCTTGGACGTGCGGGTTTCCTCGCCGTGCTTTCCTTCAGCGACGAGCAAGTGATAATTACAAATATGTACATTAATCGAAAACACGAATTTAGTGGTACATACCCACATCGGAATTCGTACCAGGATCAATTGGGTAATTTATTCGTTAGGCTTTCACTGCACAATATTGCTAACGTATATAATTTGTTAAATGCTTCAATTTAGTCGAACCACCTGCCTTTTGCCAACCGAGAGTGTATAAAAAAAGGAGTACACACTACTACTTTTGTACTTATGTTTATGGTTGTGAAAGTAAGCTAGTTTAGTATTAGTTAACGCAATACTTACATTGGTAGCAAATCCCGGTGAATGGACTTGCGTTACGCCATAGTCTGGATTACGTATACACTGCACATTTTGCGGAGCACCCATATTGTAAGGCGCTCGGTAATATAAATTCTCCGTGGGGCTAAGACAATAGACATGACAACCAATTTATAAATAGTGAGTTCTATAGTTTATAGCTGCACACCCATTATTTTTCAGATAAATTAAGTTATAATCTAGATACATTGCTAGATACAGTAATAATGTAAACGGCAAGTTCTTTAATTATCGTATGCCATAATAATTATATAGGTAGGCAACCTACAGCCAAAGAGTCGCAAAAATAAGAATGGCGGTTGACGAAAATGCTATTGTAATATTAATAGAAAATAGTCCAGGAGTTCAAAAAAAGGACATAACATGTGGTATTAAAATATTTTTTATATTACCAAAAAGGGTGACCAGTTCTATATATTTATAGCAAAGCTCCTGAAAAACACTTAGAGAAATGTTCAAAGAAATGAATATCCTTACTATTTTCTTTTAGTATATTTATGAAAACACTAGCTGTGCCCGCGACTTCGTCCGCGTGGAATTTAACAAAAAAGTTATTATTCAATTCGTTAAGTTTACGATAACTTATTAAAATTTTCCCTGAGATTGCACACCATGCGGTTGTGTAGATTCTTGGCATTTAAGAAGCCAGGACCTCCACACAACCGCGGGATGTACAATCTCATCACAGATGACCGAGGGTGATGCATGCGATGCATTGTAAGTACCTACTTTTCGGACCTTAATATCCAGGGCGTCCAACTCAGTCTGGGTCCACCTTAGTATAACGAAGGTGTATATTAACAGAGGCATAACCCAACTGTTGAAGGCGCGCACTTTGTTGCCACCTGACAATAGACTTTTCATTAATTATTATTATTATTACTTCGTCCGCGCGGAATAGTTATTTTTTTAGTTTTTATTTATATTAATAAAAATAAATAAAATTTCTAAAATAAAAGTTCTTATTACATCAGCTATCTGCCAGTGAAAGTCCCGTCAAAATCGGTTCAGCCGTTTCAGAGATTAGCCGGAACAAACAGACAGACAGACAAACATTGTAAAAATATTCATTTTGGTATATGTACCGTGTATACATCCATATGCATTTAGTAAAATGCGGTTATTTTAATATTACAAACAGACACTCCAATTTTATTTATCTGTATAGATAATGTATACTCGGAAAAATATAAAGTCATTTTTATAATTCAGTGAAAAACTTAGAAACAGAAATAAGTTGCGTATGGCGGTACATAAGCTTGCTGAGACTGGTAGATCTTTTGTTGTAAATTGTATTCATTTTAACCCCACTAAGAATGAACCCTCCACTTGCACAAGGTCTCTCTCAGACAAATGATTCCCTAAAGGGTTGTTGTGAAAGTAAGGACATCAAGAATCTTCTGAGGAATCGTTGTGCCAGCATAGGCGGTGGTAACGAGCTAACTATACTCCATTCGGTGCAAATGTCAACAGGCTACTAGGTACTTTAAAAGACGGCATTTTGTCACCCGTGCTTAGTAGTATGTGGATACATAATAAATGCTATTCGGTAAATAAGATAGTAAGTACCGTGGTTTTGAGAAAAGTGTTATGTACTTTTGCTTTGACTTGATTAAAATTTTGAGAACAAAATATATTGAGGTAAGTATTTGAATACATAATATATGATAACCTAGTGATAATTGAGGGAAAATTAACACATAATTATGAGATAAAATGAGTTGATCAAGAACTTTGATTGCCTAATTACGGAATGAGGAAGGGATTATGTAATTCAAATTAATTGAAACTTACATTATATTATTTCCACCTCCAAAAGTAAGAATTTCACTTGTTTGTTGCTGCTGATAATCTGTGAGAAAAATCAGTGAAATTAAATTCTTAATCTTAGAAAATAAATGATTGTTTTAGGTTTACATATTTCACCTGAAATCCGAGGTTCTCTTCTAATGTATCTGTCCATTTTATCCTTTTTTTCGGGAATATTGTAGGCACAGTGTAAAAACAAAAATGTTATATTTCCCGCCACACCGCGCAAAATCGTTTTGTTGGCGGGAAGGGGTTAGGGTAAAATATATATTTTTTGGATGCCTACCAAGCACAGTAATAGCAGGCAAAGGTTCTATGACCACACAGACTTGTATTTCTTAAAATAAAATTATTTTTCTATGTTCTACCAAAAAATATTTCCGGGTACATCTCGTTTTCAATTCTTTTCGACGGTTACGATTTTAATATTACATTAATTAACTTGAATAATGTTTTGCTATTTATTAAGTAATATTTATATTTGATAATACTTTATAACTTTTATGAGACAATTGAAAATGCCCTAATGCCCGAAGGTACGTTGTTCGAATTCTGGTGTAGGCATGTACCACTAAATTCGTATTGATGTATGTACACATTTGTAATTATCACTTATCCGGCGGTAAAGGCAACATCATGAGAAAACTCGTATGTCGAAGAATAACGGAACTTAAGAAAGATCTGGTTTTCCTGACGGCAGTGGTAATGGTGAAGATACTGATTTGCATATAGAGAGCTACATGAAAATCTGTAACCTCCACATCAACCCTCCCACAGCAGGGATGCGGGTGTCCCTTCAACCGAAGGGGTTTAGAGCATACTCCACCACACTGCTCAAAATGCGGATTGGCGGAGGTCAGTGTTTTCAAGCCGCCTGAGGGGTCACTAACTTAGCTTAACGACTGTCATCTATCGACAACAGCCGAGACCGACGGCTTAACGTACCCTCCGAGCACGGAGAAACTCGGGATACATAAACCCATCCATAGACAAGCTATGGTTGACATTGCTTAACATGCGTGTTCGGTTAGAATGACATGCGCAACGACGCCATCGAGCTCTCCTTCAACGGCATCGAAAATCAGTACCTATCTTCACCATATCCGTATGATTGATTAGGTAGCGGACCCCGCCCATTCTAATGAAATAGGAAAGAGGATGACGCTAGGAAGAAACTAAAAACTTATGGACTTAATATCAGGAATATATTTAAAACTTACTGATTTTCACTAAATTAAACATTTGTATCACGTGTATTAGTTCCATTCATTTATGTTACCGACTAGAACTTAATGTAAACCTCCTTTTTTACAGCTTCGCCCATTAGCAGGCGTATTCATATACATTGCTTCGAAACACTATATTCGAATAGAAGTCGAATATTTATCTGTCAAATTGTATGGAATCCAATTGAAAACTTTTCGAATCCGTTACGAATTTTGCTTTGCGAGGTAATGTAAATAGATACCCCCACAGATTCCCACTAAAAAATTAGAATTCACGACAAATTCTACATTTATGTGTACATTACATAGACCAGTTTACTAATTATCTAGTAAACTTGTTCATACGAAAACTATAATTTTAAGTATACCAATTATTATAATTCTAGTAATGAGTGATTCCTAGCATTTTTAGGAGTGACTATTAACAGAATAGTGAGAAAAAATCTTAAAAATAATATGAAATACTAATGGCTAGAATCCAGAACCGTTACAATATTTAAAAATCTGTTGTCTGAGTAGGTATGCGCGATATTGATGAAATATAGATACTGAAATCGATAAATAGATTCGTATCAATAATTTGATAGTATCAACCACAAAATATCGATATTTTATAATTTATTAATATGTTAGTGTAATATTATGATAGGATAGGGAACAAAGATCAACCATAAACTAAGTATTAAAAATGATCTTAGAAGTAATAGACATCACATTTCTATTAGAATCTATTACAATCCTTTAAAAATAGCCTCTCCGACGGTAAATTTCGGCAATGATGTCAATGATTATTGCAGCTGACTTCTGAGCCGTGCTCAGTATTGTGATTGAATGAATGAATGATGACTGAAGAGAAAGTTGGTGAAAAAGCAAAACAATAACGATTTTCTTTAAAAAATAATTGATATTACGATATTTTCAAGGTGTAATAATCGATATTTTGTCTTTAATAACGATATTTCACCAATGTCGAGAAATATCGGACATCCCTACAAAAATGACATTACGTAGTGAGTCACTTTAGTAGGCTGTCATTGAATTAAAACATATTTAATAAACAAACTTTTAATTTAACTCAAAATGGAACTTCCAGACACCTACTACAATAAATCTGAATACGTTGAAACTGTGAGTTGCATTATAATCGTCGTGACATGTGAAAATGACCATTCTCAAAACGATCAACTTTTCAGGCTTCGGGAAACAAAGTGAGCCGCCAAACAGTCCTTTGCGGTTCACAAAATATTATACTACATGGCAAAGTAATAGTTCAAAGCGATGCAATCATCAGAGGCGATTTAGCAAATGTGAAAACAGGAAGATTTTGTATAATAAGCAAAGGTTCAGTGATACGACCACCATTCAAGAAATTTAGTAAAGGGTATGTATGTACTCAATTGTAATTTATATTTTGTACCTTGAACTTGCTTTTCTTTCATATTGCAACAACTCATAAGATAATAACAAGAATACAGTGCAAGAATTTTGCAGTGTCATCATTCTTATTCATTTTAAAAGCATTTCTCAAGTGCTGAAGCATAATTTGGATACTTTAAGACATTGGAAAACTGCGATTTATGACTAACCGCCTAATAAATACATTAAACTGTGTATACAAAACTGTCTGACTGAGCACCAGATTCACATTGACTCTTATTGCATAACATGTACTATTTAGTATAGCTTTGTTTATGTGGTGATTGTAGAGAATATAATCCCAAATTTTGGGATGCTAGAAGTTTTCCTGATATTAAAAAATCCTACCTAATAATTATAATAACAATTCTACACATGATATTGTGACTGGGAGTAATGCAATTGTGACCAATTTACTCAGCAGTGTGGGTATGCATGTATATGTGCCTCCTATCACTATCTTACACGCACAGGAATCTCGCTCTATGTAGGAGCTGCTAAATTAGTATCATTGTGCCAGGCAGCTGAGTTTTGATAGTTTATGTGTTACGCTAAAGGCCATGTTGAGGAGTGTAAAAATTTATGCATCTGTAAACAATGGTAATCCAGTGGATTACGAATTGACCTATTGACCAATTGGTTTCCAGTTGGAATCCTGGTGTGGGCATGTACCACTACTGTTTCAGATTTACATACATTTGTAATTATCAGTTGCTCTGTGGTGAAGGACATAGTCCAGAAATTATATTTCAAAATATATGTGAACTAATTTAAAGTTCTGGTTTTCCTTCTAGGTTGTAGATAGGGTTGCTAAAAGTACAGGTGGTAACTCTAGTTGTGGAAGTCTGAAGACAGTTGCTCTATGTACAAATCAGTATCCTCACCAAATCCTTAGGGTTAGGTAGTGTAATCTGTAACAGAATAACAATAGGGAGCAGTAGATAAATAAAAATATCAGGAGGTAAACAGCCACATATACATACCACCATTATTTACTAGTAACCTCACTCATTACCAATAAAATTACAACCCTCCAAATTTTTCTGTGAGGTAGAAATACTTTCCCGTTACCTTTATTTGCTTGATGACTATTTAACTTGCTCTCCACAAACGTAGGCACTAAACCTGTCCATAGATATCCTGATTGAGCATTATTGATACACTCAATGTTTTCATTAGAACATTGTATGTTAATTAGCTGACAGCACCATGTACATGTGAGGTTAGCTTTGACCTTAAAGATGACAGGAAGCCTCTCTGCAAATTTTTAGTATATTGTTGCTATTAGGTAACATAGCCAACATACATGGCATAACAGAACTTTTTGTATTGTTTCTTAACAATTTTTGCATTGGAATTGGTGTCTCTTAGTACCGAAAAAGAGACAGTCTGGAATTATATTCGCTAGCTCTAACACACTATAGTTAAGCACACACCATCAGTTCAATACTAAGTAATGTTGCATATGTCTAAAGTTTCTACATGTCTCTTGATTTATTATTCAAAAAATCAGGCCCAAAATCAGTCTAATTATTTTCTTTATGCCTCATAAACATGAGTTGTACATAATATACCTAGTTTTTATATAGTTAAACCATTGCAGGACTGTTTTTGTTTCAGAGTTGCATTCTTCCCTCTTCAGATGGGAGACCATGTGTTTGTTGGTGAAAATACAGTTGTGAATGCTGCTGTTGTTGGTTCTTATGTTTATATTGGAAAGAATGTAGTTATAGTAAGTGCTATGTTTTGCAAATGTCCAAACAATATTAACTTGCCAATTTTGAAGAAAAAAATAATAATTTTACTTCTCCAGTATTATACTCAATTAACTGTGTGATGTATGTGTCCAGCATATGTCAACATAGTAACTTGCTTGGCTTCTCAACAAATATTTTTACAAGGTGTTTTTAACAATTTTTTTTTATGTTTTTATACTTCGTCAGGTGACATACAAACATACGGCCCACCTGATGTAAAGCAGGTAGGAATACTTGCAACACATTAAGTATCAGTCTCTACTGTTACCAGGAGCTTACTGGTAACTTGACTCACTCCCGGAAACACAACAACCCTTTAAGAGTTGTTATTTGGCTGCAGTTTTCTGTGAGGTAGAAGTATTTCCCCAGATGGCTGCTTCGATGCACCCTACCTCTATAAATAGTGTGTATGATGAGTGACAGTTACTTGACTTGATTCTATAACCCCTTAGAAGTAAGTTACTGTATATTTAATAGATAGATAGATAAAACGTTTATTCAATCACTGATTAACACACACAAACAAATGTAAAAACAATAACACAACAAGTCTAAAAATACTAATACAGTAATACATTTTGAAGAATGATTGTCAACTAACTACTACTACTTGTTACCTAGTATAAACAAAATTTTGATCAACTTTTGGCACATGACACAAAATCTATTAAAGATTTTATGCTGACCTTACTTAGAAATAACGTGCTTGGTGTAACAGAGTTCACTTATTGTGATTGAACTGCTTTGAAATTTTAAACTTTGCATGTTTTCGAACATTTTGCTATAAACAGGTGCTTTAGAAATATTTCCTTTAAAAGAAGTTATAATTTTAGTTACATTTTAAAAAGTGATTTTATTTATTTATAAATTGGTGTAAATTAATCTATCTATCTATAACTTTACGCCAAATCCCTTGCAGGGTAGGCAGAGAGAACCGAGCGCCACGTGACTTAACCCTTCGAAACCCGGGTGGTTGTATATGACCGCGAAATGTATGGGAAAACGTATATAACGGGTTCTGACTGCTCAATCCTCACTCGATTCTTTAACATTCATTGCTCTTTTCATGCACGCTTGTTGACAAATATGTCTATCTAGGACAGGTTATTCAGTTAAGCAAGTTCAACTTCCACAGAGAGGTTAACGAAGGAATTCAATTCCGCTGGGCAGGGTTCAGACAATTTCGACACTCGATAGAGTGACGACCTCGAAATATCTGTAGGTTAGTAGATAGATGCAGGTGTAACAGGGTCGAGCCGAGTGGCTTCCTAAATGGGAGGTCTATGTCCAGCAGTGGGCTAATGTGATCTGAAATAATGATGATGAACTAACTTATTTTATTTATTCCTAGCACTCAATTGCAATAATAGCTTTTACAGTAGTTTATTTACACACAAGTGACGTCACGCGTTCTTTACGCATAATTTACTATTTACAGGTAATTTTTAAATAAATAGTCCTTAGTCATAGCTTTAGGCCATTTAAACGTTTATTTATTTAGAACCAGCTGTGCCCGCGACTTCGTCCGCGTGGAATATTATTTATTTATATTAATAAAATTAAATAAAATTTCTAAAATAAAAGTAGCCTAAGTTACTCCTTATTACATCAGCTATCTGCCAGTGAAAGTCCTGTCAAAATCGGTCCAGCCAACAAACATACTGACAGACAAAAATTGAAAAAATATTCATTTTGGTATATGTACCGTGTATACACAAAGCAGGTTAGATCAAATTGCACTTTTTGAAATGTCGACAAATCACCTATTAAATCTATGGTAACATAATGGTCTGTCATATTTTTGTATTAATGTCACACTAGTAACAGTAAATTACATTTATAGTTTTAATGTATATTTAAATTCTAAATTTACATAATTGTTTTAATGTGTATTTAAATTCTGTTTCTATGTAATATTTTTTTAGGGAAGAAGATGTGTTCTCAAAGACTGCTGTATGATCGAAGATAACTCTGTTCTCCCAGCAGAGACAGTGGTCCCTTCGTTTGCAAGATATTCTGGTAATCCAGCACGGCTTATCACAACGTTACCAGAAGCAATGCCAGATCTCATGACAGAGTTCACAAAAAGCTATTACCAGCATTTTCTTCCTGCTACCATGACTTAATAAAGGATATCTGGTGCCGCTTAGAGTATAGTGTGCCACAATTTTCAATCGACTGATATTGGTGTCTTCTTTCTTACTCAGGCTTACGACTTAAATATAAAGAAATTATATTTGAAAAAAAAACCTATAAATTTTCTATGTAAGAACACATAAAAAAGCCTATGTGTAAGTTACTAAAATTGAACTAGAAACATAATGCACACCAATAAGAAAGGACCTTGTCTATAACATACACAATTCATCTGCTTGTGATGGCAATCACAGTGCTATTTCACTATGTTTTTTGTTTTATATTTAAACAACAAATGTAATATAAAAATATGTACACTATGTGATAAAAAATATAAATGTTACAAAACTGCGAAGGCGAATATGATTGCTTGTACCTTATTATGCGAAGGATACTCTTTGTATTACGAGCGTTCATATGCTATGGTAATAAAACTATACATAGATTTGTTTCTCTCCTTCCCCTTTTAAAATTTAAAAAGGGAATTGGAGGAGATGGGTATGTAATAAAGCACCATAATATAAATTGTGTGTCATTTTTATCTCCCCGATTAGAAGTAACAGTCTGCCAACCATACTTCCCTCGTATTGAATTTTCACATACATTTACATCCAAAATATCTCAATGTCTCTTTAGCAGATATTATTAATCTGTTCAATCCACTCAAACGTCCAGGTCACAGTAATAAATAAATAATAAATATTGTCGGACAAATTACACAGCGCCATCTAGCCCTAAAGTAAGCGAAGCTTGTGTTATGGGTACTAGACAACTGATAAACATACGTGAATACATTTTTTTTGTAAATACATACTTATTATTCATAGAAAATACCCAGACCAAAACAAACATACATGTTCATGCACACAAATGTTTGTACTGTGTGGGAATCGAACCCACGAGCGTTGGTGTCAAAGTAGCGTAACAACGCGTTTCACCACTGCGCCACCGAGCTCGTCAAACGTAAACTTATAAGCTAATTCGCTTATAAATTATCCTACTAATATTATAAATGCGAAAGTTTGTATGTATGGATGGATGTTTGTTGCTCTTTCACGCTTAAACGGCTGAATGGATTTGAATGAAATTTGGCACGTAGATAGATTATGATCTGGATTAACACATAGGCTACGTTATTTGACTCCACGCGGGCGGAGCCGCCGGCAACAGCTAGTATATAATAAAGTAGACTTATAAGCTAATTAGCTTGTAAGTCTACTGTGTCCTGGGCGCGTTTTTTCATAAAAATCACGCCTAAAAATTTTTTCAGCTTTGGGAACAGATAAAAGTCGGACGGTGCTAAATCCGGTGAATATGGGGGATGAGGTAACAATTCGAAGCCACATTGATGGATTTCTGCCATGGATTGCACAGAGGTGTGAACGCGCGCATTGTCCTGATGAAACAAGACTTTTCTTCTCAATAAACCTGGACGTTTTTCTTTGATTTCTTCTCTCAAACGACGCAACAGGTTGCAATAGTAATCGGAGTTTATTGTTTCACCCTTTTTTAAATAATCCACGAGAATTATACCTACCCTTTGCATCCCAAAAAACGGATGCCATGACTTTGCCCGCAGATAAAACCACCTCTGCCTTCTTTGGGGTGGGCGATCCTGCTCTTTTCCTTTTCGACTGTTCTTTTGTCTCGGGTGTATTGTGGTGAACCCAGGTTTCATCCATGGTTATAAATCTTTCAACAAATTCTATTGGTCAGCTTCATATAACTCTAAACAGTCGCGAGAAGTGAGTCGGTTGCGTTTTTGTTCCACTGAAAGCTGTCGCGGTACCCACCGCGCAGACACCTTAGAGAATCCAAGTTCATTAGTAGTTATATGATGTGTTCGCTCAGATGAGATGCCTACAGTCTTAGCTATCTCCTCGACAGTCAATCTTCGATCAGATAAAATTAAATCACGGATTTATTCTTTGTTTTGATCAGTGGAAGCAGTCGAAGGCCGGCCACTACGGGGCTCATCTTGAATGGTCTCACGACCACGTTTAAACTCTGCCACCCAGTTTTTAACAGTCGCATACGAAGGAACGGACTCACCCAAAGTAGCAGACGTCTTCATGTATAGCTTTTGGAGTTAAACCTTTCAAATTCAGGTATTTTATCACTGCACGATGTTCAATTTTATCCATTTTCAAAAATAACTCTGACTTGACTTACGATATCACGTGTAAACGAACAATGAGTTACTGTGAATAAACTAAACTGTGCATACTTGTTGCTAAATAATGTAACTACAAAATGAGGGTAGTTATAAAAAAACCAATGACTTTAACCATGTTAGGCTAAGAACTTTTCAAATGACCCTCGTATATTGTGCGTCAGCTGAATATTACTACATCTATATCAAAACAAAAAATACAACGAATACGTTAGTATAAACAACACATACAGAATTAGACTAAATTGATTCCAATTACTACAAACTACATATTATCTACTACATTCTTATCGAGAAATAAAAAAAGTTTATCAAAATTATAATATTTATGTGCATCCTCAAATTACAATAATTAACGATTATTTTTGTATACGATAATCCCCGAAATAAATTATAAAAAACCATTTATTGTCAAAAAAAAATACAGAGCATTGGTACTAGCTCAGAATACAGAATAAACCAGAAACCGCGAACACGCCCAAAACTGAAGCCATACAAACTACTCTCAATGAGAGTAGTTTGACATTTGGACGACTAGTATATATTTGGCCACCGTGTCTCTTACGCGTAAAAATTTCTCGATAGTTTTTATTAAATAATGCCGTCTTGTGCGGTTCCCACCTGCAAGAACGCAGTTAGAAGCATAAAAAAACAAGATGGGATCACATTTCATGTGTAACTAGCGCATTTACATCTCTTTTTATTTAAATAATGAATTTCTTTTACTCGTTGATAGTGGTAAACAATTTGGGCGAGTCCATTTTGTTCATGTTGCCAGTTTTACTGGTTTCTTTTCCCTACTTTTTTTATTAGTTGGTCTGAAATAGAGCATCGGTGTTAAAATAAGAAGAGGCATGCTCCGTTGGTTCGGACATGTAGAAAGAATGCAGGATGAAATAATGACGAAGCAGATATACAATGCAAAAGTGGAAGGATGTAGGAGCCGGGGAAGGCCAAGACTTACCTATCATGATCAACTTGGTCGTGTTCTATCAGAAGGTGATGTCAGGAGCCCTAGACCCGGCGAGCGTGCATGAAAAGAACAATGAATGTGAAAGAAGCGAATGAGGTATGTGAGGATCGAGTCGCGTGGCGCTCGGTTCTCTCTGCCTACCACGTAAGGGATTTGGCGTGAAGTTATAGATAGAGACTTTTTTTTATTAAGTTGACATTGATGAAATAAATAATAAATGCATGTTAAGTAATTAAAAAATAGTTTGTTTAATGTAAAATATGTAAATACATTTATTTAATTTTAAGGTATTTACGATATGAGCTTTAATATAAATATTGCCTGAAATAAATAATAATGATTGAAATATTATTAACTAATGTTTTTGGTATATAGTCTGCATATCTGAAATTGTCTAAATAATAGTTTTTTTACAAAAATGTTTTGTGTAAAACTATTCTAATTATTATATGTGGAATTTCAGTTCCCCACTGATGAAATCATAAAAGCAAAGAGCAAGACTTCTTCATTTGTCGAAACGTAAAAATGTATTGATTACCTCAGAATCAAAACGGCAATATTATTAGTACAACAAAATGTACCTAAGTAAAGACATATTTTTTGTAAATTACTTGTGTTTTATTTTACTAAAACATTTATTTATGCATAACAGTATATTAATATAACATCTTTAATATTAATATAACACTAACAAATTAATTTACCCTAAAAGAGGCGAACTCTCACTAAGCTAGCAACACTGTACGGGTGGGAAGAATGAGGAGTGCGGGGGATTGCGAATTGTTTCTGGACACAGCGGACGACATGTATTATCGGCTGTAGGCTCCTTCTGGTTTATTCTGTATTCTGAGGGTACTAGATATTTTTCTTGGCAATTGGAGCTCAGTGGGCCAATTCTGCTAAATAACTGCAACTGCACGTTTACGCCTGTCACTTGAGTATGCTGCACTGCAACTATACTCCAACTGTGCGTATCCTGCAAGTAAACTACTTAAAACCTGAAATGTTACCATATTTCAATCTAATATAACTGAATTTTTATTTAATGTTGACTCCTATAGTTTCACTATTGACCTTGGTTGCCGGAGTGGAGGTATTTCTAAACGAAAAGAAGCTTTACTTAATTATATTTATCCACAAACATCTCCCAAAACAAAGCAAATATAATTCACCGCTTCAGAATATTAATTTCACTTAGCAAAAGTTGCTCAAGAGTAACGTTAACAAAACTGCAAGTAAACTCCTTCAAAACATCTGCCACCGGTATACAAATGTCAAAACAATTTATCAGAATACGATTATATTGCAGGAAACGTGCAGTTGCAGTGAAGGCTTTTTAACAGAATAGCGATTCATTTACTGCAACGTCGCTGCTGTCAGATCGTTTAACAGAATACCGAAATGTACGCATTTTGACACACGCCGCGCTGCAGTGCAGTTGCAGTTTTTAGTAGAATCGGCCCACTGCACTGTACTGCATAGACGAGTGTCTACACAGAGATGATTTTCAGCAAAAGTATACCCCATCAAAGAGAATACAATAACTGTACCCCATGCACGAGATTGTGTTAGTCGCGAACTATAGTAATGATGCGGGTAGTATTCAAGGAACTGTTTCTACTCTGAAAATTAAAAAATGAAAAGACTACAGAGAACCAAAAAATTGTGTGACAGAAAAAAGTAAAAGTTACAGTGCATTTAGAATATTGCTATGACAAATGCATACAATTAAAACTATATGTGTGGGTGGTGTGTGTAAGTGTTATTCGTATGTGTGTTTGCCAATTTGCATAAGTTTTAAAGGTAGCTTCATAATCACTTTTTAGGCGTTCGACAACTATCGCTTTGTACTTCACTTTAAAGAGATTACGAAAAAACATTTTTTCCTTAATGGAGGTGATAGGTCATTCCAAATTTTAGAAGCTCTATAATTGAAGCAGCCTTTAAATACTGTGGTCGTATGGTTGGATTAACTAGAGCAGGCACCTAGATTGAGTGATAATCTTCAACCCATGTAAGTTTTCAAAAAAGTATTGAGGTTTATTGAAAATATATAGTAACCTCTAAATAATTATGGCCGACCTTTCTTGGAACATAAGAAAAAGTGACTCGCCTGTCAACACTTAAAATTAACCGATTCGTGGACAATGCCGCGAGAGTTTTCGGATTTATGTACATATTTGTAATTATCACTAGCTCAGCGATGAAGGAAAACATCGTGAAGAAACCCGCAAATCCAAAAAAATATCTTTCGAAACCTTACCTAAGAAAGTCTGGGCTATGGAGGTCTGACGGCAGTCGCTCCAAGTAAAAATCAGTATCTTCGCCAAATCCTTAGGCTTAGGTAGCGGACCCCGCCAATCCTATTGGCTTAGAAAACGGGATAACATTAAGAAGAGGACATTTTTTAATTAAATATAAAAATTATATTTAATATATTTCATAAATCCATCTTCAGTGCAGATTTCAGCGAAAAACCCACCGTTTTGATATTAAGAGGGAGGGTCTATGAATTTAGCAACCTAATTGTACATAAAAAATCGAGAATAATAATATTTAGGTCCTCTGCTACTTTCTGTGATCCTGGATATTCAGAAGTAGTGTAATAAAAACGTTTTAAATATCTCAATTCCGATTTCAAAACTGGTCCCTGATTTGTACCTAGATACTGACGTCGTGTGATGTGTAATTTCGAGTAGCAAATTAGTGGCGGCGCGGCGGCGTATTTCCGTTTCCGTGTTCAATAGGAGGCGGTACTGTCTTGAAACGCTTACGGTTTTGTTATGTAACTCCATGTCCAAACTCGAGTTCAATCCAAGGCACGCGTCCTTCAATCGCGCACGAGTTTGCGAGGAGCATGCGCCTTGATTTAACGCTACAAATCCGTGTTTGTTTCAGAGCATTTTGTTTTTGATGATTGAGCAAGAAAACTTAAAGATTTTAGTTAGTCACTTCTATGAAAAACGTCTCTATACTTATCTTGGACAACTCAATTTTCTTTCGCTTTAATACTTCAATTATATCACAAATGTCTCGCGTCCCGTAGGTCGCCGGCCGCATAAATATTTTTGCGCATTAGATCAAGTATTGCAAGCATTTTTTGTTCACGTTTTTCAATGATAACTATTTCACAATACAATTTTGCTGCTGCAGCTGCCATCCTGCCTTCAAAATACGATTCAAATTGCTTAATCGTGTCTGTGGAACAACACAGTAGGCTCAGTGCTTGGCCGACATTGACTCGGTGAGAATGATCATAGTTTATCTATTATTAGAACATTCAATCCTCGTTTCATTAGTGCTGATTTTTTATCGTACTCTTAGTTATTTTTGATTTGTCTCAACATAATCCAATTTATTTGAATTGACTCCGAAATTGTTCAATGTAATAACCACACTTTTTGTCGTAATCACCTTCACAAGACAAAGAGCATTTTATATTGGTAATTATCGTCGTCGCTATCATATTTTATAACTTTTAAATTATCTATAATATTATGAGACGACCGAGTATGTTATTTAATAGTTCCATATTAATCGAAAGCAGAATTAATATTTCGTTGAAGTAGCTGAAACTTTAACATCGTCGTTTGTTTCACAACATATGTGGATACTAAGCAGAAAATCTTTATGATACTTGTTTTTCTGGAGGATCTGCTGAAATGGTAGGTAATAAGAGAATGAAATCTGGATGGAGTATTAGGAGTTTTTTTGAGGACTCGTTTAACAAAATGTACAAGTGGTCCGGAGTACCGTGATAGGGCAACAATACAATTTTTTCTGCTATATTAGACTTAAATCTTTCTAAGCGGCTTTTACTAAATGGTACATAATTTATTTGCTTTCTTTGTATTTTTGAACAATTTGGAAATGAAACCAACTGACCTGAATGGTCTGACTGGACTTTATTCATTATAGATTGATACGAAGGTTTTACAGTGCTAATTATGTTATCAATACTTGTAGCAGTTACTCTTGTTGGCTCTGTAAAAATATGATGCAAATTGTTTGATTTAAATAAATATAAAAAGTTGTAGGTAACAGTATTTTTCTCCAAAATATTTATATTAAAGTCTCCACAAATTATAACAGTTTTATGGCTATTAGATAATTTATTTAAGGCATCCTCAATGATATTTGAAAATGTTTCAAAGGGCGTGCTAGGAGGTTTATACAGGTTCATAACAATGAATCGCTCCAATTCAATGCATAAAATCTCTACAACTCGCTCAACAGAGAGGCTCACAATGTCACAGCTTTCTTTAAATTTAAGCAACTTATTTAATAATATTAAAGAGCCACCATGTATATAGTTACTCTGATGAATGAGCTTGCAACCTAGTGATTATTGAAGCTGAAAATGAATTGATGGGGTTTTAGCCAGTGCTCAGTTAGACATAAAATATCAATATTGCTACAATTCATAAACAACTCCAATTCTAACTCCTTTCCTATCATCCCCTGAATGTTTTGGTGCACCACGTTGATACAATTATTATTATTTCAATATTCTTGACAATTTACAATTGATGAGGATATTGTATTATTATTACTTTTAGTTTCGTTTTTAATATTGTTATTATTACTACACTTGTATTCACATTGCCAGAGTAAAACTCTATTGTCTTGTAACCTAATTTAAAGAATTTGGAATACCTTCCAAGGTACCATTACATTATGTCAAATTATCTAACTGCTCAAAAGAAGCAGGCTTGTTAGCCAAACTTTTGGCTGGTTTCTTAAAACAATATGATAGCGAATCTGCTATTTGTCTTTTATGAAAATTGCTAAGATAAAATTTATCTTCTGTCAAATTATAGTGTTTATTATTAATATATTTATGTCAAGTATATGAAATTTGTCATCATATAATGTCAATGTATGCATTTTATCATTTAATCTATACCTAGATGCATTTTCCGCCTCGGGCTACAATTGACTGTATGGGAAAGTAAATAAGAACACTTTTCCCACATTTATCTGTTGTAACATATTAAAATATTTAATCATTATATTATGATCAACATATATATTATATAATCAACATTAAATGCAGACAATCTCGCAAGTGGAACGTGTCGAAATGTATTATTAATCTATGTATTCTGTACTTAACCTGGCGTACCTATTATAAAACCTTAAACAAAATAGGGTCAGGTCTTATATTGGAAGTAGATACATGATACCTAATGATACAATTTCATGAATTTTAAAGGGACTACAATTAGGAAAGTAAGCTGGTTTCATAAAATCTTATCCTCCTTGACCGAAATTGGATTATGAAAAGACTTACCACAAACTAAACAGAGCCACGGTAGACAGTGCACTAAATTGGGTGTTCAGTTTTTTCACAACAAATTGTGAAAAAGGAAAAGGCAAAAATAAATGTTTATTAGTACTCGCCGTCCAAGTCCAATAGTCATCGACACAAAACAAAAAGGAAACATAGTTAAGTACCATATATCTATAATGTTAAAGTGCACTACTGCCAATGCGAGTCATCAAAATATTGCCCAGGTGGTCTAAACAAGAAACAGAAAATAGTCACATGTGTATTTACGGTTAATGTACTGAAATACCTATACTTAATCCGATTCCTGTTCACTTAATCGTATACCCTTCTCTGCATTCATACAGTGTTAGCAAATAAAGTTTTTAATAAAGCTTCTTTCGTATGGCAATCATTAGTAAGGGACAAATTGCATCTAATATTCCTATCTTTGTCACCTGGTTCGCGGCTGTTTACTTCAATAGCCTATATTGAATTGTACTGTTATGTGACACGGTATATTTTAGTAGTTATTAGTTTTGACGATGTCAAGTCCAGTGTTTGTATTAATAAGTCCGTGTACATGTATTGACAATTTGACATGACAACAAGCGTAGTCAATGGACAATTCGACATATTTTGTTTAACTTCACTGTTTCATTAGCGTCTCAATTTTTATTTTCTTGCTTTATTTCAATTTAAATGTACAAACAAATGTAGTAATCAACAATTTTATTTAATGTTATAATGGAGTACCACTACCCCGAATTATGTATGCCAGCTGAGCACTTAATTCCTGGTGTGTAAACAATTTTAAAACAATACATAATATTTTAGTTTTAGGTTTTTATTTGTTGTGCTCTAAACTACGTAATCTATATTAGTTCTGTGATATATATTATGTCGAGTATTTGCTGGGAAGTTTGAATACGTATGATAATGGTTCTGTGCATTATGCCGACGTTTCCACAACATCTGGTTTGCTTGTCTTTTTATATACTATAATATACCTAATAACTACTCTTCTGTATAATTAATTGAATTATATAAAGTAAATACTATATAGTATTTCAAATTAATTTATTTTTGAATAATCTAATTCTATTGTAAATGTATGCTAAACTTTACCAAGACTAATTTCGTCATTTCACATTTTATTTTTTGTGTAGTTTTTGTAAGTTAAGTGAAAAATAAAAACGGACGTCTGATGCTAATTAGTTATGGGATATCATAGCTTATAGATTACATTACTTGATATATAGCTGTGCATTAACCTTTTTCTTACCGCGGGCCGCTTTACGACCTAGAAATGTATGGGAAATTGTATATAACGGGCTCTGACAGGTTAAGGATCTTCTAAATACCTCATCTTACCTTATTTGAACAATTACTTGCTGTTCAATAACCCAGGAAAGTGATAAATGATGACATTCAATTCATTTATTAAATCATATCTTTGGTGATCTTGATGTTCTAGACAATGATAAGATGTTTATTATTTATGTTAAATGTTTACATGACTATGCTTAATTCATTACACTGTGGTGTGTAGAAGAAATAAATTTATTGGTCTACCTGAAACATAATGATAAATGCTAACCTAACCTAGAATAGCTCAGTTGTGATGTGACCTACTATATCCTATGAACTCCTGTCATACAAGGAGTATCGCTTGTGCATTGCCAAGCCTGTTGTTAACATAACAATTCTTAAGGAGCTTACTTGTGACGTTACTCACTTGCAGGAACACTGCTGTATTCTGTAAGGTCGAAGTAAAATCCCACGTAGATGCAGTGTGCGTTATCTCTATTTCAGCTGTCTTGTTTGTCAATTACACCACATACAGGTTAAGTAGGCTTTGACACTAAAGAGGAGAGTGACCCATTTGTAACCGAAAAATAAATGGAAAATGGCAGTATTCCACCCTCATTTTGGTATGTTGCAAATGTCCTTTATGTCAAAGAAATAATGTTATTAGTTATGATTATTAAAGATAAAGTACTTGGTTATTAACCGGATGCTTTATCTTTAATATGTAACTAAAGCCCCAGAAACTGTGTTTTTAAACACAGTGTGATCTTAACCTATTAACCCGTCAGAACCCGCAGTTACCGTTATTCAGTATATATGTCGTAAGCGAGTGGTATAATTATGCCAGTCGGATCTCACCAGATTAAAGGACTGGTTTACCCCCTGGGTTGTAGAAGTCTGATAGTGGTCGCTCATAAACCAGTATGTATCTTCACCAAATCCTTAGGTTTAGTACAATGTTAGAGTTACTCATAAAATAAGTTCAAAAGTATAATTGTTGACAATTTAGCAATTGATTAATTTAGTGGAGAAGAAGGCTCTAATTGCAGTTTGTTAGAATGGTAATCTATTGTGTTTTAGATCCATATGCTCCCGAATACACTCCACAATACTTACTACCTACACAACCAGCAGAGTATGAAGTCCGTAGCAGTATACTGGTTGATGGAGGTGACAGGTTTGGAGTGTCAGCAGTTGTGTTTGATAAGTATGAGGAGTTGATATGGATGGGGAATCAGGGTGTAAGTATTTTGTTTGTGTAACTTTAGCATTTATATGATCCTAATCTTAGTTATCATTAGTCAAGTGTATGGAGTTACAATGAAAGAATTATTAATTTTGATGCCGACAATTGATATATTGCACAAGGTTTTCTATTAATTGGGATCCATAGAAAACAAGGAATCCTTATAGTTTTGTTATGTCTATCTGTCTGTCCATATGTAAACTAAACATTTACTATATATTGAGGTCTTAACTTGACCTTGAGGTGGGATTTTTT
Source organism: Pyralis farinalis (assembly GCA_947507595.1). Classification (NCBI taxonomy): domain Eukaryota; kingdom Metazoa; phylum Arthropoda; class Insecta; order Lepidoptera; family Pyralidae; genus Pyralis; species Pyralis farinalis. The sequence goes on along the minus strand of OX382272.1, from coordinate 24,963,965 downwards.
ATTTCACTTGTGACCCCTTTCTGAAAATTAAACTTCTTACCCATATTTATATTAGAAAAAAATTCAAATTCAAATTGAAAAACAAAACTATTGTATTGTTTAATAGGAAAAGTCTATCAACTTAAAATTACTTGGTCTGTAGCAAGATTAATTGAAGTTGTATGCAAGTGAATATGTAAAATACAATGATATTCGAAAACATGCTCTGTTACATATACTCTATAGCTAACTATTTTCGAAGGGATCTATATGGAGCCTATAGGGGTTGGCCCTAGGGGTTGGTGCCATCATCAAAAAATATATTTAAGCAAGGGGCTTTACAGGATATTAATAATTGAAAATGATGTACTTCAGACATATACTATAGAACATTTTATGAATGAATTGAACTCATTCTTGGGCAGTTTTTATAATAAAAGAATTTTAATTTAGGGCCATGTGACCTCCTACTATGGTCCTGGTATGCAGAAATATACCTCATTCCAAATACATGAGTCAGAGGAAGTAAGGGACTTAATAACTGTCGAACAAGGCATCTACGCTCTGACTAAAACCACATTACGACATCAGATACGAAGAGGAATTCCAAAACACACATACAGGTTGGTATTTTAGGTGGATTTTATACAAAAGGTTTGCAAATGCCACAAAAGGCTGGCAACGCTGGTGAGACCACCAGCGTTGCCAGCCTTTTTAGGGAAAAAATAGGCTCTTCTCTTGAAGGCACCCGTATCGTATTTGTTCGGGAACTCTGCTGAGGGTAATTTATTCCATAATGTAACCGTACGTGGTAGAAAATGGCTTAAAAAGCATACTGTAGTGGATTGCCTCTCATCAAGATGGTGAGGGTGAAATTTAAGTTTGTGGCGAGTGGTGCGATAGTGAAACTCAGCGGCTGGTATTAAGTTGAACAGCTCCTCTGAACACTTCCCATGATACAATTTGTACAGTACACAAAGAGAAGCAACATCTCTTCGTGTACAAGTCGAGTCCAGCAGTGATCACTGGGGTGCGCCGACGATTCGAACTGCTCTACGTTGTATGCGATCAAATGGAGTAAGCAAATATTGTTGCGCACTGGCCCAAAGATGTGATAAGTATTCTATGTGAGGCCAGACCTGGGCCTTATAAAGTTGAAGGCGATGTAAAGTATTGTTTGGCTCTATTGATCACACCAATCTTCTTGGACGCCTACTACCTACTTAGCCCTGCTCTCCACATGACTGCGAAACTGTACATCACTCGATATTTCGACACTCAGAATACCGATACTAGGAGTAACGTAACCTTCTAATCGAGGAGCTACGATAAATGGGGACTCTCTCGCGGTAAATGCCCACACTTGTGTCTTTAGGGGTATTAAGTTGAACTAAATTCAGTCTATCCCAATCCGAGACCTGTTTCAGTGATGTCTCAATTTTAGAAACACTATGATCAGCACTCAAAGGCGCAACTCCGAGAGATATTGGTTTGACCAGTGTATTTGCGTCCACCGTACTGTACATCCACATAGAAATTAATGATACACACGTGTAATGAGTCATTGATATACAAAAATAACAAAGTGGGAGACAACACACAGCCTTGTGGGACGCCAGCGTTCAGGGGCAGTGGATCCGAGCATTCACCGTCAACTACGACCTTGATGCTCCGCCCAGTGAGAAAACTGGCAACACATGCACAGAATTTTTCGGGTAGTCCAAAGAATGGAAGCTTGGAGAGAAGTGCTTTGTGCCACACCCAATCGAAGGCCTTTGCTATGTCCAAACTAACATCAAAAATCTCGCCTTTGCTTTCTACTGACTCCGTCCAGCGTTAGGTCAAGCAGAAGATCGCCAGCCAAGCGGCCACGGCGGAAGCCGTATTGGCGATCACTTATCAGCTTTTAAAATGTCAGTCTAAAAGAAAGAAATCTGCCGCTCTGGCTCTACAATTAATGTTATTTTAATTATACCTTATTATTATAGATGTATTATAATCACAATCGACTTTCTAATCATTCCAAATGCTTTGCGTTAGTACTCACCAAATCCCCTGCTTATTATTATTTTCAGAGATTGAAAAGACAACATGTCCGCCATCTGTCAATCTGATCTTAGAAACAAATATATATGTGATCCTTCATGGGAAGCATGCATTCACGACACATACAGATACAAGAGAATTTGAATATGGTCGAAAACCGGTCGCAAGCAGTCACTAAAACATAAAAAAATATACCACTTATCTTAGGTAATAACATACAAGTATGGCAAGGGGCATCAAAATAGTAGTCCCATATAATTTTGTCCATAAGACCATTATATTGTAGTTGCATTTAATGATTACTGACACTTGCTGTTACTCAATTGAACTCCTCAATTATACTCTTCAAATTATATCAAAAACGGTATATCAATTTTGGTATAAATTGTGAACTTTTAGTTTACAGTTGCATGTGTCTAGGTACAGATGCTCTACAGTAGCTGCATTTTTTTATACTACGTTGGGAGGTATATGTCATATACATATATAGATAAACTGGTTACCGTAGCCTATGAGCACTTGCAATACAGGAAGTATTTTTACGCGTCGCCACCCCAACTGCTAACTCGCAAGAACAAGTGAAGGTAGAGGTACTTCCCAAGGCGGTCTGCTTAAATGGGCCCTACCTCTCTTATACCTATACATATATATATATATATATATATATATATATATATATATATACCATTCTTCAGGTGTGTATACTTATTTGTCACCACAGTGGTCTAAACTATTCTATATCCTGTATCAAATGCAAATTTCCTGACAGACAACCTGTGCTTCTGCCATTTCAGATCAGCAAACATGACGGATATGCAGTGTATATACCAAGTTAGTCCTACGAAACTATTAATGGGCGGACATCAAGACAAGCTCATAGACCTAGATCTAACTAAAATGATTGAAAAAGTTATTGTAAGTATAATACAGTTTTATTTTCTACAATGTCGAGAGACATACAAGCATACGTCCCACATGTAGTCTATGAACGCTTTGCATACATTAAGTATCACTTGCGAAATGCCACCTCTGCTGTTAACACAGCCGCTTCTTAGGAGCTTAATGGTGGCCTTACTCAAACAGAAACATAATAACCTTCTAGGGAGTTGTTATTTTGCTGTGGTTGTCTGTGAGGTGGAGGTACTTCCTCAGACAGTCTGGTTTGATGTGCCCTACCTCTCTTAAAACAATCAGACTAAGATATATAGACAAGTTCATACACACAAATGTTGTCCTGTGTGAGAATCAAACCCACACAAATGTTTGTCCTTTGTGGGAACCAAATCCAAGGGCTGGTGTCAAAGTAGCGTTACTGACCACTCACCTCGTCATATGACGCTTGGTTCTCCCTCCCTACCCCGCTTGGGCATATGGTGTGAAGATATTAAGAGATATATTTTCTCCATCTTGCTTTACTTGATTTTTTATAGCCTATTCGAGAAGAAGGGTGTGCTGTACTCCGTAGTGGGGGTGGATCACTGGTTGCTTGTGGAAGTGCGAGCGGTATCGTGGCCCTACGTGATCTAAGATCACCAGGAGCGGCCGAGCAGATGTTCAGAGCGCACACGGCGTGTTTATCAGACTTAGATATGCAGGGAGACTTGCTTATAACTTGTGGATTCACACAATCGTAAGTTTACCTTCAATATAACTATTTCAAGTTATTAGACATACCTATTTGGCTTTTATTAAACTTTCTGACTGTTATATTTATTGGCAACAGTTAGGACCGACGGCTCGACTTTCTTTAAATGTAGTGTCGGTAGGCATGGTAAACACCTGTCTCTATGACAGAAGTAACCGATGAGATTTTGACGAGCTCGGTGGCTCAGTTGTGAATGACGCGACTTCGACACCAACGCTCGTGGGTTCGATTCCCACACAAGGCAAACATATGTGTGCATGAACATGTCCGTTTGTCTTGGTCTGGATGTTTTAAGAGAGGTAGGGCGCAACAAAGCAGCCCGTCTGGGGAAGTACCTCCACTTCACAGAAAACCACAACCAAATAACAACTCCCTAGTGGGTTGTTGTGTTCCTGCGTGTGAGTTAGGTCACCAGTAAGCTCCCAAGGTGTTGCTGTGTAAGCAGCAGAGGAGGATCCGCGCGAGTGATACTGAATATATCGTAAGCATTGACGCCTTGAGGCCCGTTATGTACTTGTTGCCGTAACGAGCATGGTGGAATTCAGCCATCTGGGCCTCAACGGGTAATATGCTACGGTACCCGTATGCTTGTATGCATCCTGACTTAGAATAAAAAAAACAATGGGACCTATATTACGTAACTCGTAAATTGAGTAACGCTGCGGATTGCGGGGTAAAATAGAACGCGCAGCTCTTATTGGCTAGTTCGCGGGTAAACATCGCGGCACTTATCGGCTTTTTTTTATACCACTAAGGTGACAAACAAGCGTACGGCCTGCCTGATGGTAGGCAGTTACCGTAGCTTATGGGCATTTGTAACACTCTTGCGTCGCCGACCCTGTAAGAACCTATTCACGCCTTTCTTGAAGAACCCCATACTGTAGTCCTTTGGGAAAAACTTAATTGGGAATTGGTTACAATATTCTTCCATTGGTCTGAATCATATCGCTGAGATATATTATGTGCTAAAACACAACGTGTTTGTATGCGCGGGTTGTCCATGCGCAGTAAAGTGATTTATTGGTTTGTGGTGATACGAACCTTGGTGTTAAAGTGGCTACTGTTAACCACTCGACCAACGGCGTGGTCATGCAGTCATATTTAGTTATGGGTTTCCTTTCAAATGAAAGTTATAACTGGTAAAAAATAAAATATAGAACATTTTGATTTGGATTAAAGAGATTATTGCATTGTTATTGGGCTCTCGCGGGTACTTAGACACGTGTTACATTTTTTAATACAATCTTATTTTACCTAATATATGGTCGTCATTATTATTTTTATTTGTTAATCTGCTAGCATTTCGGAAATTATCATTGGCGAAGAAGAAATGACGAAGGAAACTTACCAATATAGATCTCTTTTTAAATTATCAATAGATATTACAATAAATTTATGTCGCCATATTGGTACAATATTAATATTGTGAAGCGGTGGAATTAAAGATTATTAAGAAAAGGTTGTAAGTGCAGAATTATTTCCAGACATCTTTGTCAATTACATCAATTCTATAAGAAGCCTTTATGAACACAGAGTATTTTTGATGTGCTTTTTTACAAGCTTTTTTGAACATATTGTCGGGAAAAGACAAACTGTCAAATCATTATAGAATACAATTTACAAAGCCGATGCACCAGTATACGCAACATTTTTCTACTTCTGAGATATTCACTGAAGTTTGAAAACGACTTTAATTTTAAGTATCACTCGCGTGGTGGCACCTCTGCTGCTAACACAGCAACTCCTAAGGGGCTTACTGGTGACCTCACTCAGACGCAGGAACACAACAATCCTCTAGGAAGTTGTTATTTGGCTGCGGATTTGTATGAGATAGGTAATTCCACAGACGGGCTGCTTACCTCTCTTAAAAACACCCAGACAAAGACAAACAAACATGTTCATGCACATAAATGTTTGTCCTGTGTGGGAATCGAACTCATGAGTGTTAGTGTCAAAGTCGCGTCATTCACAACTGCGCCACCGAAGCTCATCAAAATACTTTATACTTACGTAAATTTATAGTCAAGATTGTTTTGAGATGTATATTTTTTTTTTTAAGGGGCGGGGTAGCGGTAGCTGAGCCTTACATAGTAATATGGGACGTGCGCTGCCTCCGCGGCAGTAATAAAAACGTCGAGGGAGCCTGGTCCATACAAACTGCTTCGCCTCCCCTCCTCCTACACTTTCTGCCGGCGTTCAGCGGCAGGGCCCTCTCGTTGTCTGGAGATGGTCACGTGGCTCTGTTACATGTGAACGCACCTGATGAGGAACAGTCTGTGTTTCAGGTTAGTAGTATACTACAACAACCCTAACTTATCCCACTGCAGGGATACGGGTCTCTCTCTCTCTCTCTCTTAATCTGAAAACACGATATTAGTGGTACATGCCAATAGGTATTCGAACCTGGAACCAGTTGGTCAATAGGGCGCTTCTTTATCCACTGGGCTATCACTGCTCTAAACTTTACGAAAAGACAGCTGGGCTGCCCCCCAGATGGGCTGCTTTGATGTGCCCTACCTCTCTTAAAACACCCACAGAGAGTTGAAACAAATGTTTGCCCTGTGTGGGAATCGAACATACGAGCGTTGGTATCAAAGTAGCGCAACAGCGCGTTCCACCACTGAGCCACCGAGCTCGTCATCTATCTATCTATCTTTGGGGCTAGGTGGCGCTGTGTAATTTGTCCGACAATATTTATATATTTATTTATTTATTATTATAATTGTTTATATATAATTAATATTAATCATATCCATAATTGTTGTGTGACAGGTTGACACGCACAGTTCTCTGTGCACCGTGATGGACGTGTCGTCGACGAGCCAAGCGCTGGTGTTTGGCGACCAAGCTGGCCATCTTCACCTATTTTCACCTCAACACAACCACGAACCTGTATTCAATAACTTCTCTAGGTAATGTTTTGTATTTTTCTTCTTCGTCTTCTTAGATTTATCCAGGTTACTATATTTTTTTTATACAGAGTCGGTCGGCATACCGCCCGCATGATTTAAAGCGGTTACCGTAGCCTATGAACGCTTGCAATACATTAAGTATCACTCGCGCCATGCCACCTCTGCTGCTAACACAGCACCTCCATAAGAGCTTACTGGTGACCTCACTCACGCTGGAACACAACAACCCTCTAGGTACAACACCAGACGGGCGGCTTTGATGCGCCCTACCTCTCTTAAAAATACCCAGCCCAAGACTAACATACATGTTCATGCACACTAATGTTTGTCCTGTGTGGGTATCGAACCCGCGAGCGTTAATGTCAACGTAACGTAACAGCGTGTTTGGTCACTGCGCCACCGAGCTTGTCAAAAATTGTTAGGATTGGCGGGCGGCCGCTACTTAAGATGGGCATAAAGCTAAGTGGCGCCCTCATTGTGTTTTTATTAATAACTCTGAATTTAAGACCAATTCCAAAAAACGCGCAATACAGGCACTGAAAGACCATATATATAAAACTGTTAAAATTAAGGTTGCATCTGCGACCCTGAAGTTTGTTTTTTTTTTTTGAACATAATCAATTTCATGTCTACAGAGAAATAAAGGCTACTAAAAGCCCAAAGCTCATGCGTACGAAGCCGCGGGCTTCTGCTAGTAATTAATAAAAATAACAAAACGGCTAACGGCCAAGATACTGACGTCAGACCTCTACAACCCATAGGGAAAACTGGACCTTTCTTGGGTTAGATTACACGACTTTCGAAATATAATTTCTTGGACGTCGCAGCTTTCCTCACTGTATTTTTTTTTGTATGTTTGTTCCTTCACCGCCGAGCAAGTGCTAATTATAAATATGTTGCATTATTCGCTATAAGCTCACATCAGGATTCGAACCAGTAACCAATCTGTTAATAGCTTGATCCTTTATCCGCTGCTTGTGTAATCCCTGACGATTATTACATATATATAAGGTGTAACAAAACTAGATTGACAAATTATGCAAGGATAATGTGTATGCTGTACCCATTATGAAACCTACAATTTTTCCTAATCAAATGTATCATGAAACTGTAAACGTTCAATGACCAGTGGCGGCAGACTCTCAGCTGAACTTTGGTCATTGACCTTTCGCCATAAGTTTGTTGACTAAATTGATGTGTTTCCATAATGGTTATAATTTTGTAACTGTATATTAATTCAGAAAATTAATAGAGTTAATTTTGTTTTAACCGGCTCAAAAAAGGAATAGATTCTCAATTCGACTGTATTTTTTTTGTATGTTTGTTACGCGATCATTCCGCCAATTATAAATTGATTTTGATGATTCTTTTTTGTTTGGTAGGTCATACGTCAGAGGTAGTTCCATATAATTTTTATCTATCTGAGAAAATCAACAAAAACAAAAACATATACTCAGAAAATGTTTTGGTTTGTGGTTCTCTTCAGCAAAAGTTTTTGGTGAGGACTTTCAATCTCTGTTTTTTTTTATTTACACCACTTAAAAGCAAAAAAATAAATTATTTTAAAATAAAAAAAAACGGCCTTGCTAAAAAGAATCCCACAAACTAAAAAGCGAAATATAATTGGTCGCAATTACTTTCGATTTTTGGAGTCGGTGCCAGCCGCATAATATCAATTGATAATATCAGTATACTGGCGCCGACTCCAAAAATCGTAAGTAATTGTGACCAAGAGAGCTTTCGTAATAATTTTGGCAATTTTCTTGGCTAGGATTTATACACGTATCACATATATTTTAATATAGAGAGAAGCTAAGTCAACTTAGCTGCTTTTGTAGTAGTCTGCAGCATAACATTGTCGCATTGATGTTCGTTATATTTTGATTCCAGAGCCACAGAATTCGCCGATCAGGTTGTCGGTATGCCATTCGTCAGCTTCAAAGACACCAAGTTCCAATTCTCCAGTGTACCACTGCCACCTTTGTCGAGCGGCAACCAATGGTTTAATGTATTGCCTGAAGAGTTCTTCAAAAAAGTTTTCAGGTAATTTTTGTACTGGGTTATACTTTATTTCAAACAGAGGTAGAATTTAATGTACAAATGAATATAAACCCCAACATCATAGCAGTACGGATTCGTTTGGAATTGTCGACAAAAAAGTTATATTTCATTAATAAAAATGTACGTTATTAGAGTGAAATAAGATTTAATTTGGTTAATGTTGATTACGGAGATTTTTCTTTTGGTATTTTGAGGAATGTCTCCGACTAATATGTGTTAAATATATGTGCCAATGATGACTTCGCTTCTTTAACATTTATAGCTCTTTCCGTGAACTCTCGCCGGTCCCTAGAGCTCCTGTTATCATCTAGTAATAACACAACCGATTTGATCGTAGTATGTGAATCTTGGCATTCCTCGGTTCCTACATCGCTCTGCTTTCGCATGGTCTGATGAAGTACCTCCACCTCGCAGAAAACCGCAACCAAATAACAACTCCCTAGAGGGTTATTGTGTTCCTGCGTGTGAGTGAGGTCACCGGTAAGCTCCTAAGGAGTCGCGGTGTAAACAGCAGTGAAAGCATCGCGCGAATGATACTTAATATATGAAAAAAAATACTAATTGAGAAACTCCTTTTTTTGAATTCGGTTAAAAAATCGAATCAACTTTGAACACCGTAACAGTAATGTGTCATGTGATTACAGCGTTATATCTGTCATTTTAAACACACTTTTCTACGCCTTGGCATCTGAGCTGAATACACGCAATTAGTAACTGAAAAAAGTTGTTCGATGACACTGTTAACGATCCAACTCATTTCTGTGTGAGTAGTATATATGTTTTTTTTTTATGCAACGTCGGGTGACATGCAAGCATACGGCCCATCTGGTGCAAACCAGTTACCGTAACCTATGAACGCTTGTAATGCATTACGTATGACTCGCGCGATGCCACCTCTGCTGCTAACACAGCGATTCCTTATGAGTTTAACAAAAACACAGCAAACCTTTAGGGACTTGTTATCTGAATGCCTCCCTTTTTTAAAAACACTCAGAATAAGACAAACAGTGATGTTCATGTACCCAAATGTTTGTCCCGTGTGGGTATCGAACCCGCGAGCGTTGATGTCAAAGTAGCGTTACTAACCACTGCGGCATCAAGCTCGTCAATTGTGTACGTGTTAAACTTTCAGGAAACCTAAGCCTGTTGACGCGGATGTCCTCAAATCGATGAAAATGCAAGGACCTATCGGTTACTCGCCTAACCCGAGAACTTCGAAAAGGAATCAGGTATTTAAAAAAATATTACTTACTATTATATACCAAGCTATAATATTAGATATGCGCTGAGTACACGGCTTAGGTACTCGGTTATTACTCGGCCCGTATTATAGCACTCTTGCTCGGCCGAGTAATTCGTTTCAAATGCCGAGTACTCTGTTAGTGTAATCACCACATCATCCCTTACTCATCCCACTGCAGGGATACGGGTCTCCCTTCAACCGAAGGGGTTTAGAGCATACTCCACCACGCTGCTTAAATGCGGATTGGCGGAGGCCAGTGTTTTCAAGCCGCCCGAGGGCCACTGACTTATCTTTACGACTGTCATCTATCGACAACAGCCGGGGCCGACGGCTAAACGTGCTCTCCGAGCACGGAGAAACTCGAGATAGATCTCTCGTTCTCTCGTTAATGTAATATATTGTTAAAATATTATTTTCTCATTACGGAGACAACTGCTGGTAACACAGCAACTCTTTAGAACTAATAAACTCACTTCACTCGCAGCAACAATATAACAAAATAATACTTGCAACATTCTACTTTAAAAACGCACCTACACATATTTTGTTGTAAAATAGAAAGAAAGAGAGAAAGAAAAAAAAAGAAAAGGTTAATTTGGATGTAACACAAACACTATACACACAATAAACAATATACAATAGGTAGTGAAGTAATAATAGTTTTTTTTTTATACTACGCCGGGAGGCATACAAGCATACGGTCTATCTGACGTAAAGCGAGTACCGTAGCCTATTAACGCTTGCGATATATTAATAATCACTCGCGCGATGCCTCTGCTGCTTACACAGCAACTCCTTGGGAGCTTACTGGTGACCTCACTCACACGCAGGAACACAACAACCCTCCAGGGAGACGTTATTTAGCAGTGCTGTGTGGCGTCACAAATAAATCTATATATATATATATATATATATATATATATATATATATATAATAGATACATTTGACAAGTTTATGTGCTTGTAGATCTCTTTGCAACACGTAACATTAACAAAGAGCACACTCTCACACAAACACGCACACACTCAATACACACACATGAGCGTGAACACACTACACTACAATACATATTTCAAATAAAAATTTTGAATATATTTAACGAATTATAATTCACTACAAAATTATGTATATGAATGAAAGAGCGGAGTTAACGGGATATTCCAGCGACTAGTTTTAAGAATAAGAAACTATGAAGAGAAAAGAAAGACTTTTTGTATTTTTTTTTGTATATATAATAGATACATTTTACAAGTTTATGTGCTTGTAGATGCCGTATATAGAGGACACGTTGGAGGATTTGAATGCTGCTAAAATGTACGAGAGCAGGTTCAGTTCGCAACCTGTGCCGAAGCATTATCAGAAGGTAAGGAACATAGTGGATTTAGGACTTAGATGGCATTGCGCGTGTCAGTCTAATCAAACACACAAGTTGAGCAGCGTCGACCGCAACCTATCTATGGATGGGTTTAGGCATACGTTCCTCCGGGCTTCAAATTTTTACTGCAACGTCGGCAGGTAAGTATTCAGTTCACCTGATATGAAGTGATTATCATAATCTATGAACACTTGTAAAACAAGAAGTTACTCGCGTGTAGCCACCGCACTGCTAACACAGCATCTCCTCACAAAGTACTGGTAATATTATTCGCGAGGAAACATTCTTCAAGGTAAATGTTATTTGGCTGAGGTATTATGAAATTATGAAATGAAGGTATTTTTATTGGATTTCTTAGATGCGGCCTGCCCATGTCTTTTTAACATTTGATCAAAAGAAGGTGTGTTTTCCTCTCTGGGTCGTGAAGGTTTGACGGCAGCCGTTCTATGTCAAAATTAGTATCTTCGCCACATCTTTAGGCTTAGGTGAACCCGCCAATCCCAAAGAACTATAAAACGGGATAACGCTGAGGAGATTATATACTATATTTTATTTGACAAGTAAACAATTCAAAAATCTGTTATTAAATCATGTACAATCTTATCACCACCTTACTTAACCCGTTGAAGTCCGCGTGGCTGAATTCCGCCATGCGCGTTACGGCGCGAAGATATACCTAACGGGCCTCAAGGCGTCAAGCCAAGAAAACTATAATTTAAATATAATACATTTTAAATGTTAACATTGCAGATGGATTTGAGATATAACAAACACGGGACCAACGATGACCTGGAGATATACAACAAGACTGGCCTGCCGAGTCTCGAAGCCACCATACCAAATTCTTACTGCAACCCAATGCTTCAGGTATTGTCTAAATGCTTCTTTGTAACCCAATGCTTAGACAGTGCTTCTTTGTAACCCAATGCTTAGACAGTGCTTCTTTGTAACTCAATGCTTCAGGTATTATCTGAATGCACCTTTGTAATCCAATGCTTAGACAGTGCATCTTTGTAACCCTATGTTCAGGGTATCGTCTAAGTGCATCTTTGTAACACAATGCTTCAGGTATTGTCTAAGTACATCTCTGTGGATCTGTAACCTAATTCCGACAAAATCTTGATTTTTTTTAATTAACCAGTTATATCAGACGGCTCCTAGTCTAAAAAACACTCAGAACAGAAATTAAAACGATCGAGAGCACAAATTAAAATGGCTCAAAATAATGCTAGCATTGTTCAAATTCGATTGCAATAGTATAACAAAAAAAGTAAAAGTGTAACGCAATGGCGCGCTTTTATTATTTTTCATTTTTTGGTGGGGAAACAATTTTTGGCTTATAATTTAGAAAGTAATTGGCCCAGAGATTTGAAATTATGCCGCGTGCAATTATATCGTATTACATGATAATTAAAACCAAACTTAAACTTACGCAGTTACAGTAATACACCATTTGTTAGCCCGTGTTACGTGTCACTCACCAGCTTACACATACTTATCGGTTCGTAGCTCAAAAACTTTTCGAGTTAAAGTTTTGATAAATTTGAAGCCTAATGCTGCAATTCGGCTGAGAATTTTGACGTACAATACATAATCGTACCTTAAATAATAATGGAGATACAGCTGTGCGAGCCAGAGACACGGCACTCCGACTCGCACGCAGTTTTATGATCGTCATTTCAACAGTGATTGAGTATGACAGTTTTTTTGGCTCTCGTTGCTGCAATTGTGAGTTAAATTTCTGACTATAGTCTAACACCCTAACCTCATTGGTTTGCCTTAACGGCATGTGCCGGCTGGAGACACGTTTCTCCAGTTAACACACAAATAACAACTCATAGTAACGAAGTTGCGGTTGTTGCTGAAATTATGACTGAAACGTTTGATTGCTCCTAATATACTTTAAAATATAGCATGCTTAGAATTTCTCTTATATCCTTTATTGCATAACAAACATATACAAAGTAGGTTATACAGAAAATGGTGTGCAAAGGTGAGCTTATCTCTTTAAGAGATATCTTCCAGCTAACCCTAACGTATGTGAAGTAATTTTATTTTGGCTGGGAGTTAAAATTATGCAGAATTATATTTTCCATATTTATACATAATCTATAGTTATACATATATAAACACAGCATTGAATACATATATACTATACATATAATATTACTTATCATGTGTAAGATAGTGCTCACTTAACCTCTTCTTGAAGGAAGATACAGAGCCGCTGTCTCGTATTTGCAGTGGTAATTTGTTCCACAGCCGTGCGGCATTAACGGTGAATGACCGAAAGAAAAAAATTGTGTTGGATGAGGGGTACTTCAGAGTATTGGTAAGACAAGGACGTTGGGAACGGATGGGAGTTGTCTTATGAGAAAACCGGGATCGAAGGTATTGGGGTGCCTCAGGATTATTGAGGATTTTGTATAGAGAGCATCTTATGTGGATGAGGAAGCTGTAGACTCAAACATTTACTTTTGTATGACCTTCAACATATTGTTCATTTGTAAATGAAATGATTTTGAATGGAATATCCTGAGCTAGACAAGCTTCTACTTCTACTGTTTATTAAATTTCAGGTGCTATATTACACGGTTCCCGTGAAGTCGACGCTATTGGCTCACTCGTGCTCAAAGGAGTTTTGCCTCAGTTGCCAATTAGGTATGTAATATTAGTTCTTCTTAACGCTATCCCGTTTCCTAATAAATTAGGATCCACGGGGTCTACTATATAAGCCTAAGGATTTAGCGAAGATACTGCTTTTTACATGGAGCGACTGCCGTCAAACCTCGACAACTCAAAACAAAAGTCACGTCTTTCTAAATATAATTTCTTGGACTTTCTTGTACATGTGAGTTGCCTCCCGATGTTTCTCCTTCACCGTCGAGCAAGTGATAATTATAAATATGTACATAAATTTTGACGAGCTCGGTGGCTCGGTCATGAATGACGCGACTTTGACACCAATGCTCGTGGGTTCGATTCCCAAACAAGGCAAACATTTGTGTGCATGAACAATGAACATGGCTGTTTGTCTTGGTCTGGATGTTTTAAGAGAGGTAGGGCGCATCAAAGCAGCCCGTCTGGGGAAGCACCCTCCACCTCACAAAAAAACCGCAGCCAAATAACAACTCCCTAGAGGGTTGTTGTGTTCCTGCGTGTGAGTGAGGCCACCAGTAAGCTCCCAAGGAGTTGCTGTGTAAGCAGCAGAGGAGGCATCGTGCGAGCGATACTTTATATATCGCAAGCGTTAATAGGCTACGGTACCCGCTTTACTTCAGGTGGACCGTATGCTTGTATGCCTCCCGACGTAGAATAAAAAAAAAAACGAACGTAAACATGAATTTAGTGATACATGCCAGCATTCAAACCGGGGACCAAATGGTCACTAGGCCGGTTCTTTATCCACTATGTATGTTATATTAGTTATGGTATGCAATCAGTCTGCGCCAGTCCAATACAGCAATCTGGTAACACTGACCGGACTGATCGTGTAACCGGAGGCATGTTTCATCTCATCATCACACACTGAAACTGCAATGGTCGCGTACTTCGCTCGTTCCGCAAAAGGTTTTCTACCGAGAGCTCTCAAATTGTAGATCGAACGAGGTTTTTACAAGGGAGTACAGTATTAGGTTCTTCAAGAAAGACGTGAAGATGTTTTCACATCCTGGTCCAAGTGTCCATAGACTACGGTAACTGCTTATCGTCAGACAGGCTGTACACTTATTTGTCACTTTAGTAGTATAAAATTTATTGAATGAAATAGATAGGGCGCATCAAAGCAGCCCGTCCGGGAAGTACCTCCTCCTCACAGAAAACCGCAGTCATGTACTCCGTGGAGGGTTGTTGTGTTCCTGCGTGTGAGTGAGGTCACCAGTAAGCTCCCATGTAGTTGCTGTGTTAGCAGCAGAGTTGGCATCGCGCGAGTGATACTTAGTGTATTGCGAGCGTTTATAGGCTACGATAATCGCTTTACATCAGGTAGTCCGTATGCTTGTATACCTCTTGACGTAGTATAAAAAAAGAATTCTCTCTCTTCAAATAGTGAGCGAAGTTTTGTATCAACAAAGGTCAGAGTAATTTGCTTCTTTGTTTGAATGTACTGTACACATCTTTAGAATCAAAGTTGGTGCAAAGCATGTGGTGCACCCTGGTGATTAGTTGACGAAGCTAGGCATGTTTATATATATATATATATATATATATACAACGTCGGGAGGTATACAAGCATACGGCCCACCTGATGTATCCGTCGAGTGATGCCACCTCTGCTGCCAACAAAGCAACTCCTTAGGAGCTTACTGGTGACCTCACTCACACGCAGAAACAACAATCCTCTCGGGAGTTGTATTTGTAATTATTACTTGCTCGGCGTTGATGGAAAACATCGTGAGGAAACGTAAAAAAATTATAAAAATAAATTAATTAAAGAAATTATATTTAGATTAAAAGTCCAATATTTCGAAAACAGTTAGGTTTAGGGGTATGGTGTTTCAGGGGCAGATCAATTACTAATGATGGGAAGTACAACCCCTTAAAGTATCTAGGTAGACATAACCGGTACCACTGAATATATTTTGTTTCTGTGTTTTTATGTTATTTCTCAGATTATTTACATTTTTTTGTATTCTTCACAGGTTATCTGTTCAGGATGCTAGACTCGTCTGGGGGAGTACCCTGTCAAGCGAGTAACTTTTTAAGAGCATTTCGCACAATACCCGAGGCCGCTGCGCTGGGCCTCATACTTCCTGACCGAGGGCCTGACCCCAGAGTGGACTTAGTTGGCTTGATACAGGTAATTTCAAAACCAATTGCTTTACTAATTAATGATAAGTATTCTAAAGGCAAATTCTCGAAACTAATTAGCGAAACCATTGTTTTTCGAGTAGCTCGAATGGTGTCGTGGTGTGTGTTAGTCAAACCGAACACGCAATTTAAGCCGTGGCGGGTCGCGGTACTAAAAACGAAAATGTGGCCGTAGCGTCCCATATATTTGAAAATTTCCCGTTTTGGTTAGAAAGCAATTTTCGAGTTGTTTTGAATAATTGTGTGTGACGTATTCCATGTCATAATTATTTTCGAAAAATTGCCTACACAGTGCACTGTACAAAAACTTCGTCACTTACTTCATGATTACAACAATATTGTATTTTTCTAAAAATGCTGTTATTTTCCCACCTTGTACCAACTTTTCCTTCCAAATGGCACTAAACATATAGCCACTACACACTTTTCACTTACGTTCCCATTAAACTAATCAATTCTCTGAGCACATTTTTCCTATATCCTGTCTCAGTCTACGGAACCGGTGATGGGTTAAACAACGTGCCTGCAGCCTGTCTACGCATGGCTTTATATATCTCGAACTTCTCCAAGCTCGAGGTAGATAAATAAATGTTTCGGAGGGCACGTTTAAACCTCGGTCTCGGTTGTTGTCGATAAATAATAGTTAGTAAGCTGAGTAAATGATTCAGATGGCTTTAAAACACTGACCTCCGCTTGTAGTCAGCGTGGCGGAGTATGCGCTGAACCCCTTCGTTTGAAGGGATTATGCATTAAATAGGAAAAAAATATTTTCCTGTCTATGTCGGTTTCGATGATACGATGATGGTCGTGTCCTTTACAAACCGAGGTGAAGAAGACATTTTGGTTGGGGAATTGATTCACTTTTTTCAATTGATATCTTGTTCCATTAATAACATCATTGTCATGAAACTGATGATTTTGCAGAGTTGGAACCGATTCATTCTTCATCAAATCCACTATGAAATACTAGAAGCCCGTAAGAAAGAGAAAGCGCTATTAGCCCAAAACGCGAACAGTCCACCGAAGGCGTCTCGGATCGGCACCGTTCCAAAATTGAGAAGTCTCGCAACAGCACCAATAAATGGGCAATATGAGGAGTATCAATATACCGAGTTAGAATTTCTTGGTCCTTCAACGGAGTTTGAACAAGAGCCGGAGTTTAGAGAGAGGGAAGATGGCTGGCAAGCGACTCACAGAGAAGAAGGTATGTACCAATAGCGTATTTTATCTGTTCCAATAGAATATTTCACTAGTCCTAACTTATAATTCTTGTATATTTCTACCATTTACTCTAACGATCGGGATGAAATTTTCTATTTAGATATAAATTAGACAAGGTTTTGGTTTTTGAGTATGTCCATTAAGACAAAGGACAAAGATACCCTTTGAATGATCCACTTCACAGAAAACCGCCGCCAAATAACGGTTCCCTGGGGCAACCGTCCAGGGAATGAATGCGTTTCTGTGAATAAGTGAGGTCACCTGAAAGCTCCTAAGGAGTCGTAAAAGCACCAGTGATATTTAATTTGTTGTAAGCATTCGTATGCTACGGTAACCGCTTTTCCATCAAGTGGTCAAATGTTTGTATTGCTTTTTTATTAAAAAAGCAATTGTCCTTTTGCTCGGTTTACATTTTGTTATATTTCTTAGACATATCAGTAGTATATTTTAGGCTAATATGTGCTTCTACATATTCACCTTTCTCTTGACTGAACTGAAATTGTTAACTGTATATTTGATTCCCGATTAATTTAAGACATCTGGTAACACTGTAGTGCATCTGGTGCACTCAGTGGACAGTTTTTCTTATGAAAATATATATACCATTTAATTTTATGCATGCAGCCGTATTTGGACCTGTCGAATACATTGGTAGGTAATATCTTAAGTTAGTTAGGAGACTCTTAGATGGATTATCCGTACAAAAGTCGGTTAAATACGAACGATTCATGCATGAGAAGAGCAATGAATGTGATGTGAATGAATGTGTAAAGATCGAGTTGCTCGGTCCTCTCTGCCTACCCCGCAAGGGATTTGGCGTGAAGTTATAGATTGAGTTTCATGCATGAATAATAATAACGAAACTACATCAAAATCCCAACATCCGTACGTGCAACAGTTGTAATAAACAACTTAAAAAAGAAACTTCACGATCTACTGACAATTGACTTTTGACGAACTCGCTGGCGCAGTGCTTAATAACGCGACTTTGACACCAATGCTTGTGGGTTCGATTCCCCCACAGGACATACATTTGAGTGCAGGAACATATCTGCTTATCTTGGTCTCTGGGTGTTTTTAGAAAGCCCTATCTAAATAACAACTTTCTGGAGGGTTGTGTTCCTGCATATGAGTGGGGTCACCAGTGGGGGCATCGCGCGATGGATACTGGATGTAATGCAAGCGTTCATAGGCTACGGTAACTGTTTTACATCAGTTGGGCCGTATGCTTCTATGCCTTCCGACGTTGTATAAAAAAATAAAATAATAACGAATCTCCATCAGAGTTCCAATGTCCCAATGTCCGGCAGTTGAAATACTCGTAAATAATCTCAAACAATTTATTCTGACACGAAGGTGCCATTTTCCTGTTAGTAGGTCACTGACAGGTAAATGGCACTTTCGTGTATGAATAAATTAACAGTTTTTAAAACTTATAGTTTGACTACATACAAATGACGTCACGTACTTTTTACGAAGGCGATATTTTAAATAAATAATCTTTAGACATAGCTTTTGGTCATAACGTTGACAAAATCCGCACTTCAGCACTCTATTTGTAACGTTTTAACCAACTGCCTACTTTGCACTTTGATTTTAGATGTTAAATGTCTCATGGTATTGCCAAAATAAAATAAAATGTAATGTATATGTATTTGACATCTGTCACGACGTCTATAGTATTTGTACAGCGCGGCAAGGTTTTTAGGCGTGTGACCGAAATCTGAATAATGCGTCCATCTCGTGACGATTACCTAAGTGTACAAGACATTGTGTGTTTGTGTGTGTGACATGTGACATTGACAGAAGTATACCCCTCGTATACTTCTGTCAATGTCACTCAAAAGCCAAAAGAGTCTTGTCGCATTGTATTTGACGTTCGCCTTGTCTGTATTACATTCCAATAACCATCATGGCAGCTCCTTGTACGACGATTTTGAATTAACTCCATAAACCATCCCTCCTAGCAATATAACCATCGCCCAAACGTTTATATACATAAAATAATATTTTTTTATTGTGATAAATATCCATTACGATTAATTTTAATCACTTTTTGAAATTTATTTATTTATTCATACATACACAATATTGAACATTACAAATTTAAAAAATTTAATGCGTTCAACAGTGTTCAAATAAAGAAACGAAAAGAAAAAAAATTACATATCATTAATTAATAATTCTCAGCGAACTTTGTAGCTTCAATATGAAATTCGCTCCTAGAGCAACTAAATACATCAAATGTTTGGTTTTTATCAACATTTCATTAAGGAGGCGCAGTGCTCTAGTCAATGGAGCGTGACTCGCCGCTGTCGTCCTCGTACCCCGGCAGGCTAACAACTTGTGGGATCGCGCTCTAATGTAGTTGTCCGGTACATATAATACAATCTGCTCCAACACTGCCGGGTTGTGTGTAAATCCCCTGAGAAGGCGGAAATGTCATGCCATCTCCTATTATTTCCAAGGTGCAATTTGCTTAATTAACTACTTGTATTAAAATATTACGCAGACATCCTCCGTGTAAAATTTAAAAACTAAATAAGAAAAACAGCTATAAACAAGTTTTATAACAAAAAACGTGTGAGTCTCGAGACGCTCGACAGAAGTGATAACTTAAAATAATCCGCTGCCGTATGCGGAAGCCAGACAGACTGGCGCCGTAACGCGTTACGTAACGAAGCGGTTTACCCTTCCATAAGAAGTTATCACTTCAAAAATATTCTTCCAGCCATCCCCGAGAACGAACAAATACAGAACAATGATAACCACGAACTAGCAAACACTCAGCAATCGCCTGAGAGAGAAGAGTCCGACATATCACAACTGTTTGCGATTGGAAGGCATCAGCTCAATCGGTGTTTGAAATGTAACAAGGAGGTAAGATGTTCAGTATATTTATGTCTTTATGGTTTTCAGAGAGATGGAGCATCCGTACGCAGCCCGTCTGCGCAACCTCCACCTCACAAAAAATCGTAAGCAAATATCAATTCCCTGGTGGGTTACCAGTAAGCTCTTTAAGAGCTGCTGTGTGATCAGCAGGGGTGGCAACGTGCGAGCGTACTGCAAGCATTCATAACCACTTTACACCAAATCAAAGCAGCCCGTCCGGGGATGTATCTCCACCTCACAGAAAACTGTAGCCGAATGACAACTCTCTGTTTGAGAATTGTTGTGTTCCTGCGTGTGAGTGAAGTTATCAGTAAACTCCTAAGGAGTTGCTGTAACCGCTATACATCAAGTGGGCTGTGTGCCTCTAGGCGATGTATAAAAAAGAACTAAAACATCACTTTAGCATCTAAATAACACAGCCGATTCGCTGTTACCAATGGGAGGATTTTTTTGCCAATAAGCCGTTAATTAATTCGATGTAGATCCACGAACTAGCCAATTAGAGTTGCGCGTTCTACTTTACGCCCCTACACGTAGCGGTGAGTAAGATTGCTAAGGAATTTGTTTCATTGGTTCTCCATTATTTCCTTCACGCTTGTGTCTCTGCCGACATTGTATACAAAAAACTCAATACTCTTAATCAAAATGAAAATACAGGCGGTTGTTAACATTTCACGCTGTTACAGGAAGAACGAGAATCAGTAGTTCTGGCGTGTGCCCTGCAGTACCCAACGGGGCCACCGCGGGAAAGCGAGCCTCGTGGTGGGTTCATTGAGTTGGTCCGAGCGTCGCTTGCCGCTAGACGCAGCACCCCCGCCTGGTGTGAACAATGCGGACGTTTCACACCGACCACTCAACGTGGTAGGATTGTGAGGTAAGCGAGTGGAAACAGTGGGAAATGACAATTTCTCATGCAAATTATACGTCAGAAGACCTATGGAACCGACGAGCGGGCATGTAAAGAGAGAGAAATGAGATATGTAACGGCTGCAATATGCTGCGCTCAGTTTTCTCTGCCTACCTAACAAGACTTAGTGTGAAGGTATAGATGGATAGACATCATACGTTTTTTATTAGAAGTACGTCTGCAAAATCTGTATTTTTTTATACTACCACGAATAGCAAACAAGCATACGGTCCGCCTGATGCAACAATCCTCCACGGAATTATTATTTGGCTGCTGTCTTCTGTGAGGCGGAGGTACTTCCTCTCTATCGCCAGAACCTCGTGTATGGATAAGCAGGGTGCACCACGTACAGTTCAGGTTGGCTTTGGTTCTAAAGGTGACATTGAGCCACTTACATCCCAAAATGAAACTTTTTGAGTGTACTCCACTATATTGCTTGACTGGGGTATTCACGAAGGCCTGTGGTGTCAAGTCCCTCAAAGGTCACTAAGTTAGCTTAAAGTCTATCATATGTCGACGTAGCCGGGGATTGACGGTTTAATGTGCCCTGGGAATAAATAATAACCGTACCGTTAAATGTACACACAGCGACAAGACATATTATCGCAATACGCAATCGCGTTTTTTCTCCACTCCCGATGGTTGACTGGTAGAGAATGGAATTAGCATTAAGTCCGCCTTTTGAACCAACTGTATTGTGGTCAATAAAGTATTAAATAAATAAATAAATATTAGACACTTGCAGTACCATTTTTAATAACGTTACAAAGGTCTAAGAGTCTAGCTTGAGCTGTCGCTATGTGTACACGCGTGTAAGTTGTCGCCAGATTCGTATATATTCCCGGAGGAGGAATTTTGATTGCATGCGTTAATTGTCAAAGTCAAGTATTGAAATTTTTGAATTAATATCCACTAGTTAACCACTTGTTAATACATCGATGTCACATTCACGCAGTTGAGTCCACATTGGTCGCAGAGCCGACAACCGCTGGCGAAATAAGGTTCTCTAATGGCGTCCTCGTACTGGTACACGCTGTGTGCGATGACCCCCTGATGATGATGGATGAGGCGACGAGTGGCTCTCTAGAGGGAAGGCCTATCTTCAGCAGTGGACGAAAACGGTCTGAAAAAAGGGTGGTGATAATACATGGAAGACATGTCCTCAAGCTCAATTGTTTTTTTCTTATTAGGTTACCGCCGATATTGGCGATAAATTGCGGTGGCGTCACCGCACACGAAAAAGCGTATTGGGCGAAGGGCTTGCAGAAAGATATGGTATGGTTTTTCACTTGATTTCATTTTTTTTACGTCCAAGAAAGAGAGAGTAGGTAGTTGTAGACCCACAAAAGAAAGACTAACCCACACACGCGAGTGTGTATTAGTCATTCTTCCGTGAGGGGCACCCTCCGGAAAATGGGAGGGAGGAGGTGAGATCTCCCAAAGATACCATTTCGTGCGAACGACCTGATGATGTCAGATTTCTATTGACTAAAACACCCCCTGGGACTTTAGCCGGAAGGGCTATAAAGGCTTCATCTGAAGCGATCACCTTTCCTTTTTGTCTTATGTAGGTACTATGGAAGCTTCACCATTCTGGGTAAGCATAGGAAAAAATGTGCAATAGGTATTTTCAGTATTCAAAAGATAAAAAGAGCTGAATCTTGGTTTCCAGACCCACTGACCGTAATGCGACACTTTGTCTTGTGTTAGTTCCAACATGTCACAAAATGGTTTCAGTTATAACATTTATTGTTACATGTTTACACTTATTACCATAGCAAAACAAATATTTTTGTATTATTATACTACGGCATACCCCTACACGGATATCGATAATATATTCGCGTGCCCAACTTTAGGGTGGCGTATGGCCTAGCGTCGGCCAATCGAAGCACAGCGGTGACTACAATGATTTGCCGGAATTATTGTCAAACAAAATAAGCAACATTTCGTCTCTATTAGGTTACATACTCGAAGGCTATCCTTTATCTAATCTTTATTTTTCGTGAAATAATTTTTAATTATTTTTTCACAATACAATTAGTTTTGATCTGGTGTTTATTTATATAAAAAAATATACTTAATACATTCATAAATTATAAAGATATGGTATAGTATACAATACGATCAATAATCTATCGATCGCATTAACATAGATCCGTTGATTGATGGTGTACGTAATTACGCACCCCATTTATATCTGTATTTATATCTATCTGTATTCAAAGTCATAGCAATTTTCAGCCTGAAGGTATGAAACGAAGTGGTAGTGGCAAACCGTGTCGTTATGGATTGCATTGCGCTCGCCTTGGATGCAGATTTAAACATCCTGACATGTGAGTAGTTTATTTATTTATAATGGACAATTAATGGTCTCCACGTGGTAGAAATTCGATTGCAACTAATTGACATATTTATTAGTAATAGAAACAATAGGAAAATACTGATAGATACTTGGTAATACTCCTTTCTAACATGATATTCCAGACCGGTGTCAATGCACGGCAACTCATCAAAGCATCCGACACAGGAATCACACTGCGTGCTGCCTCATCAGTTGTTGATCAGATTACAATCCGATGGAGATGTCATCATCAATGATAAGGTAAGATAACTTTTAGATTCTTCTACTTTTTAGATTAGAGTATTTCTGGTAGACATTTGCAACAATTCGTTCTGGCATGTTTACGACCATACTTGGAATACGAAATAAATATCTCTCGCTTCTCGCTAAAAATTTTTCGTTATATTTTTATTTGATGAAACCTAATTGTTGTATAAAAAATATTGCATTTCTAATAAATATATGCATGTACAACTAAATACACCGTTCTTACTTTACTTTGCACCGTTCTTATGTTGTATATAATAAGCGTTACAATCGCACTTGAAGTGTCATAATTTAGTTGGTCTGATATACATATATATATTATTGTAGTGCAATTTCCGCGCTCTGATTAGGCGATACAACACTCTGATCTCTGTTGTACTTTTGATGATAATTATTCAAAACCGAAATTTGCATGCTATTATAGTAAATAGCTAAATAAGTTTAGAAACCACACATCTTGATACCAGCTGTATTTATTGTACCCACCTTATTTACAGCAAATAAATAATTTGTATTTTATATATCATATTAAACGCTGAAATGAACATAGCAGTAATGGCCTAGTGGTTATCCACTCACTCGTCTTAGTAGTTGGTAGAACTAGGGACCGTCGGATAATAGGCTAGTTCTTTATAGACTGCCCCTAGTTCTAATCCTAGCGTAGCATACCCCCACTAAATTCGTGTTTACGTATTTATGTACATATTTGTAAATATCACTTGCTCTCGGTGGCAAAGGAAAACATCGTGAGGAAACCTACACGTCCAAGAAATTATATAAAGAAAGACGTGTGATCTTATCTAAGAAAGGTCTATTTATCCCTCTGGGTTGAGGAAGTCTAACGGCAAGAAGAAATAAGCTCTTATTGAAATTTTCTTCCTTGGCTTCCATTGCTTATGATTTTACATCCATATCATAGACATATCATTAATGATATCTTCTATTTTTCAGCCTGATCAATCCCCGACTGATCCGCACACACCGACCACTCGATCAGACAAGTACAAGAAGAAACAAGTGACTACTCAATCTGAGGAAGAGTATACTTTGTCGGCAGCAGTAGTCTGCGTCGAAGACAACCCGAAGAACTTGGTGGCATACGTGCAGACGTCGGGGAGAGACTGCGAGCCGCAATGGCATATGTTTAATGATCTATGGTATGGTATACAAGGGCCTTGAGATTACTTTTCAGGTGTTACTTAAGTATATTTATCCCGTATTTAGTTTTACTACGTCGTGAATCAAGGTTTTGAATATCCAGTAGAAAATTTTTATGATTCGTAAAAAACTAATATAAAAATTGTACATTGTGGGTAGTGTCAATAATTTTATTTTTTTGAATATTAGACTGTATGATTCAAAAGGTTCTCCCTACACATAGTTTGAACACATTTATTTTGTTATAATCCCACGACTTTTGTTCCCTACATAATTAGACCGTATCTTATACCAGAGCACACAAAATATGTTTTCGGCTGACGATGTAGTGCATATAAGATTCTATTTATTTTACATGTAGTGTCAGCAGTATGCGATTCAGTAATGGATGTACAAGAGTAGGAAACAGTTTATGTCTCGCTGTTTTATGACATGATTTCATGAGAAATGCAAGTCTGCGCTGTGGACTTATCCTTCTGCAAGTCGTTCTGTTCCAAGCTAATTAATGAATTTCAGTTAATGCATTAACGTCTTAAAAAGGTTTGACAAGACCAATGTAAGAGTGATAGGTTGGTGGTAATTATTAGTATCTTTTTTCACTTTAAACTAGGGTTTGACTACAGATCGAAGGCAGATTGATTAGGTAAGTCAAGATCGGTGGCTTATATGCGCAAGCTTTTATGGTACATAAAGTCATGATGATTGTAATTATTGAGTGGAAAAATCACCTTATTTACTACTCTGTGTAAAAAGTATCGGGAATATGTCAATAAAAAGACCCGCGTAAAAGAGGTCGTTCTAATTTTTTTACTGCATGTTGGTAGCACTGTACTGATTTAGCGCGCAAAATTTGAGCGGGATCTGTCATTTAATTTGTTTTAAACTACACTTTTTGTTGGTCATAGTTTTGAGTCCTCGGCGATTTTTACAATGGAAAATATTGTTGAACAAAGAGTGTGCCTTAAATTTTGTGTTTCAAATGATATTTCATGTGGTGAATCACTAAAAATGTTGCGAAATACCTACGGCGAATCGTGTATATCGAAAACAAGGGCTTATGAATGGTATAAGGCTTTTAAAGAAGGCCGAGAAGTAGTAGTAGACTTGCCTCGTTCTGGTAGACCTTCAACCGCTACGACCAGAGAAAACATCGACAGAATCAAGAAGCTAGTGCTCGAAAATCGACGTATGAGTCTGAGAGAGTTGGCTAGTGAGGTGAACATATCTTTTAAGTCCGTCCACAACATTCTCATTGACATTTTAGGCATGAAACGCGTCGCCGCTCGACTAGTTCCAAAAGAGCTCAATTTTGTTCAAAAAGCGCAGCGAAAGCATGTCGCTGAAGACATGGTTTCCCGAGCTTCTACGGATCCGACCTTTATGAAACGTATAATAACTGGCGACGAGACATGGGTTTATGAGTACGACATGCAAACAAGCCAACAGTCTTCAGAATGGCGTCTCGAAAACGAGCCGAAACCCAAAAAACCGCGGCAAAGTCGCTCCAAAATCAAGGTGATGCTGACAGTTTTTTTTGACTACCGTGGTGTGGTTCACTCCGAATTCCTTCCAGAGGGAGAAACAGTGAATAAAGAATATTATTTAGGCGTCATGAAGCGTTTGCGTGAGAGTATCCGCCGAAAACGTCCAGATTTGTGGCAACACAACTCATGGATGCTGCACCATGATAATGCACCATCACACACAGCCATTATAGTGAAAGAGTTTTTAGCGAAAAATTCAACAAAAGTTCTCGACCAAGCACCGTATTCACCTGATATGGCTCCGTCTGACTTTTTTTTATTTCCCAAGTTAAAATTACCACTTCGAGGAAAACGTTTTGAGTCGATAGAAGCCATAAAAGAAAATTCGCTGAATGAGCTAAAGGCCATACCGCAAATAGCCTATGAAAAATGTATGGAAGACTGGGTGAAGCGGTGGAGATGTTGTATTGCAAGCGATGGGGCCTACTTTGAAGGCGATAAAATAAATTTAGATGAATAATTTGTATTTTTTGTTTTATTGACAAATTCCCGATACTTAGTACACAGAATGTATTTCTTACTCAAGGCCAGATTTCGATATCCTTTCACCCTGAATTTTGCACACCGCTTTGGGTACGAATACAATACCATGCATTCTAATTACGGATAAATCTATAATAGCGTAATTGCTGGTTAGTAGTGTCTAATGTCAAAGCTTTTTTTTAAGTAACGAAAATATATTCTGATCTAAAGTTTAAAATTATTGTGTATTTTTTCTAGGAAATTTCTAATGTTAAAGAAGCGAGTGAAGTGTGTAAGGACCACGTCTTATGGCGCTCGGTTCTCCGCCTTCCCCGCAAGGGACCTGGCGTGAAGATATACATACATTTTTTCTTTTTGATGTTGATGGTCTTGCATAAATATAATATATTTGCTGCTGGACTGGATTTGTAGATCCAAATGAGGAAAAGTGCCGTAAGTATTTTCTTAAGGTTTTTCACTGAAGGCTAACCCTTCAGCCCTTAGCCCCCAGTGAAGAAAGATCTTGGATTTGATCTTTTGATTTGGAGACTCCCAAGTAGCAGACAGATGTCAATGGTTATCATCAATTTTCAAATACAGAGATTTAAAGTAGGGTATCAAAATATTTTTTATGGAAAACTTAGTTTTACTACGGGCATATAACTCTTCGCCGGATTTCGCATTCAAGATGTACCCTAGCTGTAGAAACATCGCTCCCATTAAAACAATTTACTTAAAATTACATAACGTATCATTGACAAGTCAGAAACGAAACGTCGCCGCAGTAAAACCGTGCCGTAATGTAGAATTTGTACCAATGTTTTATTCCCAGCATTGTACCAGTCAGCCCAGAAGAGGTGATCCAGTTTAGCGCGTGGTGGAAATCACCGTGCGTTCTTTTCTACGCGACAGCGAACGCCCTGCAATGTGGCGAAGAAGAAGCGAGATCATAGCCGATATTGTATGGACCCTATAGTGACGGGTAAGTAGTCAATGTTCTTATGACCAAAAAAGTTCAACACTACCTTAAGATGCACTTTCAATGCGGTGACAATTACTTGCTTGCTTATAATATTATTAAAAAGATGTATCATTTCGTAGATCTAAATTCTAATTACCTACTTAAATAGTAGGTGCTGAGAATTTAAATTACTCAGTTAATACTCAATATATACGTAAATTTCGCTATTTTTACTATGAAAGAATAACGGACATGTTTTCGTGAATAAATTTCAATTATAATAATCCAGAAATCCGGGGAAAATTGATAATAATTTCTTAAATAATCCGTTTCGTAATTTTTTCCTATAGCATACTTTCAACATGTCCAAACTAACGAAACAAGCCTCTTTTTAACACTGATACTCTCTCTCTCAGATTAACTCATTTTATTAGATCTGCATTGCGAAGTCACCTATAAGCGTTACGCACATTTCTTATTGATAAATTTATTTATTTTGAATGTATTAAAAATGATTAATGCTAAATTTTATTGACTTGTTATAACCCGAAAGCGGCTGTAGGAAACTAGGAAAGACAAACATAGATAGTTAAAATATATATTGATTATATTGAATCGGACAGTTTTTATGTATTAAATACAACCAAAGGATTGTTTTATTTCCATGTGTAATCAACGCTGTTACTAAACAAGTTTATATACAAACTTTTATGGAATACGAGTTTTTTTTATAAAATCTGCTTTTTAATTTTTAATAAAATACAATGACAGCGCAACAAGGAAACTTGTTTAGCAATAACCTTCTTGAAGTATGTGTAAGTAAGCAGTGTTTAGTGAAATTAACAATGTTACTATCATCGCTTCTATAATTTTTTTTATGTAGGTAGGTATCATTTTTAGCAATTTCTGGAATTTCTATCAATCCTTATTTCCAGGATTCAATTTAGCATGTTCATATTAATCCTTTGTAAAGGAAGTTCAAGAAAGTAGGCGCCGAATTATAGGATCACTACTTAATCACGTACTTCATCGACAATAGATCCACTATCAATGCCGGTTTTTTTTTATTTTCTCAACCAACACTTTTTGAGTGTTTTATATCTGTGAACCATCATAACTTCAAAATAGTCAAACAATCAGTATTATTATAAATGCTTGATAACCGAATAATTAGTCACTTGCTACTTAAATTATCTTGTATGGTTTTTAAAAACTTGTTTTATATATATATATTTTTTGTGTTATTGTACAATATATTTTATGATTGATTGGTTGAATGAATAGTTTCGCACAGGAAAAATAAAGTATCAAGTAAGAAATGATTGTTTTCAGATCTATGGGCCCATACTTACACGAAATATACTACCCGCTACCTACAGAAGAGCACTACAGCTACGTTCATTGAGTGTGGCCGACGAGATTCCTACGAAAAAAGTGGAGAGCGAGATATTTATAAAACGAACTGAACAATATACATATTTTAATTGTGATAGTTAAGCTAGCGATGTTTTAGATTATTTTGTCGTATAGAAATGGGGTAGTAGGCAGTACCAATTTAAAATCAATAAATTATTTATCTTCAGTGGCACTGACTTTATCATGTTTATTTCTGAACGCCATTGTGTTTTAGGTTATCGAACCGTGTCATACAATTTGCTACGAAAACTATATGATCTACGAGTGTAAATGGAGACAAAATATTTTCCTATTGAAAATAAGAATATATATACTTTGATCACAAATTAACGACCGTTCGTTGATAATTGACAACCGATAAAATAACTTTATGTTTTCACGTGTAATTTCTTATCTACTCTGGTCGTTTTTTATATACATTAGTATAAAAATATGCTTGATATCAGTACTAAGTTTTATAAAAGTTAAAAAATAACTTGTATACATCGTTGAAAAATATTTTTGGAATTATTATAACAATCAACTTTTATAATCTTACGTATGTTTGAGATAACTTGAGACTAACCTACCATGACCAAATTGGTCGTGTTTTATCAGAAGGTGATGTCAGAAGCCCCAGGAACCGGCGAGCGTGCATGAAAAGAGCTATGAATGTCACAGAAGCGAGTGAAGTATGCAAGGACCGAGTCTTATGGCGCTCGGTTCTCTCTGCCTACCCCGCAAGGGACTTGGCGTGAAGATATACATACATACATATACATACATACATACATGTTTGAATAATCGGCGTAATGTATCCAGTTTTTCTATTCATTTTGTTATTCATCGATTTTGTGTAAAGTGCTAAATCATGTACCTTATCTTTAACTCTGAATAAAATGCATATTAATTAGGATATTCATATTTACTAAAACTACTTTATATATGCTAATATTATAATATGGTTGAAAGTAATTTTTATATGTCCATAAATGCGTAATTTATTCAGAGCTTAAAAGTAACGTAACTATACCCACTCTTTTGCATACTTAACCATATCTGTTTCCTTTTTACATATCACCTTAGGTGTGATTTCCTATATGCTTCGTCACTCTACGAGAAAATAGGGATGGAAAGTGTGAAAGGTGATATGTAAAAAGGTAATACGAAATAATTTTAGAAAAATTTAATATTTTAGCCATGTTTTTATCCGTTGCTTTCCCAGTGTGTATTCATCAAGAATAATCTCCCATCTCACAGGACGGCACGGTGTAATGTTTATTTTTATATAAAGTATGAATTTAATTATCGACCATTACCATATGCTTTAAATGTGAGTGTATGAAGTTGACAAGTCATTCTCACAACAAACTAGGCGGTTCCTTTATACTTTGTACAATGATGTAATATTTTAACTGGGAACAATAGTTCCCAGTTAAAAAATATTACGTTATTGTTAAAAAAGTACTGGTGTTGTTAAAGGTCAAAAATTATTCAACTATGTAAAATGTACTAAAAATATTAAGTCAATTTGTAATGTAACTAAATACTGGTATCAGATATATATTTCCAGCAATCTTATAGACCTTTTTGATTAAATTCAGTAACATAAACCTTTTGTAGTCTGTTAAAAAACTACAAATGGCTTAAAAAAAGTAATATTTCGTATTGATTTTTCGTTTTCTGATTATTGTGTGCTAGCTATACTGCCCCGTTATTTGTATATTAAGGCGTATTTACAGTGCTTTTTTGCGTTATACTTATAATTCAAGAATAGTAAATGAATCAAGTGACTAATTTTTATTGTTTTGGGATTTATTCGAGTTTTTAATATTTTTATATGGCCGCAGAAAATAGCGATTTACTTATCGTCGTATTTAATATTTTGTACTATACGCAAGATGACAAAGAAACATTTGACTTGCGTGATGGAAAAGTCTTGTTTCATCTGGGTCAGTCGTCATGTAAACTGTCGAAGTAATAATACCCGTTTGTATTGTGGTCATAAAAATAACTCCAGTGGCAAAAAGACGGCTACCCATCAGGCGGGTTGCATGATCCTACCCCACCTAATATAAAAACAAAAATGACAATGACACGTAAATTGTAATGATATTGTGGCTATATGAATAAAAAATTAAACTAAATTCTTCAACTAATTTTCCATAAAATATTTTTTATTGCTATGAATTTTCGATTAAATTATAACTGAATTTGAACTTTATAAGTAGAACGCAGAGTGCATTTTACATCATATAGATAGCGCCTAGCTCGGTGATTGTGTGAGATCTGGTACGTCCATATTTGTGATGCAAGCGAAGAATGTACTTATGCATAAATAAATAATATAAATATTAAGAAAACTAAGCGCAAAACAATAAACTGTACAAGTGATGATATGGAAAAGTGATTATGTAACTGTAAAATGAAACTTGTATGATGCTCCTTCAGAGGTGTTGGGATTTACAAGAGGTGGCAACGTGAGCATTATTCCTTATGTCGCGGGAGTTTATATACTGCGGTAACCGATTCATATAAAACGGGGCCATATTTTAGTTGGTAACAAATTCTATAAAGATTGTAGGCACAAATAGAGTATTGCGTTTCCTGTAGAGAGTTCTGGTGTTAGCAGAGGTCATGCGTGTGAGATTATTATTGGTAGAAGTGAAGATTACGCAAATCGGTAAGCCCACCCTCATACCAGTGTGCTGCAATAGAGTATTTGTTTGTTTGTTTATATAACTTTATTGCATTATTTACAATTATAAATACAAGTACAAAAATTACATGATTTGCAAACGCGGGCTTATTCCTTCGAGGAATCTCTTCCAGCCAACCATTGCTTGAGAGTTCCTGAATGGAGCAATGAACGGCGGAGTATTTACTTGCCACCCAAGTAAAACAAACAAAAATAAATAACGAGAGATTGAATGACAATCACATACATTTTATTACATAAAAATATATACTTATTACAATGGTTGAAAGGTCATTTTATAAATTTTACAGTTACATAATGGACTGCCGTTATATTTATATTTATACAGAAATGCAAGAGCAACTTATAGATTTGTTAGCTTTATACAATACTTGCTTTATAATGCTTGCCATAACAATATGAAAGAACGTCAAGAAGAAATGATTCCCGAATTGAATTCACTTGCATGAAAAAAACATGTGCATGAACTATCATTTTAGCCTCCCCATCAGTAACTATTATTTTTAAACGTAGCATAGTCACATAACTGATAGAATATCGAAATTCAAAAGTTAGTAACAATAAAGATAGACAAATACGGACCAATAGAACCAATGTCGGTCACCGATCCATCGATGAGGAACGTATACGTATTCTGTGGTGCAATTACGTTTATTATCGAAAATTGATTCTATCCATATCTTACGCTTATCCAAAATTTATGACAATTATGTAGGTATGAAAGCTATGGCCAATAGACAATCAACGTGTTTCTATTATAGATCGAGAACTGTCAATGTCTGTTACCCAATCTTTATCAAAACAATTTCCATATACATAAATCGATTAGATCTATTTTCGATGACTTACGTAATCGCACTACAGATGCAATTATAATGATGGTAGTCAATGGTTATTTTGAGTGATATAGTTTAATTTGTTGTAAATTCTGAAACATACTAATGTTGCAGAATACAATTTTTTACCATACAACAATATACCTCTTTCCAACAGCTCAACAAGTCTAAATCAATGTCACCTGTTACTGTCTTCTATACCGTTGTTAACATTTCGTAGATTTATAGTATATTTTTTTCCCATTATATTATTGGTTTTCACTTGCGATGATAGAGGAGACCATTGGCAATCTAATATTTTTAACAGTTCGGTTCTATTGAGATATCGTATAAGATTTTGATTTCCAAACGGCTGATAACGAAAACTGATCGGTGTTTGAAGGTCCCTTTTCAATCGATAAACTTTAGTTGAGTAATCATGACTATCACACAACAGGGAATCAGAAAACTATTTTATGACGAGGATACATAAAAATGTGCAAATATTATATTAATGGATTAATTTTACAAAAATCATTGAAAGATTATTTTTATTGCCTAAGTGGAAATTTAATTAGTCTTGAATTGTGATGGCGGACTCCCACGATTACCTTTTGCTGTTCTATTTAGAAGAACAAGAGCTACCAGAAAGGTTAATGATGGTGATTAGACGGGGAGGCGAAATTTCACATTGAAATATTTAGAACATTCCTTGTAAATTTTCGGAAATTTTAAATATTATTTATATAATAATACCTCACAGATTCGAAATGTTTTATTCCTTTTTATTACCACAACCATTAGGTTTCTGCCTAAGAGTATTTTAAGAACAAATTGCGGTGGCTGGTTGAATAAAATTAAAGAAAATTTTTATATTCTTTTATTCACACATTGACTTTACTTTAAGTCTCACTTTCAGCTTAAAATTTCACGATTACGGGATGTTATGAAAACTGGCAAAGTACATTCTTTATTATATGCACGACTTTGTACAGCTGCCATTGTGCCAAAAGCATATTTATCAGCCGCGATAGAATATGTTATTTCTTATGTATTTATTTCTCTTATAATCTTCCATTTTCATACCATACATTTTCTACGATAGATTGTGTTACCGAAATATAAGTTCTATTTAATGTACAACTACTACAAGGTAGCCTAACTTTAGATTCCCCTGATGGTTTTGGCGTATTGGGTGATCGTCGAATGTAGTTTACATTGGTGGCGGAAAAACACAAAGTTTTACACAGATATTTACGAGCAAAAATGTAAGCTTAATATAGACGACAAAAGCACTACCTAAGTAACAGTATAATGGTACTTACCTATATAAAAAAAATGGCCACAATAACAGAAGACTTGTTCTGCAGCGAATAGAATTTTAGATTTTTTTCTGGATCGTCTGTGGGAATTTCCTCTGGATAATATAACACAGACATGTTCATGCAAACGTGTGTGCGTGAACATGTCTGTTTGGAGCAGTTGATGGGTTGCTGTGGAGTGAAGCTCCCTTCCTCTATATATTTCATAGCGCATTGAAAGGATATATTCCACATTAAATAGCTAAAATGAATGCTAAAGAAGCGAGTGAGGCGTGTAAGGATCTGGTCATGTGGCGCTCGGTTCTCTCTAACTACTTCGCAAGCGATTTGGCGTGAAGTTATAGATACATAGAAATAGTTAAAAATCAGCAAGAATATTTCTGTGCCCGTGAGTGAGGTTATAGGTAACAGGCAGGCAGGTGATTTCATCATATGCACTGATAAGTTTTTGGATGAGCCGATTGCGCAGTGGTTAGTAACGCTACTTAGACACCAACGTTCGTGGGTTTGATTCCCACACAGAGCAAACATTTGTGTACCCATCTGGGGAAGTGCCCCCATCTCACAAAAAACTGCAGGTAAATACCAACTCCGTGGAGGGTTTGTTGTGTTCCTGCGAGTGAATGAGGTCACCAGTAAGCTTCTAAGGTGCTGTGTTAGCAGCAGAGGTTGCATCGAGTAACGACGTGTCTCAAGCGTTCGTAGGCTACGGTAACCGCTTTTCATCATGTGGACCGTATGCTTGGCGTACAAAACGTTAAAAAAACAAGTGAGGGACAAAAAATGGCGTTTTAATTTAAATATCTCTCCAGTTATCTTGTACTCCAGAGCAGCCCTTGTTAGAAGATAACTCTGTTTTGCATACTTTTACCTATTTCCAGACTCGAAGCCAACCCCACCTGCATATGTTCATTATCATTCCAGCCTATTTACTGCTGAACGTATGCCTACCCTTTAGATAGCTACTCGCCTCGATCCTGAAACATCTCTTGAAGCCCATGTAATGGTGAGCAAGCTACGTGCACCAGTAGGTACAGGGACACAATTCAAGAACCCTTTTCTCACCTGTTCTTGATTCCTAACAACTATCAAATACCGAGGCTCTGGTAACAGAAAGGTAAAAAGCAAATAGGCGGCCCGAATTGGGAATACCTCCACCTTACAAAAAACCGCAACCGCACAATGTGCGTGATCCTTCCAAACGCTCATAGGCTACGGGCTGTGGACGATAGATATATAATCAATATAGATAATAGAGATATAATTTCTTACGCATTGCCATTTCCGTTTCTAACCCAAAAACTCTTGTGAAGATTATGAATCATTTTCTTATAACGGATATCTATGTGCTCTTTGTTTCGGTATAAATTTATTTAAAATGGGAAGATGCCACTATCGGGAAGGTAGAAAACTATATCTCCGCAGAATTCTCTTGTGTCGGATCAACAGGAAACTCCTTAGGAGGTTAGCGTTGGGGGCAGGCTGCTGCAGGCGCAACAATGTCACACCACAGATTTTGTGTAACGCTCGCATTTATCTTTTATTTTACTTTCATCGACTATCTATGCAAAAAAAAACAACATTGTATATGTGTATGTATGTCTTCACGCTAGGTCGACAGAGAGAACCGAGCGCAAAAGACACGGTCCTTACAGACTTCACTCGCTTCTTTAACATTAGCTCTATTCATGCACGCTCGCCGGTTCCTAGGGCTTCTGACGTCATCTTCTAATAAAACACGACAAATTTGGTCATGGTTGGTTAGTCTTGGTCTTCCTCGACTCCTATATCCTTCCACTTTCGCATTGTATCTATATCTGTTCGTCATTCTTTCACACTGAATTTTTCTACAAGTCCAAACCAACGGAGCATGCCTTTTCTTGTCTTAACACCGACACTCACTTTCAGACCAACTCTCTTACGTCATCATTACGTACGCGGTCAGCAATCGTTACGTCACAAATTTTGCCCAATGCTCGCATCTCGACCTCATTTATCCTACTTTCGTGCTCTCTCTGCCATTCTGACATAAAAACAACATTAGAAACACTTACTATGCCATATATCAAAACTATACAAAAAGACGTTATTTAACATACTAATTATAGTTACTTCAAACCCGTAACGAATCAAACTATATTTATAATAAAAACAAACGATTTATTTCCGATGATTTACAAAAATAACAAATTGACTATGTTAAAAATAATTCATAAGTTATTTTTCAATTAACGACCATTATATGTATACGCCTTCACTGCCGTCCGCACAAGTTTGAGGTGTCGCCACCCCCGAAAGGGAAAGAAGTGAAATAGATATGTGTAGACATATTTAAACAATTTGTAGGGATTCAAGAAATGCCCACAGCACGGCATAGAACTCCAGAGCAGTAAGTGCCGTGCTGCATCTCCCGCATTTCGCTTGAAATGACCGCAAGGTCGATGACCATGGCTTCATGTCATGTCATCATGTCATGTCATCATGTCAAGTCAATGCCGTGTGAGACCAGTAAGCTCTTAAGGAGTTGCTGTATTAGCAGCAGAGGTAGCTACGCGCTAGTAATACTTAATGTGTTGCAAGCGTTCATTGGCTACAGTAACCGCTTAACATCAGGTGGGCCGCATGCCTCCCGGTGTTGTATAAAAAAACCATGCGCGGACGATACTTCCTGCATTGCAAGCGTGCTTGCAATGCAGGAAGTATCGTCCGCGCGTTGCCATCTCTGCAGCTAATACGGTAATCAGGAGCTGACTTAGAGTAACCCCACTCGCTCGAAGGTACACAACAACTCTCACTAAAGAAAGTTGTCAATTGGCTGCGGTTTTCTGAAAGGTGGAGAAGAAGGACAAGTCCTTAATTTTCCGTAAATTATTCAAAACACAACGGAGCAGCAATTGATTTTTCCAGCATTTAAGTATTCGAGCAATTAACTGTGAACTTAATTCTTATCTAGGATGCCTTACTCTAATTAATTGTTAATTGTGAACATTACGAAGACCAAGTAATATTTTAAATATATTAGTTCAGTATTGTTAAGGAAAATTACTGAAAAGCGAAAAGAACACTCGACAGATGACGAGGTCCGTGGCGCAGTGATTAATACTACTTGACACCAACGCTCATGGGTTCGATTCAAAAACTTTTGTGAAGTTTATTAATCATTTTCTTTTTACAATACACTAGCGACCCGCCCTGGCTTCGCGCAGGCTGCTGCAGGCTTACCACAGATTTTGTGTAACGCTCGCTTTTATTTCTCTTTCATCGACTGTCTGTGCAAAAAACAACACTGTATATATCTTCACGCAAGGTCCTTTGTGGGGTAGACAGAGAGAACCGAGCGCAATAAGACACGGCCCTTACACAATTCACTCGCTTTTTTAACATTCGTAGCTCTGTTTATGCACGCTCGCTGCTTCCTAGGGCTTCTGATCTCAGCTTCTGATACAACACGACAAATTTGGTCATAATAGGTTAGTGTTGATCTTCCTCGGCTCCTATATCCTTCCACTTTTGCAGTGTATACATACCTATCTGTTTCATCATTCTTTCATCCTGCATTTTTTCTACATGTCTGTCATCAACGGAGCGTGCCTTTTCTTCAGCACTCACTGTCTGACCAACTCTCTTTCTTACGTCATCATTACGAACGCGGTCAGCAAGCGTTACGCCACAAATTTTGTGCAAAGCTCGCATCTCGACCTCATTTATTCTACTTCCATGTTCTCTCTGCCATTTCGAAAAACAACATTAGAAACAAATAATTGAACGTTGTAACGCCACTAACATAGTAGAACTATTACATATATCTATCTAAACGATACGACAATACAGTTATTTAACATTAATCATAGCTACTTCAAAACCATAATGAATCAAACTATTTGTAATAAAACAAACAGTTTATTTCCAATAAATTACAAAAATAACAAATTAATTATGTTTAAAATAAAACAGTTATTTTTCAATTAACGACCATTGTATTGTATTTATTTTTTCCACTTTCCATCTGTTAGCGCAGGACTTGGAGCAAAAAGCTGCGCTCAGTAGAATGTCTTCTGAATTGTCGATCAAAATTATTTTCCTGTAAAAAAAAAACTCCAATTATTTATTACAAGAACATGTCTGTATATAATACAGTTGAAATATTTTTTTCATTACAGTTGTTTTGTACCACTATAATGGCAAACACGTGTACGCTTATTACTATACCAATGTTACTATCGTAATAAGTTGCCATAGCCTACGGATATATGCAACATCAGAGGCGTCACTTATGCGTTGCCGGCCTAAGACAGTTGCTCGTACAGCCTAATAGAAGGCAAAACGGGAGTAAGGTATTTTAATGGCCACGTAATAGCTTTTATTTTTAATATAATTACATTACATGGCACCATAAACAAATAAACCGCTTGACTGCTCATTGAGGCTCCCCGTGCTCACAAAAACGTTGTCCAATCTCATGTATTTCGTTTAGTAAATTCAAATAAGAAGTAAAATATGTTTAAGAATAATTCTCACATATCGCCACTAGATGGCGCTGAACTAAAGTTGAATCGCGGTATGGTTGCGTTACACATTTAACATGACCTGATTTGTGAGATTTTTAATAAATGTCTATGCGTTCGGAGAAGTGATTATTCTTTCTGCTCCTGGCTAGGATACCTTTGGACAAGGTCCCTCCGAGTCGGAACGTTTTTTGAAGAAAAGCAAAATTCACTTGACAGTACCAAAATTGTAAAGTAAAAGTAACTGTGAAAAAGTAGTTGTACCAAATTGAGTTAGTGTACAGCGAGGACTACATTTTATTGCCTAAATTATTGCTACTGTTTGCCGTGTGGTGGCGCTAGTGTGCAGTAAAAAATTGTATCGACGGATGGTGGCGCTGGTGTCGAGTTGGCACTGTGTCTGCAGCTAAATTACACGAGCGACATCTGGTGGCGAAGCAAGGAAACAAAGCTGCATAAGAAAACTGGAAATTACACGAGCGACATCTGGTGGCAAAGCAAGGAAACTGGAAGCTGCACAAAAGTCGTATAGTGAAGTGTTAACGGTAAAGTGCAAAAAAAACTGTGAGTACAATCTCTTTATTTTAACTACAGTGTTCTTTGGAAAAAAAAAAGACTTAGAATATTCAAGTAGATACTTGAACTTGTGAAATTTTAAAGTTTAGTTTAGGACTTAGAATAGTTTCGTTAAAAACGACGATACGGGGAATCCATGCCCGATTTTCTCCAGAGGTATATCTAATTCTAAACACTTAGAAAATTTCGACTGAAGTTTAACTTGGAAAATTTCAACTGAACTTCAACTTCGAAAAAATTACAAGTTTGAAGAGCTTTCTAGTTTGACAGAGTTCAGGGAATTAAATACTATGGAAGGCGAAATAAGAGTGATAGAAAGTTTGAAACGTGAGATAGAGAAAGGAAGGACGAATTTTAAAAAATCGCCTAAAGAAAGGATTACAGAGTCATACGTTTCTGCACGTCTAGAAGGGTTGGAAGAAATGATTCGTAAATTTACGGAGAAACATGAACACCTTATAGCGAAATATGAGACAGAAGAACTAGATAATAGCACGTATACAGAATCCGATGTATTTGATGAAGGTTATGAGACATATTTATTATACAAGTCTGAACTGAAAGCAACTTTGATGACTTTTAAGCCTTCAACAAATATGGAATCTCACTCCTTAGAAACTAGTAATAATGTAGTAAATAATAAAGAATCTGTAGTTAAATTACCACAAATATCCGTTCCTTATTTTAGCGGTAAATATAGCGATTGGGCATCTTTTAAAGATTTATTTGTATCGTTAATACACAGTTGTCCTACCCTCGATGACGTCCAGCGTTTGCATTATTTAAAAACCCAACTTAGGGGCGAAGCTGAACAACTAATTAAACATATCCCAATAACAAAAACTAATTATAAAAAATGCTGGGAATTGTTACAGCGAAGGTACGACAACAAACGATTCATGTCAAATTGCATTTTGAAACGTTTATTTGGTCAGCGTGCTTTGAATAATGAGTCAGCTCAAGGGTTAAAAGAGTTAATTGATACCACATCTGATTGCATACACGAGTTATCTAACTTAGGGGTTAACGTAGATACGTGGGATTTAATTATCATTTACATTGTCAGCCTGAAGTTGGACCCTGAAACCAGGAAAGAATGGGAATTATGCGTGAATAAATCATGTGAGGAATTACCTTCATTTAACATGTTCAAAGATTTTTTAGAATCTCGTTTTCGCGCCTTAGAGTTTGTTGAGCCCACTAAAAATAAAACTAAGGCCAACCAAAATCACATAAACACAAAATCCTTGCATACTATTTCAAACGTCCCCTGTCCTCATTGTAATGAGAACCACAAACTGCATTCTTGTACTAAGTTTGCCAAACAAGATGTAGCAAATCGTCAGGAAATCGTAAAGTCCCTTAAACTGTGTTTTAATTGTTTTGGTAACACTCATTTAGGAAAAGCATGTAGAGTCCCCACATCGTGCCGCATATGCAGGAGAAAGCATCACACGCTACTTCATGGTAAATCTAATATAATCACAGCTGCTGATACGTCCGAGTCAATGGAGAAGGAGCATAGTCAACCGAACTCGTCGGAAGTGACGAAGGAGACCACAAGTATTTCTAACCATTTTGTGACAGGAAAGGTTTTTAATCAGACCTTATTAGCCACGGCCCTTATAAAGGCTGAGTCCAAAAATGGTTACCCACAGATATTAAGAGCCCTGCTAGACCAAGGGTCTCAGGCATCTTTTATATCGGAAGCAGCCGTACAGCTGCTAAGATTGAACAAGATCGCGGCAAAAAGCACTATATCAGGTTTAGGTGGTGGTCATAATGGCTTAACCTCAAAATATACGGTTATGGTGAATATTCAGTCACTAAATGATCCCACCTTCAGGTTAAAAATTAAGGCTCACGTCCTTAACACCGTAACGTCAGTGCTACCTGAAAAGAAATTTATTCTACCCAATTGGCAAGAGTTAGGTAGCATTCATCTAGCCGATCCTCAATATAATTCACCTAACAAAATAGATATCCTGTTAGGTTCCGAGGTATATTGTTCTATCCTGAAAGAGGGTTTGATTAGAAGCCCCACGGGTATTATTATTGCTCAGGATACTTACCTTGGATGGGTATTGTCAGGACAGGTAACGGGCTACGATGAGGAAAGACAAAAGTCTCATAATGTAATTTTAAATCTGCATACTAAAATAGAACAAACCGATCTGATCAAGAAATTTTGGGAGATCGAATCCGAACCTAGTTTGAAGAAGAAAATCTTGACTCTAGAAGAGCAAGCATGTGAGGATCACTTTAAAGCGACTACATATCGAGAGGATTCAGGTCGTTACGTCGTTGAACTACCATTTCGTTCAGGTGCTCCGAGTGATTACGGGGACACTAGAACAATAGCAGTTAAACGCTTGTACAATCTTGAGAAAAGATTAGCCAAAAATGCAGACCTAAAACAAAATTACAATAAAGTGTTAGATGAATATTTGTCACTACAGCACATGGAAGAAACCACTATTGGCGCGGAGCATGCAAACACAAGGGTATGGTTACCGCATCACGCTGTTGTTCGGTTAGATAAAAATACTACGCCTGTGCGAGTAGTATTTAACGCGTCAAGTAGAAGCGCTAACGGAGTATCTCTAAACGATACTTTAATGGTAGGCCCAACGATCCA
Source organism: Pyralis farinalis (assembly GCA_947507595.1). Classification (NCBI taxonomy): domain Eukaryota; kingdom Metazoa; phylum Arthropoda; class Insecta; order Lepidoptera; family Pyralidae; genus Pyralis; species Pyralis farinalis. The sequence continues at coordinate 24,922,168 of OX382272.1, read as the reverse complement.
ACCCGAGCTACGTCACACAATCATGCGTTGGCGTATGTATACAATCTGCCTAACAGCCGATATCACAAAAATGTACCGGCAAGTGAAAGTAGCCCCAAAGCATGTTGATTTCCAACGGATTGTATGGAGAGGGGATACAAGTGATACCATACGAGATTACCGACTCTTGACAGTTACATTCGGTACCTCTTGTGCCCCATACCTAGCAGTCAAGGCTCTTCAGCAGTTGGCAATAGATGAAGGTGTTAATTACCCGCATGCGGCTAGTAGAGTTCAGTCGGACTTCTACATGGACGACCTTCTAACCGGTTGCCAATCAGAGGAGGAAGCTGTTAGGATATACGAGGAAATGAATGACCTACTAATGAAGGGTGGATTTATGTTACAGAAATGGGCCAGTAATAGAATAGGATTGTTGGAAGGTAGAGAAGCTGATATGGATAGGGAAATTAAGGAAGATGAGGTTATGAAAGTAGTAGGTATTACGTGGAACCGCCGAACTGACGAGTTTGATTACAGTATTAGACTCTCCTTTGATTCTCCTACACCTGCGACAAAAAGAGAAGTTATAGCGGAAATATGTCGCTTATATGATCCACTAGGCTGGATAGCTCCATGTATAATAACTGCAAAAATTTTTATTCAAAAATTATGGCTAGCGGGTCTAGATTGGGAAGATAAGTTGCCTGCAGAGCTTATGCAAGAATGGCAACTTTATAGAGAGATGTTATCCAAACTGAAAAATTTTCATATTCCCAGATGGGTTCAAACTACTGATGGGGATGTACAGGTTGAGCTACATGGGTTCAGTGATGCATCCAACGCAGCTTATGCTGCAGTCGTATACATTCGATGTATTGCTAAAGATGGCACAATAAATACTCACCTGTTAACCGCAAAATCAAAGGTAGCTCCCATCAAACAGATTTCCACTCCCCGACTGGAACTCTGCGGAGCCCTGCTGGTCACGAAGTTGCTAATAGAGGTGTCTGAAATCTTAAAATTAGACAAATCAAACCTACATGCTTGGACTGACTCCACCGTTGTCTTGGCTTGGCTGAGTGACCACCCAAGTAGGTGGAAAACTTTTATCGCGAATCGCACGTCAGAAATACTTACACTTTTAGATTCTTCTCATTGGTCGTACGTACGTTCTCAAGAGAATCCCGCCGACTGCGCGTCACGAGGTGTTCCCCCTTCTGAACTAATCGATAATAAATTGTGGAAGAATGGTCCAGAGTGGTTACAGGAGGATAAGATTCTATATGTAAAGCCTCAATCTATTTGTACTAAAACGGAATTAGAAAGCAGACAGATAAAAGCACATGCTACGATAACCGATAGTTATCAAGAGGTGGAAGAGTTACATTCACGATTTTCCAGCTTAAGAAAACTACGAAGAGTTGTAGCTCAATGTAGAAAGGTCTTATACCTACGACTAAAAGATCATAACGAAAGAAAAGCTAAACTTACCTTACCATATCTCACCGTGGTTGAACTCCAGGATGCACTTACTTCTTGCCTCCTACAACATCAGCGTTGCTGGTTTCACGAGGAGATCGTCAGCCTTCTGAAACATAAAAAGGTTAACAATAAAAGTAAAATATCGACATTAAATCCCTATATTGACAAAAATGAAATTTTACGAGTTGGTGGTAGAATAGAAAATTCATACTTACCTGACAACAGCAAGCACCCCATTATAGTATGTGGTGAGTCTCATCTAGCCAAACTGATAATAGTCGATGCCCACGAGAAAACTTTACATGGTGGTCAGCAGTTGACATGTCATTATATCCGCTCCAGATATTGGGTCACAAATATCAAAAACTTAGTACGAGCTTACATACATAACTGTATTGGATGTGTTCGTAATGCAGCTAAAATACAAACTCAATTAATGGGTCAGTTACCCTCTTGTCGAGTGACACCCCAGAAGCCATTTTTGCATTCTGGTGTGGATTACGCCGGTCCCATTAATATTCGAACATCAAAGGGTAGAGGTCAGAAAGCACATAAGGGATATATAAGCCTCTTCGTTTGTATGGCCACTCGTGCTGTTCACATAGAGGTAGTATCCGACCTCACATCAGAAGGATTTTTATCAGCATTTAAACGTTTCGTTGCCAGAAGAGGTCGCTGTCGCCAACTTTGGAGCGATAATGGGACGAACTTTGTCGGCGCTGCCAAGGAACTAAAGGTGTTATTGTCAAGTGAGCGTTCTTCATTTTCTGAAGAAGTTGCGACTTTCTTGGCCAATAATGGAACAGAATGGCACTTTATTCCTCCCCATGCTCCGAACTTTGGCGGACTATGGGAAGCAGGAATAAAGAGCACGAAATATCATCTTCGTCGAGTCCTCGGTGATTCAACCCTCACGTATGAAGAATTAGCCACGTTGTTGTCCCAGATTGAAGCGTGTCTCAATTCACGACCTCTATCTCAGGCTAGTACAGATCCTGACGATCCTATGCCTTTGACGCCAGGTCACTTTTTAATTGGTGAACCCTTAGTAATGGCTCCTGATCATAATTATGAAGAGATAAAGGTGAGTGATATTCGTCGTTGGCAGCTTACTCAACGAATGGTGCAACATTTCTGGAGACGTTGGTCTCAAGAATATTTAACCAACTTTTTCCAACGATACAAGTGGAAGGCTAAGTCTCCAGAAATGAAGATAGGGGATGTTGTATTAGTCAGGGAAGATAACTTACCTCCTACTAAATGGCTCTACGGTCGAATAGTCGCTCTCCATCCTGGAAAGGATAATGTTACACGAGTTGTGACGTTGCGTTACAAAAATTCCGTCATTCAGCGTCCAACTTCAAAACTTTGTGCACTCCCAAATCATGATGAATAGCGGATAATCGTGTAAATAAATAAGTAGTAGGTTAAGCGTTCAAATAAATGTTACTTTCTAGATCAAGTAATTCTAAGTTTTTTTTATATTCGGGTTCTTAAGTTTTATTTAATGTCCAACAAAATAAAACTTGGTGTAAAAAGCTGTCAAGTACTATATGTTTACAGTCCACAGAAGTTGTATGTTATTTTTTTTAATTTTATTTTTCTTTGTTTGCCTAGATGAATCGAACTGATATTTAATATGATATGAGATAGATTGTTATCTTTTATAGATTTGTTGAAGAACTGTTAGTCCTTAGTGGGCGGTATGTCCAATCTCATGTATTTCGTTTAGTAAATTCAAATAAGAAGTAAAATATGTTTAAGAATAATTCTCACATATCGCCACTAGATGGCGCTGAACTAAAGTTGAATCGCGGTATGGTTGCGTTACACATTTAACATGACCTGATTTGTGAGATTTTTAATAAATGTCTATGCGTTCGGAGAAGTGATTATTCTTTCTGCTCCTGGCTAGGATACCTTTGGACAAACGTTGTATTTTAGCACCTAAATATTCGATTCGAGCCTACTAACTGATGGGAGAATATTTTAACTAATAAGCCGATAAAGTGCCGCGATATTGAATAGCCAGTAAGTGCTGCGCGATATATATCCAGCTCTTAGGATACATTACCAGGGAACTTATGTGCCTACTACTGGTTTGACGTAAGCCGCTGCAATCTGGTGCCCCAGAGTAACTGTGCTTTGTATTAAGAAGTCAGAGAAGGGAACAAGTTCTCTTGACTAAGTCGTACAGATCCACCAGTACTGCAGCCCTGCCTGTGCTGGGTGAAGCTTCATGATGTTCCGCGGATTCGTGTGCATTGAAGCCCCAGATAGGGGGAAAAGTAAAAGGGACACGTGGAGACTGATTTAAGCAATTCATAGGGAGTCAAGAAACGCCCACGGCACGGCTTCAGAACAGAAAGTGCTGTGCTGCATATCCCGCGTTTCGGTTGAGATGACTGCAAGGTCGGTGGAACCATGGGATAATGAGCGTGCGAGTGAGGTCAGCAGTAAGCTCTTAAGGAGTTGCTGTATTAGCAGCAGATACTTAATATATTGCAAGCGTTTATAGACTACCGTAACAGCTTTACATCAGGTGGGTCGTATGCTTGTATGCTTACCGACGTTGTATGAAAAACATATGCACGCTTGCAATGCAGGAAGTATCGTCCGCACGTTGCCATCTCTGCTACTAATACAGTAATCAGGAGCTGACTAATAACTCCGCTCGCTCGCACACAACAACCCTCACTAAAGCAAGTTGTCATTTGGCTGCGGTTTCCTGGAAGGTGGAGGAGACGGACAAGTCCTTAATTTACCGTAAACTATTCGAAACACAACGGAGCAGCAATTGCTTTTATTGCTTTTACCTGCGTTTAAGTGTTCGGGCAATTAACTGTGCACTTAATTCTTATCTAGGATGCCTTACAGACTGAAATCTCGTAGGCGTCCTAGGTTAATTATTTATTACGAAGCATTACGAATACCAACTAATGTTTAAAATATATTAGTTTATTATTGTTAAGTAAAATTGCTGAAAAGCGGAAAATACATTCGACAGACAAAGAGCTCCGTGGCGCAGTGGTTTATGATACGGCTTTGATACGAACGCTTGTGGGTTCGATTTCCACACAGAACAAACATTTGTGTGCATGAATATATTTGTTGTCTTCAGTCCGTCTGGGGAAGTACCTCCACCTCACAGTAAAACGTTGTATTCCTACGTGTGAGTGAGTACACCAGTAATCTCCTAAGGAGTTGCTGTGTTAGCAGCAAATGTAGCATCGTGCGAGTGATACGTAATGTATTACAAGCGTTCATAGGTCACGGCAACAGCTTTACATCAGGTGGGCCGCATGTTTGTATGTTTCCCAACGTTGTATGTAAAAGAAAGCACACAAACACACATTGACAGAAAAAAAAAATAGTCAATTAAGAATTCAATATATTCATGGAAATCTTACCCAAAACTAAACTCATAATAAGCGTAATCAAATATTGGATTTTTGCAGCAAATATTCTCACATTTCGATATTGGGCCATTACACAAATCGGACTGTATAAAAGTGGGTAGAAAATTAAGATATTCTGTTACAATGTCTGCTGGAACATAATAGCCTCTTTTATTTCTCCTAATCTTGTTCGCAGTATCATTTCTCCTTGTTAGTGGTTGTTTTATTTTGCAGTTATTTCCATTTATATCATATTCACTTTCGCTTCCATTATTTAAATTGAATTCTTCAAAATTACTTTCCAGGTTATGTATATCTTGATTGGCATAGTTTACTGTAGAAAAGCTATTAGTTGGACTATGGCAGCATATTTTTGTTTGTCTATCGGCAGCATCATTAATTAACTTATAAACCGATCTTTTGCAAATTTCTAATAGACTTGGGGGCGAATGATAGTTTCCTTGTATGTTTTGGTATTTTACCGGACAATCCACATCAATTTCCCATTCTCTTGAATTCTCAGATAATTTCAATCTGCATCTATTGTTTTGTGAAGTACATTGCTGTGTTGGAATTTTCAAGCACCTGTAAAATGAAAACGTAAATTCGATTAGACTTACTCTTTTCTTCCTGGCGATATCCCATTTCCTAATCCATTAGGATTGGCGGGATCCGTTACCTAAGAATAAGGATTTGGTGAAGATACTGATTTAGGCATGGAACGACTGTTGTCAGACCTCCACAACCCAGAAAGAAAGCCAGATATTTCTTAGCTTAAGTTAAACGTCTTTACAAATATAATTTCTTACGTGCGGGTTTCCTCTCGATGTTCTTCTTCACCGCCGAGTAAGCAATAATGACAAATATGTGCATAAAACCGAAAACAGAGGTTTTAGAGAAGTAGGGAGGTACATCCACCTCACAGAAAACCGCAGCCAAATAATAATGTTGTTGTGTTCCTGCGTGTGAGTGAGGTCACCAGTAAGATTTGCTGTATAAGCAGCAGAGGAGGCATCGCGCGAGCGATAATTAATATATCGCAAGTGTTAATAGGCTACGGTACCCGCTTTACATCAGGTGGGCCGTATGCTTGTATGCCTCCCGACGTAGTATTAAAAAAAACACGATTTAATGGTAGGTACATGCTTATGTCTGGATTCGAAACATGGATCGTCGGTTAAGGCTGATTCTTATCAAAAATGATAACTCGGTTAATAAATCACTGGGTTATCACAGCTCTAAAGATTTGATTAAATCTACCATACTAGTCAATGATATTAGATGTTAGTTATTTGACAGAAATTTGCGAAAGTCACTACAAGGAGGAATGTGAGTGCACTGTTGCATTATTGCAAATTCTACACTGCACACTTTTAGCTTTTTTATAGAAAATATTTCAATTAACGAACACTCGTAAATGTAAAGCTACCAATCCTCCAATAATAGCTATCCATTGCGTTATTATCAGGTAATAATTATCTCTAGAGTCAGCTATCAATTTTATTATTCACTTTTTATGATGATTTTCAATTCCAATACTCGGGAATTGAATAAGCGTCATTTTTTATTTAGTTCATTAACTTGATTTGAGGAGCTCGATGACGTCGATGCCGTTTATTTGAAAACGCAAATTAAGCTGCGTTGACCGCAGCCTGTCTATGGACGGGTTAGCTCCGTGATTAGGAGGGCCCGTTTAACCGTTTTTCCCGGGTATTTTTGATAGATGACGAACAAGGAAGGTAGGGCGCATCAAACAGCACTGGGGCAGTTCCTCCACTCCGCTGTCAAATACCGACTGCCTGAAGTGTTGTCAAAATCTTACAGGTGAGTGAGCACCTGTGAATCTATTATGTTAGATGGAGGCTTATTGTATTCCTGCGAGTGAGTCAAATTATAATTGAACCATTTATTCGGCAGTTTGTAGTGGATGTAGCAAAGCGATTATTCCCGTTTTACAAGTGTGCGTAGGCTACAGTAACCACTTACGTCACGTGATCAGCACATTGTAAGCCTTTCTACAATAATTATGCTATAAAAATCCACTTACCCAATATTTAGACTTCTAGTTTGCTGATTACGGAACATATGGTACCATAATGAGTAAGGTATAGCTTTCAGGTGCACGTTCCTCCAGAACCTTAACTCGCAGTGATAATAATTGTATACAGGTCTTTGCGGTAGCCATCGCAATTTGTTATCTGTGTACAGAATAATAATTTACTAGAGTAGACTATTGGCTCTAGATAATCCGTAATACGATAGGATGACGTGGTTTCAAAGACCCAAAACTGTTATTTATTAAATTACAAGTGCTTTGATATTTATAGGCAGGGTCTACGTACATTTATTACTTGTAAATGAACAACTGTTAATTAGCAACGATAGTGGGATTATGTACGAAGTATATAATATATAGTTTACAACGATATTGTAAAAAGTGAGTAAGTGCGACTTGCACTTGAACATTACGAATTTCATGTATCCTACGTAGCCTATAGTAGCCTAGTTTCCCCTCTTTCAGTTCAAAACGACTATAGTATTAAAATACTATAATATTAACAAAATGTCTACTACCTGAAAGTGACCCATTCAAATCGTAATTGTCACTTACAGCTACCAAGTAAAATAAATCGTATTTTTGAATTTACAAACATAATTGTAATTATCGACTCAGAACAGTGATAGTGGTTAAGAACCGGCCTATTGAGCAAATAGTCCCCGGTTCGAATCCAGGCGGGGGCAATTCGTGTTCTCTGATTTATGTACATACTTATCACTTGCTCGGCGGTGAAGGAAAATATCCTGAGGAAACCCACACGTCCAAGAAATTATATTTCGAAAGACGTGCGACCGTAATCTAAGAAAGATTTGGTTATCCCTTCGGGCCATGGAGATCTGGTGGCAGTCGCTTTGTGTAAAAATCACTGTCTTCGCAAAATCCCTAGGTTTAGGCAGCGGACCCGCCAATTCTAAGGTAGGAAACCGGATAAACGGTCTTTCGAAATATATTTTCTTTGATGTGTGGATTTCTTCACGATGTTTTCCTTCACCGCCGAACAAGTGATAAATATGTACATAAATCAGAGAACACGAATTGCCCTCGCCTGGATTCGAACCGGGGACTATTTGCTCAATAGGCCGGTTCTTAACCACTATCACTGTTCTGAGTCGATAATTACAAATATGTTTGTAAATTCAAACATACGATTTATTTTACTTGGTAGCTGTACTGGAATTAACTTCTTCGCTATTTTTTTTATAAAGGAGGCTTGTTGAGTTTTTGCTAGTCTAATCCTCAGGAATGCTTACGAAATGCTGAGTTTAAATCACACACACACAACACTACTACTCTCTCTACTACACGCTCCAACCATACTTATTATAAGCGTCGATGAACTACAATCATCAGGCGGGCATTATGTTGCTGTAGTACACAAAAAAATTTGCCTACTTCAGCGTAACCAAAATGAAAACACATAAGTTAACTGGGGTTGACTAGAGCAATGGTCCAGTTACTATTTTACTATCGCTCGTAAAGCTACGGAAGAGACCAGATAACAAACTATCAGATAAATCACCGTTTAGTACTTCCCCATTGATTTGTTTGACCCATTTACACACAGTAGCCATTGCCTAACTCAGTTAATCATTAAATCTGTGAAATTATGGCGGAAATAGTAAATGTAATCTATCTATGATGAACGAATTCGTGAAGCTGTCAACAGGCAATTGATCCTCATACATTGGTAACAAAACGGATGTATACTGTAGTTTGATATAACTTTTCTTCCCTGAAACATTAGGTTGCAGATAGAATGCCAAGGGAGACTATTTACAATTATTATTATTTACAATTTATAATTATTTATTATTTACAACGTCGGGAGGTATACCAGCATACGGCCTACCTGATGTATAGTGACTACCGTAGCCTATGAACGCTTGCAATACATTAAGTACCACTCGCGCGATGCCACTTCTGCTTACTGGTGACCTCACTCACACGCAGGAACATAGCATCTCTCTAGTGAGTTGTTATTTGGCTGCGGGTTTCTGTGAGGTGAAGGTACTTCCCCAGACGGGCTGCTTTGATGCGCCCTACCTCTCTTAAAAAAACCTAGATCAAAACAAACAGATAAATGTTTGTTCTGTGTGGGAATCGAGTCCACGAGCGTCGGTATGAAAGTGACGTAACAGCGCGATTCGCCACTGCGCCACCGAGCTCGTCAAAAGAGAGGGACCTTCTGAAAAAAAAGCGCTATTCCTATACAGATGTAAGATATTTCTGAGTAAAATTTCATCAAAATTCATTCAGCGATTATTGCGTGATGTGTCCACTACTGACAGACAGCCGAGAACAGAGAGTGAAACAGCGATGCAACATCACCGTTTCGAGTAAACATTTCATCATTCAACAAGACGTACACCTGGTACTGCAGTCGTCCATAGGCGATCAGTTTGTTCATACGTTTGTTTGCACTTTAGTGGTAAATAAATGAAAACGAATTAACGTTTTACAGTGAAATCTAACTGTTCGCACTTAGTCGATTAGCGATCGAGACCTTGCCTGAGTAGGACACATCTATATTTAAATAATAGCTGCCCGACTGGGGAAGCACTCGTATCGCCGCCTGACAGAATTTCGCAGCTAAATAACAATTTCGCGGAGGATTGTTTGCTGCGAATAACTGAGCTGCCAAGGAGTTAGCAACCTCTTACAACTGACGTGTATTGTTTTGGATCTCAACGTAGTTTTGTTGCGCTTTGTCAATTTCGAAATTGCGGTAGGCTTTATGCCGCAAGCTTCTGAATAAACTCTCTTTAATGATTCCTTCTTTACCGCCTTTGTCAAACAATAATATATTGGAAAATTCTAGATGTTATGAACATCTAGCCTAGGAGCCGGTGAGCGTGTATGAATAGAGCTATGAATATTAAAGAACCACGTGAGGTACCTATGTATAAATTGAGTCATGTGACGCTCGGTTCTCACTGGTTACCTCGCGTGAAGACATAGTTAGATTATGAACCTCTAGCTAGATGCTTTTAGTACCAAATACGTATAGGTATAGCATAGGTGTTAAAATAATAAGAGGCATGCTCCGCTGGTTCGGAGATGTAGAAAGAAAGCAGGAAGAAAGAATTACGAAACAGATATACAACGCGAAAGTAGAAGGATGTAGAAAGGCCGCAGAAGGCCAAGACTTACCTACCATGACCAAATTGATCGTGTTTTATCAGAAGGTGATGTCAGGAGCCTTAGAAACCGGCGAGCGTGCATAAGAAGAACAATGAATGTTAAAGAAGCGAGTGAGGTGTGTAAGTGAGATGTGGTGCTCGGTACTCTCTGCGTATCCCGCATGCCGCCGCAGCCCGGCAGTAGTTCGCATGAACTAATCGGGAGCGGAAGCACACAAAGTAGTTTAGATCAAATTGCCTGTAAATTTGACTGTCGCAAAGTAACGCCTGAATCTATTAACTATTTAAATGTGAATCGGTTAACGTAGCTTATGAACAGCCCAATCGCGTCCCTTGCTCATTTCTTTCAGCACCTTTGCTAACGTAGCACCTCCCCTGAGGAGGTTCTGCGTTGCTAATGGGCGACTTTACTCTCTCACAAGCATATATCAATCAGCATAGGTACATATTACGATACGAGAACTATGTGGAATGAAAGATGATGTAGTGACAAAAACTTAAAAGTGTGTGTTGAGATGGTTTGGTCATTTAGAAAGAATTCATGACAAAAGAGTTACGAAATAAGCATATCAGGCAAGAGTGAATGGAGATATCGGTAGGGGGCTATACTCGCATAAGAATAACTTATAGTTATTCGTATTGCACGGTAAACATACACCATCATGACGAGGTGGGGGAGTGGTTAGTAGTGCTACTCATGGTGCTCATGGATTCGATTCCCGCACAGGACAAATATTTGTGTGCATGTGTATTTCTGTTTATCTTGGTCTATGTGTTTTTAAGAGGTATAGCGTGTCAATAGAGCCCAACTGGCGAAGTACCTCCACCTCACAGAAAACCGCAGCCAAATAAGCATATAGCGTTGTTGTGTTCCTGCGTGTGAGTGAGGTCACCAGTAAGCTCCCAAGCAGTTGCTGTGTAAGCAGCAGAGGAGGCATCGCGCGAATGATGCTTAATATATCGCAAGCGTTAATAGGCTACGGTACCCGCTTTACATCAGGTGGGCCTTGTATGCCCCCCGACGTAGTATTAAAAAAAAACCACGGAGAACTGACATCAGGCGTGGCAACGCGTGAGCAGTACTTCCTGTAATGCTCTTGATCATATACTACGCTAACCACTTTACATCAGGTAGGCACAATACTTGTATGACTCTCCAACCACAAACTCATATACCACTTGAATGCGCACGAAGTATTTTAACGCCTAAATATCTCAACGATTCAAGCATACTTACCAATGGGAGAATATTTAAATCAATAAGCCGATACGTGCCGCGATGTTGCTCCGCCTATACTAACTAAGTAACTAGTTAATAGAGAGCGGTGAATTGAGTTCCCACATAATGTCGGTCTTATCGGTCCTCCATAGGTTATTTCCTTCATGCTCCCAATGTTGTATAAAAAAATAACTACCAGCGTGACCGCACGTTATTACCAAAACCGTTGCTAAGACTATTTCGAGTGTTAGATAAATCAGTGTGATAAGACTTATTAATAGATACGACGACGTACTCATATCATATAGGTATGTCTGGAAAAAAAAACTAAACACACATACGTGTTTCACGATAATACCATCTCTCTTGACGGAGGAATATTCACATTTCTAAACTCAAATGAACAAATAAAATGGAATCGTACTAAAAAGAAATGGTATTTTAACACAAATGAACAAATAAAATGGAATCGTACTAAAAAGAAATGGTATTTTAACACAAATGAACAAATAAAATGGAATCGTACTAAAAAGAAATGCTATATTAACAATAATGTACAAATAAAATGGAATCGTACTAAAAAGAAATGGTATATTAACAATAATGTACAAATAAAATGGAATCGTACTAAAAAGAAATGGTATATTAACAAAAATGATTTACTAGCCTTTGGTTTGTAAATCATTTGTTTGTATAGGTAGGTGAAAACACCAGCGTATGTAAACGAATACGAGAATTATCACCTCAATATTAATATGTTGATTTCGAGTATTAGATAAATTAATGTGACAATACTTTGATTAAAATATGACGTAGGTATGCTTTTCGAATATACCAGAAAAAAAAAATACTAAATCTACAAGAGTTGGGATTGGTAAGATACTGAACAAGAATACTTTTTTGATGATCTCGGTGGCGTAGTCGTAACGCTACTTCGACTTCAACGCCTGTAGGTTCGGTTCCCACATAGGACTAACATTTACGTGCATTAACATGTCAGTTTGTTTTGATCTGGGTGATTTTAAAAGAGTTAGGGCGTATCAAAGCCGCCCGTCTGGGACAAGTTGGAGAGTTGTTGTGTTCCTGCATGTGAGTGAGGTCACCAGCATATTCTTAAGGAGTGTATTAGCAGCAGATGTGTCATCGCGCGAATGGTACAAAATGTATTGCAAACGTTCATAGGCTATGGTAACTGCTTTACATCAGGTAGGCCGTATGCTTGTATGTATCCCGAGGTTGTATAAAAAAATACTTAATATTAAGTATAGAAAACCCTGAAAATTAATTATAACATTATAGTCTCTTTAGTACCAAATTGATGATGTATAATTTTAAACTTTCAGGGTTGTGTATGTCAGTATTATAGATACGGGACTTACAATAGTCAAATTGATGATTTAAGACAAAAAGATAAATAATTGTTAATAAAAACAATTTTTACCACAAACCGAAAGATACCGGAGCGCGCGCAACTCGGCAAGCCTCGTCGGCAGTTCACTCAGCTCGTTTTCATCCAGTATCAGGAACTTCAAGTTCCTGACTTCTCCAATCTCATCCGGAATGCTCTTCAATCGATTGCCGCTTACGTCGAGACACTTGAGATATCGTAACTTGGATATTTCTCGAGGTAACTCGCTTATGTCGTTACCGCTCAAGTACAAACTCTCTAAATTTTCTAGTCTGACGATTTCTCGAGGAACGCGAGATATAAGATTTTCTTTTAAATATATATCTGTGACTTCGAATTCTTCTCCACTGAGATGCTTCAGTGGGAATTCTGTAAATTCCCTATAGTTCCAATGTATTACTGTGGTCGGTAGAATATCATGGTTGACATCCATTTTTTGAATTCAGAACTCCTTGTTTATGACTGTAACTTTAATAGACAATGCTTTCTAATTTCAATAGAAAACTTATCACTTTAATATTCACACATGTACGTATTACTGTTCTTAAATCATTGAATTTTTCATATATTTCAGCAATATTTCTAATCTTTACTATTGTATATATGCCACTTCTTTATGCCACTGTTATGACAAGCATTGATCGGAATAACCGCCTTATGATTTGGCACCACATGAATATTTGTAAACATAACATTAAATAGTGAGACGAGCTTTTCCCGATCTCATCGCGTGAACACTGCATCTCGTAACCAGCGGGGCGAACCTGAATTATTTTTAAACGACAAGGTCTCGTCTATAAAAAGTTTAACGTAAACTCAATATTATATTTTATGTCTAGATATATTGCTAATCATGACACAGAAATTGAAAATAGCCTTAAAGAATTTGCTAAAAGCTTTTTCGAATACATTTTTAGCAAAAATATTTCTATACAACGTGTAGAGATGCAGTTTTTAAAGAGCATTGATACCCACTGGTCCCTGATTCGAATTCTGGCATGTACCACTAAATTAATTACGATTAATTATGATTTACGTTCATATTTATAATTATCATTAGCTCGGCGGTGAAGGAAAACATCGTGATAGAACCAACACGGCCAAGAAATAACATTTCGTAAGACGTGTGACCTTACCTTAGAAAGGTCTAATTTTCGTTCTGGGTTGTGTAGGTCTGACGACAGTCGGTCTATCTAAAAAAAATCGGCAAAGTGCGAGTCGTACTCGCGCACGAACGGTTCCTTTCCTCTATCTATAAAAACGGCAAAAAAATCACATTTGTTGTATGGGAGCACCCCTTAAATATTTGTTTTATTTTAATTTAATTATTTATTCTTAAAGTGAATATATAACTAAATATTCTGTGAATATTTCAAGCGTCTACCTATTGCCATTATCAATATCGAGCAAAAAAATCTCGTTTGCTGTATGGGAGCCCCCTTAAATATTGATGTTATTCTATTTTTTAGTATTTGTTGTTATAGCGGCAACAGAAATACATTATCTATGAAAATTTCAACTGTCTAACTATCACGGTTCGTGAGATATAGCCTGGTGACAGACGGACGGACAGCGAAGTCTCAGTAATAGGGTTCCGTTTTACCCTTTGGGTACGGAACCCTAAAAATGACTTCACCGTCTTCACCAAATCCTAGGCTTAGGTAGCGGAACGCGCCAATCCTAATGAATTAGGAAACGGGTTAACGCCAAGAAGAAGATGACAACGGGCAAACATTATGTGTTTGTATTAGGTAACTTGTATTGGCTGCTAGTATGGAGCCTACCCCTCTTTGTTGGGTGTATCTTGGCAAAATAAACACAGGTTCCAAATAGAGTTAACTGGTTTGTTGACAATCTTTGATGACCTGATGGAGGTGATTATTAGTGGCTATTATGTTCTGAATAGTTAATAGATTCAGGTGTTATTTTGCGAAAGTCAAATTTACAGGCAATTTGATCTAAACTTTTAAAGCGGTTCATATTTCTGCTCTTGCTTGCTCTATTCGTGCTCTTCAATCGTGAACTTTTTCTACAATAATGAGGATATTCCTGTGCCTTTCACCTGCGTATCGATAGAGTGGATCGATAAAAATGCCTTCTGTCCCATTTTTATCGATCCACTCTCTTCAACTGTAGGGATTGATTTAGGGTATGTCCAGTATATCGACGATAAACGTCGAGCTTTAGGTCTTGTTTTATTATACACGACAGAGTCCTAGCGGGAATCTTCATTTGCCGCGATAAGATTTTTTGTTACCCCAATCCATATTGTACTTCTATCTATAACTTCACGCCAAATCCCTTACGGGGTAGGCAGAGAGAACCGAGCGCCACGCGACTCGATCCTTACATACTTCACTCGCTTCTTTCACATTCATTGCTCTTTTCATGCACGCTCGCCGGTTTCTATGGCTCCTGACATCACCTTCTGATAGAACACGACCAATCAGATCATGATAGGTAAGTCTTGGCCTTCCTCGGCTCCTACGTCCTTCCACTTTTCCATTGTATATCTGCTTCATCATTCTTTCATCCTGCATTCTTTCTACATGTCCGAACCAACGGAGCATGCCTCTTCTTATTTTAACACCGACGCTCTCTTTCAGACCAACTCGGCTTCTAACCTCATCATTGCGGATACGGTCTGCAAGCGTTACACCACAGATTTTCCATATTGTAATTAGATAATAAACACAAAAAAAATTGTAAAACGGCGGGAAATCGAAAGAAATTCATAGCATAATAAACGCGTTCCAAATTCAAAATAATTAAAGGGTTAAAAAAAAGATAAGTTTCTATGTAATAGTATTTTAGGCCAGACTAGTTATACTGCCCAATGATAATGCATATTGGTATCATCAGCAAAAACAACATACTTGGTTTAAAAACTAATGACTATTTATATAACGAATTGTTCACGGCGAAAAACAAATATTATCAAGAGTGATACCGTATTGACGGGTTGGCGAGTGTCCAAACAAAACCACACGGCCACGTTTGCACTGTTTAGGTCGAGGACAGCCCGAGCAATCTGCTGCTGTGCTGCTATGCAGTTTCTTTTTCTTATTTTATACGACGTCAGGAGACAAACATACCCTATGCAAAGCGCTTACCGCACCCTTTTAAAGAGAGGTAGGGTGCATCAAAGCAGCCCGACTGGGGAAGTACCTCCACCTCACAGAAAACCGCAGCCAAATAACAACTGCCTAGAGGGGTGTATTGTCTTATTTCGCGATTGTTAGAGGGTTTGTCCCTAGAGGGTTGTTGTGTCCCTGCTTGTGAGTGAGGTCACCAGTAAACTCCTAAGGAGTTGCTGTGTTAGCAGCAGAGGAGGCATCGCCTGAGTAATACTCAATGTATTGCAAGTATTGATAGGGTACAATAACCGCTTTACATCAGGTGGGCCGTATGCTTGTATGCCTTCCGACGACGTACTTCCGATGTAAAAAAAAGCCTATGAACGCTTGTAATTTTAGTATCACTCGCGCGATGACACCTCTGCTATCGCAACAACTCCTTAGGAGCTTACTTACTTCACTCACACGCAGAAACATAACAATTTTTCCGGGACTTGTTATTTGACTACGGTTTTCTGTGAGGTGAAGGTACTTCACCCGTTTATTTTAGCTGATTACTATTTAATGAGCCAATGGTGTAAAAGACTATGTATATCCCACTCGAAGACTTTGCTTTTACCTCAACTTCCGGTCTAGTTAAATGTGGAACTTTGCCCAATTTCTTGATCTATTTCACTACCAACCGAGCCAGATCATTAAAATTATCTTTTCAACTCAAAATATTGGAACAAAAGTTGACTAGATTTTTTTTAGACATAAAACTAGTACATATACATAAGTGAAAATTCTGTTAAAGAGTATTTTCGTGATCCAATCCAGCATAACACCCATCTGATTCAGTAGTTAGCCCATGATCGCTTGCAATAGAGGTAAAATCGCGCGCTGTCACCCCTGCCGCTAATACAGCAAGCTAAACAGAACTTCAGGGAGTTCTTTGACTACGATTTTTTCTGAGGTTACTTCCTTACTACTATTACTAGCGAGGTACTTCCCCAGCCGGGCTGTTTTGATGTGCTCTACCTCTCGCAAGTTAGTTCAATGGCTGGCAGTAGCGAAACTAGTTGGGGCCGATAGCTTAATGTACTCTCAGAGCAAGTAACTCAAAGCTACAAAACCCATCCGAAGATAACCTGCAGTCGGCGCTGCTGAACTTGCGTATTCGATCCGACAGCGCTCATCGACGTCATCGAGCTCGTAGTATTTTCAAAATAAAGTAAAGATAAATTGTATATTATCATTTCATTACATTATTACTCGTAGATAGCGTTACTGTGGGTTCGATTTCCACACAAGACAAACATTTGCATGAACATGGCTGTTTGTCTTGGTCCAGCCATGCAATTCTGTAAGAGCAAATGTCCTTACATCCTCGGAAACATCGGCTGTTACAGCCTTGAACACAAAATTGCAATTCTTTGGTGTCGCTTTTCATGGTTGTGCGACACTAGCGCCGCAAGGCTGCGTTTGGAATTGGAATTCTACAAGGCAAACAGCCTCGCGTACGCTTACAGCCTTATAGAATATCAAATAATTTAGCCGTGATCGCAGTAGACAATGTCAAAGCTGTGACATCTGTGATCACAGCGACGCACACAGCCATTACGAGTCGCTTAGAGAATTGCATGGCAGGTGTTTTTACGAGAGGTTGGGCGCATGAATGCAGCCCGATTGGGGAAGTGCCTCACAGAAAACTACAGCCAAATAACAAAGTACCTGGAGGGTAGTTATGTTCCTGCGTGTGAGTGAGGTCACCAGTGCTCCCAAGGAATTGCTATTAGCAGCAGAGGTGGTATCACGCGAGTGATACGTAATGTATTACCAGCGTTAATAGACTACGGTAACCACTTTACACATCAGGTGGACCGTATGCTTGTACGCTACCTGACGTTGTATTAAAAAATATAGTTTTAAGAAAAAGGATTCTATCTAGTAGCAACTAAACAACAGTAAGTTCGATTTCTTTAATGAGAAAAACCTGATAAGGTGTACATTAATAAAGGTCTAGTCGTAAGACGTGCTTTACAAAGAGTTAAAGTATATACCTATCTAACAAGTAAGTAAATATTTATATCACACAGATCATCAGTACATAGATTTGGATCAGACTTTTGAATATTAACTACTTATAGACCATTTGGATGAGAAATTACTAACACTAAAGATTTTACAATTATTGATGACTTGCTAATAATCATACAAAAGCTTAAGGAATTACTGCGTAAATACAAATGTTTTTTACAATAATATCATTAAAACGAATTAACTCTATTTAATACAATATTATCTCTATTCCAAGCATAGAAATTAAATAATTTGACTAACGAAAATAAACTTTCAGAAAGAACGAAAATATACGCGAGGCGGAGAGTATGAAAGTATGGAATTATTTTAGAAGAGAAATGAAAATAAGCAACAGAAATTTCAGTATCAAATTTCTGAAAAAATTACAAGAAAGAAATAAGAAACGACAGCCAAAAATGCAAAGAAAATATCCTCCATCGGTACTTCCGCTGAATACCAAAAAAAATCCAATCAATCTTATATGTAATGTAAATGACATCGTACACATACCAACATAATAAACCTTTTACGACATAATATAATTAGTTCAAATACAATTGATTAAACATTATCAAAGCTTATGATTTTTATAAATATGATTTTTGATCCTTTCAGATGTAAAGCTCTCCATTTAATACTTTCAGACATTAAGAAATATTAATAAAATATCATGACTAGAATCATTAATAAACTATTTATCTACCTATATCCTTTTGCCAAACCTTCTGCGCCGTGCAGATACAACCGAGAACATACACCTCACTTGCTTCTTTAATATATATATGTATGTATTTCTCAAGAGGAAGGTTTTCGTGGAACTTATGGGATCAACTTGGATTTAATGAAAAAAAATAATATTTCACCTAACTTAAATTTTGACATGACTTTATTTATTTTAGTTTGTAAGTTCTTAAAGACATATAAATTCGTACGGTATAATCCATCAAAATACAAAAAATAATAACCGTCGAATATCAAAATTCACTTTCAAACCAACACCGTCTGTCATTTCTTAAAGTATGTGTATATTGTTAATTACGGTAAAGCTATCCATCAAAGAGAAAACATCAATTAATATTGGCTAATTAATGAAATGGATGCTATATTTCAATACAATGCTTTCGCTTATTAATTAAATTCTGTGATACAATCTTTGGTCGCTTATTTAGTTCGAATTCTTTTGTATACACATTTTTTTGAAAAAATGACCTAGATAAAATAAAATATTTATATATTTCAAAACATGAATAGAATGGTTGTGCGACGTTTCCATGCAGATAAGTTATTTTTCCATTTTTTAAACCAAATTTTACGTTTGTACAAGACATGTGAACCGATGGGCGGGATGTCTCTGGTGTTATGTCCGCCGCCACCGCCGCGCCGATCATAGCGAGGTTTGACGCGGCGCGAAAATTTTAAACGAGGCATGCGAGTTAGCGAGCGCTTCGTTTAATATTACAGTAAAGTAGACCCCCGGTAATCCGTCAATTGCAGGGCGATGTCGGACTATAAAATTTGTCGAATTATAGAGTACTGCCACAGACTCCCTATAGTCCGAATATTTTTTAAAAAGAGCAACAATTAAGAGTAACATAATAAATTACAATTCAAACGGATATGGTTCTATCATAGACAATCAAATTCTTCTGAGATAACTCGCGTCGAGAACAATAAGGTGGCGCGTACGAATTACAACCTGCTCAATCTAGCATATCGGCATATCGGATTACAGGGGGCGCCGGATCAGATAGGGACCAAATTACCGAGGGTCAACTGTAATTACAAATTATATAAATCAGTACAAGAACATGTTATAAAAATCTACTAAAATATCTACTTAAATATTTAACCAAAAATTTTAATTACATCTTCTTCCAGGATATGTGCTACACTCTTATTTTTTCTAAAAGTATAAAGTAATTAAATAAGAGTGAGCTGGTTCATAATTTACTTTATTAACGCCGATCACACCATTCGGCTATGCGAATGGTGCCGCCGCTGAAGCCGACCAAAAAGTAATCGAGGCACATGTCTACATATAGTCCGGCCATAAGTTCTGTTACAAATGAATATAGATACATTTTTTTTTTATGAAGTAATGTAATCTTAATAAAACTTATATGTACGTATTTATGGAAGTTTCAGCAAAAAATAAAGAATGATTCGAAATGGCAACCTTTGGCTTTGATACAGGCCTTTAATCTGTCTAGCCACGAATCTATGGATTTACGCACTGTTGTACCGTGGGAAATTTAGCTACTGCTTGCTCCAGAGATTTCTTAAGAGACTCAATATCGCCGTATCGTTTCGAGCTGACCATGCCCTCTAAAACTGACCATAACTTGTAGTCTAAGAGATTCAGATCTGTGCTAGACGAGGACCAGTCTTCAGCTCTTATGAAGTCCGGAACGTTGGTTTTGAGCCAGCCTTTAGTAGTTCGTGTCTTGTGACCAGGTGCATAGTCCTGCTGAAAAGTCCACGGTACATTTTTAAAAAGTGTATTGCTGAGAGGTTTCACAACACGATCCAAGACAGTCTCTTGATACACTTTGGCTGAAGTTATCACTCCTTTATCACAAAATGAAGCTTTGGGACTCCTTGATAATACAACCCTAACCAACCCGAAACCAGTGACCACGTTGTACCTTTCGGACCACTTGGGCGGCTTCCTTAGAACCGTGTGCGTACACTTTGCCATGTTGCTTGTTGTAGTGTTCTTCAATCGTGGATTTTTTTCATCACTAAAGAGGATATTTCTGTGCTTTTCACGTGCGTATCGGGACAGAAGAAGTTTTGATCAATCCACTCTTTTCAACTGTAGGGATCGATTTAGGCCATGTCCTGTTACATCGACGACAAGCGCAGAGCTTCAGGTCTTGTTTTCTTATACGTATAAGTCCTAGCGGGAATCTTCATTTCACGCGATAAGATTTTTTATTTCCTAATGGGGTTTTGGCGAATTCTGGCTTTAACAGCATTCTTTTATGGTCTTCAACAGAGGAAGTGTTGTTATATCTGTCGATAGTACGATATATGAACATACGGCTGATACCAAGCTTTTGATGTGTCTTGAATATGACCGACGGCTCCATATCCAGTTTGTGCAAAGTAATCACTGCAATGCTATTTTCTTTAACACCCCATATTGTAATTTGATAATTAACACGAAAAAATATGGTAAACGGCGGGAAATCGAAAGAAGTTTTTATTCTTTATAATAAACGCGTTCCGAATTCAAAATGATTAAAGAGTTGAAAAAGAGAAAGTTTCTATGTAACAAAAATTATGGCCAGACTAGTTTGTTTGTATAAAGATACATACTCATGATCTTAGGATCCCGACCTGCTGTACTTGTAGTATACCATTTTTTATACAACGTCGGAACTGATGTGAAGCGGTTACTGCAGCCTACGAATACTTGCAACATATTAAGCGTCGCACTCGCGTGATGCCACCTATGCTGGTAACACAGAAGTTTCTGTCTTAGAGTTTACCGGTGATCTCACTTACTCGCAAGAACACAACAACCCCCCAGGAAGTTGTTCTTGGGCTGACGTTTTCAGAAAAACCTACACTAATAATCAACAAAAAAAATTAAATACTTGTATATGTTCGTGGAATAGAATCCCTAAACTATTATGACAACCTTCTACTGTGTACAAATAAATGATTTAAGGATTATTCCGACGGAACCCGATAACATAACCTGCTGGTATATTTTAAATATAATATTGGTTGGAACTGGAAGTTTTTAAATTTTATCTAGGTCCTCATTTGGCCACCGTTATTATTAATATCTGCGAATGATCCTAACTCGTCGTCCTTTACCATCACCTTCATCATCACTGTCGAAGGATGGCTGCCGATGGCCCAGCATGAGAGCTTGTACTTCAGGATTGAGAGGCAGTGCGGGGAACGAAGATCGCCGCACCATCGGAACTGGTCGGGCTCCTAAATGGAAATCATTGAAATATTAAAATTAAAATCACTATTCTTGAGTAACACAAAAAAAGAAAAAGGTTTTGTTTGAATACATCGAATACATAATGCTGCAATCAGATATGCTAGCACATTTGGTTGGTTGGGAATCATAATGATGACTTGTACCCAATATGTGTGAGTATGAATCGATTCTTGTGTGTTTATCCTCTAAGGCAACTTCTCAATAATGACAGTAATATTATAAAATCACAGGTAACTGTGTCTGCTGTTTCTTTGAGAGTACCAACAGAAGTATTATTACTATTGCTTTTGGGTGTATTTTCTACCGGTGATACGGAATCCTCGTGTGCTTGGCTGGTTTTAGGGCTAAACTTTTAAATGGATCATAATCTCCTATGGTTGATCATAAATGCATGGATACCTAATTGTTTAAGTTTCAAGCTTAGCGACAGTCTTCTAAATAGAGACAAATAACATGTTTTGGTAAATCTAATAAGTTAAAACAGTAATATTATCTTAAAAAATGCATAACAATATACCGGTTAGTAGGTAGTATAAAGAACCTTCTCAGACATAATTAGTTTTGGAGAAATCTAATGACTTGAAAGAAACACTTATGACTTTCAAAATGGATTTCCGATCACTCCATGACTTATCAACGAATTTATTATGTAGCAATTACAATACATAAATTATATCTATATGTTTTTTCTACTCTCTCTCTCTGCTCGTTACTATAGTAGAAGTTATATATTATTAGGGGTTAAAGTAGGAAATTGCCGATTTGTATCGAATTAAAACGCGTTTTTTTCTAAGATGTAGAATATTTATTTAATCTAAATATTTAACCTCATTATCTATACATAGCTGTCATCTAATCGGAAGTTTATTTATGCCTTTGTAATAAAACTCTGGGGATCTAGATTCGACGACAACGGCATTTTCTACTGCCTCATGGGAAGAATTTTTTTTACCACATAGTAAATTGTCCAAATCACGAAAAAAATGGTAATCAGTTGGAGCAAGGTCTGGTGAGTACCGAGGATGACATATGGTCTCTAACTGCACCTCCTGTAGAGTTACAACGGTTTCTCGTGCAGTGTGAGGTCTTGCGTTATCATGGAGCAATAATAGTGAAGACCGACTCACGAGTCGGGATTGTTTCAGTGCCAGTTTCGCTATCAATGTTCAAAGTTCGGCACAGTAAACATTTCGTGTTGTTGCTAGACCAGACCTCAGAAAGCTATAGTGAATAACGCCATGAAGAGACCACGAAACAGTTACCATTACTTTTTTATTGTTAAGCTTTGCTTTACGACACTGTTTACGTTGACCTGGGGTTATCAATTACATTTTTCCAGTAAAAAATCCACTTTTCGTCACATATCACAATTTGATCCAATATTCCTTCATTTCCGTACAGACTCAACAAGGCAGCACAAGTTTCAACAAATGTTTCTTTCTGCAGACAGTCAAATTATGAGGCATTCATTTAATTTTTCATATTGTTTTATATTATTGATTTGTTGCAAATGAGTCAATATTGTGGGTAAGGTAACACTAAAACCCTGCCGCTAATTCCTGGGTAGTTTAACTCAGATCAGCTTCCACCACCTCCTTAAATTTATATAGCGTTATTCACCTGTGTGGGCGGTCTTCTACGTAGTTCGTTCTTCAAGTCAAAGTTTCAATTACGAAAGCGTTTAAACCAAAAAACGCATGGTGTATTCATTAGCAGTCTCTTCTCCAAACGCAGCATTAACATTTCGAGCCGTTTCTGCCGCGTTAGTTCCGCGTCGGAACTCGTATTCAAAAATGACTCGGATTTTCGAAGTATCCATGTTTCCCGTCTAATAGGGTAGTCAAAACGGTATAAAAATAGGTCGATTTAAAATTTTTTTTGAATAAAAACTGATCAGGCTGAAACAGGACGCATTCGATGGGGATGGATGGATTATAGTCTAATGGATTTTTTCGAAAAATGCTGGACGGACAACATGGGGGGTTAATTAGATGAGGGGCGGGGGTATATTTTTGGAATTCTGAAGTCGGGATCGTAATCAGCGAACCCAAAAACCCCCGAGTCCACTTCTATCCAATTCTGATGGATATATTCAAAAAATGCACAATGAACACGTCACACATTAGAGAAGGAGGAAGAGGAATTTGGGAAATCTGACGGGATCGTGATCAGCGACCCTGAAAGCCCCCGAGTTGACATTTTCAGGCCTATTCGGCAGTATTATTCAATAATTTTCTTAATTTTTAAAGAACATTTTTTATAAGAAAAACCTCATAGGTTTAATGTCAATTCATAGTATCTATTATTATAAAACGGCAATTTCATACTTTAACCCCTAATATTTATATGGAAGATGAGTACTGTAAATTGTCATGTGTCTTAGAGATTGCTGCACATTTTTTTTTTTGAGATTTGAGACCAAAAGTGTCCACTCTCATCCGGCATAGAGATAGTGAGAGCATGTAAAAAGAACATAAGAGGGTTAATATAACGATAACGTGAAACCGTGAGAAAAGTTAGTCCATACTAATAACATGAATTCCAAAGTAACTCTACCTGTGTTTCTGTTTGTTACTTTTGACGGCTAAACTCCTTAACGAATTCTAATAATGATTGATATGGATGTAGTTCGGGCCCTGGAGAAGGATATAGGCTATGTTATTATTGCGATAATGGAATGCTTAAGCAAGGCAAGCGAAGCCCCGGGCAGAAGCTACTATCATATAAAACAGCTGAATCTATATAAGATTTCTATTATCTATGAGTTATATACTCGTAAAAGTACATACGGATATGTAAAAGTGTTTCTGTTAATCATCAAATGAATGGCGAAGTATTTATTATCTATACAATAAAGCGCTTATAACAATTGAGATCACCAGAATATCTATAAAATCTTGGCAGTAAGTGTTTTGATGATGTGTATAATGTATGCAGTACGACGTCATGCCAGTAGGTTAGCATGCGCACTTAGGACTTTTTAAATACTAGCTCCCGCGTTAGAGCGACAGGTTTACACATAGCCGGAGCCGCAGCTTTATCAGTGTCTGAATGCAAGCTAGTGTCTCAAATAACAAACTGTGTGGCTCATATGCGATTTATTCACGCAATGAAAATCTTTTCAAGTTTAAAAACAGTAAGGGGGATTGGTATATGTCGATGTGATCAGCCCACTGAACTAATGATTCTACAGCGAAATTCCCTTAAAATTGCAGTGCGAACTTAGATGCCAGTTTTTGTGAAAGCACGATGGTTTTCAATATTTGTTGAAGTCATCCTACTGTATATATAAAAATCTACGGCTACACAAGCGCAATATGCCAAAGTGGTAGTAGCAGCTATAAGTAATCGACATGAATGGTCTATTATTACACTCGTAGGCACGTAGTGTATATAAATCTGATATTTATTTATATTTTACATGTCATAAGGTCCACCGGGGTAGTATACTATTCTGATTTGGTGGCAACAAGGGAGAATTACCAGGCGTTTAGGCGGTTCTGCAATCTATATTATTGGAATCGATGTGTTAGGTAACAACTCACAGTTTAGGTCCCAATAGTGTTAGATATTTGATAATCCGTGGTGCTCGGCAGTTGAGCTTCACTTGACTAGCCATCTCTGTGAGGTTTTAAATGCCTTATTTGTCATATTGCTGTCTCTCACTTTGCCAAGAGGGGAAGTCAATTCCAAAATTTCCTACTCCTACAAATTTCTTCTGATTAAATTCGTTGTGAGCTCCAAGGCAACTGTAGTTTAACCCCCGTGATAGCAATGGACTTCACTGTTCATTGCCTTTTTGGTGATCGCCGCTGTTAATTCTGGCTACACAGGAGACACTGTGGTGGGTATGAGTGAAGGGCCTGTCCCGTTAAAAAAAAAATGTTAGGTAAGGTAAATATGTAGGTACATGGAATAACACTTAGACGTCATTATTTCATCCTGTATTCGTCCACTGCTGAATATAGAGATGTCTCCCCCTAGAGAGTCTGAGATCCTGAGCTACCCGCATCCATCGCCTCTATAAATTTCCACGGTCAACGCATGTCGGTTCTACGAGCTAAGTGGTCGCCCCATTGCCACTTCAGCTTGCTTGTCCTTTGGGCTATTTTAGTTAGCTTACTTCTTCTGATTTTATCACTTAGAGAAAATCCGAGCATAACTATTTCCATAAACCGCTGAGCGATTTTGAATTGATATACTCACAGCGAAGAGTCATGTCTCTGTTCCAAATGTCACAACTACTAACACATACTTTTCGAAGACTTTCAGACGTTAAGGTACTATGGACGGGAAGATGTGTCGAAGTTTCCTGAACGCTGCCCAGCCGAATTAGATTGGCCTAGCTACTGCTGAACTTGGTAGACATATATGTCAATAACTTCGAGCTTAGTGTTTCTAACCATGTGACATGTTTATTCGACATGATTTTAGTCTTATCCGTGATCATCTTTAGACCTATCTGGTTGGAAACACTTCATGTCATTGAGCATAGTGATAAGGTCCTCCAACTATTTCGCCATAAGAACGATATAATCAGCGAATCGAATGTTAGTGATGTATTCGCCATTGATGTATACACCGTATCCTTTCTACGGTGAAGAGTTTCGGGGATATAATGTCACCATGTTCTATACCTTTCTATACTTGAATCGGTTTAGTACTCTGATCATATACTTGAATACACATCGTTGCCTTACTGTGAAAGCACTTCAACGCTTCGATGTACAGATAATTGCCTGACATAAGATCAGATTATACTTCTCAGTCGTTTGTATAATCTAGCGGACGGTTTGTATGTGATCAACAGTGCTAAATCCCTATCAGAATCCAGCTTGATTTCTATTCTAGAATTAATCAAGTCTGCGTATAAGGCGGTTTGTGATGACTCTTGAAAACAGATTTTAAAGACTAACATGACTAGGGTTCTGCTCGACGTTTCCGATGTTTCACCGGAGTGTATGACGGAATTGAATATTTTTTAAAGGACTACAAATGCCAGCATTCCTCCCGCTTTCAGAAGCTCCACCCTAATTCCCTTCTCACACAGTGCTTTCCCATTTTTGAGCTATTAGAGAGCCGTACTAGTCTCCTATAGACTTACGGATTATTTTAGCTCTTAGGTCGTTACTAGCACTATCATCCGGCTCTAAAGATGAGGCGTACAACTATCCATATAAAATGTCCATCTCACTCAGAATTTGTCTTCGTAGAAGTAATAGCGCTGGTGTCGGTCTTTAGTTTCGTCAGATCTTTAGGGAATACTTTGTAGCCTTGGTGCTCTGTCGTCTCTTGAATGCGAGTTGTATTAAATTAGAGTAAGTCCCGCCGTATGCATTTGAGTATCGTCCTGCTCAGCTGTCTGCATTCTAGCGTGTGAGCTAAAGACGGTAACCACATTTCTTGTTATTCTTGTAAATATACTTTGTGTATCTAGAAAATGGCTATAAACTTCAATTTTTTTATATTTGTATAAAGCTTTGCCTTTAAATTTATCTATGTAGGTACATTTTCTTTAAAAAAATGTGATTATACGTAAAAAAAAAAGATAAAATACGTCGAGCGAAGCTCAGTTACCCAGGTACTAAATAGGTACTACTCGTATAATTTCAAAATGTAATGTAATATGAAACTTAACAACAGTTGTTTTGGTACTATTTTAACTTTCCTAATTACGACTAGTTGTGTTAATTAGAAATGCCATAACAGTGACTCATGTATGCTTTTAATAAACGTATGCCTCTTTGACAGTTTGTATTTAATGTTTGTATATAACTACCTTCACAAAAGTAGATAATAAATACTGTATTGTAATTTTCTAATAGACATATTTATGTTGTTTTTAGGTACTACATATTTACGTTAACACCAACATGCCTAAAGTTAGTATTACTACATACATACTAATCTGCCGTGACATATTGTGTCATGTCGTGAGGTCGTGCGCTCATTATCAGGTCAGTCAGGTATCGTGTTCACACTCATCACATTTATAGTGCTCCTATGAGCACAATAATGATGATGATGATGAATGATGTCGTTTTCTTTTTTTACCACGCGAGGTGACAAGTATTATGGGACGCCTGATCTATAGTGCTCGCATATCTCCACTGCTAAACGTCAACTCTCAGTACTTTTTTGCCAATTTGCTAACTTACTGGAACTCGACAAATACTATAATAGGTAATTACCATTTAGCCGCGGTTCTATGAGCTGTAATGTTACTTACCCAGTTGGGCGGCTTATGATTAATTCTTTCTTCGCCATACTCTGTCGTAGCCTTACGTCAAAGCTTCCTTTGCTAATCAGCAGGGTGCACCAGGTACAAATATTTGACTCTAAAGCGATTTACAATCTATTTGCTTTGAGTAAGGCAGGCAAAAATATTTTTAAGCTAATTATTGTATTAATTATTGATGGTTTCGCTAACACAGAAGTGCCTAAAAACATTCTGGGAATCACAATCAATCTCGGGTTTCCTTAAGGCGTTCAATAAATTGGATGAGAGGATTTTGCGAGTAAACCAATTTGCTGTAGCAAAGCCAATTAGTGATAACTAAGTCTACCACAATATCCACAATACTCGGTATTGCGAGATGTACAGAGAAAATATAAGTATATTATACAATAGGTCTATGTAGTCAAACATAAATGAAGCTTTGATTAATCATTCGAAAGATAAACACGTGTTCAGTAGATTGTGAACCAGATTGATAATTAACATGAATGGTTAGACGTACAAATGATGTAGGTAGGTATAAAATATAACTATTTTATAACATCTACGTAATTTTATTAGGCTTTAAAGATGTACAATCATGCGAAGCGTACATGTACAATCTGCATGCACCAGCATAAGTGAAAGTGACTACTTTCTAACTACTATAGTGTGTAAGTTTGATTACCTGAAAATCTTATTTAGTCGTCAGACAGACCTTGTTTTGAAACAGAGATGAAAACAATGACAGAAGAGACAGTTATTCACGATAATTAGAAATCATAATACATTTACATTCACTTTAAAAATTTGAAACATTATGCATCGTTTAAAAATCATATTTGCAGTTCATTATGATGAGTTATTGCCATTCTTTCATACCAAAAGAAAATATTAATATATTTGGAAGATTATTAGTATTATAACATACCAATTAACTTCGCAACAGATTGTCTCTTGACGAGTCTAGGTTCAGCAGTAGAAGTTTCACTAATTGACGCAGGAGCTGAATTTTCAGTATGATTTTTTTTCTCACTGAAGTATGAAGTGGTCGATTCCCCTCTGGTGTATGGCCTAGCTTCGCGGCGGCTCTTTGTATCATCATCGGAGCTCACAAAAGATTCCGCGATTTGAAATAATTGTAGGCCGAACTTGCTGGATTCCCTGCGCAATGACTTTTTGTTGGCAAATTCTGCTAAAGACTGCCTTCGTTCACCATCTGGGTTCAACTTTCTCTTAGCTCTTTCTTCTTCTTTCACTTTTAGCACATCTAATACAGCATTAAGTGCTAGTATTACTAAGAAAACTGTAATTCCAATCACTGTTATGGCATTGCTGTTCGCTTCCATATTCTCTAATCGGGTTTTCAATTTGTTTTGAGGTTTTTTCGTGAACACTTCTAATATAGTACATGCGTCCTTTAAAAACAGTGGAATGCTTTTTGGTTTTTGTTTTTTTATTTCCGTATTAACATTAGAAATCACTTCGTGCGATTGATTTTGAACCGAGGCGATCACTTCTGGTGAGTTTGTAATATTTTCTTGAACATTTTCTTTCATAAACCACATATGAACGCTGTACAAACAGTAGATGATCACCGAGAGAATAAAAAGTAGGATTTTACGCTCGTTCATGTTTACATCGCAAAAGCGTTGGTTTGTTTTGACAGACGACCGCGCGTGCGTGTATTTCTATTCGCGTACAGCACGATATTGTTTTACGAAAACTCAAAGCTTGCAATTGATTTACGTTTTTTTTGTTTACAGTCAGTTTTAGGTTATTTTTGAGGAAATACGTGGTGTCTCAGTTGTTCACTGCGTCATTTCTAGTTTTGTGTGAGACAGGAGCTACTGATTGCGCATGTGCAGTTTCAGCTCTGGGTCGAAGTTGTAGTTGCCACCGTGGCTACACGAACGCAAATAACGGTGTAACCACGGATATATTGAAACTTTGCCATCTGATAACAAATATTCCTTTTTTCCTATTGGTTTCATTGTCAGAAGTTAATTTACTCCCTCCTTATCAGATTTTGGTTCACTCGATTATACGTTATCAGATGTAAATGAATGCAATGAAGTATTGGTGCTAGATAAACATTTTCATTTCAATAAGTTTTATCTGTTCATCGACTAGTTTTATTGGCGGTGCATCGGCTATCAGTAGGGAACGGTGTTTAAGTTCTACAAAAGAATTTGACCGGTTGAAATGTAATCTATATGGGTAATAATGAAGCATAAAGTAAACAATAACTTGTAGTAAACAATAGCAGATAGATACAATATAATATTTAAAATGATTTACATATAAACCTTCCAATCGCAAAATTATAACGGATTCGTAGCATGCTTTTCTCATGACTAACATCTACGGCTAAGGATGCGTGTGAAAACATATGTCGTAGATATGACCAGAGCAGCCAGGGTAGCAACAGGGCGGGTACAAACAAAGGCGACTATATACTTGTCGCGATCCTGTGAGTTCTTCGCTACAGCTTCTGCGCCAGCCCCCTGCATCCATCAACTCGCTATAAAACTCTTGAGGTCGTCGCTGCATCTAGTGGGGGGCCATCCCACACTGCATGTCTGGTACATACAGGAACGCCATTCAATGACCTTTCTTCCCCAGCGGTTCTATGAACTATGATGCCGCCCCACCGCCACTTCAGCTTGCTTATATTTAGACTATATCTGTTACCTTAGTTCTACTGCGGATATCCTCATTTCTGTTTCTATCACGCAGAGAAACCCCGAGCATAGCTCTTTCTATAGCACGCTAAGCGAATTTGTGCTTCCCCATACAACCCGCAGCGTAGGGCTGCGTCTCAGTTCCGTATGTCATCATTGGCAACACGCACTGTTCGAAGACCTTGCTCTTCAGGCGTTGAGGTATTTTGGACGAGAAGATGTCTCGAAGTTTCCCGAACGCTGCCAGCCGAGTTGGAGCAGTCTGTTGACCTCTCAGTCGAAGTTAGACTTACCTAACTGAATAACATACCCTAGGTAGATAGATATATTCGTTTGTTAATGGTGTACCGATTGTCTTTTTTTGTTTGAAGGGGTAAGGTAATCTTGAGGTAACCCTATTATCACCAAGTGTGAATTCTAAGCATAGCAGCTTTGCCCAGAATCAATTTCGACGATTGTCAACTCACCTTTATAATCGTGTCAACAAAATTATTGAGATCTACCCATTAATACAGCGGGAATGCTAAAGTAAATTATTTAACTGGCTAAAACTTTTAGAATATGGGGAAGTTGAAAAGTTGCTCAAGTTTGATACTTGAATGGGTACCGCTTAATTCTCCATACCTATTCAAACGTACACACAGTGGGAGTCACTAATTTAGGTAGTTGGCGGTTCCCGATCCCAAGATTTTGTCGTAGGGCTGAGGTCACAATAGTCTTGCTACCCACACTTACACATGCACTTACACACACTAATCCACTACATTATATACGTATAGATAGACTAGAAAATTAAAATCAACATTGGATTCCTTATATTTACATTACAATATAATATAGATAATTAAATAAACAAATATGTATTCTGCAGGTTATTGTATTAATTTATGTAAAATCATTTGTTATGGAAGAGTGACTCCTTCTGACACAGGTGTTTCACACTTAATATTTTCATTTTTAATTTTCATTTACGTATGTTTATCAGTTGTCTAGTACTCAACACAAGCTTCGCTTACTTTGAGGCTAGATGGCGCTGTATAATTTGCCAGAGACTAGACACTATTATATTAACTACTATCCATTAGTTATTTTAGCTCACTGGACTGTGAGCACTCTGGTCACTCACATCGAAGTAAAGTCAATATAACCCAAGTTTATAATAGAAGCACTCCGATGAACAAGCACTATCGAATATGACTTGATGATTGAAATACGAAAGAATTTATCGCTCTGTAGACGGAAATAAACTTTATGGGTGCTATAATTTGCATAGTTCAGTTTTGTATTACAAATTGTGGGAAGTATTAAAGACCGTAGTGTTTAACCCAGTAACTAAAATGGAGGGTAATGTTTTTCTAAAGGAAAGATCAAGACATTTTTGAAGTAAAACTCTTTTACGCACGCTTGACTTAGGGAGTAAGCTGGTGAATGAGTGATGACGAAAAGTGTGATCGGGCGAGGCGAACGGAAGTTGAGAAGGAGATATAAGTTAGTGAAGATAGAAAGAGAGAGAATTACGTTTTGTATATTACTGTAGGGGCAAGAGAGTGTGTTGCGAGCACACATTTTCTTTTCTTTCTCTCATAGCGAGTTAAGTTACGTATATCTAAGACACAGTGCAGGCCTATTGTCTGTATCACACTATGGAGCTAAAGAAGTTTTACTTCAGTCGTGTGGTTTAAAGCACACTCTTTTTTTTTATTATTGGCCATTGGGCCGGGCATTCAGATAAGTCTTACATTTTTTTGAATAAAATCTTATTGTATCATATTAACATCTCATAGCTTTCATTTGTCTTTTAATCAACCTGCATTTTAGAAATGAACATTAGCGAAGAAGAAACTTGTCAAATTAGGTCTTTTTTTTTCAAATCATCAATTATTACAATAAATTTATGTCAGTATCAGGGGGTAAAATTAAAGATATTATCAATTAATTAAGCCTCTTTATATACAATATTTTTTGTTGTGCCTTTTGACCATTTTGGAAAATATTGTATTTCTTGAAATGAGTGCGATTTTACATACGAGTATATTACTCGTATATTCGACGAGCTCGGTGGCGCACCGGTGGAACGCGCTGTTACGCTACTTTGACGTCAACGCTCGTGGGTACGGTTCCCACACAGTACAAACATTTGTGTGCATGATATTTGTGTACAGGATATGTAGAATTTCACAGTGTTTCTATTTATGCTATTTTTATACCGCTAAAGTACTAAAGGAACATGGGGCCTACTAGACGATAAGTGGTTACCGTAATCTTCAAACGTCGCTGTAAAATCTCTTTATGACCGTCTTAAAGAAAGCTTGACTGGAAGCTCATCCCGGGACGTAAGGGAAATCCCCTGTACCACACAGTATGTGTTCATTATGGTTCTTGTCTTCAGCTTCCTTTTCCTAACGTAGTCTCATTTCCTAATCCATTAGGATTGGCGAGGTCCGTTACCTGTACCTCAGCATTTGGCGAAAACACTTATTTTGATATGGAACAACTTCTGCAACTGCTGCTTTTTAAGAGAGGTAGGGCGCATCAAAGCAGCCCGTCTGGGGTACCTCCACCTCACAAAAAACCGCAGCCAATTCCGGCATGGAGCTAACAAACCACAGGATGGTGGGTGGCACATTCTCTTCGTAATTCAAAGTATTAGTTTTTTTAACTAAGAGGCTTAGTTTAAGAGTTCAATTGATTTACTTATTAGGTATACACAACGGTTGGCTATCAATACAATTACTTTGGACTCTTAGCTCAGATAGAGAGCCAAAAACGTATAAACACTGCTTGACTTATCTATAATTTCGTTTATCAATGTATTATCTTTGATTTACTACAAACTTAAATTATATGTGTTAGAAACGTTGCTGATTAGGTTGATGTTGTATCTAACACTCATTGTACCTTGTTTGTAAACAAATAAACATTTATCATTTGACAATAAAATTGTTAGTGGTACAGATGATATTTAGAGGTAGATCAGAGCGGATCCTAGGTTAACGAGCTCGACTCAGTGTTTATTTACGGTTTTTTTTTGTATAAAATCGTCTTTTTTTTTCAGGAAAAAAGTGCCTTTATAGTTAAACTTAAAAAGCAATAACTTTTTCCAAGATTTACCTATGAGGTACATACAAAAGAATTACTCCTTGATTGTGCTTGAATTTAAAAAAATTGTTTTTAAATACAATTACTTAAAAACGGGTTCTAAATGAATGGTAATAATCTTGAGTGATTAATACCACGAAATCCCCGTAATCACGAATAAAGTTTGCAACATTTCAAGGTCAGCCCGTTGCAGACAGTAGGTTACACCTGGTCCATCTCCCCGGGTTACTTAATGATAAACTATATTAGTGCCTTCTATCTATCTATCTATCTATAACTTCACGCCAAATTCCGTACGGGGTAGGCATTAGTGCTTTCATTTGTGTATATGAGGAAAACGAAATAAACTTAATGATGTTGTCGATTTTAAATAAAAGTAACTTAAATTATGTCTTGGAACAACATCAAGTAAAGTAAAATATACTGCATGAAAAGGATTTCTTGGAAATATTACACAATGTACGAGGCTGGCTGGTATTTAACAACTTTTTTTATTAAAGCAAATTTTCTTTCAGAGAAAGTTAGCGAACTTTTATTAAGTACTGATCAACAAAGTCTAAGTTATACATGAATTATATGATTTTCAATAAAAACTTTACAAAGAATACCTAATGTCCACTGATATTTCGTAAATACGAGTACGAGGTAGGATTGTTTGAAATTTAAAAAATACAGAATTAAATAAATGTCTAAAAGGTTCGTCCAGCAAAAGCTTGAATAACTTGGGGCATATAAAGGGGGTGTAAATAGGCCTGACTAAGCAACAGTATTGCATATTTTATACTCAGTTAGGCTCACGATGATAAAATCATCTTGCTAGCAAAATCTGTTTTTCAGAAATTACGGCAAATGGCTGTGGGCATAAATTCAACATTTTGGGTACATTTACACAAGACAGGACTTTAATTACCCCTATTGTTCGAAACATGCAATGCGTCAACACTTTACGGGGCGAACACATACGAAATAATGAGGGAAACTTAAGTTTCATTGACAGAACATACTTCAATATAATTCTTATCAAAAATAATTACATTCAAGTTAAAAATATCAATGATAATGTATAATCATTCTGATATTTCGCAAGTTTATATGCTACCTTAAAGATATTTCACATATGGCGTGAGTTCCTTATTCTGTTTTAATCCTATAAGTTGTATCAACATGCTGCTGTGCTGGACGTGCTACACCACGTCCAGCACGACCAATAATTGTTCATACTTATATTAATAATAATTGTGATTAATATCCGCATTACTCACTAAGATGTTTTTATAGTCATAGATACGTCGTACACGCTGTAGAATGGCAATACGAAAGTAAGGTAATTGCCCACCTCGCATTCAGTTGGGCACGCTCTCGCGTCACGTCTATACGTACTTCTCCACAAAGCGTAAATAAGTTATTTCTGGCAAAAATGCCTTCCTGTGTTTTTAGATGGTCCACAAATTACACGGCAATGGTTAAAGACAAGGAAAACGTGTCATTTCATTTGTAAGTACAGTTTTTTTTATTAAAAACATAGTAAATGATTTAGTTTTTAGCAATATTAGAGCGGGTCTAGTGGCAGCCGTTGTTAGGTGAAGTTGAGGAAAATTTAACTATCACGTTATGAACACAGAATTGTGAATTAAATTTATTCCTAACTTTGTTTTATATTAAGTAATACGCCTACCTACCTTATTTTCAATTAGTAGATACTAGTAATACTACACGTTCTAGAAAAGAATGAAGCGAATAGAATATTACTTATTATTTATTTCTTTCCATTTTAGATTACCTAGATGGTTTGATGAAAAAAAATTGTTAAATATTTTTTTTATACTACATCGGGAGGCATATAAGCATACCCCCCTGATGTGAAGCGAGTACCGTAGCCTATTAACGCTTGCGATATATTAATTATCACTCGCGCGATGCCTCCTCTGCTGCTTATATAACAACTCCTTACTTGGGAGCTTACTGGTGACCAAACTCACACGTAGGAACACAACAACCCTCTAGGGAGTTGTTATTTGGCTGCGGTTTTCTGTGAGGTGGAGGTACTTCCCCAGATAGGCTGCTTTGATGCGCCCTACCTCTCTTAAAACATCCAGACCAAGACAAACAGCCATGTTCATGCACACAAATGTTTGCCTTGTGTGGGAATCGAACCCACGAGCGTTGGTGTCAAAGTCGCGTCATTCACGACTGAGCCACCGAGATCGTCAAATTTCGAGTCGTCATTTAAAGTCTTTCCTGATGATCTATTTTCCTCTTTAAATTGTCATTCCCTAGAGCAATATCCGACTTATAATCACAGGCTTCACCTAATATGCGCTATTATAGAGAATTTAAAATATATTTCGCGCATAAAAATAATCTAGTATTGTCTTAGGTTTTCGCGATTGTTACACATTGAATTAAACAATTTTTAACGGAAGTATCGCGTATTTTATTTATTTTGTTGAACCTGACGTTTCGAACGCTTTGCAGCGTCCGTGGTCGCAGGAAGACTAACGTGGTATTTGTCTTACATTAGTTATTCAATTATTACATCTACCGACATGGATGGATTAATTATATATGTTCCGATTCACACAAAAATCGCTCACAGTGTCCGAACATTTTTTAGATCTTTGGGTTTGGGACTTGATTATTTTTAGGACTGGATCCCAAGCAGGTGGTACTTGCCAACCATCTTCTCTATTGAAATTGGGGTGTTTTCCTATTTCAATAGCCTCGCACAACATTCTCGGCATGTAGCGATTCTCCTTGGCGAGGATTTGTGGTTTATCGAACCGGATGTAATGGTTTGGTTGGTCCAGTGTATGTTCACATACTGCAGAGTTTTTATCCCGCCTATTCTTCATGTCAGCAATGTGTTCTTTCACACGAGTACCTACGCTTCTCTTTGTGTGCCCTATGTATGATAAACCACATTCGCAGTCTAATTTGTATACTCCTGCATCTTGTAAGGGGATATTAGACTTGATAGGTCTTAGAATTTGACTGATCTTCTTATGGGGCTTGAAATAAGTTTTAATTGAAGCTCGCCGTAAGATGTTGCCAATTTTGTCTGTGACTCCCTTTAAGTATGGTAAGATGGCAGGTTGACGTTCAACTGTAGGTGGCTTCGGGCGGCTTCTGTGACGCATGCGAGGGAGTTTGTGACTGTTGCTCCGCAGTACTTGTTTGACATGTTGGAGTTCCTCCTCTAGATGCTCAGCGTCGCAAATGCTTTGTGCTCTCTGAAACAAAGATTTGCCTACGGTAGCTAACTGACATGGATGGTGGTGTGAGTTACCATTGAGATATTTGTCTGTATGGGTGGGTTTCCTATACACTGTGTGAGTAAGTGAGTTGTCAAGTTTCCTGGTAATTAATATATCAAGGAATGCTAGTGAATTATTTGCCTCTAATTCCATGGTGAATTTGATTTTGTTGTTGATGGAATTAAGGTGGTGTAGGAATATAGACACTTTATCTTTGGGTATGACAACAAAAGTATCATCTACGTACCGTTTGTACATCTTCGGCACAGCCGGTGCCATCGACAGCGCTCTCTCCTCAAGGTCTTCCATGAAAATGTCAGCGACAACAGGAGAAATGGGAGAGCCCATAGCTACGCCATCGATTTGGGTGTAAAATTCGTCATTCCAAAGAAAATAGCCAGATGTTAAGCAAAGTTCTAGACGTTCTCCATATTCCTCAGGCATGTCATTTTCACAAAGCTTCCTTTTCACAATTTCTATGCAGTCTTGTAGGTTGTTGTGTCAATCTGGCTCGACATCTATCGAAGGTATTCTCACAACTTCGTGGACATACAAGTGCATATGTTAAGGATTCCTACCATTTCATTAGTCAAATAAAAGACCTAAAATTGACTAGTGATGAAACTATGGTCAGTTTTGATATACAGTCACTATTCGCCTGCCTACCTGTACAAGACTGCATAGAAATTGTGAAAAGGAAGCTTTGTGAAAATGACATGCCTGAGGAATATGGAGAACTTCTAGAACTTTGCTTAACATCTGGCTATTTTCTTTGGAATGACGAATTTTACACCCAAATCGATGGCGTAGCTATGGGCTCTCCCATTTCTCCTGTTGTCGCTGACATTTTCATGGAAGACCTTGAGGAGAGAGCGCTGTCGATGGCACCGGCTGTGCCGAAGATGTACAAACGGTACGTAGATGATACTTTTGTTGTCATACCCAAAGATAAAGTGTCTATATTCCTATACCACCTTAATTCCATCAACAACAAAATCAAATTCACCATGGAATTAGAGGCAAATAATTCACTAGCATTCCTTGATATATTAATTACCAGGAAACTTGACAACTCACTTACTCACACAGTGTATAGGAAACCCACCCATACAGACAAATATCTCAATGGAAACTCACACCACCATCCATGTCAGTTAGCTACCGTAGGCAAATCTTTGTTTCAGAGAGCACAAGGCATCTGCGACGCTGAGCATCTAGAGGAGGAACTCCAACATGTCAAACAAGTACTGCGGAGGAACAGTCACAAACTCCCTCGCATGCGTCACAGAAGCCGCCCGAAGCCATCTACAGTTGAACGTCAACCTGCCATCTTACCATACTTAAAGGGAGTCACAGACAAAATTAGCAACATCTTACGGCGAGCTTCAATTAAAACTTATTTCAAGCCCCATAAGAAGATCAGTCAAATTCTAAGACCTATCAAGTCTAATATCCCCTTACAAGATGCAGGAGTATACAAATTAGACTGCGAATGTGGTTTATCATACATAGGGCAAACAAAGAGAAGCGTAGGTACTCGTGTGAAAGAACACATTGCTGACATGAAGAATAGGCGCGATAAAAACTCTGCAGTATGTGAACATACACTGGACCAACCAAACCATTACATCCGGTTCGATAAACCACAAATCCTCGCAAAGGAGAATCGCTACATGCCGAGAATGTTGCGCGAGGCTATTGAAATAAGAAAACACCCCAATTTCAATAGAGAAGATGGTTGGCAAGTACCACCTGCTTGGGATCCAGTCCTAAAAATAATCAAGTCCCAAACCCAAAGATCTAAAAAATGTTCGGACACTGTGAGCGATTTTTGTGTGAATCGGAACATATATAATTAATCCATCCATGTCGGTAGATGTAATAATTGAATAACTAATGTAAGACAAATACCACGTTAGTCTTCCTGCGACCACGGACGCTGCAAAGCGTTCGAAACGTCAGGTTCAACAAAATAAATAAAATACGCGATACTTCCGTTAAAAATTGTTTAATTTAAAATAATCTAGATTAGAAAACTGATTAAAAAAGACAAAAAAGGAATAAGTTAAGTTTATTTGAGGGAATAATATTTTATAATTTCATTGTTCACAATTTATATTACGAAAATAGATGTTTTATACATAATTGGTTTTATTATTTTAAACACTAATTAAATCCAGAGTTTTTTCCCCAGTCTCCTCCATATCGGTAAATCAGTGCTCGCGCCAATGAGCGCTCAGCAGCAATCAATACGTAACTAAAGATGTATATTCATTTCTTTCTAACGACAGGTATTCACTATCATTTGTCTCTTTTTAGAGCAAAGTGTAATATTAAATAACTGTACGTAGATATAGTAGTACTTGCGCCATTTTAAAATATAATAATGTTCGTGTATAACGTGTCTACCTTTGATACGTCGCTGATTACACACCCTTTTGAATATGACAGTTCAATTTTATTATGAATTAGCTGTGCCCGTCGCGTGGAATATTATTTATTTATATTAATAAAAATAAATAAAATTTCTAAAATAAAAGTAGCCTAAGTTACTCCTTATTATATCAACTGTCTGCCAGTGAAAGTCCCGTCAAATCGGTCCAGCCCTTTCAGAGATTAGCCGGAACAACCAGACAGACAGCCAAAAATTGTAAAAATATTCATTTTGGTATATGTACCGTGCATACATCCATATGCATTTAGTAAAAAACGGTTATTTTAATACTTGAACTAATCAACCAATTGGTTAATTAGTTCAAGTTTTAATATTATAAACAGACACTCCAATTTTATTTATTAGTATAGATTTTCAGGTACTTACACACTTTCAGATACAGGTTAAACGATTTAAATCATAAAACCTAAAAATAATAAATATTTTCTTTTTTTATACAGTCATATGGATCAGACTTGAACCCATGAACAGGTCTTGAGTGCCGTCCGGCACATTATTTTATCCAAGGAACTTATAAATTTTTATACAAAAATGTTTTTTTATTTACATCATTAACATGCCAAATAAACGTATAGATCGCCTGATAGTTCATAGTAACCAAAGGGCTATGATGTCGGCTGTCACAAACTTCTTGTCACCTTTAATGTAGTGTTTTGGAAAAACTGCGAATGGGAGTTCATTACATAACCTGATAATGATGACCAAATTGATCGTGTTTTATCAGAAGGTGATGTCAGTAGCCCCAGAAACCGGCGAGCGTGCATGAAAAGAGCTATGAATGTCACAGAAGCGAGTGAAGTATGCATGGAGCGTGTCTTATGGCGCTCGGTTCTCTCTGCCTAGCCCGCAAGGGACTTAGCGTGAAGATATACAGTCTATACCTATAAAAATCTCGTGTCACGGTGTTTGCTGTCACACCCCTCCGAAACGGGTCGACCGATTTTTATGATTTTTTTTATATAAGTGTATTTGGCAGGTATGAGAATAGGCGTAAAGTATATTTCATAAAAAAATAATTAGAAAAAATAATAATAAGAAATAATTTGGCAGAACAACGTTTGCCGGGTCAGCTAGTTATTTTATATAAATAATTATTGTACTAAATAATAATAGAAATAGTTAAATATACCTTTTTCTTGCTAACTATTAAGTTATCACCGGTTTAAAAACCGCGGAGCGTATGAATGTAAGGATATAGTGGCGGTCGTGAAAATAGAGATAGATAAACCTCGTAAAATTGTATGAAAACACAAAAAATATTAATGGATTCCACAAACACTAGCGAATTTAATCGTTCTACCGATTTTATCGCAACAAATCCTCCAGAATTGTCTGTGCTTGGTATTTATAATGCATCCGTAGAATCTGTGCAGCGCTTAAGATCGGCGCCTGTGGTAGTAATGGCGGGTACGTGCGGTGCGTCCTAATACTGTTTGTATGCATTGTTTACTGTAAAAGCATTTCCAGCTCCTATTCCGAACCAACGGAGTTTGTTTAAATTGAAAATGTACACGTGAAAAGCAATAACACAGTTTATGTGCTACTTTATTGACTTTGTGTTTGCATTACCGTGGGAGAGTTGTGGGTGCGGTTAAATATAGGTATATATCTTTGTATACAAAGTTTAATTTGTATACACAGTTTTATTATATTACACAATTATAACATTTAAATTGTAATATTAGTCACCATATTTTAGTGTCATAACGTATTAAGATGATTTGTTTTAATTGTATGTATTTTTTTTATACCACTAAAGTGGCAATCAAGCATACGGCTTACCTGACTTTAAACAGTCACAGTAGCTTATGGACATTTGCAACACCAGGTGTCACTCATGCGTTGCCGACCCTCTAAAAGTCTCTTCACGCATTTCTTGAAGAACTCCATGCTGTAGTCCCTTGGAAAAACCTCGGCTGCGAGCTCATTCCACAGCTTGAGGATTCTTGGAAGAAAACTTCTCTGGAACCGCACAGTACGCGACCATTGCGGTTCCACCGTGTGAGGGCGAACTTCCTGCCGTCGGTTTTCTCATTTTCATTTTCCTGGTAGTCCTTTGTATGCAATTTCTTTGAATTGTATAAAAAAATTGTTAAATTGCAAGGTGACAAATTTTATATAAACTGTAATTATGTTACAACAAACAAATATTATGGTTTACAGAAAAAATTCCAAGACGCTTAATTTAGGGCTAGATAGCGCTAAATAATATGTTCGGAAATATTATTATTATTTAAATTTATTTATCATCTTAATTATTATCTACAATGACGCGACTTTGACACTAACGCTCGTGGGTTCGATTCCCACGAGGCAAACATTGGTGTGCGTGAACATGTCTGTTTGTCTTGGTCTGAATGTTTTAAGAGTGTTAGGGCGCATCAAAGCAGCCCGTCTGGGGGTAAGTACCTCCACCTTACAGAAGAACGCAGCCAAATAACAACTCCCTAGAGGATTGTTGTGTTCCTACGTGTGAGGTCACCAGTAAGCTCCCAAGTAGTTGCTGTGTAAGCAACAGAGGAGGCATCGCGCGAGCAAGCGCATATCGCTAGTGTTAATAGGCTACAGTACCCGCTTTACATCAGGTAGGCCGTATGCTTGTATGCCTCCCGACGAAGTATAAAATAAAAAATATTATTCGTAAATATATTGAGAATTTAATATATATAAATGAATTATAAAGCAACACTAATAGCTCAGCACATAAATAGAAATTCATGCAATAATAACAAGGTATTGACTGGTTAAAACAATGCCAATCATCCGCCTAGTGATTGATGTGTTACGTAATTATTCCCCTGAATCGCCTTTAGCTTAGGCAATATTTATAAAAGCATATAAATAAAATGCTATGGATCAATCGCTTTGCTTTTAATCGAATTAATAACATTAGGCCTGCTGAATGTATAAAGAAATAAGTTCTGTTGGTCTTCCGTGATCAATAACGTATAATTTGTACGTATCACTGAACTTCTTTTTATCGTGTATGTTTGAATGGCTCTAGAAAGTTTAAATTCATAATTGGACCCGGTAGGAGTACTACAGTCGGATTATATGTATATATTTATTTTTCTGTTGAATAATAAATAAATAAATATTGTCGGACAAATTACACAGCGCCATTCAGTCCCAATGTAAGCGAAGCTTGTGTTATGGGTACTAGACAACTGATAAACATACGTAAATACATTTTTTTTTTGTAAGTACATACTATACATAGAAAATACCCAGACCAAGACAAACAGACATGTCCATGCACACAAATGTTTGTACTGTGTGGGAATCGAACCCACGAGCATTGGTGTCAAAGTAGCGTAACAGCGTGTTCCACCACTGCGCCACCGAGCTCGTCAAAGAACTTTCGATAAAGATTTTTATACTACGATATAAACAAAATACGGATACGAACCGACTGATTTGATTACTACTATAGTAATGAACGCTTGTAATCAAATGAAGACATATTTCCTTAAATTCATAGGAGCTCACTGGTAACCTCATTCACTCACAAGACCACGGCAATCCTCCGAGGAGTTTTATTTGAGTGCGGTCTTCTGTATGTTGGAGCTACTTCCTGAGATTAATTACGTGCTAATCTTTGTGCACCCTACTTCCCTGTTTCCAGAGGTTTGTTTGAATATTGACACTATGCACACACTTGTAGGGGTTGGTTTGGTAATGATAACAAACTATGTTGACATAGTTAAGTCATTTAAATTGAAACGGTATGAAGAAACATCATTTTAGTTTTATTTTCGTCCTAATTTACGCTGAAAATAACTTACACTAACATTCGGAAGCTGTGTTGGAGGCTCTTCGTTTCAGAATAGCAGATATGAGCATAAGTTGCACATGTAAAATTAGTAACTTCACAAGTTAGACCTTAGATGGAAAGAAAATTTAAGAATTGATTAAAGAAATTGTTTCGAAGATGGCTAACTCCAGGGAATTATCCATATGGAAACCGTGACTTTGTTCCACAGACTAAGTATATTAAACGTAGCAAACATTATAGGTAATATTGTTTTGGAGTAATTGTAATTCCGGTGACATTTTTGCAAATCGATACTTGTCAACACAAACAAATATTTGTATAAACGGACAATGGTTCCGCAGAAATCTATGAATTACATTTATGGACGTCTAAGGACACCTTTATTCCCTATCGAAAATGAAAACAAAATTATGCCTCCATTTCACCGGTTCTCAGTGTAATGTTTGATTTATCCCATTTACAGAGTCGTAGAGTTAAATCAGAAATAAACAACTTGACTTAATAACATGCAAAATCTTCTTAAATCTCGCTCCGCGAAAATATCGCCGTACAGTTAAGGCAATGCAGTTACGACCAAAAGATTTCCATTTCGCGCTTCGTCGCATTTGGTGTGCATTAAAATATGCACCCGGATGGCATTCTCGAAAGTTCAGCCACAAGTATTCCCTCTCGTAGTTCTCAAGTTTCAGTGTGTTAAGAGGGTAAATAATTAGGTAATTTGTCTGTCAATGATTTTTGCTTTATGTTTCCATAAATAATTCTTCTGCACGTGTGTACGCTAAATTCCTCCTAAACGGTTAGACCGATTGTTATGATTTTTTTTGTATGTATTTAAGTGGATTCGAAAATGGTTTAGATTCACAATCGGACCCGGTATGTGATGCAGTCGGATTATAGAAGTTTCTTTTTGATTTATAGGCAGGACAACGTAAATTTCAAATTTACGATATATAATAACGTGAAATTTCCATTGGAAGTGTTCTAGTTCTAGAAAAAGAATGTTAGTAGCTGTATGGCGGAGAGCAAAGGCTGTCTGTCTGTGCTGACGATAAAGTCGTGCATTACTTCTTTACCGGTAGGACCTTGTTAG
Source organism: Pyralis farinalis (assembly GCA_947507595.1). Classification (NCBI taxonomy): domain Eukaryota; kingdom Metazoa; phylum Arthropoda; class Insecta; order Lepidoptera; family Pyralidae; genus Pyralis; species Pyralis farinalis. The sequence goes on along the minus strand of OX382272.1, from coordinate 24,877,804 downwards.
TTAGGACGACCAAAAGGCGAGTTTGTTGCGCGATTCTGCCTCCTACGCCTAGCGCGGAAAGAGACAGAAGCCCTTGACATCTCGTTTTGGCCAGCAGTCAAACGTGTGTACTCGCCCTGTTGAGCCCAGCGCCGTGGTAGAGGAAACCGGCGCTGGTCACTCCCGCTGTTAACGCAACAATTCTCTCGTGCATTTGTTCGTCCTTGTTGTTGTGGTTGCTTCGGGTGCTGGGTTCAGGAGACTTGTCTTGGATTCGCTATACTCGTCGCGTCTCACGGGCCAAACGTACGTGTGTACCTACTGCTTCCGCAGTACGGCGAGAGTTATCGGGTGTATCTTTCGGCGAACTTTCCCGCGCAATGCTCCAGACATCGCTATACTGCCGGTCAGGCACACACTTTTTAATTTTTTCGTTGTTATTTACGTCTCGTGGTGTCCTCTGGCATCGTAAATAGTAGCATTTAAGCTACTAATTTACCAAAAATGTTAGATAATTCCAATTATAGTATCGTGTTGTTAGTCTCGCAAACCCGTGTCGTGTGTTATTATTATTTGTGTCCGCACTCGTGATTCCCTCGGACTCGTTTCGATCTAGTCGGGTTCGTCATGGGACCAAACCTCTAACCGCTTGCAGGGAGAGGTAGGTTCTCAGAAATTCAACATGTATAGATTGTAAAATTGCTAGTCAATTTTGCAATCTATGCACAAAGTTATATAACCCAAGCGAACTCTAGCGCATGATTTTGCTGGACTATTGTATATAGCTCCAGTCCAAAATAAAGTACCTACTACGTGCGTAAGCGGGCTCAGCCCCGCCTACTTCAACATGGCTGACCGAAAGGCCAGCACACTGCCGGAGAGCCCAACCCCACCTAAAAGGAATATTCTAACCGAAGGGATGAAACCACTCGCCCCACAGAAAGGAAGGAAGCTCCTTTTGTTCTCCACAGGAAGAAAGGTTTTGAAGGTGTCTTAATGAATGTAGCGAGGTGAAAGTTTTGCGACTTATTTCATTGATGTGACGCTTCCATGACAGTGTCTGATCCATGACAATTACCAATAAGGAGTAGAGCAATAAGGTATTACTGTGCCACTGTAAACGACCTTAGGGAATGCACTAGATGATAAAATAATGTAGGGACTATCCATTACTATACTTTGAGATTACGTTGCGTTGATTTTTAAGCCAAAGTTTTACACAAAGTTTTACTCGCTAATTGCTTGGAGGTTAGAATTAATAGCATTTGTGAAGTTTTGAAGAGAGCCAGCAGAGTATATTTGTACGTCATCTGCGTACAGATGAAATGAGGAGGCCAGACATGACGTGGTACCGTTGATGAAGATGGACAATAGCACAGGTGAAAGCACACTACCATGAGGGACTCCAACCCTGACTTCGAATCAGTCGGACATGCTTTCATTCAACTTTACTAACTGAAAACGATCCGAGAAAATTTAATTGACGGAGTGCCGCCAGCAAAATATCATGATTGACCATATTGAAAGCATTAGAGAAGTCAAGTAATACGAGAAGAGTAAGAAGTTTATCGTCAATATTTTTACGAATATCGTCGGTAATATTGATAAGTGACGAAACAGTGCTATGACCGGTACGAAATCCAGATTGATGCCGACTCAGTAGATTATTTAGAGCAAAGTATCTAGAAAGTTGTCACAAAATGCTCCAAGAGGGAGGGATCGTGGGGTAATCCACCAGAAGCGCTTAAATAACTAAACGTTGCCGATTTAGATTGAGTAGATACATTAGATGTAGCTACGCTGAAGTGTTTGTTTAGGGCACCTATATCTAGTCTGTGATCTTTATTTGGCTCCATAAAATAGGTGTAGGCAACACCTATTTTATTTAAAAACTTCCATAACGTATCCGGGGAACAGTTTTCTACTGAACTAGGATGAATTTTCTCCTTGCCTCACTACAACGCTTGTTGCAGCCATTGCGCAGTGAGACGTAGTTAAGGTGGTTGATGTCGAAAGGGTGCTTTCTCCATTTTTTTTATATTTGCAAGGTTTAATGTCAATTCAAAGTATCTATATCTATTACTATTTTTCTCAATTTTTCGGCAATTTCATACTTTAACCCCTATTATTTACCTGCTTATCATAAAAATAACTTATTTTTTTATTGTAAATGGACATTTCTACGGCCAAATATATACAATGGCTGAAATTGGAAATGATTTTCATTGCAATTTTTGTTCTTTTTATACTTCATTGAGTAACAAACACTTTCTTCTTCTTAAATCCTCCGGATGTGAGCCTATGGACGATTGTCAACCCCTGTTATTTCGCAGCATTTGATAATACCTGTATGATTGAAATGAATTAAAGGGTTAGTCAGGTACAGTACAGAGCATTCTGAATGCTAGTACGAATGCTTATACTATCATATACTATCAATAATGCGTTTTATCCATCTGCTGGCATAGGAATGGCAACCCGGATTCGTAAGCTCGCACGTTGGCAACTTCGATTAAACATTTAGGTATCAGACCCGACCAATTCCTTTGCGAATTTACAATAGCTTATAAATTAAAAATGGCAATTTATACCATGCGGGAAAACATAATGTATAAAATATTATCCGGCTGTGATTTCAAAGCGTAAAATTTGTTACTGCTAGGTATACAGTAGCGCAATGGTTAGAGCGTCATTTTGATACCAATGCTCGTGGGTTCGATTCCCCACGGGAGAAGCACTCGTGTGCATGAACATGTCTGTTTGTCTTGGTCTAGGTGTTTTTAAGAGATAGGATGCATCAAAGTAGCTCATCAGGTGAAGTACCATCGCCTCACAGAAAATCGCGGGGGTGTTGTGTCCGGGTCCCGCGCAGAATGTGCACTTCGCAAAATGAGCACTCACCTCAAAATACACTTTTCGCAGAATGTGCATTTCTCACAAGGGGCACTTCGCAAAACGAGCATTTCGCAAAATGAGCACTTCGCAAAATGTGCACTTCGCAAAATGTGCACTTCGCAAAATGTGCACTTTTCTAGGATATGACTAAATGTGATCTGTGTAAGGATTAGTCCTAAATTAAAAAAGATATGTACTGTATCATATGGGTACTGGGTATTGAAAATAAAATAAACACTTTTACAAAGTAATCATTTATTTTTAAAAGACAAGTATTAATTAAGTCCAGACTAGGTTACCATCGTCAATTAAATACCCTAAATAAAGTTTTTACGTATATAAGTAAGTATTTGTATAAAAAAGATACTTATAATTATAATTATACCTATACATCATCCTTACAAAAAATAATTACTTATTATAAATCAGAAACATTTGCTTTCTTATATTTTTTACTCGTATTTTTACAAAAAAAAACAGAATAAAGAATAAGAATAACACTATAAACTTGTTTACAAATATTAATATTACATTTTAGATCAATCAATAAGTATAATAATAATATTATGCTAATCTCACCTATTTTACAAAAAAATAATAAATATACTGTGAAGATTTAAGCAGGTAATTAAGTATCGAATAATTTTAACATATTACTACAATTACTTCAAAAACTGCAAAAAAATAACTTTTTTTAAAAACTTAGACAGTGCTATCTTACCGTTTTCTAATGTAACCAACAGTCTTTTATATTTGCGATCAAAATCAATATCTTTTTGTTTGCGATTTCTTTTGACATTCGTAAATAAACTGTCACGTATACGACGGTCCCAATACTTGCTTTCTTTTTTTAATTTGTGAATAAACATGTATAGGTTAGGATTTTTGGGTATGCGAGCATTGACACGGTGATGCCACGCTTCTAAGGCGTTAGTTGTCCTATGCCTTTGATTTGCACAGCTCAGAATCGATGGCAACATTTTTGGGTACCATGTTTTTTCGTAGTAATTTTGAAATCGCCTCATTTCTGAGGTTTCTGGGGCACGATTTAAAATATAGTCCCAGGCAGTTGGAATGTAGTTTGCTGGAACTAATGCTATTACAGAGCACATCCGAGCGATATTTCGTCCTTCTTTTGATGCTAGCAATTTGATGCTTTTAGCTTTTTTCCAAATAGCGGCATTGTAATGACGATAACATCCACTTAGTTCGGCCGCCGGGAAAACTGATTTGACTGCATTATGCTGTGCTATTTCATAATCTGACTTAAATGATTTAATGTTCATTCCAATTTTTTCCTTCAATATCCGAAAAAGACGTGTGTACGTCTGCTGCGTTTTATTAGGGAGCAAGGCATATATAACAGGTACTATATTAGTAACCTTTTCACATGATTTCAAATCTAAATGGATCGTAAACAATTGATAAAAATGGTGTGGAGCAGATTGAAATGTCCCATCAGCATAATATGATCCAGGTGCTCTTATTAGTTTCTTCGCCGTACTAGCCGCAAATATGACAATTTTGTCTTCTTCACCATCCTCACAAAGAAAAAAATTTCTCCCTAAAGCTTCTGGTATATGTACACTCGCAGGTGTATTATGATGTAATAGGTTAGTGTTTAAAAATTTTTTGCGTGCCCTGTACAATGTGTCCCTCACAGAATCAAAAGTTGGCAAAAAGTGTGATGTTTAGTTGGTATATCGTGTCTTAACTTCATTTCATTCTCCTCGAATATTTTTTGTACAGAATCAAAACTATCACACACAGCTTTTTTGAGAAATGAAATATGTTGATTTATTCTATTTTTTACATCATGCCCATCACATGAATGTTGAGTTTTTCTAATAATAATTTTCCTTGTTTCATCAAATGTCGCAGAAGCACTGCACGTCTTCCTGTTTACACATTGCCACAACGTATTCCCGTTTTTATTTATTTTCTTTTTATTGTATCTTTTGTCACTACAAACAAGAGTTACAGCACCTTTTTGATTAGAGTAAAATTTAAAATTTTCTTGACTCATTATTATATTTAATTTAAACCCGTATTTGACACAAAGTACTTGTCAAAGTCAAAGTCAAAATCTTTTTATTCCGTAAAAATGGCTACATTTGTTTGGAATCGTCACAATTTTTTTCCCTACCGTGCAGTTTATGACTAGGTGAGCACTGATAAAAATACTGCCAAAAAACTCAGGCATCCCTCTTTTGGTATCCAAACAAATTTACATATTTTATTAATTACATTATAATTGGATCGACTCACTCCCAGGCATTTTTATCATTAATATAGTCAGATACTTTATAATATGCCCTGCTACACAATTTGGCTTTAATAGTAGTTTTAAATTTGTTAATTGACAATTCTCTTCTATTGCTGGGAAGTTTGTTATAGAACCGTATACATTGCCCCATAAAAGAATTACTTATTTTGTGGAGACGGCTTGCATGTAAGACAAGATTATGCTTATATCTAGTATTTATGCTATGGGTATCGCTCTTTTTACAAAATGAGTCTATGTTTTTATGGACATACAAAAGATTTTCATAGATATATTGCGATGCGACTGTTAAAATATTTATTTCTTTGAATTTTTCTCTAAGGCTCTCCCGGGGACCAAGTTTGTAGATAGCTCTTATGGCTCTCTTTTGCAATAAAAAGATGGTGTTAATGTCCGCGGAGTTACCCCAGAGAAGAATTCCATATGACATAATACTATGAAAGTAGCTGAAATAAACTATTCTAGCCGTATCAATATCAGTGAGGCGTCTAATAGTTTTCACTGCATAGGCTGCAGAACTTAGTTTTCCTGATAAATTTTCAATTTGTGGGCCCCATTGTAGTCTGGAGTCAATTGTTATACCCAAGAACACAGTTGTCTCCACAGGGGCTAAATTAGTTCCATTAACATGTACATTGGTAGCCACCTGTCTTACATTAGGTGTTGAGAACTTAATTACTTTAGTCTTTTTATCATTTAAAAGCAGATTATTAACACTAAACCAATGAATAACTTTAGAGAGAGCATCGTTAACTTCGTCATAATTACCTAACCGTCTATTAATTTTGAATGTCAAAGAGGTATCATCCGCAAACAACACAATCTCATGTTTATCCCTTACATAATAAGGTAAGTCATTTATATACACCAAAAACAAGAATGGACCCAGAATTGACCCCTGTGGGACTCCCATAACTACAGGGGACCCCGAAGATCTTTTACCGTTAACATCGACCTTCTGTATCCTATTGCCCAGATAAGAAGACAGAAGTTCGAGAGCCTTGTTCCTGATACCGTAGTGGTGTAATTTTCTGACAAGAGTGTCATGGTGCACGCAGTCAAACGCTTTAGACAGATCACAAAAAATTCCCAAGGCATCTTGCGAACCCTCCCATGCCGCGAATATACTTTTAAGCAAATGAATCCCTGCGTCTATAGTTGAACAACCTCTCGTAAATCCGAACTGTTTCCTATGAAGCAAATTATGTGTATTGAAATGTCTGAGCAACTGGCTAAGCATTAGTTTTTCAAAAATTTTACTGAGAATGGGCAGTATGGAAACAGGTCGAAAATTCGAAGGGTCCGAACTATCACCACCCTTGGAATAAATTATTTGCAACTACATAATAATATAACAGCAATATACATAATTAAGACATCGTACACAACGTCACTATTTTTTTAAACTACCGTCGCAGTAGTCTAATCTTGTCAGTTATTTTTTTACCTACCCTCACACTAGTACTTTTTAACATCAAAATGTTGCCAGTGTAAAAAAATATTTAATTGTTAGTTAAACAGCTTTTATTTTGGGATTAATAATTTATAATAATTATTTTTTGTAAGGATGATGTATAGGTATAATTCCAATACGTTTAACGTATCTTTTTTATACAAATACTTACTTATATACGTAACAACTTTATTTAGGGTATTTAATTGACGATGGTAACCTAGTCTGGACTTAATTAATACTTGTCTTTTAAAAATAAATGATTACTTTGTAAAAGTGTTTATTTTATTTTCAATACCCAGTACCCATATGATACAGTACATATCTTTTTTAATTTAGGACTAATCCTTACACAGATCACATTTAGTCATATCCTAGAAAAGTGCACATTGTGCGAAGTGCACATTTTGCGAAGTGCACATTTTGCAAAGTGCTCATTTTGCGAAATGCTCGTTTTGCGAAGTGCCCCTTGTGAGAAATGCACATTCTGCGAAAAGTGTATTTTGAGGTGAGTGCTCATTTTGCGAAGTGCACATTCTGCGCGGGACCCTTGTGTCCTTGCGTGCGAGTGAGGTCACCAGTCAGCTCCCAAGGAGTTGTTTCTAAGTGTCACCTCTGCTGCTAGCACAGCAGAAGAGGTGACGCAAGTGATACTTAATTTATTACAAGTGTTTATTAACTATGGTAACCGCTTTACATCAGGTGGGGTGTATGCTCGTGTGCCAAAACATATTTTGAAATACATCTGACACCATCAATTTTTCAGCATGTCTCATTACTCAAAGTCAAGATGAGACCTTGACTCGAGTCCAGTGGTACCTATATGCTCCACTTATTTCAGGTAGAATCGTGCTCGTGCCAAAAAAATAAAACGGATTACCGGGTTTAGATTAAGAATTTCTGTTTCATATATAGGTGTCACATTACTATCCTAACAACAACGGTTCTTTCGCCGCCCCTAACACGCAAACAATGTCATACTTGAAGGATACTTGTTCCTGCCTTGTGTGAAGTGGATCCGTAAATTGGTATGTGGTATACTAACTGAGTAATGTTGTTTACTAGTTGTGATTGGAGGAGACAGTGTGCACATTTAGATGTTTATGTAGAATAGTTTATTATTAAGTTCTAATGATACAAAAAGGTCACCTGTCACAAAACAGTAAAACAATTTATGCCTATACTAACATAATAAAGCGGAAGAATTAGTTTGTTTGTTTGAACTAGCTAATCTCTGGAACTACCAGACAGATTTAAAAATCTTTTGCTTTTGATAGTCCAATTCTTGAGGAAGGTTATAGGCTATTCAACATCGTGATACGATCATAAGAAACTGAGCAAAGGGAAATTAAGTAAAAGAAAACGGTTAATAAGGAGTGCCGGGATACGCATGGATGAAGTCGCGGGCTGAAGCTAGTTAATTGGGTATAGTATGATAAATTACTGGTTAATTGAATACGAATTTGATTGGCTAATTCACGTAATCCCAATCAATCTAAGCGTGTTAAATTTATGCCAAATGCACCTATATGAAAGTGCTAAAATGTTTGGTGCATGTGTAGTGCGTAGCCTATAAGTGTCCCTATGACGGCTTCTGTCGTGATTTGGTGAACCTTCGACGACGCGCGTGGTAAATCACACGGTGACCTCCACTCTACATTTCCGCCGTAGCCATCTACTGTGCTCGGGACCAGCGAGATCACCGCTGTGTCCTTCTACTGTGCCTGTGACATCCCACCCTCTCGCTGAGCCAGGGACGACTGCTGAAACAATCGGTGAGCCTAATTGGCTACGAGCTTTACCAACTTCGCCGTAATAAACCCCTATTCATCTACCTAGTCTTCATCTGAAAAATCTGTTTGTCCGTCCTTATTTTTAAAACTATTTATTTGTATAAAAAAGGGTAGACTATTTCTCTAAGAAGTTTACATTTTTACAAGCTCTATACTGTAAGTGGTAAGATATGGTCGTGAGTACAAGATAAATGTATGTTTAACTATCAAATTAAAAGTGCAAGGATAAATTCTTGCTGTATGTAAGTTATCGTCAAAAAGATCCTCGTAATCTTGGTCGCAGCACTGTACATACAAAGTACTTTGTCTGTGCTATAACCTGTTAAAGAGTTGCCTCGTAAGGAGATGATCCTAGCGACAGTAACAGTTCATGGTAAAACTCACGTATAACTTATTCAAGTTCAATGTGTATTCATGCAATTAATAGTTCCCGGTGAGGAGACAATCCTACATACAAAACCAGTTCATGCTTAGTAAAAGTCACATGTACCTATCGAATTTAAATTATTATGTCAAGATTCGTATACGAACAACCAATTATAAGGAGATCCCTCGCAAGCAAGGCACGAGGCATCGGTGACGTCGACGACCAGCGGCTGCTTTGCGCCGGAGCCTCGCAATATAGATTTTTGGATTTTTTATCATTATTTGATTAGCAATAATACTTGTAAAGTGAAATTAGTGTACAATTATTATTAGTGTATAATTCTGCTCATAAAATTTAATGTTTTCTCTCTGTCTGGTAATGAGAGTGGCCTCGCAGGGGGTGATGCCGCCGACACGATTCGACTAGCGTCACCACTGCTCGCAAAATCCTGGTTGTAGCATCAGTTCATAGTGAAACTAATACTCACCTATCAATTTTGAATATTTTTAAATATGTGAAGAATTTGAGCTCTGTGTAGTCAAACGATAAAGAGAACCTGGGTGCAGTATTAAGCCACATAGACCATATAAGTATATCGCCATTGAGCAGTCAGAACCCGTTATATACGTTTTCCCATACATTTCGCGGTTGTATTCGACCACCCGGGTTTCGAAGGATTAAAACTCAGCGTGTAAATTTCAGCTCTAGTGTAAATATTTGTGCTCTTACAGCTCAAAGTGTAAATATTTGTGCATGTAATAAGAACATTACGTAACAGCAGCAACTGGTTCCAATTTGAACAGAAAAATAAATATAGGTACAGTATAGACGTACATAACATATAAATATAGTGAGTAAAGGCGCATAAAATAAGAAAGTGTGTATATTATTTTCCCAGGCGGCATGCTGTGAATGAACCGTGTTGCCTATTTAATTAATTAAGTCAAGACCAATGAAGATTGTAATTATTTTTTAAATGTTTCCATTTTGGTGAATTTTCCTGCCATTATGTGAAAAGCAATGTTGTGTATGTACTGAATTGCGCTACAAAAATTTTACTAAAACCATTATGACACGTTTATTTATTCGAATGTTTATTTACAGCAATAAATTACGAATTAAGTTGGAAACGTTCAGCGTTGCAAAATTTGTATGTATATAAAATTATTGCTAAAACATTTTCGTCAATGTTCTTGTTAATCCTGTTTTTGTTAATGTCGCCATTGTTCTGCTTGAACGATTTTTAAAGAGCGAAAATTCTGAACTTATGGAGACAAATGTTACAATGCTGTAAACTAATACTATTTCTTAGTTTATCTCTGAAATTTAGAAAGAACAACGTGTAAAGTAAGGAGTGTAAATAGAATTAGATACGAGAGAAATAAAACGAAAGATTTCTAACTATAACATTTTTTTTTTAAATTTTAAGTATTCTAAACAACAAATTCTTACGCGTTCTATTGACTGACGGTGTGAATTCGATTCGCATTAGAAATTTTGGTCAGTGCTAGGTTTGAGTCGGGTTTAGATCATATTTGCATCAAGTTTGGGTCAGCATTTTTTATTTTATAAAGTTTAATCATTATACATGAATACCCAGCATAAGGTTTACATTCTCCCCCATATTAATGGATCTTTATTATTTTTTACATACGATGCTTTTTTCCTCGTTTGTTGAATTCATTGTAGAATCCCACGTCCTCAATTATTGTGTCACGTCAATGTTTTGTTTTGTTGTTAGCCTGTTCGCTCCCCGCCTTCGGCTTTAGAGATGCCTCCCATAGGTAAACAGACAATTAGACTTAGGTACCCACGGTTCGCTACATTTCCTACACGTACCTATATTAAAAGTGTAAATAATTTGTATATCTTTTTTCATATTTGTATATATCAACAAGAATAACAGAAACCCAGTCATTTATCCTCCTTGTAACTTCTTGTTAGCTGGTGACAGCTCCTTTTATTTCTATATTTTGGGTAGAAGTTATCCACGAAGAGTGTAATGGACTCGTAAGCATACAGCTTATTTTCTTTTTTTCCAGTAACATGTCCTCTTGCGTTTTCTTATCCTTCCCTCACTTTCCTTACCTATCCTTTTCACCTTACTTACTTTTTACTTTAATATGTCCTCTATGCACCATTTCGTCTTATTCATCTTTCTCTTGCAGATACGTCTAGACCGTATGTAACTCTCACGCTCTACCCGGAAACGCGCTCTGCAGGAAAGGATACGTTTCTTTACTATATCATTTATACTTGCTTTGATAGTAAGCGAAGTATGTGTGTGTGTGAGTTTTAATAACAACACAGCATAACCTCAAGAAAAAGAAGCCCAACTGGGGAACCTCGCCGAAGACTGCAGAAAATGACAATAGGTTAATTGAGGACTTGCTGCGCGAGCAAGGGGAGAGAGTACCAAGTCACTTCTTGTGTTGCACAGTCCCTTTATACGTTAAACACTTTGCATTGGGCAGTGCTTAGGTATGTAATGGGTATGCATAATTTCCAATCGACGTATTAAAAAAGAGGAATAGTCACGTACATTTATTTTTGCACGGTATGTAGTATACGAGTTGGTAACTCGTCTGCTGTTAGTACTTTTAGTACAGGCTATTAGTATCACGCAAAATTCATGAAAAAGTCACGCAGATTTTGGCAGATTGGCATAATTTTTTCACAGGTTTCTAACAGTAAGAGAGGTACATATTGATTGAAGCCTAATGAGTGATATTTCGTACTTATTGAGAGGGGAGCAGAGGTACATACTGATTCATACCTAATGAGTGATATATCGTACTTATTGAGAGACAGCACGGTGGTATCGTTGCGCATCAGTATCAGTCTAATTCAATACGCAGTTTAAGCAACGTGAACCGCAGTCTGTCTGTGGATGCATTTATCTATCTCAAACTTTTCCGTGATGTTAACCTATAGGTTGCGACTTTTATAGGTAGATAACAGTCGTTAAACTAACGTTTAATGCGTTTGACGAGCTCGGTGGCGCAGTAGCGAATGACGCGACTTTGACACCAACGCTCGTGGGTACGATTCCCACACAGGACAGGACAAACATTTGTGTGCATGAACATATCTGTTTATCTTGGTCTGGGTGTTTTTATGAGAGATAGGGCGCATCAAAGCAGGCCGTTGGGGGAAGTGATGGTGTTCTTCAAGAAAGGCGTAAAGAAGTTTTTGAGGGTCGGCAATGCGCCCCTGACAGGCCTAGCTCCTAAGAAGTTACTATGTTAGCAGCATAGAGGTGGCATTGCGCGAGTGACACTTAATGTATTACAATCGTTCATAGGCTACGGTAGCCACATTACATCAGGTGGACCGTATGCCTGTATGCTTCCCGTCGTTGCATAAAAAAGTCAGTAGCCTACGGGTAAAAAACACAGATTTCTAGCAATCCGCAGTTGAGAAACGAGGGGAAGCTTTTTGTGAACCACTTCGGTTGAAGAAAAATGTGATGAGCATAGAGTTGATGCGTACTGTGCAGAGAGACATTTTACTCCTTTTTATGTTAAAAAAATACATATCAACATTAAAAGTCGATCCCATATCCATCACTCACGCTGAACGTCAATTATGACAATTGTCTGAACAGAACCAATCACGATTCAATGTGCCAGCATTCAGCGTTGTATCAATAAATTTGTTCTGAATAGGCAATTTGTGTTATAAAGACGGTGCGGGTTATAGGGGTGATACAATGAAAAATTGGGAAAAACAAATTTGACATAAAATGTGGTGAAGAAAATTAATGAAAAATTCTGAATAATAAAAATGACAACTTTATCTGTTTTTCTAAAAATAACCCCAGACAGATTCGCGGAAGTCTATGCCGTAGCTGGTTTTAATTGTCCAAACAGAAGACGTCAAATCAGAACTCAAACATTATAAATGGCTGAATGCGATGGAAATATGTGTAATAAGGTGTTGAATAAGGTGTTTCAAGTGTAAATATATTACGCTGTTTTCTTTTGAGTGCAAATATGTTACTATGATAATTAATTAATACGACTTTGGCGAAAGAGAATTAGGATACATGTTAGCAGCTCATCTTGAGAAGTATCTCCATATTCATAGATGAATGCAGTCTAATAACAACTCTCTGAAGGGTCGTTGTGTTCCTGTGCGTCAGTGAGGATACCAACAACAACCACTTCTTAGCAGCTTCCTGACAAGTTGGTGTGTTAGATGTGGTAACGCACGAGCGATACTTCTTGTATTGTAAATGCTCGTAGGCTATTTCCCTGACTGTATTGCTTGTTAGCCTCTGGATGAAAACAAATAGACATCGCTGATACAACCACTTGGATGTATAGTAGATAGTAGATGACCACTACTTTCCACATTTGATCTTTTGCCATGCAGGCAGTCTATCCTAGTAAGCTTGACATATCAATATCAATAAATATATTACGATAACAATTTAATGCAACTATAAGAAATACATATGACATACTTATTTAAATATATTAAGAACGATTTGGAAATATTAATCAATTAATAAAAGTGAATTAATAATCCAATGTGATAAAGGTGAATGCGTGACTATAATTAATAATAAATATAGAACGGTAAAGAACTCGTCCTCCTCTCAGAATTGCGGTGCCCTACAGGGTCTATAATGCTACTTTAATTATATATTTACAAGACCTAGTAGTTGTAATAAATGAGATGAATATGTAGTCAGGAAAATTAAAGAAAAGAATTGAGTACCGTACTCAATTCTTTTCTTTAATTTTCATGACGTTTCGTGATGTTTCAAGTTCCATGTTAGTAAGACATGTATATACTCGTAAAACGGCGACTGTGCGTATTTTCCCCATGAAACAAATGCCTATATATGAAATACTCAAGATGACTAAAATTCAGTTCAAACATAATAAAAAAAATAGTGATACTTCAAATTGATTATAAAAAATCCGTGAGCCTTTGCTTTCAAATAACTAAAGAAAGAATTACCTTTAGGTTCAGTTTGAGAGCAAAGGTATTTATTATTCAAGTTATTAAAATTCAATTTGTGAAAATTGCTAACTTTACCCCTTGTTAAGGTAACAATATCATGATATCAAGTTTTGAACTTGATCTCTGATGTGAATAAAATTAATTAAACTGGCATGTGCCAACCCTAAACAGCCTGAGTTTTTCCGAAAGCGTTTTCGAAAGCATGCTTAATGAACCTGAATGGCTTTATGATGAGATATCTCGCTTATTTTGCTTTTTCGGCAGAATTATCGACCTTACATCTCCGCGATAAGGGTTATATAATGGATCAACTAACGATTTCAGTTTAAATCGACGTGATGGATTAGGGTGGGACTGTGTTGATGGATATAGTACAGGAATTGGAGTATGAAATGGAAATGTAATGCGCGGGACCATTTGAGAAAGAAAAAACAAAAGTAAAGGGTTTTAGCAACGCACTCTTTGGCTTCCGATTAAAAAGGGTGGTTTTTAAGCCGTTTCATTGTTTTTGGTATTGTACCATCCCAATGAATTGATTTAAATTATTTTTTATTTGAAAGGAATTGTTACCTGGTGAGTCTGTTATTATTTGCATTGTTTATCATGTCGATAAGTAAATAATAGGTAGGTATATAGTCGTAAAGTATCATCGTAATGAATAACTTTCTTCATCTATTAGGATGTAGTCAGTTGGTTGTATGTCGACACTCGGACGCATTTTTATTTATTTATTTATTTAGGTACACAATACAGTTTACAGTTATTTCCTATATAATTCATAGTGATTATTATTTCGTCTGAACTATAACCCATTGACATGTGCACACATCGTGATCATTATTTCTTGGCGCATTAATATTATTAAAATAACAACGTTTGCGTCACCGAGTCGAAGCAAGCCGGAAGGCTTAGTCCGTATCGGCCGCAAGTCGCAACTATGAACTTAAAACTAGATTGATATATATATATATATTATACATATAGGTAAATGAATTAACAATACATTATATTATGACTTGTAACCATTTGAGGGAACTTTGTAGGGAGTTTTGTTTGTTTATTGCTCTATTGCCGTTACCTAATTAATTAGCGGTATTTAAATAAGCATGCCCTTCGTTTAATATAATATTTACGAGTATTATGATAATATCGTATTCTATACCAGCAGCTTGTAAGTTTAGTCAATAAATAAGGCAAATATTTTAACGGTTTGCGCATTAAACGAAATTTTTTTTCTAATTGATTGTCACGAGTGTATTATAAAAAATATAGCATTCTTGGAAATACTAATTCTTGTAAATACTAATGTAAATACCAACCATATACCGTTCATTGAAATTAATTGGTGACTCCTTTTATGAGCATATCTTGACAACTTTCTGAAAACAAATTATCAACGTAATATATTGACGAGCTCGTGGCGCAGCGGTGGAACGCGCTGTTACGCTACTTTAACCCCAACGCTCGTGGGTTCGATTCCCACACAGGACAAACATTTGTGTGCATGAACATGTCTGTTTGTCTTGGTCTGGGTATTTTGTATATATAATAAGTATCTATTTACAAAAAAAACACAATGTATTTACGTATGTTTATCAGTTGTCTAGTACACACAAGCTTCGCTTACTTTGGGGCTAGGTGGCGCTGTGTAATTTATCCGACAATATTTATTTATTTATTATTTATATTTAATAATCTTTAGAAATAAAGATATATATACAAACTCGGGAGGAATACGAGCATACGGCTCACCAGATAAGCGGTAAAGCGACTACCATAGCCTATGAGCGTTTGCAATATATCAAATATCAATAACGCGGTGCCACCTCTGCTGTCAACACAACAACTACTTAGGAGCTTATTGGTGACCTCACTCACTCTTAGGAAATAATAACCGTCCAGGGAATTGTTATTCGGTTACGATTTTCTGTGCGGGGGAGGTACTTCCCCAGACGGACTGCTTTGATGTGCCCTATCTATTTTAAAAACAACCAGACCAAGACACAAACGTGTTCATTCACACAAATGTCACCACCGTACATCCTACCCATGTTCTATTTGGTCTCCCTCTACCCGTGCGTGCATATATAAAAACAATTCTTGTGTCTTGGTTCAAGTTGCTATGGTGCAAACCCATAAGAGGTTTTTGGAGAAGCGTAGTCCTACTGGGTAGCATGCCCATGCGCTTAGAATTTCCTCTTAGATTGTACGTTCATATTTCCTGTGATATTTTCTATCAAGTTGGGAGAGTACACAGTCTTGTATTGCAAGAATTATCGGAGTCGTATTAGTATTTTTCAGAGTTGACGTCTTATAACTCTATAAAGCAATAAATTCAGCACAAACTTTACCTCTAGATAGTCATAGTGCAGATAAATCTTCATCGTTATCTATAGTAATCATTTTGAATACCCAATCACGATCAAGAGAAGCGGCAGCGGTTTTTTCAGCTCCCATTTGAATTTGAACGGTAGCCGTAATGAGCCTGAATTGGAATTTGATCTTTTTGCTTCACCGTCTCAATTCCACACTTATTGAATTTGTTTTCGAATGCCAATTTGAAATATCAAAGAATTTATTCCGCGTTTCGATTTAAAGTGCTCGGTTTTTATGCCTTTTGATTGGTAACTTGTTTGTAGACGATTGGTTTTAGTTACACTTAAGTGATGTTTGTTTTTTAAAAATGTAAATATGGTTGTTATAAAATGAACATGTGAAGCAAAAATTAATACAGAGAATGAACGGTATATCTTGGTGTACTTAAGGGTTATACCTAAGCTTAGTTTGTAGTTATATAAGAATCAGGACGCATACGATTTTGTTTCTTGCGACGAGTTCGTTTGCGCGCTGTTACGGTACTTTGACACCAACTCTCGCAGGTTCGATTCCCACACATGACAAACATTTGTGTGCATGAACATGTTTGTTTTTCCTGGCCTGCGGGTTTTTAAGAGAGGTAGGACGCATCAAAGCAGCTTCTATGTGAAAGTACCTCCGCCTTACAGAAAACCGCAGCCAAATAACAACTCTCTAGATAGAGGGCTTTTGTGTTCCTGCGTGTGAGTGAGGTCATCATTAAGCTCCTTGCTGTGTTAGCAGCAGAGGTAACATCACGCGAGTGATGCTTAATGTGCTAGCATTCATAGGCTACGGTAACCGCTTTATATCAGGTGGGTTGTATGTCTGTGTGCCTCCCGACGTAGTATATAAAAAAAAAATATTGTTAAAAACTGTTTTGTTTAGGTATAAACTTATTTTATTTAGGAATTAACTTGCTTTTTCCACTCTGGATCAGGAGGAGAGACCGACGAAGAACTTCGAGATGAAAATTAAACTATTCTGGAGAGAAGTAAAGAAATATCTTGGGAAACTGAATCACCATTCTAACTGCAAGTATAAGATACAACAACGAAAGATGATTGAATGAAGAATGGCTTACAATTGAATGCGAAGAAAACCAATCTAGTGGTTGTTATACAACGTCTGGACATACATTATTGTTGTTGTGTATTTCTTATTGTACATTAAAGATATTACAAACAAACAAACATACGACCCACCTGATGTAAAGCAGTTACCGGATAGTAGAAGGATGCACCTTCCACTTTCGTGTTGGCCATGTGTTGCGTAATTCATCATTAATCCAAAACGGAGTATGGCTCTCCTTATTTATACACCAATACTCTTTTCAGACCAACTCTGCTTCTAACACTATTGCAAAAGCGGTCAACAAGCGTTACGATACAAATTTTGCGTAACGCTCGCATTTTAACAGCGTGTATTCTACTTACTTAGTATCTCTTTCGTACCCAGCTATTGCTTATAAGTTAGCGTTGGGACCAGCACTGCGTTGTGTATAGCTGTGTGTTCTGGCTCAAGCTTTTACTGCCAAGAAGTTTTCCCAACTCTCCATTTATACTATTCCCACCACTCGTCTTTCCACAAAAGAGGTGTATCTTCCATCCCTGCTGAAAGCGCATCTAAGATATACGATCTCATCCACTTGTTCCAACCCTTCGTCATCAACCGTAATCCTCTTTCGTACTACAGTAATAAATTTAGTTTTCTTCGCATTCTATAGTAAATTCTTCTCCATGCAATCGTCTTTCATTATTGTGACCAGTGTTTGCAGTTCAGCTGGTGGTTATGTCTGCATAACGCAGATAGTTCACGATCAGGTCACCCATGCGCAATCCTGCATTCGTTGACCTTATTTTCTGCAAACAGCTTTCGAGATACAGAATGAACAACCGAGCAGACAGCATGCAATCCTGCTTGATACTAATTTTAACATCAAACAAGGGTGACATGCTCTCATATATCCGCGCACATGCTGAGCAATTCTGGTGCGTACACAGACTGAGGCAGTGTTCCGTCACTCTCATATTTGGGTAATATGTCTCATAGTTCCTTTTACACAACCCTGTCAAAGGCTTTCGCAAGATCTATAAAACCGAAGAAAAACTTCTGGTCTATGGCTAGGTATCAGGCCAATATCTTCACGATATTGTGGAGTGATAAAACTTGATCCGTACATCCCTTTCAATTTTGGAATCATCCCTGTGCCTCCCATAGCATTCCATCAGATTTCCCTCATTCTCTTTTCAATTATCTTTCCATATACTTTTAGTGCTAAGATAATCAAACTGATGACCATACAGTAATAATATATTTAAAATTCATCCTTATACACGTTAAATATGATAAGGATAAACGAATTTTCATTCCATGGTTAATAGGCAACCTATTTGTACTGTACTGAATAGAATTTTGAACAAGTTCGTTAAAATTTACTTTTAATTCTAGAATGACCGTTTATGAAGCATGTCACGTATTTCGTGTACGCGCCAATTTACTGAAAGCTTCAACACCTAATTGCGGTCTGTGAACTAATCCGGCTACATTTCAGCGACGAATATGATGAAAATTGTAGGCATTTAATGATAAATTTTGCTGCTTAAGTTTTATCCGAAATTGTTTCTCTTGGTGTTTGAGTTCCTGAATCACTATTTTTACTTCAATATCCGTGGATTTGAGTCCCAAATTGACGCAAATAATTGCAGATTTGATCAGATCTAGATTTCGAACCTTTACTTCGTTAGGTGTTGTAAAAACCTATTTAACTTTAGTCCACCTTGCGGACTAGGCACGAAAAACCGCTGCCTTATATACCTCACTTGCTTCTTTTACATTCATAACTCTTTTCATTTACACTCGCTGGTTTTTAGTTAGAGTTAGTTATTTAATTAGATCATGATACATCCTTCCTTTTCCCGTTATATATCTGTGTCATCAATCTGTTATTTATTATACTGACAAGTAAATGAATGAATATATACAGATAAATCGGACCCACGCCTCATGAAATCTTGGAAAATTTTATTAACGTATCTTTACACATATAGCTCCTCTGCCCACACTTATGTCACTGAACTCCTTCTAAACGGTTGGCCCGATTAGATGTCATTTTTATGTTTAAGTGCATCTGAGAATGGTTTAGATTCACAATTGGACCCGGTAGGTGGCGATGCGATCGGGTTACAGGACCTATTGTTTTTATTTTCGGAGAGGTCTGACGGGTCTGCTTGTTATGTATAGAACTTTTAGTGAGAATTATTAATTATAAATGATAAACATTGATTAAGAAAACAATATCAGAATATTTTATTATTAAAATAAATTGTAGTCACATGTAATCACATGCACTAAGTATGTCATGTATCTAATTTTATTTAGATATGATACTTCATCTTGCAAAATACGTGAAATACTGTATTATTTTTAAGGTTCTGTAGTAAACAAGGAACCTTTATAGTTTCTTGCCATGTCCGTCTGTCCGCAGCCTAGCTCAGAGACGCTTCATACTAGAAAGCTGTACTTTGGCATGTATTTTACATATTAACTATGTTGACAAAGTGATAGAATGAATCAGGAAAATATTTTTTCTTTGGTGGTACCTCCCCTACACGTAAAGTAGGGATGATTTTTTTATTCACGCCCTCCCCAGCTGTAGGGAGTCGTTTGATAGGTTTTTTAAAAACATTAAGGGGGTGTGGGAAGATCATTTTTCGATATAGTGATCCGTTTGCGAAAGATTTATATTAAAAGTGTACATTTTTGTTCGAAAAAATTTTTCGTGCATGAAAAGAGCAATGAATGTTAAAGGATCGAGTCACGTGGCGCTCGGTTCTCTCTGCCTACCCCGTAAGGGATTTGGCGTGAAGTTATAGATAGATAACTAGATTTTTGTTAGACTCGAGTCTCCCCCCCACCCTATGCCAGCGAAACTTGTATTTTGTATTTGTACGATTCACCTATAGTCATGTCAGTTGCATGTTTTCACTTTTTATTTGTTGACTAGTGTAATTGAAAAATTGTAGGTTCAACCTCCCACATAGACATGGGAGGTGAATTTTTAAGTTGCAAATATATTTGGTACGATTATTGGTTGTCACCCGATAGCTTATCTGGACATGGTTTGGATGCCAAGCTATATTAGATTATGTAGATCCAGACAAGCTGCAATGCAGAGTGCACTCATGCTGTACATTCTTCATAATTGGCTTGTACTTAGCGATGTCCTACTCCGTACTGTGTTGTTAATCCTATGTAATATCGCTTTCATAAAGTGGTGGACTTTATGAAAGCGATAATAAAGTCCACCAAGCCGCAAAAAATCTAGCTACGGCTAAAAATATTATTTCAGAATCACGTTTATAGTAAGCATCAAAGGCGGCATTAGACTTTCCTATATAACTAGATGCATCACTCGCGGCAACGCGCATATAAGAAAATGTAACCCACCTGAACTTATGAGCCCCCATCGCAGGGTATTATTAACAGAATAATTCATGAAGAGCTGGTATTAGTACGATATATTAAGCACATATTTCATACTGGCCGCTTTACCTGGTATAATGAAAAATATTTACTCCGGGTTTATTTATTTAGTTTCATAATACTACAAAATATTGCCCCGGTTAGAAATGAAAGACTAAATAGTCGATTATAATCATTATTAAAAATTTAAGGATAACATATTTGTGATTTTCTACTTTTTTTTGTGGTAAATACTAAAGCTCGGCAATAGTTTTATCTTCTTCTCGCGTATTTGTAATAGTTCAGTACCTTTTTATTCTGTTTCTGTTTGTCAACTGATTTACCTGTTTTTCTTTTTGAAGTAAAACTTCTTTACGCGCGCTTGACTTGGGGAGTAAGCTGGTGAATGCGTGACGAGAGCGTTATGAAAAGTGTGGTCATGCGAGGCGAACGGAAGTTGAGAGGGAGATAGATATATGTTAGTGAACATAGAAAGAGAGAGAGTTACGTTTCGTACATTACTTAGGGCAAGAGAGACAGGTGCGAGCACACATTTTCTTTTTTTCTTTCTCTCATACCGAGTTAAGTTTCGTATATCTCAGACACAGTGCAGGTCTTGTGCATTCGTCATTTTTTTTTGTTTAGTAGTTTTGACGAACTTTCATAATCAATAAAAATCCAAAACAGAATATAAAAAGTTGAAAACGTGCCCATTCGATGATTATAGTTGAATTTCGACCATTGGGGTGAACTATGGTCTTCGGAGCGAACACTAGTAAAAGTAAAAGGACAAGGAAGAATGGAAAGAGGGAATTAGTTAGGAGTTATTGTGATCAAGTAACAGAGATGAGAGGTACGTTTGTGTGTATTAACATGTCTATTTATGTTTGTTTGTATGATATCAAGAGAAGTAGGGTACATCAAAGCCGGATGGGGAAGTACCTCCAACTTGCATAAAAAAGCCACAGCCAAATAACAAGTCCTTGAAGTGTTGGTGTCTTAAAACCAGGGTTGGTAATGTGTTAGTAATATTTTCTGTATTAAGTAGAAGTTGTTCATAGACTTATGCCTCCTTGTTGTATTAGGAGTTACCTAATAGATACTTTGAATTGACATTAAACCTTCATGGTGTGAGATTTTGTGAGAAACTTTTTTCACATGATGCCTATGAGGTTTTCTTTTAAAAAATGTGTAACCTTTGATTTTCGAATTTCAAGTGTTTTTTTTAATCAGCTTAGACGGGGATACTTCGTAAATCCGAGTAATTTTTGAATACGAGTTCCGACGCGGAACTAACGCGACAGAAACCTCTCGCAAATGATTGCAAATGAACGCACCGTGCGTTTTTGGTATAAACGCTTTCGTAATGGAAACTTTGACTTGAAGAACTAATCACGTGGAAGACCACCCACACAGGTGAATAACACATATATATATATATATATATATATATATATATATATATATATATATATATATATATATATATATATATATATATATATATACATACATACAAGGAATATTGCATCGAATTGTGACATGTGACGAAAAGCGGATTCTTTACGATAGCTGTAAGCGTAAAAAGCAATGATTGACCCCAAGTCAAAAGCCGCAAGAGTGCCCTAAAGCAAAGCTTACCAATAAAAAGGTAATGGTAACTGTTTGGTGGTCTCTTCATGACGTTATTTACTATAGCTTTCTCAGGTCTGGTCAAACAATAATGGCAGAGGTTTAATGTGCCGATCTTCGAACAATGAATGAAACAGCCTCGACTCATGAATTGATCTTCACCATTATTGCTCCATGATAACGCAAGACTTCATACTGCACGAGAAAAGAACGAAGCGAGAAAAGTTGTAACAACAACAAATACGCCATTTCATTCTTTAACCCCTAATATATGGGTATTAAAAGAAAATGCACAACCTAGTGTGAAACTTTTTTAAACTTTTTTGAAACTTTCAGTTACTTTCATTTCATAGCATCTAATCGAATCGAACCTATATCTGTCCTATAATATACTGTTGTGAGGAACGGCAGCTGACATTAAAGCAATTATTAACTAGTAAGAAAAAAGCCATTCGCTCTATTTATAAAATGGGCTTCTGAGAAATACTCAGGAAACTGTTCAAAGCAATGAATGTACTCACTGTTGCTTCTCAGTATATTTATGAAATGGTGACCTATATGAAGTTGTTTTCAATCATCATTGATAATCTTACAAGCAGAAATACGTTGCTGGTACATCTCTATATAATATATCGTAGTTTCAGAGATCAAACAAACAATCAATAAAATAAACTCTTCTCATTTATATATTTTATATATTAGTATAGACTGTATAATAAATTATCTGAAATAGTTGTCTTTGCCTGACAATTTAGATAGTATTGTTCCTGATAGTAGAAAGTATTTTTGTGCCATTTGAACAGACAAAAAATACTCTACGGTTTCACGAAAAAAATTGGCTTATTATTGAATAGATTAATATTCATCTGATTAGGATGTCTGGAAATGGCTCAGCACAGGCAACCTTTCTTTCTTAATATTCTTTAGTTCTGTGACCTGACATCGTTATTATTGTACCAATTTACTGACATCAATTTATTGTAATATAAATTTGACGACCTGAACAGACCCCTAGTTCCCAGGTTTCTTTTGACATTTTTAATTTTTTTTGCCAATAGTTATTACGAAATGCTAGTACATTAAAAAAGAAACGAGGACTAAGAGAATTGAATAATTATATTTTAAAGATGTAAGTATTGTCTAAGTGCTCGTGGGGGCCTAATGGCAAATAAAGAATATTTATCTTTACGACTTTAAATCGGTTGGGTTGTATAGTTGTATTCCTCCCGACGTCGTATAAAAACGTAAATTCAGTTTATTGAAAAAGCTTTAAAATTATATAAAGTAAGTTTGCTCCCTTCTAAATCTACGAAGTATTTGTAGAAAAAATGATTGTGTCCCGAAGGAAAATGTCTCAGGCATCGTATCCGAAACAATGGATGTTCTGGAGGGTATTGTGTGCTATGATTTATATTCTTCCTCTATGAAGTCACTGTGGCCGCGTTCTCGTTATCGGAAGCTGTTACGATATTTACTGCCTTTATGTAAAGACTACAATTATTTAAGCAACATTTCATTTTAAAATAATGTTTTTCATTAGAATTTTCTTCGAAGTATCAAACTTGTATAGGGCTATCTTGGGATCTACTTTAATGGAATTCAATTTAAATAAACCATCGAGCTTGTATGGAACGAACTATAAATGTTAAAGAAATGAGTGAGAAGTGTTAGGACCGAGTCATGTGGCGCTAGGTTCTCTCCGACTACCTTGCAAATGATTTGGCGTAAAGATATAGTAGTATTAGTAGCTTAAATCATAAGAAATAAAACATAGAACCTTATTATTTTTATAAGACAGTTAAAAAATAACTTAATCATTCAACAACATTGTACAAATATATCATTATGTAAGAGATCTCTACGAACCAATTAAGATCTGTCATGCATACATGTTGTCGCTAAGACAAGTAGATAAATGTCACAGCAATTAGTAGAGGCTTCTAATCATGGTTTATCTCTCGAGAGTAATCTGTGATAAAATCTAGACACTCCATGAGACAGGAAAATGTTTGACCTATGTTTCATTCGTTGTGCTAGAAGTGAGTGGTCGATATTATGTAATATACTAGAAGTTTTGATATAGGTACCTGCGGCGTGATACAAGTAGGGATTGCAATACGGAAAAACGGATCCGGTAATCTGGCGGATCCGGCACCATTAACCGCTAACCGGATCCGGTATATTGGTGCCGGATCCGGTTAATATGAGCGAATCCGGTTAACGTGAGCGAATCCGATGATAGCATTTTTGCCAAAATAATTCGTTCCCTTGCATCATGTCACCTGCTCAGTTCAGTCATTCGCCTCGCTCTGTGTTTTGTTTTGTCGGTGCTTCGTCAAAATGTAAGTAAATAGACATTATTTTCTTATATTTTTATTTTCTTTATTTACGCAAGCGCTAAATCCGTTAAAAGTGTCTTATTTAAAAAGAAATTGTTTTTTGCTCAATCTACAAATTAATATTGTTCACGTACGAGAGTTGTATAAAAAATTATTAAATAAACAAATAATTGCTGATAGTTCACACATATTGTCTATATTATTAGACTTCGGAATGAATTGATTTGAATTACGTTACGTACGAACAAAAATTTTGTTATAGGTATTATTACTCGTAGTACACTAAATTATTATAAGATTATCCTTATTGAAAAATAGTTTTAAAACATCACTTTTGAAACCAAGTCAAAATGAGGAGGATTATGGCGGTGACCGTGAGAAAATTATATAGCATTATTAAAAAGCATTATAAAAATGCATAAAAGTCTGTAAACGCGGAATACACATTGTGATCTAGCATAATAAGAATAAGCAACGGTTCTTATAAAGATCTTAGAACACATTTAAGAACAAATCATTGCATTGCACCGATTCATTTTCTAAACCATCCACATCAACAACTGATTATGAGGAGGTTATTTATGAAGAGGAGAAAAAGTCTAAAATCAATGACAATTATTTTAAAAACGAAATCTCAATGGAAAACATGAATCGCTAGAAAAAAATCGCTAGAATGGTCTATAAAAATCGGCCAAGTGCGAGTGGGACTCGCGCACGAAGGGTTCTGTACCATTATCTATAAAAAAGGCAAAAAAATCACGTTTGTTGTATGGGAGACCCGTTAAATATTTATGTTATTCTATTTTTTAGTATTTGTTGTTATAGCGGCAACAGAAATACATCATTTGTGAAAATTTCAACTGTCTAACTATCACGGTTCATGAGATACAGCCTGGTGACAGACGGACGGACGGACGGACGGACAGCGGAGCCTCAGTAATAGGGTTCCGTTTTACCCTTTGGGTACGGAACCCTAAAAATGGTGTGCCCCTCAGTTTATTTTGTAAAGTAGGTAAGCTCATGAATTGCTATCAACAACTGTGCTTCACACATGGGTTACGCTTAGCTCGATAGGGTCGATGTTTTATATAAAAAGAATAAAGAAAAGGAGACGGAGAAGACCACCTAGAAACAACGTCAACAACATGTAACGAATGAGATACAGATGACGAAGACACAATTGTCGACGATCCTAAGCTTACACACGGAATTGAACCCTTAAGTTTAAGGAGAGATTTTGCCTCCCTTTGTGTGTTCTACCAATTGAACCTACAACGTGTTGCGTTCTGAAGAATTGTTCGAAATGATGCCGACAGCTACTTCTTATAACCGCACCGCTCGCCAACGGCAGGGAGTTCGCCCTAACACGCTAGAACCGCAATGGTCGCGTACTGTGCGGTTCCAGAGAAGTTTTCTTCCGAGAACTGTCAAGTTGTGGAATGAACTCCCAGCCGAGGTTTTTCCAAGGGACTACAGCATGGGGTTCTTCAAGAAAGGCGCGAGTGATACTGTTGTGTATGCAATATTCATTTTATTATACGTATAGGTACTTAGTTTTATTGAATAGGGACAGACCAAGTATTCCGTAGAACTTATTACATTTTGTCTGTAAGTTGTTTAATTTCTTTATTAAGACAAAGTTGTTAACTTTCATCTAATGAAGATAATATAATTGTTTTACCTACGAGTATGTCTTCATTCTTTAGTAAAATTTGGGCTAATGCCATAAACAAGTACCAGAGGGAGACTTTGTACAAAAGTCGTCTACATGGGTACCTCTGTCTCACATATTTCTACTGCCAAGCAGCTATATTTATATAGCTGTGTTCCGGTTTGAAGGGTGAGATATGGCAGAGATATACAATCAAAATCCTTAGTTCACAAGATTGGCAACGCGCTATTAACATCCCCGTGGTTTTGCAAGCGTCAATAGACTGCGATGATCGCTTACCATCTGATGCGGGCCGTATGCTTGTTTTCCAATCTAGTTGTATAAAAAAATGTACCTTTAAAACTACCTATGAAAAGAGAGATAGGGTGCATCAAAGCAGCCCGACTAGGGAAGTATTTCATAGATACCAGCGGTCAGATAACAACTATTTGGGTGACTATTGTGTTCCTGCGAGTGAGCGAGGCTACCAATAAGCCTCTGAGAAGTTGCTGCGTCAGAGCAGTAGTGACAACGTGCGAGCGATACTTCCTGTGTTTGCATGTGTTCATGTCTAAAATCGTGAGGGTAAAGTGTTGCCAATAGATTATTGTGACAGATCAGTTAATAATGGACATTAGAAAAGGAAAGTTGAAAATGAAGGACGCAGAAACTAAAACTACGCACGTATGACATGATTTAATATTAAATTGATTATTAGTTTTATAATTTCCAAGTGGTGAATGCTCTAAGGTATCATATATCACTTCTTACAGTAAGGTTAAAAAAAATTAATTTTATACGAGATAATATTATATGATAAAAAAAATATTTATTACATTACATTATTTTGTGATACTTTGAACGATATTTCAGTTCTGACTGCAGTCGTTCCGTGTAAAAATCAGTATCTTGTCCAAATCTTTAGCCTTAGATAGCGGACCCCGCCAATCCCAAGGAATAAGAAAACGGGATAACGCTATGAATAGTACTTTGAACGATATTACGTTGAAATTAATGAAGTGTCGTTGAAGTTATCATATCCAACAATGTTGAGAGTGAATTCCACGTAAATCCAATACAATTGGATATTTGTATTGCGTCGCAATTTTTTTTATTGAAGCGCAATCGGATAAAAACGTACATTTGAAACAGTTTTACTTTGAAACTTGTAAAGAGAAATTTTGTGAAACATAAATTTGCAATAACATTTCATATATAATATGTTCATGCTCATTGTCATGATCATTGACTGAACTGCTGATGAAGGACAGACTAGACCAGTGAGTAGAAAAAGAGCAATATCTAATATCACTGAGTTATTTATGGCCTGAGTAGGTCGTGAATAATGATATTATAATTGCAGCAGTGTTCGTTTTCAACTTCCAAAAAAGGATAAGCTTCCTAATTCGTCGCGTTTGTTTCCATAGAGTTCTTTTGTATCCATTTCGAAAACAATTCCATCAATTTGAATATAAATTTGGTAAAAAAAATATGATGTGTTCTATTTACCTGTGTATATCATAATGTCAAGTCCCTTTCAGGATATGCAGAGAGAACCGAGCTGAGAGATGCCACATTACTAAATCCTTACACACCTCGCTTGTGCCAACTTTCTCTTTCTCAACTCTTGATTAGTGTAATACCACCTAGTGTCAGTGATGATTTGATGATAATATAATAATGTAAAAAGGTATGAAGTAAAACGTTTTAAATACAAAAGTGAAACTTGAATTAAATGATACCAATTTCACTTTATTACTTAACTGTCTGTATTTAGTACTTTATCGGCGCTGGTCAAGGCTTCAAATGAAGATGATGTATTGTATTATCTAGCTTAAAAGCCTGATTGCGTGCTATCTTCTAGTTCCACCTTGCAAAAAGGTACGCTTAAATCCTTAGTGGGATCGCCTATGAAAGATTCCTCTCTCTCCATATCTTTTTGTGTCATTACTAGACTGACTTAAATTAATCATGCTAGCGGCCTTGAACAAAAACTTACATTTCTAATACAAACCCGAAATTTTGTTCCAATCGAATGAATACCCGTTTTATTTAATTTATACAAAACAGGACAATTTCATCAAGGTAACGAAATATAATCTTATGCTGTAAGCTGTCTCAAAATATGTGATTCTTCACTAATAAAAAACCGGCCAAGTGCGAGTCGGATTCGCGCACTGAGGGTTCCATACCATTATCTATAAAAACGGCAAAAAAAAACACGTTTGTTGTATGGGAGCCCCCTTAAATATTTATTTATTCAGTTTTTTAGTATTTGTTGTCATAGCGGCAAGAGAAAACAGAAATACATCATCTGTGAAAATTTCAACTGTCTAACTATCACGGTTCATGAGATACAGCCTGGTGACAGACGGACGGACGGACAGTGGAGTCTCAGTAATAGGGTCCGTTTTACCCTTTGGGTACGGAACCCTAAAAACGGTTGCGTTAATTTTAAGCAAAAAGGGTAGCAATTTTTTAAGCTTGTATTTCACTTGAGTAGCGACACATTTCTCGCCACTCAATTAAATTGTAACACTTGTAACATTCCAATGACAACAATGGCATTGTATTGGCTATAATATAAGACGGCCACAGAGACCTGTAATAAAGAAGAAGAAAAGTATATATATATATATATATATATATATATATATATATATATATATATATATATATCTTCACGCCAGGTCCCTTGCGGGGTAGGCAGAGAGAACCGAGCGCCATAAGACGCGGTCCTTACACACTTCACTCGCTTCTTTCACATTCATAGCTCTTTTCATGCACGCTCGCCGGTTCCTAAGGCTCCTGACATCACCTTCTGATAAAACACGACCAATTTGGTCATGGTAGGTTAGTCTTGGTCTTCCTCGGCTCCTACATCCTTCCACTTTCGCATTGTATATCTGTTTCGTCATTCTTACATCTTGCATTCTTTCTACATGTCCAAACCAACGGAGCATACCCTTTCTTATCTTAACACCGACACTCTCTTTCAGTCCAACTCTCTTTCGTACGTCATCATTTCGAACGCGGTCAGCAAGCGTTATGCCACAAATTTTTCGCAGTGCTCGCATCTCGACCGCATTTATTCTACTTTCATGCTCTCTCTGCCATACCCAGCTCTCACTTCCATAAGTTAGCGTTGGGATTAACACCGCGTTGTGTACAGCGAGCTGTGCCTTCTGGCTTAGATTTCGGCTGCCAAACAGTTTACCCAACGCTCCATTCACGCTATTCCCTGCACTCACTCGTCTCTCCACATCAGCGGTGTACCTTCCATCGCTTCTAAAAGCGCTTCCAAGATATACAAACTCATCCACTTGCTCCAACACTACATCATCAACCGTAATCCTAGTGTTCGTTCTGGTTGTCTCTCTTTCAAATACCATTATTTTGGTTTTCTTCGCATTCAATTGTAAGCCTTTCTTCATACAATCGTCTTTCATTGTTGTGACTAGTGTTTGCAGTTCGGATGATGATTCTGCTATTAATACTGCGTCATCTGCATAAAGCAGGCAGTTAACCACTGAGCCACCCATTCGCATTCCCACATTCATATTTCTCATTCTCTGAAGACAACTGTCCAGATACAGGATGAATAGCCGAGACGACAGCACGCATCCCTGTCTGACACCAATATTGGTATCAAACCAGGGTGATAAGCTGCCGTCCACTCTCACACATGCTGTGCAATCCTCATAGGTGGATTGCACAGCACGTAGAAGGTCACCGTCAATCCCATATCTGGGCAAGATGTTCCAGAGATTCTTTCGCACGACCCTATCAAATACTTTTTCAAGGTCCACAAAACCGCAGAAAACCTTCTGGTCCGTAGCCAGATGCCTTTCCACGATATTGCGGAGCGAAAAAACTTGATCCGTACATCCTCTGCCGCTTCGAAATCCCCCCTGTGCTTCCCAAAGCATTCCATCGGATTTCACCCTCATTCTCCTTTCAATGATTTTTCCATACACTTTAGCTGCTAGGCTGATCAAACTGATGGCCCTATAGTTGGCGCAGTCCATACGTGAGCCCTTGCCTTTATACAAGGGCACGATGACTGCGCGTCTCCAATCGCTCGGGACTCTTCCGGTTCTCCAGCATAATTTGCTCAAAAACCAGAAAGCGTCCCTAACGTAGGTGCCACCCAGTTTGATCATCTCAGCTGTTACCATATCGATTCCCGCTGACTTTCCATTTTTCAAACTTCGTATCGACCATTCAATCTCATCCATGCTAATGTCTTCATGGTACGTTGGCACTGCCGAATCAGTCACAGACTCATTCACAGTGCCAGCGCCCTGGACATAATCATACATTTCTCTAAAATATTCGCTCCACCGTTCTAACACCTCCTGAGTGTTAGCAAGAATGCCACCAGCTTTACCTTTTATCTTGTCCATTCCGGATGCCGACGAACCACTCCGAGACTTCTTTACCTCTCTCCAGAAGAGTTTGGTATTAGCCTCGAAGTTCTTCGTCAGCCTCTCTTCCTCATTCATAAGTAGTCTTTCACGCCTCTCTTTCACTAAAGCTTTGGTTTCATTCTTGCATCGACGGTATATTTCTTTCTTCTTCTCTTTCATACTATCACTCTGGTGCAAAGATGATACGTAATCCAGCCACGCTCTCCTCTTTTTATCCACGGAGGATTGAACCTCCGCATCCCACCAGGCATCTCCTTTCAGTGTTCTACGTCTCTTTGCGCATCCACATGCTTCTTTCGCACTGTCCACCATACTTTCTTTCAGAACTTTCCAACATTCGTCTACATCTGAGTCGGAAAGACTCGCGTTCGCAAGTCTTTCACTGACTAGACGTACATACGTACTCCTCACACTTTCATCTTCCAATTTTTCACTTCTTATTCTTTCATGGTCTCCGAAAGGAATACGCACTCGCCAATGCCTCCACTTCTTGAAAAGGCCCACAAATCGGCTTATCACCAGATAGTGGTCCGTTTCAAGAGTGGGGCCTCTGAAGGCTCTTGTATCCATTAACGACTTTCGGAGACGTCCATCTATCAAAATCAGATCAATCACACTTTTCTGTTCATTCCGTCTCCATGTGTACGTGTGAATATCCTTGTGATGGAAGAACGTGTTCGTCACAAGGAGGTTTCGTTCCATACATACGTCTAAAAGTAACTTACCAGCATCGTTCACTCTCTTATCTCCGTATGGACCAAGCACAGCCTCATAACTGCTTCGCTTGGTCCCAACCCATCCATTCAGGTCTCCACACATAATTATCCGTTCATTCGCATCAGCCAAATCCAGAACACCCCTTGCGGTCTCCCAAAACTTCTCGAGCTCCTGGGGATTAGTAGAGCTTACAGGAGCATATGCTGCAACCAAAAAGACTCGCGTAATCCCCAGTTTTATTTTAACCCAGAGAAGTCTTGGCCCTACTAAATCGTAATCTTTCACACCAGCGGCCAAGCGAGATGAAAGCACAACGCCTACGCCAGCGCTGGCATGATCGTCCTGGTTCACCCCGGACCACAGGGCCATCATGCCACCGGGCAGATCTTCGGCGTCGCTTCCCTTTCGCTTGGTCTCTGACACACACAAAACATCTAGGCATCTCTCATTCATTATATCTATCAACTCATTCATCTTATCTTGTAATCCACCTCTCACATTCCACGTGCCTATACGACACTCAGCTCTCCTCGACCCGCCAGGTTGGGCGTTGCGTGGTGGGTGGCGGCCCCCACCGCCGCATGCACTTAAACCCGCACCGACGAGGGCGGATCGGTGCGCGTCGCCTACGGGGGACGCCCTAATCCGCGCGTCTGTGCGGTTTGTTTTTAAGTCCAGAATTGCAGTCCAGTGTTGGACTGGCAGGGTCGCGACGTGCACGCTTCTGGTACCGACCCCATGCATGAAAAGTATGTTGAACGTAAATTAATATCTACGGTCAACATACTCTTCAAGAAATAAAAGAAGCATTGTATT
Organism: Pyralis farinalis; assembly: GCA_947507595.1. Classification (NCBI taxonomy): domain Eukaryota; kingdom Metazoa; phylum Arthropoda; class Insecta; order Lepidoptera; family Pyralidae; genus Pyralis; species Pyralis farinalis. The sequence goes on along the minus strand of OX382272.1, from coordinate 24,845,655 downwards.
GGCTATAATATAAGATGGCCACAGAAACATGTAATAAAACAAAGCACACCTTCAGGTTTTTTTTATTTCTTGAAGAGTATATTGACCGTAGATATTATCCAGAACCGAACGATGGTGCAGGAATGTGGTTATTTCATCTTTCGGAAATGCATGATCGGGCTGGTATCATGTATTTTATGTTACAGATTGTAGAAAAGTAGAGACATAATAATCGCTGCAATCGAAATTACATTGTCTGTTAACATAATACAGGACGACTTTACTGATGACTGCAGTATCTATGGCAGACACAACCGATGCTGTGTAGTTTGTATTCTAATTACCAATTGTATTGAGCGTGCATGTGTTTAGATACTTTAGACAGTATCTGGTACTTCCCGGCCATAGATACAACATTTCGTTGAAGAAGTCATGTCAGGGTGACATTGAATTCAAGATGGAAGAATTATGATAAAAGACTTTCAGATGATATATAAGTCGCAAAGTACTTACTTGTTGCTTTGCTCATGTATAACTGTAAGTAGAAGGATGTAGGAACCGAGGAAGGCCAAGACTTACCTGCTATGACCTACATTGATTATGTTTTATCAGAGGGTGATGTTAGGAGCTTTAGAAACCGGCAAGCGTGCATAAGAAGAGCAATTAATGTTAAAGAAGCGAGTGAGGTTTGTAAGGATCGCATCATGTGGCGACCAGTACTCGCTGCTTATCCCGCTGGGGATTTGGCGTGAAGTTATAGATAGATGTATAATTGTCGATACAAAGTCCTTTTTTAATAAGTCCATGGCATAATTTTCTAAACTCTAAATTAAAGGTTAATCTTGTAAGAAATTTTTAAATCTAATTTATACACATTATACTATCATATAAATGTCTGTTCGACTGTTGCGCCCAGGTGACAACAAGGAAAACATGTTTATTAAGGAAGTCGGCTGGACTAGACATCATATTGAAATATATATTGAAATCAAAAGGAATCCTTATACATTATGATAATCTTAATGCCATCCGAGAAATTATGTACCTATATATAAGGGACACAACTATGTAACATGGCATTAAGATTTTTTAAAGCATTAATAAGAACATTAGAAATACAATAGTAACAATTGAGATTAAGTGTACATTCAAAAAAATCGTTGTTTTGTTGTTGAGATAAATTTAAAAGCATATCAAAGAATATTCATTTACCTGTGCATTGTTAAACCATACTTCATTAATAAGAACATTAGAAATACAATAGTAACAATTAAGATTCAGTGTACCTTAAAAAAAAACCGTTCTTTTGTTGTTGAGATGAATCTAAAAAAATATAGCATATCAAAGAGTATTCATTTAACCCTAAATAATATTACCTCTTAAGTCAACAGTTAAGTCTTTTTTCTTTTTTATCTTCAATTAATTAAATGGGCAGCCGTCAAAATTATCAGTATTAGATCATTTTTGTTAAGGGGTTTAGACTAAAATTTAATTGGCTGTCAAGTTATATTATATGTTATATACTACAATTAAATTATAAATATGTTAGAAACGCTTAAGATTTATAGTCGCTTAAATAGGTCTTTGCCTAGTTATTTATGAAAGAATTATCTATGTTTTTTTTTTATACTTACACAACGTTTGTCTAGCTAGCTAGCATATGGCCCTTTTAATATGACTACCTCTCTCAATAAATGCATGCAATCAGGGTACAACGTATATGGATATCGCAATAACATTGCTATGTCGCTACCCCAACGCCTATTGAGGAATTTCTTGTGACCTCACTTAGTCGAAAAAACTCAACTTTACAATGAATTCGATTCGGCCTTCTATAAGGAAACGGTACTACTACCTGACAAAGCAATATTAATTTTTGAAGTGGTAACTTCTTATGGGAGGGTAAACCGCTTCGTTACGTAACGCGTTACGGCGCCAGTCTGTCTGACTTCCCTTTCTCTCACGCTTACGGCAGCTTTAATTATATGTAGATTAGTTTAAGTTATCACTTCTGTCGGGTGTCCCGAGACGCATACTTTTTTTTTTAATTCACAACTAAATCGAAACAAATAAGTCCTCCTCATGACATAATAAGAGAACAATTTCCATTATCATTCAAAAAAATCTTCACCATGTACTCTGTGTGCGAATTTTGAATTTTATTACTGCCAAGCTTTTATATACCGCGGTCCCAATGAAAGTGAATATCTCAAGGTGACTCGGCGCCGCCGTCCATAGGTCATGACAGTGAGTTCATAGGGTCGGAATCCGCCTGACTCTCTTGTATTGTTACGAGTACTGAGACGTGTGACTTGAGTTCCGGATGTCAAAGATATTTTGATGTTCTAAAAATATCCTTGCGATCCTCAAATGTTGTGTTCATTTGAGCGAAGTTTGCTTTTATAAGCCGCCTAAAGATCCTGATTAGCATTTTGTGTACACAAAATGCTAATATAATAATGTTAATAAGATAAAATTAATTATGGTATTTTAAATAGTGTACGGCAAACGAACTATTTTTTATTTCTTAAACGAGGCTTTTTAAGTGTGGTTAAGTCAATTTCCATAACGCTTTTCTTTCCCTAAGCGTTTTAATTTGGTTATCCAATAAGATATTTTCTATTAGGTACATATAGAATAGGTACCTACTTACTAGAAAATTTCTTAAAATGCAATAATTCCAAGTAATTTACTAGTTACTGAAGCTTTCTGGGATTTAGTATTTGGCTTTGGCCTTTTGTGAAGTGGATGTATTTCTCCAGTGGGACTGCTACATGATGTAACATTTGTTTTAATGAATTCATATTTATTGTATTTATTGATTATTTATTCATACAACTCATTACTGTCCTTTTCATATTTTATACAACGTCAAGGGACAACCAATCATGTGGCCCACCTGTAAAGTGGTTACTGTGGCATTTGAACGTTTGCAATACAAGAAGTAAGTTCGCGTGTTGCCACCCTCTCCACTAACATAGTAAATCCTCACGAGCAACTTACTCATCGCCACTCGCAGCAATACAATAACCCTATAGGGATTTGTTATTTTATTGTGTGGTGGGGTTCCCTAATTAGATTGCTTTGATTCTGATATTTTAACGTCTTACCTAGAGGTAGATATATACCTGTTAGTCGGAAAAATATCAACTAGTCCGAAGAAAATGTAAAGAACAGTTTTCTATTTATCTTCTTCTTCTTCATACATAGAGACAACGATGGTTATCCCGTTTCCTAACCATTGGGAGAGGCGGGGTTTGTCTTACGCCTAAGAATTTAACGAAGATATCGATTTTTACATAGAGCGACTGCGCTCAGACCTCCGCAACCCAGAGGGAAAATCAGACCTTAGTTCTTAGATTAGGTAACATGTCTTTCGAAAAATAATTTCTGCGATGTACGAAATTACTCACGATTTTCCTGCACCACCGAGCAAATGATAATTAAAAACATGTACATAAAACCGAAAATATGAACTTTACATTCTACAGGATTCGAACCGGGTACCAGTTGGTTAATAAGCCGGTTTCTTATCGACTGAGCTATCACTACGCGATCGATGCACCTTTGTCTATTTATATATGGATAATTCGTTGCCAATAATAAATATTTTTCATAAAATTACTTCGTTATATGCAAGGTTGAATTTAAAGATTAACAAGACACCTTAATTGCTAGTACAATTGTTAAAAATTGACCGTGTAATTGGTTTCACTGAGAAATATGCTGATAAGCGATATAATTGGTTTATTGAAAATTGTATATTTTTTAATGAGTTTATCCATTTCCGGATCTGTTCTTTAAAATATTTTATATTTTGAGTAGATCGGTGGCGTCAAAGCATTTATTTGCACATAATAGTAACAAGATCAGACATGGCATTTTAACAACATTTATTCCTTTATTTTGTCAACGCATATTAGCATGCAAATACTTAATTATCATCGTTGTGCGTCTTAGTCTGATTGAACATACAAGTTAAGCAGGCGTCTAGCAGCCAGTGTATCGATGGGTTTAGTCATCCCGATGTTTGTCAAAACTCCCGACGGCGATGCGTCTTGCCACACGTCAAGTCTTGTCGCCCCGCCTAGCACAGGCAAACAGCGGACTGAGGAATGCCAGTTTGCAACATTAAATGTTTACGGTGGTGTGGATAGTAAGATTGAGGTAATTTGCGAGATGATGGATATCATCAAAATTTATATACTTGGTGTGAGTGCAACGAAAAAGAAAGGCTGTACAACGACCACTCATGGGCAATATTATGGATACTGATCCGAAGTTGCCAACTCTGAGAGAGGTAGCCAAGGAGTGGGAGTTGTACTATCAATGATAATGAATTATTGCGTGAAAGGCTATGAATGCGTGAGTCTTAGCCTTCTCCGGATAAGACTAAAACTCGGCCTGACCAAAGTTTTTGTTCTGTGCGTTTACGCTCCCGACATGTCCATGGCAGAGAAGGTTAGAGAGAAAGTAATGCAAATGAAAGGATAATTATGCTAGGTGATTTTAATGGATGGGTGAGTATATGACTTCGTGATGAATATGACAGGATTTTAGGACAGTTCAGAGACGAAAGAGTGAAGGAAAATTTTAGAAGGAGCTTAAAGATGGTGTGATTGAAACCACGTCAACGACATGTGGAGCAAGTAATCGATGGTGAAGTGAGAAATTTAAGAGCACAAAAGAAGAAAATGTGGTAATATCTGTTAGCTACGAGAGCTAATTGAAGATTTCACAGTGAATTAAGTGACAGTACTGAAACTGCAGTGAAAGAACGGTATACTATGTTAAAAAGGAGAGTTAAGCAGATAGCGGCTGGATGAGCTTCGCGGTTCATGTCAGTGAATCCCACAGGGCTCCGTTCTATCGCCCACCCTCTTTCTTCTTCATATCAATGACATGATGTCACTTGGTTATATTCATCGCTATGCAGATGACGGTGAGGTCGGCTTGGTGCTGGTCGGAGAGAAATCGATGAGAAGCGTGAGAGTCTTGTCGTTGAGCTGAATCGGGGTTTGGATCTCATTAGTAAATGGGGTTCCAAAAACCTAGTTGAGTTTAATGATGAGAAAACTCAGGTATGCGCATTTACAACAAAAATGTCCCCATTCCTATCCTGAGTTATTTGCATAAACGACGACGAAGAGGCCACCAAAAACCTCTTCAACTCCGTAGGCACAATAGCTCGATAAGCGTATTTTACCGCCTTTACCATGGCGAGTGCTCTAAAGAACTGTTTTTCTTATCCCACCATCTCCTTTCCATCATAGAACCGAACGTGCAGGCTTGCGATGTCATTGTTTCACTGTTGAGAATATTTCTTCGCATACCAAAAAGTTCGCCAACTCCTATCTTTGTCGTACCATTAAAAAGTGGAACGCCTTGCCTGCACATGTGTCTTTCCTATAATATGGGATCCTTCAAACAAAGCGTGAAGAAGCATCTTGCGGGTCAGCATGTCAGTGTCAACTGACAGGACACTGTGTAGTCTTTTGTCAGTTGCCGTCGTGATTTGGTCTCCTCTTTCGCTTACCATCAGGCAAAGCGGAGCCACTATGCTGAACTTGTATTAAAAAAAGATTGTGAAAGAGAAGAAAAAGGAAAGCAAATACAAGTATGACTGAAGATTTCTGTAAAGCTATTCTGGCATTTTTTTTTATACCACTAAGGTGGCAATCAAGCATACGGCCTGCCTGATGTTAAATAGTCACCGTAGCCTATGGACATTTGCAACACCAATGCGTCACTCATGCGTTGCCGACCCTCTAAAAACCTCACGTATTTCTTGAAGAACTCCATGCTGTAGTCCCTTGGAAAAACCTCGGCTGGGAGCTCATTCCACAGCTTGAGTGTTCTCGGAAGAAAACTTCTCTGTAACCGCACCGTACGCGACCATTGCGGTTCAAGCGTGTGAGTGCGTGAGAGTGCGTGAGCGTGGCATTCGAATTCCTTATCACACCCGATTTCAATTCTGGAGATTCGAAAGTGTGTGTGATAAGGAATGGAAATATAATCACAGATACTACAGAAAATCTAAACGAATGGAAAGAGTAGTTTGAAAGTCTATTTGAATGAGGTAGAATTGAAAGTTCTAGAAATTAAGATACGATTGAGAAAAATAACTGTGAAAATGACATTAGTATGGTAGAGATAATGAGTGCAATAAAGAGAATGAAAATGGGTAACGCTGCGGGATTTAATATTTGAATGTCTATAAAAAAAATTCGGTGTTAAGGTAAGAAGAAGCATACTCCGTTGATTCTTACATGCAGAAAGAATGCAAGCGAAAACGTAGCGATACGATATACAACGCAGATAGCAACATACAGAAACAGGTGCTGAGTAAGGCCTAGACTCACGTACCACGATCAAATAGGTTGTGTGTTGCGAGAAGGTGGTGTTACGAAAAGAGATATGAAAGTTAGAGAAGCGAGAGAGGCGTATAAGGGCCGCGTGTTATGGTTCTCTCTCTGCATATCCCGTAAGGTACCTAGTGAGAAGATATAGCTAGATTCTTTTCGCTGCCGTTTCTTAATTGGCCTCGTTTGGGTCCACGGTATGTATCTAGGATAATATTGTTGTCCTGTCTTTTTTTAGTAATTGTGTTACTACATAAATGGGTGTATTCCTAAAGTAATAATAGTCACGAATTTGTAAGAGAACAGAAGACTAATGGAAACTCATAGAATAGATAGTCATTAAATAACTGTTTAAAATATTTTATTAAAAAAACAATGAAGCTAATATTAAAATCGAAATATTTAAACGAGCAATTCATAAATAAATATAAATTTTCGTGTATCTGGAAACCGGTGCTAACGATTGGGATTAAATTTCGTATTTAAAAACGCTCTGTCACTCAATTTCTTGAATCAGTCTATTACTTAATAAACTTGCAAAAAGTGCTTACAGCATTTATTTGCACTGTGTTTAGTTCCCGAGTTGCCATCGGCAGCCAGGTGGCGCAGTGGTGAAACGCGCTGTTACGCTACTTTGACACCAACGCTCGTGGGTTCGATTCCCACACAGGACAAACATTTGTGTGCATGAACATGTCTGTTTGTCTTGGTCTGGGTATTTTCTATGTATAATAAGTATGTATTTACAAAAAAAAAATGTATTTACGTATGTTTATCAGTTGTCTAGTACCCATAACACGAGCTTCGCTTACTTTGGGGCTAGGTAGCGCTGTGTAATTTATCCGACAATAATCGGCCTCTGTATAGGAGCTTCCTTATAATAAATACACTTGCTGCAGGTAACGCTACAATCCTGTAGGGAATTGTAATTGATCTTCTGCAGGGTGCTTCCCGGTTACACTACTGGGTTTGTACGAGTAGTTCGAAAGAAACTTTGCACGTTTGTAGTACCAGAGTATTTTAACCTATAGCTATACATATATTTTTATACCTATATATATATATATTTTATTATAGAATATCCTCACGTCTTTTTAAGCCCTTTGAATGAAAATATGTCATCGAGAAGAATTTTAAACCCCTTTTTTCCAGGCACCTTAGTTTTTTCTTGCGGCTGATAAAAATATATATACGTATTAAGGAAAAACAAGGAGAATCAGAGAATTCCATAGCACTTGATTCTTTGAGAGCCATGGGAACCGGCAAGCGTGCATGAAAGATAAAGAAACGAGTGAGTTGCGTAAGGACCGGCACTGAGAGCGTTGGGTTCTATCCGCCTACCTCGCTAGGGGCCAAGCGTGAAGATATACATACATCGTCAATATTATTAAATATCTAAACAATGGAAAAATACCAGATCGTAGAAATTATTATATATTTTCAAAGAATTAAATTATTTGCCAATGTCGTTGGGGTCAAGTGGGTCAAGTTAAAATAATATGTTTTTGTTGATTGCATTGAATTTTGCGTTGTTGGCATTGCTTTTAGTGGATATAATAAAATAACACTTGTTTCTATTGAGTTAGGTATCAAGTAAAACCTATTATCATGAAATATAATATATTTATTCCTATATCGGAATAGGTTTCACTTGAAACAATAAAGTTTGTTTAATAAATAAATAGACACGGAGAAAAATCTAACCTGAATGAATTTAGTGAGGGATTTTAATAATGTTTCATATAAGCATATGCTACTCCACCAGGACCTGATAAAAGTGGTAGGTCCAAGAAGTGCTGGCTTGACGTTGTGAGGGATGACATGTGTGCCAATGGTCTCACTATAAGAGATGCTGAAGACCACGCAGTAGAAAAGTAAAAGCAGGAAAGCGGATTCTGGGCTCTGAAGCGATAGTTTGACACGACCGGGACTAACGCTCCAATGATGATGATGATGAAGTAAACAGATCCATGTGCTTTGTTCTTATTACTACATTGGTTGCCAAACAAGCACACAGCGCGCCTGATGTAAAGCGATTATAAGGTAATCGCTTCACATCAGTCAGTAGACACTTCTAACACAAAATGTTTCGCCCATTACCATCCCATGCTGTTTTCACCGTCTGCATAGCCTCCTCAGTCATTCGCAAGAGTACGACATCACTCCACGGAATCAATGTATATTACTGTGTCCTACCTCTCGATTATTAGTCGCCTGGGTGTATCACTATAGATTACCATATAGCTACACCGGAAGCAGTATCATAAACAATAGCGCCATCTATTGAAACTATCAAAGGAGAATGACCAAATGTGGGCCCACCTTGCGTCTTCACCATTTATACTCTAAAAAACCATTTCCAAATTGAAAATGTTCACGTATTTTTTTCAGTCCTATTGGAACAGGGGTAAAGTTGACTATTAAAAGTTATTTGCATTTCCGCTTATGACTACAAATGGAGAATGACAGGTAAATCCAGAATGAGTTTAGGGTTGCGATGATTATGTAATCGATCATCGATTATAAAATATACTAAATAATCGTTTGTAATTAAGAACCTTAATAATTCATTGCTTATAAAGTGAATATGAAAAGCTATTCATTTTAATAGTTAGCCTTCATATAAAAATGTTTATAAACTATCATGATGCATGAATAACACTACTACTCGAAATATTGTGTTAACAAAAGTTGTTAATCATAACATAATCGATTTAACATATATTATTCGGTTAAAGAAGCGAGTGAGGTGTGTCAGGACTGCAAGGATCGAGTCATGTGGCGCTTGGTTCTCTCTGCCTACCCCGCAAAGGCTTTGGTGTGAAGTTATAGATAGACTCTGTCTATCTATAACTTCACACAAAGTCCTGTTAGTCCCATTAGTAGTAAGATACAGGTTTTCATTTCCTGAAACCCATTCATACTATGTCAAAGTGTTAGATTATTCGTAATTATTTAATCGATCGTTTTTTTACTTTCAATTTATTAATAAGACGTAAGTATTACGTAGTTCTCAAAAGGTACATTATGTCATGTCATCACAAACAAATAACTTGCAACATTATTGTATTTACGTGAGATCAGAAGAAAAAGGTTAAAGAAATAACGGTACATTCCATTTTATTTCGTGGTAGCGCTGTACAGAAACAATAACACAGTAGGTATTGAGATCAATGCCAGATATAGTGAAAAACTGTACTATTATTATGTTTTTTGATGCGTACAAATAATTGTATATTTCAATGCCGATTGAATCGATTTTCTTAACCCATTGAAATCGATCTCCAATCGCATCCCTATACAGCGACGTGTCCATCCATAGACCCGAGTCAAATCTTTAATCTATTCTATTTCATTTTTCGTAATAAATATTATTTTGTTTAATTTCTGTACCTATAAAATCAAACTGTGTAAATATTATAAGTATCCATCCATTGATCATACCAACAACTAGTACATTCCTTGGATGAACAACTCGTACATTCCTTGAATGGTGCTCAGTCCGGTAAGTGTTACGTTATTATTATGTTCATATATATATTGGTAACCTTTTATTAAGTATATGAATAAAAGTATAGACCGCGCCTAGATAAGAATTGGGAACACATATCTACACTCGCCCATATTAGAGCTGCTGCACTGCACCATTGATTGTTTATAAAATACAGCGGTATTATTATCTGGCATAGTAAGACTAAATACATGACTTATGTTTTTATATTATTGCGTTTATCAATTAAACAACAATTTTTAATTGTTACAGATCACAAGACGGTGGTAGCATCTTATGCCGGGAATTATATACACATTAATATGAGCTTAAGTAATATTTGAAGTCAAACCTTTAAATGAATTTGGACATCAACAAGTATGCCTTGAATGTGGGATGTTGACATAATGATAATAAGATCACAATTATACAGAGTTATCACCAGAATATCAGAAATGGAATGTTATAGTTAAATAGATTCCAGTTCATATGGTACTTAATTTCTTAAACATATTTTTTTATAATGTTTCCCTATTATTATATATATTTTTTTATAATTTGTACATTGTTACTTTATCTTTATCTAGTTAGGATCTTTATACTTCCATTCAAATCATTTTAATCATTCTATACTCCTACGGTATACACATATTTAATTTTCTCCGCCTAACATATATTCTATTCTATAATTCTAGGTATCAAGACTGGAAAGAATTTGTAAGGTCTGTTGACGAGCAGCTGAGTAATACAAAGACAACAGTACCATGATAATAATTGATCACTGCTAGAGGAAATTAACTGGAAATTCATCGAGGCTGCACCTAAAGTTCCAGTGCCTTCATCATTTTTTGTCAACCCACAAGATCTATAACTGATCTATTTAAGATCCATGATCTTAAATACATGTATCAACATGATGCACATGTTTTTGGCGTGACGAGAAACTGAATGGTTTAATGGTCTCAAAAATCATTAGAGTTATATTATTAATGTACAACATATTATAATGTACCTAGCTGTGCTAGAATATGCTGTCATCAGTTATGCAATGGAAATTAGCATGAATTTACATTAAACATATGTATTATGTGCCCGTGGGATAGCAGATTTACTTTGGAGAACATATTCCTAATGAACTGTATGCTGTGGAGATTAATTAAAAAGTAGAAAATGCTCCCCTCATATTAGGAAAAATAATTATCAGAGCCCATATAAAGTGGAGGCACATCAGTTCAACAACACATTTGTTTAAATGTCTAGAGAGGTATTGGTCGGCTACTGCTGCAATTGCTTTGTAGGAAAATGAACAATACAGTGCGCACATAATGTTGGTAATTTGGTATTTAAGTTAGGGTAGATTTAATGATGTACAGGCTCCTACTCTATTTTTAGATTTTTATTTAATGTATTTATTGACGATAAAAATTGTAATAAACAATTTAAAGAAATATTTTTTTTAAATATAAGAACCTAATAAATATAAAGTGTCAATATACTATGTGTTGTTCTTATTTATCTCCAATGAATATTCTGTCATTAAAAACAATGTAAGTAAGTAATAAGCATACAATCCGCCTGTACCAAAGTAATGTAAGTCGCACATTGCCACCTTGACTGCCAATGTAGGTGCTATATGGTTACCGCACTCACCCGAGGGAACAACAATTCTCCAAATAATCTTCCCCAGTCAAACTATTGTTCCATCAGTATCGTGGGGTGCACAACGTCCAGGTAAGGTTTGTTTCAGTCAAAAGTGATGTTAAAGGTGATGTTGAGCTACTTCGCCCCAAATGAAATGTATGTATAATACATATATGAACATAAAAAGTTGAAAATGAATAAGTACTACTTATCTGTGGTTTAATTATTTGAAGATGCATTTAACGTAGGTGTACAGTGCGCTTGATCTATGCACATAGCATCGTATTTACAAATCCATATAATTCTTACTAATTACCTTACCAAGCCTTTTGGGTGCGCTAGTAGATACTATTCTATGGGACTATCTTTCAGATCTAATGTCTGGGTATTCCTTCATTTGTTGTAAGTCTGGTTAAAAAGGCTAGATATTTAAAAAAATACTAGCCATAAAATATAACATGCCCTCTGTATAGGTACCTTGTAGTTTACCTATGTAGTTTTACACTCGCAAAACATAACCTCAAAATGCCTAATTTGATTTAAAAATACTCGATAACCCCTGTTCGTATTGAAATAATATTTCTTATGAGTCATCTACAATATACTTCCTTTGTTTTGCCGATGGTTTGGTCAAGACGCATGACTGACGCAAGTGGGCCGAGCTCCCATACAAGTTTGGTCATTCTCCTTTATTAAATTTACTGGCGAGCGTGCTTGAAAAGAGCTGTGAATGTTACAGAAGCGAGTGAAGTGTGCAAGGACCGAGTCTTATGGCGCTCGGTTCTCTCTGCCTACCCCGCAAGGGAACTGGCGTGAAGATATACATTCATACACATTTATTAAAAGTATGCTGTGGACTATTGTGTGAAATAACATGATATTAGTAAAAAGCTATAGAAAATAACAAATGATATCAATATTTGTTGATAGCAACTTCAAAGACGTTTAGAAAAGTTTGTAATTTGTGGCTGAATTGTCTATGGATTGATACATAAAACAGTGAAACTTGAGTTTGAATCTTGACCGCATATTTTACTTTTTATTTATCCAAATGCGACATTTTCACCACCAGTAAAAATATCCTACTAGTTATATTTAATTTTACGAATGGATGAAATAAAAAGTGAACTGGTGGTGACATGTCACTACCATGTCTGTCGCCAATTTGGTGTATTACTCTAGGACTCTTAGTGATGGATTTCCCAAAGATATATTAGAATATAGAGTTACCCTAGGCATAAAAATATTTGATTAATAATTCTACAATCAAATGTTATAAATTTTAATTACGTTTATCTTTGTTGCTTTTCACTAAGTCTATATTACGAGTATTATATTCATTTTGTCCTCAATACGTACTCTTTTTAAAATTTTATACAACATCAGGATATATACAAGCCCGCCATACGGCCCGCCTGATATAAAGTGGTTACAGTAGAACTCTGTGAATGCTTGTAATGCATACAACAAGTAGTAACAATCCTTGCTGCTAACATTGCAACTCCATAGGAGCCTCGAGCTCCATAGTCTCGGGATGAATTGGAAATCCATTTTTCTTGAAGTGCTTTCTAAGAAAATGGGTAGAAACAAAAAATATTCTGCCACACCTACATCATTCCTAAAAATGTATCTATACAGTCCAGCTGATACAAAGCAGTTACCGTAGCCTATGAACGCTTGCAATTCATTAAGTATATTCGCCACCTCTGCTGCTAATATAGCTACACCTTAGGAGCTTACTGGTAACCTCGCTCACTTGCAGGCACCCAACAGTCCTCCAGGGTGTTGTTATTATACCAGACTTTGTGGTGCACCCTACCTCTCTTAAAAACACCCAAATTCAGAGAAACAGACATATTCATTCAGACAGTGTTTGTCCTGTGTGGGAATTGAATCTACGAGCATTGGTGCCAAAGTAATGCTACTATGCACTAACCACTCCGCCACCGAGTTCACCAATGTTAACTAATATTTCGGGGAAATTCAAACAGTACTTTATATTATTATTTTACTAGTAACCTATCACACTCCCAGGAACACAACAACCCTCCAGTTTCTTTTTTTTGTGAGGCTATACCTCAAATTTTTTTTGTGAGTGTACTTCCAGACGGGCTTTTTTGTGAGGTTGGTTGCTTTCATGTGCCCTACCTCCCTTATAAATACCAAGACCAAGACAAACAGACATGTCAATGCACACAATTGTTTGTCTTGAGTGGGAAACAAACCCACGAACGTTGGTGTCAAAGTAGCGCTACTAACCACTGCGCTGCTCAGCTCATCAGTGTGTTAGCAGTGAGTGTGTTATTTTTTGTCTTGGTCTAGGTACTTTCTACGTATAATAAGTATGTATTTACAAAAAAATGTATTTACGTATGTTTATCAGTTGTCTAGTACCCATAACACAAGCTTCGCTTACTTTGAGGCTAGGTGGCGCTGTGTAATTTGTCCGACAATATTTATTATTATTATTTATATATATACACATAAAATTAAATAATAATGTAAGTAATTAATTTCATATTTAATATTTTATTCATTAATCATATTAGTTTAGACATTTTTGAGATTAATATTAGCGTATTATTCGCTTTTAATGAATTGACTTATTTGTGTCATATCTACACTAATATACTTAGAAATAAATAGGAGAGTTTGTTTGTTTGAACGCATTAATTTCTGGAACTACTCGTCGGATTTGTAAAATTCTTCTTGCATTTGATAATCCAATTCTTGAGCTATAGGCTATGCAACATCATACGACCCTGACAAGCCGAGCCAAAGGTAAGAAGAAGCGCGCGGACGAAGTAGCGCAGCAGCTAGTAATTGCAACATAATATAAAAACGTAAAAAAATATATCTTATGCTTATATATTATATGTCAAAACTAATAGAACAATTTGGGTTGCCTAGGTATGTTAAAATAGCATCTAGATTATAAGGTCAAGGCGGTTTTATCTGTAGTAAATTGTCAATAAAATATCAGAATACAAAAACTAGAAACATTCAATTAATAATGATGGATGCAGGCATTTAAAATACACTTATAGTATTTATATTTAACGAACTATCATATTTACAATAAAGTTAAGGTTATTTGCAAGCGGAACTTACTAGTTTAGATTTGTGTCGTGGATATGACCGTGAATACGTCTTCGTAACGCAAGCAAATTACACTAAAAAGGAAATTAAATGGTGCGGCGAAATCGGCGCGGTGATCTCAAAATTGCAGCGCTTTCCCCGCCGCGTGCGATGCTTCACAGTCCTTACTCAACGTAACGAATTCTTCGATTCTTCAGCTATCAAATGGTGTAATTAAATATTGATTATAAACGATTGATATGTAGTTACAACACCAAACTGTATCCCCGATTTTGTTATGATTAATTATCTGAATTTCCTCCCAATATGAAAGCAATTTTAAAGACGTGTATTCACATCAAAGGTGACAGGTAATATCTACATCTACCGTTTCGCTTTAGTAGGTTGACAGAAGCCTGAAGAAGTTGGGCATATAATTTATCCTAACGCAACAATTCTCCATTCAACCCCATTTGCAAAAAGAGGGGTATGGCTGTGTTGTGGACCGTGAGTATTATGTGAATCAAGTCCCTTGCAGGGCAGGCAGAGAGAACTGAGCCTTAAGACGTGGTCCTTGCCACTTTACTTGCTTCTTAAATATTTATAGCTATTATCATGTAGGAGCCGAGGAAGGCCAAGACTTACCTATCATGATCAGATTGGTCGTGTTCTATCAGAAGGTGATGTCAGGAGCCCTAGAAACCGGCGAGCGTGCATGAAAAGAGCAATGAATGTGAAAGAAGCGAGTGAGGTATGTAAGGATCGAGTCGCGTGGCGCTCGGTTCTCTCTGCCTACCCCGTAAGGGATTTGGCGTGAAGTTATAGATAGATAGATAGATCATGCACGCTCGATTTCTAGGGCTTCTGTTATCGCCTACTGATAAAACACGACCATTTTGGTTATGGTAGGCGAGTATTGGTCTTCCTCCGCTCTTACATTCTTCTACTTTGGCATTGCATATCTGATTCGTCCTGCATTCTTTCTACATGGCCGAACCAACAGAGCATGTCTTTTCTCATCTTAATACCGATAGTCTCTTTCAGATCAATTCTCTTAGGTACATCATCATTGCGCACGCGGTCAGAAAGCGTTACGTCACAAATTGTGCGCATTGTTCGCTTCTGGACCGCATTTATTATATCTCGTTTTATCTTACATCGTCGGGAGACATACAAGCATACGACCCACCTGATATAAAGCGGTTATCGTAGCCTATAAACGCTTGTAATACATTAAGTAGGTATTAGCTAGGTAGCGCGATGCCACCTCTAACACAGCAACTCCTTGGGAGCTCACTGGTGACTTCACTCATACGTAGAAACATGACAATACTATAGGGACATATTACTTGGATGCGGTTTTCTGTGAGGTGGAGGTAAGTACTTCCCCAGATGGGCTGCTGTGCTGATGCGCCCTACCTCTCTTAAAGCTATTAGTAATTATAAACCAATAATAAACCAAGAAGAATTGAAATCTTATTACTTTAAACAGGCTATTTAAATATACATATATATTTCGTGGCTCTAATAATTTGGATTAAATTTTGTATGTAGATATGATTTTGCTTTTTAAGTTTATCTATCTACATGCAAAAAATAAACATAAAACTCAGAATCGTGTTATAAACCAATACCAGCTATTTGACAGTATTGTTATTACGTGTTTAATCACAACGCATGTACGGTTAGTTCATCTTGTACAGTCACAGAGGTCCCCAGTGCGAAGTCCACTTGCCTGTCTTTTCGCAAATTTATCAGTTATTTTCAACGTGTAATTCTTGTGCATATATAAATATTTGAATCAAAAAGATTTGATTCAAATTACATTATTAGATAAGGTTCTGCGTTTTAGATTAATGTGTCTATTCTGAGAAAACGTAATTATATTAAAAAAAACCACACCTAGCGAACCCCATTTTGCCCAGGTATTAAAACTTTTAAGTTCAAAAATGAAACCGTATACATGAAGTCGACGACGCCGGAAATAAAGCAGCGAAGCACAGTCCGGCTTCAATTGAATTCAATGAAGACGACTTCAATATTTCATCCAAATGTATTAATTTGAGATTGTCTAAACATCGCATTAACCATCACAAATCACAACTATTTCTCATTGATATAATTTAAAATGATATAATATGGGCTACCGATAGGGCTTCCTGCGTATCTGTAATTATGTGACATAGCAACCGTAAATGTCACTGGAAAAGTGACTATAAGGAATGTCATCTGATTCTCAAGGAACAGGTTTCATCGCTCATTCGCTCATCATATATCTTGAATTGAGTACCTACAGATAGTTTCACAAGGGGACTGGAGCATAAACAGATGCATAGATATTAGCTAAGCTTCGTTCGCATGGATTAAATCAGATAATAGAGTTGTAGCTGCTCTATGGTTAAAAAAACATATGAAAAATATTACATAGGTTTGTATCCTAATCCTAATAATATTATAATTTTTTTTTTGTATGTTACGCTTTCACGCGAAATACTACTCAACCGTACATCATGAAACTTTGTACACATATTCTTGGAGGTATCACGCCGCCGCGGAAGCCGCGGGTAAAAGCTAGTAACTAATAAAGGTGTGAGACAGTGGTTCAGTCATCTTCTTCCTAGCGCTGTCATTAAAATTGGCGGGGTTCGTGATCTAAACCTAAGGATTTGGCGAAGACACTGATTTTGAGATGGAACGACTGCCGTCAGACCTTCACAATCCGGAGGAAAACCCATATATTTTTCCGTTCACATGTCTTTTGATATATAATTTCTTGAATGTGCCGGTTTCATAATGAGGAAGTTACTTGGTATATACACTTATTTTATGCTATTTTTTTATAAAACTTTGGGAAGCATACGGCCTACCTGTTGTAAAGCAGTTACCGTAACCTATTAATGCTAATAATATATTAAGTATCACTCGCGCGATGCCTCCTCTGCTACATATACAGCTACTCCTTAGGTGATTACTGGTGACCTCACTCACACGCAAGAACACAACAACCCTCTAGGCAGTTGGGAACGGTTTTCTGTGAGGTGGAAGTACTTCTCCAGATGGACTGCTTTGATGCACCCTACCTCTCTTGAAACATCCAGACCAAGACAAACAGACATGTTCACGCACACAAATGTTTGTCCTGTGTGGAAATCGAACCCACGAGCGTTGGTGTCAAAGTGGCGTCATTCACGACTAAGCCACCGAGCTCGTCAAGATGTTATAATATACAAGCGAGTCTCCTACACTGCAACATGATACATTATTAATGATCATTACACGAACATTAATATATCATATCATCTGCATAATCCTGACACAAATATTTGATGATGAAATTTGCCACAAAGATAAAATGTTGAATATTCCTTCCTACTTTTGTTTTTTTCTTTATTTTGCTTTTTGATTTTTTATATTTTTAATTTGATTTGATATATTTTTACCACTAAGGTTAAGGTTAAGGTTAAACTAGTTTACGGTTAATCGTATTAAGTAAGATAAATTAAAACGGTAAGGATTTATTATTTGCCAATTGGGAAAATGCATTCGTATCTATATAATCGAATACATCATAGATTATTTAATTATGTTTATTTAATATAGGACTAAATATAGTAAAATTATGAATTTGTATGAATATTACATTAAAATTATGCCCACTTGATATGCCCACTAATATACTAACAATGTACAATGACTACCAAAGTAGAACGACAGGTTTCGACCGAGCTGTGGCGTCAAACTTCTGCTATTATAAACTTTTAACAATACCGCTAAAAATATTTTAGTAGTCACGGATGTCACATTGTCGATAAAAAACCGATTGTTTTTCAAACAAATTAAGATACTCATATTATACTTATACCTTGTCCGGCCATAAGTTCTGTTACAAATGAATATGCATTTATTTTTTTAGAAGTAATTTATGGAAGACTCATCAAAAAATATTAAAATGATTTTATTCGAAATTGACACTTTTGACTTTGCCAGAGGCCTTTAATCTGTTTGGTCACAAATGCATGGTTTTACGCAGTGTTTCTATGGGAAATTTAGCCACTGCTTGCTCTATAAATTTCCTAAGAGACATAATGTCGGCGTGTTGTTTCGAGCAGGCCATGTCCTCTAAAACTGGCCATAATTTGTAGTTTATGGGGTTGAGATCTGGACTAGACGAGGGCCAGTCTTCAGCTCCGGCCGTCCGTTGTAAATAAAATAAAGTTCGGAACGTTGGTTTCGAACCAAGCTTGGGTAGTTCGTGCCTTGTGAACAGGTGCAGTCCTGCTGGAAAGTCCACGGTACATTTAAAAACATGTATTGCTAAGAGGTTTCACAACACGATCCAAGGCAGTCTCTTGATACACTTTGTCACAAAAATAAAGCTTTGTGACTCCTTGATATGATACCTCTCACCTCACCCGAACCATTACAGACGCAGGATGATGACCACGATTCTTTAGAACTATGTGCGTACACTTCGTCATTTTGCTTGTTGTAGTGCTATTTAATCGTAAAAATTTTTTCATCAGTAGAAGAGGATATTTCTGTACCTGCGTAACGAAACAGAAGGCATTTTGATTCATCCACTCTCTTCTACTGTTGTACAGGGATTGATTTAGGGCATGTCCTGTATATCTGGAAACAGTTCAGCACAGACTACATGTCCTTAATAATCTTTAATTTTGCCATTTCATATCATTATTGTATGTATATGCATATGAAAAAAAAAATTGTAATATCTAATTGACAATTTTAAAAGAGACCTATATTGGCAAGTTTCTTTCGGCATTTCTTCTTCACCAATGGTCATTTCCGAAATGCTAGTAGATGAAAAAAAAAGAAAAAAAGTAAAATAAGAGAATTAAATAAGATACAATAAGATTATATTTGAAAAAATGTAAGACGTGTCTATGTGACCGCGAGAGCCCAATGGCAAATAAAGAATTTTTATCTTTTATCTTTATCGACGATAAACGCCGAGCTTTAGGTCTTGTTTTATTATACGCGACAAATTCCTAACGGGAATCTTCATTTTAATCAAGAATATTAATGCCAATTGTTTTGATCTGTAATATTTGAAAAGTTCTCCTATCTATCTATTATCTCACGCCAAATCCGAAGAACAGAGAAAACCGAAGCGCCACATGACGCGGTTCTTACTCACCTCGCATCTTTAACATTCATAGCTCTTCTCATACACGTTCGCCATTTTCTAGGGCTCCTGACGTTACCTTCTGATACAACACGATCAATTTGTTCATGGTAGATTCCTAGACTCCTACATCCTTCTACTAGTACTTTCGTGTTGTATATGTGTTTCGTAATTATTTCTTGATGCATTATTTCTACATGTCCGAACCAACGGGGCGTGCCTCTTCTTATTTTAACACCGACACTCTCTTTCAGATCAACTCCATTTCTAACGCCATCATTGCGAACACGATCTACAAGCGTTATGCCACAAATTTTGGGCACACTTCGACCAAAATTCATACTTTCATGCTCCTATACTTTTTCATAATAATGGTAAAAATTTGAGTTATAAGCAATTATTATAAGTTACTAGCTAACCCGGCGAACTTCGTACCGCCTAACAGTCGATTCATTTTTTTTTTTTAATACTTATTCTGCTATTCGGGACACCGGGACAGCTAGTAAGATAAAAAAAGAAAAAAGAAAGTTAATAAGTCAACAATTACATTATGTCAAAAATAAAAAAATATAAAACACTTAAAATTCTTTTAATAGTCACTAAAAAATCACAATGTAAATTACAATTTCAGATTTCTTATGATACCTACTTATTATATTTCATTTTATTTTTACTTATTCTAAATTAAGTTTCATTTTTATTGTTGTACTTTATGGTACACGGTATGTTTTGTTTTTGAGTAATGTTCCCATCGTATTATTGATAACAAATATTGACATTAATATTTATACGATACCGTCACTCAATTGTTTTTCCTTCCCGGAACCTCTCCACTAACACTTAAACTTTATGGTATGGTATTAAAGTTCAAATTGACTTTTAAGTATTATTACAAATCTTTTGTATGGGAGTATAGAAAAGCGTTCTTTTTAGACTTTTTTAGGCAATTTTTAAAATTTTTCTCTTCGTAAGAACCATCCTCGTACGTCAAGGAATATTCTAAAAAAAGAATTAGCGAAATCGGTTCAGCTGCTGTCGAGATTTGCGCTTAGCAACACATTTAGCGATTCATTTTTATATTATAGAAGTGACATTTCTGTTGTTAGTAGAACTTTAATAGAATTCTACAAGTGTTCGAAGGTTGTAAAATCTTTTGTAAGTCAAACAGTTGTTTGTGTGGAATGATGTATTTAATTTTTATGGGTGAGAGACACTCAAGGTTGTTTTATAGTTAAATCATGCAAGTGGTGTACCAACGTCGCCGGGAGGAATACAAGTATAGAACCCTCCTGATATAAAGCACTTACCGTATTCTATTAACGCTTACAATACATTAAATACCACACGCGCCACCGCTGATTAGCAGCAATCCCTTAGGAGCTTACTGGTGACCTCACTCACACGCAGGAACACAGCAACCCTCCAGGGAAGTGTTACTTGGCTGCGGTTTTCTGCGAGGTGAAAGTACTTTCCCAGACGGATTGCTTTTATGCGCCCTACCTCTCTTAAAAACAGCGATATTTGGTCCGAAGCAGCTCGACATATGTATATACTAAAAAACAATATAGTAACCAACAAGCTTATGGCCTACCTGGTGTGAAGCATTTAGTAGATTTATCACCGAGAATGCTGGTATTCTTGAAAACGAGATCTTAACTATTCACTTTTGGAGGGATTGTCTTCCGAGAACCGTAAGGTGGTGGAATGAACTCCTGGCAAAGTTTTCCCAAGAGTCTGTAGCAGTAAGAGTACTAAATTTTAAAGATTTTAACGCACGAATGACGCTACCTATGTTACAACAGTTCATATGGTACTGTATACCATTAGGTACCGTACGCCTGTTAGCTACCAAAATGGTATAAAAAAATATATGCCTAATTAGTTTATAAGTGACATAATTACCGCTACTTAATTAATATTTAATTAAGTTGTACCGCACGGCTTTATTGCCCGATAAAATACAAAATATTGCCTGTATGTCTACAAAAAACAAATAATATAAATCAATAAGATATAAAGACTTCTGCATCGCGTTATCCCGTTTCCTAATCCATTAGGACTGGCGGGGCCCGCTACCTAAGCCTTAGGATTTGGCGAAGACACTGATTTTTTACATGGCGCGACTACCGTAAGACCTCCACAACCTCGAAATACCAGACCGATTTTCTAACAATGTATTTTTTCAAAGCCGAGCAAGGGATAATTGTAAGTATGTTTTTAATATATTTTTAATATATGTATATTAAAAAAATCCACCCAGGATCATAACCATATTCGTCTCAAATCGTTTGTATTAAGTTTTCTAAAAATGTATGTATGTATGTATATCTTCACGCCAGGTCCCTTGCGGGGTAGGCAGAGAGAACCGAGCGCCATAAGACGCGGTCCTTACACACTTCACTCGCTTCTTTCACATTCATAGCTCTTTTCATGCACGCTCGCCGGTTCCTAAGGCTCCTGACATCACCTTCTGATAAAACACGACCAATTTGGTCATGGTAGGTTAGTCTTGGTCTTCCTCGGCTCCTACAAATTCTAAAAATAATTATATTTATTCTCTTTTTTCTCAATCAGGAAGTCAGGACCGCCTTGAATGTCCTGGTGTACAATAAATTTTGTTCAGCTTTCGCTTTCCTCTCATCTTATCGAGCAGTTCAAAGTTCAAAGTTGGACTACAAAGTATTATATTTTATGTATATACTTTATTATCTACTTGTGTACACATAATAAATAAATGAATATTCTCGGACAAATTACACAGCACCATCTAGCCCCAATAATTTGATAATGGTGATTATTTACAATAAGAACAGGTAGTAATTAAAAATTAAAAGCTAATAAAAACAAACAATTTTTAGACTTAAATTTATTTGAATTATTTAATTTACTGAATGTTTATCTGCACATATTTTAGCAGTGTAGAGCAGCTCATTATAAAATAATATACTATTACTTTGTTTAAACGTGGCGAAACGTCTTTCTATAAATTACTATTGTTTTCAGAATTTCACACATACCGTGGGTTCCAATATTTTATACAGAATCTTTAAATAAACCGATTTATTTTTCAACTGAGTGAAAGATTTTGCTTAAGTACCCACGTACATAAGTATGAATAATATCCCAATAACTCTACCATAATGTCTAAAAACCTCCCAAAAACCGACCTTTGTTTTTATATTTTGAGAAAGCACAAACTGCATGATGTGATTTATCAACCACATTCAGCACGCATGGATGATCAAAATTTTTCCAATTTCTCGCAATAATTTAGCTAAATTGTTATTAAAATGTGTGATTCGATTGTCATCTCTGGCAGGGTTAACATACAGCGCTATATCTTGATAACATTTCCGATTTATAATATATCATACATACAATCTGTTGTGAATGAGAAACAGCAGTTCATAGGTTTTCCTTGTATGTGTTTAAGTTTTATACTTAATTATTTCATTAGTACTTTAATGGTTCTTCAGAATTTGCTATTAAGCTATTTCTGGGGTCGTTATCCTTCTATAGTAAGATGTTATCCTTTTCTGATTCTCGCAAAATTACCAATGAAGTGGCGACAAAATTTAATATTATGAAGCGAACAGTCAGACTGATTGTGACCTTGAATTGATCAGGTTGGTCATCCCGGCCGACATTCACTAGTATTGCATAAATTTAGGCAAATGTTACATACGGTAATAATATCACATAGTGCGTCGTCAAAGAATACGTATTTATACAGAATGGGCAAGTGAATATAGATTTCGATCGTTGATAATCCTGTTTCATCATGTTCCATACTTATAGAGTGAGACAGCATATTATCCACGATATATTTATAGCTACGTCTGAGACGGGCTTAATAGAATTGGCTTTATTTTGAGGTGACTTATAATCGTCTGTCTGAAAATGCAAAATAGCAATTAATAAAATCCTACTAATGTTATAAATGTGAATGTCCGTTTGTTTATTACGCTTTCACGTGAAAACTACTGAACCGATCATCATGAAACTTTGTACATATATTCTTGGAGGTATCAGAAGTAAAATAGGATACTTTCTATTTAAAAAAAAATATTTTTTTTCAATGCGAGCGAAGTCGCGGGTAAAAGCTAGTATTCAATAAATTTATCAACTGTGTATTGATATGTATCTTTAGTTGTATACAATGAAACATTACCAATAAATTACCAGTAAATTAGTTCGTAAACTAAGATAAATATGAAGTCATTATATTAGGATCAGCAAAAAGGTATGAAGAGATTTTTGCAGGTTCAGCAACGCGCGAATGACACCTTCGATGATGCGAGTGATCACTGACTACGGCGAGTGCATAACAAACCGATGAGACTATTACCCATATTAACTCAACTCACCGCTATAGGCCGGAGGGTGAAGTACGTACGGCTTTTATTGTCTATTTCACTTATCAACATCGCGTCACTTCCCGGATTATTGGTTGAAATATCCTCGTACTGACCAATCAGTAGGCTCGAATCGCTGAGGTATCTAAGCGCTAAAACACTGCGTTTTTGTGAGTGAGAGGTGCTTTTATGCATCACAAAGTGGTTTATTGGTTTGTGGCCGTACGCTTGTTTGCCACATTGTCGATATGTAAAACGTACACGTCTAAAAGTCAAGGAAACTAACGAATTACATATCTGTACAGGGATATTGACGCTGATCTATGACGGATGATCAAGTTGGGCAGGCGGAATAAAAATATATCCTTAATTTGTATAACTCCTATATAAGACCGACCATTGAGCCAGACAAACAGACTGTCACTATAGACCCCACAGGCAAAATGGTAAGAATCGTTAAACATTATATTCACATATCTTAATATATTTTTATACCAACGGATCAAATTTTTGACTGAAACAATGTGGAGCAAGGAAATAGCTTCTTGACGATTTCTCTTATACGCTGGAGAACTACAACCATCTTACTAGGGAATTGTTATTTGCTCGTGATCTTCTGTAATATGGGGACGCGATCAGTCATAACTCTCGCAAATAGCCCTACAGCTCCCTTTTAAAAATTGCCTACAATTTTTTCGATCATTTGCGGAGTTGGGATTTACAGGTGGAATTGGCTTTGTCGTCAAAACTGAAGCTATAAACTAACATTATGTGAAATATTTTTCACATAATGTTAATTTAAAATTCTAATTTTGTTCCTGATTGTACTTGAGACATGTAATTAGTTCAAATCTGTAAAATAAATAAAAGTATTCCAAAGCTTTTATATTCATATTCTTGTTTATTGGAAAACGCGCTGAAATCAAATATACTAAGTACACACTCATTCTTTTCTAATATCTACATAATATTAACTTTCGTATGATTCATAATCAATTAACGCTGTATTTTGTTAAGCTGTAGGTATTCCTTATTAATGTATACATGATGGTACTTGACAGAAATTCTTAGTTGTCCTCGCCGTCGCCCTCGTCAGCGCCCACGCTGATGTCTCCCACGTGGTGACCAAGTCCGGCGAAGCTGCGGCCACCGTTGTCAGGTCTGACTACCAGGTTTCTCCCGAGGGAGGATTCAACTACGCTTACGAGACCTCCAATGGAATTGCCGCTCAAGCCGAAGGTGTCCTGAAGAACGTTAATTCTGTAAGTACTTCTGTAAGGCTGTTGTTCATAAATCTATACTAACATATAAAACGGAAGAGTTTATTTGTTTGAACGCGCTTATCTTAGGAAACACACAAGTTGGATTTGAAAAACTCTTTTTGCATTTGATAGTACTATTCTTGAGAAATTTTATAGGTTACATCACGATGCGACCTTAGACCCCAAGAAAAAGAAATGAAAAAATCTGTTCCTACTTGTGAACAATATATTTTAGCGGTTAATATAGTTCGTTAATAAATATAAATGGATAGTTATTTGTACATATTAGCACAAAAATCTAAATTATTTTTATTAATTTACTTTGTACTGAACGAATGCTTTAAACAATCAACGCATTAGCAAATCAGCAGCACTAGCATCATTATTGTGGTGGAATCGTGATCAACTAAACTAAATTTGATATAGGTACTTAATGGTTTGTGTCTAATGGTTCTAATCCTACGTATATTTGGTTTGGTCATTGTGTCGATATTTTTTTCTTACTTCTTAACATTATTTAGATATCTGTTACATGATTATCTGTTACCCATTTTTAATTAGAGAGAGCTTTTGAAGTTGAATATTTATAAAAAATATTCTTCAGGTAGGGGCCTCTACGCGTTGGATCAATAACTTCGCGTACGCCTTGTAAATGACCAGGATTAATACTCTTTATTTATAAGTACTAAATATTTATTTATTTGTTGTCAGCATTATTTAATATATAGGTAATAATTACTGTGAACATTATTATCTATTGCTTCAAATATGTTTACCAAAATTGCATACTAAATATATATTATACTTTCTAAAACTAAAAAGTTACTCACGAAAGTTATTCAAAATTGCAGTTTTTAAGTATTTTATTAGGTATTTTCAACATCAATTTCTGTTCACTTTTTGTGATTTATAAAAAGAAACTTTTAGTGATTGTTATTCGAACACAAAAAAAGGAAGGTAAGAATGGTAGAAGGAATGGTAGAAATAATCCTAACTTCATCTAATTCTCCAGAAAAATAGATATGCGCTAATTTATTAAGTGCTCCTGACTGTGGCTTTGCTTATGTGGTAATTCTGGTCTTGCGATAATACTAATATAATAGAATACTTAGAAGAAATAATAGCCCGGTGGATAAAGAACTGGCCTGTTGGCAAACTGGTGGTTTTTTTTTTTTTTTTTTTCTTTACATTGGTGGCCGGTTCGAATCCTGGCGTGAGTATACTAGACTTGTACTTTCGGATTTATGTACATATAAGTATTTAAATATCACTTGCTCGGCGGTAACGGGAATGGTATCTATGTGGTATCAGTTCCGTATTTTGCATATGTATCCGTATTTTATATATATACGTACATATATGTAGGTACATATATGTATATCCTATTATTTTCAACGAGCAATTCTTGCACATATATAAATATACTGCTCTAACGATTTGGATCAAATTTTATGTTGACATACTCGTATATAAACTTGAAAATAAAAACATTATCGTGTTTATTTTCAAGTTTATATACGAGTATGTATATCTGTAATGATGTGTGTTATGAAAAAAAAGCGCAATATTGCACAAAAAAGCATAAAAAACACCCTAGTAGTACTACAAGGTACCAGGCACTATACATACATATCCTCACGACTTCTCGGGTTAGGCAAAGATTACGAACGCCATGTACACCTATCCAAATATACCTCTCCCGCTTATACCACACTCATTAACCTCTTCGTGCATGCTCTTCGGTTTTGGGTGCTTTTGGTTTCGGCTTTCTTCAACAATTCATCAATTTTATGTCACATGTCACATGTGTGCGTCTAGGGTGTGTAGCTTTTAGTTATTAATTTGGCGAGCTCGGTGGCGTAGTGGTGAAACGCGTTGTTACACTACTTTGACACCAACGCTCGTGGGTTCGATTCCCGCACAATACAAACATTTATGTGCATGAACATGTCTGTTTGTCTTGGTCTGGGTATTTTCTATGTATAATAAGTATGTATTTACAAAAAAAAAATGTATTTACGTATGTTTATCAGTTGTCTAGTACCCATAACACAAGCTTCGCTTACTTTGGGGCTAGATGGCGCTGTGTAATTTGTCCGACAATATTTATTTATTTATTTATTCATCCTTTCTAAACGCCCTTGGTAATTTTATCATTTCATTCCACATAGTTCCCGTATCGTGCTATTTCTTACTCTATCAATCATTTTAACTCCACGCATACTTGTACTCCTCAGCGCTGTAATTTCTACGGTATTCATCCTACTTACATGCTTCTTTTGCCATACCCGTGTTTTACTGCCGTACATCAAGGGCGTTAATACACCCTGAATGATAGCAAGGCGAGCTGTGCTCAGTATATTATAGCTTGTTAGTACGGAGTACAACACACCATTAATACCATTTCCTCCTTTCACTCTTCTTTCAATATCGTCCTCACATTTTTCATCTCTCGTAAACATAGAACCTAGATAAATAAATTCAATCATTAATTCAAATATCGCAATAATTATATTTCCATTGAATATCAAAATCTTTAACATTGACATGGCATTTAGTTAGTAATTACAGAAGACCTAGACATATTGCATGACCACAAGTACATTGATAAATTATTAGGAGTTGATTTTGCGATTGTGTTACATAAAGATTTGATTACATAATCGACAACTTCGAACCGAATTCAACCGGTTTGAAGAAAGGTGAAGGGTTAACTAAAAGAGATGACACTTATTTCAAGGACATCGTTTAACATAATGTGATTAGATTGTAAATGTGTATGTTAAAGAAGTAGCCAGTAATATATTTAAATTAATGCGGTTATTAACGTAAAGGCTGTAAAGGGTTATTGAGATTTAAAATCATGAATGGACAACGTGATAGTTTATTTTTAAATACTTCAAACTAATAGATAGACGCCATATGTTTTTCGAGTTCATGTATTTCTTTGCCGTATTAACAGAGGCCACATACGTTTTATGTAAGTGTCTAATATGCGTACCTATATACTAAGTTTACAATATTACACCAACCCAACTCATCGCACTGCAGAGAACGGAACACTTCAATCTAAGCTGTTTAGAACATATTCTGTCGGGCTGGATTGGCAGAGGCTAGTGTTTTTTTGTGCCCGAAAGCCATTGACTTAGTTGAATGACAACTAAACTATCATCTAGCGACAACATCCAGGTCTGATGGCTTAACGTGCCCTTCGAAGCTCGGAGAAGCTCGAGATAGATGAATTCATCAATACACAGGCTGTGATCGATCTTGCTTGGAGTTACATGCGCTACGGCTCAATTGAGGTGTTCTTAGACTGGTTCAGTCCAAAAGGAAACGAATTGACAGCTCGTACGTTACATTCTCTGATTTCCATAGGCTATAAAATAGTGTATCTCGTTTATGTTCTATTCCTTCACCACTCTCCTGACAAGTTCCAATTACATATTCAAAGGTTGACTGGACCGTTGTACATTTATTTATGTGTTGCATTTTAATGGTTTTCATTGCAGTTTTATATACAATATCTCTCATTACCCGTGGACCGCTTTTCCGCCAAGAAATGTATGGGAAAACGTAAATAACGGGGTCTCACAGGTTAAGATATAATAAATAAACAAAAGCAATCAACACTAATGATACTATAGTTAGAAATAAATACTCAATATCACTATCTGCGACAAAATAAATTATCGATAAAAAGACAAATGAATATATGTAGCTAAGTATTATTAGCCTTGCTAGATCTAATAATTAATTAATATTGAGGCCACGTCTTATGCACGATAAAGTGAGTGAATGCCAGGTTTTAAAATTCGTAATGTAGAGTGACGACAACGTATTTTCACATAAGACATGTTAAGTGATGAGTAAAGTAATAATCTTTAGCCAATTTGATCTAATGCGTTATATTTATTAATAGCCCAAACAGACACTTTCATATTTTTAAAGTATGGAGTATGCTGATTTAAAAGGGTTAAACCTATAACAGACAAATACATTATGCAGACTAACTACGCGCGAACAGTATCCGCGCTTCTTACGGGATCTGATATGTGATCCGCCTGCAATGGCTTTGCAACATACAATATCTGAAAATATAAAATAATGTAAATAGTAAATACTATAACAGGACAATCATAACAAAAATAATCAGCTCATATTAATAATTTCGTCTCTAACGACCCTGAGAAACCTCTGCACGCCTTTCTTTAAGAACCCCATGCTGAACTCCCTTGGGAAAAACTCGGTTGGGAGTTCATCCCACAACTTCAGATTTATCGGCAGAAAACATCTCTGGAACTGCATAGTACGCAACCCTTACGAAAATTATGTTTAATTTGCGAAACTTAAAGTTGTTACATTAAATTTTAAGGGTAGAACTGATAGTCGATCATATTTAATGTCAAAGCCACTTCATGTAATGTCAGTTGACTGTAATGCACTCTGCTCACTGCCAAACAAGGCTGCGGTGAAAGCGAAGTTGCGGCGAAAATTTCCATGTAGCAGAAAACTGTAGCAAATTACAATTATCTGAATGGATTCTGTAAAGCTCCTGCAGAGGTTCTACGGTAGTAATGCGCGAGTGACACTCTTTATGTTACAAGAGAATCGCTCGCATCATCAGATGGTCTATAGCGTATATGCCATCTTACTATTCAAATACCGGGGGTTATCTTTTCTTTTATCCAGAAAAGCAATTAATAAGCCCTATTGTCTTTAGTGGTAATAGTTAATTATCACCGGGCTACATGTACTGAAGTTCTCTACTCCGTGCGTAATAATTATCTTTTAATTATCTATTTACAGGAAAATGCCGCGGTTGAAATTAAGGGAGCAGTGAAATACGTCGCCCCTGATGGCACCCCAGTGGAATTCACTTATGTCGCCGACGAAAATGGTTTCCAACCTCAGGTAAAGATAGCACTATCATATATTGATATATAAGTATAGCCATATTAATTAAATCATTCTAAGTGTCATCTAGCATCCGAGGAAATATTTGTATGACTTGCTAATATTTCTATTCTAATCAATAGGAAAGAAAGCCACTTATTCCCCCCTATCAAATATGGAGCGTAAATTTGGATAAAAGTTAATTATTTCCCTTTTCACGATCATATAATGTATATCATATATAACAGCGTCGTCGAGTGGTAAAAGAACAATGAAATATAAATTGTCACTCGTTGCAGTTTTTATTGACTAAATAGGTCTTTTTTTTCATATTTTATAAAATAATAATATTAGCCGTTACTAAATGTAAGTTGCATACTGATGAAAACTATTAATAGTCTTAGTAATCACCTATACACCTATTTTTTGTAAATTTAGAGTATTCCCAATTCTTACAAGTCCCTACTAATTGAGAAATTAACTGAAAATTAAGAAGAGGCGATGAAGTTACAAGTGTGTAGTGAGAAAATCCAATCTAATAAATTACAATAACAGTCCTTTAACTGGATCATAGTTATGAGGAGATTATTCTAAAATAACTACTGATAGCAATAATATAGGATTTAATGCATATATTACTGACAAATCCAAGCAACATGTAGAATGATTCAATTTTTTTTTTTGTAGCAAAACAATACGTGTTATTTAATTTAATTTTAATATTCTTTCTGTTTAATTTCCTCCTCAATCGTTGAAGCTAGGTCGATGCTAGATTTCCCCGGAGAAGAAATTTACTGCATTACTCATTTCATTTTATTCTCAAACGATCTCGTGTCTGTTTGAATTCTATATTTACTAGTGCACAAATTAAATTTAACAGTAACAGGCTCCAAGTCAAAAAAAAAATAAAAAAAATATTATTCAGAATTTGACTTTGCGCAGAATTCCTTTAATATGTACGAAAAATCTCACTTACGTACTGTATGTTTAGATTGATCCTATAGAAGTAGAAACTGACTGGTATGTCGACGTAGAACCTAATCTGCTGGGTTCACTAACTAGAAGTTTCGCTTAGGTGACATAGTTATTGGAATAAGAAATTTCTAAAATGCCTTTGGGATGCCAGAATACGTGACGATGACTGACGAACAACGCGTATAGCGCATCATCTTTAGAGCTAATGCCATCTTAGTGGTGGTGCATGTTATTTATACTACAAATTAGGAAAGAACAAAATTTAGGTACTATGACATAAGCAACCTGACTAGCGAAGTAACACCACCTTTCAGAAGAAGACAAAATGAACATAATTTGGAGGGTTGTGGTGAAACTAATTTGTTTGCCTATATGCTTAAACCAACTGGTAGTCTCTTTGACAGAACTCTACGTGAATATACTTAACATGGTTTTATTATTTTACAGGGTAATCACATTCCTGTCCCTCCACCAATCCCAGTGGCCATCCAGCGCAGTTTGGAATACATCGCTGCTCACGCCCCAGCTATCGAGAGGACAATTCAATACTCCCCTTCATTTGCCAAATCTAGTGCTTCTCTCGTCGGTTAAATTAGTTTATAACCCAGCCAACCTAGTACAAACTGCCATTTAGCTGTAAAATGATTCTTCATCAGCCATGCAAGGAATATTGTAAATAAATACCAATACCATATCCTAGTTTTCTCACTCATAGCCCTGATATTATAGCATATTTAGTTTCATTGTGGTACTTTGAAGTTACAATACACAATTTCAGGACTACACAGTGTATTGCAACTTTCAAGTTTAGTTATACACAATATAAAATATTATAATAGAATAAAATAGTAGCACAGTCATATTTCTACATGGAATATTGTTTTAAATAATCGTGCAGCTGGACTTCACTATTGATGCACAAGCCAAAATATACATTTCAATAATTGCCAGTACAACGTTTCGTTATACACAAAAACTACTAAACGGGTTCTGAAAAATTTTACATGGTTGTAGTTCAAATTCAAACCTTTCATTTTCAAATCTTCAGGATATTTCTTACATGAAATTATTTATGTAAGATGGCCTGAGTGAGAACTTATCTCCATCTCAAAAACAACAGCAACAAGGGGATTCTCGTGTTCTTGTGAGTCACTAAGTTTACCAGCTTCTGTGGAGTTTCCTGGGTATGACAAGTTACGCCTCTTGTGCTGCAAATGCTCATGGGTTATCACACGGTAGGCCGTGTGATGATTTCTTTTAAATTATACTCTTCTACCCTTATACCTTTCAGCCACATTAAGAATTAGCGGCCTATGTACAAAATGGACTGACGATGCGAGAAATCAGCAAATAAATAATGAACAGTTTTATTTCCGAATCTGGCAAGTTGATTATTCTGGTTGCCTCAGATGATACAGGCAAAACAGTGGTAATAAATTTAATGTTACTACTATTGCTTTTGTAAATCATACCATAAAATTGTAGCACAGTCATATTTCTATATGGAACATTGCTTTAAATAATCATGTAGTTGGACTTCACGATTGATACACAAGCTAAAATATGCATTCCAATAATTGCCACTGCATCATTTCGTTGTACACAAAAACTACTAAACGGGTTCTGAAAAATTTACCATGGCGATAGTTCAAATCCCAGAATTCATTTACGCTCATATATACAATGACTGGGAACTGCTTACTCTGGTTTCACATTACCTAATCATTTATAAACAACATCGAGAGCATTGTAGCCATATCCGCTGCTAACACAGCAGTCATATTAGCTAAATTTATTATATTTAGCCGCAGGAACACAAAAACTCTCCTGAGAGTTGTTATTTAGCTACAATCCTCCGTAAGGCAGTGATTCGCCCGTTGTGTTGCTTCAATGTACCCTACCACGCTTTCACAACATCGTGACTTTCGTTTGTTAATTAGTAGGATGTCCCACATGTAGGCGAAATTGGCCTTGTCTGTAATGATTACATTGAGCTACACCTTAAAACCTTCTACATCTTTCAAGCAAAATAAACTACAATATATAACATAATTGTGTGTCATGATGAAGTGCTTCGAAAAGCTAAAATTACAGTTCGATATTTTCTATGATTTATGAAAAGAATTTGAGCTCTAAATAGAATGCTCGTATATAGTCAAGTAACAGCATGTGATTTCAGACCAATATCATATCAAGAGATTCAGATCATATCAAGAGGAACACGCGAGGATGTAGTGAAAGCCTTCAAATCCTCATTCCTATGGTCAAAAGTTAATATTCTAACCTTGAGAATCAATATGAGCATTCATGTCCAACGTAATTCAAGGGCAAACCTGTTCTAAATTCTTTCTCAGTATTGGTGATGGGCATGTTTAATCATGGCAGATGAAACAAGCAGTCCCAACCTAAAATGTGTTTATAGATACGTCGTACACGCTCTAGAATGACAATACGAAAGTAAGGTAATTGCCCAACACGCATTCAGTTGGCCACGCTCTCGCATCGCGTCTATACGTATTTCGCCACAATGCATAAATGTCTTAAGATACTCGTATATAATAAATTCTTTCTAACGACAGGTATGCCTTATCATTTGTCTCTTTGTTAGAGCAAAGTGTCATAATACTCGTAAATAACTGTACGTAGATTATAGTACTCGTACTATTTGTGTCATTTTAAAATACAATTATGTTGGTGTATAACGTGTCTACCTTTTGATACGTCGCTGGCCCAACTGACAGAATTTGCTTAAACATTTATCTAGCGGGAGAAACTTATCCTCCACGGCTGCGGGAATAGAATAAACGTGTTTTTAGATCGAGAATAAGTAACAACTTCTTTTTCTTGTTAGCGTTATCCCACTTCCTAATCCATTAGGATCGGTGACGTCCACTACCTAAGCCTAAGTATTTGCCGAAGATCATATACTCCAATTTTTATATGGAGCGATTGCCGTCCTACCTCCACAACCCAGAAGGAAGATAGACCTTTCTTAGGTAAGTTCTTTCGATACATAATTTCTTGTACGTGCGGGTTTTCTCACGATGTTTTCCTTCACTGCCAAGTTCGTAATAATTACAAATATGTACTTAAATCTGGAAACATATACATAGTTGTAGGTATATAAGTGCATAGTTGTAGGGAAAGTGGGATAAAACCGGGACGCAAAGAGAAATATTAAATAAAAAAAATCTATCAATACAAATGAACTATATTAGGCCTACGAAATCATAGTTCTTGACGAGCTTGGTGGCTCAGTCGTCAATGGCGACCAACGGTCGTGGGTTCGATTCCCACTCAAGGCAAACATTTGTGTGCATGAACATGTCTGTTTGTTTTGATCTGCATGTTTTAAGAGAGGTAGGGCGCATCAAAGCAGCCCGTCTGAGGAGTACCTCCACCTCACTGAAAACCGCAGCCAAATAACAACTCCCTAGAGGGCTGTTGTGTACCTGCGTGTGAGTGAGGTCATCAGTATGCTCCCAAGCAGTTGCTGTGTAAGCAGCAGAGGAGGCATCGCGCGTGATACTTAATATATTACAAGCAAATTTTCCTTATTATAAGAAATAAAAAATAGGAAATTGTAAAAGTTAAGTTTTTACGGTTTTGCGAATTGGTGGAATTCATCCAATCCGTGCCGTTCTCACCAGTACAGCCCTCATGGGCCCATTTCTTACACTTAAGACATTACACCCAATCATCACTTGATCGTTATCTAATAATTCAGCCTTCATACGCACTCTTGGGAAAATTAATAGTGGTAAAACATAGGCACCTGCAGCTGACACATACAAAATTGCGGTCGTCATTTGGCTCCTTTCAGCAGAAGAGATAAGGCCTACTTGTTTTTTACCTTATGAAGCAAGAACTTTAGACTTCTTTGGGGCAGTCGTGATCGCAGTTTCATCTACATTAAATATCTTTGTTGGCTCAAAATGGTATTTTTACTGCAATTCAATCAAAAGAGGGAGAAAAACTGAGACAGTTACCCTGTTGAATCCCATTGCACGTGCAACTGAAGTAGGCTTTGAAAGGCGCAACGGTAACTCTGGATTACGACGTAAAAATCTGTAAAGCCATTCCATGTCTCATTCAGTGTCTTTGTGAAAATCTTAATCACTACCATATGTTTCTGCCATTTGTAAAGTAAGATAACATAAATCACTGTACGTTAATCTGAATCCGATCCTCAAAGGTCGATTGTGGTACTGAGAATTTTCGGGAACCGAGACGATATCCATTTTTTCCGTTTATCACTTCTAAAATGGCATTTTTCGGTCCAGGATTGTCGGTTCATCATTCTTTTATAATTTCGTGGCATTTTGATGTACGTTTAACATTAATACACCCTAAATATATGCAACAAAAGCCAATTCAATTGTATATTGTACAGCGGGTTGTGTTCTGAAGAATTGTTCGAAATGATGTCGACAGCTAAATGCACCGCTCGCCGATGGCAGGGAGTTCACCCTCACCGGAACTGAGAATTTTCGGGAACCGAGACGATATCCATTTTTTCCGTATATCTTGCGTACTATGCGACCAGAAGAGAAGAACTTCCAGAGAAGTTTTCTTCCGAGAACTCTCAAGCTGTGGAATGAGCTCCCAGCAGAGGTTTTTCCAAGTAACTACAGCATGGAATTCTTCAAGAATTGCGTTTAGAGGTTTTATAGGGTCGGTAACGCATGGGTGACACCCCTGGTGTTACAAATGTCCATAGGCTAAAAAAATCCGCTTACCTTGGACAAACGAAATTACAATTCACATTTGAAATCCGTCGAAAATTACATCAAACCTCCTTAAATATTTTCTACGAGCACGCACGCACGTCATCTAACTTTTGTTGACAAACTATTCAATATGGCTGAGGGCAGTAAACGAAGCGTGCGAAAATTGCAACGCACTAGTGAGCCTTGGTGATCCCATACCCGATTTTCCATACGAGGATTCGAACCGGGAACCAATTGGTTAATAGGGTGGTTCATATCCACTGGGCTCTGCACTGCTCGACAAGAAGCAGTAACAACCTTTAACTTAAAAAGTTACCTATATCTGAGATAGAATTTGAGACCGCAAACTCTTTCCTACATGTAAATGATGCTGTAAATTATCTGTTAGAGTTCCTTAACACCTTCTACCCATTTATATTATATTTATATTTTACCTTCAAATGGACGTTCTAATGATATCGTTATGACGCAATCGAAATCCTCAGAAACTATGCAACAGAGTGACGATTCAGAGCATAATTTCGAAGAATTTAAGATTGTGCTACAGGTAACCTTCAAGGTGAGAAGTGCTAAGGCTACAGCAATATAATACAAGTCAAAGGATTTACATACTTATATACACGTCATCTAAAATAACCTTTTTTACTAGTGTATACCTGGAAAATAGGGTTTTCATTCCTTGAATTCCTTTGAGTTGTAAGCATTTCAGTTCAAATTGGGAATCCGAAGGTATATTACCAATTTGAATTGAAATGCCAATTATAGCTAACGTATGTAGACACAGTAACGCACAGCCAAATAACAAAGAAAAAAAACAATACTCTTATCACTCTTCAGATTAAATCTGACTAGGTTTTATCTCAAAAATGATTGTTTTTACACTCGTGATTTGTATAATACTAATAAATAAATAAATATTGTCAGACAAATTACACAGCGTCATCTAGCCCCAAAGAAAGGGACGCTTGTGTTATACGTAAATACATTTTTTTTTTGTGTCATAAGTATGTGTTTATACTTATGATACATAGAAAATACCCAGACCAAGACAAACAGACATGTTCATGCACACAAATGTTTGTACTGTGTGGGAATCGAACCCACGAGCGTTGGCGTCAAAGTAGCGTAAAAGCTCGTTTCGCCACTGCTCCACCGAGCTCGTCGTATAACACTACATCAGACATATAAGGGTGTCTTACAGAGTTAGTTCATTTAAGGACTTAGTTATTCTTCAAACCTAAACGAATATTGTATAATAATAACCTGAAAAAATAGTTTATTGAAGTTTAAAAATTTAGAATCACACTTACATGGTCTAATTTACATTTAATTTGTACTTAATACAATATAGGGTAATTATAATATAGGTGTATGACGAACCATGTGCGTACAAAGGCGCGTATGATGAATGGGCCACATTGTTTCCATATTTTTTGCGCCAAAGTGAACTTTTTAACTCTATGAGTGTATTCATGGCGCGGTTTAACACTGATTTAGCATCATCAATATTTAATAGACCAATTGACAAGCTTTTAATGAGCTCGGTGGCGCAGTATTTAATAACGCTACGTGTACTTTGACCGCATGCAAGAAAAATTGACACTACAGTAATTTATTAATCAACTTTTTTGAATAGGCTCTTCAATATTTCATGTTGAACTTCAATAACAAAAATAGCAGAGTTATAGTGATTTGGGACTAATTAAAGTAGTTTTTGGAAAGAAACCTAATTTATTTATTTTTAATAAGCTTAGTGTCTTCCTTCAATGGTTGTCTACACATAGCAAAGAAAGGTAATTAAACACCGGTCATAAGTGTCCAACCGTGTCGGGGTTTAGCAAGGAGAAATAGACAAAAAAATAAAAAAATCGCCCAAGTGTCAGTCGGACTCGCACACGAAGGGTTCTGAAGACGTTCGTACCATTACCTATAAAAACGGAAAAAAATCACGTTTGTTGTATGGGAGCCCCCCTTAAATATTTGTTTTATTTTAATTTTATTATTTATTCTTAAAGTGAATATATAATTTTATTTTATTATAATTTTAAATATTCTGTGAATATTTCAAGCGTCTGCCTGTTGCCGTTATCAATATCGAGCAAAAATGAGCAAAAAAATCACGTTTGTTGTATGGGAGCCCCGTTAAATATTTATTTTATTCTATTTTTTAGTATTTGTTGTTATAGCGGCAATAGAAATACATCATCTGTGAAAATTTCAACTGTCTAACTATCACGGTTCATGAGATACAGCCTGGTGACAGACGGACGGACGGACGGACAGCGGAGCCTCAGTAATAGGGTTCCGTTTTACCCTTTGGGTACGGAACCCTAAAAAGCGTATTAAGTTTTTGTAACTTTCATATATGTTCATACGGTTGTTGACCTTATAAGTACAAGACTTTTTCTTTACTTATATACATGATAGTTCTATTTATTTATAATGGAAATCTCATTTCCTAAACCATTAGGTTTGGTGGGGCCCGCTATATTCGTCAAATCCTTACGTTTAGTAAGGATTTGACGAATACGTATACTGATTATTACGTAGAACAACTGCCATCAGACCTCCACAAGCCAGAGGGAAAATCAGATCTTTCTTAAGTTTCTTCACCGCCGAGCAAACATAAATTTGAAAACATGAATTTAGTGGTACATGCCAGGATTCAAACCGGGAACCTGTTGGTTACAAGGCCGTTTCTTTATCCACTGGCTATCGCTGCATGTAACACAATAAACATTATATCTGATAATGAAGTACCAGATATACAGTCGTACTCAAGGTATTTGCACATAAGGTTATTGCACACCTAATGGATACATTGCGTCTATTTATATAAAATGTTATGAACTTTGTGCACCAATTAGGCAACACACTAATTCACGATCAGGAAACCAGCCGTTGCTGGACGACACGCGAAGGCCCAGACAGATTACACAGCGCCATCTAATCTCAAATTAAACAAAACTTATACGACATAGCTATACATATATAACCAAGTAATAGAGAGAACTAAGCGCCACTAAATGCGGTCATTATATACACCGCATTTACAGGCGCTTGGTTCTCTCTACCTATCTCGACTGACTTCCTGTGAATCATCCTTCATCAATCATGATCAATGCCAAGAATATGTAGAAAGGATTCCAAATAATTGTGTCTACGCAGTGCAAATCTATACTAATATACAAAGCGGAAGAGTTTATTTGT
Organism: Pyralis farinalis; assembly: GCA_947507595.1. Classification (NCBI taxonomy): domain Eukaryota; kingdom Metazoa; phylum Arthropoda; class Insecta; order Lepidoptera; family Pyralidae; genus Pyralis; species Pyralis farinalis. The sequence goes on along the minus strand of OX382272.1, from coordinate 24,806,531 downwards.
TTATTTGAACGCGGTAATTTCTGGAACGTAATAGAATAAGAAAAAGTCGTAATAAAAAAAATATTTTTGCACTGAATAACCCAATTCTCGGAGAAGGCTATTCAATACAACCTTCAAAAGTCGAGAAAAAAGAAGGAAAGTAAGAAAAAACGATTCCGAGGTACACGCGAACAAAGTCGCAGAGTGCAGTTAGTTATATTCTCAATATTTGAATCTTGAATGTAACGTATTCGACGCCATAATGTCAAATTTCATGATTTTCTATGCTAGACAATTTTCGTCGGCAAAGAGATCGCTACAGTTCCCCTTCTGATGCCAACCCTTAAAAATTATTGTATTTAAAATCTTTAAAAATCATACCTTTTTGAGAATCATTACGCTACAGACTTTGGAAATCAGAATTGTAAATATCATTAGATGACAGCACAAGGCATCAAAGATATAATGGTAAATAAGAATATGAAAAAAGATTAAATGTTAGACGAATAAATAAAAATTGGACTATTGGGTAGTGTCTCAGATGAAATACCTCCACAGAAATAGCAGAGGTATTTCATCTGAGGATAGTGTAGACGATATAAAGAGACAGTTGGATAGAGAAGGAAAATGAAAAAGGGTTTATACCTTATGTAAGTAGTACTTAGGTAAATAGGAGTCGCAGAAAGAGAGGAGGGACTAGATAGTTTACAGATCCAGGATCTTTCAAACTTAGATGAAAATTAAAGTAAGACAGGGAGGTAAAATTAGAACAGAGGGAAGGAAAAGATTAATAATAATTTATTTTATTTCTATTATCAGAGTACGTTATTAATAAAAAGATTAACAGTTGTGTTCCGGATAAATTATACAGCACATGATAAATATATGGGAACAAGTATATATTTATAGTAGACTAGTTATTACCCGCGGCTTCGCTCGCATTGATATTTATTTTTTTAAGTATAAAGTATCCTATTTTACTTCTGATACCTCCAAGAATATGTGTACAAAGTTTCATGATGATCGGTTCAGTGGTTTTCGCGTGAAAGCGTAACAAACAAACGGACATGCACATTATTACATACATACATAATATTAGTAAGATAGATGATCCTAGATTCAGACATACTCGTGAATATAAATCTTAGTCTTGTTTTTTTACGTATTTCCTGTTATACAATTTTACAATACTTATACAGATATTTTATCTAAAAAGATACATTTTTTTTGTACTACTAGATTGGCAAACAAGCATGCGGCCCGCATTAGATGGTAAGCGGTCACATACAAAAACACAAACATTTCAGAAGCACTTCAGAATCGAGGGAGTCCCAACAGCATCCTAAATATATTAATATACTGGATACGGATGACATCCAGCGATCTCTTGGTACAACACACCCAGAGACCACCTGTGTAGAAACCCAGGCAAAAAGGTTTGAAAAGCGTTATTTTGACTTGGTCGCTTCAACGGGCAAACCTACGGGTCAACATATTGCCCCTGACAGCTAGTGCCCGCCGTTCCCGTTCTATATCAGCGTTGTCTTTAAGGTCGTCGGCAAGAATATGTCCTAGATATTTAAAAGTTGTCACTCAGTTCAAGTTCAAGCCATTTAGTGGTATCGGTGGGGTATTTTCGGGATATCTACCGGCGGCCTTAAAGACAATATACTTGTACTAACATTTCTTTACTTTTCATGAGCTCATGTGTAGTCGCATACTTCTGGCAAATTTTGAGCATTTCATTAATTGACCACGCAGTCGGGCCCAACAGAACCATATCATCAGCATAGCTCATACTATTAATGACTATACTATCCACGCTGCACCCCACTCGCATACTGCTGAGCTCAACCATAAGATCATTAAAATACAGGTTGAAGAGCTTGGGAGAAGAAATCCTCCCTGCCTCACCCCACACTCCAACCTGTATGCATCCGAGATACCGTCGGACCATTTAACAAAATTTGTCCGGTGTTTATACCAGAACATGAAGATTTTGAGTAAGTCCACCGACACACACCTATTCTCCATCTTTCTCGATAGTACTTCATATGACACTAGATCGAAGGCCCTGGAGAAGTCCAAAAAACAACCGTATACCGGTGTCCTACGACTCGTATAGTACTGGACAGTATGCTTGAGTGCCACGATCGCACTCTCGGTTGATAATTGCGGTCTAAATCCAAACTGGGCATCATGGAGGTTTAAATATTGTTGTAACCGTGCATCAAGCAAACCATCCAGCACCCTAGCAATTATCGTTGCAAGGGAAACCGGTCGGTAGTTGCCGCTGTCCGAGATATCTCCTGTCCTGCTTCCAGTCGTTCTTCCAGTCGTGATTCTTAAACTTTTTTGAAATTAAACAATCAAAAAAGTTTAAGAATCACGACTATAGACTTCAGTGAAATCGAAACTTCTCTAAATTTATATATTTTTTTTGTATACTATGTTAGGTAACAACCAAGGAAACGGCTCGGATGATATCCAGCAGTTAGAGTAGGCTATAGGATTTCAATTCAAGGAATGTCATTAGCGCGTGTGTGTAGTAGTAGTGCAAGTTGAAATACACAATGCCCTAACTCTTTTAAAACAACCAGACCAGGGCAAAAAGGGCAAGTTCATGCACACAAATGTGTGTCTTGTGTGGGAATCGAACGCAACTGCCTTGGTGTCAAAGCAGCGTTACCAACCACTCCACCATCGAATTCGTCAAAATTATTATAATGTCAACGTTCGGAACTACAATTGGACAAATGAGGTCAAGTGCTATTCGAACTACTTCACTGAGGGTTCCGTGAGTTCTTCGAGATACCTAACGTTCTGGTTTTTAATTTAAGGTTTATATTTTTTTATACTCGCAAGGAAACAGAAAAAGGATTAAGGAAAAACTAGGTTTATTTTTTATTTTTAGATAGAATTGGCAGAGTACATTACCTAAGCTCAACGATTTAACAACGAACCTGATTTTGAGAGCGAATGTCGTCAGTCCTCCACATGCCAGAAGGAAAATCAGATCTTTCTTAGGTTAGGTCACACGACCTTCAAAATATAATTTTTGGGATGTGCGAGATTACTCACGATATTTTCCTTTACTGCCTAGCAAGTGATAATTACAAATACGTGTTTTATTTTAAAGTAATGTATGTATGTATATCTTCACGCCAGGTCCCTTGCGAGGTAGGCAGAGAGAACACTTAATAATAATTGATAATGTACTGTGAATAAAACTTGTATGAACGAGTAATTTGATAATAAATACGAAACAAATATTAAAGCGGCGGAAAATCGAAAGAAAATTTTAACATAATAAACGCGTTCCAAATTCAAAATAATTAAAGAGTTGAAAAAGAAAATTTTCAATTTAACAGTATTTATCGCCAGACTAGTTATAATTTAAGAGAACTATAATAAAAAACTAGCTGATATATACCGAAGTAAAGAATAAAGATTTTTCGATATAACCTAATTTTTATTTTCAACCTACATTTTGCCCACCATCCAATCACAGTGATCGACAAGTTTATATCTCAAAAACTGTGTGTGTTTGGTTAATACGTCCTTAAATTTGCTCCCATAGTGGGAATCAATTCAAAAAAGTTCTGATAATAAAATTGAGGGATAGACACCGTCAATTCCAATGGATTACGGAACGGGGTAACGCTAAGAAAATGAAGACAATTTAGTGTCGTATTATCTAACATTTTTATTCAACATATAATTACACCACTTGATAGCTAAATCGTCAAATAATTCGCTACTTGAACCACTGCATCAATGACATTTCTTACTTACTTCTGTTTACCCATTACGAAGATGTATAAAACACGGCCGTGTCTACAACACAGACACACCCCGTTCTTTTGGGACATTAATATTAATTTAATGTCTCAAGCATAAAGTCCGTTCTTCGATGTATCACAACTATAATTCTTTAATGTAACTGTGGCTTTACATAGTCCACGTTACGTTATAATATGAATAGTTCGGCGGACGTAAGGATTCTAATGACACCACATGCGTCTACATCGGTTCATACGTATATACATATACATATATATATATATATATATATAAATACACGATCTCTGAAACATTATACTCCTTTTTTCGGGACAGCAGCTGTAAAAAACAATTCACTTGGCATATTCCAGTTCCTTAAACAAATAATGAATGAAAAAATAAATATCCTACTTGGTTTGTGGGCCATGTGGAGAAGCGCATTGTGGCTCAGCATTCTATGGAAAGAGCTTGGTTGTGGTTTCTCTGTGTGATAGAATCAATAATGAGAATATTCACAGTGAAAATAAAGTAACTGTTATAATCTAAAGAAAAGCTGAAGTGACGGTCCACATAGTTCGGAAAACGACAACCGCTGGGAAAGAAAGGTTATCGAAGTGCATACGCAGTGTGGGATGATCTCCCACTCGGTGGAGGGATAACCCCTGTTGTTTACTAGAATAATCGATCTTTTTAAGAGAGGTAGGGCGCATCAAAGCCGCCCGTCTGGGGAAGTACCTCTACCTCACAGAAAACCGCAGCCAAATAACAACTCCCTAGAGGGTTGTTGTGGTCCTGCGTATGAGTGAGGTCACCAGTAAGCTCCCAAGGAGTTGCTGTATAAGCAGCAGAGGAGGCATCGCGCGAGTGATACTTAATATATCGCAAGCGTTAATAGGCTACGGTACCCGCTTTACATCAGGTGGGCCGTATGCTTGTATGCCTCCCGACGTAGTATAAAAAAAAATCTGCCTCCTAACACTGGCTATGAAACACAATCGTAGACAGCTTTGTGTAGTTTTAAATAAATATCAACTCCGAATCCGGAGGACTTCGTCCGTAAACGTAAAACTGAATGCTAATATAAAGCTTGATTACATCTTAAATCTGTATAACATCTTATTACGCCGCAAATTCGCAATTTAGCAGTGTGGAATACACCTACTCAAAACTCTTTCGATTGATATGGTAGCGTAAATATCTTAATTTTACTTTTTTAACAAATTTTAAATACTTACCACGGATAAAGATATTAAGCTTGTCTTGTTGGTTTGTAAAAATATCCTGAATATATTATAGGACATGATTTTCTGTGGGTTCTAAATTTCTTTTCAAATGAATCAAGATAGAAACCTCAAAGTGTGTAGGAGGAAAAATATTTTAGAACGTAAAATACACGTACGCCCACATGCTGGGATTCCCTGTACTGAGGCAACAAGATAGTTGCAATTAAGTATACCTACTAAGACTGTTGAAATTTAAATCGAAATTCTTGAAAAAATGTGTCGAAGCGTTCTTCTAATTGTCTGTATTCAAATACCGGAAATTTCTTAACGAACGCCGGTAGCAAGAGAAGGGGATTCTATAAACTTTACAGATGAACTTATCTAATAAAATTTTGATACCTATAAAAAAACCTAAATGCGGATACGAGTTGTCAAACCAAGAAAAATGCCCAATGGCGTTCACCTTCAGAAACAAATCATATTGAAGATCAGAGCTTTGTTGCAAAATAATGTAAATGCCGATACATAGAATCATATTCGAGCGAGATCGCTTGAGTATAAATTGGCGGGCGATTACTTTATCATCACAGTTACTCGTCGCCTGTTAACTTTGACATACAGAATGGTGAGTGAAGACGTTTGTTGCATCACCTCTCTTTAGACGGTACAGACTGGCGATCGAAGAGCAACCGAGCTTGTAAACATGTCTGGACTTTTTGTGTTACTCTCTGGATTAGACATCCTTAAACGTCTAATTTTTATATGATTCTATACAACTTCTATATTATAGTCTATAAGTCTTTTTTAATGCATTGCAATATATTATAAGTGTTTTGGTGGATTCATTTATAACGCTACTCGAAGCCTAGTTATCTTAATTTTGTCTGTGTTAAAATCTAAATCTACAGATACGACCTACTTATAGTTTTGGATCACTTAGATAATTGCTTTTTCAATTTGATTTTTGTTGCAAGTCGATAGCCAACTTTTCAAAAACTTTTTATCATGCAATTTACAGAAACCTTACTTTTATATAGGGTTTCAAATTTTTTACACAATAATAAAAATACTTTTATTTTCTAATAAGTTATAATATTTAAAATTACAATTTTGATAACAATTCATCAGTGGCTTATATCACAATTTCATTTGTTCTTACTTTTAAAAATATTTTAATGATGTAAAAAGAAATTGGGTAATACTTTGACAGTATTTAGAATATTTTTAGATTGGTTTTGTAATTTCATTGTTAGCCACGCTGCCTCACAGAAATATTATTGTTGTGGGAGAATTTTACCCAAATTCACTTGAAATTTTAAACGTAACATATGATTTAATGCTATTAATTAAAACCATTAGAGTAACATAATACATGTCACAGACTTTTTAATGTTCCGTACTTTGATTATAAAATGTTATTAGCATGACAAGAGAGATAAATAAATGTATTATTATTTTCTCTTCGAAATGATGCCGTTAATGATATATTTGTTAAACACAAGTTCCTTAAATCTACATACACGAAAAAAATTTGAACAGGAAATTAATGAGATTAACAGTTTACGTTTCGTTACTTGCCTACAAACAAATCTTATGTATATGTTTATTACTTATATCTTATTTTTTCTATCAGAAATCCTTCGTTGCCATCCTCGCCCTTGTGGCAGTCGCCGCCGCCGACGTTTCCCACCTGGCCCGCCATGGTGGACCCGATGCCGACGCCCAGATCCTCAGACAAGAAGCTGATGTACTCCCCGACAAGTACAACTATGCTTATGAAACCAGCAATGGTATCTCTGCTCAGGAAAGTGGTCAGCTGAAGAATGCCGGACGGGTGAGTTATTTAACATAAGTATATCTCATATATCGAAACATGAAAATACAAGTCACGTAGGTTGTGTATTTTATTCGCTCATTCTACTCCTGACGCAATAAAAAGCGGCAAAGTTTAGCGTGGATAGTTGGATTTACAGCCAAGAAGTTCATAAAAATTATTAAGTAGAAAAATAAACTTAAAATAATTCTGCCGCATATGACCAAATACTGTTTATTTCCAATCTTGATAAAGAAAATAGAAATAGAGATATATAATACTTTTAAGTAGACTGATGGTAAAAATAATGTCTGCCTACCTTTAAGTACTCCAATTCTTTCAATGAGATTGCAAATGAAGACGGCGTTTTTTATTATTTTTCCTGTGATACATAATAACATCAGGGTAAAAACGTGGTTTCAAGAATAATTAACGACATTTTTATTTTGTTTACTAAATTCACATCGGTGTGTAAATTTCAAGGATAAGATTTCAAAAGTATTAATAAATACAGTGAAATCTGGTGAAACATCACATGTATGACATCGTCTACCACTTTTATAGTAACATAATGTATGAAAAATTAATTTACAAAATATATAATATTACCAAATAGACAACCCAAACTTTAAAAAAAATCTGGACCAGTATAAAACACATATATAGTTAGTAGCACCGTAACAACTATTTATGCTCCGGTTTCAATCAATGTACACATAAAGCGACGTTTAGAAAAAATGTATAAATAAAATAATTAAACGACATTAACTTTATAATGTTAAAATGTATCATAAATACAAAAAAGTAACTACTAACTAAACTAGCCAACTTTTTGCGTGAGACATTTACATAGTTATTGAAATACTACATATATTAAAGAGGTGACCTTATATAACAATAAATTTCCTATTTGTGTCTTTTATTCAGTTTGGAATAAAAAATAATATCAATAAAAATTCCTTAAACTAATAATTCCTACTAAATTTTATAACGAAATTCCTAAAATCGTTCCCAAATGTTGTGAACAAACAGGTAGATAAAATTACTTAAAATAGATTTTTCCTTACGAGACTTTTTGTTCTATAAGTTTTATTGCGCTCTCTTTTATTTACACCTTTTATAAATATTGTATATACGATCAATAAATATGAATTATTATATCAGATTAATTTGAAATAATCTGATATAATAATTCATATTTATTGATCGTATATACAATATTTATAAAAGGCGTAAATAAAAGAGTCGTAATATACGATATAAAAAAGTAATTACCTAATTGATTTCACGTGAACGGTTAACATTAGAATTCTTCTATTGGTTCGTTATTACCATGTCAAATGACATTTAAATGTCTGTTATTTGGCATATACATGAATAATTACATTATAGTATCCTCCGTCAACGTCCATGTTAAAGACAGGTTTTTGCTAAATATACGAAAACATATGTTTATCTCACTATATGTAGGTTCAACCAAATTCTTTATAATAATACACCTGATCTCGTACAATGTTGGTAATGATGGGAAAGTAAATATTACATGATGAAAAAAAAACTAAATAATATACTTTTTCTTAACTTGTTTTATCCTTCATATTTTTTTGTGATTGCTTGTTAAAAATACTAGCTTATTTTTTAATATAATATTTTTGCATGGTTATATAACCTTTAATAGTATAAAGACACCTACGCACTACGCCGCCGGCTTTCAAATTATATGCGGGTCAGACAATATCGTCGACAAAGGCTCCGATCGTGTCAATGGGCGAGCCGATATAGTGCTCGAGGCTATGTGTGTATCAGTTAGAGAGAAACAAACTGATTTATAATGTGATATAATTAATTTATATTACTTTATAACTCGCATACAAATGTCTATATTGTTACGTTTTATTATAAATACCAATACATTAGGAGCGTTATAAATATTCATCGATTCTAAGATTGCCACGCTTTAGATTTGATGCAATGGAAAAATATTTTATTATCTATAATATTCCAGATGTTTCAAAATGAGTCCATATTCTACAGAATTACAGAACATTGACAATCTAGAAAAGTTAATAGTCACATGTGGAATGGAATAGACCCAGAGGCGAAGTCCGACTCGATGGTCTGAACTGATCCGCACCACTCTCGATACCACAGTTCAGGATGCTCTGCACTCGGCTGCAGACAGAAATGGATGGCGCCAAGTCCGCCTTTGCAACAAACTTTTTCCACGAGGTCGTCACGACCCTCATCATTGAGGAAACCGACGCGAGGATGAGAGCTACAGAATTATCTCATTGAAGCTATAAAGTACTAATGTCCCCTTGTTAATATTCAATTTAGATTTATGATTAAAATGTATTGATATTACTTGTACAAACAAGATCAATGGTTATTAGCAAATCTAGGTGGAGGCCATAAGAGCTATCTACAAACTTGAGAGCCTTAGAGAAAAATTCAAAGAAATAAATATTCTAACAGTCGCATCGCAATATATCTATGAAAATCTTTTGTATGTCCATAAAAACATAGACTCATTTTGTAAAAAGAGTGATACTCATAACATAAATACTAGATATAAGCATAATCTTGTGTTACATCCAAGCCGTCTCCACAAAATAAGTAATTCTTTTATGGGGCAATGTATACGGTTCTATAACAAACTTCCCAGCAATATAAGAGAATTGTCAATAAACAAATTTAAAACTACCATTAAAGCCAAATTGTGTAGCAGGGCATATTATAAAGTATCTGACTATATTAATGATAAAAATGCCTGGGATTGAGTAGATCCAATTATAATGTAATTAATAAGTTATGTAAATTTGTTTGGATACCAAAAGAGGGATGCCTGAGTTTTTTGGCAGTATTTTTATCAGTGCTCACCTAGTCATGAACTGCACGGTAGGGGAAAAAATTGTGACGATTCCAAACAAATGTAGTCATTTTTACGGAATAAAAAGATTTTGACTTTGACTTTGACATTTTTTAAGAGTGTAATAATCTTAATGATTGTCTTCTGTCAAATTAGGAAACAGTTTCTTATCGAAACACCATCATAAAATAATTTGTGAACAAGAATGCATACATCAACTATGATAGGATGTTACTGAATAATAAACTACATACAGTACATCTCGAAGGCCAGCTAAATGACATTTTCGATGAACTTACGGTTAAAATATGGAAATACATTTAAGAAACCTTGATATTTCGTTTAAGGTCACACGTTTGCGTAATAGTTGGAATCAAAATGAGTTTGATTATCATCCTAATCATCACTGATGATCCAACTGGTGTCTGACCTTAGAAATTGACTGGAAATTAATATTTAATGAGGCATCCAAATTTGATACAAATAAGAAGTTTGAAGGTTTATAATATATTGAAGATTATTGCCTAATATTTTTAATACAAAATGCATTGAAATCAGTCATGGCTATATTAGCCATTGCTTCCGGATCTTCAATTTACTATAAAATACTACCTTAATGTTTGTAATAAAAAATATTCTCTTTGTTTCAGGAGGATGAGGCTATCGAAGTCCAAGGCCAAAATCAATATACCGCCCCCGATGGCACCCCCATCCAAATCACATACGTCGCCAATGAGTTCGGTTACCAACCCCAGGTATGTTATTTCTAAATACGATTTTAGAGTCTCACATTTATTTTATGTATATAATAATAATAATCTCTAAGCTAAGCTAATAACTCATACAATAAATGCTACATTTATTGTTCGAGTTATTAGCTTTTGCAGTGCATCAATAAAGCTCCTGAGTTATTTATTACATTAGCAATGATTTCTTTATAATTGTAGTACTAGTTTAAAAATGTTAAATAAAATATTGGTACTCGGTAAGAAATTAGAGAATAGTATCAAACAAGAAATTAAGTATAATTAATATTTCTGAAACATATAATTTTATTCAAAGGTTTCTAAATATTAATTTGTATTATAATGTTCATCTTCATCATAAATGGCATTAAGTCATTTGTATTTTTATTTTTTTGGTATCGGCATTGGACAACAAAATTGCTCAAATGAAACAGCAAGAGTTTATTTATACGAACTTTATGTTTCATTTGTTTTCTTTACATTTAAAAATAAGGTTCATTTTTGTATAAATGAAGTATACCGACGAGACGACGTGAGATGGCAGAAAATTATTGCATAGTATTTTTTGCTATTAAATATATTTTTTCCTTTGTTTTAGGGTGCCCATCTGCCCACTCCCCCTGCACCTCAGCCTATCCCCGATTACATCCAGAGATCGCTTGACTACATTGCAGCTCACCCACCCCAGCCTGAATCCAAGAGATTTTAGATTAAGAATTTAGCCTATCCATCATCAACTTCAAAATTACCATGCCCTTTACTTTAGTTCTAGTCGCAAGATAAACAGGAAATAAAAATATGTTACAGTTTTCATTCTTTTATTAGAGTGTAGCGCATATTGTTAGCTGAAATATTTTAAGACATACCTCGATCTTCAAATATTACTGTCTTATGTGCAAACGTATAGGTAAAGTTTAGCTGGAGTTAGTTAACTCAAGTTTGTAAAAAGCATAATCAAGGCTTCATAACAGGAAGAAGTAGGTACGTTAACAGGCATGTATTATTATGTTTTTAATAAAGCATGATGCATGTGAACCTAAAGACACGTTCTGATTCCTATGTTACCTGTTTAGTACGATTTTAAAATTTCTTTGAGCGAGGAAACTTAGAGATATATACATAATCAATATTGTATTTTTTTTTCAGGGTGCTCATTTGCCCACTCCTCCACCGGTGCCTGCTGATATCCAAAAGGCTTTGGATTTCTTGGCCGCCAATGGACCCAGACCGGAGTACAACTCTCCTCCCCAGCAGCCCATATTCAAACCTAATGCCTACAGGAATTTCTAGGTTAAAATACAAACACCCACATCAACTATCAAAATTTAGAATAACATATTCTAGTCGCAGTCTTTGATAACAATAAAAATACTTAAATACATCTGTTGTTTTATTCTTTTTAAGAAGTCTTCGTGCGACATAATTTGTATTCATTTGGCATAACTATATTGATTGATGAAGTACTTGCATGACAAAAATTAATAGAAAACAACTATAAACGTTTCCGTCTTTTGACTTTTTTCTATTAATTGATTATTGTCGGTATAGCTATATCACACCATGTTATTGTTGTTGTTGTAGAAAACTTTATTCTACAATAACTAACATAACAATATGTAAGTACATGGATTGGTAAAAAATAGTACTGTACAATGGCGGACTTATCCCATTAGGGTTCTTTTCCAGTCAAGCATAAATAACCTGAAAATAGATATAAGCTTGGCGAGAGTTTTAGGAACAATATGAGTTTATAAAAACTAGCATGCATAAGATTGGTATAGAATGTATAACGCACACATAAAAAATAGCAGACAATCCATACAATAAACTACGAACATAATATTACTAGGTCAATATAAAAGGAGTACTGACCACATGCTTCATTACGCTAGATTTTTATATCAATTGGAGTCACTTTTACATCAATTGGAAGCGAGTTCCATAAGCGTGCTGCATAAACACTAAAAGATTTGGTATAGTTGTAGGAGATGGGAACAGCAACACGTACAAGACCGCAGACAATCATCTAGATTGCGAAACGTGAATCTTTCCCGTGAGTAATTTGAAGCCGTAGAATGAAAAAGGACATGATAAAGCAAACTAAGGACATGAAGAGTTCTGCGAAGACGCATGAGTAGCAAATTAAGGCGGTTGTAATATTAATGTGGTTGAGCTTCCGCAACCCACAAACATACATGATACACAGATTTTATATTTGCTCCAACTTGCTTAGTATTTCTCCGTAATCCAGGACAGGAAGCAGAAGAGTCTGCATCAGTAATGCTTTGGTATTGACATGAAGAAAAAGTTCAAGTATTTTCAACGAGTGCAGAGAAACGAAGATCTTGCGGATGACTTCGCCAACCTGAGATGCCCAGAACAAAGTGTGGTCAAAAATGATAACTAAATTTTTTACTATGGAAGAACAAAGGATAATGTTTCCATCAAATACACAACATCGGGACAATCTTGCATATATGAAGTAAGGATATGACAACGTGATATGAAGTAAGGATTGCCAATGATAATTGATTGTGACTTGGCTGGATTAACCCTCAAATTAAAGTCATTAGACCATTTCGCCAAGATAGATCATGATTGATTATGTTGACGGCATCATTCAAATTTCATTCATTCAATTAAATATTGATACACTACGAGAATAAATCAATAACACCTCGGACCACACACACAGATGGATGCACTCATCAAATTACACTCATTATGAGATCCGTTTACATATTTGGATATCAGTTGGCCGAGGGTGCTACTGCTAACTTTACATACTCTTCATTATTACTTATCGAACCACTGTATAAGTAAAATGCATTATAGCAACTACCGTTCTATTGAATGATATTTTCCATACTATACCTTGAGAATTTTATTGAAATTCATTTTGTAAATTATCAGAACGTGTAATACAGAAAACAAAAAACCGGCCAAGTCTTCCTCCTGCACGCGTTCCTGAAAAAAAGTATCTTGACAGATGGACAACGAAGTGATCCTATAAGGGTTCCGTTTTTCATATTGCGTTACGGAATACCGAGTTATTTTAGTTAAATTTGAGTTAATTAATACGGTATACAAATTGACTCGTGAGATAAATTAAAAAATTCGAGGAATCTTCTGGTAAACCGACGTACAACAGGAAAGTTGAATAATGTAGAAGCCGAGAAAGGCTAAATTTCACCTATCATGACCGAACTGGTCAAGGTTTATTAGTAGGTAATATCAAGAGTCCTAGGTATTCTAGGTATCCACGAAAAGAACTATAAAGGTTAAAAAAACGAGTGAGATGTGTAAGGATGTATTATACTCGTATATTACAAATATAATAAGTAATATAATATAACAGAAAATGTTAACTTTTAGAGCAAAACATTTTGCCTCGTATTTGTACACGTACCAATGAATTGAATAAAACATTATCAGAGTTTCATTAGATTTTTTTAAATTAAATATAAGTTAGAAAGATTTGCTCTGTAACGACCCTAAATACAAAGTAACTGACGTAATATGATTATTTTGAGATCAAACATGTTTGTTTTTTATAAACCGGTTCTGAAAAAGCAATACAAGAATACAGAAACTCCATCGCGACAATTTTATTCAATAAAAAAAAATACAGTTTCGAAAGTACGCTTAAAAAGTGTCTAAAATATCTGAATATTGAACCGCCCTAATCACGAATTATCTAAGTAGCGAAATGTCCATTCTCTAAATGTGTTTCTAGAACAATAACATACACCTCATCCGACTACCAGTTTGAAAGTTTCAGGTGGACGTATAAATATATATATAGATATAAATTATACCTACAACCTGATCATTATTGACCTTGACATTACAGCACTTGGTCTTATTTTAGGAAATTGCAGTTTATTGGCTTGTTATTCTGTGATCTTGTATGTACCTATGTACCACGGTGTATGCCGTGTGCCCACTTAATATCTTGGGCATCCTATGTTATTACATCTAAAATATGCACCAACGACTGTACCACAACGTTCGTACTTATTTAAACGACTTTTTTATTCGGCATATTTTAATATTAGGTGCATATTAGTTGAAAATGCCAAAAATCACGCGATGTGGCCATCAGTTCGAAATAGTGTAGAAAACGCTTTATTTTAATTACTCCTAAAGTTAACACCAGCAACAATTATGAAATTAATTGTAAATCTGTAATTAGAACACTCATAGTTAATATAATTTTCGTTTTAATTTATGTCTCGCATAATTAAATGGTTGATACCTTGTTTTTACATAATTTTATATTAATTTGAAACACTTATAGATAACTTAATTCTTTCGTTTTAATTTGTTTCACTCAGAATTATAAGGTTAATGCATTACGTTTAATTAATATTAATTATATTCATTTGAAAGCACTCATAGATAACTTAATTCATTCCTTTTAATTTGTTTCTCGCATAATTAACTGGATGAATCTTTACTTTTAATTAACCTTATGGTCTTTTAAAAAAATTCTTATTATATAAAACATACAGTGTGAGAAATAACATTGTATTTTATATTTAATAATGTAACTAAAAGAAGCCTCATAACTTCTTACTCGTTTCTCTGAGTACCAATTTCTCAAAAATTCTTTCTTAGTGCATTCCTTTTATTATAATGCGATGCAAACGAGAATGAAATTGAGCTTGCTGTCAACTTCGCTCATTAAAATTATAGTTGTCATGAGGAGATCTACAATATTCACTAGACGCAGCGAAGTTTGACTATTGCGAATACCTTCCGTTTTAAGATGTAAAAACGTTTTAACTTTGAATATAGCGATTGTATGTCGTAATGCAAAATTGTTTGATTTCCAAAACCTACTTTTATACTAAATTTAAATACCTGTTATGGGATAGACATAATCTCTGATCAACAGATTCTTTTTTATTAATAAAGACTAGAACATGAAAATACGGGTAAGAAAATTGTCTGAACACGATAAATTCTTATCAATATATTGTATCTCTCATATTATCAATAAATCACAGCGTTATACTGTATCCATTATGATTGGCGGGGTCCGCTACCTAAGCCTAAGAATTTGGCTAAGATATTGAGTTTAACATGGAGCGACTGCGATCAGACCGTCAGACTTTTCTTAGGCTAGGCACCTCTTTCAAAATATAATTTTTTGGACATGCGGGTTTTCTCAGGGCGTTTTCCTTCACCATACAAGTGACAATTACAAATATGTACATGAATCCGAAAACATGAATTTAATGGCACATGGCCTATGCCAATTTTCCAACCAGGAACCAGGAGAACCGGAGATCTCCTCCGGCTAATAGGCTAGCAAACCATATAGTATTAGGTTTTTGACTTTAAATAATCTATACCTGCACATAATGTACCCTGTTGATTAGCAAACAAATACATTGGAGAAGACCGTAAGTCTTCTGTAAAGGTAGTTAGTAACAAGCCAATAAGGTTTGTCGTGTTCCTCTGAGACCACACTTAGGATAAAGTAACTATGTCACATCAGGCAGATCGCATTCGGACAATGACTACAGCAGTAAGTCAACTGGCACACTTAGGTATTTTTTAACATAATTACCAAAGCTTATGTACTGTGTGGTCATCACTCTTCAAGGTCGCGTACAGTGAACGAACTCCCTGTTTCCCAAATGGGTCTGCGGCATGAGGTTCTTCATAAAAGGTATGAAGAGGTTTTTACACAGTCGACAATGCACAAGTAACGACCCTAGTGTAGCAAGTGTGAGATTACGGTAACTGTTTACTATCAGGCAAATTTACGCTTTTTATGTCACCATACCGATAAAACGTAAACGTATCACACAAAACGCAGGCACCCGTTTCGAAGCGGCAGCGTGATATGACCGCGGCTTAGAATCATTAGGAGACGCCTGTCTGTCTCAATGCAGTAATTCTGGTCGTTTTTTAGGGTTCCGTACCCAAAGGGTAAAACGGACCCTATTACTGAGACTCCGCTGTCCGTCCGTCCGCCGTCCGCCCGTCCGTATGTCACCAGGCTGTATCTCATGAATCGTGATAGTTAGACAGTTGAAATTTTCACAGATGATGTATTACTGTTGCGGCTATAACAACAAATACTAAAAAATAGAATAAAATAAATATTTAAGGGGGCTCCCATACAACAAACGTAATTTTTTTACTTGTTTTTGCTCGATATTGATAGCGGCAACAGGTAGACGTTTGAAATATTCACAGAATATTTAGTTATATATTCACTTTAAAAATAAATAATTAAATTAAAATAAAGCAAATATTTAGGGGGCTCCCATACAATAAACGTGATTTTTTTTGCCGTTTTTATAGATAATAGTACGGAACCCTCCGTGCCTCCCTCCTCCCTCCCTCCTCCGTTTTTATACAACATCAGTGGCATACGGCCCACCTGATGTAAAGCGGTTACCGCTCGCTCGAAATACATTAAATATCACTCGCGGCATGATACCTCTGCCGCTAACACAGCAACTCCTTAGGAGCTCCTTGGTGACCTCACTCACACGCAGGAACACGATAACCCTTTAGAGAGTTGTTAGCTGTAGTTTTCTGTGAGGTGGAAGGACTTCGCCAGGCGGGCTGCTTTGATGCACTATACCTCTCTTAAAAACACCCCGACCAATACAAAGAGACATATTCATGCACACAAATGTCTGTCTTGTGTGGGAATCGAAACAAAGAGAGTGGGTGTCAAAATATAACAGCACATTTCAGCACTGCGCTACCGAGCTCGTCAATTATTTGAAGTTACGATACTATTCTATTGACGCAAAGCGGAGCAGAGCGGATAGGAGCTTTCTGGAAACTGTTCTGTTTATTAGCGAAGTTATTTTATTTTCGAAAGCGTAGTCTCTTATACTGGGGAATTCACATGTACAATCCAGTTTATCATGTAATATAAAAATTCACCATTCATCATTTTATTATGGTTTCGCATCCAGATTTCATCAGATTGAGTTAAGAAAAATCTCAACATCGAGTTACAGTATGCCAATCAATTCTGATCCCTCTAATTCTTCCAGAAAAGTAAGATTTCAGACCTTCCATGTCGACGTGCCCATTCTTCGTAGTTGATTACTACCGTACAGTATTGTATACTACTGTATACGCAGTATAACTACGAAATATAGGGTAGTTTTATCCTCTCAACTATTGGAAACTCTATTATATACTGAGAGAGAGTATATCGAAGTATTTCGATATCCATCTTGTTCTTCTTCGTGTATCCCTTTCCTAATACATTAGGATTGGCACGATCCGCTACCTAAACCTAAGAATTTGGCGAAGACACAAATTTTTACATAGAGCGACTGTCGTCAGAGCTCGACATACCAGAGACAAAACCAGTCTTTCTTAGGATGCGTCACATGTGTTTTGAAATATAATTTCTTGGACGTGTGGGTTTCCTCACGATGTTTTCCTTCACCGCCGAGCAAGTGATAAATATGTACATAAATCCGAAAATGCGAATTTAGTGGTACATGTACGCCAGGATTGGAACCGGGGATCAGGTGGTCAATAGGCCGGTTCCTTGTCCACTGGGCTATCACTGCTGGACAAGAAGGAGCAGTATCAACCTTAAAAAGTTTCCTATTACTACGGTAGAATATGTTAACTCTTTGTTAGAGTATTTCGATATGCTCTCTCTACGTATTTCACATTGTTCTCAAGAACGAAGTATTCTGATAAACTCTCTTTCAGTATCACTCGTACGTAGAGTTCTCAAGAGTTGAGAGAATGAAACTACTCTACTTCTTCTTAAATGAAGCAATATTCATATACCTTTTTTATATTACACATTGATGAACGTCATGGCAGAGTGGTTAGAAATGCTGCTCTAACACCACGGTTCGTGATTTCCACAAAGGACAAGCATTTGTGTCTTTATTTTGGTTTGGATCTTTTTAAGAGAGGAAGGGCTTTTCACGAGCTCGGTGGCTCAGTCGTGAATGACGCGACTTTGACACCAACGCTCGTGGGTTCGATCTCACAAGACAAACATTTGTGTGCATGAACATGCCTGTTTGTCTTGGTCTAGATGTTTTAAGAGAGGTAGGGCGCATCAAAGCAGCCCGTCTGGGGAAGTACCTCCACTTCACAGAAAACCGCAGCCAAATAACAACTTTCTAGAGGGTTGTTGTGTTCCTACGTGTGAGTGAGGTCCCAAATAGTTGCTGTGTAAGCAGCAGAGGAGGCATCGCGCGAGTGATACTTAATAGGTATATTATAAGCGTTAATAGGCTATGGTATCCGCCAGTGGCGTGCACTCCATATAGGCAAAAAGACATTGCCTACCCTATCAATTTGATAAATACCATCCGATGTTTCATTCTTAAACATAGTTTTTAACTAATATTTCGTATCAAAAACAAAAAATTAAAAGCTCCATCTATCGGTATCGGTAAGTTATTAAAGTCATCGCTAGTCATATTCAAATCGCAGCTAGGCGCTACGCTACACTAGCGCCGCATTGGCAGCTTTTTACGGCAGAGACAGTAACTATATCTGTCTAAATTTACGTATGTGTGCCGTGTTGTTTATACAAATACTGTAGTGTGCATTCCTATAATTACATTGCCCACAATAACACAAATAACGCACACAATCGCAAAGTATAGACAATGTCTTTTCAGCTGAACTATAACGTAAATCACCGAAGTGTCGCGAGCATTGCTACGTAACTATTTTAAAAAGTAGTTTGCTGCATATAATTATAGTGAAAGATATTGCCATTTCTTTTTTTCGTATAAAATTGATGTTCAATTTTATTTTGATTTTAAAACGGCCGCCATTGTTTTTGTTTTGAATCGATTGACTGGTAGCAGACGAAATAAGATTTTAAAGTTTTAAAGTTGATAAATATGATGATATTCACTGCGAAAGTTGTTCATGTGGTGTGTGTAGGGAAAATAAATGTTATCAAAACTATCTTTCGGTGAAAAAAAACAAGTGATCACATACATCATTATTTCCACAAGATTGGGTAACCAAAATCAACATTCTGTATTTTTTGGTAAGTTAATAGCTTTAAAAAAATTCTGCCTACCCTGTCAAAAATCTCTGTGCACGCCACTGGTATCCGCTTTACATCAGGTGGGCCATATGCGTGTATGCCTCCCGACGTAGTATAAAAAAGGGCGCTTCAGAGTCCGTATAGAGAAGTACCTCGACCTCCTAGAAAACCGTAGCCATATAACTCTCTAAAGGGTTGTTATGTTCCCGCGAATTGAGGTTACCAATAAGCCCTTATGGAGTTGCTGTGTTGTAGCAGCAGAGGCGGCAGTGATACTTCAGATATTGCAAACGTTTATAGGCTACAGGGTTTACGTTACATCTAGTGAGCCGTATGTTTGTATGCCTCACGTCGTTCTATATATCTATTTACCATTCGTGTTAGCCACTAAACAAGAAATGCAATAAGAGCCAATCTTTGTCATAATACGTTACATAAGCTATTCTTATGTTTATATTATATTTTTATGCATCGCAATTTTGTAACAGTTTGACCCGTGATTCAGTGTTACATCGAGATTCGAGACAGTCGATTGTAATAATGTCTGTCTGTCTGTGGTAATATTACTGATAGGTATTTACTTAACACTTTTGAAATGTTATGACACTCATCTCGCCTTATAGATGGCACATAAGAAACTTTCGGTCATCTTCTGATCCTGTCGATTGTGTTCTAATCCACGTTCATAACGACTCTCTACACGTATTCTCGTCATTTCACATATGAACAAATAAGCTAGATTTTCTTATGGTAGTTTCAACATTTAGATCTTTTGGGAACTTCAAATTGAGAAATTTATTTGAATTCATCGTTTGTCACTGTTTGTTGTTTACTGTCGTCTTGGTTTAGGTAGTTTAAGAGAGGTGGGATGCATTAAAATAGCTCAACTCACAGAAAAATACAGACAGATAACAACTCCCTGGAGGGTTATGTTCAAAGTCAAAGTCAAAATCTTTTTATTCCGTAAAAATGGCTACATTTGTTTGGAATCGTCACAATTTTTTTCCCTACCGTGCAGTTTATGACTAGGTGAGCACTGAGAAAAATACTGCCAAAAAACTCAGGCATCCCTCTTTTGGTATCCAAACAAATTTACATATTTTATGTTCCTGTGAGTGCGTGAGGCTAAACAGTCGCTGTGTTAGCAGCAGAGGTGGCATCGCGCGATCGATATTCAAGGTATTGCAAGTGATTATAGCTTACGGTAACCGATTCACACCAGGTGGACCATATGCTTGTATGCCTCCCGAATTTGTATATAAAAAAAAATCTAACTTCTTCATTGATGTAGAGTGTAACAAACAATTAAGGTTCTGGTGAAAGGGAGGTTGGGCTAAAAGAGTTGGGACTTACTTAACCTTGACTTTGACCTTGAAGAAGACTGCATTATATTTGTTCTGTTCTCGTAGACTCCGGTGCGTGAGATCGACAGTAAGTTGTTGACATTGCATTGCCACAGTCTAATATATATAACATTTTGCCCGTTCGCGCTTGAATAATTATTTTTTAGCATCTATGTGGAAACAAGTTAACGGCCTGACTGATGGTAAGGTTTCAGTAGCCTATGAACAATTATAGCATCAGCGGTGCTTGTTGTTGACCTTGCAATAATATGTTCACGTTTTTTGAAGGACCTTATGCTATAGTTCCTTATAAAAACCTCCCAGGCAGTTCATTAGGCAACTAAAGAGTTTTTGGTAGCAAACTTCTCTGAAGCCGCACAGTACGTGACCTACTGACCTAAATTCTCAGCCGTCGGCGTGCGGTGCGGTTGTAAAACAAGGCTGTCATATCGAATAACTCCTCTTACGAGTAACACAGCCCATTGTACAATCTGTAGAACACACAAAGCGAAATCTCTCCTTAAACCCAAGGGTTCAGTACCGTGTGTGACCTTAGAATCATCAAAAGTTATCACTGATCGTCTTTGCACTGAATTATTACATCCTAGCTGGTATCCAGTTATAAAAAAAGACGGGTTCAGAAAGATACAAATTGCTCTGGCTTAGACGGACCTTAAGGACTCGCGGGGATGGGTCTAACCAATGTTCAGGAAGATGGGGCTGAGTGCACTAGGAGGCTCCGACGGGGATGGTCGGTAGTTCCCGGACACGGCAGGAGGTCTGGACGAAAAGGCAGGCATATATATAGTTCACTTAGCGAAGCACTACTGCTGGAGCCCGAGGCGCTCAGGGACAAAGAGGTTCAGGCGCTGTTGTAGGTGGTAAGAGATCGCCCAGCGGTCTATCATTGCAGCAGACAGCTCCGTGCAGCAGGAGGTCCGAGCGCTTATAGATACGAGAGAGAGAGAGAGGAGGTCACCCTTTGGCCCAAGACAAAAGGTGACAGGGGAGCACATCGCACACAGAAGAAAGACACTAGTTCCCAGCGTACGAGTAGACTGACGCTTCTTTTCTCAATACCATATCATATTCGATTTATATTTAAAACTTTATACAATATTATTTTTATTCAGTTATCTAATGAGTTTAATAACTAGAAATATTAATTAGAAAAAATATTTGTTACAGTAGATTTTGACAATGAAATGAAAAATAGTTATGTACAAGAGTATAAAAAGTTGAAATAATATAAATACTATGGAAACACTCCGAGTTAATTTTAATCCAATCTTACAATACACCAAGAGCCGATCATACTCGTACCTTGTTTGTGATACGGAAATGAGTAAGCTAACTGTATCCCAACAACACTTTGATTACCTAGCCCTTCAGTATACAATAGAATAAATAACATTTTCACTACCACTTAACCAAGTCCCAATAGAAGAGAGTTCTGATTGAATGGGTCATAACTCATAAGTATACGGGACGACGAGACCGAAAATGTTCTACGGCCTTATGGTCACTAGTGCTTTATGGTTTCTCGACAAGCACTATTAACCATGTACAGCCCGCTCAATCTCTTACGCAAATATATATTTTTTACTTTTTTTTTTGAGGAGCTCGATGATGCAGCGGTAATAACGTGACTTTGACATCAACGCTCGTGGTTTCGATTCCCACACAAGACAAACATTAATGTGCATAAACATGTCTGTAGGTATGTTTTGGTCTGGATGTTTTAAGAGCGGTAGGGCGCATCAAAGCAGCCCGTCTGTGGAAGTACCTCTACCTCACAGAAAACAGTTAAATAACTCCCTGGAGGGTTGTAGTCTTCCTACGTGTGAGTGAGGTCAGTAGTGAGCTCCTAAGGGTTGCTGTGTTTGCAGCAGAGGTGGTATCGTGGAAGTTACACTTAATGTATTGCAAGCGTTCATAGGCTACGGTAACCGCTTAACATACCGCCGTATGTTTGTATGTTTCCTAACATTGCACAAAAAAAAATGCTTACATTACATATACATTTATCATCTATTTAAGTTCCATACATCAACCATTCACACGCAGTCTTCCCGAAAATAAATACCTTACTTAAAAAAATATAATTAGGTAAACAATCTATAATATATGTATTTGATAAACATGTAAATATCTATAATTATGTATGTATCTTCAAGCCAGGTTTCTTGCAGAGCAGGTCAAAAGACGCGCATTATTATGCTCTTCTATGCATATGCTCATGTATTAGCTGGCTCTCCTGTCACTGCCTGCAACACACTCTCTGCACTTATGACATTATCGCAAAAACTTATTATTAGAATTATAATATTAGTTATGTTAAATAAATTCATAAATTACAAATTTCAAGCGTTCCCGGTGTTATTATCAGCATAGCAATGACTCTCATCATCATCTTCTAAGCGTTATCCCGCTTCCTAATTCATTAGGATTAGTGAAGTACACTTTCTAAGTCTAAGAATTTGGCGAAGATACTGAATTCAAACAGCTACTACCGTCAGACCTCCTCGACCCATAGGGAAAACCAGACATTTCGGACTTGCGGATTTCTTCACTGTCTTTTCCTTTACCACCGAGCAAGCAAGTGATAATAATAACTAAATAAATAAATATTTTAAATATTGTCGGACATATTACACAGAGCCATCTAGCCCCAAAGTAAGCGAAACTTTTGTTATGGATACTAAACAACTGATAAACATACGTAAATACATTTTTTTTTGTAAATTCATATTTATTATACATAGAAAATACCCAGACCAAGACAAACAGACATGTTCATGCACACAAATGTTTGTACTGTATGGGAATCGAACCGAGCGTTGGTGTCAAGGTAGCGTAACAGCGCGTTCCACCACTGCGCCACCGAGCTCGTCAAATACACAAATATACACAATCTATCCACAAATCCGGAAACAAGAATTTAGTGATATATGGTAGTTCAAACCGTGGACCAGTTGACCAATAGACCACATCTTTATCCACTAAACTATCACTGCTATTGGCCATGAATGTCATCAATATAATATTAACCATCTCCATAATATTAATGCATCGACCGCGCAAAATAACAAGCCTTCATCAATATCTTTCGACACTTCACTCATGTCTAGATGACTTACTAATTATATGTTAGTCTGTATTAAAATTTAGCTTCTAAGAATGTACAGCGTGAATACCGAGGTCGTGACGAGAGGGGGATAGAGTGATACTGCTTGAAGTCTTTTACTATCGTCCCTTTTTGTATCGTTCTTGTTTGCCATCTATTACAGTGGAATTAATGATGAATTATAATTTTTTAAATATTACTTTTTAAATTTGGCTGGGGAAAAAATACTTACCATTTGTGAAGACAAGTATCATTTTATACTCATTGGACTGCTGAGATATATTTTTTTCAATCGGAGCAGTTCAGAGCATGCTTCGTTGTTGGTGTGGGGTACATTATTTAAGCCACCCGAAGATCACTAACCATTTAAGAGCTATTGTTATCTAAAGTTGACTCGCAAGATTACAAGGCTGACATGTGATGAAACAATAGTTTAAAACAATTTTTCATACAATATCGGGAAACATACAATCATACGGCCCACCTGATATAAACTAATTACCGTAGTCTATGAACTCAAATAAAGAAACAATTCTTAACCTCTTGATGAAGATTTAGTTTAACTTGATGATAACATATCCCTCTCATGCAAATCGATCAAATGAGAACGAATAATTGCGAACTGTTCCCTTTTTTTTATTTTTATTTTACAGCTACTAGTACAGCTTTTTCATTTATATAGGTATATCAGTCGATAATATAAAGAGAAGGTAATATACGAACATACGGCTGATACCAAGCTCTTGAAGTATCTTGAATATGACCGATGGCTCTATACCCACTTCGTGCAAGGTAATCACTGCTATCAATTCTATTTTCTTTAACACCCCATTCCAAATTTAAATTTAATAATAAACACGAAAAAAATATTAATAACTGCGGGAATTCAAAAAAAAAAAATATTTGTTCACTTTGGTGGGTCAAACTGATACGAAGTTTACATACATTTAGTAATTCCATTCACAACACACATACCTATTACCAAACTTCCATCACACAATGTTTAATACTTAAACACAATGTTATAAAAATGTACCAAAAACATAATAATTCCAATAAACACGCTCAATAAACAGCGTTTTCATAATAGCGCACTGAAACCCTAACAAAGGCTTGATCTCTCTGTTTACGAACCACGATAACGTAAAAAGATAACAAAAAGTAGCTACATGTCTTTGCCCTGATCGATCCCGCGAAATATTGTATCATTCAAAGAATAGACAACTGTGAATTATAGTGCGACTTTCGGACTGAGATTGAAATGTAACAACGACATATCTAATACACGTTGTGTGTTCCCCAATTACCATACGAGGCTCCAGCGAGTAAGAGTATGTATATTACAAATC
Organism: Pyralis farinalis; assembly: GCA_947507595.1. Taxonomy (NCBI): domain Eukaryota; kingdom Metazoa; phylum Arthropoda; class Insecta; order Lepidoptera; family Pyralidae; genus Pyralis; species Pyralis farinalis. The sequence continues at coordinate 24,781,277 of OX382272.1, read as the reverse complement.
CTAAAATGTAAAAAAAAATAGAATATGTGTACACTGGTTCATATTTAAGGAATAAACTTTAATTAGCTGGAAATTTTCTTATGCCCCTATAAAAATATTGTAATTAAAATGTTACTTAGGATTCTAAGTATTTTTTTAATTGGAGTATTTTTTATGAATATAGATATATTAGTAATAGATAATGATAACACAACATTTACTGCCTTCAAATGTAAACAAAAATATGTTTTTTATAACCGAAAAATTAAAAGAAATTACAAAAAAGGGTTTTTTGAGTAAGAACTGTAATCCACTGTATTGACACCGTTTAGTGGATTAATGTCGAAACTTTCAGAATGTGAACGAATTTATTTGCATTGTTTTAGATCACATATATTGCTTACTAAAAGTACACGTAACAAACACCTTGGCAAATTATAGAATACTAGTTGTTAACTGCGGTTTCGTCAGTGTGGTCAAAGGGGAAAATATGGGAGGAGCGATTTCTTTCGGACCCTCTCACTGCCTCCCTGCAAAAACATCATATCACTCCATTGCTCCGTTTTGGTTTAAAATATGATTAAATAAGGATAAATATCATTTAAAATAAGGACTAACAAAGAAACAAACACACTTTCACATTTATAATATTAGTATGGATAGTTTATTCTGGCATTTAATAAACTATCCATTCTAAACGGTTTTAGTTACGCAATATGTTTTGTTAGTGTTATTTAATGAAAAACATAAACGAGTCATTATATTCCGAAACCTAACATATTTTGTAATATCTTAAAAGTTGTTTAAAATATCTCAAATGAGTCACAATCATCTTTAGAAGTTCCTGCATTTATGAATAACCTATATACGAAGCTAATATAGTAAAACATGTGATAAATACAATACATGTAACTATATATACAAATATTATAAACAATTTTTTGACACCAACACTCGTGAGTTTGTTTCCCACACACAACAAAAATTAGTGTGCATGAACATGCATGTTTATCTTGGAATGAGATTTTAAGGTAGGGTGCATCAAAGCCCCTCTGGAGAATTACCCACACCTCATAGAAAACTGCAGCTAAATAACAACTCCCTAGAGGGTTGTATGTTTCTTCGTGTGAGTGAGGTCACTAGTAAGTTCCTAAAGAGTTGCAGTGTTACCAATTGAAATCAGGTGAGTGATACTTAATGTATTGCAAGCGTACATGAGCTACGGTAACCGCTTTACATCAGCTTGTATACCTCCCGACATTGCTTATAATAAAAAAAAAAATACGACAAATGTTTGGAATTTGAAAGAGAAAAGAAATTTGTACTAAACCCTCCAAACATGAAAGTACCAATGCCTGAGAAGGGATTCCGTACAATGGTGTTAGTACTGAAAACGTAATGTCGAAAGGATTTGATACCTAAATGTGAGATGTGAAGTGATAAATAAACTGTTAAATAACCGCAAATATCTATCCTGATACTTAAAAGTGGACATTAACTTATAATGGTAAGTATTAACAAAATATGTAGTTTGCCAACAGAATGAAGTGTGCCTACTGTTCCTTGCTCTGATATTGTGACGGTAGTACAGGGAAGGGGTTAAAAGGGGGCGAGCAAATGTTGTCTCACGACCAACAGGCTTCATTACAAATGAGTGATGTAATTAATTTCGCAGTTCGCAATCGCTTAAAATTTTCAAATAGATCGATATTGGGTTATTGGTCTTTGATTATCAGAGAATCTCATAGTAATAAATAATTAAGGAGAGCCTAAGTTTTTCGATCGCGATTCTCTGCACTCATCAAATGTCGACGGGTAGAGAATGCAATTAGAATTAAGTCCGCCTATTTTACCTAAAATGTTGTGGTCCATATATAATAGTATAATATTGGAATCACAAATGGGTTTAGTACATACTAAACATATATCTATAAACATATATACAAGATAAATTGTCCGGATTGCATAAGCCAAGGACAATTTACAAACCGGACGGGTCAAACTAGTAATACAATAAAGAGGTATGCTTGTTTGTAATAAGTAAGCTTCATAATCTCTGAGTGCTATAGGCTATTTTCTAAGGCCGGCTATATACAAGTTACAAATATTTGAACAGGTGTACGCGTAAAAGAGGATAAAGTCAAAGTTTACGCATATAAATTGTGTTATTAATTTTTCTCTTTCAGACAGTAGATATATATATATATATTTAAATCGCATATATATATATATATATATATAACATATATACACAGAGTGAAAGCCTTTATTTAGAAATCAATATTTGTCATTCGTCACAGTTCTAAGCGTATGCAGTATTATATACATGGAATAGCATGTGTGTGGTCTCCGATATAAAGTATAAGTATAATATATAACATAAAAAATATAATATAGAAGTGGAAAAAGTAACTATTGGAAACCTGCAATTCATATATGTTTTCCTCAGATTTTCAATGACGAATTCCATTTTCGTCGAGTTAAGGGTAACACTAATTCAATAAAACGTCGAATTAAGGGCTTAAACTTTAGTAGCCTGTATTTCCACTACCATTACCCTATAAAAAAACTGCTTACCTATCTCCTATATCACCAATTGCTTCCATGTGTCAACTTTCACAATTTGGGTGTGGTCTCTCAAACGAGATGGTACTCGGCTATCACATATAGAAACACGAAGCTGTTGCGTGGTTGGTTATTGAGATAATTGAGGAAATAAAAAGATTATTATGCTTGCCCACACACTTAACACTTACAGCATACACCAAACATTATAATATGCTTAGCTAAATTAAATGAACTCGCATGTCTATGGCTCGCAAATGCACTTGTATTTAACGAAGAAGAAATCATGAGACACATCGAATTAGTATCAACTAATATTCGAGTTAATTATTATTTATTACTTGACTGACTTATAAAACCGGGGATCCACTTCTTCCACAAAATCTTCTAAAAGATAACGCATACAATATCAAACTTCGCAGTTTAGTTTAGAATACAGCGAAATAATAAAATGAAATAGTTACACGATATAATACTATTTTCATTATATATATTAAACTGTATATTTTCGTTTTTGTTTTTATACAACATACTATCTTAACAACATTGCATGTAGCAGCCATTAATGTTGTCTATCCGTTGCCAGTTTGGAAGAGATATCACCATCCACATCGTGTGGACGTATCACAAACGTTTGCCGCAAGTTTCCTTTGTGCACGAAAATTGACAATAGTCCTAAACATCGGTAAATTTACACAAAACAGTCCAAATACCCTACCTCATGCTTGGGCGTGGTTTACCAAATGTGTGGAGGCAGTTTGAAGTTAATAGGTTAAAGGTAAAAATCTTCATTTGTCATTGGGATCTCGCAGACGACATTTTTTGCACAAAATCTTCATCACTATTTTCACATCAGCAGTATCATCAGAAAATAGTTCTATAACCGCCTTTTTGCTATTATATATTTGCTTTTTGCTATATAAAGCAAATCATATACATAAACTAAAAATAAAATGGGATCCCAAATAAAACCATGGGACATCCCAATGTTAAGACAACCGTATTTAACTCAACAACAATTATGTCAACAGTCGGCATTCTGTTATTTAGATAAGTGCAATAAAATTTATGGATTTACCTCCAAATTCGTAATAACATGGCTTGAAGAATAATGTCAGAACCAGGTAATTTGAGTTTCGCAAAGTAACGCCTGAATCTATTAACTAATGTCAGATAGTTGACACAATCAAACGCTTTGAAGAAATCACATAAGATCTCCAATAGCATCCTGGGATCTCTCTCTACGATATAGCTTAGGCACTCTGCAAGAAGGGTGAACAACAGTTTTTAAGGTTAAAAGTTTCTCTCTATTTATGTAATAGCATGAAGTATCGAAATATGAAAACTTTAGTCGTTGAAAAAGATTAAGAATAAAGTTAGAGAAATTTTGCCTCACTTTTTCTTAACTCATTAATTTTGAATCCTCGCTGTAAATTTTCCGTTTGGGAATCTAAACTTAGTAAATGTTTAGCAAACTGGCAAACTGGCTGGCAAAGTTCTAAGCATCGTAATACTTGTTAATTCACGCGTATAACACTCGTTTGGGAATTTTTAAAATTATTAATATAGTGTAATACATAACTTAAGTATCAAATAACTCTGTAGTACCAAAGTAAAAAGACTAATCTTCATAACTTTCTCGGTTCACACTTTCCACTGCCGACTTTATTTATATCGTATATCTCATAAACGGCTCTAACGATTTATATCAATTTGTGTATTTCGAGAGATATTTATACAGATACAAGAATTGCTCCTTTAAAGTAATAGGATATAGTTACCATAGTAATGATTTAATGATACCAATTTAGATAAAACAAACATTACTTCTAGTAACTAAATAGATAAGATCGAATAATCATTGATAAAAAAATGAAATATAGCGGAGTAGTTACCTGTACATTAGGTATCTAGAAAGCTGATTTTGTCATATTTTTATATTTAAACGGGAATCACGAGGTTTCTCTCACCCCGCAACCCATTAACACGTTTCCAAACATAACTCTATCATAACCACAATAAAGCATCACTTATTAATTATATAGTAGTTGACTATTATTAGTTGATACCTATGCATATTTGATCAACGCCTACGCTCAATGAATTCGAATCGATGATTCGATTCCGTACGAATTGGCGTTTGGGCCAAATTCGATAAGTCTGCCGCTTTGAGAGTAGCTCGAAATGCAGTTAATGGAATTATGCAACTAGACCGCGGTTTTGCTGCGGAATTGGACGGGATGAGACCATAATGCACGCGCCAATTTTATTGAAGTAGTGTTCCTAAACTTTAAAAAAAACGCGCCATACTCACACTCGTATTAGGGCCAAAGCCACGCTCACTTGTATGTGGTGCACCGTGCCAACTAGTGAATAAGGATCTGGTGAAAGAAAAATAAGGCGCAGTGATATTTAATTATCAGTATAACGGGGGAAGTTCCTCCAATTTACAACGGGAGACTACAGTTAATTAACCACTCACTAAAGATGTTGTATTTCTACGATTCAGTTAGGTTGCTGAGCTGCAGGGAAACTCACCAGCTATTATCCCTGCATTGCAAACATTCAAAAGCAAATTTCAACATTCAGGGGCTTCGATTTTATTTAATCAGCGAAATATCAGAGAACACTCTCCCAGCACGCAGATGGATGTATGTTGTTCTGTGTGGGAATCGATCCCACGAGTTTTTGTGTGAGAGTAGCATTGCTAACCTCTCCGCCACGACCTCGTCAAAATGCTTACAACACAAACTGCAGTCGCGCTCCACTAGAAAGGTATCAATTCCGTCCTGGTTCAACGCCCGCAAGAACATTACAGCTTTTCAGGGAATCGTTACTTAACTGTAGTCTTTTTGTGGAAGTAGACTCCTTCTGATTTTCAGCTTGAGATCCTCCATTTATGCTACAACTTTCCACAGTTCTTTCTCTTTAAAAAGCGATGAGATATGGAAAGCGAAGTATCCCACCTCGTGGAAAACAATACGATTGACCGATTTTCAGGAACACCGCTCCTATATGAATTCTATATGTTTGTCTGTGCGTTTGTCTGTCGCTATTTTTTAATATTCGAATTTTGACTTTAGATTCGGATTCAGCATAAAAAAGTAGAATTGGAATGTCCAGGAACACCGATCCTATCTTTTAAGGAACATGGTCAAAATGGCCGGCAAAGATTAAAAAAAAAAAATTGTTATATAATTGACGAGCCAGGTGTTCCTCTGGCAATGCAAGCTTGCGCATTCTCAACTGGTTTTATTATGCAAATTTTTACAGCGTTGTTTTTTACTTACATGGACGCTTTCAGCTTGTCCAAGTTTTAGTTTTCCAAAATACCTTAGATCCGATCCAGTCGATCTGCGAGCAAATACTATAAAGTAGTTCATATGTTATGTCTAGACAAGTAGAATAATTAGATAGCTGCAACATTCAAAAGTATACAATGTGTCATTAACACCATTTGCGACTTTCCCAGACGAAATTATGAAATGAGCAAATTTAATTCGCCGTCGCATAGATTTATGAAATGTTGGAAATAATATTTCTCACACTATTACAGCAGAGTCATCAATCACTGCTTATTGAAAATGGCGAATTTTCAAAATGGCCACTAAATTCATAGTTGCTTTGATCGGAATCAAAATCCATCTTGTGGAATTTTATGTCTTTTTATGTTGTAAAAATGTAGAGAGATTTTTTATACGACGTCGGGAGATATAAAGCATACGGCCCACCTGATGGAAAGTGATTACTGTATCAACGCTTGCATTACATTGAATATCACTCGCGCGATGCCATCTCTGCTGCTAAAACAGCAACTCTAGGAGTTGCTGTATTAGCAGTAAGACTACTAGGAGATTTCTAGTATCCTCACTCACACGTAGGAATATAACATCCCTCCAAGGAGTTGTTATTCGGCTGCGGTTCCTATGAGGTAGAGTTACTTGACCAGATGGACTGATGATACTTTGATGACGTCCCACTCTTATAAATACCCAAACAGACATGTTCATGCACGCAAATGTTTGTCCTGTGTAGGAATTGAACCCACGAACGTTGCTGTCAAAGTACCAACACTACGTCATTGAGCTCGGTAAAAAGATGGAGGATGAATTAAGTTTAAGTCCAGTTTAGGTGAGATTTGAGCAAGGCATTGTTCAGTCTTTAGGACAAGTTCGAAGCAGGTGCTATTTCGTTGCAGTGGAGGTACTTTACCTGTCAGGCTGCTTCTTATATATTATTTTATCAAAAGGTTTTTTTCACAGACCTTCTTAGGATTCCGTAGTCAACAAGGAACCCTTAAGTTTCGCCATGTCCGTCCGTCCGTTCGTCTATCCGCAGCTTAGCTCAGAGACTCTTAGTACTACAAAGCTGTAATTTGGCATGGATTAGTCACGCCGACAAAGTGGTAAAATAAAATCTTAAAAAATCTCCTCTACAGCTAAAGTGGGGATGATTTTTTGTTCTCCTCTAACCCAAAGTGCGTGATGTCGTTGGATAGATCTTTCAAACATATTGCATGTTTATGAAAACATTTTTTCGAATTTCGAGTATTCAAATTGATGGTGACTCTGGTTATCAATCTTTATTCCAACCACTTACCTCACGCGCGGTAATACCCAAATATATATATATATATATATATTATACTACATACATATCGCCACGCCTGTCTCTTATTGGGGTAGGCTGAAACTATGGAACGCCAGATGCACCGATCCAAACATACCCTTCTCGCTTCTTCCACACTCATCAACCTCATCATGCATGCTCATGTGAAACATGAGTATATATATATATATATATACGTGTATAGATATATATATATTTATATACGTATATGGATATATATTTTTATATTATAGGGTTGAATATATAGTATAATATATATATATATATATTATACTATATATTCAACCCACGTAACAAGGTAGGGTACATCAAAGCAGCCCATCACCATCTCACAAAAAACCATAGCCAAATAACTCCCTGGGAGATTGTTGGGTTCCTGCATCACTTGCAGGTTGAGGTCACCAGTAAAGCTCCCAAAGAGTTGCTGTGTTAGCAGCAGAAGTGGCATCGCGCGAATGATACTTAACGTATTACAGATGTTCATAGGCTACCGTAACCGTTTTGCATCACGTGGGCCATATGCTTATATGCCTCCCGACGTTGCATAAAAAAAAGTTATTGATGAACTACTGATAAAGAAAAAAATGAAAAATATTTATTTGCCAGTACCTAGGCCTCACGGGCACTTCAACAGGTCTTACATACTGTAAATTAAATCCTGTTGTATCTTATTAATTTTTCATAGTTGTGATACTGATATTTCAAAATCGGAATTTATTGTCGTCATAATTCTATATACAAATGACAATTGTAGGATGCAATTCTATGATTTAGGTCATCAGGCAAAAATGCGAGATGTAAGAATGCCGAAATAGATATACAACACTGAATTGGAGGGACGTAGGATGCGTCAAAATATCACGACTGGGGATGTGCCTCTACTAAAACCGTACTCAATTAACACCTTTATTGAGAGCGTTATTATGGTCGTGCCAGTGAATGGTGTTATCAGTAAGCTGCTAAGGAGTTGCTATGTAAGGAGCAGCGGAGGCAACGTCCGAGTGATACATCCCGTATTGGAAACGTTCATAATGACATACTAACCACTTTACATCATCATCAGCATTCATAGGCTACAGTAATCACTTTATATCCGGTGAACCGTATGCTTGTATGCCTCCTGATATTGCATGAAAAAGGAACCCTGAAAACTACAATGTTAAAGAACGAGTGAGGTATGCTCGGACTACCTCTGGTGGCATTGGATTCTCTTTACCTACCCCGCCAGATATCTGGCGTGAAGATAAATATAGGAATATAGTGATAAGTGTAATTTAAAATAATATTTTGATTAACTAAATCGCGTTTCTTCATTTCCACACAAAATTCTGCTTGAATAAACATAACCATAAAAAAAAACCTTGTAAGTTATTGTGTATGATTTATTGTTAAGAAACGGCATAACGGCATCCAATTATTGTGTTTATCAGAAGCCTTATAGCAATGATGTTATAAACTTTACCCAAAACACAGGGAACTTGGGAAATATATGTAAATGGAAATTTATTGGCACCCAAGAAACCCATTTCCTCTGTTTCGGAAACTGGCGTACTGTCAAGAAATTATATTAAATGTTTGCATTCGTGAACGTATATTGTGTTTGTCTAGAAAGGAAATTGCATGGTGTGTTAGGTAGAATGTATACCATTTTAGTTGATGTACACACGACAGTGGCTTAAGCTATGTAAAATCGTTCAAATCTCACCTCTAATTCTACGATATAAGGTACATGGGTGTATAGCTTTATATGGCACCGAAGCGTGGTCGGTATTTGAGTGGCACAAGCAGGAGATGAATGTGCAACGCTGAATGTGCGGAGCAACTAGAAAGGATCGCGTAAGGAACTCCGCATTTACGGCAGCTTTCGTGTTCGTAACATAGCAGACAGCTGTAAAAGTATCGCCTACGTTGGTACGGCGACATCTAACGAAAACCGGCAAACGTTGGGAACAAATGTCTAGCCATGCCACCTCCGCCGGGTTGTGGTAGAAGGGGTAGGCCGAAGAAGTGCTGGCTTGACGTCGTGAGGAATGAATATCAATGGTCTTACTATAAGGGATGCCACAGACCGTGCGAAATAGAGGAGTAAAAGTGGGAAAGCAGACCTTGAGCTCCAAAACGAAAGCGTAAGACAGGATTTAGTTTTAGGGGTGATTAACGCTCGGATGATGATGATTCGTGAACGTACAATTGTGTTTGTTTAGTGCGTTAGATAGGACGAGAGTAGTAATAGTCTAGTGTATAAAGAACCTTGTAATGTTTAAAATATGTAATGTAATAACCTTTTTGAATAATATACATTGCAAAACTTATTAGATAATTGTCTATATTATATCTATGACAATTGTCAAATTATTTTCATTTTATAAAATTCAAATTTGAAATCTCAGACGTTTAGGACGAAAAACGAACAACGAGTCAGTCTGGATCTAGTTTTGAAGAAGAAAATATTGAGGGCACCGCGTCGGAGACCTCCAGCCTCCTGCTGTGGGCTACGTGCCTCTGTTGTGGACCACGGCAGCTGACGGAGTTACCGCTGCGGTGTTGGTCCGTAAGGCGGTCCACCAACAACTTCTACATCTTGATCTGCGTGCTGGCTAGCACGCTAATCAGCTGTCTACAGTCGTCGGCCACTATAGCCGGCGGCCTCTCAGTGCACACTTCAGTGATATTCCGGTTAGACAAAGATAACGCGAGTTCTTAAAGACCATTATTAGCCGAACTTTAAGTCACTTTTATTTTTTATATAGTTTACTGTATAAATAGCCCTAATAAATTTGTAACCCTTTTTAGGGTTCCGTACCCAAAGGGTAAAACGGAACCCTATTACTGAGGCTCCGCTGTCCGTTTGTCCGTCCGTCCGTCCGTCCGTCTGTCACCAGGCTGTATCTCATGAACGGTGATAGTTAGACAGTTGAAATTTTCACAGATGATGTATTTCTGTTGCCGCTATAACAACAAATACTAAAAAATAGAATAAAATAAATATTTAAGGGGGCTCCTATACAACAAACGTGATTTTTATGCCGTTTTTATAGATAATGGTACAGAACCCTTCGTGCGCGAGTCCGACTCGCACTTGGCCGATTTTTGTACACTCTTTTCCTCAACAAGTAACATAACAACCTGCACAGTAACCAATAGGTCCCCGGTTCGAATCTGACATGTATCACTATATTCGTGTTTTTGGATTTATAATTATCACCATATTTATAATTATCACTTGCTCGGCGGTGAAGTAAAATAACGTGATGAATCCCGCGCCTTAATGAATAATTCTTCGAAAGACGCGTGACGAAGAAGGGTACACACAACGACAGTTTAATTTATGCAAAATCATTCAAATCTGACCTTTACTACTGCAGTATAAGATACATGAGCGTAAATCTTGATCTGTACAGTCAGCATCAAAACTAAATAAACATTTCAGATTGTAAGTCATATAAGAATGTGTTATATAGAGAATTGCCGCGGACGCTGGCGTAATTGAAGTGAAGTAGATCCGAAGATAAAAGGGTGAAGCTCTATTCTCTTCTCCTATTTCAACTTTCCTATGCACAGGTAAGGTTGGCTCGAAAGGTGATGTTGAGACACTTGAGATCAAACTCTTGAATAGTTGTAAATTTTAAAGTGTACGTAAACAAGCTATGGAGCGCGTGGGTCTGTCTTGTTAGTTGTGCCGATTGTAAGCAGATTTTTATAGTTACGTATCTATAGTACAATATATAGCAGCTATAGTGATGTTCAATGCATGACGTTTCTAGACTATCGATATTTTAATACAGTCATTTTATAAGTCTCAAATACAAAAACTTATCTCTTAAGATAGTAATAAATTTTACTACTACCAACACCATAACCTATGGAGATCAAATGACTCGATTTGGCGTAGTAAATAAATTCACTACTGCGGCTTCAACCCGCAGTAGTGAATTTATTTACTAAAGTAAAGTAATATACACAAATCTTATTAACTAGTTCACAAATCAACATTGCATTGTTTATCTGCAATTACCCAGTAGGCTCGAATAGCTGAGATATTTAGGCGCTAAAACACTATGTTTTGGTGAGTGCGGGAGCTTCATGCGCAGTCAAGTTAATTGGTTTGTGGTCGATAGCAACATTTGCACGTAGTGCTGTTCATTCGTGAGTTTACGATACATACTTAGCATGGCGTGCTCTATAGCTTGCTTATGTATGCTCTAAGTTATAGAAAACATTACTTTCGTTACTGCCCTGATTATGTACTAACGTTATTCAAATAAATAACTTCACTTCGCTCCACTATTGTGTTACAGCTTTGCCATGCGCATACCTGTTTGCATGAAAGTAATGACGTATTTCCGTAGGCCTAATAAAATAGTCAAGTTAAGCAAATCCGTTTGCAATCTGTCTATGGGTGGGTTTATTTATATCGGGCCTCTGTATACTTCAGAGGATTGCGTCGCCCCGCTTCCCTGGGGCGATGAATGCCGATGAAGACTTTATAACTTTCCCGGCTAAAGGTAGTCCCTAGGTGGAATTTACTTAAAAGAATCTGACATAACGTCGCTGATACTGCAATACCACGTAATTAACAATGGATAATACCGCGGAAGTACAAAAGTATCAAATTTGAGATTTCGCGGCAATGAGCTAACGATGCCCATTCGCAACGGACCACATTCACAGTTTGGCGTATCGCTCATCAATTTGCGACCAATCACACCTGGTTAAAACCGCGTGAGCGAAGCTGTCAAAATAATTTGACCAATACCGCGTATCCTCGCGATCATTACAAGAAGAAGTACTGGTTTAGTGTGACACTACGGAATATATATATATATATTTAATAGTAATACGAAGCTGATCGGTAAGTTTTTTATATTTTTTTAATCCTTGTTACTCAGTCAACTTGTTTTATAACTAAAACAAGTGAATTTTCAAATTCTAATAAGTAACCAAGTTTGTTATTATAATTATAATTTGTGGGTAGTTTTCGATTGTTACCCAACATTTATTACTTTTGTTTTAGACGATCATGGAAGAAGAGTCAGGTGTTGACGAGTCTGTAGTATGGAGAGATGCCGACGTCAGTAACAATGTTGTCACTCTACAAGAGCTTCAATATCGACGCCAGGCACTTCTTAATAAAACGAACCAAATTTTGGATCAAATGCGCGCGGGTAATCCACTTATAATTGAAAAACCTTTCAAACAAATTCTATGTACAGTTACGAATATCGAAAGCTTTATTGCTGGGTGTGATACTATGACCACAGTTTTAGAACTAATCCCTAGCTCGTCAGGTATTCCGAAAGTTAGATTTCTCGTCAGATGAGTCTATTGTTGACCCTGATTATGTTCCACTATCTCAAATTACAAATCTGCAACCTATCGAATCATCAGATTATATTGAATGGTTTCCTGGAAGAGATACAGAGGCAGAGGTTGGCAGACAGTCAAGATCGAGAAAAAGAAAAGCTGACCGGTTAACATGGAAAAGACAAATAGAATGTTAGGGAAGGAATTACTTGGATACAAAAAGATTGAGAATAAATACCGTTAAACATACTCTAAGCCTGAGAGAATCATGGGTCCTGTATGCAATTCACAGTTTTGTGCTTGCAGCAAAGTATTTTTTGCTCACACCTAACGCAAGAGATGAGAGTCTATTTTTAATACATTTTGGTGTATGTCATGGTTACAAAAGAAAATCTTTGTGTCTTCTATGGTGGATACAATTGAGACTCAGAGGAAAACCAAAGGTACTGACTCTAGACGTTCAAGTTCCAAAGCATATTATTTTCAAATAGAAGGCAAAAGAGAAAGAGTTTGCTTGATGACGTTTATAATTATACTTGGTATTAAAGAATGGACGGTTGGCTATTGGCTTGTTGATAGAGGTAACAACGAACGAGATTCCATTAAAAGCTATCTATCAGCCTTGCCTAAGTTACCATCGCATTACTGTCGCAAATTAAGTACAAAGCAATATTTGGAGCCTTTAATTCAGTCCAAATCACAGCTTTACAATTTATACGTGGAAATTGCATCGTCATCAGTGCGAGTTTTAAAATATAATCCTGATGGAACTATTCCATATAAAAAGCAATTCAAAGATGAACTTTAACGAAAGATTAACCCCATTGCCACGAAGACCACGAAACATCTCAACACTTACAAATAGTGTTCCGTTGCTGTTCTCATCTAGAATGTCAATATTCGAAAGTTCTGTAGTTGCTGTAAGTGTAGATACTTGATCTACACTTACAGCAACTACAGAACGTCATTCCTGGTGATTGTCATCATTTTTATGATAATTTACCTTATAAGAAAAAATAAGTTTTTATTTTTATTATTTATATTCATCAAGACGTTGGCCTGTCTTGGATGAACCACTTTTTAATTTTCCTATTAAGTATTTCATTATCATGTTTTGATACAAATTATTAAGTACATTTATTTTTGACTCACTATTGAAATGCCTTTATTTGATTTGTAAGCATTTTGTTTTGTTATATTTGTAGTAAGATCATTTGGATTGTGCTAGTAAGCACTTACCTAGTTTTTGAAATGACTAGACTGATTTAATCTGGTAACTATCAAAGTTGAAATGATGAAACTACGATTACCTGATAAATATAACTTCTTTCTATTAACTATAATTCTGTTTTATTTTCCTTCCAATTACGCGGAAATACCAAAAAAGCTCAATTTACAAATGCCTTATAAAATGAAAAACAGCGTAAGTGCATTTTCTAGCCAAATATTGATTGCATTGAGCAAAATAATATTATACAAGTTAACTAATACACATTCCTGAATAGCTTAAAGTTCAAACACGTATTTGATAATTACAATAGAAGATATTTAGTTTTTTCTTTCTCCTGTAAAATTTACCAAATCCAAGTTACGCGGTATTGTCTGTTGTTAGTTACGCGGTATTGCAGTATCAGCGAAACTCGTTCGGCAGTCCGAAAGGGTACTCATGAGAGCTCACCACCTCCCTCTTAACGGGTCACGGAGCGTGCCCCTCAGAACAATGACTAACGCACGATTTTATTTAGTGCTTTTTTTGTAGGTCATAGCTTACGTCGGGAGTAAAAGAAAAAAATAATTCATAGGGTACGTTACTCATTTATCTAAATAGTAAACTAGGTATTACCACCAGAAAATCTAGCAATTTATTGGATCGGTATCTTCATTGCGGCACATAGCATTACATCCTTTAAATTATGCAATCTACATTTCTTGAGGAGATAGGTGGCGCAGTGGTTAGTACACACACAAGACAAACATTTGTGTGCATGAACATCTCTCTGGGTGTTTTTTAAGAAAGGTGTGGCGCATCAAAGTAGCCCAATAGGGGAACTACCTCCACCTCACAGAAGTTAGCAGCAGAGATGGCATCGAGTGATACTTAATGTATTGCAAGCTATAGCTATATTTCATAGGCGGATCGTATGCTTATGCCTTCCGACGTTACATTAACAAACATCTACTCTTGGTTAAAGCAAGCAGTTAAAACTAACAACTCCCTGAAAGGTTCTTGTGTCCCGGCGTGTGAGTGAGGTCTAAGCTTCTAAGGAGTTGCTGTGTTAACAGCAGAGGTGGCATCGCGCGGGTGATAATGTAATAGACCAAGTGGTTCGTATGCTTGTCTCCTGACGTTGTATAAAAAACAATGTACATAAATACCTAGGTTAGTTCATTGAATTCTAAATCAACGGAAATATACTCGTATTTACTTAGTTTATTCAACAACTAAGTAAATTTATTCAAGAACGTCTCAATCGGCACTAAATCTAATACATCACGATCGTGCAATTTCACAGTTGTCGTTTCGTGTATCTGATGCTGCATCCTTATTACGAGATACACCTGGGAGCTACGAGTACGTACTGTGATAACATCACTATGGAATTGCAAAGTACTATTGGTTTTTATATATTTTATATGAACTATGAATGAACTGGTTACTGTCTGTTAATAATAGGATTAAGAGGGTGCATCCGAGATATCGATGTTTTACTCTTTTTTCAAACACGATTACGTAGCAATGAGACCTCGTTGGTTAAAAAAAATTGCTGTCTTCGAATAAACTCTTCCTTAATTGCAGTATAGAGTAAAAACATTAATTTTATTTGAGACGGTTTATTATTAAGACCTCGATTCCTTTACGGTGTTTATCAAAAATCTGGGTAAGAGGTACTTTTTAGTTATGATTTAACCATTATACGAGTAATATGCAAGTATGTATATTTTTTACTTTTATCTAAAAGTACAGATAGTTGTAGAGTGGGTCATAGATTCAAAATTTAAAGTATATTGCGTTTTAATATGGTTAAACCTGATTACAAAATGATTACTAAATAACATTTCATGATTTTTTTGTATACATGAAATCGACGATATTCCTATTATTTGGATTTAACTATTTTAGACTAGTTTTTATAATACAGCCTACAAAATCGCACGCACAGTTTTCATTTAGTACGCGATCGGTCCTCCCAGTTACAGGACGTAGCTTGTACTCTCATCATCCAGTAGTGACCAACATTAGGGATTCGTACCCGCCGACGAATAAAATAATTATATAGCACGATCGTAACTATTTGATACTTACCTCAGAACATTTATGAACGAAACATTATTTATCAATTTGAATTTAGTAATAAATTGAAACAATTTTTATTGAGAAAGTGCTACTACTCCGTTGACGAATATATGAATGACGCCTGCTGACATTGTTTGAATAGTGTTGAACATTTCGTGTTGTATTTAATTGTGTGTATATTTGTAATTATTTATAATGTAATTGTGACATTTTTAAATTGTAAATTGTTGATGCATGTATTTTCAACACAATATTTTATTGTTATGAAATAAATGAATTGAATTGAATTATAATTCTTTTATTACCGGTAGAGTGTCACTAGATCGGCCCCGATAGTATCAAGAATGTCTGATGATGAGTACCATAAGGAATCAACGGAGCTCTGAAAATATTTTAATCAAGCATAGATTGATTTCTAATGATGTCATCTACTATTGATGCGATAAACAATGTACCGTACCATGTCACCCACTCATCAGCAGGGCCAACTACAAATGTACACATGATAATTCCGGGACGTGCTTACGCACAAGTTATCTGTAACGCATTACCATCTCACCGGGAGAAGTCAATTCGTTGCGTGGCCGCTTACAAGGTTTTGCAACCGGATTCTTGCTAGCACCAGTGTGATGAGCAGGACTTCTTAGAAATTGAAAGATACTCGTAGAAGAGGAGGAAGCCCTCTAACACAACTGCGTGGTAATACCATGGACGCCGTAAAGTTCGAGGAAGTTGTAGACTATGTGAAGAAGAGGTCACCAGTAATCTCCAAAGGAGTTTCTGCGTTAGCAGCAGTGGTGGGATCGGGCGAGTTATACTTATATGCCAGGTGAGCCGTTTGATTGTATGCCACCTGACGTTGTATAAAAACGTCAGCTTTAGTTTCGAACGATTGGAATCTCGCCATAGAGTAAATTTGAGTTCGTCTGTGGTGAGGGTTCCGATTCATCATCTGCCGACATTCATTCTTTGGCGGGAGGGAATCGTATTTCGGAAGTTGTGAGGATACTCAAAAAGCAATTAAACAAAATAATAAGAAAAATGTATACTGTAAACGAAATTATGTTAAATATATAAAGGCTAACTAGCGTTACTAGAGGTTTCGCCGCTAGGACGAGTGATTGAGGTTACCAGAATTATGTTAAATATATAAAGGCTAACTAGCGTTACTAGAGGTTTCGCCGCTAGGACGAGTGATTGAGGTTACCAGAATTATGTTAAATATATAAAGGCTAACTAGCGTTACTAGAGGTTTCGCCGCTAGGACGAGTGATTGAGGTTACGAGTGATAACCTAGCTCACTCGTCCTGAAGTTTCCTCAACGAAACAAATATAGAGCGGTTAATTCTGCTGACAATCATTATTGTATATTTATTGATACTGCAGTAGCGAGCAGTAGCCCAGCGGGTAAAGAAGCGACCAACGGTACTTGGTGCGAGTCCTGTGTCTGTGTGGGCATGTACCACTAAAATTCATGTTTTCTGATTTATGTACATATTTGTAATTACCACTTGCTCGTTGGTGAAGGAAAACATCGTGAGGAAACTTGCACGACCAAGAAATTATATTTCGATAGACGTATGACCTAACCTAAGAGCGGTCTGGTTTACCCTCTGGGTTGTGGAGATCCGACGGCAGTCGCTATATGTAATAATCGGTATCTTCGCCAAATTCTTAGCCTATGTAACGGATCCTGCTAATCCTAATGAATTAGGAAACAGGATTATTACTATTTTTAATTTTCTTTTTATTATTATTTTTCTATTTTATTAAAAGCTCAAACGTTGACCGGCTAAATCAAATTAGTGGAATTTTGTAATTAGCAATAAGGCTGCACATTTTACAATAAATGTTTATTAAGCTGTTAGATTCGCGTATAATAAATAAATAAATGACGCTAGGAAGATGAAGATTAAAAGCTTATCATTAAATCATATTAACATTAAATATATATTAAATCACTTTGGAGGACACTTTTATAAAACACGCTATAGAATTAAATGTTATCTCATATTAATTACCAGTCGTATAACAGATTCAGCTTATTTTTGTCGTATTTGTCTAAGTACTTATTAGGTAAAGCAAGTGCATACTAAGTCGAGGTCTGTGAACATCATTACTAATTTATGGCAATCGACCTGGTTTTACTAGAAGTAGAACAATAATCTTTATTTTTTATTAGCACTGCACCTAAACAGTGAATATCGGAGTGAGTGTAGTATTTGTATCAAGATGCACTTTATGTCAAGGCTGACTACATGTTTGTTTTGCATCTTTATGCGCTGACGCGATGATAAAGAAGTTTAATATATTCAAAAATATCAATATCTACAAAAGTAGAACAAACGCCGTCGAGTTGTGAACGTTAGGCAAAATGTGAGCTTAACGCTTGTAGGTCGAGTTTACAATGTAGATGTAGGAACGAGAGTTAGTCTGAAAGAGAGTATCGGTGAGAAGAGAAGAAAGGCAGTTGGTTCAAAAATGTAGAAAGAATGCAAAAGGAAGGAATAACGAAACAGATATAATAAGGATGTAGGAAAGTCAAGTCTCACCTATTACAACCATATTGGTCGTGTGTTATCAGAAGGTGGTGCCAGGAGCCCCAGGGATCGGCGAGCGTGCATGAAGCTATGAATGTTAAAGAAGCCCATGAGGTGTGTAGGGCACATGGTTTCACTTATTCCGCAAGGGACTTGGCGTAAACGTCGGCTGTCTCAGTGGTCTATATTAACTGTAGGTATGTATCGATCGAAGATTGAAAAATTGAAAGTGAGTTTCTGATACAAATGCCTTTTTATATTTTCACCATGTTTGCGACAAATTCTGTATTTCAATTAGCTCGCAATCTTCGTTTCCATACAAATGTTGATGTCCAATTTGAACACACATTTGCACATTTTTTAAAAGAAAAACCTCATAGGCATCATATGGTAAAGTTTAACTCGAAAATCTCACACCATGAAGGTTTAATATCAATTCAAAGCATCATTTACTATAAAACGGCAATTTTGTACTTTAACCGCTATTATTAAAAAAAATGTCACACGTTCCAGCTATAACAAAATGGTGAGTTTGTACGTACTACCAAAGATACATGTCACGGGATTCGAGCCGTAAAACTGAGTTTGTACATGATGTAAAAAAAGTCAAAGTTTAAAATGTAAAAGCCGGCCAAGTGTCAATCAAACTCGCCCACTCAAGGTTCCGTACTAACTTGTAAATATGTAAATCAAGGCATCTGATAACTGATAAGCAACAACAACGCTGTGCTACTGCCGTTAATTATATAGTATGAAATTTGATCTGACCTGTTTTGTGTGCTTCCGCCAGCAATTAGTTCATGCGGACTAGCGCCAGCCGACACCCACCCACTACCGTTAGTAGATGCAACATGCCGTCGCTGCCATGGCTGCTCCGGTAGTCTCTTGGATGCTGCGGTCGTCCCTCATGGAACAGAAACCGCATGCACCCTCTGTTCGTACTGTAGATGATAGTCTTTAGAATAACAAGCTACAGGTGACAAATCCATCGTAGTGATGTCCCTGATATTGAACCGAGGGCAGGGGTGGGTGGATGAGTGGAAAGATATGAAGTAGAGGGGACTTGCTTAGGTCTGTCTGCTTGTTCATAAGACTAATTTTAGAAATTTTATTTGTCATAATTTTTAATTGTTCCCTATTATAATAATATAAATTAGTTTAATTAATATTAATTCTCTGCTGGCAACACAGTAACTCTTTAGGAGCTTCTTGGTGAATTCACTCTCTCGCAGGAACACGAGTCTCCAGGGAGTTGTTATATTGTAGGAATTTTCTGTGATGTGGATGTACTTCCCCAGTCGGACTGCTTTGATACACGCCGACACTCTTAAAATCACCCGAATCAATACAAACAAACATTGAAATTAAACTATTTTTAACGGAAGTATCGCGTGTTTTATTTATTTTGTTGAAACCTGACGTTTCGAACGCTTTACAGCGTCCGTGGTCGCAGGAAAGACTAAGGTGGTATTTGTCTTACATTAGTTATTCAATTATTACATCTACCGACATGGATGGATTAATTAGTATATATGTTCCGATTCACACAAAAATCGCTCACAGTGTCCGAACATTTTTTAGAATGAAGAATGAATCATGAAGAATAGGCGCGATAAAAACTCTGCAGTATGTGAACATACTCTGGACCAACCAAACCATTACATCCGGTTCGATAAACCACAAATCCTCGCCAAGGAGAATCGCTACATGCCGAGAATGTTGCGCGAGGCTATTGAAATAAGAAAACACCCCAATTTCAATAGAGAAGATGGTTGGCAAGTACCACCTGCTTGGG
Organism: Pyralis farinalis; assembly: GCA_947507595.1. Lineage (NCBI taxonomy): Eukaryota > Metazoa > Arthropoda > Insecta > Lepidoptera > Pyralidae > Pyralis > Pyralis farinalis. The sequence goes on along the minus strand of OX382272.1, from coordinate 24,761,170 downwards.
ATCCAGTCCTAAAAATAATCAAATCACAAATCCAAAGATCTACTAAAAAATGTTCGGACACTGTGAGCGATTTTTGTGTGAATCGGAACATATATAATTAATCCATCCATGTCGGTAGATGTAATAATTGAATAACTAATGTAAGACAAATACCACCTTAGTCTTTCCTGCGACCACGGACGCTGCAAAGCGTTCGAAACGTCAGGTTTCAACAAAATAAATAAAACACGCGATACTTCCGTTAAAAATAGTTTAATTTCAATGTGTAATAATCGCGAAAACCTAAGACAATACAAACAAACATGTTTATGCACACAATTGTTTACCCTTCGGGGGAATCGAAGAGACGCGTCTTGGTGCTCAAGTAGCATCGCTAAACACTACGCTACCGGGCTCGTCTATTAAATAATATAATATTAAACACATAATAAAGATAAAAATTCTTTATTTGCCTTTAGACCCGCACGGACACTGGGACACGTCTTCTATTCTCAATGTTGTCTCTTATTAATTTTTCATAGTTTTGATTTCTCTTTTTTAATCTAGCAGCATTTCAAATGACCATTGGCGAAGCACTAATATAATAATACTCGTAGTATAACTATAGCACATATCGACATTTTTGTGTTGTATTAACAAGTTTCTGTATTCATATTTAATAGAATACATTTGATTAGAATATAGCTTTTCTGAAGAAAATTGCTCGTAAGAGCTTATCGTTCCACATTTTAGCGGATTAATAAAGCGGAAATATTTCACATTCAGATCGGTCAGAAGTCCAGATAAGCGCCTGAAGCGCTTTGTTTTCATCGATTTTCCGTTTGTATTTTTCGGTCACGCGATGTAGCAATAAGCGAAAGGTATTTTTTTCAAGTCGAATACGTTTCTACTGCAGTCCCGGTATAGTTAAGTAACTTTTTTATTGGAGTTGACGCTTTTAAATGTAACTCAGAACGCATTGTGGAATGAACACCCAGCGAGATTTTCCCAAGGGGCTACAGTATGGCATTTTTCAAGAAAGGCGTGATGAGATTTTTACAGGGTCGACAACGCAAGAGTGACACGCCTGGTGTTTGTAATGTTCATAGGCTACGGTAAATGCTTATCATCAGGATGGCCGTATGGTCGTTTGGAACATTAGTGATCTAAAAAAATGATGTTAGGCTATCTACAAAACATTCTTGTGTCATAATTTCTACATACATACATATCATCCCCCCTGTCTTTCATTGGGGTAGGTAGAGACTATGGAACGCCAGGTGCACCAATCCAAAAATACATTACTCTCGCTTCTTCCACATTCATCAACCTCTTCAAGCATGCTCTTCGGTTTTGGGTGCTTTTGATTTGGCGCTTTTTCAACACATCACCAATTTGATGTACAGGTGTGTGTTATAAAACCAACTACATTTTAATATACTTATAGCTACTAATTTGAGAGAGGTAGTTAGAATATACGACAACACGAAGACAAGGAATTGTTATTTGGCTGCGCTTTTCTGTGAGGTAGAGCTACTTTCGCAGCCGGGGTGCTTCGGTGCGCCCTTCTGTTTCGTCATAGACTCGTTTGTTAATTAGCAGGGTTTTCCACATCTAGGTGAGGTTGACTTTGAGACTAAAAAAAATTCAAAATTCGCCGACGCCAAAATAACCTATAAAAAGTAACAAAATAATATGTATTGACCCTTTAAGTTTAATAAAAGAAGTAAAATTTTAATCCAAGCATCGTTGTGTCGGGGGACCGCTAAGTAAATCTAGTTTTCCATTTGTGTTGTAGAGGTCTGACGGTAGTCGCTCTATGTAACAATCAGTGTCTTCGCTAATTCTGAGGCTTAAGTAGCGGGCCCCGCCAATCCTAATGGATAAGGAAACGAGATAATGTTAGAAGAAGAAGTATAACTTCACACCAAATCCCTTGCGGGGTAGAAGAGTCCCGAGCGATTGGAGACGCGCAGTCATCGTGCCCTTGTATAAAGGCAAGGGCTCACGTATGGACTGCGCCAACTATAGGGCCATCAGTTTGATCAGCCTAGCAGCTAAAGTGTATGGAAAAATCATTGAAAGGAGAATGAGGGTGAAATTCGATGGAATGCTTTGGGAAGCACAGGGGGGATTTCGAAGCGGCAGAGGATGTACGGATCAAGTTTTTTCGCTCCGCAATATCGTGGAAAAGCATTTGGCTACGGACCAGAAGATTTTCTGCGGTTTTGTGGACCTTGAAAAAGCATTTGATAGGGTCGTGCGAAAGAATCTCTGGAACATCTTGCCCAGATATGGGATTGACGGTGACCTTCTACGTGCTGTGCAATCCACCTATGAGGATTGCACAGCATGTGTGAGAGTGGACGGCAGCTTATCACTCTGGTTTGATACCAATATTGGTGTCAGACAGGGATGCGTGCTGTCGTCTCGGCTATTCATCCTGTATCTGGACAGTTGTCTTCAGAGAATGAGAAATATGAATGTGGGAATGCGAATGGGTGGCTCAGTGGTTAACTGCCTGCTTTATGCAGATGACGCAGTATTAATAGCAGAATCATCATCCGAACTGCAAACACTAGTCACAACAATGAAAGACGATTGTATGAAGAAAGGCTTACAATTAAATGCGAAGAAAACCAAAATAATGGTATTTGAAAGAGAGACAACCAGAACGAACACTAGGATTACGGTTGATGATGTAGTGTTGGAGCAAGTGGATGAGTTTGTATATCTTGGAAGCGCTTTTAGAAGCGATGGAAGGTACACCGCTGATGTGGAGAGACGAGTGAGTGCAGGGAATAGCGTGAATGGAGCGTTGGGTAAACTGTTTGGCAGCCGAAATCTAAGCCAGAAGGCACAGCTCGCTGTACACAGCGCGGTGTTAATCCCAACGCTAACTTATGGAAGTGAGAGCTGGGTATGGCAGAGAGAGCATGAAAGTAGAATAAATGCGGTCGAGATGCGAGCACTGCGAAAAATTTGTGGCATAACGCTTGCTGACCGCGTTCGAAATGATGACGTACGAAAGAGAGTTGGACTGAAAGAGAGTGTCGGTGTTAAGATAAGAAAGGGCATGCTCCGTTGGTTTGGACATGTAGAAAGAATGCAAGATGTAAGAATGACGAAACAGATATACAATGCGAAAGTGGAAGGATGTAGGAGCCGAGGAAGACCAAGACTAACCTACCATGACCAAATTGGTCGTGTTTTATCAGAAGGTGATGTCAGGAGCCTTAGGAACCGGCGAGCGTGCATGAAAAGAGCTATGAATGTGAAAGAAGCGAGTGAAGTGTGTAAGGACCGCGTCTTATGGCGCTCGGTTCTCTCTGCCTACCCCGCAAGGGACCTGGCGTGAAGATATACATACATACAAGAAGTATTTAACAATATATTAAATGATAATTAAATAAAATTACCTCATAACTCTCAATTCTCAATATTTATTTGGTTTCTATTAAATATTGGTTTTCCACAATTTAAACCGCATTCGTGCTTACTACTACACATACATCCCAAAGATTGACTGATATAATCTAGCCCGCCTTTGGTATTCTTATGACGTAGCCAATAAAGTGTTAAATAAACAGATGATGCTATGATACCAGATGTTCCTTAACTAAAAAAAAAAAAAAATTAATTGATTGATTTGTAAAATAAAAGAATGTATAATCAGCATAATTAGAATCTCTCTAACGTCTGTTAGAGTGTCTACCTTGTCTAAAGTGCATGTAGTCGTAATCAAAGCATCCATGCTACCAATAAAGCAACTCCATGAGAGCTTACTAGTTGCCTCACTTACTCTCAGGTATACAACAACCCTAAAGGGTATCTATCTATCTATCTATAACTTCACACCAAATCCCTTGCGGGGTAGGAAGAGAGAACCGAGCGCCACGTGACTCGATCCTTACATATCTCACTCGCTTCGTTAACATTCATTGCTCTTCTCATACACGCTCGCCGGTTTCTAGGGCTCCTGACATCACCTTCTGAACACGACCAATTTGGTTATGGTAGAAGGGGTAAAATATAATACAAAGTATTTGGCTGCAAAGTTTTCTGTGAGGTGGTGCTTCGTAACTGGGACTACTTTGATGCCCATTACCTCTTACAAACCTACATAGACCAAGAGAAATACACACATCAAAAGTGTCTAGGGATCAACATATATTTTTGCAATAACTTTTCTCCTGATTGATATTAATTAAAATTTTCTTTAAGGATTCATCAAATAAAGTGTTTTCGTTTGTCTACAGTAACGATAAACCAAGTCACCTTTGCTTTAATAAAGAAATTTGCCATTTTCATAATAAAGGGATTTTTGACATTTGAACCACTAACATTAAAGTTCGAAAAAAAGACTGAAATAACAGTTTTCTTTAAAATTTTATTGGGTAACTTAAACAATTAATAATCCGTGTTTCTACCGCGAACACTAACAACACAAGAACATCGGTTTGGCATACTCAAAATGAGTTCATCCAAATCACGCTGTGGAATGGCCGCCCATGTTCGTTGCAACAAATGTAGTGTTATCAGTCGACTTTGGACACGTTACCGAAGCACTGGTACCGTGGCTGAGCGCCATGGAGGACGGTATCGCTGCACCACACGGAGACAAGACCGATACATTCAAATCACAACTCGAAGAGCTCCAACAATAACCGCCATGATGTTAGCCGTGACGCTTCATCACTCTTCAGGGAACTTAATTAGCGACCAAACAGTCAGAAACCGCTTGCATGAAGTGAACCTTCATTCCCGAAGACCGCTAAGGGTACCACCTATAGCAATGCACAATCGTAGGATTCGATATCAATGGGCTCTTGAACACAGAAATTGGGCAGAAGAACAATGGTGTTTCGTGTGCTTTTCTGATGAGTCTCGTTTTGGTATGAGACCGGATACAAGACGTATACGACACTGGAGAACCCCTGGACGCCAACAGCGATTAAAATCCTGCCAGGAAGTCCATCCTTATAGTGGTGGAACCATCATGGTATGGGCGGGTATTTGGATCGGCGGAAGAACTGAGTTGATATGGATCAGAGGCAACCTCAACGCTCAAATTTATGCTGAGACGATTGTATCAGACGTCATCGTTCCTCTACAAGTGCAAATCGGTCCCTTATTTCAGTTAATGCATGATAATGCACGACCGCACACCGCAAGAGTTGTAAGACAGACTCTCGCCGCAGCTAACATCAATGTCATGCCCTGGCCTGCTCAGTCGCCAGACTTGAACCAGATTGAGCATGCATGGGATATGCTACAGAGAAGAGCTCTGCCGAATATGGAGGGTATCCAGTCGCAAGAAGACCTTTTTTTGTTGTTGCAACGAACATGGGCGGCCATTCCACAGCGTGATTTGGATGAACTCATTTTGAGTATGCCAAACCGATGTTCTTGTGTTGTTAGTGTTCGCGGTAGAAACACGGATTATTAATTGTTTAAGTTACCCAATAAAATTTTAAAGAAAACTGTTATTTCAGTCTTTTTTTCGAACTTTAATGTTAGTGGTTCAAATGTCAAAAATCCCTTTATTATGAAAATGGCAAATTTCTTTATTAATGCAAAGGTGACTTGGTTTATCGTTACTGTAGACAAACGAAAACACTTTATTTGATGAATCCTTAAAGAAAATTTTAATTAATATCAATCAGGAGAAAAGTTATTGCAAAAGTATATGTTGATCCCTAGACACTTTTGATGTGTGTATGTACATGTATGTTTGTCCTACCATTAGGCAGGCCCACAAATGTTTGTCCTGTGTAGGAATCGAACCCACGAGCCTGATATTAATGTAGCGTAGCTGATTAGCTAAGCTACTTTAACACTAAGCTGTTAAAAACATTTATTTTTCTCTTGCAAACATGTATGAACGAACGAGGGCGTTATATCTTCTTAAATACATATCATCGCGCTTGTCTCCCATTGGAGAGATATATCTTTTTATTTCAACCACGACGACGGGTTATTTGGACGAGCTCAGTAGCGCAGCGGTTAATAACGCGACTTTGACACTAACACTCGTGGGTTTGATTCCTACGCAGGACAAACATTTGTGGTCTTGAAAATGTCTGTCTGTCTTAGTCTGGGGGATTTTAAGAAAGGTAGGGCGCATCAAAGCAATATGGGGAAGTACCTCTACCTCACAGTATACCGAGCTAAATAATTATTTGGAGTGTTGTTGTGCCCGGCTACAATAACTGCTTTATATCAGGAGGACTGTATGCTTGTATGTCTCCCGACGTTGTATAAAAAAACCATATGTGTAGTACCGTACCTTGCGAAAAATGGGCTACTCGTAATTGACATAATGTGATACAAACGCGGAGAAAGCCGCGTCTTAAAGCTTGTTTAATTTAAAAATATTTTTTAAGCTTACCTACACTTAAATGTAAAAAGATTTTTTTTCCTGCAGCTTACAAGTTAATTCGGGAGGTATAAGGCGCGGCGGACAATAGCCATTATCTCATAATACCCATCTTAATTAGGTTTGAGCTCGGCACAAGTTGTTTTTTTATATAAAGACGTTGACAAAAGTTTAAAATAAAATACATTTAACATGGGAAAAGGAGAGCTTGTAGCCTTCACCTATACAAAGATGTAAAGCAGAAGAGTTTGTTTGAAAGTGCTAAAATTTGAACCAACCTGTCGAGTTTGAAAAAAATTAGCATTTGATATCGCATTTTTTTTATACTACGTCGAAAGGTATACAAGCATACGGCTCACCTGATGTAAAGCGGGTACCGTATCCTATTAACGCTTACGCTGTATTAAGTATCACACGGGCGATGCCTCCTCTGCTGCTTACACAGCAACTCCTTGAGAGTTTACTGGTGACCTCACTCACACGCAGGAACACAACAACCCTCTAGGGAGTCGTTATTTGGCTGCGGTTTTCTGTGAGGTGGAGGTACTTCCCCAGACGGGCTGCTTTAATGCGCCCTACCTCTCTTAAAACATCCTAGACCAAGACAAACAGACATGTTCATGCACACAAATGTTTGCCTTGTGTGGGAATCGAACCCACGAGCGTTGGTGTCAAAGTCGCGTCATTCACCACTGAGCCACCGAGTTCATCTGAAGGTTATAGGCTACTCAACATCACGATATGACTCTTTGAAGCTGAGAAAGAAAGAAAGTAAGAAAACGCGATCTACACGGGATATGCGGGAACAAAGTCGCGGGTTGCAGCTAATTTGATTTAATTGCGGCCACTCACAAATTTTATCCTATTAGTTGATACAGGCGTTATTTTGCGAAAGACAAATTTACATGCAATTTGATCTAACCTGCTTTGTGTGCTTCCGCTACCAATTAGTTAATGCGGACTAGCGCAGGCCAACACCCACCCACTACCATTAGTAGATGCAACATGCCGACACTGCCATGGCTGCTCCGGTAGTCTAGTAGGGGGTAGTCTGCCATCTGGAACAGAAACCACATGCCCCCACCACCGTCGCTGCCACAACTGGCCTGGTCGTCGCTGCGACACGTGTTTCGCCTCTCCACGAGGCATCCTCAGGCGTTGTTGACGTTACCCGTTAGAATAACATGGTACAAGTGACAAATCCATCGTAGTACGGTCCCTTATATTGAATTGAGGGTGAGGGTGGATGGAGTGAGTGAAAAGATATATTTAATGAGAGAAATTGCTTAGGTCAGTCTGGTTTTTCATAAGAGTAATTATTATAATAATAATAATATTTATTTATTCAGATAACATGATCCATTTTGTTAGTAATACAGACTTACATATCTAATGTTAGTAAAAATATTTGTTGTTCAAAAATAATATTAATTATTTAGTGATGCCTTGTATACGAAACTACATAGTTTCGCGTACAAGGCACCTCATAATCGGGCTGGTAATATTTCCCGATATTACCTTAAGGATACTGTTGGAGCTGCCACGCAACCTGCTGAGCAATGATGCTGCTCGCTTTCGCCTGACAGCATAGTAGTCGTTAGTACGCGCTAATGCGAACATACCTGAAGCACTGCAGAAGCGGGGCAGCCCCATCAGCATCCTGAAACCATTGTTGTACTGGACTCGTAGGGCATTGGCAGATCTTTGTGTATAGTTAATCCACAAGCTGCTCGTATAAAAGGTCTGACAGTACGCTTTATATAGCGTTACTTTCACCTGATCACTGCACCGTGCAAACCTGCGAGCCAACATGTTACACCTCACTGCCAATGCCCTACGTTCCCGCTCCATATCTAATCCCGTTCCAATTATGTTTGTTCCTTAATATTTCGTTTTAAAGCCTAATTTTTGGTTTAAAGCCAGCGCTAGTCCGCATAAACTAATTGGTGGCGGAATCACAAATAGCAGGTTAGATTAAATTGCAAATAAACATAAGAAAACTCAGATATTTAAGAGAGGTAGGGCGCATCAAAGTAGCCTGTCTGGGGAAGTATCTCCACCTCACAGAAAATCGCAGCCAAATAACAACTCCCTAGAGGGTTGTTGTGTTCCTGCGTGTGAGTGAGGTCACCAGTAAGCTCCCAAGGAGTTGCTGTGTAAGCAGCAGAGGAGGCATCGCGCGAGTGATACTTAATATATTGCAAGCGCTAATAGGCTACGTTACCCGTTTTACATCAGGTGGGCCGTATGCTTGTATGCCTCCCGAGGTAGTATATAAAAAAAGATTTAAAGACTTACCGTTGCTATTAGATCTTTGCAGAATAATTAGTTTCCTGGTGAGCTTATGTAGAAAATAGTTTTCCAGCGAATCTGGCTGCGATCTTCTTTCTGTACTTCTTTTTTATACAATGCCTAGAGGTATTCATGCTTATGGCTCATCTGATGTAAAATGGATACTTTAGCCTATGAACGCTTGCAATATCTGGAACATCGCTCGCTCGATGCCACTTCTTCTACTAACACAGCAACTCCTCAGAAGCATGCTAATTAACTCACTCACTCGCAGGAATGTAATAACCCTGTAAGCAATTATTATTTAGGCATGGTAGGAGGTACATCCCCAGATGGGCTTTGATGCGCTCTACGTCTCCTATAAGACGTTTATAACAGTCTCTTATAACAGTCCACGTGCCGCACTAAATGCTTAAGGCGACACCTCGATCGTGAAGCTTTAAAATGGCTCCGCCCAATCACCCCGCGCCCCTCAATTGACACTCGACGCTCGATTTGTAAAATTTGAAATTAGCGCCTAATAGGTAACCTGGGGTCAACGTATAGTCAATGCAAACGAACAGAAAAGCTACAGAGTCGCGTCACACTTAAATAAAATTTATAATATCAATATTTAATAAAAATTATTGATTTAATTATTATTTAGCTTTATACATACTGAACCAAACATATTTATTTAAGCTAGACGGAAAACAATAGTAATAATAGTAATAAAAAACTACAGAAACGTATTCACTTTTAAAAGTTTATTGAAAGAGAAATCAATGACATCGTTTTATGTTTATATCTCTACAAGTTAACATGTCTTGGTATCTATGTTGTTCTTACTTAGGTCTCGTCCAGTGGCGCCCTCATTGAATAAAAAAACATATTATAGCATAGAAGATAAACATTATGAAATCTTATGTTGCATTTATTACGAAGATAGTAAAGTATTTTTACGTCATTAAACCAACACTCAAAATATTCCACTATCGTTGTTATAAGCAAAAGTGCTAAAAGAGGCCGTTTTTTGGCAATTATGCCTATAACAACGAAAGCAAAACATTTCAATTGTTGGTTTAATGACGTAAAAGTACGTTATTGTATTTGTAACACACGCAACACATGACTTTATAATGTTTATCTTCCACGCTAAGATACGATATTTTATTCCTTGAGGCGCCACTGGACGGCATGTATCCCCCTTAAGAAGAATGAAACACCAGCTACATAATACAACATTGTTTATCGAGAGGCTAAAGCGGGCCATTTGTTGATTCGGACACATATGTTTAGTTAGCAGATACACCATCTAAACTGCAAACACTGGTCACAGCGATGAAAGACGACTGTATGGAGAAAGGCTTACTACTGAATGCGAAGAAAACAAAGATAATGGTATTTGAAAGAGAAGAATCCAGAACTAATGTAAGGATTACGATTGATGATGAAGTGTTGGAACAAGTGGATGAGTTTGTATATCTTGGATGCGCTTTCAGCAGGGATGGAAGGTACACCGCAGATGTGGAAAGACGAGTGAGTGCTGGGAATAGTGTGAATGGAGCGTTGGGAAAACTTCTTGGCAGTAAAATCCTGAGCCAGAAGGCACAACTCGCTATACACAATGCAGTGTTGGTCCCAACGCTAACTTATGGAAGCGAGAGTTGGGTATGGCAGAAAGAGCATGAAAGTAGAATAAACGCGGTTGAAATGCGAGCGCTGCGCAAAATTTGTGGCGTAAGGCTTGTAGACCGTATTCGTAATGATGATGTTAGAAATAGAGTTGGTCTGAAAGAGAGCGTCGGTGTTAAAATAAGAAGAGGCATGCTCCGATGGTTCGGGCATGTAGAAAGAATGCAAGATGAAAGAATGACGAAGCAGATATACAATGCAAAAGTGGAAGGATGTAGGAGCCGGGGAAGGCCAAGCCTTACCTACCATGACCAAATTGGTCATGTTCTATCAGAAGGTGATGTCAGGAGCCCTAGAAACCGGCGTGCGTGCATGAGAAGAGCAAAGAATGTTAAAAAAGCGAGTGAGATATGTAAGGATCGAGTCACGTGGCGCTCGGCTCTCTCTGCCTACCCCGCAAGGGATTTGGCTTGAAGTTATAGATGTTCGAGTGTCATAATGGCTGATAGCGCCGAGTAAACACAGGATTTTTTTATTTCGAATAAATAAGAGAAATAAAATTATCAGATTGAATTAGATTGAAATTGAAATAGAAAATTGGATTTTTTTTGCAACTCCCTCCTGGTGAAGATTCACAAGTTATTTTACACAGTTAGGTATAGCTCTGGTAGGGATCCTAGCTTTTTCCCTAAATATAATACACTCTCGAATGACTAGGTATGCGCTTTCACTAACAGTCAATTTAACTTCGCGAATTTTATAAAAAAGTACAGGAAGAACTTGACGGTCAGACGGTAATTTTGCGCCTATTATTTGATAATTTACGTCTCCAACTAAGAAAATACTTGATTTATTGCTTCTCAATTCCACTGCCATCTTATAAAAGTTAAAACATTACGTATTAATCACGAGAATAACTGACATTCAAAATTAATAGACGGTTAGGTAATTATGACGAAGTTAACGATGCTCTCTCTAAAGTTATTCATTGGTTTGGTGTTAATAATCTGCTTTTAAATGATAAAAAGACTAAAGTAATTAAGTTCTCAACACCTAATGTAAGGCAGGTGGCTACCAATGTACATGTTAATGGAACTAATTTAGCCTCTGTGGAGACAACTGTGTTCTTGGGTATAACAATTGACTCCAGACTACAAAGGGGCCCACAAATTGAAAAATTATCAGGAAAACTAAGTTCTGCAGCTTATGCAGTGAAAACTATTAGACGGCTCACTGATATTGATACGGCTAGAATAGTTTATTTCAGCTACTTTCATAGTATTATGTCATATGGAATTCTTCTTTGGGGTAACTCCGCGGATATTAACACCATCTTTTTATTGCAAAAGAGAGCCATAAGAGCTATCTACAAACTTGGTCCCCGGGAGAGCCTTAGAGAAAAATTCAAAGAAATAAATATTTTAACAGTCGCATCGCAATATATCTATGAAAATCTTTTGTATGTCCATAAAAACATAGACTCATTTTGTAAAAAGAGTGATACTCATAGCATAAATACTAGATATAAGCATAATCTTGTGTTATATGCAAGCCGTCTCCACAAAACAAGTAATTATTTTATGGGGCAATGTATACGGTTCTATAACAAACTTCCCAGCAATATAAGAGATTTGTCAATAAACAAATTTAATACTACTATTAAAGCCAAATTGTGTAGCAGGGCATATTATAAAGTATCTGACTATATTAATGATAAAAATGCCTGGGAGTGAGTCGATCCAATTATAATGTAATTAACAAAATATGTAAATTTGTTTGGATACCAAAAGAGGGATGCCTGAGTTTTTTGGCAGTATTTTTATCAGTGCTCACCTAGTCATAAACTGCACGGTAGGGAAAAAAAATGTGACGATTCCAAACAAATGTAGCCATTTTTACGGAATAAAAAGATTTTGACTTTGAATTTGAACAAATGAATACCGCGAGTACGTGCGGCACTGCCGCGCAACTTGTATGAACATGTTTCGATGTAATTCGGCACGGATTATCGTAATCCAAATAAGTTAAAAATTAATTTCCGAGTGTTTTAAAAGCAAATGAACAAAACTAAGACATATGCGTTAGAAAATAAAAACTTTGAAAAATAAGGGACACCCTAATATACATATATACAAATAGATTTTATAATCTATTCATATTTAAAAAAAAACATGTGACAAATGATTTTCTTGCTGTTTCATAACTTTAACTTCAGTATAATGACATTTATTGTATTTTACTTATGTATACTCTGTGTTTTGTATTGTTGTACGTTTCCTTGTTATTTATTAAACTCTCAAGAAGAAAGAACCAGGACCATCTCTGATGTTGCAAAATAAATCTAATCCGTACAATAGTTCAATACTAACCACAATGTATAGAATAGATGATTTTTTTGTGTTTTCAGTGTTGGTTCATAGTAAATATTATTTGTTTTCACGAGTATCATGGGTATAAGTATACTATCTATCTATATCTTCACGCTAAATCCCTCGTGAGCGCCACATGACTCGGTACTTACACACCTCGCTCGCTTCTTTAACATGAAACATACCGAGTTTTTTTAAAAACTATCAAAATATACTATTTTACTAGTAATTATTTTAATACAAAAAAAAAAAAAAACCTCCACTGTACAATGTCTAAGTCGGAGTTCGGTGAGCTTATAATGGTTACTATGAGTTTGTCGTCCCGTATGACACTTACGTTAAAGTAGCATATAAATCGAGTAGTGATTCTTCTAGTGGAATATGTTTATTTAGTAAGTTTCTCCTAAAAAACAAAACAGCAAAAATATTCTATTTTATAAGTTTTTATTTTAATACAAAGAAATAAAGAGTCTCCACTGGTTGCTATGTGCTGAGAGCGCGAACCTTATTGGTATAAATTTCCAACGTAACCTGACCTCCACCGACGTACGACTTCTAAGTCTGAGTTCGGTCAGATTATAATGGACATAATAGGAGTTTGACGTCCTATATAGGTACGCGGTCAGCCTGTGGATAATGTATACCAATTATCAAATGTTACTGTTTATTCCTGCAAAAAATAACTCTTATTTAATGCAGTTTTATATAGAGTTATTAAGTAAGCAAAATTAAAAAAAAGTTTGAAGAGGAATTAAATAGCTTGGGCCAACCATACCTAGGAACTGTTCTAAAAACTAGAAATATGTCTACACAATGTTATTATAATATGTTTAATGAATATAATAATTAAAAAAAATAAATACCTTGTCTTGTTCGCCTCCGCCATTCTACGAACATTTTCTTTGTATTTTTATTCTATATATTTTCTTTTTAGTGTTCCCCATTATTACAACAGTATAATAAATATATATAAACCTATAATATTATTTACTACTTATATCTAATAATAATACACTTACGCTAAATACTATAATATTGAATATTTACAACTATTAATTATAAAAACTTTGGTGTCGCGATGTTAATGGAGCGAGCTCGAGCAGACAGTCGACATAGGTCTCACCTCGAAGCGGGCTGCAGCCGGACTGGCTGGATGTAGTTAGTCAACGCGTTTATAATCCTCATTACCGCACAATAAGGTCGAAAACACGTAGCACCCAAGACGAATGTGATCGCTTAGAAATTGTCAGAAACTTAAAATATTTTTAAAAAATTTCATGTTTCACTTATCAAAATATGCAGCAACCATATTATAAACATAGATATTACTAATAGATTTAAGTAATTTTGAAGCGTATAAACAGAACAACTTCGTTGTAATTTCAAAAATAATGAATTTCATGAGGTGTTTTCGAAAGTAATTATTATCGAATCAATTTTACACAATCGCGTATTTGAGCAAGCAAATTCAAGATAAAGAAATGAAGTTATTTATATTAAAATCTTAGATCCGTCAGTTTAGTCATTAGCCTATACTATTCAATGAAAGTTGGTCTAATTTTTCGATGTGTCGCCTTAAGAACAGGCTGCTAAAGTGCTTGTCTACTACGCGATAAAGTACAAATATAGGGCGACCAAGTGGAAGCCATATTCGAGCAAAGAAGATCCCGTACTTTTCTTAGAACGCATAACTAACGTTTTTTTTTGTATAGGTTTTCTGAAAATTTCTAGATAATTGCTAATCAGAATAGTCATTACCATAACCACAGTCAAATAGATAAACTCACCCACAGACAGGCTGCGGTCGACATCGTTGAACCTGCGTGTTCGATTAAAGTATCTGACGAGCTCAGTGGTGCAATGGTTAGTAACGCTACTTTGACACAACGCTCGTGGTTTCAATTTCCACGCAGGATAAACATTTGTGTGCATGACCATGGCCGTTTGTATCTGATAGACAAACTGATAACCGAACAGCCATGCAATTCTGTAAGAGCAAACATCCTTACATCCTCGGAAACATCGGCTGTTATAGCCTTGAACACAAAATTGCAATTCCTTAGTGTCGCTTTTCATGGTTGTGCGACACTATCGCCGCAAGGCTGCGTTTGGAATTGGAATCCTACAAGGCAAACAGCCTCGCGTACGCTTACAGCCTTATAGAATACCAAATAATTTCTACCAAACAAAACCTTCTAAGGCATGTACCAAGTACTAACAGTAGTGGGTGGGTGCCGGCCGGCGATAGGCTGCATGAACTAATTGGTGGCGGAAGCACGCAAAGCAGGTTAGATCAAATTGCATATAGATTTGACTTTCGCAAAATAACGCCTGAATCTATTAACCAAATAATTTCGCCGTGATCGCAGTAGACGATGTCAAAGCTGTGACATCTGTGATCACAGCGACGCACACAGCCATTACGAGTCGATTAGAGAATTGCATGGCAGGACGACAGATGTTCCTTTACCTATCTTCCGACAGTTCTATTTAAACTTCACAGCTTTCAAGAAAAACTGCAAAAAAAACTACGTTTACTGCCACACCATGTGAGCTCGAGGGTTAAAATGCTGCACACGCGACAGCAATCGCCCGATAGCGCATGTTTAGTGCTCTTGTTATACTTAAAAAAAAACCCAAAGCATTTACACGCCACTATACTTAGATCTCCCTCAAATCCCGCGCCCATAACATTTACAGCATTAAAAAGAGATGACTCCCGAGTAATAACAGCTCAGGTTATGATGGATATGGGATTCTAACAAGTTTGTTACCGTTTATGACAGAAGTGGGTCGTTTGGCTCACGAAACGTTAGGATCCCGTTTTTATGATACTTTCAGACTGATATTGACGATTTGTGTTTTATTTCAAGTTAGCTTCGTGAGCTATCTGCGTGTAGTCGTATAATGTCGATTATTTGAAATGGTTGTTTGTAGATCGATTAGTATACTTACAATGTATGAGTATGCTAACATGTAGAGAGTTAGTAGCTCGAAATGATACTTGGCTAATAATTCAGAGAACGGGACTATATTTGGCATGGTAGTCTCCATAAAGGAAATAACCTATAGAAACCCAATGATGCGATTTTGCATAAGATAATAAAATCCGGCTTATTGGATAAATAGTTCTTCCATTGGTCAGTAGGTTCGAATTGCATTTAGGTTTAGCTAAAACACAAAGATTTTGTGAGCGCGGTTTGCCTACACTGGTTTGTGGTACTTCCTATCCTATAGGACAGTGTTCCGCAAACTTTTTTTGTTTAAGGTACACTTACCAAATCAAAAACTTTAGATATATAATAAAAAACAGATTTTCCTATGGTGCAAATCCGTTTTTCTCTATACTACGTCTAGAGACATATAAGCATACGGCCCACCTGATGTGAAGCGGTTACCGTAGCCTATAAACGCTTGCAGCACATTAAGTATTACTCGCGAGATGCCACCTCCGCTGCTAACACAGCAACTCCTTAGGAGCTTACTGGAGACCTCACTCACACGCAGGAACACAACAAGACTCTAAATCCGAAAACACGAATTTAGTGACATATGCCAAATCTATATATATTTGAAATGGTGACCAGTTGATCAACAGGCCATTTCTATATCCATTGAGCTATCACCGCTTTTAGACAGATAAATAACAATAATCTATATAACAATAATCTTCTGATATTTTCCCGGTGCGTGCGAGTAAATTCAAAAATGTAGCTCGAAAGTGTTACATGAGCAGCGAAAGTGATAACGTCTAAGTGACACTCGTTATGTTGTAGACGTTAATATACGTGTTTCCCACTTCAGTGCTAAAAGAGCTGTAGGTAATATAACTGATGTCAGTTAAAGACGTCTCCACACAGAACACTCAGACGCGACTACTTTAATAGTTCAACCATTAAAAAGTTACGACTGGTTAACTCAAGCAAGCTCTGCCACAAAGTAAATGCAGAAGGTCCTCTCGTAACAAGCGCGCGACTCAGTGGTTGGCGCACGTGATTGGCGCACGTGATTGGCCAGTTGTATCGTCACCAGTTCTCTCGAACAGAGTCATTGCCATTTCAAGCGTCCTTCTATTCGATTCTATTCTATTCGAAGTAATATTTATTTGACCACAAATTAAGGATACATACGGCTTTAATGCTGAGGATATTCTCTCATCAAAATTAGGGAAAACTGACATATACGAATGCGGCTTATAAAAATAGTATTGAAATATAAAGAAGTTGTACAATTGTGTGAACATATTCATAATTAATACCTAAATAATAACTCATTTTTTTAGAATATTTTGTGCATTGTGATGCTTGTTCCATTTTCTGGTCAAGCGTAATCGCCTATGCCAGCATCAGTCTCATATTCTCTATGGCAACAGTACCATTACGCCATTGGTTAGGGACAGATGACATTAATTGGAATATTGACAATAACTGTCGCAGTTCTGCTTGATTTCACTAGTGCTTTTAAATAGTAAATGTCTGTATTCTAATTGGGATTTTGCACTCTCTTAGCCTATCGGTATCAGTACTCATTTGGTTTAGATCTTATATCACTGGACGTTAACAGCTGATAAAAGATGAATGACACTTGTTCAGATAGTAACGAATTCCTTATGGGTGTACCGCAAGGTAGAGTACTATCCCCGATTTTATTTTCTTTATCCATTAAAAATATTGGATGTTCTCTCTCCTCTTTATAGCAAAATAGTACATGCAGGCGACTTTCAAGTCTATACAGCTGATCTATTTTTCAGTATTTCCTAGTAAATAATCATATCAGCATCATTATTCAGATGGACAGAATTTACGATAAGTTACACTTCAAATATTCTTGAATTAGAAAAGATACAGAAAAGAGTGCAGAGCTACTAAAGTTGTTCATGCTGAAAAAAATTTGTGGCTTCCTTAACTAAACTGTTAAAATTGTAGAGCACTGTCCCCAACGCGTTAATAATTTCTCTTCATGTTTCGGTCATTTAATGACGTCCGTAAACGAGCTTCAGCAATTATTGTTGTTCATACAATTCTATAGAATGCACTTCATCATAAGAGGGTATATATATATATATATATAATACACCAGTATATATATATATATATATCACAAATCGCCAGCACAACAGTTATAGTATGCGTTTCGCGTGTTTAGTTTGTGGTAGTCCTTCTGTGTCTATCTACTTTCTGACTGCCAAAACAATCAAGATTTAGTTTCTAACACCCGGTTAATCATGCAAGATGACTTATGATGAAACTTTATTGAAATATTGCAGTTCAGCGCATGCTACTCGTAGATGCACTTTAATTAAATTATAAAACTTAATATTTTTGATTAACTACCAAGATTAGAATAGATTTCATTACGGATTTCTTAAGTGCATGAATATTTGAGCGCAAGAATTCTATTCCGTACTTTAAGAATATATATACCACTATCGAAGTTGAGTAACTCAATTACCACGACACCAGTAGGCTCTTTTATTCCAGTAATTGTGGACTCATATTTTATGAACATATTTGTGCCTCTTTAGATCTAAAGGCTCATCTGTTCTTGGTGTCATCGATCAATTTAGTGGGAGGAGGGGAGCGTCTTCCTTCTTCTTCTTAGCGATATCCCATTTTTTAACCCATTAAGGTTGGCGGGGAGCGCTACCTAAACCTAAGGATTTGGCGAATATACAATTTTCACATCGAGCGACTGCCACCAAACCTCCACAAACCAGAGTGAAAAACAAACCATTCTTAGGTTAGGCACACGTATCCAAGAAATTATATTTTCAAAGAGAAAATATATTTTTTTTGACGTGCGGGTTTCTTCGCGATATTTTCCATCATCACCGATAATGATAATTAAAAATATGTACGTAAATCCGAATACACAAATTTAGTTGTATGTACAAACCAGGACTCGAACCCGGACCTGTCGGTTAATAATTGGTTCTTTATGCACAGGGACCGTAATCACTATTCACTTAGTGGGGGACGTCCATTACTCCGTCATTCTTTGCGCGTTCCTCACTCTAGAATTGACTCGGCAGATATTGCTCGCCCCTAACCTCAGCTTGCAGAGTTTTGAGGCCACAACCCTCCATCGAGTTTCTTCGTTCCGAATTCTGCTGGTTAGGAAAACCTCAAGCATAAGTTTCTACATCGCTTGCTGTGTGAATTTCAACATGCAGATCAGCCGGCATGGGGAAGATTCATATTTCACTGTACAGTCAAGAGATAACGCCCTGATTGAAGTCTTTAAAATTTGATGTATAAATGTTCCGAATTTTTTAAAATACTGCCAAATGCAGTATGGTGCGTCGACCGATCTCTGTGTAGAAACTACCGTAGCCAAACTGTATTGATTGTCCGAGGTTGACAATAAGCACTTTAATTACTGCAATCTCTACAAATTGTTTGTAAGAGCAAGATCACTCTTGACGCGTAAAGTGCGATTTTAACTGTTATTATGTGCATAATACGATCAATACATAGATCAAAGTGTTAAGCTTAACGTGCACCTAACTGTAAATTATAGCATGACTTTTGTCGAGTTCTAATTTTACCTCCAGCTGATCCATACGATCGAGTAGCAATATTGAGACAATTGAGCTTCCAACTGCGATCGTCCAGCGATTCTGCCATTATCCACATCGTCAGCAAATCGAAGGTGTACTCGCCTTTATGACAGATATTTTATTTTCTAATCCAGTATTATGAATGTTTCATCGCAGTTTCGAGAAGATAAAGATAATGTCCACACAATAAATTGTGTTATAAATAATTGTACGTAATATTACACATGTCTTGTAACAATCATAGACCATATTCTAAACTAATTGTACGTATTTAACTTTGAATAACAAATCAAAATGCTTTAAGAAACTAACAAATTTTCTAGCTAGTTAAGCATGCGCAGTACAAAACATCAAGAACACGCATGCGTGCCTTCCATGGCGTCAAACAAAAGAAATGACATGACAGTGTTGACACACGGCCCGTCGAAAAATTACTTCCTACGATTATTTTCTTTAAAATATCCTTATATTTTACGTCTGTGTATCATATGATTAAAACTATCTTCTTGGATTATTGTACGCTTTAATCTCTTATTATTTTCAATGTTCGTTTTCGTTCAAGTGGTCTTTTAGGTTAGTGTCCTCGAGGTTAATGTTTATATTTTGTAAATGATATAATAGATGATATAATATTGTGGTAGTGTTGTGTTGTGTGTATGTGTGTGACTGCTGATTGTAATGAAGTTAGGATACGAGCGGCAAATAGCTGGATTTTAAGGTAAGTGATACCTTACGTACTCTACATACCTGTCCTTACATGTGCCACTTACGGGGACGATTGATAGAAGTAGAAACATAAGTTCCCGGGTATATTTTTGTTATAATTGTGTATACTATTGAGTACTTTCGTTCTTAATAATCATGGTGATACACTTTGTGTAGTGTGTTGACAAAAGTTTTAGACAGACAGTTTCCAACGTGTACCGATTGTAAAATAGGTTTGTAATGATAAGTTGTCAGTCGGTAACTTGCCAACTTCCTTTACAACCGCACCGCTCGCCATTGCCCGGTAATTTATACAGGATCAATTAATAAGGACTTAATAGACTATACTTTCAACTGTTGCAATCAGTTAAAACGTTTCTTAGATATCGGAATTATAAGCTTATTATTTTGGAAGTGATAATCTTACATTTTATTAGTCCCCGGCGGCCCCGCTATTCCGCGCTATAGTAGCGGTCCTCAATGTCTCGAGACGAAAGTATTCGACTAGTGTGTGTTGCCAGTGACGACTTATGAAACAGAAACGTGATCCCTTGCTATAGTTCTCATACGAAAGCTCAAGGTTGCACAGCGCGCGATGGAGAGAACCATGCTCGGAGTTTCTCTGCGGGATAGGCTCAGAAATTAGTACATCCGTAGCAGAACTGGAGTTACCGACGTGGCTCTGAGGATCAGCAAGCTTAAGTGGCAGTGGGCAGGCCACATAGCTCGAAGAGCCAACAGCCGTTGGGAAAGGGAGGTTCTCCAATGGCGAACCGGGAAAACGCAGTGTAGGGCGGCCTCTCTCACGATGGACAGATGATCTTGTGAAGATCGCAGCAAGCTGTTGGATGCAGACAGCACAGGTTCGATCGCTGTGGAAGTATAAGGGGGAGGCCTATGCTCAGCAGTGGACGCCTTTCAGTTGATATGATGACGATCCAAGAATTGCTCAATAAAATATATAAGTTATTTAGGAAGTATCTTATATTTTCAAAAGTTCTAGTTAGTCATATTTTATTTATTATTTTCTCAAAAATATTAAAGCACATGTTATATGTATGTGACTTATTATCACATTTCGAGCTTGCACGTGGTGCACCCTGCAAACGAGGCACTGACAAAATAGCAGGAAAAATAAGCAGCCCTCATTCGTAAGAATCTAATAAAAGCTGCTTGGAGGGTTCTTATATATTTGCAAGTGGGCGAGATCACCAGTAAACCTATGAGGAGTTGCTGCAGCGAGAAAGCTTACATAGGACACCTTAATAACTTCACAACTGTGGGTCATGTACTTGATTGCCACCCGAAGTAGAGGTTAGGAGTAAGAATCAATGGACCAAATCGCTTTACAATCTTTTTTATAGTTGACTAACGCATCCCCGCGACTTCGTCCGCATGGATTTAAAATGTTCACAATTTCAGGGATTTTATTATTTTTCTCCCTAACCCGAAATCTTTTTCTGAAATAAATGTAGCCTAAGTTACTCAATATAACAGCTATCAGCCGGTGAAAGTCCCGTCAAAATCGATTCAGCCCATTCGGAGATTAACCAGAAGATGAAACATAAAAAATGATTTTTTTTTGTGTAGGTACACTGTATACATTCATATGCATTTTGTAATGACTACACAAATAGCCACTTCAAATTTATTTATTTGTACACATTATCACGCCTTATACTTCATATCTTGTGCAATGGGTATCCTAAACTTGAGTGGCCTGCGTAGGTGTTTCCCTAAGGCCTACAGCATGCGATTGGTACAGGAAGACGTGAAGATTATTACAGTGTTCGCAAAGCACGAGTGACGCTGCAGATACGTCCTCTATCAAATTCAAAATTACGAGACGGCAACTAAAGAACCATCTAACTTGCCAATTTTTAACTTCCCATTCTAGAGGATGTATTGAAATTATTTACATTAAAAGTTGAAATTCAATTTTTCCCGTAAATTTACGACTAAAACCAATTTTTCTCGATCCTCTGCGTAATTTATCAAATGAGCATGCGTACATTAGCCTTGATACGACTTTCAGCGTAGTTTACAGAACGTCAGCAAGCATACCGTCACAAACCAAGAAATCACTAGACTTCACACCGCCCTCACAAAAACGTTGTGTTTAGCGCTGAAACATCTCAGCGATTCGAACCCGCTGTCCATAGGGAGATTATTTTAACCAACAAGCCGGTAAGTGTCGCGATGTTGATCCGCGAACTAGACAATACGAACCTGCGCATTCTATTTATTCACTTGACCCGTAGCGGTGAATTGAGTTACTATATATTACCGGTCTCATCGGTTCTCCATAGGTTATTTCATGCACACGACCTAGCCCATTTAAAGATCACCGCGAACTAACATATCCCTTTAGGGTAAATATTGTCGGACAAATTACACAGCGCCATTTAACTCCAAATTAAGCGAAGCCTGTGTTATGGGCACTCTTAGTACTTAGTTAAAAGGTCTAAGTGGGTTTTTTTATACTACGTCGGGAGGCATACAAGCATACGGCTCACCTGATGTAGAGCGGGTACCGTAGCCTATTAATACTTGCGATATATTAAGTATCACTCGCGCGATGCCTCCTCTGCTGCTTACACAGCAACTCCTTGGGAGCTTACTGGTGACCTCACTCACACGCAGGAACACAACAACCCTCCAGGGAGTTGTTATTTGGCTGCGGTTTTCTGTGAGGTGGAGGTACTTCTCCAGACGGGCTGCTTTGATGCGCCCTACCTCTCTTAAAACATCCAGACCAAGACAAACATACATGTTCATGCACACAAATGTTTGCCTTGTGTGGAAATCGAACCTACGAGCGTCTGTGACAAAATCGTGTTATTACTGCGCCACCGAGCTTGATAGTGGGCGTAGTCTGGTCAAGATACACCGAGATGCTGTATAAAAAATGGCGAGAAGAGGTTTTAACAGCTTATTAGATAAGTCCATCATTCACGACTGAGCCACCGAGCTCGTCAAAACTGATGATGATGGGTAGTAGACGACAAATAAACATACGTAAAATACTTTTTTTTATAAATACATACATACTTATAATCCATAGAAAAGACCCAGACCAAGACAAAACGAAATGTTCATGCACACAAATGTTTGACCTGTGTGCGAATCGAACCGACGAGCGTTGGTGTCGAAATAATGTAACAGAGCGTTTCCCCACTGTACCACCGAGATAGTATAGTTATTGTATTGCAACCGTTCATAGGCGACGGGAAATACTTTACACATCAGGTGGTTCGTATGCGCCTTCTGAAGATTTATATGAAAAAAAAGGTTACTGTATAGTATGAACGCTCTCAATACAGAAATTATCTATATATAAGTATATATAAGTTCTTTCCCTTCACCAGTCGGGTTCCGCAATTTTACGATTAAAAATACTATGTACCTAGTAAATTTTTTTCCTTGAACGTACCCGAAGATTGAAGGTAGTTTCCCTGTACCTCTTTAGCTTAATCAGATCACTAGTTTTTATTATTAACCAATTAGACCATTTGTATATTTACAACTTGCCAGTAGGCAAGATGCCACACCGCCTAGTTTATTATAGGCAATTTCATCTTATTTATTTTATACAACGTCGGAAGACATACAAGCATAAGGTCCATCCGATGTAAAGCTGTTACCGTAGCCAGTGAACAATGGTAATACATTAAGTATTAGTCGCGCGATGGCATCTCTGCTACCAACACAGCAACTCCTTACTCGTGACCTCATTTACACTCAGGAACACAACAAACCTCTAGGGAGTTGTTATTTGGCTGGAGTTTTCTGTGACGTGAAAGAACTTCACCAGACGGTCTGATTTGATACTCTATATGTAATTTGTCACTAATTAATTCATGCGAACTAGCGTCGGTCGGCACCGACTCATTGCCATCACAAGTTACTTACATGCTGTCTCTGCTATGTTTCTGCCTTGACTGCGGACTTCTATGCTATCTGCTATCCATCTAGGACAGAAACCTCGATGACGATTTTGACGAGTTGGGGCAGTGGTTATTAACACTACTTTGACACCAACGCTCGTGAGTTCGATTCCCATACAGGACAAACATTTGTGTGCATGAACATGACTGTTTGTCTTTATCTGGGTGTTTATAAGAGAGATACGACGTATCAAAGCGGCTCGACTGGGGAAGTACCCGCACCTCACAGGAAACCGCAGTCAATATAACAAATCCCTAGAGGGTAGTTGTGTTCCTGCGTGTGACTGAGGGCACCAGTAAGCTCCTAAGGAGTTGCCGTGTTAACAGCAGAGGTGTCATGGTGTGAGCGATACTTAATGTATTGCAAGCGTTCATAGGGTACGGTAACCGCTATACATCAGGTGGGCAAACCGCATGTATCCGCCACTGTTGCTTCTTTGGATGCTCTGGTTGTCTCTGCGACACGTGTTTCGTCTCTCCAGGCATGTCAGGCGCTTTAAATGAACTAATATAATATATTCGCAGTTCAAGTATGAAGATAAATTTAAACAAGTGTATTTAAAATCTCATGTAACTACGCGTATATTTGACTACACAATGGGCACAATGGTTCAGTAATTAGCAAAGGTTACTTTAACACCAAGACTGTAGGATTCGATTCCCACACAAGATATACATTCAAATGTATGGACTGTTTGTTTTGGTCTAGGTGTCTTTAGAGAGGTAACAAAATATATTAAAGCTCTTTGTACGTATAGATACACATATTAAAAACGCTTTTCTTGATGATAGCTTAACTTTTTGTAGAATACTCATTCATATCAAATAATGTGTCGCAAGCGTTCATAGGCTACGGTAACCGCTTTACATCATGTGGGCCGTATGCCTGTAAGGCTCCCGACGTCGTATAAAAAAAGGAGGTCAATAGCCGTGATTTTAGAGAGGGCTAAAAAATGTAAGACAGACTTGTCTTCTATATTTGGCAAAATAGAGAATTCGATTTTAAAAAGCTAACTCAGACAAAAGCACATTGACGCGAAGTCTAAAAGCATTAGAGTGTCAGCGAAACTTTGCAATTTTGATCTTTGAGGGATAAAATTCGATAAGTCGCTAAACGCTTTTTACAATTTATAGAACTGATATCACGAGGTACCTATATAAAAGGCTGTTTTTTAAGACTGTTATTCCTTGTAATATAAATAAAAATAATTGTAATAAGTAATATAAAAAGTATAAAATACAGTATTCTTTTTTTCTTTCAGTCTTTGTCTTTCTAAAAGAAAAAGTAAAATAGTAACATAAGAGAATTGAATAAGGTACAATAAGATTATATTTCAAACCAGTTGAGAATGCGCAAGCTTGCATTGCCGGAGGAACACCTGGCTCGTCAATTATATAACATTTTTTTTTTTTAAATTAGTCGGCCATTTTGACCATGTTCCTTAAGGAATAGGAACGGTGTTCCTGATCAGTCCTATTCTACTTTTTTATGCTGAATCCGAATCTGAAGTCAAAATCCGAATATACGAAAAAAAAACGCACACACAGACAAACATATAGATTTCATATAGGAACGGTGTTCCTGAAAATATAAGACGTGGCTAAGTGCTCGCAAGGGCCCAATGACAAATAAAGAATTTTTATCTATTTTTATATGTTATCTTCGTGTGACTTTATTCAGGGGCAGTAAGATATCAAAATGCAAGGGAAACTTCTTCTTAGCATTATCCCGTTTCATAATCCAGTAGCAGTAGGATCAACGGGGTCCGCTACCTAAGGATTTAGCGAAGATACTGATTTTGATATAGAGCAAATGCCGTCAGATCTCCACAACGCAGAGGGAAAACCAGATCATTCTTAGGTAGGACACACGTCTTTCGAAATATAATCTCTTGGACTTGCGGATTTCCTCACTATATCTTCCTTCGCCGCTGGACAAGTGATATTCTTACGATTAACGTCTACAACGCCTGATGATGCCTCGTGGAAGAGGCGAAACACGTGTCGCAGCGACGACCAGGCCAGTCGTGGCAGCGACGGTGGTGGTGGGGGCATGCGGATTCTGTTCCAGATGGCGGACGAAGCAGCCGAGGCAGAGACTACCGGAGCAGCCATGGCAGCGTCGGCATGTAGCACGTACTAACAGTAGTGGGTGGGTGCCGGCCGGCGCTAGGCCGCATGAACTAATTGGTGGCGGAAGCACACAAAGCAGGTTAGATCAAATTGCAAGTGATAATTACAAATATGTATATAAATCCGAAAACACGAATTTAGTGGTACACGCCAGGATTCGAATCTGAGACCAGTTGGCCATTAGGCCGGTTCTTTATCAATATGAAATGCAAGGGAATATTGTTTTTATGCTATGTATTGTACAATTATACAATATACCGCTATTGTGTAAAACAAAACTTCCCCGATGAAGGGAGTATCCGAGGCCATATCTCTCTTAAATATCTTGTCATTTTAACACTAATGTCCGCGCCCAGGATCGATAGAAATTTTATAAGGAATAAAAATAAGGTACAAGCAACACTGAATTGCCTGTGGGTCTTCAATTTATTACTAAATGAAAGAATATCAATACATGTATTTGTCATTCGCTAGAACTATGACGGTACTGAGAAATCTTCTCACAATGAAATTGTTTATCAAGACTCAGGATAGGAATAATAAACAAGATGGCGGGCGGACCAATATTGGCAACTTATACGCAGACCGCGTTTCTGGTACAACAGTACTAAACGATTGCGTTTCGTAACGGTGTCGTATAACGCACCTAATTGAAAATGTTCGCTTGTGTCCATAACACTAACTTTGTTGTCGTGTTATTTATATTAGTTACATTATTTTTCCTCATGTTACTTAGTACAAGTCGGTTTGTTTACAAAATTTCTAGCTCCTCGTGTTGTCAAAATACAATAATACCATGAATATTAAAATGACTAATTTAATTACACATATTACTAGAGCTTCTCGTCATTCTTCAAATCTTTTATGAGATCGTTCGTACAAATGTGTATACTTCTTGTATAATAAGTTAGTTGTTACTATATTAGCTGTCTATGTTGGGTTGGATAGTGCAGTTTTAGGCTTGAACTTACTCATACATTCCATTTCAAGCGAACGCCACTTTTTTTTTATTAAATATGATTTTAGATAGTTGTTTGTCTTTAATGTAGAAAAACTCAATAATTGAGCTGTCTCATGGTATGAAAGATAAGGATATACGGATGTACGTACGAGTATGTATGTATCCCTTTAAATAAAGAAAGGCTTATAATGATGCTAGAACCAATGTTATCTATGGAAAACATCCGTAACCGACTACTTAACATACCCTCTGAAGCATGGAGAAGCTCAAGATATAAAAACTATATAGGTACAAAAACAAGCTCCGAATTATATTGCTTGACCCGCGTATGTATATATTCGAAAGAACTCGATAGTTCCATATTGATACATCGCTGTCGCATGTCACATTGAGGTCTTTTGAATATATATGTATAAATATAATATTTCCCTAATAATAAGTATGATAAGTCAAGTGATGCATCTGAAGTTTTTGGAAGAATGG
The DNA here is from genome assembly GCA_947507595.1 of Pyralis farinalis. Classification (NCBI taxonomy): domain Eukaryota; kingdom Metazoa; phylum Arthropoda; class Insecta; order Lepidoptera; family Pyralidae; genus Pyralis; species Pyralis farinalis. The sequence goes on along the minus strand of OX382272.1, from coordinate 24,733,749 downwards.
ATGGTATTTAGCGTTTAAAGTCTAAACCTCACCTAGCGGTTGAAATTCATATGAATGCGCAGGAGCTTTTTATAGCTTGTGACTAGTTGTCTTCTCCTAACTAGCATTATCCCATTTCTTGATTACTACATTGATACTGATGAGGTTCGCTGACATAGGCGACCGCCGTCAGATCTCCACAACCCAGAGTGAAAACCTCGCCTGGAATAAACACCAATTCATATACTCATGATCAAACAGCACTAACAAAATTACCACAACTTCTATATAAAACTCTGGTAATGCCAGAGACAAACTGTAGCATCTAACAGAAAGTCAGATAAAAGACCGAGAGTGAGAAACATATCTTTCTTAGGTTAGGTCACGTCTTCTGAAATATAATTTTGTGGACGTGCGGTTTCCTAACGAGGTTTTCCTTCATCGCCGAGCAAATGATAATTACTAATATAAAATAGTGGTACATGTGACAAGTGTACAAGTGATAATTACTAATATAAAATAGTGGTACATGTGACAAGTGTACAAGTGATAATTACTAATATAAAATAATGGTACATGTGACAAGTGTACAAGTGATAATTACTAATATAAAATAGTGGTACATGTGACAAGTGTACAAGTGATAATTACTAATATAAAATAGTGGTACATGTGACAAGTGTACAAATGATAATTACTAATATAAAATAATGGTACATGTGACAAATGTACAAGTGATAATTACTAATATAAAATAGTGATACATGTGGCAAGTGTACAAGTGATAATTACTAATATAAAATAGTGGTACATGTGACAAGTGTACAAGTGATAATTACTAATATAAAATAGTGTACACACCAGGATTCGAACCAGGGACCCGTCGATTAACGCGACCTGTTGTAGGTGCTGTATAAAATTAATCTTTCTGTTTAGATGCAACTTCAAATAAGACATGGAGCATTAATTTGCAACTGATAATTATCATCCTCCTGGTAAAACCTGTAAGTTTCCGTATAACAAGAGTTGATATGTTTTGTGCAGAGAAAAATGAAGGCAATTTAGCTTCAATCTGAACCTACTCAGCCAGTGTTTCTATACGAGATCAAAAACTTACATTAATCACTAAGAAACAGTTATCAACACAACCAGTTAGCAGCTTTCCGATAAGAAAAGGCTAAAAAGGCCACCTTCGCCGATATTTGAAGACACGGGCCAAGGAGCATGCGCGACTAGCATAGAAACTCACGCTTTTTGGATGTTGATTAAATGCCAGGAGATATTAGCTACTATACACAGGCTCGTGTTGAATTGGCTCAGAATCGCGGCGACCGCGTGACAATGCACGAGTGAATATTGCAAACGTTAATAGGCAACGGTGCGTAATTTTACATTAGATAGACAATAAACTTGTCTGTCCTCCAACCTGGTATAAAAAAGGATTTGTATTTTATGTTCAAATGTGCAGGGAAATTTATTGAATTACAACGTGACTCCTGAAAGCAATTAGTTGGCGAATTGGTTAGATTAAGTTCTTAAATTGTTCTCTGGCTCTTATTTTAGGGTTATCTACTTCTTTACAATCATTTATAGATCTAGAATTAAATTGTGAAATCATAGCTTTACTGATACTGATACTATACCTACACGAATAGCTTATATAACTTAATAGTTATCATTTAATTTAATAATTTTTTAATTAAATTGATATGTGGTCGCGATCTCCCGTGAGGTTATAAACCATAATGAGATTATAATTAAGAAATTAAACACATGTGATAACCTAAAAAATCAAACTACATGCTGGTGGAGCCGCGGGGCAGCAGCTAGCATATTCTATTGTAAGTGGGATACCGACCATAAACCACCCAAAATTGTTAACCGAAACAACGTTTAGAATCTCGTTTATGTTATAATACTGTTTCTTGTTTCCACGCAATAAATAATATTCAGGGACCTTCTTCAAAGGTGTTTTTGCATGCAGGACCGACGTGTTTCATGGTTCCCTGTTTTGATCGTCATTAATTACGAATTATGAATTCTGCTCACAACGCCGCCTGTATAAAGGCCTCCCGCTGACTCCTATGTAGGCTTTACATTGCATAAAAAGTTGCCGCAACACATCCCTCTAGTTTTAGTATAATGGATCTCAAATTATTATGTTGTTATGTATATCAGCAGGGTTTCAGCACGTAGAAGCTCACATACCGCCCTGGGGCTTTACTGTTTTTTTGCTAAAACTCACATTTTTCGCGTATAGCGCAGAGTTTTTCATTGTTCTAGATGCGACATGAGCGTAGTTAGCTTTGCAATATAGATATTAATGTGAAAAACTAATTTGCAGGCAATTTCAACTGCACATTTTTAGTAGTGGAGTACACGTAGTACTCCACAAAAAAAAATCGAAGATGGCGCCACAATGTAAGAGTTTTTATTTCAAATGCGCCTCATATAAACAAGGAAATCCCTAAGAGAAGGAAAAAACTACATGGAGTATTGATACATTTGGTTTGTTCAAAAAGAGGTTCCACGATTTGCTAGTAAAATTGGGGGGAAAAATACTATAATATTTGTAACATTTGAATTGAGTTTATTCATGAAAGACACACATAAACATAAACTTAAAAAGCAAAACCGTATGTAAATACAAAATTTTCATGCAAATAGTTAGAACCGTTCACTAAACACATTTATGTCTAAACAAGAATAATAGTAATATTTTATTTCTATGTGGAAAAATGCACCATAAAATTTATACCATTACACATTACCTGCAGTTATTTATAAAGGCTAGGTATATACTACGTTATGTGCTATCGTCATCAACTACCCACTTAGATACTTACTAAGTTAGATCTAGTAGTATTTGTAAAATTGCCTATGGATATTGACTACACATGTAGACTCTGATATGAAAAGGAACGACATTCCTGTTATTGTTTTTAATTCCTACTAGGGTTACCTAATATAAAGTGGCTACCTAAGATAATGAATGTTTACAATGTCGTTTGTATATTACTAACCCTGCTGCGTACGCACCAACACTACCCCAGGATGGATGTGGCTTCTATCACACGCGGTAACAAATTTATTCTACAGGGAATTGTAATTTATCAGTCGTACATATGTTTCTCCTTTTCATCGTCACAATATTGCAACATTGTTGTGTTTACCTGCTTCTAGGAATAGAGCATTAGCAAAACTTCTAAATTTCTATGTATAAACTTCATGCCACATCCCTTGCGGGGTAGACAATTCAATTCAGATAGATAACTTCTAAATTTATTACTGAACTAGCTGTGCCCCGCGAATTCCTCCGCGCGGAATAGTATTTTTTATTATATATTTATATTAATAAAAATAAATAAAATTACATCAGATATCTGCCAGTGAAAGTCCCGTCAAAATCGGTCCAGCCGTTTCAGAGATTAGCCGGAACAAACTGACAGACAGACAAAAATTGTAAAAATATTAATTTTGGTATATGTACTTTGTATACATCCATATGCATTTAGTAAAAAGCGGTTATTTTAATATTACAAACAGAGACTCCAATTCTATTTATCTGTAGGTGTAGGTAATGTAGACAAACAGATTACAAGCATATTATTCGAGGTATTGTAAATAAATCTTAGTGGTTAAATCAATGTTATTTGCTACGGAAATTGAATTTTAATATAGTACCTATAATAAAAAAATAACGTATGTAGGGCCGCGTCTTATGGCGCTCGGTTCTCTCTGCCTACCCCGCAAGGGACCTGGCGTGAAGATATACATACATACATACATAATAAAAAAAGAGCAGTGATAGTTTAGTGGATAAAGAACTAGGTAGCCTTTTCCTAACCGATTGATCCTAGTTCCAAACCGGCGGGCATGGAGCACTAAATTCGTGATTTCTTATTTATGTAAGTACAAATTTTTATGTACATTATCATTTGCCAAGCGGCGAAGGAAAGCATTGTGAGGAAACACGTACTTCCAAGAAATTTTATTTCGATAGACTTGTGACCTAACCTAAGAGATGTCTAGTTTTCCGTCCGGTTTGTGGAGTTTGACGGCAGTCGCTTCATGTCAATGTCAGTGTCTACGTCAAAACCTTTAGGTAGCGGACCCCGCCAATCCTAATTGGATTAGGAAACGGAATAACGCTGGGAAGAAGAAGATTAAGAATTGTGAGCGAGTGAAACTTTTTGGCGGACGTAATTGTCGCTTTAAAATTTATTATAATTAAATTTACTTCGATGTTTATGCATTAAAATTATGCTTTATAGCTCAATCAACCAGTTGGTTCCGTTTTTAATTTATTTTCACGTTGTTTGTGAGTGTTTAGTATATTGTCACCCTACTCAATTAGCATCAACACGATGCCGCCGCTAACGTAATGATGCAATTTAGCAATTTTCGTGTCACATCTAGCTAAGTGCTATTTCACTGATGCCCCTATATTTGAATGGAAGGTAAGCGGCATTATTTATAGCATATATGGAAATGCGCCGTGTGAAATGGGATCGTAATGTTTGATCGTTTTCGTGATAAAACCGACGTGTACTTTATGCGGGATGGCCATTTCTCTCTTTATTTGCTTTTCATTTGCATAGCTGATGAATAAGTAAACTACGCTCTATAAATATTTGATGAGCGTTTCGTTTTTTTTGCGGTATTAATATTTTGCGGTTCTAATGTTTGTCGATCAAAATGTGAATGAGATTTAAGATAATGTAAATGTCTGGTGAAGGAAAATGAATTCTACATATTCAATTGCTTTCACATTCCATATAACGATGCTCGTATGGATGTAAGAACAAATACAAGAAATATAGTCAGCGTGTCCAACACATCATTTCCTATAACTTATTGGTAAATTCACTCACTCACAAGAACACAACAACCCTCCAGGGAGTTGTAACGGTAACTGCTGTATCCGACGAGTTAAGCTGTCGTTTTTTGTATGGTGGAGATACTTCACCAGTCGGGCTTGGTGCTTTGATGCACTCTGCCTCTCTTATAATAAGTTCTTATAATGACTTTCGTTTAATAAGTTTTTTTTTAGTTTCACTTCGTTTCTTTACGCATACAAACAGCATACGCTGTGAACAAGTATACGACTTGACTTACGTAAAGCATTGACGCAGCCTGCGACTACTTGCAATTCCTGAAATTTTTGTTCCCGCGATTTTACGAGTACATATACTTACTAGATTAGTTCACTGAGTGCTTAATTTAATTTGACACCTTATGGCCTGCTCAGATGAGGGATAGAGGGACAGTTTGTTCTCCGTCACAAAAAAATCACATGGAACTTAATCGCATGACGCACACGGAAAACTGAAAGTACCGCGGTTAATAAGCTCTGTCATCTGGTCTCCCTACTATAATGTTCACTCAGATCGCATTGAGAGGATACAGAAGAAGTTTTTAAAATTACTGTGTTATAGAACCGGTTTGAGTCGCCAGCTTACCACTTACAAGGACAAATTAACTAAATTTAAACTCAGTACGTTGGAAAACAGACGCAATTATTTTGCACTCTCCTGTCTATTCAAAATTGTTAACAATAACTTTGATTCACCATCATTACTCTCACTTTTAAATCTTAAAACAAAGTTTCGATCACGTGATGTCAATCGTAACACTTTTGCCTTACAAGTCCATACTAATAATACCTCCTTTTTTAACCCTATAGTCCGTATGTGTCGTCTATATAATGACGTGTCGAGCACGACACCCAATCTCGACATATTCCATTTGAGCCTTCGAAAATTCCAGAACTGCTTAAAAGACATCTTTCTCAAGCATTCTGATCTGACTCAGTGAGGCGCTGCAGTTTACCTTTTACCTTTTGCGCGTATTTTATAGTGTCCGAGTACGCAATGTTTTAATACATTTCTTTAAATTGTGCTTTGTTTTTAATGGATACTAACGATCCGGCCCGGTTTTGCACGTATGCCATAGCCACGCCATATGGCCTGTGACGCATGCACGCTGATCATGCGGCTTTCTGAAGGCTAAATATTTTTAATTTTAAATCGGTTCAGTATCTTTTGGGTTTATCCATTACAAACAAAAATACGAATCATATCATTTCTGTTTGTGATTTTTGTTTCATAGTAGATATGGGTAGTGGAAATGCATAGTAAGCGTTATGCACATGTGTATATGTATGCAAGTGTGCATGTGTGTATGTGCATGTATACATGTGTGTAGGTGTGTGTCTATTTTTATAGGACTATGAGCGCTAAAATTATTGATCATGTTGTGTGCACGTGTCAATAGATTACAGTTCAGATGTAATAACAACTATTTATAATTTAAGCTAGATTTAACTGTAATTTGTATTGTGTACCTAAATAAATAAATAAATAAATAAATAAGCACCCCGGACAACCGGGGTCATCGATAGATCGGACCATATGAAAGTACGCGGGAATCCCCTAAATAAATGGAACTGGATTTTAATTAAAATTAATGTTGAATAGGATAACCATTAAACATAAAAAAATGTGCATCGTTTTGTTGTATATTGTATATGTAAACTTCTCGCGGATGATTGATCCCACACGTTGTGCGTTGAGTTCGGGGTAACTCATCGGCGGACATTTTTTTCACGGTTCGGGGACTTTAGTCCTCTGCGGAGAAATGTCCCTCATCTGTGCAAGCCTTAAGTGCTGCTTCCGTATAGATGCCTCCGAACAAAATACTACTTCACATCGTATTTCTGTACGAAAATACTTTATAATAATAAGTTTTGTAGCAGAAAAGCTAGTATTTGTTTGTTATTGTTAGTTATTACGCCTGTCTATTGATTTCAAATATATTGTAAACACAGTGCGTACCGTATACAGTTTGCGGCGTTTCGCTTGCTTCGAAATTATGCGCTAAATTTGCTCCAATCGGTAAATACGCTAGCGTTATACAAACAAATTGATGGAGCGGAACTAGCTTAGCGTGTGTTTGCTTGCATACCTACAAATATTTTTTTTCCTCGAGTTTGGTTTGGCAGTGACATTGACCAAGAGTTTGCAAGCGCATCCCTGCTAATTTGCTACAGTTTGCCGCTCACTCAAGATATAATTTACGTTCCGATTCGTCGCTCAAGATATGTTCATATATAGTCAGTTGCTTTATGGTTCGCATGATGAGGATACAGTAATATATGCTTAAATCAAACCACACCTGATTATGATATTCGTGATATAAGAAGAATATAAACCAATCATGTAAAGGATAGGATAGGAGAATATGTGGTTATCAAATTTTGAAATTTTGTGTTTTCTTAAGCAGTCTACAGACAGCTGCTGCAGGAAATACTATAAATATTTTAGTTCTCATCAATATAGATGAAAGTCAAATGTTTGTCTTATGTTACAATGATAAATACAAAGGGAGGAAAACTGTTATTCCCAGTTTACTATACGGAAGATATAAAATGAATGATTGCTTTTCGTTGACTTACGGGTTACGACGCTTGGGGAAATGCAGAGAAGGTTGCTCAAAAATTTTGTTCGTTATTTCAATGGGGATTTTATTTTTTTCTCTTTAAGAGGGGCATACATTTTTAAGGTAGTAGTAGGCCCTTGGGAAAAGTTTGGCAGGGAGTTAGGAGGAGCATTCCACAAGTCAAAAGTTTTTGGAAGGCAACTTCTCTAGAATAGCACCGTGTGTGACTATTGCTCTCCCGGTGCGTGAAGATAAATTCCCGGAAGGAATTCAGTGACCTATCTTCTTTCGAAAATATTCTGTTAGAATTATAAATGTTCAAAAACAGTAGTAACATGTTTTAGATGTTTAATTTACTAGCAAAACAGTCATATTTAAAAAAAAAAGATCTTTTGCTTACAGTAAATTTATTTCTGGAACTATTTTAGATCGAAATTATAACTTCAACGATCAAAACGCTTGGGATGCTCTCAGTTTTAAAACTGAGAGCATCCCAAAAACCAAAAACAAATTGTTTAAATTATGTTACTTAATATCTTTTCAGGAACACCGTTCCTATATGAAATCTATATGTTTGTCTGTGTGTGCGTTTGTCTGTGGGTTTACCTGTGTGTGTCTGTCGCTTTTTTTCGAATATTCGAATTTTGACTTCAGATTCGGATTCAGCATAAAAAGTAGAATAGGAATGTTCAGGAACTCCGTTCCTACCTCTTAAGGAACATGGTCAAAATGACCGACAAATAAAAATAAAAAAATTGAATTATATAATTGTCGAGCCAGGTTCCTCTGGCAATGCAAGCTTGCGCATTCTCAAGTGGTTTTTTTGTAAAATCGGAAACATTTATCTACAAACTAAATCGTCCAAAATTCATAGCTTTAGACAAACGTTTAGTAAACATTTCAATGGCTATAGAATTCGCAAAAAAATAGCAATCCAAAATCGGCATTGCCGCAATTTGTCTAATGTGTTTTCGGTAAAATAAAAATATTGAAAACGTGAAAGGGCAAAACGATTTCGGGGAAAATAAAATTCATACAAAACCACGACGATTCTAAGGTTCCACACGGTATTGAGCCTTTAAGTTTAAGGAGAGCTTATGTGTTCCCATACAATGGATTGTGTTCCAGAGGTTGTTCGATATGATGCCCATGGTTAAAGAGTACATTACAATATGCGATCTGACTTGAGACGAGTTTAAATGATAAGCACTGTCGCTGACGCTCTATTAAGCATACATATTAATTATATTAAGATTTACATATTATAATTATTTCGGATTTATTCAGATTTATCATATTTAAAACTTCTTTCGATTTCCCGTCATTTTATATATTTTTTTCGTGTCTATTGTCAAAGTACAATATGGAACGGGGTATTAAAGAAAATAGGATTGCTGTGATTGCCTTGCACAAAGTGGGTATGAAGCCGTCGGTCATATTCAAGACACTTCAAAAGCTTTGTATCAGCCGTATGTTCGTACGAGTATATCGTACTATCTACAGATATACAAACACTTCCTCTGTTGAAGACCATAAAAGATTGGGGCGACCGAGTTCTGTTAGAATTGCAAAGGCTGTTAATGCTGTTATTTGGGGGTGGATACCCTACATACTAAAATAGAATAGATAAAGTGTTAATAATAATAATAAATATAATAAATTTTGTTGGACAAATTACACAGCGCCATCTAGCCCCAAAGTAAGCGAAGCTTGTGTTATGGGTACTGGACAACTGATAAACATACTTAAATACATTTTTTTTTGTACATACATACTTATTATACATAGAAAATACCCAGACCAAGACAAACAGACATGTTCATGCACACAAATGTTTGTACTGTGTGGGAATCGAACCCACGAGCGTTGGTGTCAAAGTAGCGTAACAGCGCGTTCCACCACTGCGCCACCGAGCTCGTCAAAAAAAGTTAAATTTTCATAGTGTAAAAGTTGCTTATATTTTAGCCATCGATCTTGCGATGGAAAGTGTTTCTAACAAAGCAGACCCTTAATGGAATCCAATCTGAATCATTTATTGCACCGTTCATCCCCCGCCGTCCATAATGATCCACGTCCATACTCCTGAATAAGTAATGAGTAATCAAATCAATGGCTCATCTCGATAATGGGCCTATTTTGTTACACGCACAATAATAGACATAACATGGGTAAATAAATTATTCACTCTTGTTTCGTTGATTTTTGATTGTAGATATATGTGTTTCTTTGTACATTTTGACGAGCTCTTGGGATCGGTTCTCATACAGGACAAACGTGTTCTTAAGAGGCGTACGGCGTATCAAAGCAGCTTGTCCGGGGTAGTACCTCCACCTCACAGAAAACCACAGCTAAATGACAACTCGCTGGAGGGTTGATGTTTGCATCACCCCGTTCCCCTGGGGTGATCGCTTCAGATGAAGCCTTTATAGCCTTCCCGGCTAAAGGCAGTCCCAGGGAGTGTTTTAGTCAGTGGAAATCTGACATAACCAGTTCGTTCGCACGAAATGGTATCTTTGAAAGATTTCACCTCCTCCCTCCCTATTTCCGGAGGGTGCCCCTCACGGAAGAATGACCAATGCACACCCGGGTGTGGGTTGGTCCTTCTTTTGTGGGTCGTCAAATTTCTTGGGCGAAAATCAAAAAAAAAAAAGGGTTGATGTATTCCTGCGGTGTGAGTGAGGTCACCAGTAAGCTCAGATGAAGTCGCAGTGTTAAAAGCAGAGGTGGCATCGCGCGAATAATACTTAATGTATTGCAAGCGTTCACACGCTACGGTAACCGCTTTACATCAGCTGGGCTGTATATCTCCCGACATTGTAAAAAAAGGCCTAGCCTACGAACGCTTGCAATAAATTAAATATTACTTGCGTGATACCACCTCTGCTACTAACACAACAAGTTCTTAGGAGTTCACTGGTGACCTCACTCAACCAGGACCACGAAAATCCCCAGGTAGTTATTATTTTACTGTGGTTTTCTATGAGGTGAAGATTTTCCCCAGACGGGGATTTATATTTAAGTGGCTATTTAGGTGCGCCCTACCTCTCCTGTTTCTTACAATACTGAAAGTGCGAATTACGCCACTCTCTGACAACAGCAACGCTCCCCTTCTGTAACTGTATTCTTGTGACATATTCACAACACATCATAACATCAGGGAATTGTTATTGAATTGAAATATAAATTTTCCGGTTAGATCCCGTTTCCTAATCCATTAGAATTGGTGTCCGCTACAAGCCTAAGAATTTGGCGAAGATACTAATTTTGACATGGAGCGACTACCGTTAGACCTCAACACCTGGACCTCAACACTCACACGACTATTGAATTATAATTTCTTGGACGTGCTGGTTTCCTCACGACGTTTTCCTTCACAGCCGAGAAAGTGATAATTACAAATATTATACTTAAATCCGCAAAGACGAATTTAGTAGTACATGTCCGCGCCAGGAATCGCACCAGGGACCGTAAGTTAATGGGCTGGTTTTTTATCCACTGAGCTATCACAAGCTATGAACTATTAAAATTTGAATATCTATGAGTGGCACCTATTTAAAATGATAAATTAATAATCACAGACTCAGATTCGTACAAACAAAATTTGAAAGGGTGTTTGTAGGCTCAAATTTCAATTAGGTAGTTGAAGATATTTTCCCAGCCCAGCTGTTCCATTTTGGGCTTCTTTCGCCAGTGACGTTATGTATAGTTACTTTAAGTAGTCGAAAATGTTTAATTTCGCTTATTTTCTATCCTCTAGCTTCTCCATGCGTCATCATTGGCTTCACATAATGTTCGAAGACTTTTATCTTCAGGCTTGTTAAACATAACGAGTTTAAAAAAACTATCAAAGGAGACTGGGCTTTAACTAGTTAACTAGTAAAAGTTGAGGAATTTCAAAATCGTGCATCGTGGCGAGGCCCACACGTCCAAGAAGTTATGTTTCGGAATACGTGTGACTTACATCAGAAAGGTCTGGTTATCTCTCGGGGTTGTGGATGTCTGACGACAGGTGCTGTTTATAAAAATCAGCGTATCTTCGCCAAATCCTTAGTCTTAGGTAGCGTACCCCGGCAATCCAAATTGATTAGGAAACGGGACAACGCTAAGAAGAGGAAGAAAGCGGGCAACTTAAACGTAGTTAGTTGCCAGTGAATTTAACATAAATTGTATGTAATTCCAACTGAAAAAAAAGCATATTACATTTGTCTGTTCTTTACCCTAACTCTATTTCGTAATATTTCATTCATAGAAGTTTAGTTGCCATCCAACAAGTTTAGTAGGTCTGATACGATTTTAAATAAAAAGTTGAATGGAAATTCTGTATAAGTGAAATAGAAATAATATTGAACATTTTGCGTAACCCTTGCGGAACCTTTTCCTGAGCGAGTTCTCTTCGCACTTGGATGGGTTGTTTTTTTTTTGGTATACAAAAATTTGAATTTCTTGTATCTTTCGTCTAGTTTCGTGTTTTCAAATTATTTTATAGGCTCGACTCGATGTACCTACCACACTGCAATTTGAAATGCCCTTCTAATTTTATTCAAATGTCCGGTTTTACCCCATAATTTATTGAAGCTACATTGTTCTGGCCTTTAATTTAAAATCGACCGGAGGTCTCTTGAAACGACAATTGGGATATAAAATTTATGGTTTAATTTTACATTTATTTAATAACAAGTACCTTCATAGGAGTTTGACCTAAATTACCTGCTTTGTGTGTTTCTGCCACCAATTGCCTGAAATAGATCCGTCCTTTCGTAACAATCTCTTCAAAAGGCATGTCAAAAATACTCTCTGTAAAAGGGCTTATTTTATAATTGATGAATATGTAATTGACAAAGATATTCGGAAATAATTCAGCACAGGCAACCATGTACGTGAGACACTCAGAGAGTTTTGCGTAGTACGTTTTCTTCCGTAACAGCCGTCAAAGGGCGACCACTTCTTTCGCCATCCACCAAAGTGACTAACTTTGGTGGACCGCGCTTGAATTCGTTATACCAACGATACACGGTTGCCTTGGAACGGCCTTTATCGTTATATCTTACGATTCGTCCAGTTTCAGGCGACACTTGAAATTGTAAAAAATCATAGCGCGAAAATGTTCCCGGCGCAGATCCATTTTTCAATGAGACACGTTAATTTGCAAAAAATGTGGAGGGAAATTTTGAAATTGGGACGTACCTATTTTTACTTATAGATAATCATATTTTCAAAATAGATTATAACTGGCCAGTCTCTCAAACATAAAAACTTTCTTTCGCAATACTTTTCGAGTGGCCTGGTATTTCTAATTCTTCCTTTTGACATCATTATTAATGCACTAATATGATGATATAAATGTGTTTTAATAAATAAATGTACTATCAAGTTGATGATTAGAAAGGAGACCTGAGTGGCGGTATTAAAGCTAGAAGAGGCATGCTCCATTGGTTCGGACATGTAGAAATAATGCAGGAAGAAAGAATTACGAAACAGATATACAACGGGAAAGTAGAAGGGCGTAGGAGCCGAGGAAGGCCAAGACTTACCTACCATGACCAAATTGATCGTGTTTTATCAGAAGATGATGTCAGGAGCCTTGAAAACCGGCGAGCGTGCAAGAGAAGACCAATTAATGTTAAAAAAGCAAGTGAGATGTGTAAGGATGGAGTCATGTGGTGCTCGGTTCTCTATGCCTGCAAGGGATTTAGCGTGAAGTTATAGGTAGATGGAATATAGACCTAGCAAGCAGCATCAGCAAGTATCTTTCAGCATTTGTTCTTAGCCAATGGTCATTTCTAAAATGCTAGTGGATTAAAAAATAAAATAATGACTAAGAGAATTGAATAAGTTATAATAAGATTATATTTTAAAATTGTAAGACACTCGATATGTCAAATTTGTACGCTCTCTGCTCCACTCCTCTCCGCCGCAATGGAATGTCAGCCTTCGTAGATACATATCGTCGCTGTCATAACTGCTCTGGTTGTCTTTGCCCCGGCTGCTGCGGTTGTCTCTGAGATTGTCCGCCATCTAGAACAGGAACCACCCAGAATTTACTTGGTACCGTTGGTAACCTGGCCGCTCTGGTCGACTTTGCGACATATGTTTAGCCTCTCTATGGGGCATCCTTATTCGCTGTAGACGTTGGTTTAACGGTTATAATATAACATACTTTCGCAGAGATGATCAGTAAAGCTAGGACTGCGACGGCATCCATCTACTAACGGTAGTGTGTGAGTAGCCCGTCGGTGCTAGTTCGCATGAACTAATTAGTGGTGAAAGCACATAAAGTAGTTTAGATCAAATTGCCAGTAAATTTGACATTCGCAAAATAATGTCAAGAAATATTCTACATAATTGCCTTCATCACGCGATACTAAGAGTATAGTAATTCCATTGCAAAAATATGGTCCTCTGTTAAACGATTGCGGTATAGAGGATACTCTGTCACCCTGTTTAATTGCCGATGGGGTAGGTAATGCAGCCCAGGTGATACGATGTGTTACGAATATGTCACAAGAATACAGCTATAAAAGGGCTGCGTTGTCAGCGGGAGTGGCATAATTTGCAGTTTCAGTATTGCAACTACTAAGAGAGGTAGGGCGCATCAAAACAACCCGTCTGGGGAAAAATCTTCACCTCATAGCTATAAAACTGAAGTAAAATAAACACTGGACTGACAATGAGCGCACTGTGCAATTTCACAGATACTTTCTGCCGAGAACTCTTTTGTTGCGTATTGTACTCTCTGCCGAGGTTTTTAAAATCACTTCATAAAGAGATTAGTTCCTCAAAATCTACCTGTACAAGAATTCCATAACACTATTTAATTAGCTAATTATAGTCCAAGATCCCAGAGCACCAGATGTTACTTAATTTATGATACACAAAATGTATGTACGGGATAGAGTAGTTTCGACAAACTCTGTGGCGCAGTGGCGAAACGCGATATTACGTTACTTTGACACTAACGCTTGTAGGTTTAATTCCCACACAGGACAAACATTTGCGTGCATGAACATGTCTGTTTGTATTAGTCTGGGTGTTTTAGGAGAGGTAGGGTGCATCAAAGCAGCCCATCGGGGGAATTATCTCACAGAAAACCGCAGCCTGGAGAGTTGTCATGTTCTTGCGTGTGGGTGAGATCACCAGTAAGCTCCTAAGTAGTTGCAGTGTTAACCAGCAGAGGTGGCATCTCGTACGCATACGTTCATAGCCAACGGTAACCGCTTTACTATAGCCGTATACTTGTATGCCTTCCGACGTTGGATATAAAAAAAAATCGGCCAAGTGCGAGTGGGACTCGTGCACGAAGGGTTCCGTACCATTATCTATAAAGACGGCAAAAAAAAAACACGTTTGTTGTATGGGAGCCTCCCTTAAATATTTGTTTTATTTTAACTTAATTATTTATTCTTAAAGTGAATATATAACTATATATTCTGTGAATATTTCAAGCGTCTACCTGTTGCCGTTATCAATATCGAGCAAAAATTAGCAAAAAAATTACGTTTGTTGTATGGGAGCCCCCTCTAATATTTATTTTATTCTATTTTTTAGTATTTGTTGTTATAGCGGCAACAGAAATACATCATCTGTGAAAATTTCAACTGTCTGTCACGGTTCATGAGATACAGCTTGGTGACAGACGGACGGACGGACGGGCGGACGGACGGACGGACGGACGGACGGACAGCGGAGCCTCAGTAATAGGGTTCCGTTTTACCCTTTGGGTACGGAACCCTAAAAATCACGTTTGTTGTATGGGAGCCTCCTTAAATATTTATTTTATTCTATTTTTTAGTATTTGTTGTTATAGCGGCAACAGAAATACATCATCTGTGAAAATTTCAACTGTCTAACTATCACGGTACATGAGATACAGCCTGGTGACAGAAGGACGGACGGACGGACGGACAGCGGAGCCTCAGTAATAGGGTTCCGTTTTACCCTTTGGGTACGGAACGGATACGGTTCATTAGTTTCATTTAACGTTGCTTCTACAATATTACAGTATTTATTTTCGCTAATTGAGTTAATAACAGCTGTTGTACTTGAATTGTCGAAGTAAGTAACTCTCATCTACGATCGCATTAATGGTCTTAGTCTTAGCAACTTTATCCATTCGGTTTGTGTATTCTGCTGGGCGTAGCTTCGAGCAGAATTTTAACTAAAATTTAATACTTTGAGAATGTTTCGTCTTTGTTTATTTATTGTCCGTGACGATTAATTAATAAGGAATGGAAATAATAAATACAAGAGTATTGCGTTAACGTGAAATACGATTTGTTTCGTTTAAGTATCGTAGAATTTGTTTGAATTGCTACTGTTTTCGAAAGTAAATTGCTTTTTGTTATTGCACGTACATTGTTTGTTTTGATCAGTATTATTTTGTGATTGTTTTTGTGTTTACTCACTCGTTTATATCCGAGAGGTATGCTGTAGTATTTAAGTACCACTCAAACAGACTGTGCCTATTGTTTTCTGTGGCAAACAAACGCAATATCTATGCCACAAAAGAGTTTGTAACGGAATTTTCCTTCAGATGTTCAATCAAATTTATACGCTGAGAGAGCTAATGTAATGAGCTGAAATTGTGAGCCGAATGGGAAAATATTCGTGGCAGCCATTTTCCGCTGAAATTATGTAATGTACTTTTAAATGACATGTAAAAGAGGTTTTTGTCGTAGTAACGAGGCTCTGACAAAAGTGAGTTTAATCGCAACGACATTTGAAACCTTATTGTGGAAGGAAGTACCTCCACACTCGTGTGAATATAAATAATTCACACGAGTGGGCGTGGTCATCAGAACGATTCAGAGTATGTGCTGCGTTGACAGCGAGAATAATAATACTCAAGAAATGCATAAAAAGTGTCATAACCCACAAGTGCGGGAAAAGCGAAAACTGCAGCGATCCTGTACGGGATTTAATATAACTTTCGTGTTTGTATGCAACATGTTATATGAAAAGCTATAGTACCGCGACGCATTGCGCCCACTTTTTATGTGACAGGCTGCGTACAGACACGAATGTTACAAAAAATCTCTTCCGGATCACTGCCGCTGTTACGCTTCTACAGTTTCATTATCTCTCATCAAAAAAAAAAAATAACTGGAGGCTGAAGACCATGACGATGAGGTACCCTAAGCAAATAAATAAGCTTAAACAATTGTCCATCCAATTTTATTATAAAACTTCCACAGTTCAACCACGCAGCGAAATAAAATATATCGTCGACATAACGGCTCTAGAAGCAGACAAAGAATAGTATAATAACAGCCTTTAAGTTCCTCAAATGTCAGATGAACAGTCGTAAGATGGAAATGGGTTGTCTAGGGATTTCTCTTATTCATGGAAAATTCATGCGCATAATAATGCCACGCTCGATAAATGCTTCAAAAGTCAACTTGCTCAAGTGTTACTATTGGATCGTGAAGATTTTATCTGAACACACAAAAATGATTTATATCAACTTGGATTTCTTTTTTTTACCTGCTCTATAGGGTTACAAGTCATAAGATGTGGAATAATAACAAAAAATCGAATAATGTGAGAATTGTAAATTAATTGGAGAACGAGACAGGGACAGGCCCACCACTCATTCCAACCACTGTGTCTCCTGTGTAGCCAGAATTAACAGCGGCGACCACCAAAAAGGCATGAACAGTGAAGTTCATTGCTGTCCCGGGGGTTAAACTACTGCTGCCTTGGAACTCACAACAAATTTAATCAGAAGAAATTTGTATGAGTAGGAAGTTTTGGAATTGTACTACCCTCTTGGCAAAGTGAGAGACAGCAATATGACAAATAAGGCATTAAAAAACCTCAAAGAGATGGCTAGTCAAGTGAAGCTCAACTGCCGTGCACCACGGTTTATCAGATATCTAACACTATTGGGACCTGAATTGTGAGTTGTTACCTAACACATCGATGCCAATAATATAGATTGCAGAACCGCATATACGCCTGGTAATTGTCCCTTGTTCCACTCCACTTCATCCACCAAATCAGAATACTATACTATCCCGGATGTGACATGCAAGGCATTTAACATATCGTCCTGCTCCCGACGCCAGAGATCGCACTCCCAGAGAACATGATGTGCTGTTTACTCGAATTCATAATTTGTTGTAAAACAGTCACATAAAGGCGATGACACAAGTCTAAACGAAAAGAGCTTAGCTCAGTAATGTTTCAACAACATGTAGAAATTCGTCCATAGACGCCACAGCTGACATTGGAGTGGCAGGGCACAGATCTACCGTGGCCCTCACCTCGCGATGGTAGTCACTGTGTATCCTCTTTACGACCACTATATACTTATTTCAAGTCTATTAATCACTTCATCTTGAATATATTGTCGAGCTCGATGGCGCAGTGGTGTAACGCGCTGTTACGCTACTTTGACACCAACGCTCGTGGGTTCGATTCCCACACGATACTAACATTTGTGTGCATGAACATGTCTGTTTGTCTTGCCTGGGTATTTTCTATGTATAATAAGTATGTATTTACAAAAAAAAAATGTATTTATGTATGTTTATCAGTTGTCTAGTACCCATAACACAAGCTTCGCTTACTTTGGGGCTAGATGGCGCTGTGTAATTTGTCCGACAATATTTATTATTATTATTATTTTTATTCATGCTGTAGTCCCTTGGGAAACGCTCAGCTGAGAGTTTATTACACAACTTGAGAGTTTTTGGAAGAAAATCTCTCTGATACTGCACAGTACGCAGCCATTGTGGTTTCACTGTGTGGGGATGAACTTCTCGCCGTCGGCAAACGGTGCGATTATAAAAACATGCTGTCGGCATGATATCAAGCAATTTCAGAACACAACCCGTTGTACAATCGATAGAACACACAAACAGAGGCAATATCTCTCCTTAAACTTGAGTGCTCAATACCGAGCGTAACAATTCTCACAGCTCGTTTCTGAACCGATTCTCATGGCCCTAGCTGGTATCCAGGTGCTCCCGCCCAATGGTGACTTTTGTACTCCATGTGCAGTCTGACTTACGCAATATAAATCTTTTTTTACCTCGTACTGACGTGCAGCTTTGCTCTGTAGAGTACACCCAGCTTCTTGGACGCCAGGTTGACCTTCTCCTCCAAAGTTAATCATCCACCTTTCCTTCAGTAGTGAATTACTCTCTTTCGTACTTTAAAATAGGCGCTACTTCCTTTCTTCGCTCATCTCATTTAAACAGTGCTGTCAAATATGTACAGCACATTAAGCAGGTCCACCCGTGTTCACTTTCGATAAATCGGTTACGGAACGCAAGATTCACTAAAAAGCGAGAAATATTTTTTTTTTTACAAATCAATACACCGACTCCAAAAATATCTGCTGTGTATAAATGCACTAAAAGATAGAAAATATTCTGTAAATGACCCTAAACATAGATTATAGTACCTACCTATTTCTACTTAAACAGAATTTAGAAATATAATGTTTGTTTTAGACTCATTTGAAGAAATAAAACAATTACTTTGTATCTTCTAGTGCATTTATACACAGCAGATGTTTTTAGAGTCGGTGTTTATTTTTTGTAAAAGAAAATGTTATTAATTAAATTTGTATCATAATTTGCATTGAAATGTTTGATTGAATTTTAGTAAAGGTTTTGCGAAACATTATTCATGCTCTTATTAGACCAATTTAAAATTATTAACTATATAAAAGTACAGGAGGCGTTAAAATATAATTGGTTCTCAAATTAAGCAGTGAACTAAGTGTTTTCGGAAACCTCAAGATTACCTGACACCCGTGTGAGTAATTGCACTATTTGATCTAACCTGCTTTGTGTGCGTCCGCCACCACGCAAAGCAGGTGATATCAAATTGCACGTAAATTTGCCCTTTCGCAAAATAACGCTATCTATTAACTAATTGCACTATTCTCACGAATTCACAAAATAATTAAAAAGAGCATGACCCTTAGCTCCGTCCTTCTAATATTATGTCACATATTTCTAGGAAACAACAGTAATTAAACGACAAAGTAAGCACCGCCAATTAAAAGGATAGGGTAAGTAGTTAATGACGGCAAATTACATACTCACTGGTACTACCGACTTCATTTACTTTCGAACCACTCTACAGCGTATTTAAATATTAAGAACCAGCACGACTGAGTTCCGCTCTTCGTTTATTCTATTTTTTGTGTAATTTTGTTGGAAAGTATATTTATACGCATTAATTTAAAAACATAATATTACGAAGCAGATATACAATGCAAAAGTAGAAGGATGTAGGAGCCGAGGAAGCCCAAGACTTACCTATCATGATCAAATTGGTTGTGTTCTATCAGAAGGTGATGTGAGGAGCTCTAGAAACCGACGAGTGTGCATAAAAAGAGCAATGAATGTTAAAGAAGCGAGTGAGGTATGTAAGGATCGAGTCATGTGGCGCTCGGTTCTCTCTGCCTACCCCGTAAGGGATTTGGCGTGAAGTTATAGATAGATAGAACTTAAAAACAAAACTATATCTAAAAACACAATTTGATGCAAATCTATAGAACCTATTCCAAATCTACATAACTACATACTCGTTTTCTAACGCGTGATTATATTGTAACGAGAATTGTATATTCTATATATAATATACAATTATCTAATTTATTAATTATTAATAGAATAATAATTATATTTAATAATTTATAACTAAAATTTCGGCTCCTTCTGGCACAGGTGTCATACACTAAAAAAAGGAGACAACCTCTAAAATCTGTTAAATAATTTGTTCAATAAATAAACTTATAAACCAATAATTTTTTTCTTTTGTATCTTTCGCTCGTTTCTCTCTGCCTACACCGCAACGGATTTTCTCAGAAGATCTTAACAGAACTATATATCTTACATGAGATTTCATTAACCGCTTACAACTTTCCTTCACATCAATTGGGCTTATCTGGAGTGTTTAGGATTATGCCTAAAATTTTCTTTCACATCAATTAGGTTGTACAGTACAACAATTTTCAAGATTAGTTGAAGTTTCGAATCTCAGAATATAAATCGTCATTTCGGTCTGTTCTCGGTTTTTAAAATCTACAATGCGAGTTATGAAAATATATTTATAGAGTTAACTTCGGCATTGAATTAATAAAAAATACTGTGAATCGAATCAACGGCCCCGACCAAAACTGAAATATGAGGGTCGACGCATCAATACGTCCAATTGAAATCCAATATGAATTTAAATTAAAATTAACTTGTGGAGACAGAATAATTAAAATTTAAAACCTCTGACTGCAGCCCGAAATTTTATTTACCGTTTTTGCAACATTAGACATGTTATCGTGTTTGACTGAATTGAAGTAATTCTTTTCGGATGAAGTATTTTATGTAAGAGAGCGATAAAGCGGAAATGTGAAAAAAAAGCGGCTGTTTAACATTTTGATACGACATTAAAACTACCTTTGAGCGACGTCAAGTGCACTTAACAGATTAGGTACCGATCAATTTCGACATATTTTACCTAAAATACATAGACTCGCTTAGGGTTAGGAATAGTTTTAAAAACATTTCGATCATATGGGTTTATGAATAAAACGTGTAGTTTTTTTGAAACTCAAGTTTTCAGGTTGGAGGTCCATTTGACCACTATTGGTATACAATCCTACTTTTGATATTGTTATTCTCAGCGGTCCCAATATAGCGGTCCTCGGAAGTGGTGACATATTGTGGTGATCTACTTGCGAAGGTCATCCACATTTTTGCTAAAATTATGTTCGAGCGTGTACATTCAACACGTTCGAACATAATTTTAGTTTATAGAATAACGTATATTATGTAACATGTAAGACTGATTCAAACTCTCAATAAATGAATAAACTCTTATCTCGTAATTTTAGAGACTTACTTAATCGTAGTGTTTTTATATTCGACCTCTACCTCTATCTTGCAAATATATCTTGACTTTCCTACGACTACGTAGCGGTCCCAATTCTTTCAAATTTGCTAAGATGCCGTAGGGCCCAAACAGAGAATGACTGATTACCTCAGCGGGCAATGTGGACCGCCAAATAAATTCAAGGAAAGTAGCATTGTCTACCCACAGGGACCGCTCTGGCTATTAACCTGTTAAAAACTAAACTCCACAGGGGCTGGAAATGCGGGAAAGCGACAGCGATCCGGGATTTTTGTAACTTCGTGTTTGTATGCAACCTGCCACAAAAAAGCGAGCTCGATGCTTTTTATTTGATATGTTGCATCCAAACACGAATATTACAAAAAATCCTATCTTGGTTTATCGCCGCTTTCTTGCTCCTGTGGTTTTCAGCTTTTATACTCTAGATAAAACTGTCACTGCAGGGCAGTCAGTTAAGAATAATTACAAAGTAGTAACTTCACTTAATCCATATACAAATCACGTTTTTTTTTTCAAAAGACTCTTATACATATACCTAGTTACAGATAAACTTAAGAAACCTTCCTTAAATAGAAACCTTGACCCAATTCGTTAAATATTCATACATATACAAAATTGTTCGTTTAAGCCGTCAGAACCCGTTATATACGTTTTTCCATACATTTCGCGGAAGAGATATTTTATGGAAACTATCCTTAATATTTAAGCTCAAGTTAATTAAATTCTAGAAAACATACTCTAGATAAAATAACTATAGTTGCCAAGATTCGATCATGTGTTTGTTTGGAATTTTTAAATTCTATTTTAGGCGTTCATTTTTTATTCACGCTTTAGACTCTACTAACACAAACACTATATTCTTCCTTCAAAAATTTGAAGTAAAAACAATTCAATGCCACAATTGCCAAAAAAAAAAAAATGTTTTGGCCGCCTTTCTGTTGTCAGTGTGCAGGATTCACTTTCCATCGTAAGTATTAAATCAATTCAGAACTCCCACATTTGAGTGTCTATTTCTCAAGTTACGGTAATACTCGACGCGATTTTATAGTTATTGTTCAGTGAGTTCATGCGGTACCAACTTTTAACTTTATTATCTTTCCAATTTTGACGAATCGGTATCACTCACGTTGAAGACTCGCAAAATAGCGTGATTTGAGATTGAATTTGCTACTACTAAGGTTTTCAATTTATCGTTATCGACTTTTGTTTACGGTAGGTCACAAGACTCATTGTAGAGATCATAATCAGAACGGAAGCGATCAAACAAAACCTAAACTAACGTTCACTTGCGGTACCTCCATACACGTCGTTGATATTGCGTACCTTCAGCGTTGGTGCTACGCTGGAAATCTTATTCAAAGAAAACGCGTGATATAGATTTTTCCGTGGTCACAAGAACGGATATATTAAAGTTAAGCAATTACATAGGTAATGATATAATATATAAACTTTTGTGACACGTTAAACGTAGTTTGACGAGCTCGGTGGCTCAGTCGTGAATGACGCGACTTTGACACCAACGCTCGTGGGTTCCATTCCCACACGAAGACAAACATTTGTGTGCTTGAACATATCTCTTTGTCTTGGTCTGGATGTTTTAAGAGAGGTATATAATTATATCAACGCAGTCCGTCTGGGGAAGTACCTCCACCTCACAAAAAATTGCAGCCAAATAACAACTCCCTAGAGGGTTGTTGTGTTCTGGCGTGTGAGTGAGGACACCAGTAAGCTCCCAAGAAGAAGAGGAGGTATTGCGCGAGTGATACTTAATATATCGCAAGCGTTAATAGGCTACGGTACCCGCTTTACATCAGGTGGGCCGTATGCTTGTATGCTTCCCGATGTAGTATAAAAAAAAAGAAAATTTGTTACAATAAAATAGGTACCTATTCTACCAAAACCTTTTCTTTGTTTCTTATAAAAAAATAACAATGAATGAAATCCATTTAATTATTTTTACCGTAACGTAATTTATTACCTCACAAGTAACTTAACGTAAACATAATATAGAGAGAGAGATAAGTTATTAAAGCGATCCGGTGGATGTCAGTCACTTTTAGTCTTGCAATCAAATTGCAATTTTCTAAAAACAAGACATTTATATCTACACAGTTATAAATTTTATATAGGTAAATATTTACATATTTATTGCTATAATCTGTTGGTTCCATCACATGTGGAAAAATACAAGAGAAATAAATCACAAAACAGATATACAATGCGAAAGTAGAATGACGGTGAATCCGAGGAAGGCCAAAACTCACCTACTACTCCACCAAGATCAACGGTTTAACTACCTTTTGAAGCACTGAGAAGCTCGAAATAGATATGCATTGCGAAAGTAGAATGACGGTGAATCCGAGGAAGGCCAAAACTCAGCTACTACTTCATCAAGACCAACGGTTTAACTACCTTTCGAAGCTCGGAGAAGCTCGAAATAGATATACATTGCGAAAGTAGAATGACGGTAAATCCGAGGAAGGCCAAAACTCAGCTACTACTTCACCAAGACCAACGGTTTAACTACCTTTCGAAGCACGGAAAAGCTCGAAATAGATATACATTGCGAAAGTAGAATGACGGTGAATCCGAGGAAGGCCAAAACTCAGCTACTACTTCACCAAGACCAACGGTTTAACTACCTTTCGAAGCACGGAGAAGCTCGAAATAGATACACATTACGAAAGTAGAATGACGGTGAATCCGAGTAAGGCCAAAACTCAGCTACTACTTCACCAAGACCAACGGTTTAACTACCTTTTGAAGCACGGAGAAGCTCGAAATAGATAAACCCATGCACATACAGGTTGCAATTGACGATGCTTAACCTACGTGTTCTTTTAGAATGCCACGCGCAACGACGCCATCGAGCTTTCTTAAGACCTAACTTACCACGACCCAATTAGTCGTGTGTCGTCAAAAGGCGGTATCAGAAGTACAACGGGCCGTCGAGCGTGCACGAAAAGAACTATGAATTGTAAAGAAGCGAGCGAGGTGTGTAAGGTCCAAGGTGCAGAGTAAACCGACGGCCACCTGACTTGGTGGTGGTCGGTTGTCTTTGCTCCTTGGACTGCTCTGCATACCTCGGAGGAAACTTTGCGTGAAGTTGTAGAAAGATAAATATATATTTAATGTAATTAATTATTAATATAAAAATAATTCCAACTATAGAAGTAAATATTAAGCTCTTGCTTATATGTATTCCAAATGTCCGTAGGCTACGGTGGCTGTTTACCATTGAGCAGGCCGTATACTTGTTTGCCACTTTAGTGGTATAAAAATAGACATATGCATACTCGTTTAATAATAATAATAATACACATACAATAATACACATCTTGCTAACGGCGAGTACTTGCACAGACATAATCAAGTAGCTAGGATAATACACCAGCAACTTGCTCTTAAATACATCTTATGGAAATCCTGATGTCTTTGTTTTGAAACGTAAACTCAACGCTGCCTCGAGGTCCAGTAAGAGGGTAATCGCCAGAGCAAAGTTTGATTTCGTCGGTAGAGTTGGCGAGCGGCTTGCAAGCCTTTCGTCTGCCAGCCGTGCTTTCTGGTCGCTGGCTAAAGCTGCCGAGGGAAACTTTTGTCAAGCGTCTATGCCACCATTGCAAAAACCGGATGGCAGTCTGGCCTACAGTGCTAAAGAGAAAGCCGACTTACTGGGTAATCTATTTGCCTCTAACTCGACTTTGAATGACGGGGGAGCTGTGCCACCTACCATCCCGAGGTGCAGTAGCTCAATGCCGGAAATCTCAATTACCCAGCGAGATGTGGCGAGACGAGCTCGGTGGCGCAGTGGTGAAACGCGCTGTTACGCTACTTTGACACCAACGCTCGTGGGTTCGATTCCCACACAGAACAAACATTTGTGTGCATGAACATGTCTGTTTGTATTGGTCTGGGTATTTTCTATGTATAATAAGTATGTATTTACAAAAAAAAAAAAATATTTACGTATGTTTATCAGTTGTCTAGCACCCATAACACAAGCTTCGCTTACTTTGGGGCTAGGTGGCGCTGTGTAATTTGTCCGAGAATATTGTCCGAGATGTCCGGCGGGCGTAGCTCTCCCTCGACATTCATAAGTCGAGTGGGCCAGGTGGCATACCAGGAGTGGTGCTAAAGCAGTGTGCTCCTGAGTTGTGTTCTGTGCTAACGCACCTTTTCGTGCTTTCCTACTCCACTCGGCAAGTCCCGTCTTCGTGGAAGACCGCCAATGTGCACCCGGTGCCCATAAAGGGCTATAGATCAGATCCATCGAATTACAGGCCTATTGCCATAACCTCCCTTCTCTCCAAGGTGATGGAGCGTGTGATAAACACACGACTCCTAGCATACCTAGAAGATCACGACCTAATCAGCGACCGTCAATACGGCTTTCGCCACGGTCATTCGACTGGTGATCTTCTAGTGTTAATAGATTCAGGCGTTGTTTTGCGAAAGTCAAATTTACATGCAATTTGATCTAACCTGCTTTGTGTGCTTCCGCCACCAATAAGTTCATGCGGCCTAGCGCCGGCCGGCACCCACCCACTACTGTTAGTACGTGCTACATGCCGACGCTGCCATGGCTGCTCCGGTAGTCTCTGCCTCGGCTGCTGCGGTCGTCCGCCATCTGGAACAGAATCCGCGTGCCCCCACCACCACCGTCGCTGCCACGACTGGCCTGGTCGTCGCTGCGACACGTGTTTCACCTCTCCACGAGGCATCATCAGGCGTTGTAGACGTTAATCGTAAGAATAACATGCTACAAGTGACAAATCCATCGCAGTGCCGTCCCTTATATTGAATTGAGGGTGGGGGTGGATGGTGTGAGTGAAAAGATATTTAATAGTGGGGAATGGTTTACGTCAGTCTGTTTGTTCATGAGAGTAATTTTAGAATTTTTATGTTTATTAATTTCTAATTGTTCCCTAATATTTAGTTTTAAACCTTTGTCTATGGTGTGTAAAATTTGATATGTATTAGTGGGGGATAAATTATGTCCTTTGTCTATAAGATGCTCGGCGAAGTGTGACCTTTCTGGGCGATTGTTTTTATACGCTGATACGTGTTCGTGAAATCGTGTTATAAAGTTACGACCAGTTTGCCCGATATAAACGTGTTCACATTCATCGCAGAACAGCTTATAGACGCCGGATTTTTTATTGGACGGGATTTTATCTTTAGTGTTACAAAGTGACCTGAGTGAATTATGGGATTTGAGAGCAACATGTATGTTATTTTTTCTAAATATGTGAACTATTTTGTCAGTGATTTTACCCAGGTATGACAAACTCGCAGTGTATTTATTTGTCGAAATATATGGAACCGCGTACAATAGTCTGTTAACGATACTACTCGTCTTTTTACGCAATAATTTATCGATGGTAGATTTGGAATAACCGTTTGACTTCGCGATCTGATATATTACATCAAGTTCTTTGTTGTAATTATCCTTACTTAATGGAACGCTCATCAAACGGTGTATCATAGTTTTATACGCTGTGAGCTTGTGTTGCCAAGGATGGCTGGATGACGCGGGAATCGTGGTATCGGTATGAGTTGGTTTACGATATATCAAAAATTGATGGAGGGACAACCTCAAATCACATTTAAAAATATTACATACCGAACTCGCCCACACATTACATCCCGTAGAATTCGATTTAGTAGATCAAAAAGCCCGAGAACTCGCGTCTAATTTTATACACAAAAAGTACACCTCTCAAACAGACAAACTTGACAGACTCATTTCACAACAACGCCTATCTCCTGTGTTACAAAGTGATTTAACCTCAATTTACACTAATTCTGCATGTCACACCTTCTACCCCCGCGTAAAAAAATTATCAAATACACAGTTTACTAACCAGGAAATCACACTTTTGGAAAAGGGTTTAAAGTACAGTATCCCCCCAAAATAACACAAACATCCCTTGAAAACCTGGCGGTTGACGCGGAGGTCGCGGTTATTAGAAATAAAAAAAGATAATTTATTAAAGCACTCCATAGCCCAACAACTTAAATGTTTTCCAAATCAAAATACCGTTAATAGTGAGGCCAAGACGTTGGTATCTGTCAGGCAGATAATTTCAACCGATAATATTGTTTTATCTAAAGCGGATAAAGGAAATACGTTAGTCATCATGGACCGTAATGAGTATAACTCCAAAGTCAGTGACGTTTTACAGACAGACAGCTTTTTGACGGTAAGTCAAGATCCCACCAACAAATATTTGGCCCAATTAAAATTAACTGTTAACGGCTCGAAATATATCTATCCGGATAATTCATATTCAAAATTCAAAATTATTCCCATGAATCTCCATTCTCCTATGCTTTATGGTTTACCAAAATTACATAAAATCAATATTCCAATAAGGCCAGTTGTGTCGTACATTGGAGCTCCCACCTATAAGTTGGCAAAATTTCTTAATGTACGTATCCGTGAAAAGATATCTTTTGAGCCAAAACACAGTCTTAAAAATAGTTTACATTTAATTGATAGTATAAAAAACTTAACACTACCCCCTTCTTCCAAATTAATTTCACTCGATGTTGAAAGTTTATTTACTAACGTACCTTACGAGGATTGTATAAAAATCCTCAAGTCCTCTTTACAAAATAAATTCATTCATCCTGGCGGGACAGATGACATATTACGACTGACAAGACTTTGCATGTCTCAAAATTATTTTCAGTTTGATAATAAATACTATTTTCAAAAAGAAGGGTTAGCAATGGGGTCCCCTCTTAGTCCATTGATGGCTGACTTATTTATGGATAAATACGAACGCGAACACATAAGCGGTAAACCACACATATTCTATTACTATAGATATGTCGACGATATTCTCATATGCTGGACAGGTACCAATCGTCAATTGGATCTCTTTGTTTCCAAATTAAATAAAATCCACCCTAAAATTAAATTCACTTTAGAAATAGAACAAAATTGTTCACTTCACTTTTTAGATTTAACCATAACTAAAAATCAATCCCTCCATCAATTTTCGATATATCGTAAACCAACTCATACCGATACCACGATTCCCGCGTCATCCAGCCATCCTTGGCAACACAAGCTCACAGCGTATAAAACTATGATACACCGTTTGATGAGCGTTCCATTACGTAAGGATAATTACAACAAAGAACTTGATGTAATATATCAGATCGCGAAGTCAAACGGTTATTCCAAATCTACCATCGATAAATTATTGCGTAAAAAGACGAGTAGTATCGTTAACAGATTATTGTACGCGGTTCCATATATTTCGACAAATAAATACACTGCGAGTTTGTCATACCTGGGTAAAATCACTGACAAAATAGTTCACATATTTAGCAAAAATAACATACATGTTGCTCTCAAATCCCATAATTCACTCAGGTCACTTTGTAACACTAAACATAAAATCCCGCCCAATAAAAAATCCGGCGTCTATAAGCTGTTCTGCGATGAATGTGAACACGTTTATATCGGGCAAACTGGTCGTAACTTTATAACACGATTTCACGAACACGTATCGGCGTATAAAAACAATCGCCCAGAAAGGTCACACTTCGCCGAGCATCTTATAGACAAAGGACATATCTTATCCCCCACTAATACATATCAAATTTTACACACCATAGACAAAGGTTTAAAACTAAATATTAGGGAACAATTAGAAATTAATAAACATAAAAATTCTAAAATTACTCTTATGAACAAACAGACTGACGTAAACCATTCTCCACTATTAAATATCTTTTCACTCACACCATCCACCCCCACCCTCAATTCAATATAAGGGACGGCACTGCGATGGATTTGTCACTTGTAGCATGTTATTCTTACGATTAACGTCTACAACGCCTGATGATGCCTCGTGGAGAGGCGAAACACGTGTCGCAGCGACGACCAGGCCAGTCGTGGCAGCGACGGTGGTGGTGGGGGCATGCGGATTCTGTTCCAGATGGCGGACGACCGCAGCAGCCGAGGCAGAGACTACCGGAGCAGCCATGGCAGCGTCGGCATGTAGCACGTACTAACAGTAGTGGGTGGGTGCCGGCCGGTGCTAGGCCGCATGAACTAATTGGTGGCGGAAGCACACAAAGCAGGTTAGATCAAATTGCATCTTCTAGTGTATCTTACACACCGCTGGGCTTTGGCAATTGAGAGTCAAGGTGAGGCATTGGCTGTTAGCCTAGATATAGCAAAGGCGTTCGATCGGGTCTGGCATCGGAGTCTTCTATCGAAGTTACCATCGTACGGGCTGCCCGAGGGTTTGTGCAAATGGATTGTCAGCTTCTTATCCAGCAGACGTATAAAAGACGTAATAGACGGTAGTTGCTCCGATGGCATGGATATTAATGCTGGCGTCCCACAGGGCTCTGTATTGTCCCCGACGCTGTTTCTGCTGCACATTAATGACATGTTGTCAATCGACAGCATCCATTGTTATGCGGACGACAGCACCGGGGACAATTATTATACAGGCCGTGCTAGCATCCCTCGTTCCCTTGTGGAGGAAAGCCGCGATAAACTTGTGTCTGAAATGGAGGGTACATGGTCTAAAGTATCTGACTGGGGGCGATTGAACCTAGTCCAATTCAACCCTACCAAGACACAAGTTTGCGCGTTCACCGCTAAGAAACCCCCATTTGCTGTGGTTCCCCAATTCCAGAACACGCCGCTCACAATTACTAAGAGCATTGAGATTCTCGGTATCGAGATCTCCAGCGATGTTCAGTATCGAGGTCACCTGGAGGAGAAGGTCAAGCTGGCGTCCAAGAAACTCGGTGTGCTCAACAGAGCTAAACAGTACTTCAGCGCGGGGCAAAGGCTTATGTTATATAAGTCCCAAGTCAGACCGCATATGGAGTACTGTAGCGACCTTTGGGCGGGAGCACCTGGATACCAGCTAGGACCTTGTGACTCGGTACAGAGACGAGCTGTGAGGATTATGGATGATCCTGGACTCACACACGGCATTGAGCCCTTGAGTTTGAGAAAAGATTTTGCTTCCCTTTGCGTGTTCTACCTTCTGTATAATGGGTTGTGTTCTGAGGAGTTGTTCGACATTATACCAACAGCCTCGTTTTACAATCGTACAGCTCGCCGGCGGCTGGGAGTTCATCCGCACACACTAGAACCGCAATGGTCGCGCACTGTGCGCTTCACGAGAAGTTTTCTACCGAGAAATATTAAGTTGTGGAATGAGCTCCCTGCCGAGGTTTTCCCAAGGGACTACAGTATGGGGTTCTTCAAGAAAGGCGTGAAGAGGTTCTTACAGGGTCGGCAACGCAAGAGTGGCACCCCTGATGTTGCAAATGCCCATAGGCTACGGTAACTGCTTACCATCAGGCAGGCCGTACGCTTGTTTGCCACCTTAGTGGTATAACAAAAAAAAAAACAACCTTGTGAGTTCCGAGGTGCCATATTATACATATGCACCTGCGCCAGTTCTCGAGAACGGTAGTGTCACGCTCTACTGGGACCGGTCTATTATCACTGATAGAACTATTGTTGCCAATATACCTGATATCTGTCGAGAAAGAGAAACTCTCTAAGTACTTGGACTTGGCTCACGAGGTTGCCGCCATGTGGCATGTGGACTCAACGAGTATTGTTCCGATAGTCAAAACAGTGAACCGACTTATAGCAAAGAGTCTCGATCGTCACCTTGAGAGACCCGCTCGGCAGTTGGGTCAAGAACCAGTTACAGAAGGTGGTTCTTCTTGAGACGGCACGCATTGTGAGGAGGCTTCTCACTCTGGAGCCCTGACCACCGGTAGCTTGGGATCCGCTCCCGTTTTTATATTTTTAAATGTATTTTATAATTATATTAGTATATTTTACATTTTGAAATTCAAAATGTAAAAATGAGATGAATAATAAATAAGTATAATAATACGGATAAATACCGGTTCTATATCCTAATAATGTAATGGAGACTTGCAGCATTTGGTATAATCATGTCTACAATTAAAGCCCCCGGCCCCGCTCTGAAACTCGGTTAATGGAATTAGGTTACGCCTATAGGACAAAGGCAATTTGACGTATTGGCAGTCGAATGTAGAATTAACGCTATTAGTGCACGCCGTTTAGGTGGAATGTGATATGCAATTGGTAGTTGATAGTGGTTACATTTGAGTTAATGTCGTAGTAGTTAGTATGGTATGTAAAAACAGAAGCCTAATTTAATTACATTAATGTCCAAACCCTTTTCAATCGGCCTCAAAAGAGGAGGATCTTTAAACTACGATATATTATGAAAGTTCTAGAGACCGGTTGATATCATAGAAATTTGGCTCTGACTTCTTTTCTGTAGTTGCAAGGATTTTAAAATTGCTTTAATTATGAAAATTTGGTTTTTGTGGTAAAACTCAGAGAAGTTTGTGTTAGTCCTACTAATATTATAAATGCGAAAGTTTGTATGTATGGATGTTTGTTGCTCTGTCACGCTTAAACGGCTGAACGGATTTGAATGAAATTTGGCACGTAGATAGATTATGATCTGGATTAACATATAGGCAACGTTATTTGACTCCACGCGGGCGGAGCCGCGGGCAGCAGCTAGTCCTACATAAGTATGGTTACAACGTGATATAAGCTGGTTTCTTTGCTTTTAATAGTCTTTCAAAACAGCAACCGATATTAATATACTAGATGAAAACCCGGCTTCCCTCGGGTGAAATGAGACATAATACACATGTAGGTACAAAATGTAGGTAGATATTTCTGTAGTTATCGGTTCTCAAGGAATATTAAAGGCAAAACAAGGCATATATTTGTATAGCATCGTTCATTGTGTTTAATAAATATAGTAAATAAGTTTCATAGACTTACGTAATCACTTTACATCGGGATCGTTTTCTATTTTCCACAATTGTGACAATGTTTACCAAATGCAAGGAGATTCGGCTGTTAACAAAATGATGTAGGTATCATTATGTTATGGCAATCGGCCAATCTCACGCCGTGGCGAGGCGTACGTGCGCTAGTATGAAACGGAACGTTTAGTAACTACTCAAGATAATCCGGTGTCAGTGACGTTTCGCTAAAGTGGCCAATATGGCGACTGCGATTTGTCTGACAGCACCAATAGAATTTAACAAAATACTCGACAATCCGAATTTTGCGGATATATGTTGTCGACTCGAAATCTTTATTTTTATGTTTTATTATTCAGGTAAGGTTTCGATCGAGTCTACCGTACTCCTTGACGAAATTATTAATATAGAAGGTATAAAATCAAATCAATTTAATAAAAAGTTAAAGCTGTTACAGTCCATGAAACGCATAGTTCCATGAAGATAAATAGTGTATAACAAGAACCAATAAAATACTTGACTACGCATAAAGGCACATCTCATTCACCAAAACGTAGCGTTTTAGCGCCTAAATATATCACCGATTCGAGCCTACTAACCAATGGAACGATATTATAGTTATATACCAATATGCTGATAAGTGGCGGGAAGATTCTGACGAGCTCGGTGGCTCAGTCGTGAATGACGCGACTTTGACACCAACGTTCGTGCGTTCGATTCCCACATAAGGCAAACATTTGTGTACATGAACATGTCTGTTTGTCTCGGTCTGGATGTTTTAAGAGAGGTAGGTCATATCAAAGCAGCTCGCCTGGCGAAGTACGTCCACCTCACAGAAAACCGCAGCCAAACAACAACTCCCTAGAGGGTTGTTATGTTACAACGTGTGAGTGAGGTCACCAGTAAGCTCCCAAGGAGTTGCTGTGTCAGCAGCAGAGGAGGCATCGCGCGAGTGATACTTAATATATCGCAAGCGTTAATAGGCTACGGTATCCGCTTTACATCAGGTGGGCCGTATGCATGTATGCCTCCCAACGTAGTATAAAAAAATGATCTAGATCCGTGAACTAGCTAGTAAAAACTGTGCCTTCTACCGCGCCCCCCGACTTAGCGGTAAGCTTTTTTACAATGCAAAATCATGTCATTTTGTCTCCATAGGTAATTTCCTTGATGGTGCATAATCAAAACCTTTACTGTTAGGTCCTACTGGTTATAGTAGAATGTTAAAATTTTGCATGTAGGAAGATAATATTTTTAAAATGTCTAATGTTAATTTTATTGTTTCTTTCTAAATTTTCTTATGAATTAGTATGAAATAAATACTCAAGGAGTGATTTTCTTGCAATTATTACCCGGTACTTTTTTATTTATTAAAAAAAAATAGAAGTTTTTTAGAGTATGAAATAAATTCATTCTCTGGAATCGCAAAATTTGCTTCAAAATTGGCCCCGGAGAATTTATCCTTCCCACGAATCTTAGGTAAGAATGAACTCCTTTTTTTATAATACGTCGGGAGGTTATACTAACGTACGGCCCGCCTGATGTTAAGTGAATACCGTAGCCTATGAACGCTTTTAATACATTAAGCATTGTTATTTGATTGCGGTTTTCTGTGAGGTGGAGGTACTTCCCCAGTCGGGCTGCTTTGATGCTCCCTACCTCTCATACAAAGACCCAGACTAAAACAAATAGAAATGTTTATGCACACAAATGTTTGTCCTATGTGGAAATCGAACCCACGAGTGTCTGTGACAAAATCGCATTATTGATGCGCCACCGAGCTTCGTAGTCGGCATAGTCTTGTCAAGATACACCGCGAGGCTTATGGCGAGAAGAGGTTTTTAACTGCTTATTAAATAACCCCATACACTGTTTACCACATTGTGATTTTAAAAATGATGTTGGTTAACTATCATCTTTAAAATCAAAGGCTTACCTGCACATGGTGTACCCTGTTAATTTAATAATACAATATTAATATCTTTCTAGTATACATGCATTTAAGCGAGGTACAGCTCATCAAAGCAGCCCGTCTGGGGAAGTACCTCCACCTCACAGAAAACTGCAGCTTACAAATAACTCACTGGAGAGTTGTTGTGATCCTGCGAGTAAGTGAGGTTACGTGTATACACGATACTTAATGATACTTAATGTATTGCAAGCGTTCGTAGCCTATCAGGGGGGCCGTATGCTTGTATGCCTCCCGACATTGTATAAAAAAAATGGAATAACTTGGTCACACTTCTTTTAAAGAGCTTAATATCGTCATATCTAGGGAAATCATTGATGGTACATTCCGCAATTAGAAGATTCGTGAGAGACAACCTAATATCAAGAGCAGCACAGTATGTGATAATTCAGGATATATTTTATGAGGTGAATCTGCCGATGTTTAAAGGTACAATTGCAGGAGGTAGTAGGCATCATGTGAAATATATAATGATGATTTAAGATTCATTGTCTTATCATCAATTGACGGAGTGGCCTAGGGCATATTCTATCTTTCGACAAATCGCGTTTTATACAAAAAACACTACGTAGTTTGTGCGACGTGAACCATCTTCAAATCCAATCCAAATCGGACTATGGCTTTTCAAAAACTGATGCCGGACTGATTCGCGCGCCATGGTGTATAGGGTATTAGTATTGAGACCGCAACCTGCTTTTGCTGTTTGATTAGCTCGGTGGCGCAGTGGTGAAACGCGCTGTTACTTTACTTTAACACTAGCGCTCGTGTGTTCGACTCCTACACAAGTTAAACGTTTGTGTGAATGAACATATCTGTTTGTATTGGTCTGAGTGTTTCAAATAGAGGTAGGGCGCATCAAAGCAGCCCATCTTGGGATGTTACCACCTCACAGTCAAATAACAAGTCCCTAGACCGTTGTTGTGTTCCTGCGTGTCAGTGAGGTCACCAGTCCTAAGGAGTTGCTGTGTTAGCAGCCGAGGTGGCATCGCGCGAGTGATACTTAATGTATCGTAAACGTTCATAGGCTATAGTAACCGTATTACATCAGGTGAACCGTATGCTGGTATGCCTCCCGGCGTTGTATAAAAAAAATAGATTTGGATTTTTGTACATATTTCCTTAACAAAATGAATAGGTACAAATTCAGATTTATCTCATAATCTTTATGTGAGCTAACAGTATAGTGTCACAAATTGGTAGTAAATAAGAAACAAGTGTTTTAAAATTTGAAATAAATATTAGCGTTCAGTTTAAAATCCGCAAACATAAATATACTACAAGTTTACATTTTATTTGTAGTATCTGTATGCTTGTGGATTTTAAACTTTGAACTTTTACATTTTTAACGTTAGGTAAACACGATAATTTCGCATTGGCATTGTGCAAACGATAGAGTGTATTTCTGAACTGTTATCTAAACTAACTAGCTGAACGTCACGACTCCGTCCGCGCGATTCCCATATCCCGTCTTGGCCGCTTTTTCTACTTTCTTTCTTTTTTCTTTGCTGCTATTGGTCGTGTGTGAATGTGATGTTGAATTAATCTACAACTATCTTTAAGAAGTGGGCTATAAAATACAAAAATATTTTTTCAACTCCGACTGGTAGTTCCAAGATAAGCGCGTTCAAACAAACAAATAAACGCTTCCGCTTTACATATTCGAATACATATATTTGTACATTTACGTTAGATGTATGTACAGTGAGCGTGATGCATTTGCTAAGTCGACTAGTTTGCACTTGTGTAAACTATTAAAATATTTGCCGGGCTATAACTACGTCGTCTGAAACACATCACCGCGATAAATTAATATTGATTAAGCTATCAGATGCATGGTTACAGTAATTGAGAGCGGCGGTCGTGAATGAAGTCGCTTCACGCTAGATTATTTACTACCACCACTCTCTATATAGCTATCAGCTATATCAAATATCTAGGTTCTACTGTTATGCACTCGAACATACGAGGTTCGGTGAAGGAAATGGTTGTACATAATGCTCTGATGAGTAGTAAGTCCTCCCTAAGCTCGCAGCTTCTCAGTCGGTGTCCCAATGGACGAAATCGAAATAAAACCCATTTCGATGTAGAGATGTGCGACTGGTGCAACAACACTAAAATTGAAGAAGTCGGGGCTGGGTTCGATCATATCATTATCTAAAATCGCAGCCTATTGACGCTCGCAACACCATGGGGATGTTACTGCCAATCTTGTGACGTAAATGTTTCGTCACAGTACCCAGTAATTTCTCTGCCATATATCACCCTTCAAACCGGAACACAGCTATATAAATGCAGCTTTTTTTTTATACTACGTCGGGGGGCATACAAGCATACTGCCCACCTGACGTAAAGCGGGTACCGTAGCTTATTAACGCTTGCGATATATTAAGTATCACTCGTGCGATGCCTCCTCTGCTGCTTACACAGCAACTCCGTGGGAGGTTACCGGTGATCTCACTCACATGCAGGAACACAACAACCCTTTAGGGAGTTGTTATTTGGCTGCGGTTTTCTGTGAGGTGGAGGTACTTCCCCAGACGGGCTGCTTTGATACGCCCTACCTCTCCTAAAACATCCAGACCAAGACAAACAGACATGTTCATGCACACAAATGTTTGCCTTGTGTGGGAATCGAACCCACGAGCGTTGGTGACAAAGTCGCGTCATTCACGTCTGAGCCACCGAGCTCGTCAAAATAGCTGCTTGGCGGTAGAAATAGGTGAGACAGAGGTAATTGTTATTTGTTATTATTAGCACCAGTGTGGCCACGAAACACTCGGGAGTTGTTTAATCGGTTACCTCGTCCTGACTGACGATTACCTTGGTAATAGCGAAACTGATTATTCTTTTCTGCCGCGTTAGTTCTGCATCGGAACTCGTATTCAAAAATTACTCGGATTTTCGAA
Source organism: Pyralis farinalis (assembly GCA_947507595.1). NCBI lineage: Eukaryota > Metazoa > Arthropoda > Insecta > Lepidoptera > Pyralidae > Pyralis > Pyralis farinalis. Next base: position 24,696,777 of record OX382272.1, on the reverse strand, counting down.
GTATCCATCTTTCCCGTCTAAGCTGAATATAAAAAAGCAATTGAAATTCGAAAATCAAATATTGCACATTTTTTAAAAGAAAACCTTATAGGTATCATGTGAAAAAATGTTTCACTCGAAAATCTTACACCATGAAGGTAAGGCAATTTCATACTTTAACCCCTATTATTACATTAGGCGAATACAACAAGAGATAGGTATACATACACACTACAATCCGGAGCCCCATAAATAATTACATTTGTAACTATATCACTACATATTATAAAACAAAGTCCCACGCCGCGTCTGTCTGTATTATTCGCGATAAACTTAAAAATTACTGAACGGATTTTCATGCGGCTTTCTCCTTATAAACTATGTAATCGCTTAATATCATTAATTACAATTTACTGTCTTTGTTACATTTTCAAATTCATAACCAAAATTCTCATTTAGTAAATAAGTATAAAACCGCATTTCTCTCCACACCCGTAACAATCTAACTAACCGAATTTCATTATGATTGTGTCTACAAGTCATATAAACATAAAATTGTCTAACTTTTCAGTGGTTGCAAGACAAATAAAGATATGTAAACAAAATAGTTTGAAAGTGTACGGCAGAAATCATAAGTGCCCGATTTTCTTTTAATTGGGGAAAAAATCTAGTTTTAATAAAACAATCGCATACAATACACACGAACGAACGGATATGGCAGAGAGGGTATGATTTTATAAAAAAAAAACAGTTTTTTCTTAGAATATAACACTCTACAAATAAACACAAATTGTTTTCTCAAGCGAATGAATTACTGTTGTACCATTTCTCGTCATAAATAAGAACGTAAAATAAATCCAAACATACAATTGTCTTCTCCTCAAATTGAATTAAATTACATCCTTCTCGGAAACCACCTGGCCGTTTCACGGACTCTTCAATTGATCTAAATGTGGACTTAGGGTAGGTACTTAGCCGAATTTCGTTATTTAAATTTTCCAGTAGCCTTTGTTGGACAATGATCCTTCTTACCCCAGCTCAACCCCTCGTGTCCCTTTACATCGACTCGCAATGGTACTTACTGACAAAGGCAGCGTTCAATAGAATTTATGCTGAGCTAATTTTGAAAATAAAACAATTTTCATTTGATAGGTGCCTAATAGATAGATAAGGAGATAATTTTTTTTCACAACGTCACGGTGGCAATTTAGCATAATTATGCCCGTTTGATGTGAGAAGTTTACCGTAACGTACTTTACGTAACTTTCTTTTTGTAAATGTTCAGTAACATAAAAGCCCGAACTACGATAAACCATAGATTTGCCGGTAAAACCAAAGATTTACCAACTAGCAATAGTAAAAATACGAAAAGTTTTATGAACTTCGTTTATTTCGACCAATTACCACCATTCATTTGGTAAATCTTAAGTTTTACTTCAAATACACGGTAAATGTCGATAAACAGACATGTCAGAACGTATGAGTTTAATGAGCTTAAAGAATAGAATGGAGAAATCAAGTATTATGCTTGTTATGAAGAATTGTTCAACATTCTCGAAGAAGTGGATGTTGCTGTTGGACACGGTGGAGTCAAGTAGGTCTCATAGACCTACAAAGTAACCCTGATGGGAATTTTAAATTCATATTTGTTTACCAAGATCATCTTTAAGTATGTAAGGACCGCGTCTTATGGCGCTCAGTTCTCTCTGCCTATCTCGCAAGGGACGTGGCGTAAAGATATACACATACATACATAGAATCTGTCCAGACAATAAGAAAAAAAAAACTAAATTTAATTTAGAAAATCATTGTTCCTATATTCAAGTCAGGGGAAAAGAGCGAGCTGGAGAATTACAGACCCATGTTTAAACTGCAAGTTTTGAGTAAATATTCGAAAGGATAATGCTTGATCAATTGGAACTCTTTTTTTGAGACCAATGAAATTTTTCATGATGCACTATACGGTTTTACAGCTTGTACATCTACTATGGATGCGGGGGTGGCATTGGTTAGGCATATCCTTAACACATGGGAGAGATCACAGAATGCTATTGTATTTTCTGTGATCTCTCTAAAGCTTTTGATTGTGTTGATCATCAGAGATTGTTACTCAAGTTGATTTTTTATGGAGTTAAAGGTAAAGACCAGAATTTGGATGCATCTTATTTAAATAACAGACTGCAGATACTGGACATAAAAGGAGTTAAATCTAAGCAGTAATATTAATATCGGGGTGCCCCAGGGTTTTACTTTGGACCCCTTTTTAGTTTTAGTATATGCGAATGGTCTGCCCTATATGGTGCTTAAAATAGCGAATATAGTACTATTTGCTGATGACTCTCTAATTTATATTATGGCCCGCCGATGTGAAAACATTGTCAAGTGAAATGGTGTTGCGTCTCCTATTGTAAACGGGTTCACATGTATCTTTTGATAAACTCGGCTTAAATCAAATGTATTAAATTTATTCTTCCGAATGTGACTTATGGCAATACAGAAGTTCTCATTGGGAATAATAAATTAGAATTTGTTAAGAATACTGTGTTTCTTGGAATCAGCAGACTCCAAATTACAATGCCCCCCCCCCCCCCCCCCACATAAATAAACTTGCTGGTAAGCGCAGCTCCGCTGCATATGTAGTTAGCAGAATCAGACCAAATGACGGATGTGAGACTTTATGTCGTATGGGTGTACTATTGTAGCGAACGGCGGCTGACATTGATACAATTTTTATCTTACAAAAAAGATCCATTTGCTCTATTTATAACTTGGGCTCCAGAGAATCACTCAGAGAACTGTTCAAAGAAATAAATATTGTCACTGTTACGTTTCAATATATTTATGAAAACATAATGTATGTACGTAAAAATTTTAACTAGTTTTTAAACTTCAGCGAAAAACTTAAAAGTAGAAATAAGTTATGTATGCCGGTACACCGGCTTGCTAGGACTGGTAGATCTTTTCTTGTAAATTGTATTCGATTTTATAATAAGTTGCCTAAAATAATTCTGTCCTTTTCTGGCAAAGCACATTAAAAATACTCTCTGGAAAAGGGATTACTATAGAATTGATGAATATTTAACAGACAAAGATGTCCGGAAATAATTCAGCACCGACGACCTTTCCTTAAATCTTTAATTCTACTATTTGATATCATTATTGTACCAATATGCTTATGTCAATTGTTTGTAATATCTAATTGACAATTTTAAAAGAGATCTACATTGGCAAGTTTCTTTCGGCATTTCTTCTTCGCCAATGGTCATTTCCGAAATACTAGCAGATTAAAAAAAAAGAAAAATAGTAACATAAGAGAACTGAATAAGATACAATAATAGTATATTTCAAAAAATGTAAGAGGTGTTAAAGTGTTCGCGAGGGCCCAATGGCAAGTAAAGATTTTTTATCTTTTTTACTCGTAAGGGTAAGATTTTTTATAATTTAAAATCGTAGCATTTGGTTCTATATAGGTTATTTTCTTCATACCTGTATGCTCCCGACGTTGTATAATGAAAAGCTTTAAAAAAATGGATACTTGGAAATAAATACAAATATAGTAGTAATAAAAATGCATTTTTTTAGTTTTAAGATGAAACACTTGTGCGCATCAATATAACCAACCGGCCAACCAAAATGACAACCGACATAACAAATGGTTTGGGCGAGCAAAGCCAAAGTTAAAGTATTAAAAAAATACCATACATTTTACTGTACACGTTAGTTATACGTAAAACGAATCAAAAATTTTATGAAATACAACAATTTCTATTTTTCCGTATTTTGATACTATGAACCTATCATTTGGTTACATTCTGCAAAACTCTGATATAAGTATTCTTTTTTAAAACGATAGAACATTTTTAAACAATACAAGAAATGGGACAAAAATATATCGTTCTTTATCGGTAGACGTATATACTCAACGTTTCTTTGACTAATTACATACATGCCATTAGCACAGCTAAAATCGATAGAGCGCGCACCGTAGATCTAATTACCTACGTCTAGAGCCACGCCAGTCCCTAGTAGGTAGGAGCGTCAAAATGAATTATGGCACTTCATTAAGCCAAAGTGCTGTCTTAAAGTGTCTAAAAAGATTCCATTATATTAGCGACATAGCTGGCCGCCTCATTCATTAAGCTTTGCAACAGTTTTTATCTGATTCCGCTCCAAGCAGATTTGTGTTTTGCAAGTCAGTGAGAAATGGTTTACGGTAAAAAAATCTGTTTTCTTTTCTGTGAAATGTGATATCTTTTGTTTGGAAACTTAAAGGAGATATAACAAAGAAATGTAACTAGAACAGAATACTCGTAGAGCTTAGTGGATTAAGAACTAGCCTGTTAACCGACGGTCTCTGGTTTGAATCCTAGCGTGGAAATAATAATAAATACCCCTTATTGCACCAACATAAAATTTACAATGTATATTATATTTACGGACTAAAGTACTATAGGCGGTCTTATCGCTAAGCGATCTCTTCCAGACAACCTTAAGCTGAGAGAGAAGAATAAAAAAATAATAAAAGAGGTAGGTGACGCTGAGAAAATTGTATCACATAAATATGGAATAAATATCGAAATAAGTAATATAATAAGTAGAAATTGTAGTCGCATACGTAATGAACGAAAAATAAAAATAGAGGCTAACCTCTATTTTTATTTTTCGTTCATTACGTATGCGTTCCCTTTCTCTACAGAAAGGGAACAGTTAGGTTGTGTATAGGGACAGCTAGTACGTGTTAACTAGAGATATGAAGGAGGAAAGGGTTTGGGCACTTCGGATATTAAATGGCAATAATATGTACCACTGAATTCGAGTTGTCGGATTTATGTACATATTCGTAATTATCACTTGCTCGCCGGTGAAGGAAAACATCGTGAGAAAACGAGCACATCCTAAAAACTACATTAAGAAAGATGTGCCACCTAACCTAAGAAAGGTTCTGTTCTCGCTCTGGTTATTGAGATATAATGATAGTCACTCCACGACTACCACACCACCACTCCACAAAATCAGTATCTTTGCCTATCCTTAGGCTTAGGTAGCCGACTCCGTCAATCCTATTGGATTAAGAAACGCGATAACGCTAGAAATAATGAGAAAGAGGAAAGGTAACTTACAGCAACTAGGAAGCATTTCGGCTGGAATTTTACTATCACCATAAAGAAAAAAGCAATTTTAAGAAGACTGTAAAAGTTAGTGAAGAATTATTACATTAACAGCATTGGTGGTAATGCGGTAGCTATGTTTCATATATTGCAAGTGTTCCTAAACTGCGATAACCGTAAGTTTCACATTAGGCGAATGGTATTTTTGTAATATCACCTTACTTAGTAGAAACACAAAGACCATATACAAGTAGGTACGAGTACAATCAATGACATAAGATTTTTTTTACAACGTCGGGAGGTGTACAACCTTATATTTGAATGCGTCCCGACCTTATGGCCCATCTGATATGGAGCGGTTACCATAGCCTACTAAAGCTTGTAACACATTAAGTAGCACGCATTGCCTCCTATACTGCTAACATAGCAACTTCTTAGGAGCTTACTGGTAACCTCACTCACACGCAGGAACACAACAACCCTCCAGAGCTTATTTGGCTGCGGTTTTTTTTGAGGTGATAGTACTTCCCCAGAAGGGCTTCTTTAATGCACCCTACGTCTCTTAAAAGAGAAGATAATAGTAGTAACGTGAAGATTGTTACCAAAACAACAAACACGTGAGTAAATTATAGTTGATTCATTATGTCGCCAGACAAGCTGCAAGCGAAGGAGACAACATAGATTTACAAACTTACGAATTCGTATATACCTGAGACCAAGTCTCTTCTACATACCTTGATATATTAAAAACAGTCTTCGTGTTCGAAGAACGCAAAGGCGTATGCTTGAAACGGTTTTTGTTCGACCAAAGTGATTTGCAAACACTGCTTGATCCAGCAGAACAGTAACAGAATATGAAAACATCTATACAGCCTAACAAAAACAACAGCTTTAACAAAAAAAAAATTAGCAGTAACAATCTGCAACAGAAAACACCCGTATTAATATCTTGTCAATAGTTAGAATGACGTATATAATCCGAATAAATGCAAAAGTTGTGAAGTCTTCACATATCGTATGTGTTAACGGTTTATGTTTATTGGGAACTATAATAATGCATTCCTACTTCGAGATTTACAACACTATAAGGTCGTTTTTAATACAAACAATTATAATATGTATGTATATTTTCACGCCAGGTCAGGTAAGACGCGGTCCTTACACACTTCACTCGCTTCTTTCAACTTCATAACTCTTTTCATGCACGCTCGCCGGTTCTTAAGGCTTCTGACATTACCTTCTGATAAAACACGACTAATTTGGTCATGGTAGGTTAGTCTTGGTCTTCCTCGTCTCCTACATCCTTCCACTTTCGCATTGTTTATGTGTTTCGTCATTCTGTCATCTTGCATTCTTTCTACATGTCCGAACCAACGAAGCATGCCCTCTTTTATCTTAACACCGACACTCTTTCTATGCCACATATTTTTCGCAGTGCTCGCATCTCGACCGCATTTATTCTACTTCCTTGCTCTCTCTGCCATATCCAGCTCTCACTTCCATAAGTTAGCGTTGGGATTAGCACCGCGTTGAGTACAGCGAGCTGTGCCTTCTTGCTTAGATTTCGGCTGCCTAGCAGTTTACCCAACGCTCCATTCACGCTATTCCCTGCACACACTCGTCTCTCCACATCAGCGGTGTACCTTCCGTCCCTACTAAAAGCGCTTCCAAGATATACAAACTCATCCACTTGTTCCAACACTACATCATCAACCTTAATCCTAGTGTTCGTTCCGGTTGTCTCTCTTTCAAATACCATCTTGGTTTTCTTCGCATTCAATTGTAAGCCTTTCTTTATACAATCGTCTTTCATTGTTGTGACTAGTGTTTGCAGTTCCAATTATCATACTTACATACAAAATATTTTAACGTAGTATTCAAATTGTTATGTAGCATAAAAATGACGGAAATTATTATCGCAATTGTAGTATTTATTTACATGCAAAGAATATACTTTTTACTAAACGAATTGTGTTCAATGAAAGTTTATTTCGTCATAAAAAGCGACACATAAAATAACCTTCTTTATGATTGATTTACATATTGCCTCAAGTCCAAGTGAATACGATATAGTTATAAGCCTTAACGGATATCTAAATTTATTCAATCTTAATTAAAAGCCCAAGTTTGGGTCGCTATTGATTCCTTACATAAATTATTGTGTACTTCACTGGTACGTTCAGACAACATCCGAGGGTTTGATCTCAAGCTCCTATTTCATCTGAACAGGAATTACCGATATTAAATTCATAAACATGGATGGGTGCAATTGACGTCAACAACAGCCTCGAGCGGTGATCGCAAACAATCCGGAGTAGTTTAATGTGAAGTCTAAGACGTGAATAAATAAGATAGGATCTTGAAATACATTTAAGGAATTATTTTCCTTCCCATAATACTAATTATATATAAATAATTAATAAAATACAGTCAAGTTATTTAATCAAGCCTGATGGCGGAGCTGTTAGGAATGCTAACCAATCGTGGGTTCGATTCCCTCACAGAACAAACACTTGTATGCATGGGCATGTTTGTTTGTTTTGTTCTGGGTATTTTTAAATAAACGTGCGTAAAAAAGCAGCCGGTAACAGAAGATCTCCACCGTACAGTATATGTGAATGATCTGCCCTACATGGTTCAGAAAATGGCGGATATGCTACTGTGCCTGTGCAGGTTTGCTGATGATACTTCTTTAATTTTTACTTTTTTTTTGACGATTGACGAGCTCGGTGGCGCAGTGGTGAAACGCGTCGGTACGCTACTGTGACACCAACGCAGGTGGATGAAAAAAATGACCCATATTGGCAAGTTTCTTTTAGCATTTCTTCTTCGCCAATGGTCATTTTCGAAATGCTGGTAGATTAAAAAAGAGAGATTAAAACTAAAAAAACTACTGAAAATTATTAAGATAAAATATAGCGTAACTTAAAGACTGTAATACGTGTCTAAGTGCCGGTAAGGGCCTAATGGCAAATAAATTATTTTTATCTTTTATCTTACCTCACAGGAACCACAACCGAGCAACAACTCTCTGGAGGTTTGTTGTGGACCTGTGAGTGAGGGACGGGATCAGTAAGCTCCTATGGAGCTGCTGTGTGAGCAGCAAAGGTAATATCGCGCAAGCGATACTTGTATTATAAATGTTCATAGGTTACGGTAAGCACTTACATCAGGTGGGCCGTATCTTGTATCTTTTTTTTTTCGCCTGATGTCACCACTGCCCATAGACATCAGCAACACCAAAGGGTCGCTGATCCGTTGCCAGCCTTTTTAGGAAAACATAGGATCTTTTCTTGAAGGCACCCATATCGTATTTATTCGGGAACACCGCTGAAGGTAATTTATTTCACAATTTCACCGTACGTGGTAGAAAATGCCTCAAAAAGCGTACATTAGTGGATTGCCTCTCATCAAGATGGTGAGGTTGACATTTAAGTTTGTGGCGAGTGGTACGATAGTGGAACTCAGCGGCTGGTATTAACTCGAACAGCTCCTCCGAACACTCACCATGATACAATTTGCACAGTACACAAAGAGAAGCAACGTCTCTCTAGCCGAGCGGAGATCACTGGGTCGCCTACGATTTGAACTCCTCTACGTTGTATGCGATCAAATGGAGTAAGCAAATATTGTGGCGCACCGGCCCAAAGATGTGAACTGTATTCCATGTGGGGCCGGACCTGGACCTTATAAAGTTGAAGGCGATATTGAGGTGTAAAATATTGTTTAGCTTTATTTATTGTACCAATCTTCTTGGATGCCAACTTAGCCTTGCACTCCAGATGACCGTGAAACTGTACATCGTTCGATAAGTCGACACCCAGGAGACCGATGCTAGGCGTAACGCTGAAGGGTATACTTTCTAATCGAGGAGCTACGATAAACGGGGACTTTTTCGCGGTAAATGCGCACATTTGTGTCTTTAGAGGATTAAGTTGAAACTAAATTCAGTCTACCCCAATCCGAGACCTGTTCTAATGTCCTAATTTCAGACACAAACTGTGATCGGCACTCCTTGACGCAATCCCGTGAGATATTGGCTTGACTAGTGTATCCTTGCAAGTTCGTTCAAACCATGGGCGGTACTTGCCACCTATGGGCATCGCAGAGCTAGGAATAAAAAGTTCCATACAAGAAAAAGAATCAAACCTGCCCCCAGGGGTAGGAGGAGAAGAACTAATGACGTTATATAAAAGTAGCTTTTTCTCGTCTGTTTGTTCACTAATTTTTCTCTAACTTTAGTGTTAGCAATATAAAAACAAATTGGATATAGTAGAAAATAAAACGCTGGAAAAACTCACAAATTCGTCAAATTTTCAATACTTGTATGTATGGTCGAATTTCGATCATTTCTCATAATAGCACATCTCATTACGCGCTGTCCATGGTGATTATTTCTCTTAATGACATTACGCTTTCATTCACAAATGGAATATTAATTTTCCGCTCATTGCTGGTAATTAAATTGGGGTGTGTATTATTTTACAAACGCTCATTGCATATCAGTTTGTACACAGTTTGTAAATTTAACAAGGTTTACATGAATTCACAAATTTTTATTTGAATTCGAAACTATTCAGTCAGTCAACACCAAAAATCAAGGCTAGGTTTATTTTTATTTTTTTTATCTCTATAATGGCGGATTATTATACAACAAAATGTATATGTCATTAAAAATACACCCACTATCTAAACATGAATTGACAGAATGGCTTCAAAAGCTCACCTACGACGAACCAGAAACCATTTTGCTAAGTACGAGTATTTATTCAACAATTTTCATTGCGAATTTAGGGTTGATACGGACACTTTACAAATGCCTTTATAAATTTATATTGATATGACTTTGTTCTATCTATCTATCTATTACTTCAGGCCAAATCCTTTGCGAAGTTGGTAGAGAGAACCGAGCGCCACATGGTTCGATCCTTATACACCTCATTCGCTTCTTTAACATTCTCTCTTCTTATACACGCTCGCCGATTAGCTAACACTCCTGACATCACCTTCTGATGAAACACAATCAATTAGGTCATGGTACGTAAGTCTTGACTTTTTCGGAGGTGATACCAAAATCGTTCCCAAAACTCTGCCAACAAGCCCGAGTAGGAACACCGATGGCTTTTTAGTCGGTAAGTCTGTCCAGAACAGTAGAGGGGAAGTACGCGAAAGTAGAAGGATGTAGGAGCCGAGGAAGTCAAAGACTTACCTTTTTTTTCTCGATGGAAAAATGCTCATGCATACCACATCGCCAGGGGAAAGGCGACGTGGTTATGTCGGACTCAGGCTACAGTCAAAAGGACTGTAGCCTGAGTCCGACATAACCACTCGCGTCTACTTTCGCGTTGTATATCTGTTTCGTACTTCTTTCTACATGTCCGAATCAACGGAGCATGCCTCTTCTTATTTTAACACCGACGCTCTCAGAACAACTCTGTTTTTTTAACATCATCATTGCGAATACGGTCTAGAAGACTTGTCTATGACTTTATTAATTTGCATAATAGGTCTATCCTACCTACTAGGTCACAACCACAACACTTTAACATTTATTATTATTGTATGTAACAACCCGGGGAAGATAGTGTTATCTGAGATAGGGTATATTTAAAATACTCGTTCAGATGTCACAAATCCAAATGCTACATAATTTTTAGGGTTTCGTACCTTAAAAGGAAATACGGAACCCTAATAGGAACATTTTGTTGTCCGTCTCTCTGTCTGTCTGTCAAAACCCTTTTTATCAGTAACGGGAGGAGCTATCAAGCTGAAATTAATATCAAATACTCAGGTCTGTAATCCCTTGGTGCAGTGAAACAAACAAAGTGCTAACTAAACGTAATCAAAAGATACGGCTGTTATTCAGTATATACACATTTTGGTAATAAAAATCAAATAGTCTTTCAAGTTATAAAAGTTTTTATCATTCAGCCACTTTCATAATTGTTTCCTAAAACGTATGATAAGTATTGTTTTAATTATCTCTGGTATGTTATTATATATGTTTACACACACGTATATATTACTGGCTTTATATTTCATTTCAATCATAAGAATTTCACTATATAAGGCCACCACCACCAATCACTTCATGCGAACTCGCGCCAGCCTCTTTAGAACAAACAGACAGACCTAAGAAACTCCCCTCCATTAAATATCTTTTCACGCACTATCCACCGCCTTCAATTCAATATAAGGGACGGTACTACGATGGATTTGTCACTTGTCTAACGACTAACATCTGCAGCGCCTGAGTATGCCTCATGGCAAAACACGTGTCGCAGAGACGATCAGGGCAACCATGGCAGCGACGGTAGCGGGTGCATGCGGTTTCTGTTCCAGATGGCAATTGTGGGAAAGACCGCAGCAACCGAGGCAGAGACGATCAGAGCAGGTTAGATTAAATTGCAAATAAGAATAAATACTTTGAATTAAACATATTTTAACGGAAATATCGCGTATTTTATTTATTTTGTTGAACCTGACGTTTCGTCGACGTCTTCCTGCGACCACGGACGGTGCAAATCGTTCGAAACGTCAGGTTCAGCAAAATAAATAAAATACGCGATATTTCCGTTAAAAATTGTTTAATTCAATGTATAACAATCGCGAAAACCTAAGACAATACTAAGAATAAATACTTCCTGTATTGCAAGCATTCATAATCTACGGTAACCACTCTGCATCAGGTGGGGCGTACATAAAAAATGTAGCCAATATAGATGAGAATCGTTCTAATGTGAACGAGTATGATAACAACTGTCGCCAAGGGCTGTATTTTATCTTGTTAAACAATTTCATACGACTCAGTGGATCGTTTCATGTGACGTACTCTGGGTGAAATTCGTAAGGGATACGTTCTGTACACGTGTTTTGTAATACAAATAAAATATTTACGTTCCCTTTAACTGGTTTGAGCAATTTTTGAAACATTTTGTATTTTGAATCTTTAATTTCACGCACGTGTAATTTACTTGTCTATGTACACTTGTGAGTACATTTGTATTTTAAGAGCAGGGTTAATGTAGTGAAATTAAGGGTTTAAGTCCTGATGTGGGACATGTACTAAATTCATAGATTTATGTACATATTTGTTATTATAACTTGTTCGGCTGTGAACGAAAAACATCGTGAGGAAACCCGTATGTCTAAGATATTATATTTTGAATGACGTGTGGCCTCACCTAAGAAAGGTGTGATTTTTCCCTCTCTGTTATTTGATGATGGTCGTTCCGTATCGGTCTCTTCGCCAAATCCTTTGGCGTAGGTAGCGGACCCCGCCAATCCTAACAGATTAGAAAATGAGATGAAGCTAGAAAGAAGAGAAGAATACTTAAATGTATTATTAATAAGTCCTGTGATCGAGGAGTTAACAATGGCTACTTTAAAACTGAGGCTCGAGGGTTCGATTCACAAGTAAAACAAAATTTGTATCCATGAACATGTCTGTTTGTCTTGGTCAGTGTTTTGAGAGCGATAGGGTGCATCAAAGCAGCCGACTGGGGAAGATAACACCACCACACATAAAACCGCAAATAAAAACTAACTGAGGGTTGTTGATTGTTGTGTTCCAGCGAATGAGCGAGGTTAGCGGTAAGCTTCTAAGAAGTTCCTGTACCTATTAGCAGCAGAAGTGGTAACCCACGAATAATACTTCCTGAATTGTAACCATTCTTGAGTACGTTAACCATTGTACATGTGTGAGGGATATTTACATTGTCTCGGAAAGGCATATTCGAAAATTATTCGAAAAGTTGGTGGGCCGTAGGCTTGCATGAATTTCGACGTTGTATAAAAAAAAATATAACTATAAACCTTACTTGCAAAATTTATTCTATGATTTTCAATTTTTATTCTTATTTGTCAATACACGGTTCACATTTCCTATTATACGGAACTGTGTTTAAACCTTAGGTACCTGATGCTTTGTAAAGGTATTATATACATTCGTACGGAGGTCCCAGATCGGCATCGATAGACTATATACATAGCTAGAGCTCCCTACATGACCATTCGAAATAGTAAAAAAACAGCGTCTTCTTGTTTCCGTGGTTCAGTCCGGTATATAAAAAACAAAGGGATAAATCGGACGCGAGGTTCTCAATAAAAATAATATTTACTAAAGTCGCATGAGAATAACAATTTCGACGTGATATATAAGTGCAGATGAAATATCTCGCGGTCTCTACCAAGTTTTAATCTTAAGGACGGACCTTTCCACCTACGACAAAAACTGGCGCTATCCCCCAGCCTAAAACCTACTGACTGTCAATTTAAATAGTAAATAGATTCAGGCGTTATTTAGCGAAAGTCAAATTTGCAGACAATTTGAACTAAACTAGTTTATTATATAAAATAACGATTATGTAGAACTTGCTCCAGAAATAGATGTTTCTAGGAATGTCTGTAAATAATATTAGTAACCAAATACTTAAAAAGTTTTACTTATGAACACTAAATACTCGTATTTTCGAGATATAAAGTAGCCTATATAGCAATTCTGTTTGCATACTTCGTCCATATACCTACCAGTCATTGGCGTGAAGGACTAGCAAACATGAATACATCTTCACTAGCTTTCACATTTTATAATATTAGTAAACAGGCTTACCGTCTCTCCTTGTGTACCCCGGGAAGCGACGCGTGCGAATCGACTCAATAAACTTCTAACTATGAGACAACGGATTAGTGAGTATAATTTATATATACTCGTACTTACATACGAATTATTAGAATACAATACTTTTTTATTATATCTTTTGTTGTAAATACTAGTTTTAATAATTTTGTTATTATTTTTCAAGACCATGTTTTACTTAATTATCTTACAGCGATGGCGTCGTTGTGCGTGTCATTCTAACCGAACACGCAGGTTAAGCAACATCGACCGCTGCCTGTCTATGGATGGGTTTAACAATCTCGAGTTTCTCCGTGCTTCGGAGGGCATGTTAAGCCGTCGGTGCTGGCTATTGTCGATAGCTAGAAAAGATATAAGCTAAGTCAATATACCCTCGGGCGGCTTGAAAACACTGGGCTCCGCCAATCCGCATTTGAGAAGCGTGGCGGAGTATGCACTAAACCCCTTCGTTTGAAGGGAAACCCATATCTCTGCAGTGGGATGAGTAAGGGTTGATGTGGTATGGGATGTGGTACCTTACAGCATGCCGCCGCTGCCCTGGCTGCTCCGGTCGTCTATGCGACACGTGTTTAGCCTCTCCGCGAGATATCCTTAGGCGCTGTAGATGTTAGTCGTTAGAATAGCATGGCAGCATGCTTGCATGCAGCCATGGCAGCAAAACAGTGACGGGTGTATGCTCACATTTCCGATGGCGAACACTCACAGAGACGACCGGAGCAACTATGGCAGCGGCGGATGCATCTACTGACGACGGGTGCCGCCGGCAGTAGTTCGCATGAACTAATCGGTAGCGGAGATTTAATCTACACACAAAGTAGTGTAGATTAAATTGCCGAATCTATTAACAAATAAATATATATGCAGTCATATAGCCAGATAGAGAGATAGCATAATAATAATGGTGGCATAATTATCGAAATTCAACCATACTCGTATACGAATGCTTCCAACTTCTTTGTCTGTAGTTTCCAAAGTTGTTTCATAAAAAATAGAAATAACATTTCGTAAATAGAGGAAATAGTTGGTACCGAAATAGGGGAGAAAAAGGTACTGAACTATTTTGTTTTTTGATAACTTTAATGGAAAAATATGTAACCCCTATATTTAGGAAAATAATTATGCACTCATTTTTAAAGCCAAAAGCACGAATACACGAACGAATATTATTTCCGAATATGAACAATAAACTGGGTTTAGAATATATAATGAGGAAACAATTATATTAATATTTCTCATGCCCACGTTCTTCGACCAAAGTAAATACATTTATTTACCCCGTTTCAATCTCTCTTTTTTTATTGTTGTAAAATCGGTAAAATTGCTTATTTATTAAATAAATTTTCTAACTGTAATATCTATTTAATAATGTTTCACTATTCAAACTTTGAATCATCATTTTATCCTATTAGGTGTTGCATTTCAAAATATCATACCTTATTCCATATCGTAAAGGGAACCTCTGTGCAAAACTTCAGCTTATTCGGTCTTAGGGTTTGGGCTGGGCGTAGAGGATTAAGTGTTGTATTTGACAATCAGCTCGGTGGCTCAGCCGTGAATGACGCGACTTTGACACCAACGCTCGTGGGTTCGATTCCCACACAAAGCAAACATTTGTGCGCATGAACATATCTGTTTGTCTTGGTCTGGGTGTTTTAAGAGAGGTAGGGCGTATCAAAGCTGCCCGTCTAGCGAAGTACCTCCACCTCACAGAAAACCGCAGCCAAATAACAACTCCCCGGAGAGTCGTTGTGTTCCTACGTGTGAGTGATGTCACCAATAAGCTTCCAAGGAGTTGTTATGTAAGCAGCAGAGGCGGCGTCGCGCGTAATACTTAATATATCACAAGCGTTAATAGGCTACGGTACCCGCTTTACATTAGGTGGGTCGTATGCTTGTATCCCTCCCGACGTAGTATAAAAAAATTGAATAAAAATAAGGTAAACAATATAAAGGCAAACAAGCACTTAATGTTATGTGGTTGTCGTTGGTGGATTTCGTATTCTTATAATCTTTTTAAAATGGGGTAGTTTGATTAAAACTTGCAATTACCGCGAACTATCCTGTGAATTCCTCCCAATCTACCCTACATGCGTACGGCGATAGCCGCTCCCAGTCGATGTTCAAAGTACAATCCGAACGGACGCTAGTATATTATTTGATCGCCTACGAAGCCAACCCCGCTTTATTATAATACATTTTGTGAAAAGACACTTTAACATAATACAAATACTCCTGTGATCTGTGTGCTTGTGTAGCGAAGACCTAAACAGCTGAGGAGACGGCAGTGATCCAGCAAATCGTAAGGTTAGTGCGCATGTGGTTCCTATCCTCGTGATCCTTGGATTCATAAGACTTTTCTTCGTCCTCATCGAGCTCACGATAATTGCAAGTACGACAGGCATAGGTTTCAATAAAAAGATACAGTCCACTAAAAACATGGAGCCTATGGCTCAAAATATCGAAGTTATTATACAAAGCCAGCTAATGGAGGCTTAGGCGCCTCCATATTTATGGTCACTTCGGCCGGATCTAAATTATTATTATTTTAGTTTTTCTAAATCTAAATCAGTAACCCGCAAGAATAACGTTATAGTCATTGTATCTACTGCGTAAATAAAATAGATTGTCGTATATTTTTTATATTTTTCCCGCATCGACAGCTATTTTTTGTTTTTATATTCCGCATCGCATTTACGTGTAGTACAAAACACTGTAAGTTATTCATTTTATAAAATAATTATCATTTTTTAACACCCGTTGTAGTTAAAAAAATTTGAATTCATCGCCGCCATTTTGTTACGTGTTCATTTGTTCGTACTTTGGGTAACATCGGCCATCGGCTTCGTAGTTTCTAATTCATATACCCGCAAATTGTTATACTTTACCCGCATTTATATTTTATCACCCGCTCATATTCGTAAGATATTAACACGTTACTTTTCATATACGTAAATCAAGTAAATATAATCGTACTTTAATACAGGCTCATTCTATTGAAAGGAAACAGATTTCTGGTAACATTCGTTACTATTAATAGTACACCTACATTTAATTTAAAACAAGTGAAACATTTTTAGTTATTTTTCAATACGTAGAGTACCTAAGAATTGTTGTATCGTATTTTTACCTGTAGACTGAAGTTGTTTACTGTTTGTGTCAACTTACGCGCAGGCCGCCTTTTATTTATTTTAGTACCTACAACATTTTGTTCATTTCTTTTATTATCTATACAGTTGTTTGTAATCATTTACAATGGTTAAATCTAAAAGAAGAGGAAGCGAGGGTTTCAGTGGAGAAAGTTTTGATACAAATAAAAGTCAGCTAACTATTTACATAGTCAAGCGCGATGTTATTTATAAACGCATGGAAAATATTTTTGAACTTGCACAAAAATGTGAAAAGGACAAACATCATTATAAGTCGTTCTGTGCGAGTGCCTCAACAATAGAAAAGTTACGTAGTGACTACCAAGAGGTCTTAGATTCTTACAATTTATTAAATTTACAATTAAATCCCGATACTCACGTAGACTACGATTCATGGACTTCATTTGAAGAAATGTACTGCTATGTTAAACAGGTTTTGTTAGAAAATGAAAAAGATAGTTCTAGTTCAGCACCGCAATATCTAACAAAATCAAAACCGCGCCTTCAGCCCATTGAACTGATATCGTTCAATGGGGATGTCAGAACCTGGCCATTGTTCTATCAGCAATTTAAAAACATGATCCACGATAATGTGTCGCTAACTGATAGTGAAAAGGTTTTTTATTTGGTTGGTAAATTAACTGGTCAAGCGTCGTCAGTTTGTGCAGGGCTAGCCCCTACCGCAGAAAATTATAATATTATTTGGGAAGCACTCGTACAGAAATACGACGACCCCCGCTCTCTCGCGTGCGCGTATTTCAATCAGCTGTTACATTTTAAACCGCTTTTAAATACGAACTCAACCGGTCTAGATTCTTTTATTAATAATTTTAATTCATCTGTAGAAGCCCTTAAACAATTAAAACTTAATGATTTAACGGATTTTATATTTTTGCACTTGGCACTTCAAAAGTTAGACGCGGAAACAATTAAATTATTTGAAAATAATTATCGCAAAGAAAAAATACCTTCATATCAAAATTTAATTGAATTCGTTAAAGAACAGAGTAAAGTTTTGTCTCGTTCCGTTACTAATCATTATAATAAACCAGTTGATCATTCGTACTTAATTCGTAAACAACACGATAAGAAAATTCCTACGCCATTCACTAAATCTTTTGTTAATACTGACTTAGGGTCGGGTCTGACTGCCACAAGCGGAGGCGATAAATGTTTATTGTGTAATAATAAACAACACGAACATTTATGTTCGTCTTTTATGAAACTCACTCCGCACGAAAGATATAATTTTATTAAAACCAAACATATTTGTAATAATTGTTTGAGTGTGAAACATAAAACTTTTTCTTGTACTTCTAAACATAATTGTTCTCATTGTTCTATGAGACATCATTCGCTATTGCACTTCAATTCGAATTTTAAATCTAACTGTAACATCGGTGCAAGTGCAACGGTGTCCGACTGCGACCCCGCAAGTATTTCCGCTCCCGCTTGTGGCGCGCCCCGCCCTACAACGGCTCGATGTGACTATCAGCCGTCTCAAGTAAATAGTTCTCGATCCGCCGCTATGCAGCATTCGTTACCTAGTTTGTCTCAAAGCCCTACGAATACTGTGCCTAACATAATTGTGGACACGCCACGAATTATTGAAAATAAGGCATCCTTGTGTACTCTTTCGTCTTATGATCAGGGACAGAGTTATAAAACGACTACTTTATTAGGAACCGCAAAAATTAAATATATCGATTATTCTAACCGCACTCACTACTTGAGGTGTTTGGTTGATCCTGGATCTCAGTGTGATTATATTTCTGCATCCTGTTGTAAAAGGCTTTCTCTTCCTTTTTACAAGCAGGCCCGCTATTCGCATGTTCAAGGCATTGGAGGAGCGTCACAAAAAATCCTTGGCATTACATCACTTAAGTTCGCATCTCGCTTTGACGATAGATGCGAATATTTTGTGAAGCCCATGGTTGTTGAGCAGATTACGTCACAGTTACCAGATTCGCGTATCGATATCTCGACTTTACAATTTATTAATAATCTGCCGCTCGCTGATGATGATTTTTCTCAACCTGGGCCTATAGATATGCTTTTGGGTGTAAACTTATATTGTGAAATTTTACTTTCTAATAAAATTAAAAGCTCTAGTGAGCAAATGCCCTACGCATTTGAAACGACCTTAGGCTACCTGATTATGGGTGACGCTCCGATTGTTTCTCCGCAACCTACTAGTGCTACTCGCGCGCACTGCTCTTTTACATCTGATCCGCTACATCAAATTGTCGAGAAATTTTGGGCAATTGAGGAAATGCCCTCGCGTACATTTTTAAGCCCGGACGAACAACAATGTGAAACTATTTACACATCTTCAACGGTTCGAAACCCCGACGGCACTTACTCAGTGGATCTTCCATTTAAAGATGATCCATACAAACTCGGCAATTCATACAATATCGCTAAAAGACGTTTTTTATTTTTAGAAAGAAAGCTTTATAAAGACTCTGATCTTAAAATAAAATATGATAAAATAATTTCTGAATACCTAGATACAGGTATTCTAGTTCGCACTGTACCTGAGCTAGGTGATCCGTCAGGTTTTTATTTACCGCATCACCCTGTATTACGTGACGACAAGGCAACTACTAAGGTTCGCCCTGTCTTAGATGGAAGCGCTAAGACGGATTCGGGATTATCATTAAATGATATCTTGCATTCCGGCTGCAATCTACAGGCTGATATTTTTAATATTCTTTTAAATGTACGAATTTATCGCATCGCTTTTTTCGCAGACGTGAAACAAATGTATTTATGCATATATACTAATAAACCGCATCGCAAATATCAACGGATATTATATCGGTTTTCTAATACTGATCCGATAGATGTCTTTGAGTTTACTCGCGTCACATTTGGACTTAGGTCTTCACCATTCTTGGCACTCCGTACTCTACGTCAACTTGCTAGTGATGAACGGCATAACTGGCCAAATGGTGCTGCCGTGCTAGAAAGGGACATTTATATGGACGATTTAGCTTCTTCTGCTTCGTCTGTTCAGGAAGCAGTCAAGACAGCGAATGAATTGATCCAACTTTTTAAAAAGGGAGGATTCGATTTAGTAAAATGGACTTCTAACTCGCTTGAATTGCTCGATCACATACCAGAGTCGCATCGACAGTCTGAAGTTATTTCTTTTGATGATGGAAGTACCTTTAAGATTTTAGGTTTGCGTTGGTTGCCCGCTCGAGACACTTTTGTTTTTGAAACTTCAAGTTCGCCGCTTGTTTGCACTAAACGTGCAATACTATCCGCTACCGCGCGTCTGTACGATGTCTTAGGTCTCGTCGGACCCATTATTCTTTACGCTAAATTAATAATAAAAGAACTTTGGCTTCTCAAGCTTGACTGGGACGATGTACCCCCTTCAAGTATTATTAATTTATGGCAGCAGTATTTGTCAGAATTACCGCAAATATCCCGTCTCACATTTCTGCGCCACGTGGGTATAGAAAACCACTCTAAGGTTTCTTTGGTTGGGTTTTCAGATGCTAGCGAGTCCGCGTATGGCTGTGTCATTTATTTGCACGTGGTAAATGATGACCTGGCTCCTATTGTGACGCTCTTGTGTTCTAAATCACGAGTCGCGTCTGCTAAGCCCCAGATAACCCTGGCCCGTTTGGAGCTTAATGAGACGAATTTTGTTTCATCTAAGGGTTACCTTAATGAACTTTACGATTTTCTACGTTCTGATGATTATTATCAGACATTTAATAATGAACTCGCAAAGAACCGCATTACATGGAAAATGAATCCCCCCACAGCCAGCCATTTTGGAGGCATTTGGGAGGGAAATATTAAAGTTACGAAAGCTTTACTGTTTCGGGTTATTGGAACTCAACTCTTTACCTATGAGGAGTTATCAACTATTCTCACGCAGGTAGAAGCAGTTCTCAATAGTCGACCGCTTTACGTGTTAAGCTCTGATCCGTCGGAGCCGCTAGCTTTAACTCCCGCGCATTTTTTGAATACTGCTCCGCTAGAATTTCTTCCCGCTGCTGATTTATCCAAAGAACGTATGAGTTTATTGTCACGATTCTCGTTGATGGATTCGCTTGTCCAATCATATTGGAAACGATTTAGAACTGAGTATTTACATAATTTGCAATCACGCGAAAAATGGAATACCCCTTCGAATCCAATTGCAATTGGTACCGTGGTGTTATTAAATGTAGATAACGCTCCACCCTTGCAGTGGCCTTTGGGTATAATCACAAATATATATCCTGGTAAGGATGGTGTGATACGCGTTGCGGAGGTAAAAACGAAAACTGGCACATATAAGCGCCCAGTTGTGCGGTTATGTCCGCTTCCTACTCAGTAGTATTTTTTTTTGTGTTTTGATTGTCTCTTATTGGCAACCTTAACTCTAATTAAGTAAGTAAGTTACTTTTAAATTAATTTTAGATTTTTATAATCCACATATACGATGTGTTTATTAGATTATCTCCATTTTCTCACACGTTTTTTATATATTTATATTTTTTTGAAGGGTTTCTTCAAGGCCGGGGGAATCGTGGATTTCGTATTCTTATAATCTTTTTAAAATGGGGTAGTTTGATTAAAACTTGGAATTACCGCGAACTATCCTGTGAATTCCTCCCAATCTACCCTACATGCGTACGGCGATAGCCGCTCCCAGTCGATGTTCAAAGTACAATCCGAACGGACGCTAGTATATTATTTGATCGCCTACGAAGCCAACCCCGCTTTATTATAATACATTTTGTGAAAAGACACTTTAACATAATACAAATACTCCTGTGATCTGTGTGCTTGTGTAGCGAAGACCTAAACAGCTGAGGAGACGGCAGTGATCCAGCAAATCGTAAGGTTAGTGCGCATGTGGTTCCTATCCTCGTGATCCTTGGATTCATAAGACTTTTCTTCGTCCTCATCGAGCTCACGATAATTGCAAGTACGACAGGCATAGGTTTCAATAAAAAGATACAGTCCACTAAAAACATGGAGCCTATGGCTCAAAATATCGAAGTTATTATACAAAGCCAGCTAATGGAGGCTTAGGCGCCTCCAGTCGTACTATGAACTCTTGCAGTAGTAGAAATGTGTCACTCGCGCGTTACCACCATCACTAATGATACAACATTTATCAGGAGCTTACTAATATTATTGGTAAACAATATAAATACAAAAAAAAAAATGAAAGAAGTTGCTATTTGGCGGCGATCTTCTGTAAGGTGCAGGTCACTCGCAGTGCTCTGATGCGCCCTACCTCTCTTAAATGTACGTGGCCACGAGTCTTAAGACAAACATTCGCCTTAACACATGCTATTGATTTGAAGCTTTAAGCTGAAGATCGAGTTTGCTCCATACGAACTACATGGCTCGTACTAGACCTCGCTCAACGATTCTCGCAAATTATCCTTTCCCAAACTCAATTTTGCCATCACAGATAGTTTGAGTCTGAATCTCACCGGTCCCATGTGCTTTGTCTACATACAGTTTTAACTGAAATCTCAATCTAGTATCTAGTTTATTATGAAAATGGGATAATTAAAATTTAAGCATCATCTCCTCTTCGATTTAGCTGCATTAATTCCTAGTGTAGATTGCCTGCACAAAGAATGTAGCAAAAAATTTTCAGTGTGAATTATTGCGTCTACTTAAATGACAGGCATCATTTATATTTTTTTTGATCTGATCATGTTCTATACCTAGATATTCTATGTATGTATATCTTCACGCCAAGTCCCTTGCGGGGTAAATAGGCATAACCGAACGCCAAAGGACGAGGTCTGTCCACATTATTCTTTTCATGCACTCTCGCCGATTCCTAGGGCCCCTGACATGACCTTCTGATAAAACGCGATAAATTTGATCATGGTATGTAAGTCTTGGCCTTCCTCGGCTACTACACCCTTCCACTTTCGCATTATATAACTGTGTTGACAACACAGTTATATAATGCGAAAGTGGTTCTTTAGTTGATTTCTAAGATTGTAGAATAATATACATGTCGATCTCGTAAACAAGTGAAAACGCAAGAAAAAGCTAACATGTAAATTTTCCTGTAACTTAAATTAGGTATATTCATAGCCATTTGCTTGGTAAGGAGCTTGAGAATAAGTGGCATTCAAAGAAGTTAACCGGATACCAAGCTCAGCCTTTTGAAGGGAATTATCTACGGAAAGTTAATTTAAAAACGCAGACTCTGTAAAAAAGGATCGTAAAATACATACCTTAACGACCCCTAGATTATAGATAAGAGGCCAATGATAACCAACTCCCTGAGGCAATAAAAACACGGAGGTACCTTATTAACATTTCAGTAGTCGTTAAGGCTAGTAATGGCAATCTTTCATGTATTTTTTTTTTCAAAAATACAATTATTTTTCTTAAGACAAAAATCTAAACTCTATTCTGATAGACTGGACACTAAACTTTCAACACACGTAATGAATAATATAAGATTCTTTGTTGCACATAGATATACAGATTATTGTTACAGAAATAGTGTAATAAGGTGAGCTTATCTCTACCAGAGATCTCTTTCAGCCAACCTCATAGACAGTTAAAGAAATCGTCAATGGTCGGGTGACAAAGTAACACTTACCGGTGAAAAAAGCAGTGTTAAGTAACAACAATGTTACCAATATTAAACTTAATAATTAGAGGTGACATTGTGGATAGAAATTCTCTTACACCTACACTAATACTCAATTGTACACAGATGCGTAAATACACCCTCGAATTAACTCACGCATACAAACAGACACAAGATGCGCCTAGCACATTCATAGGCACATACACACGCAACCTCACGCGAACTAACACACATATAACATGTACGCACTTACGTATGGACGCAACACACACCGTACCGTATATCGGGTTGAGTAATTGCCGTGTTAGCAACTGAGTTTACACTAAGTGAGCAAAACATATCGTATTAAAAGCGATTACGGGCTACGTAGCCTACTAGCCATTACTCAATCGCAGGAGCATAACAACCCGGAAATTGTCCATTGGCCTCCACTATCACCACCATCATACACCTCTTCATCCTAACTCTCTTGATGATACACTCAAACTCTATTCCTTGCTTGAAGGATATAACAGATTTCTTTTATACGACGTCGGGAGGCATACAACACATACGGCCCACCTGATATAAAACGCTTTCCGTAGGTTACGCTTGTAACACATTAAGTATCAATCGATCGATGCCACCTGTGCTGCTAACACAGCAACTCGTTACGAGCTTACTGCTGACCTCACTCACTCGCAGGAACACAACAATCCATTATGCAGTTGCTGCTTGGCTATGGTTTTCTGTGAGGTAAAGGGACGGGCTGCTTTAATACCTCTCTTAAAATCACCCAGACAAAGACAAA
This sequence comes from Pyralis farinalis, assembly GCA_947507595.1. Taxonomy (NCBI): domain Eukaryota; kingdom Metazoa; phylum Arthropoda; class Insecta; order Lepidoptera; family Pyralidae; genus Pyralis; species Pyralis farinalis. The sequence goes on along the minus strand of OX382272.1, from coordinate 24,672,533 downwards.
CAGACGTTTTCATGTACACAAATTTTTGTCTTGTGTGATAATCGAAGCCACGAACGTTATTTTCAAAGCAGTGGTTGTAACCACTAAGCCACCGAACTTGTCAAACATGTTATTAATGAAGATATTCCCTACTCCAAATGCATCTAAACATACCAACGGACAAGTAACCAATCGCCATAATTGAAGCGTGTACCGCAACACAAAAGGCGTTCCATGTCGAATGCTTGCCGAGCACATAATTGTTTCATTACAAATTCGTAGCTTCAATTCGTATTTGGTTGCTGCGCTGGCATCGATTAACAGAGAAAGTCTGGTGCACACTGAGCTGTTTGATATTTATATGACGATACATATTGACATGTTTATAAACAATCTATATACATTCTTAATCTGTACTAAAATATAAAGCGGAAGAGTTTGTACGTACATTTGTTTGTTGGAAGGTTGTAACATATATGTGTGGGGCGGCAGAGGGCTGGGAGACTCTAGGCAAAGTGATCAGCTGGTCCATGCTCGGGAGTGACAGGTCCTGGAAGGCAATGGCCTCCTTCTGCGAAATAGTTATGTCCCGGAAGGAGGCCATGGAGCGGGACAGGGAGGATGATCCCGATGCTGTCCCGCTCCGGAGACGGCGGACGGGAGTGCGGCGTAGGCGCTACGCGCACCTTTTGCCGCCTCCCTAATATGTGGGACTAGGGGTCAGGATGTGCACCTGGCCCCATAGTGGTCCTGCCGCCGGAGGGGCTGTCCCAATTTGCCGGGATGGCCCCTAGAGTGAAGAAGTCTGGCCTCTTCTGAGGGGCTGGCCAGTCGCAGTGGTGCCCTGTTGCTGACAGATCCGGGGCACCACACCAACGCGGCCGATGGCAATTCGCGGGGTTGTTTAGTGGGTATACCGTCGGGCAGCCGACGGGGAGTTCCGAGGAGGTGATCAGCGGGTAGACTGCAAGGCGTAGGTTTGAGTAGTTTTGCAGCCCAAAAACTAGGAAATTCAATAATCAGTCTGTTTCAAAGACAATAGATAAAAGAAAGAAGAGAGCGCCACCTGATTTAACCTAAACCTATCAGGAAGGTAAGACAAGGTAATGCACAAATATATATACAGAGAATGTATTCATGTATTTATTCTTTCTAGTCGCTTCTAGACACAATTAATAGGAAACATAAATTAATATGCATATGTTTATATCGTACATGGCATATTTAAATGTAATTAAAGAAGAAAATAAATTTCCTTTCATATGGACACCATATATATATTTATATATATATTCATCTGGTTTAAATTACCATGCTTTGAGTCACATTACATATACACTTAATTTTACCTACAGCATTAAGCCTATGTAAACGCATACAGTCGCACACTTTATAAAACAGGTGTAAATTGTACAGATCTAATTACTTTTGAGTGCATAATCGGGTCAAAACATTCATCATTTAGAATAATTAACACTTTAAATTCCGAAACATTGAAACGATCACCTGATTGTAAGCAGGGCTTCGGGTATGATGACAAGAATACCAGCTTTCTCCTCTCATCCAAAAATTGGGCACAGAGACATAAGCCATACGTCTGCAGCGAACAATCGAGACGACCAGGAACCACGCACTACGGGTTGCGATCTGCGAATACAGGATTGCAGCCTGCGAATTAGCATGCGGCTGCGAACTGCGAATTGCGACCAAACCTTAGTCTGCAATGAAAAAAAGTAACCATTAGATCCCTGATATCAAATTACCGGGAATGAAAACATCCTCTGCTTCACAAATGTAAACTATTCAAGCAGACTCACTCGGTATTGAAAGTCGAAAGGTCAAAACGAATTTTGTAGGTGACGCAATGACGCCATGTTTCTTGATTGAAATTTTGATTTACTACTACTACTACTACCACTATAACTTCACGCCAAATCCCTTACGGGGCAGGCAGAGAGAACCGAGCGCCACGCGACTCGAACCTTGCATACTTCACTCGCTTCTTTAACTTTCATTGCTCTTTTCATGCACGCTCGCCGGTTTCTAGGGCTCCTTCTGAAGAACACGACTAATTTGGTCATGGTAGGTAAGTCTTGGCCTTCCTCGGTTCCAACATCCTTCCACTTTTGCATTGTATATCTGCTTCGTCATTCTTTCATCTTGCATTCTTTCTACATTTAAATTTTGATTTACTGTATTTAATCTTAAGGGTTGCAACCCCGTGTTAACTTATTAGTTTAAAAGCTATATTGGATGGTCGAGTCCACTATGACTCAAAGAAATCATCTCCACATATTTCATATCCAATCCTTCGGCCAAAAGGAAGGCGGAATCTATCTGTCAAACCAAATCTATTAGTTCGCGGCTACGTGTTGCCATTATGATGAATTAATCACCTTCTCGAAATTCCGTCCTATACTTTTCTATAATAAAGGATATTTGTGGAAAACAAAGAACATAAATAAACATTGAGAACGGAGAACTTTAGAACTACTGTAACAACAAGAAAAATCAAACCAATGAAAAGCAAAGAATTTTGTTCCAATTATGCATAGGATAGTCCACCCAATTATTGGCACTATACAAGCTATCTTGAAATAATTAGAAATATTTAATGTCAAATGGAATTTAATACTATTAAAATTACTTATTATGTACATGGATAAGTATCTCAAACTTTTTATCAATTCATTAATTTAAGTCTTAATACTTAGTTAATATAAAAAAAAAGATTTGAGGTAATCCACATGCTAAAACTGAACTGTTTCCACAGTATTGGATTTTATTATTTGTTTAATATACCTATGTATTATTTGTGTAAATGTAAAGTTGTCAATAATCGGGTAGGTGCCAACGCTTGGACGGACTTACGGTACATGAAATTTGATTTTATGCCTTCTGTATTGAAAAAAAAACGATTTTTAACGACTCCTTAAAATGTAACATTTATCCATATAACTTGAAAGTATGAACTAGGTGTAATAACCAGCGACGTATCAAAAGGTACTCGTAGATACGTTATACACCAAACATTATTGTACTTTAAAATGGCGCAATTAGTACTATATCTACGTACAGTTATTTATTATGACACTTCGCTCTAACAAAGAGACAAATGATAGGGCATACCTGTCGTTACAAAGAGATGAATATATCTTAATACTTATGCTTGTGGGGAAATACGTCTAGACGCGACGCGAGAGCGTGGCCAACTGAATGCGAGTTGGGTGATTACCTTCGTTTCGTACTCTACTTTCGTATTGCCATTCTAGAGCATGTACGACGCATCTATAACTATAATCACGTCTTAGGTAATAACTACATTATTGTTGTAATTCGGATATATTTACAGGTACTGAATTATTGTTACAGGTACGTGTACCTAATGAGAATGGCAGTTTTTCATGAATTATGAAGATGGAGTAATTTAATGACACTGTATGAAAAGGTAAGCAATTGTATATAAGTAAAAGTTAAAAGTATACCTATTGACGAGCCCATTGGCGCAGTGGTTAGTAACGCTATTTTAACACCAACGCTCGTGTGTTCGTTTCCCACAGAGCACAAACATTTGTATGTATGAATATGTTTGTCTTGGTCTGGATATTTTCTGTACATCATAAAGTATTTGTAAATAAAAATGTAGTTACGTATGTCTGTCAGTTCTCTAGTACTCATTACACAAGCTTCGCTTACTTTGGTGTTAGATGGCGGTGTGTAATTTGTCCGACAATATATTTTATTTATATATTAAGTTGGGGTAAATTGGCAAAGATTTGATACCTACGAAGTACTATACGTAGCCTACCCTGCTAATTATCAAACGAAACTCTAGCCAAGGACGTAACGGAGCCGGAGGACTCAGGAGGTAACGACAGCCTTGCTGAGGAAGTATCCTCATATAAGATCGTAGACAAATAACTAGTTCCTGTAGTGTTATTGTGTTCTTGCGAGTAATTGAGCTTACCAGTAAGCTCCCGAAAGGAACTATTTTGAATATTTCTTGTACTACAACCGTTCAGTGGCTACGGTAACCGCTTCACACCGCATGGGCTAATGGTTCCCGCTTCATTACGTACATTGTAACCATATGTTACATTCCGACGTCACATAAAAAAGTATTTTTTTTTTAACTAACATTTAAACGGCAGTATATCTCTATGCTACGAAAATTAGCAAAGATTTCATTTAATATTATGTTATTTTCATCATATTTACTTAGTGGAAAGTAAGTTAGAAGCCGATTTTTTGTACATATATACAACGTCGGGAGGTACACAAGCATGCGGTCCACCTGATGTAAAGTAGTTGCTGCAGCCTCTAAACATTTGCGTGTGATGTGACTGATGAATTTGGTGTGCATTTCGATATTTTAGAGGACAGGGCATTTAGTTTTTTGTAAGGTTTTTATAGGATTAGTATTTGGTTAAATGAAACTCATAAGAATTCAATCCGATTCATACACAGCCGAAATTAAGCTGTCGAATCTTTTATTAGTCCGCCTAGGTCGGATGAAGGCACCATTAAAATTTAATTAATTACAAAGCCGTTGTGTTTTAGCGCCTAAATTTCTCAGCCCTATTTGACCCTACTGACCAATGGGAGAACATTTTAACCAATAAGCCGATAAGTGTCGCGATGTTAGCCAATATGAGCTGCGTGCACCATTTACTTCCTAACCCGCCAAGCCGCGGTACAACTACTACTACTAAAAATGTGCTTCATCTATTTTCTCCATAGGCCTTTATTGCCTTCATTGTATTACTTAAGGTTCATTTTTTTAGCGCCTTCATTTGCAAAAACGTCCCAGGAAAAATGAGGTATCCTCACCACCTCGGCTAAGCTATATTTAAAAAAACAATAACACGTTGTTTAATGTTTTCTCGTTTTTTATTGCTTTACTTACCACGGGTTTCAACATGGCTACACAATTAATTTTCCTATCTTAATAAAACTATTACATCACGCCAAGTACCTTGCGGGGTGGGCAGAGAAAACTGAGTGCCACATGGCTCAGATTTTTACGCCTCACGTGCTACTTTAACATTCATGGCCCTTTCTATTATAATAATTTAATATCAAATAGTTTTAGTATAATATTAAATAATATATTGTACTCATATTTTTAATCCACCACTATGAGTACGTACAAAGTAAATAATGCATATTTTGTTTTATACTACGTCGGGAGGTATACAAGCATACGGCCCACCTGATGTAAATCGGGTACCGTAGCCTATTAACGCTTGCGATATATTATCCCATCCATATCCCTCGCGCGAAGCCTCCTCTGCTGCTCACACAGCAATTCATTGGGAGCTTACTGGTGACCACACTCACACGCAGGAACATAACATCCTCTAGGGAGATGTTATTTGGCTGCAGTTTTGTGTGAGGTGGAGGTACTTCCCCAGACGGGCTGCTTTGATGCGCCCTACCTCTATTTATGTCGACAATCTACCTAGTTCGGCCAACTTCTATTACAAATGAACATGCTTTTCTTTTTATATGAAGTAATGTAATCTAATAATAAATAAACATAATAAAACTTATTTGTACATATTTATGAAAGTCTCAGCTAAAAAAAATTAAAAAAATGATTTGATATTACTCAATGTATTCTTAAATGGCTACCTTTGGCTTTTACACAGCATCTGTCTGGCCACGAATCTATGGGTTTACGTACTGTTTCCATGGGAAATATAACCACTGCTTGCTCCAGAGATTTCTTAAATGACACGATATCGATTCGAGCAGGCCATGTCCTCTAAAACTGACTATAATTTGTCTAAGGGGTTCAGATCTGGGCTAGACAAGGGCTAGTCTTTAGCTCTTATAAAGTCCGAAACGTTAGTTTCGAATCAGGCTTGGGTAGTTCGTGCCTTGTGACCAGGCGTAGAGTCCTGCTGGAAAGTCCACGGTCTTCAACTGAGGAAGTATTGGTATATCTGTCGATAGTACGATATACGAACATATGGCTGTTACCAAGCTTTTGAAATGTCTTGAATATGACCAACGGCTCCATACCCACTTTGTACAATCACTGCAATCCAATTTTCTTTAACACCCCATTTCATATTGCAATTTGATAATAACACGGAAAAATATGTAAAACGGCGAGACTTCGAAAGAAGTTTTCAACATAATAAACGCGTTCCAATTTCTAAATAATCAAAAAGTTGAAAAAAAAAACAAACTATTTAGCAGTATTTATGGTCAGACTAGTTACACCAATTTACAAAGGTGAAGAGTTTGTTTGATTATTTGTTTGAAAGCGCTAATCTCTGGCAATATCGGTCAGATTAAAAAAAAACTAATTTAAATTTAAATTCTAATTGCTGAGGTAGGTTATAGGCTATTCAACATTACAATACTGCCCTTAGAAGACGAGGAAAAAACTAAGTACAAAAACTGTTCTAACGGGACACCGATATACGCGCAGACGGAGTCGCGGGGTACAACTAGTATTAGGTATTGTTTTGTTTTGTAATAACTCTTTAATTTCCCAGCATTTCGAAAAACGACAAAGAAAAAATGTCAAAAGAATCTTGCCAATACATATCTCTTTTTAAATGGTTAATTTTTATTACAATAAAATATACTATAGTGATCTCAAAGAGAGTGCCGGTGTTAAAATAAGAAGGGACACTCTCGTTGGTTCGGACATGTATAAAGAATGCACGAAGAAAGAATTACGAAACAGATGTACAAAGTGAAAGTAGAAGGATATATGATGATGATGGCGAGCGTGCAGAAGGAGAGCAACGAATGTTAAAGAAGCGAGAGAGGTTTATAAGAGTCATGTGACGCTCTGTTCTCACAGCCTAACCCGCAAGGGATTTGGCGTGAAGTTATACATAATGGATGTAATAAATATACTAGTATATCAGTTTGGTAGTACAATAATTATGATGTCAAGTGATCTTTGTCAGTCAGATATTCATAGATTCTGTAATAAACTTTTTTACAAAGAGTGTTTTTGATGTGCCTTTTGAAGATATTGTCAGGTTAGTACAGAACTGCTTCAAGCAATTGTAAAGACAAGTACAATTTACAATAAAAAATCTAGTTTTAACACGCTACCGTAACTACATATGCAACTTTACTTTGCTTCTAAAATTTTCATTGTGTTTTGATAGTGACTGTACATTTTTAATACCACGCATTATGTATTCCTAAGTATAGGTACTGAGAAGTAATAGTGAGATTATATATGTCTTTCAGTTACAGTTATAAAAGTGAATCCCTGGTGTCCATGTTATAAATAGAGCAAATAGCTGTCTTTTGTAAAATAAAAATTCTTACAGAAACAGTGATCTCAAAGGAAAACCGCTCTACGGGTAAACAAATAAACAACATATTTTCGATCCTTACTTGCCGGTATCATATTTTTTTATATAGAATATCGGCAGGCATACAAGCATACGGCCCACCTGATGTAAAGCGGTTACCGTAGCCTATGAACTCTTTCAATACATTGAGTATCAGTCGCGTAATTCCTTAGAAAATTACTGTTGATCTCACTCACAGTCAGGAACTCAACAACCGTTGTTTGGCCGCGGTTTTCCGAGAGGTTGAGGTACTACTCCAGATGGCTGCTTTCACGTGCCCTATCTCTCTTAAATATTCCGGTAATATTGACAAATTGGTAAGAAGTAAAATGTCGAAACTGTTAGGATAATTATAATGTAGGCCTAGTCATAATTATCCTAACGAAGATGCCTGAAATAGTCATACGGGGAGGAATAATTGATTTAGTATATATATCATTATTTTTAAAATAAACGATGTGGCTGCATATTAAATAAAACGTTACCATTGTGTAGTTTTCATGTCAATTCCGAGTAAATCAGTGAGTTCGTCAAATCCTAATGGATTAGGAAACCGGATAACGCGACGAGAGGAAGTAAGTTTTCATATCAATTAAAGAAATAATTTTCTAATTCGATTAAAATTCCACCTGTAGCATGCAACCACATCTACGCACCTACGTAGGTACGTACACACAGCGACACCTTAAGATAGATTGTTCGCTCTTTATATTGTTCATATAGCGCACGCCTCAGCATCATCATCTCAGCCTATATTCGTCCACTGCTGAACATAGGCCTCTCCTCTAGAGTGCCACTCGTCTCGATCCTCTGCCACCTGCATACATCGACACCCTACAAACCTCTTGAGGTTGTCGCTCCATCTAGTGGAGGGTCGTACCAGTACGGGGATGCCAATCGAGAACCTTTCTTCCCCAGCGGTTGACGGTTCTACGAACTATGTCACCGGCCCACTACCATGTCAGTGTACTTATCCTATGGGCTATGTCGGTTACCTTAGTTCTGCTGCGGATATCCTCATTTCTGATTCTATCACGCAAAGAAACCCCGAGCATAGCTCTTTCCATAGCACACTGAGACATCATTGAACAAACGCCGTTTGATCGTGAAGTTGAAGTCTATTTCGTTTTTCGTCGAACCATCCGGAATACTACAGCGCAAGTGAACCTGGTCCACTTGCGCTGCGGCTGCTTCTTGAAGAAGGAGTTCATCATAAAGTAGTTGGCCACTTTGGTTTCGTTGCCTGATTTCAAATTGCCCCACTTTCAACTCATCGTTTAACTTCGTGCCCAGCTTTGCATTGGCGCACGCAATGCGAGTGAAAATGGTGCTGCAAGTGTCTAACCTGACTTGTAGCTGTGTGTACTACTCCTTCTTAGTGTTACTAATCCATTATGATTGGCGGGGTCCATTTTACCTAACCTAAGGATTTGGCGAATATACTGATTGGTACATGGAGCGGCTGTCGTCAGACCTCCACAAATTAGGTTAGGTGTTCACATGTCTTTCGAAATATAATTTCTCGGATGTGTGGGTTTCCTCACGATGTTTTCCTTCACCGCCGAGCATGTGATAAATATATACATAAATTTGAAAACACGAATTTTGTGATACACGGCCACGATAGGATTTGAATCAGGGACCAGGTGGTCAAAAGGGCCGGTTCATATCCACTCTGTCACTGTGCGAACGTAAACTAGCTTGCGTTCGAGTGAGTTAATAAAAGGAGTATTTGTCCTTTCCCGAAGTTCAAACTATATAAAAGGCGGCGATTCAATAGTATAGTTCTGAATGATGGACAAATAATCACATTTTCGTTTTCATAAATATTTATAAATACCAACTTGGAAAAACTTTTATTGTGAGAATATTCAGTAGTAAGGACTCGTTACAATATTTATAACAAGTGTTCGTCCCAATATTTACTATTACTACTAAATATTCACGCCAAGTATCTTTTGGGGTAGACAGAGAAAACTGAACGCCGTACGACCCAGTCCTTACATATCTCAGTCGCTTCTTTAACCTTCATATCTCTTATCACGCTCGCTGCTTTCTTAGGCTCCTGACATAACCTGATAACACACAATCATTTCGGTATTAATTAATAAAAATAATTAGTAATTTGATGACTATATGACTATGTGGAATGGCTTCTTTAGCACTAAGGCTCATGTGTTCGATTGCCAAACAAGGGAAATATTTGTGTACATGTCTGTTTGTCTTAGCCGGGGTGTTTTCTACGCATTAAAAAAAAGATATTTGCGTATGTAAACAAAGCTGATAAAGCTTTGTTTGGGAATAGATGTGCAAATTGTAAAAAAGAAAAACATAAAATTAAACATTTTCTCTTCATAATATTAGTTTAGATAACGGCATGGTTACACTGATCAGTGATTTAGTATTCTGAAAACTCACTTTTATATCAAACTTAAACGCGCGCGTAACATCCGAGCTAGGCCAAAAACGCTTCTAGTGCGGTTTAGCAGCGTTGCGGCGAGTGCCTACCGGTTTCACAAGGCATGTGCTGTGAATAGCTCACCATGCATGCTTCAGGTTGGACGTATGTGCTCGCTATAGGTATTTGCCGCATACTTAACGTGAATACGATGGTTTGTTTGGTGAGGGAACACCGAGTGAACATGCACTGTCCGAATTAGTTTAGATGGACGAATGTTGCAGGACACATCCTGAGGTATACGTGACGAGCAATACGCGGTTCATATATTTTTGGAAGTAAAATTTCTTTATGCACGCTTGACTTGGGGAGTAAGCTGGTGAATGCATGACGAGAGCGTTACGAAGAGTGTTATCGGGCAAACGGAAGTTGAGAGGGAGATATAAGTTAGTGGAGATAGAAAGAGAGAGAGTTACGTTTCGTATATTACTGTAGGGGCAAGAGAGAGAGAGGTGCGAGCATACATATTCTATCTATCTTTCTGTCATAGCGAGTTAAGTTTCGTATATCTAAGACAGAGTGCAGGCCTATTGTCTGGTATCACTATGGAGCTAAAGAAGTTTTACTTCAGTCGTGTGGTCTAAAGCACACTCGTTTTCAGGAACACCGTTCCTATATGAAATCTATATGTTTGTCTCTGTGTGTGTTTGTCTGTGTGTGCGTTTTTTTCGAATATTCTAATTTTACTTCAGATTCGGATTCAGCATAAAAAGTAGAACAGGAATGTTCAGAAACACCGTTCCTATCTCTTAAGGAACATGGTCAAAATGGCCGACAAATAAAAAATTTAAAAAATTGAATTGTTATATAGTTGTTAATAGATTCAGGCGTTATTTTGCGAAAGTCAAATTTACATGCAATTTGATCTAACCTGCTTTGTGTGCTTCCGCCACCAATTTTGTGGTGGAAGTTGGTGGCGGAAGCACACAAAGCAGGTTATATAGTTGACGAGCCATGTGTTCCTCTAGCAATGCAAGCTTGCGCATTCTGAACTGGTTTTATATTATACGACTATATATATATATATATATATATATATATATATATATATATATATATATATATATATATATATATATACGACATCAGTAGCCATACAAGAAGGAGCAAAAGGTTCTGAAGTGTTTTGCCTTTGCAGACTTTTCTATACAGATGACGGCATGATTACAATCATTGATTTCAATTCAATTTCTTCTTTGTGGCGATCTTTCTGTTCTCGCCAATGGCATAGCCTACAGCATCACAAATTATAGCATAAGTAGTCATTGGCTATATACAGTACATAGGAAAACGCAACGAAGAAGAAGATGCTTAGTAGGTTACCCTGCGACAAAATGGCCTTGTGGTTTTCTTTTACACGAAGTCGGGAGGGATACAAGCATTACAGCCCACCTGACGTAAATCGATTACCGTAGTCTATGAACGATTGCGATATAAGTGTCACTCGCGCGATGCACCGCTGCTGTTTGAAATTTTGTTGCCAGTGAGGTGGAGGTACTTCCCCAGATCGGTTGCTTTGGTGTTTACTCTCGTAAAATACTCAGACCAAGAATGTTTGTTCTGTGTGGGGATCGAACCGGGGCGGCGTTGGTGTCAAAGTAGCGTTACTTAACCACTGCGCTACTGTACTCGTTAAATGAATGCCATATGCGATATATTCAACGACAAAGACCGAAATAAAGAAAATTTGCAACCAGAGATTAGACCTCCTCCACATCGACAAAAAATACAGGTTTTAGTACCTACATACATTTTGTGTACCAATTTGAAATACATAGGGCACACTAAAAGTTTTGCACTTCTAGCTAATCGGAACTATTTGAATTTCGAATGATATATTTTTTGAAACGTTGCAACCTACTTAGTAATAAAAAAAAACAATTGGCGTGAAATCATTTGTCAATTGTTTTTATCACCTTCAAAGTTGTACATACGGAACGAAAATGGAATTGAGTCGAAAAGATTTTAGAGCGATGATTTTTTATGATTTTAAAAGTTCTCTCTCTCCGCAAGACTGTGCTGCTCGTCTTCAAAATGCTTTTGGGAGAGAAGCACCTTCTTTGAGCACCGTGAGGCGATGGTTTGCTGAATTGGAGAGAGGTCGAGTTTCTTTACATGACGAATTTAGTGAAGGGCGGCCTTCAACTGCCGTCAACGTAAATAATGTGGCTACTGTTAAGCGGCTAATTGAAGAAAGCTCGCGGCTTACCTATGAGTCAATTCGAGAACTATTGAGGATTGGTATGAGCCAAATTCAGAAAATTTTACACGGAAAATTGAAAGTTCGGAAACTTTGTTGTCGTTGGATCCCTCATGAACTGACAGCGGAGCAGAAGCGGGCTCGCGTGGAATGGTGCTCACAGATGCTACTGAAGTATGACCACGGACATTCTAATACTGTTTATGACATTGTCACAGGAGATGAAACGTGGATTTATTGTTTTGAACCCGAAAAAAAACAGCAATCTTGTGAATAGGTGTTTGAAAATGAGAACAGGCCAACAAAAGTGAGGCAGACGAGAAACATTGGTAAAAAATGATCGCGTTTTTTTTTCTCAGCTACGGGTCCCATCTGCACAATTCCACTTGAAGATCAAAAGAGTGTTAATGCCGAGTGGTATTCTACCATTTGTTTACCCAGGGTGTTAGAAAAAGTTCGCGAAAGACGACCAAAAAGCCGCGTTCTCCTACATCATGACAACGCTTCTTCACACACGGCCAACAAAACAAAGTCATTTTTAACTTCCGAAAAAGTACAACTCGTTACCCATCCTGCGCATAGCCCCGACCTAACACCCTGTGATTTCTGTATTTTCCCCAAAATCAAAGATTTGATGAGAGGTTTCACTTTTACCAACTCCGAAGAGGCAGTGATAGCGTTCAATCAACACGCAGAAAACATGCCTTCAGATCTGTGGTCCTCCTGTTTTAAAAAATGGTTAGATCGCATGAAAAAATGTTTAAAATGTAAAGGAGAGTATTTTGAAAAGCAATAAACATAATATTTTGGTTATAACATGTTGTTTTTTTAAGTTACGCAAAACTTATAGTGTGACCTACGTATAAACTATTTTCAATAAATTTTGTAATTATTTACTTATTCTCTTTGATTTTAGGGTGTTCGTATTAAATAATAATGATATCTACTAAATTCATGTTAATATTAAATAACATGATTTTTTACACAAAATCTAATACCTACCTACATAGTAAATACTATATTAACCACTTTCGAAAAAATCATATTTTTTGGGCAACCTGTGTATAGGCAACTCAAACCAATGAACCACTTGGCGGCGCATAAAGGCGCGTTCACGTTTACAAAAACGTTGTGTTCTAGCGCCTAAATATCTCTATTGACCAATAGGTGAATATTTTAATCAATAAGCTGATAAGTGTCGCGATGTTGTTCCGCGACATAGCCAATATGTGACGCACATTGTACTTCATCTCCGACCCGTAGCGTTACTGCTTAATATCGGTCTCATCGATTCTCGATAAGTTCCTTCATGACAGAAAACGATACATCAATTTATACACCTGTAGTTCTTATGATGTTACATTTAAGGTAGGCATTGTTCGGTTCTGTATACCTTGATCTGTTCTGATTCTGTCGCGGAGAGTTGACAATATCAGAGATTTCACAAAATCCCTAGAGGTACCACGGCGGTCTGGGTATCTGATCCCGGTAGTCAGAATCATAACTTTTAGTCGACCAATACACATTCAGTTCTTTAGTAATTATACGAGTCTCTTATGAGATATATTCAAAATTCGATGTATATTCATCGACGAGCTTAATTACATTTTTGATATTATCTGTAGAGAATAACGGTTTATCTCTGTATTTTCTTTTCCTTTCGAACTTTTAAAATAATTTAACAATTAAAATCGATTTGATCAGAGTCACACGGGTTTTCCGGTCCCAAGCAGACACTCGGGACACTCGTAGACAGAGTCATAACTCGTAACTTGTTCTATGGTGTCCGATTTTTTATTAGTTTTATTTTTTATTAGATTCTGTTTAGAGAAACGACGTATCACCGAAAATATGTTAGCACATATTTCTAGACATTTTTAGCAAGAAGACGTAAAAGAAACGAGTATTCCACATTTACTGTGATTTCGTGGTATATCTAGGAATTTCGTGAGAACTCCGGTATCGTTTATTCCCTGCGACTTGTACACTACACGTAGCGCAACCAGCAACGAACAGAATGAGAATGAAATGAACGAAACCAAGATGCAATACGAGCAAATGAGTAAGCAACATTATAAATGTTCGCCGACAAAGTAACAATACCACAAAATTCATTTAGACTGTACATCCCGTAAACAACTAAAATGGAGACAACAAATATTTACGAGGCCATTAATTACAAGTTACACTGCGGAGCGGACTACAAGAACTACGTTTCACCTACTCTCATATACAGACATGGATTACACAACTTCATTAAATTCGAACTTGGCTAGATAGTGCTTGAAAATTGAGCGAGTTTCGTACAGTACGGCACGAGTAGCGCAGTGGTTCTCTGTGCAGAGTTAGCTGTTAGAAATAGAGTTTGGAATTAGTTAATTCGACATCGTAAAGGTGGTTTTGTGTTTTAGGTATGTTTGTTTAACAGAGAACCAACATCACAAAGTCAATTCAATACCCATTCATAAAGATAATAATATTTAATAAAATTTAGTCGAGCGTTGAACCGAAGATTTTTGATTGAATTTACGAGCCAGGTGGTGGAGCGGTTAGCAACGGCTATTTTAATTCGAAGCCGAGGTTTCGATTCCCAAACAGAACAAACATTTTTATCGATGAATATGTCTGTTTGTGTTAGTTAGGGATTTTTGAGAGAGGTATGGCTCACCATCATCATCATCATCATCAAACATCTTTCATCCTGTATTCTTTCTACATGCCCGAACCAACGGAGTACGTCTTATTTTATCTTAATCGACAGTCGCTTTCACACCAACTCCCTTTCTTACATTATCATTGCGAATGCGGTCAGCGACCGTTATACTACAAATTTTGTGCAGCTCTCACATCTCGACGGCATTTACTAATGCTCTCTATTCTCTATTGCCATACCCAGCTTTCACTTCCAGAAGTCACCGTTGGAATTAGCACCACGTTATCTACAGCAAGCTGTTCAGTTCACACTCACACTGTTCTCTGCACTCGTCTCTCCACATCTGCGGTGTTCTTTCCGTCTCTGCTAAAAGCGCTTCCAAGATATATAAAGTATAGCCTATAGTTACGACTTATCATCAGTCAGGTCGCATGCTTGCTAGTTATAGGAAGTAAATGACTGACGGGTGCAAATTGAACCAGCGCAGTAAAATTATTAATACCACATCAGTTAAAAAGAAGCATCCTCCCTTGTTGTGAGCATTTACCACGGCATATAGGCTTGTAATTAATTGTCATTTATATCGCAACGATATTGTCACCTCTTTTCTAGTACATTAACTTATCACGCAATTATCGTATAGCCTGTGGATTCATGCAACACTAGCAGCATCACTCGCCATAAAGTTCCTCTAGGAATTCTATATAAATCAATTCGTTTAGTATGAAAGACCGTCACCAGAGATAGACTCGACGGATTTCGCGGATCTTGTTTTTGTTAGGCTCGTAATTATTACTAAGTTTACATAAAATATATTTTTTTAAATTCAACAAAAAGGTAGCAAGTTTTGATAGTATTTTTGTATGAAAATCTCAATAAAAACGTGACGTTTATTTGACAGGACTCTTACAAAACCGGGATGCGTGCGAAGTCGCTAATAATGTTATATCTGTAACAATACCAAGTTACACATTGTTCCGAATTGCATAAAGTAAGTTGTACGCGATAATTAGAACCATTGAACTAGTCCTTAGCGTCCCTTTAGTGGTCCCTAAAGTAGAGTGAACGAAACTGTGCCCGCGGGCAGTCCGTTACGTGCCGGCACAGCCGGCAGCAAAGTTTCTTGCATGAATGGACGTTCGATGGCTGCCTGGCTAACTTTGTCTGAGCGTGGATTACTTGAATACACGGAATGAACAAATTCTGAGACCTTATTCTGTTCATTTCATTAATAATGTTACAAACCAGTCAGAATTTAATTCGAAAAAAAATCTTTTTAGTATTCTTGGCGTTATTACATTTTCTAATTCGGTTTGACGGCGACCGCTACCTTTGATGGATGGATTTGACAAAGACTACTACTTTCATATGGAACTGCCGTTAAATCTTCACAACTCAGCGGGAAAACGTGTCTTTCTTAGGTAAGATCGCGTAATATATTTTTTTAAATTATTATTTAGAGTAATACTGCTCCAAAACCGATTATAGCTTCATGGGACCACGTAGGTACATGAAAACGAATCAAATAAAAAAATACACTTTGGTATGTGGAGTGTCAATAAACTTATTTGTAGTTTATTTCACTGTATTTTTGATCTTTAAAAAAAGTGTTGTTAATATAATTAATTAATCGATTAAACATTAGGGTCATTTTTGAGGTCCTAGCGCGGAGTAATAAGTGTGGTAAAGTCAAGTATTAAATATACAGTTTTAAATTTATTTTATTTTTCATCACAGTACCTACTTCACTATTTCAATATAGTGTTTTTCAAACTTTTCGACATGTTCAATATTGTTGTTCAAAATAAATGTAGTGAATGATCTCTTCATAGGTTTTTTCCCAGGCAGTTATGTTGTCGAATCCGAAGCCATAAAATAGTAGCAAGGAAATCCGGAGTACATCGTGGGGCGACCTTATTGTGTAAATGCAGAAATTTGTACATGACAATCGCAGTACTGTTGAAAAATAATTTCACCTCATTGCTGGTATGTGGTCTTTCCTTCACAATCCCGGTAACACTCCCGATTAGATTTTTTTTGTGCGTAATTAGACTTATTTCGAACAAATACTAAACGCTGGGCAAATATTAAGACTCCGTTGATCAAAATTTACAGATTTTCGTCGAGGTCATACCATAAACTACATATTAATTAAATCAAGTAACAAATGTTACTTAGTTCCTCAGACAGCATTTTTTACGCAAAGAAAATATTATCTAGGCATGAAATTCTGCAAATACCTACGTCGTCGAATTTTGCTGTGTAGATTCTCATTAGACTACATCGTAATCAACATTTCCTGTTTCTTTTATCTCCTGAATAAAAAAAGTGCTTCACATTACATAATATGCGTAAGGTCGCATCTTGCGAATTTTCTTTCTGGTTCTACGACCACGACTGTCACCGTTTACCGTATGAAGCCTATGAAGGACTTCAATTCGGAAAATATTGCTCAAGCGTTGCTATTCCTGCTGCTAGCACAACAAATCTTTAAATCTTACCGGCAACCACACTCACTCACAGAAACACAACAACCCTCCAGTGAGTTGTTATATGTCTGTGGCTTCCTATGAAGTGGAGGTGGTTTCCAAGTCGGCCAGCTTTGATGTGGCCTCCCTACCTGCCTTAAAGACACACAGTCTAAAATAAACAGACATGGTCATGCACACAAATGTTTGCACTGTGTGGGAAATGTTTGTACTGTGTGGGAATCGATCCCACAAGTTTTGGTATTATAGTAGCGATTGCTATACTCTCGACAATTGGGCTCGACAAAAAATTAAACCATTACCCACATTCCCAGGGTGATTATTGGTTTACAAGATATAACGTTTAGATTTGATCATTGGCAGAATTTTATAACTTGTGACGTTAATATATACATTATATATTAACGTCACAATTTGATTTTTTGATGAGCCCGGTGGCGCACTGGTTAGTGACAATACTTTGACACCAACGCTCGCGAGTTTGATTACCACAAAGGACTAAATTTGTGTGCATGAACATGGTTGTGTGTCTTGTTCTGAGTGTTTTTAAGAGAGGTAGGATGCATAAAAGCAACCCGTTTTGGGGAAGTAGCTTCACCTCCCAGAAAACCGCAGCCAAATAACAATTCCTGTAGAGTTGTTGTATTCGTACGATGGAGTGAGATCATCTGTAAGCTCCTAAGGATTAGCTATGTTAACAGCAGATAAAAAGTGCCATTGTACAAATAAATAATTCTATCATTGTATCTACTATATTGTTGGGTGTCAAACAAATATGGTTCATCTTATTCTAGATTTCAGTATAAACTATGTACAGTTGAGGTTGGCACTAATGCTGAAAAAATGATGATGAACTGTGGACACCATAAAAACCAAGTTCAAATATTTATTTGAAATATCTACTGCAAACACTTCATTATTTTCAAGTTATTCCACGTTATCTATTATTTCCACGAGCTATTACGCCTGTGAATCATAATTGATTACACATTGATTTACTATTGTAACATGGAAAATTAACGCTTCTATTAATTAAGAAAAATTAAGGTCTACAAAACGTATATATTGTTATATTAAATGTGAGCTTGTACGCCAAATCCGTTCAAGTTTTCTGGGAAAGTAGCCTTTATCCTTCGTCAGAAATTAAGATATATCTATAGCGAATATCGATATATCTTTAAAATTGGTTCAGTTGGTACGTTTGTACGTATATATATCTACACGCCAGGTCCCTCGCGGGGTAGGCAGAGAGAACCAAGTGCCATAAATCGCTGTCTTTACACACATCACTCGCTTCTTTACCATGCATTGCTCTTTTCTTGCGCTTTCACCGGTTCCTAGGGCTCCTGACATCACTCCCTGATAATAACGGCAGATTTAGTCATGGTTGGTGAGTCTTGGTCTTCCTCGGCGTTTACATCCTTCTACTTTCGCATTGTACACAACCGACTGCGCCAAAGAGCCGATCAGAATCCTCGCTTCGGCCTCCCCTCGGAAAAGAAGCCCCAGGAGTCCTTTAGTGGACTCTACAGACGCGAGGCCGGGTTCTGATCAGCTCTCGTGCACAATTGCTTGTGCATGACATCATGCATGTTTTCTGGGCTCTTGGAGTTTTTTTCATTTCAACGTACGTCCAGAGAGGATTCGTTAAAGCTGTATGCCATAGTGGAAGAGGTGTTACGGGGCACAATGTACGGAGACAATGCAGCACGTTAGTTGACACCCGAAATTCAGTCGCACTCTGCATGTCTCCACCTGCCGTAAATAACGATCAGAAGTGTAGTAGTGGCAGCCTCGTCTCCTGAACCAGTTAATTACTAATAATATACCACCAGATCCGATAGTCATGGCCCATATGATTTCAAGCACGTTTACATTAGACCCAAACAGTACTTTTAGTATTGAAATCACTTGGAAAGTCACACTGAATGTATTACATTATATAGATCTGTAGTAATAAAGCATAGTAATAAAGAAGAGATTGTTTGTTTGTTTGAACGTACCAATCTCTAAAATTTTCATATGCATTTTATAGCCCAATTCTTGAAGAAGGTTATATTCAATGTCACGATACTCATTTTAAAGCAGAGGAAAAAGAGAGACAAAAAAACCTGTTCCCGCGGGATACCGGGATACGCGCGGACGAAGCTGCCGGCTATAGGTAGACATGTATAAACGAGATGGATAGATAAACTTTCGTGATTTTAGTTATAAATTCTTTAAAACCGCCGTGTATGTATGAAAAATGCTAAAAATTTTAGCGAAGCGAGTAAGATGTGGAAGGACCAAGTGACATTTGGTCGATCCTCTCTATTCTACAAGGGAGTTTTTATGAAGCTACAAATTGATGCAAAAAAAATATCATAATTATAGTGAATAGGCAGTGCATTAGTTACATACTAGTCGCAATCAACAGTGCGTTTTCATGGACATATATGTCAATCATGGTCAGATAGCACATGACTAAAGAGAATCGATTTTCATACAATCGCTTCTATATATAATCGTTTGTATTGAAGATCAATCTTAACTGGTGGTCCCTAGAAGCACTCGAAGTGATCAGCGATCAGCGAAGCCATTTTTAAAATCAGACAATAACGAGAATTGACGCTGGTGAAACCACAGAGCGTCTGCGAGTATTAACCAATAGAATTGATCTCGAAAATTTTTGGAGCCTTTCACAAACAATATCTTGCTATAGTTCATTTTCATCGACATATCTACAAATACCCTCTCATGTCGACATGCTTTTCATAGCACTGAACCAGGGATTCAGAAATTAATAAATAGTATCATCAGTCAGAAAAATCGCATTAAAAGGATATATTTATTGCTTTCGTAAAAAAATTAAAATGTCTTAGGCTTTGAAAATGTTTATGCACAATTTATTCACTTAATTTAAGTATATATTAGCCCTAAGCAGTTGGTGGGTCATGGCAAGACAAACATATTGCCAAATGGTCCCTCATTACTGAAAGGTTAAGAACCACTATTGTAGATAGTGTTATGTACTCGCGTATTGCCAATTTAATTGCATCTAATCAATTGCACTCCACATACAAAATATTTAACTAAATATTATTAAATTAAGACCTGAGTAAGGCAACTCAAATATATTGCACGACCAATTAACAAGTCCCAAGATTGTTGTGTGACATAACATACAACCATCCAGGGAGACTGCGTTCATATAAGGCGGCAAACATGGCCTGCCTAGCGGTAAGCAGTTACCGCATCCTATAGCCATTTGCAACACCAGGGATGTGCCTACCCTGTAAACCATGAGCCATGTGCTTGTTTCGTGCAATTTAAAAAGTATTTATAAGTAAAAAGAGAATGATTAACAGCCAAGCAAACTACCTAATCCACCAATATCAAAAACTGGGAATCTGATTCCAATCCTGTGTTCGTTTTAAAGTTTTTTAGTCTAGCGGTCACGCGATGCAGCAATCGAGACGGAATACGGAACCCGATAGTACTATTGAATGGTCCACTGAACACCTATGTGAGAACTTTTAACTTTGCCTGAATTGACTAAAATTTGTACCTACCACAGATTTAGAGCAGAACTAGATGCGGCTTATTATCTATACATCTATACAGATAAATAAAATTAGTGTCTGTTTGTAATATTAAAATAACCGCTGTTTACTAAATACATATGGATGTATACACAGTACATATACCAAAATGAATATTTTTTCAATTTTTGTCTGTCTGTTTGTTCCGGCTAATCTCTAAAACGGCTCGACCGATTTTGACGGGACTTTTACTGGCAGATAGCTGATGTAATAAGGAGTAACTTAGGCTACTTTTATTTTAGATAATTTTATTTATTTTTATTAATATAAATAAATAATATTCCACACGGACGAAGTCGCGGGCACAGATAGTCTATTATATAGCATGAAGCTCTTTTTATACAACGTCGGGAGGCATACAAACATTTTTAAGAGATGATAGATTCAGGCGTTATTTTGCGAAAGTCTACATGCGACTTGATCTAAACCTGCTTTATGTGCTTCCGTCACCAATTACCTCATCGGATTAGCGCCGGCCGGCACCCACCCACTGCCCTTAGTAGATGCAACATGCCGTCGCTGCCATGACTGCTCCGGTAGTCTCTGCCTCTGCGGCTGTAGTCGTCCAACATCTGGAACTGAAACCGCATGCACCCCCCACCTTCGCTGCTACGGTTGTCCTGCCATGCAATTCTCTAAGCGACTCGTAATGGCTGTGTGCATCGCTGTGATCACAGATGTCACAGCTTTGACATCGTCTACTGCGATCACGGCTAAATTATTTGGTATTCTATAAGACTGTAAGCGTACGCGAGGCTGTTTGCCTTGTAGAATTCCAATTCCAAACGCAGCCTTGCGGCGCTAGTGTCGCACAACCATGAAAAGCGACACCAAAGAATTGCAATTTTGTGTTCAAGGCTGTAACAGCCGATGTTTCCGAGGATGTAAGGATGTTTGCTCTTACAGAATTGCATGGCTGGACGTTGCTGCACGCTGCCTGCGACACGTGTTTCGCCTCTCCACGAGAGACATATCCTCAGGCGCTGTAGATGTTAGTCGTTAGAATAACATGCTTCAAGGTTTATAGCATGTTATTATATGGCTGTTTGTTGCTTCTCTCCAAGGCGGATGGATGAAGCGTGTGATAAACACACGACTCCTGGCATACCTATAGGGTCACTTGATCAGCAACCGTCAATACGGCTTCCGTCACGATCACTCGACTGGTGATCTTCTAGCTAGTGTATCTAACACACCGCTGGGCTTCGGCGATTGAGAGTCAAGGTGACGCATTGGCAGTCAGCCTAGATATGGCGAAGGTATTTGATCGAATCTAACATTGCAGTCGTCCTACCTCTCTTAAAATTATTTTGATGATAGTCACTATGTGAGATATTTAGTGATAATTCACCATATACTTTTAAATTTGCTTCGGTCGGTCTTTGACTAAAATTAGTACAAACTGTACATTTAGGACAGACATAGGGTGTCACTACGTATAGGCAGTAATAGCCTATTGGATAAAGAATCAATCTATTCTCTGATCTGATCTTATCTGGTCCCTGGTTCGAATCCCGGAGTGGCCATGTATAACTGATTTCATATTTTAGGATGTATATACATATTTGTATAAGGAAATCTATCTATAACTTCACGCCAAATCCCTTACTGGGTATATAGAGGGAAATGAGCGCCACACGACATGGTCCTTAGACTCGTCACTCACTTCTTTAACATTCATAGCTCTTTTCATGCAACCTTGCTGATTGCTAGTGCTCCCGATACCACCTGTTGATAACACACGACTAACGTGGTCGTATATACCGTTCTAATTTCGCATTGTATATTTGTTTCGTCACTCTTTCCTCTTGCATTCTTTCTTCACGTTCGAACCGGCTGCCTTTTTTCATGCTCGCTCGCCGGTTTCTAGGTTATTTTCACTTCCTATTATAGTTTTCTATGCTCACGAGTATTATTCCGGTTATTTGATAGGCGTGCACGGGGATGTAGATCTAACGCGCAGAGGTTTAATTAGATAAATGTAATGTATTGCACCCGCCGTGGCCCGCCCTTGGGAATCTCGATGAAACCATATATCCATGAGCAGGTCTCTGCAGGTATTGGGACTATTGCGAATGTGTGGGAGATTGAATACTCTAATGAAATTTGAAGGGAAATTAGTACTGGGCTATTACAGTATATGAATGAATTTCTATTACTATTATTAATGCTTAGACATCTAGTCCACTGTGATCTATGGTACCCACCACCTACGTACTCTCCGATTGGGATCTGTCTGAGGTCGAAAATTGGAATACGAGCACGCGCTGCGCTGAAACGAAATACAAACTTCATCTGGCAAAAATTTAAGTTGTATAGCCGGCTATACGAACTCGGTCACGATTGGATTACAACTTCATACGCGGAGTTGAATTTGATAACAAAAAATAGAGCACTCAAACTGTACCCGTTTATATATGTACCTATATCATACTACGTCGGGAGACATACAAGCTTAAATCAGTTACCATAGCCTATAAACGCACACTACTAAGTATTACTCGCGCGATGCCCTTCTGCTGTTAAGACAGCAAGTCCTTAGGAGTTTACTGGAGACCTCCCTCATACGCAGGAACACAACAACCCTCTAGGGATTTGTTATTTGGCAGCGGTTTTTCTGTCGGGCTGCTTTGATATACCCTGCCTCTCTTTTAGGTTCATAATCTACCAATATCTTTAAGAGACCCGGTCGGCCTTCTCTGGAATTTCGGAGGTGTCCACTGAGTGGCAAGCCACCGCCTGCCGGAAGTAACGTCAGATATGATAGTTATGGCAGGCGTCCCTCTTGTGTAACTCCAGATCTCATTCCATAGCCCAATTATTTCGGA
The DNA here is from genome assembly GCA_947507595.1 of Pyralis farinalis. Lineage (NCBI taxonomy): Eukaryota > Metazoa > Arthropoda > Insecta > Lepidoptera > Pyralidae > Pyralis > Pyralis farinalis. The sequence continues at coordinate 24,649,014 of OX382272.1, read as the reverse complement.
TACGTTCACAATGGTCCCAATATCTGGCGTGACCTGATTCACGGGTATATTGTCCCATTGATATCCCCTGGAGCAGGTCACGGCGGGTACACAACATTACGTCGACCTTCTCAAAAGGACCTCTACGCATTGGATCCATCTTCGCGCACGCACATCAAACGCCTGGGATTATACCGCGTGATATAAGATAGACAAGAATTATCGATACTCAGCCATCACCACTCTATTTTAGATTTTGTAGCAGATTAAGCATTGGCAAACTTGTCTAGCGATCAATGTCTGCATTTTATTTTGCCAAGAATACATTTTATGATTTAATGGTGCAGTCTAACCTATTTTGCAGGCAGTTGTTCTATTTATACTGCCAAAGTGAGATGGATCGATTAGCCTCGATATGTCATTCAATATTGTCGAATGGATTGAATAATGAAATGTTAGCTGCACTGCTTAGCTGGATGTCTATAATATTTATCCAAAAGCAAAGCAGTCCTATTTTGTAGGTTCTATCTCTGTTCTACCACAAAAATATCCTCCCTTTGAGTTATATCTTACGTATAACTTGACGGTAGTGCTAAGCTGTCGAGTCATAAATAGATACAGTACTCAGTGCAAACTTTGGCACCCATTTATTAGCATTCTTACATTTATAGACAAACTAGTTGCTGCCCGCGGCTCCGCCCGCGTGGAATCAAATAACGTAGCCTATGTGTTAATCCAGATCCTATTCTATATACGTGGCAAATTTCATTCAAATCCATTCAGCTGTTTAAGCGTGAAAGAGCAACAAACATCCATCCATACATACAAACTTTCGCATTTATAATTTTAGTAGGATAATAAGAATTTTAATTTGCATTGAATGTGCCAGTAATTGGGTTTTGACATGTTGTGTGCTTTTTAGGGTTCCGTACCCAAAGGGTAAAACGGAACCCTATTACTGAGACTTCGCTGTCCGTCCGTCCGTCTGTCACCAGGCTGTATCTCATGAACCGTGATAGTTAGACAGTTGAAATTTTCACAGATGATGTATTTCTGTTGCCACTATAACAACAAATACTAATAAATAGAATAAGATAAATATTTAAGGGGGCTCCCATACAAGAAACGTGATTTTTTTGCTCGTTTTGCTCGATATTGATAACGGCAACAGGTAGACGCTTGAAATATTCACAAAATATTTAGTTATATATTCACTCTAAAAATAAATAATTAAATTAAAATAAAACAAATATTTAAGGGGGGCTCCCATACAACAGACATGATTTTTTGCCGTTTTCAAAGATGATGGTACGGAATCCTTCGTGCGCGAGTCCGACTCGCACTTGGCCGATTTTTTAATATTGATTAAGTATGAAGACTGAAAGTAATGTATGGATAAAAAGTTTGAGATACTGATCCAATTCTTTATAAGTAATTTTAATTTGATTCAATGTTTGAAATATTTCTAATTATTTCAAGATTGCTTCTTGCAGTGTCAGTAATTGGGTGGATTAATTTATATGTTGAAAATACTCGTACCTGTAGTAGTAGGGTTAAATACTTTTTATTTTATATTATGGCATATAATCATACAACCAAATTGGTCGTGTTTTATCAGAAGATGATGTAAGGAGCTCTAGGATCCGGTGAGCGTGCATGAAAAGAGCTATGAACGTTACAGAAGCGAGTGGGGGGTGTAAGGTCCGCGTCTTATTGCGCTCGGTTCTCTCTGCCTACCCCGCAATGGACATGGTGTGAAGATATACATACATAATCATACAGCCCACCTGATGTAATGTGGTTACCGTAGCCTATGAACGCTTGCAATATATTACTAACACAACAATACTTTAGGAGCTTAATGGGAACACAACGATCCTCCCAGGAGTTGTTATTTGGCTGCAGTTTTTACTTCTTCAGAAGGGCAGATACTCTATATCTCTTAAAAACACCCAGACCAAGATCAAGACATCCGACCACCGAATACGCCAAATTTTACACTTATGTTTGGCTAAATTTCAAATTTGCGTTGAAGCCAATCGTTGAATGACTATTTTAACTGTAACTGTATTGTAACTCCTTTACATCAGGTGGACCGTATGCTTGCATACCTCCCGACGTTGCATGAAAACTATATAGCGATATATATATAAATATATATATACATTATCATCTTTTTATTCTTTCAATATATTGTGTAATGAGTTGATTGTGAGTTACTCGACTTAGGGATCCCTCTCTTTCTACACACCATGGTTTTGAAATGATTGCATATTCCGCGGTCCCGAGAGAGATCCTATCTATGACCGCTTAAGTTGTGGAATGAACCCGGTATTCCTAACACGGAGGTTTTCCTAAGAGATTGCAGTTAGAGATCTATAAAAGGCCCGGGAAGTGGTTTCCACAGAGTCGGCATCGGGCGTCTGGTATATTTTTCAATAAAATATTAATAAAAAAATTTAGCTAATATTTCTGTAGCGAATAGTGCGTAACAGTACAAGTTCTTCCGGTAGTCCCAGAATTCAGAAATATAGTTATAAAGAAATATTACATGTATATATATTATCTGCAGCCCGTGACTTCGTTCGCGCTCATCCGCCGGTATCGCGTTGACTCGTTTTTTCCTCAAATCAAATCAAATCAAATTCTTTATTTGCAAGAATACAAGCTCATTCTTAAGCTAATAAAATAACAATCTTGTACATGTACTCTACCTGATTGCATAGATACAGGTGTGCAAATATTATATAAAAGTAATAGCAATAAACGTACTAAATGTCACAAATAAAAAATGCAATCTAAAATTAAACCAGTTGAGAATACGCAAGCTTGCATTGCCAGAGGAACACCTGGCTCGCCAATTATATAACAATTCAATTTTTTTTTTAATTTGTCGACCATTTTGACCATGTTCCTTAAGAGATAGGAACGGTGTTCCTGAACATTCCTATTCTACTTTTTATGCTGAATCCGAATCCGAAGTCAAAATTCGAATATTCGTAAAAAAAACGCACACACAGACAAACGCACAGACAAACATGTAGATTTCATATAGGAACGGTGTTCCTGAAAATATTGATGTCCGCACAATATATAATATTAAATTATCAATTATTTATAGTTTAAATGTCCTTGTTATTTAGAAATTCATTAATACCATAAAAACATTTTTTAGTACTTAACCAATTTGTCAATTCTAACTTAAAATTTCTATTATTTAAAATTTTCAAATAGATCGGGAATTTACATTTTTCTTATATATGTCTAGTTTATAGGGTGGTTGATATAATAAATATTTAAATTTACCTCTTTTCTGCCGTGGATGCATATCCGTATACTTCTTAAATAAGTCACGATGTTCATTGAAAAACAGGCAGACATTTCTAATGTACAGGCAAGGTAGTGATAACACTTTTAATTTTTGAAAAAGAGGCTTGCAACTGTCCGTGTACCATGCGTTACATATTGCTCGGGTACATTTTTTTTGTACCTTGAAAACTCGGCTTCTAAGAGTCGTATATCATGATCTTACCCTAATAAGCTAACTAAGTGTAATAAATACCCTATAATTTTCCGCAAGAAAAAAAGAAAGAAGTAAAAAAGGTCTTAAACAATAAACATTCTTTAATTGCCATTGGAATATAGCGCCTAGACACGTCTTGAATTGTTTAAACGATATCTTGTTTTATTAAATTCTTGTAAATGTTTGTATTATTTTTTAAATTAGCAGCATTGTGGTATATAAATGGCGAATGAAATAGAAACATGCCAATATATGCCTGTTTTCAATTGATACTACAAAGAATCTATGTCATTAACTCATTATACCTCAATGAGTAAATGTAAAAATATATAGGTTATCTACAAGATTTCATACATAATGACCAAGAAAACAAAATGTAAATTACGGCCATGTTACACAAAATAACACCGTCTAAAAAAGTTAGTCATGTTTGAGTCTGAAATTATGACGTCAAGCTTAAACATATAGTATTTATAACGAATGCATCCCTGCACAAATTAATTAAAATACCTATCCCACATTAATAAAAAAAATACAACTAAAACCCGTTCACGACTGAAAAGCTATAAACAAAATTTCAATACAGACATACCATCACCTGGTCTCCCTTTGGGGTAGGCAGACGCTATGGAATGCCAGACATCGCTCCAAACATACCTCTCAAGCTTTTTCTACACTCATCCACCTCTTTATGGATGCTTCTTCAAGATTTCAATGTACATAAGTTTTTATACATAGTTATTATTTGTTAAACAATTAAAAATGTAATATTAGACTGCTAATATAAGTAGATTATACTCGTAATTAAAATGAATAAGACATATCTATGATCTATGTCTATCTGAATAAAAAAAATTGTGAAGTGGGAACACGAAAATACCCCCTCAAATATATATATATATTTATTTATTTATTACATCAGTTTACATAAACATTTTATAAAAACAATATTAATGCATTTTATAAACCACTGAGGTTTGACGCAAATACAATGATATCACTACATCAAGACACAGTCATGTAATAATTACCTATAATGTAAAATAAGAATAGTATAGAATAGTGCGTACTTAACTACAACAATGAGATTCATCGGTGACCTGGCAAGTACGTTCGAAGACATATTCTATACTTATTATAACTTCCTTAGACGAAATAGTTCATGTGATAACTGTTTTTACATATCACAAAATTAACCATCTTAATTTTTTTGTCTGCGCTGTTATTTTCACTTCAAATCAAATTAACATTCCACACAGCGCCATTGTTCAAACAATCGAGTGAATATTCTTTACTTTCAACAAACACCAATTGTACAAAATTAAGAGCAGTAAGGAACAAAAGACAAAATTGCTATTATTATGCGATAGCCATCTAATGTAGGCAGAACGAGTGGGTACAATTTGTCGAAATGTATCTATGATCAAATCAAAAGATATAAGGAGTATGTACCTATTCGTTTTCTATGAAAGCTGTAGCTTAGGTAAAGTTGCCAGAACTATGCCATTTTTACCTAGGATGTATTTTAAATGATAAGACGAAGATTTATTTAAGAACGACAAGGAATAATCATTTTTTACCACTTTATTACTAATAATGTTGTTTTTTCGAGTCCCGTATACACTTTAATAAAATTTCAAAAAATATTGGCTGCCGGACTCGGCGAAGAAGGTAAACACAACTATTCGTAGATATTAAACCAGATATTAAACCTCGCAAGGTAATGTTGCCACAGTAGACGGTAGGTCAAATGGCGCATTTATTACACCAAAAAAAGAAGTGTAATATACGTTTGGTGTATTTTTTATACAACGTAGGGTTCATACAAGCATACGACCCATCTGATGTAAAGCGTTACTGTAGCTTTTAAACGCTTGTAATATTTTATGTATCACTCGTGCGTTGCCAAATCTGCTGCTAGCACAGCAACTCCTTGGGAGCTTACTGGTGATCTCACTTACGCGTAAAAATATAACAACCCTAAAAACACTTTTTTTTTATAAACAACGTCGGGTGGCATACAAGGATTCGGCCCACCTGTAAAGTGGTTACCGTAGCCTATAAACGCTTGCAATATATTAAGTATCATTCGCGCGATGGTCTGCTGCTAATACAGCTAGTCCTTAGGAGCTTATACAACAACCCTCCAGAAAATTGTTATTTGGCTGCGGTTTTCAGTGAGGTGGAGGTACTTCCTCAGGGTTGCTTTGATGCTCCCTACACCTCTTAAAAATACCCAGAAAATATAAACAGACATGTTCATACACACAAATGTTTGTAATGCGTGGGAATCGAACCCTCGAGCGTTGGTGTCAAAGAGCGTTACTTATCACTGTGCCGCCGAACTCGTCATAATGTATGTTTTTTATTCCACTACAACTACTAAACGTCTTAACCGATTCCATCTGAATCTTTTAAGGTATTATGGAGTGTCTGTAGGAACCTTAGGTACTATTACTAATATAACTACTTAATTACATCATGTTGGCAGTATGCTTGTCTTTTATGCAACGTCGGGAAGTCTATATACTCGTACATACGCGTACATGAAAGGTAATATCGCGTGCACTGCCTCCACTGTTGCTAACGCTGTAACTCCTCAGGAGCTTACTGGCAACCTCACTCACTTGCAAGAACGCAACTATCCACCAGGAGGATATTATTTGTGTGCCGTCTTCTGTACGGTGGAGCTTCTTCTCCAGTCGGACTGCTCCGATGCGTGCTGTGTTTCCAAAACAAAAGAAACCTGTGTAAACCATTCGTTTTCATACGTTTCTTTAAAGTTATCCTACTGCTTATCTCTTTTTATTGTGATGTAATGGAACGAAATGTGTACGGGCTTTTTTAGAGCTGTTGTTTAATTGAATACTGTCTGCAATTTGCTAATGACTGACACTTGAGGATAAAGCTGCGACTACAGTGTGTAAGCTATGTTATAAATGTATGTGTAAACTTCGTGTGCCATGTTTAAAGGGAATGTCAAAATCCATTCGAAAGAGCATGGTAGGGTATCATGTATGTTAGCGACCTCTAGCGGGAGTATTTTGTAAGTGGGTCGTCATCATCTTTGTCAAAGTCAAAGCTAAAGTTACCTGTAGGCGGTGCACCCTGCCGATTAGAAATTTGACACCAGGATAGAGTAGCCACCGCAGTAATTAATGCTGTGTGAAGTGTATCCACCTTTCAAGTCTAGTAAATCTATATGTTTTTATATATATATATATATATATCTTCAAGTTAGGTCCCTTGTGGTGTAGATGGAGAGAACCGAGTGCCATAAGAAAAATACGCGGTCCTTTAACAACTCGGTTGCTTTTTGAGTAAGTCACTGGAAAGAAACCCACCGGAAACTTTGTTACTTTACCGGAGTTCGGAACTCGCAAACTATACTCCTTGGTACGCAAGCAAGCATTTAGTTACGGTAATAAGTTTACGTCAGCCGGCTCGAGTAACTGTTTCCACCTGACGTAGTATGAAAAAGAATTTCATAATATTCCTAATCCATAGGATTGGCGGGGTACTTTACCTAAGTCTAAGGATTTGGTAAAGATACTGATTTTTACATTGAACAACTTCCACAATCCAGAATGGAAACCAGACCTTTCTTGGGTAAGATCACACTTATTTCAAAATATAATTTCTTGTACGTGCGGGTTTCCTCATGTTGATGTTTTCTTTCACTGCCGAGCAAGTGATAATTGTAAATAGATACTTAAATCCGAAAACATGAATTTAATACTGCTTGCCAGAGTTCGAACCTGGGACCAGTTGGTCAATCGGTTCTTTATCCACAGGGCTATCAATGCTCTTAAGTTCTTAAATATGTTATTAAAGACATAATAAACAAAAATAGAAGGCATACAGCAAAGACTTTAACGACTTGAGTTTTTAAACACACGTGGAGATGACATGTGTCAAGCAAGACCCTAGTTTCCGTAGTAAATATAGAACTATAGAACATAATAAGTATAGAATAGAAATATAGAACACGCACTTTATGTTTCTTAGAATGCAACCAATTACAGGAAAGCTTAATAAGCTGATTCATGATCCACAGCTCGGGTACCGCTTGCGAGGTTCAATATCTACGAATAGTTGGGTTTACCTTCTTCGCCGAGTCTGGCAGCCAAGTGGTAAATATATGACTTCTTTAATACTGAGGCTCGTGTTAACTCTAACATAAACGTGTTTAGGCATATACTGAATACGGCTGGTTAGGTGTGGTTCCCGGACTGGCTTCCTAGATAACTAAACTAGATTGTCCCGTTTCATATGTTATCTTTTTACATATAATCTTAAAACGCAGAAAGAATGCAGGTAGAAAGAATTATGAAACGGATATACAACGCGAAAGACATGAATATATATAGTAATATATACTTAATAGGCTTCTTGTGAGCTCTGCTTTTACTGGACGATTACCTCAACATTTACTAATATTGTTTTGGTAGTACGAGTATCTCAATGTGGATCTGTAACGGCTCTCAAGTGTGACCAGAAACAGTTAAATAGTGTGGGCGGGATGGCAACATTATTTGAATGTTAACGCGTGTCAACAAATTTCTATTACTGCGGCGTATGTAAAATGTAAATAATATTATTAGCAATGATACTCGATATCGTGGAATTAATTCGGAATACTCTTTAAGAAGTAAAATTCTTTGTGTGTGTTCCGAATTGCGAACAAATAGCTTTTGTTTACAGTCGAACCGACTTGAATTTTTACATCCAACGTAGGCTTCGTGACGTCACAAATTTGTAGTATGTGACTCACTTCAATCGTAGAGTCAAAGCCGATATCGCCTGCGTGAGGTACACCCCGTCGACTAGCATATGAGTTTCTAGTGAAGGAGCGGTAGTACACAACAATATCTATAACTTCACACCAAGTTCATTACAGAGTAGACAGTGAGAACTGCACGCCACATGATGCGGTCTCTACACCCCTACTTCGCTTATTCAACATTTACTGCTCTTTTCATGCTCGCCCACCGGTTCTTAGGACTCCTTACACTACCTTCTTTACACACGACCAGATAGGTTCTTAATGAGTCTTAGCCTATAACAAATCAATGGAGGATTATTTCTGCTAGAAAGTATAAGTCATCTGGAAGCTACAGACCTGTAGGGTTACTCTGGAAATCAATTACGTTAAATCGGTATTAGAATTAAGTTCTTGAATCAGGACAGGAGGCCGATTCTACTAAAAACTGCAACTGCACTGCAGCGCGGCGTGTGTCAAAATGCGTACATTTTGTCGTTTCGGTATTCTGTTAAACGATCAGACAGCAGCGACGTTGCAGTAATACTGCAGTAAATGACTCGTTATTCTGTTAAAAAACCTGCACTGCACCTGCACGTTTCCTGCAATATAATCGTATTCTGATAAATTGTTTTGACATTTGTATACCGGTGACAGAAGTTTTGAAGGAGTTTACTTGCAGTTTTGTTAACGTCACTCTTGAGCAACTTTTGCGAAGTGAAATTAATTTCCAGAAACGGCGATTTTACAAAACATTTGTTTTGTTTTGGGAGATGTTTGTGGAAATATATGATTAAGTAAAGCTTCTTTTCAGGAATACCTCCACGCCGGCAATCAATGGTAATGGGGCTTGAAACTAAAGGAGTCAAAATTAAGTAAAAATCCAATTTATTAGATTGAAATATGGGAACACGACAGGTGTTAAGTAGTTCATTTGCAGAATACGCACAGTTGCAACGTAGTTGGAGAGCCGTTGCAGTGCAGCATACGCACAGTTCCAGCGTAGTTGCAGTGCAGGAAATTTTAATAGAATACACCTATTGGTAACTGCACTATTCCTGCACGACTCAAGTGACAGGCGTAAACGTGCAGTTGCAGTTACGAGTATTTAGCAGAATTGGCCTACAGGAGCGCCAAATTCCTTTAATCGTCATCTATGATTGCCTGTTAGGCACTAATAATAAGATTCAATCACATATTAAACAAATTACAGTCCGGATTATGAAATATTATCGAAAACTTTGAGATTGGAATTGGATTGTCAATGGAATTAGAGTCAAGAGTACTAAGTTGGAGCACCTGAGTTACAAAATATCCAGATCAAGACAAATAGAATTTCATGCACAACAAATGTTCATGCACACAATAGGTCATCAGTAAGATCCTAAGGAGTAACTGTGTTAAAAGTAGACTTGCTATCGCGCAAGTGATACTTGCAAGCGAAAACTGCTTTACATCAGCCGGGCCGTATGTTTATACGCATCACGACGTTGTATAAAAAACGCTAATTTATAAATAATCGTCGGAAGGCATACAATCATACGGCCCACCTGACTTAAAGTGTTTTCTATTAATTATGATAGTTTGCATTGCAAAAGCATCGCTCGCGCGCTGCCACCATTCCTTCTAAGACAGTAACTTACCTAAATAGTTAATAGATTCAGGCGTTATTTTGCGAAAGTCAAACTTACATGCAATTTGATCCAACCTGCTTTAAAACTAAATATTAGGGAATAATTAGAAATTAATAAACATAAAAATTCTAAAATTACTCTCATGAACAAACAGACTGACGTAAACCATTCCCCACTATTAAATATCTTTTCGCTCACACCATCCACCCCCACCCTCAATTCAATATAAGGGACGGCACTGTGATGGATTTGTCACTTGTAGCATGTTATTCTTACGATTAACGTCTACAACGCCTGATGATGCCTCGTGGAGAGGCGAAACACGTGTCGCAGCGACGACCAGGCCAGTCGTGGCAGCGACGGTGGTGGAGGGGGCATGCGGATTCTGTTCCAGATGGCGGACGACCGCAGCAGCCGAGGCAGAGACTACCGGAGCAGCCATGGCAGCGTCGGCATGATGCACGCACTAACAGTAGTGGGTGGGTGCCGGCCGGCGCTAGGCCGCATGAACTAATTGGTGGCGGAAGCACACAAAGCAGGTTGGATCAAATTGCAAGTAACTTACCTAGTAACCTCACTCACTTGCAGGAATACAATAACCCGCCCGGACGTTATTATTTGGCTGCGGTTTGCTGGGAGTACGCCGCCCATCGGGCTGGAATGGTGCACCCTACCTCTCTTGTGCACAGTCTGAGCGGAGTTTTTTAGGGTTCCGTACCCAAAGGGTAAAACGGAACCCTATTACTGAGACTTCGCTGTCCGTCCGTCCGTCCGTCCGTCCGTCCGTCTGTCACCAGGCTGTATCTCATGAACCGTGATAGTTAGAGAGTTGAAATTTTCACAGATGATGTATTTCTGTTGCCGCTATAACAACAAATACTAAAAAATTGAATAACATAAATATTTAAGGGGGCTCCCATACAACAAACGTGATTTTTATGCCGTTTTTAGGGTTCCGTACCCAAAGGGTAAAACGGAACCCTATTACTGAGGCTCCGCTGTCCGTCCGTCCGTCCGTCCGTCCGTCCGTCCGTCCGTCCGTCCGTCCGTCCGTCTGTCACCAGGCTGTATCTCATGAACCGTGATAGTTAGACAGTTGAAATTTTCACAGATGATGTATTTCTGTTGCCGCTATAACAACAAATAGTAAAAATAGAATAAAATAAATATTTAAGGGGGCTCCCATACAACAAACGTGATTTTTTTGCCGTTTTTATAGATAATGGTACGGAACCCTTCGTGCGCGAGTCCGACTCGCACTTGGCCGATTTTTATAGATAGTGGTACGGAACCCTTCGTGCGCGAGTCCGACTCGCACTTGGCCGATTTTTTTTATACTACGTCGGGTGGCATACAAGCATATGGCCTATCTAATGTAAAGCGGTTACCGTAGTCTATTAACGCTTGCGATATATTAAGTGCTAGTGATATCGTCCGACGCCTCCTCTGCTGCTTACATAGCTATGGAGTGGTTAGCAATGCTAATTTAACAGGACCAACGTACTGTTAAATTAGTGTTTGAAGAAATGTATTCTCAAAAAGACAATAAGTCACTTACATGAAAATATTATTATTATCGATTCTTATAAAAAAAATTCGTCGTCTACAGAAATTTGTTTATAAAATAAAATTGTCAGGAATATGTGGAGAGAGTTTTAATTTGAATGTATTAAATAATTTTACATTTTTATGCCAGAGGGTATTTTGTTGTAAAGTTTTGCGCCTTCAATAGTTTTTTTTCCGTAGTTTGTACGAATGTTGGGTAGCACCAACTAATTAGAAAATTAGCCCGACACGCCGACGGGTGCCTTCGTTTCGTTATTTGTATGACTTTATTGAAGGAGAGAGTTGGCTAGTAGCTTTCTGATAAGAACACAAGTTTTATTTTTATTTTATTTCATTTTTATTTCATTTTTATTTAATTTTTATTTCATTTTTATTTTATTTTTATTTTATTTTATTTTAGTTTATTTTTATTTTATTTCTATTTTATTTTATTATATTTCTATTTTATTTTTAATTTATTTTTATTTTATTTTATTTTTATTAGTGATGAGAGCTTAAAACTGACGTGTTCGATCTGTGCATTCCGTGTTAAACCACAGTTCATTCTTAGGCCAAGACATTTTTCACAACATGTTTCTTGCAGAAATTAGCATTGTTAATCATCATCAGGGGGTCATGTGCCAGAAGCGTGCTCGTTCGCGACCCCTGCCAATCGATTAGATTGCAATTCTGGACCGAAAACGCACCGATGTGCGGATTAGGGCGTACCCCGGAGGCGACGCGCACCGGTCCGCCCCCGTCGGTGCGAACATAGGTGCATGCGGCGGTGGGGGCCGCCACCCACCACGCAGCGCCAATTCCGGCGGGTCGAAGAGAGCCGAGTGCTGCATAGGAGCGAGTGAGGTATGTAAGGATCGAGTCGCGTGGCGCTCGGTACTCTCTGCCTACCCCGTAAGGGATTTGCCGTGAAGTTATAGATAGAGAGAGAGAGAGCATTGTTAATCACTCCACCACCGGGTTCGTAAAAAACGACTTGTTTGGCACTATTGCGCAAATTGATGCGGGGCAAATTAGATGATAATTATTTATTAGCGTTCGGATAAATGTTGATCTATACTTAACGTGTCAAGTCAAAATTAAAGGCCATTCTTTCTAAAAATATTCTTGAGTAATTGACAGCTGTTTGGAAAGCGACGGCAGAGAATACCGAAAATGATTCTTTAAATTAACACCGTGCAATTAAATCTTTACTAATTATTGCATAATACTTCGAACGCACTCATAATAGCAGTGATAATTGGGATACGGAACCGGTTTATTGAACATCTGGTTCATATTGTGGGATGTAGGTATCACTAAATTCGTTTTTTTCAGATGTACATATTTGTAATTATCACTTGCACATCCAAGAAATTATATTTCGAAAGGTCTGGAGTTCCTATGGGCTGTGGAGGTCTGACGAAAGTCGCTCCAAAAATTAGTATGTTCACTAAATCCTTCGGCTTAGGTAGTGGACCCCGCCAATCTCAATCGATTAAGAAACGGGATAATGCCAATAAGAAGGCGACTCCGTACGTACCCGTAAATGCGAATAATTTAACAAACGAATCAACATTAATTTATGAACGGTGGTGACGAAATTATTTTTAACTGATTATGCATTACAGTTTCGAGTCGATTTTGATGAATAATCGCTTGTAGCATTCCTTACTTACTCACCGATCCATCGTAATCGATTATAAGAAAATGACTCACTTAACGGGTATATTAGCTTCTCACGAGATTGGCAAGTGATTGTCTTTTCTTCATCAAAGAAATACAAGTTAGTAAAACAGAATCTGTGATAATGTTTTACTAACCTATATTTCTGGGAAAGTTTAGAGTCATAACCACTGAATCTAATAAAGTGATGAATAAATATTAAGGCAAACAAATTGTGAATAAATAGTGGGGGACCAACTACATAAATTTCTCCCGTGATCAAGTGGATCGATTATATTATAAAGCGTCATCATACAGACCGGTTATATTATGAAGTGTTATCATACGGATCGGATTGATTATGTTACAAGGTGTCATCATAAATTTTCATCGAATGGACCAGTTACATTATAAAGTACGTACGAATTTCACAGAGGAAGTTAATACTTATAGTCGTTTTTAGAAAAGAGAGCTTTATGCTCGCCGCGTAAGATTTTTTGTATATTTGAAGATGTAGCTCAGACTGTAGACTTAACAGTGCTGGGGCGCACCAAAGCAGACCCGTTGGTGGCGCACTTCCAGATAACCGCAGTCAAATGATGACTTCCTGGCGTATTATTGTAATCCTGCAAGTGAATGAGGTTACTAGGTAAGTTACTGTTTTAGCAGGGATGGTGGCAATGCGCGAGCGATACTTTTTGTAATGCAAGCTTTTATAGGGTACGGTAACTACCGTTTAGGTAATGTGGGTAGTATACTAGTATGCCTGCCGACGTTTATTTATGAAGCCGTGAAACGCGCTGTCACGCTACTTTAACACCAACGCTCGTGGGTTCGATTCCCACACAGTACAAACACTTGTGTGCATGAACATGTCTGTTTGTATTGGCTGGGTATTTTATATGTATAATAAGTATGTATTTACAAAATAAAAATGTATTTACGAGTATGTATGTTTATCAGTTGTCTAGTACCCATAACACATACTTTGGGGCTAGGTGGCTGTGTAATTTGTGTGACAATATTTATTTATTTATATCAAAATGTGCCAATTATTTAGAAAATGAATATTTTGTTAATCTCACCACGCTTGCCGCACATTGGGGTAGGCAGAGACTATAGAACGCTAGGTATACCGATCGACCACTTCATTGCGTGCTGTTCGGTGGGTGCTTTTGATTTGGCCCTTTCACAACGTCATCATTTGATTTCTATATGCTAATGTAATAATATATCTATAATAATAAGCAATGTAATATTAAAAATACAAATTGAGTACGCTATAGACAGATTTAATCCCAAGGATATTCCCTACCAGTGAACCTTTGGCAAGTGTAATGAGTTCCACGAATAAGCTTTGAAGTGAGAAAATAAATATTTCACAGAGCTTAACGTTATAAGCGAATATTATAAATATGTGTATATGCGTGTATAAACACCACAGGTTTGGATCGCAATGATGATGTAAGAATTAGAGTTGACATGAAAGAGAGTATCGATGTTAAGACTAGAAGAAGCATGTTCCACTGGTTGGAGTATGGAGGAGCCTAGGAAGGCCACAACTCGAGAGGAGTCAGCGAAAACCAAGGCTAGGTTATCTTCTATTATTACTCTTTTGTTATGTACAACGTCTAGAGTCATACAAGCACACGCCCCACCTGATATAAAGCGGTTACCGTAGCATATGAACGCTTCCTTTAACTATCATTCATTTCTGTTGCTAACGCAGGGGGTTATTATTTGGCTGCGGTTTCCTTTGAAATGGAGGTACTTGCTCAGATTTGTTAATTTGATGAGCCCTTCCTCTTTTACAAACACCCAGAGCAAGACAAACAGACATGTTGATGCACACAACCCACGAGCATTGGTGTCAAAGCAGCGTTACTAACCACTGTGCCACCAAGCTCTTCTGCTCTATACTTACCTATCTATCTATCTATACCTTCGCGCCCGTTTACGGCATCTTCAAGTCCCTTGAGATTCTAATTAACTCGTGAAAATTAGTTTTGTAGGAAATATAGTCAACCCAATATTTCATAAGTCCACAATTTTCGCAATAGCATACAAGAAGCAAAATTAAAAATGAAATTGCAAAATGCATTCAAAGGACTCTTTCGAAGTTGATGCGATATCGCATTTCCAAGAAATTCTAGACGCAAAGTTTGAAGATAAATTATTATTAATTAACAGTAAAGTTACTACTACTACTACGTTACTATGTTATCTTGACTTGGTAACAGATTTCAGTAGAAATATTCCATTTAATTTACATTAAGAACTGAAATTTTGTTTTAATACCAGCTAGACGATTGATTCATATAATTATTCCTAACTAATACTTCCAAATCTAAATTAATTACATATATAATTATTTTTTTTTTCCTTTATATTTGTTTCAAACCCCCATTTGTGAAGAACTACTGCAGCTAATCACATCCAGAACTCGTCTCTTATCATCTTTAAGAGCTTTAGGATTCTTGACGTCGAAATCCCCAGCGAAGTTTACTTCCGAAGTCAACTGGAAGTGACAACAAATAGATCGTGGTGTGATTTTCAGAAACTTAAATTTCCCGGCTATTTGATCTGAACTAGTTTGTGTGTTTCCGCTTCCGATTAGTTCACGTGAACTAGCGCCGGCCGGCACCCACCCACTACCGTTAGTAGATGCATGCCGTCGCTGTCATGGCTGCTCCGGTCGTCTCTGCATCGACTGCTGCGGTCGTCTCTGCGAATGTCCGCCATCTGAAACATCAACCGCACGCACAAGCCATCGTTGCTAACCTGGTTGTTCCGGTTGCCTCTGCTGCACGTGTTCAGGAGCTGTAAATGTTTGTCGTTAGAATAACATAATATATAATATCATATAGTACACAAATAGACATACATACACCTGACGAGTTCGGTGGCTTAGTCGTGAATGACGCGACTTCGACACCAACGCTCGTGGGTTCGATTCCCACACAAGGCAAACATGAACATGTCTGTTTGTCCTTATCTGGATGTTTTAAGAGAGGTGGGGTGCATCAAAGCAGCCCGTCTGGGGAAGTACCTCAACCTCACAGAAAACCGCAGCCAAATAACAACTCCCTAGAGGATTGTTGTGTTCCTGCGTGTGAGTGAGGTCACCAGTAAGCTCTCAAAGAGTTGCTATATAAGCAGCAGAGGAGGCTACGCGCGAGTGACGCTTAATATATCGCAAGCGTTAATAGGCTACGGTAACCGCTTTACATCAGGTGGGCCGTATGCTTGTATGCCTCCCGACGTAGTATAAAAAAAAAACAATATTTACCATGATAAATCAGTGTTTGATAAAACTGCTTAAATATTCAACTCATTTCGCAGCTTCCCTAAATCCCATTTCCCAATATCTATTATCACTTTTGAATCTCACAAATCATAACCATTGTGATCACCCCTAATTACCTTCAGTGGCCTAAGGTCGGAGGGCTAGTTGAGGTTCGACGTTCGTGCCAATGAGACAATTGGTCCTTGATTTAGAGAGGTGATTTCGCTAACCACAATTATATTCCATCTAGATTAGTATATGTGCGTAGAGGATACGGAGGATAAAAAATGAGTTTGTAAGTGTGCGAGCTCACGAGCAGAAATGGTAGTGTTATGAGTGTTATTGTAATCACATACGCAGGTTAAGCAATTACGACCGCAACCTGCCTATGGATGGGTTTATCTGTCTCGGGCTTCACTGAATTCGGGGGGCAAAGTAAGCTAAGCTAAGGCTAAGCCATTAGTTGCAGCTTTTATCGATATATTACTACTACGCCAAGGAGTGTGCAATAATGGAAGGCTACCTAGAAAACTCAAACAGAGAACAAATCGAAACAAGTTTTTAACATAATAAACGCGTTCCAAATTCAAAATAATTAAAGAGTTGAAGAAAAGAAAAGTATCAATGTAACAGTATTTATGGCCAGACTAAGTTACACACAAAAAAGCTAATTTGTTTCATAATGTCTAAAATATTAAAATGTCCATATTATCAAAATTTTTATTTATTCATTAGGTACCTATTAAATATTAATTTAATAGTATGCTAATGTACATTTATTATTGTTATATATTTATTGTATTATTCTTGACATTTACTTTACTACATGTTAATACAATGGTAATGTTGATACATGGACGCATTAAACATTTTAAATAAATATACTTTTTAATACTATCGACATTTTTATATTTTAGATCTTATAAATCGAAAAAGAAACCTCGTCGAATTGAAAGTGTGCGTGTGTGTTTAAATTTTAGAGATTTTACCACATACATGACAATACTTTTATACTGATAAATAAAGCAATTCGTGCGTAATTATTCCTTAACCATTCCAAAATATTCAAAAATGCATAACGTTAATGTTCAAGTTTTTACTTCTGCCGGCACTCCCGCAGTGCAACCCGTTTTTTTTCTTATACTACGTCGTGAGGCATACAAGCATATGGCCCACCTGATTTAAAGCGGTTACCGTAGCCTATTAACGCTTGCGATATATTAAGTATCACTTGCGCGATGCCTCCTCTGCTGCTTACACAGCGACTCCTTGGGAGCTTACTGGTGACCTCACTCACATGCAGGAACCCAACAACCCTCTAGGGAGTTGTTATTTGGCTGCGGTTTTCTGTGAGGTGGAGATACTTCCCCAGACGGGCTGCTTTGATGTACCCACCTCTCTTAAAACATCCAGACCAAGACGAACAGACATGTTCATGCACACAAATGTTTGCCTTGTGTGGGAATCGAACCCACGAGCGTTGGAAAGCCTGGTTTGAATGTCTAATAAATATATAAAGTTCTAAAATAAGTTCCTCAGATTGACTGATAAACTGCCCCCGTTGTCGACAGCATAGCTATTCAAAATCCTAAAAATATAGCCATTTTACAATACTAAACAAATAACACTTTGGTAAAGTACTGTTTTGTTCCTTCGAGTGCGACGAAACCACGATCCGATTCATCATCCGATTTATCAAAAGATTAGAGGAATACTTGCTATTTGATTGCACAAATAAACTTGTAAATTCCATTATAAAATTTGCAAGTACAAGTCTCATAATTTCAATTCTCATTCGAACACAATTGGGTTTAAAGAAACAAACAATTTACAAGTCGTTCTGGTCAGCGTATTGGCCCGTGAAATTTTTAATTACAACAACAAACAAGGTTCATAAATTGCCAACTTGGAACCCGACGACTTCCGCCACCATAAAATTCCATAGCCATAGTTATATATACGAGTGAATAATTTATCTGTTTTATTCATTACTCTGGAACCCTTTCGCGTACCGAGCAAGCGGGGACTTTCAAAACTTTTATTGTTTACACCGTTTCTCTTAGGAAACTCGACACAATTGTATCTTTGTACTCTTCCTCCCCGAGATATTGTCATTTTCCGTCCTTGTCTATCATACGATTGCTTATTCGAAGGCTTCTTCCTTTCTGCCCTTTATTGGATTGATATCGGACTGTTATTTTTTTCCTCTTTGCAAAATTGGTCGCGTTATTTTTTCAGGCGTCTTTATTCGACTCAACAGAATTTTATTTGGTTTCATTTTAATTATGATGTTCCTTCGGTCTATTGTTAGCATGTCATTGAGTATTTTTAGTGATGTCTGTGTATCGCTTTTTATTGAATGATATTACGTTTCTATTTTGCCCGTATGTATACCAGCCACGCGTAAATGACTACATTGATTTTTTCCAGTTTCCAGTGGAAAATAATTTTATTCAGTAACTAAATAAAGATGTTTGATATGCTATACGATTTGTCCAAACCAAAATTATGAGAACTATGAACATTAGGGAAGCGAGTGAGGTGTGTAAAGAACAAGTCATGTGGCGGTGCGTTTACTCTGTCTGTCACGAAAGGTACTTGACGCGAAGTATAGGTACTCGTAGATAGATATAAAGATGTGGATAAGATTCCAGTTTAGTGTTGACCATTACAAACAGTGGCTATAACTTCATGACAATTTTACATCTAAGTGCGTGTACAAATTTGCAAAATATAAAATGCATAAAAGATACCTACATATATCTGTTTTAATTTAAAACTGTTTTATATGATAACGTTCGAATAATGTGTTTAACGTTACATAAACGAACGATATAATAGTTAGTCAGGGATTTTTTTTTAATTTTATAAGTAAAAAGTTAGAGTAAAATCTCTTTGGTTAAACTACTTGCACATGGATGGTTTTGATATCATTAAATAGATGACAAAAAATAATAAAAATATTGGTTTCTCGCCATTTTTAATTTTTTTTTCTGTCCGTTAAAACAAACGAAGAAACTGACTTCTTCCCGCGCTTTTACTTATACGGGCGCGTTATACTTGGAATTTTTATGATTTAGTATATCATTATTTTTATGTGACTATTTTGATAGTATTTTGTAATATAAGTGCTAGTGAACTTATAGATCAATAAAACTAGCCAAATATAACGTCTCTGCACTTTTTGGAACATGTGATAAGTCTATGAATAACACCTTGTAAAATTCACTATCATTTTACGGGTGTGGAATGGAATGAAACTTATGGAACCAAAGATTATGGCTTAAAGGTCTTAGTTATATAGCCATAACTTACAAATAAAACGAAGAAATTCGAATTACAGTTTTAACACAAAAACAGAGAAAAAATTCGTTCAAAAAAATATTGCCGGTGTGTGGAAACTATTTAACCGTCCAGAGATCCGTTTATTATTAAGTAATTACCTAATTCCTAAGCCTCAAATCTTTTTGAAAATAAAAAAAAATATTACTTTGATACTAAAAAAATATTTTTTATTTACTTACACAGTCCCCTGACATAGGCAACAGTACCCTGAATCGATTTTTCAGAAAATGCTTAATATTTTCTAAAGTAATAAAGAACAAATAACAACCCCTCTCCGAGCAGGGTTGTTACGGTAAGGGAGGTAGAGAGTTTAGAAGCCACCCGACTAGGAAAGTACCTACCCCTCACCAAATTACTACCAAATAGTAACACTGACTTTTTTGTAAGCATGCTACCGGTCAACTCTTGAGGAGAGGAGCGATACTCTTTGCAAAAGCTTACACAGGTTACGGTAACGACTAATTACAATTGTAGGGGCTGTATGCCTAACCGATGCATAATAAAAAAGCCGTCAAATACGAGACCGACTCGCGCACCGAGGGCTCCGTAGAAAAATATTTCCGCAATTTTTTTTTTGTTATGTTACTACAAGGTTTTCAGATTTTTTTCTTTACTTTTGCTACGTGACCTTGCTTCTTACCAAATTTCATGATTCTAGGTTAACGCGAAGTACACTACAGGTTTTGATTCCCTTGCGAGTGTCCCTTGAGAGCATAAACGTGACATAAACGGCCGTATCTTTTGATTGCATTGACTTGAAGTTTGATTTTTTCACTGCTCAAAGGGATTGCAGACGTGAGTATTTGATATTAATTTCGGCTTGATAAAGTTTTTATTTAAAAGTTTGTTGATTATTACTCGTTAGGCTTGAGTCTAATTTCGCAAACGGGTCACTATAGCCAAACTACGAGTATAAGAGTTCCTTGTTTACTACGGAACCCTAAAAGTCAAAGAAAAACACGGATCGATCGAAGCAAAACTTCCTGTGTCAAAGTTGTATTTATGTTATCCAGTAAACTGTTGTGAAAGATATCTTACACAGGTAAACACCATTTCCAGCGAATTCAATGAAAGGGAAACTTTTAACTAGATGCTGCAGTAGTTCGTTCCGGACATAGCTCGTTATATAGGTACTACAAAGCTGTAAAGCCTATTAAGATTTTATAATTATAATGGATTCTATCTGTTAAATTGAGAGGCTTTCACTCGGTGGTTGAGTCAAGAACCAGAATCAGAAGTCGTGGACACGGTTCTTGTGGATACTGCCCGCATTTCGGGTTCCTCACTCTGGAACACTGTCCACCGGTATCTTGGGTCTTCTCTCCGCTAACGGAGCAATTTTTATATCTTTAAATGTATTTTTCGTCTATAAGAAAACAGCAGACTTAAAAATAAAAAACCGGCCAAGTGCATGTGACACAGTGCAGGGTTCCGTATTTGCTTCGCTTTGCTTTCTTGCGAAAAACTTAGATAGTTGCCTAAAATAAGGAGGGAATTCCACTACTTGGACGTTCAAATTAAAAACTAGGAAGCAATAGTTAATATGTATATGCATACCAAACTACAGCTTTCTAGTATCAAACGTCTCTGAGCTAGGCAGCGGTCAGACGGACGGACAGACAGACGGACATGGCGAAACTGTAAAGGTTCATCATTGTTTACTCAAAAAAAGAGCATGTTAAGAAATTAATTGTTCATATTATTTGTACAATCGACAAGTTTCAGCGGAATCAAACGGTTGGAAAATAGTAAGAGTAGTTCATTCTTTAAGAGAGGTAGGGCGCATAAAAGCAGCCCGTCTGGGGAAGTACCTCCACCTCACAGAAAACCACAGCCAAATAACAACTCCCTAGAGGGTTGTTGTGTTCCTGCGTATGAGTAAGGTCAACAGTAAGCTACTAAAGAGCAAGCTACTAAGCAGCAAGTGTTTATAGGCTACGATAACCGCTTTACATCAGGTGGGCTATATGGTTGTATGCCATCCGACGCTGCATAAAAAAGTACCAAAAAATTAATATTTCTTAAGGACAACAATCTACCTATTTTTGTATATTTTCACTAATTTTTCTTTGTTTTGAATTAAACAATTTTTAACGGAAGTATCGCGTATTTTATTTATTTTGTTGAACCTGACGTTTCGAACGCTTTGCAGCGTCCGTGGTCGCAGGAAGACTAAGGTGGTATTTGTCTTACATTAGTTATTCAATTATTACATCTACCGACATGGATGGATTAATTATATATGTTCCTTTTTTTCTTTGTTTCTTTTTTATTGTGTGTGTGTTATCAATGGTTATGCCAATAAATATATCTTTCTTTCTATCTTTCTTTCTTTCTACCGGTACCCCATTCACATCAGATGGGATATGAGCTTGTTTGATACCCAAACTGGTAAAAAAATCATGCTTTCTTTTCCATAATAATACGATGTTGTCGCAATCTCTTACTATACTTCTCTTCAAGTCTTGACTACAGGTACTGTGGAGCTTTTCTATAAACTTCCAAACATTTTGCACATGTGCTTCTTAAGCGTCCCTTGTCTTTCTTTATTACGATCTAATGCCCTATACGACTCTGCTAAGCAAATTTTATTCAGTTTTTTAGTCAATATGGGATGCGACTCAAACATACAGTGTATATAAACGCGTGATACCACCCCGCTGGTAACGCAGCGACTCCTCTGGAGCTTACTAATGTTTCTATCCTATGTTCCACTCCGCATACTATATCTTCATATTTCTCTTCCTGCTGCACCCTTCTCTTCCCGTTTTACGAACCCAGCAGTGTCACGTTAATTTAGAATTGTTTACTTGACCCGTGAACCTTGAACAGTGATGATCCAGTAGATAAAGAACAGAGCCATTGTTCAACTAATCCCCGGTTCCTGGCACGTACCAATAAATTGGTGTTTTCGTATAATAATTTGTATATAATAATAACCGACTTATTATTACATTAATAGAGATGTAACAACAACATTGTAACTGTTCACGATAACAAAACTTGGACGGCGAGACGTTGCGCAAAGCAATCTCTTTTCCACTTGTAGGATAACATGCGGCCAAACATGTACAATATTAATGTGCTAAATATTATACACACAACACACAGATCTCAATATGATATCATATTGAGATCTGTGTGTTGTGTGCATAATATTAAATACATTAATATTTTAAGGATATAAATGAATAAACGCTGGATATAATAACATGGTGCTGATTATAATAATTCAAGATAGGGTACGTTACGGACCATGAATGTAGGAAGTTAGTGGGAGCTAAGTGCGTGAATGATTACAATCTGGCATGGGGTATTTTTGTGGCGAGTGGTTTTTAATGTATGTATATCTTCACGCCACGGTCTCTTGTCGTGGTTCCTCAGTAAATGATTTAAATATTAGGGGTTTAAGTGTGAAATTGCCGATTTGTACTGAAAAATTAAAACTCGTTTATTTCTACGATGTAACATATTTACTCTCATTATTTATACATTGCTGCCATCTAATCGAAAGTTTATTTATGCCTTTGTGACTCTGGGGTATAGATTCGACAAACTGAGTGAAAGCATTTTGTACCGCCTCACAGGGAGAAAATTTTTTACCACGTAGAAAATTCACGACTCTGGAATGTGTTCCCTGAACCCATTAGAAACTCCCCAAACAAGTTTACTTTTAATAAGAAGTTACGTGCCTATCTTTTAGAGAGTCTGTCCAAGCAGTAATCATCCAATGTGTGTTGTATAATTAGTATATATTATATTATTTATAGAGAAAATATGTATGTATTACTAGGGTTTTGTATGTATTATTGTGGTTGTGTATCTATTATCGTAGTTATTTATGTATTCTTATATTTATGCTAGGTGACCATATAAAGAACAAATTCTTTATAGGGTCGATTATTATTTTATTTTAATTAAAACCGCAATCGCGTTTTTTCTCCACTCCCGATGGTTGACTGGTAGAGAATGCAATTAGCATTAAGTACACCTTTTGAACCAACTGTATTGTCGTCAATAAAGTATTAAATAAATATATGAATAAAATTGTCCAAATCACGAAAAAAATGGTAGTCAGTTGAAACAAGGTCTGGCGAGTACGGAGGATGACGTATGGTTACAGTGGGATGTCTTGCGTAATCATGGAGCAATAATGGGGAAGATCGATTCACGAGTCGGGACTTTTTCACTGCCAGTTTCGCCATGATTGTTCGAAGTTTGGCACAGTAAACATCTGCTGTTATTGCTTGACCAGACCTGAGAATGCTGTAGTGAATACTTATGATTAGTGATTATGGCAACTCCATGAAGAGACCATCAAACAGTTACCATTACCTTTTTATTGGTAAGCTTTACTTTAGGGCACTGTTGCGGCGTTTGACCTGGGGTCAGCCATTGCATTTTTCGCTTACAGTTATCGTAAAGAATCCACTTTTCGTCACATGTCACAATTCGATCCAATATTCCTTCGTTTCTGTACCGATTCAACAAGGCAACACAAGTTTCAACACGCGTTTCTTTCTGCAGATTAGTCAAATCATGAGGCACCCATTTTTCATATTTTTTTATGTTATTGATTTTATGCAAATGAGTCAATATTGTAAGTAAAGTAACGTTAAACCATGCCGCTAATTCCCGGGTAGTTTGACTCAGATGGGCTTCCACCATCTCCTTCAATTCAGCGTTATTCACCTGTGTGGGCGGTCTTCCACGTGGTTCGTTCTTCAAGTCGAAGTTTCCATTATGAAAGCGTTTAAACCAAAAACGCACGGTGTGTTCATTAGCAGTCTCCTCTCCAAACGCAGCATTGATATTGTGAGCCGTTTCTGCCGCGTTAGTTTCGCGTCGGAACTCGTATTCAAAAATTAATCGGATTTTCGAAGTATCCATCTTTTCCGTCTATGCTGAATAAAAAAAAACAACTGAAATTCGAAAATCAAATGATGCACATTTCTGAAAAGAAACCCTATGTATTATGTGAAAAAACTTTCACTCGAAAATCTCACACCATGAAGTTTTAATGTCAATTCAAAGTAGCCTGGCCTCGTGGCCTCGGCGAAGCGAAGAATGGGCCACCCCATCTCAACCCGTGGGTGTCGTAAAAGGCGACTAAGGGAATTATCCAGGAGATGGGCAGCAGCGTCCCCTGATTTTTAATATATTTAAAGAACGTACTGCGGTTGCCAACCCTCCTGCCAAACGTGGCTACTATGGCAAAAACCCCGTCTCTAGAGGTGAGGCCTATGTTCAGCAGTGGACGAATACATGCTGAGAATATGATGAAAAGGAACCAGCGCATATAATTAAATTTTTATTATAAAATGAAAACCGGTATGCTATGGACTCTTGTAATACAAGTAGTAATTAATGGTCATGCGTTGCTGTTCCCACCCCATGGGTGACCTTAGCCACAAAGAAATACGAGAGCACTCCAAGTAATTGACATTTATTTGCAATCGTCTGCAAGGTGGAAAAGTGTATATTTGGAACATAGAATTTGTTAGCTAATAAGCGGGGTACACCACGTATAGGCAAATCAGTTGTACTAAAGATAAGGCTCGGTAACTGATATGCAAAACATAAAATGTAATAATGGGAATTATAATTTGACGAGCTCTGTGACTTAGTCGTAAATGACGCGACTTTGACACCGACGCTCGTGGGTTCGATTCCCACACAAGGCAAACATTTGTGTGCATGAACATGTCTGTTTATCTTGGTCTGGATGTTTTAAGAGAGGTAGGGCGCATCAAAACAGGCCGTCTGAGAAAGTACCTCCACCTCCAGAAAACCGCAGCCAAATAACAACTCCGTAGAGGGTTGTTGTGTTCCTGCGTGTGAGTGAGGTCACCAGTAAGCTCCCATGGAGTTGCTGTGTAAGCAGCCGAGGAGGCATCGCGCGAGTGATATTTAATATATCGCAAACGTTAATAGGCTACGGTACCCGCTTTACATCAGGTGGGCCGTATGCTTACATGCCTCCAGACGTAGTATAAAAAAAATATCCAATTTTAATGCTGGGAGTAGTCGCTTAGTGTGAAATTTTCTTCAATACCCATTCGTGCTATCCAATCTGAAGATTCAGTTTGAATCAGACATTCACGCGGATATGAGTTCTTTGCCCTCTTTGTCCAACGAGATAATTTCCAGGATCGATACAGAGCATTATCATTGTCTTCATCTACTACTTATTCGGTCTCGAGCGTAAGATTGTGATACCTACCTAAACAGTTGTTGATGTGCATACTCAATCTATTTATTCTATCCATCTATAACTTCACGCCAAATCTCTTCCAGGGTAGATAGAGAGAACCGAGCGCCACATGACTCGATCCTTACAAACCTGAGTGAGGTTCTTTAACATTAATTGCTCTTCTCATCGCTCGCCGCTCGCCGGTTTCTAGAGCTCCTGACATCACCTTTTGATAAAACACGAGCAATTTGGTCATGGTAGGTAAGTCTTGGCCTTCCTCTGCTCCTACATCCTTGTACTTTTGCGTTGTATATATGTTTCGTAATTCTTTCTGCTTGCATTCTTTCTACATGTCCGAACCAACGATGTCCGAATGTATTATTAAGCAATGTATATTTTTTAATAACGCTTAACATAACTTAGCATAACGCTTGCTGACCGCGTTCGTAATGAAGACGTGAGAGAAACAGTCTGAAAGGGAGTGTCGGTGTTAACATAAGAAAAGGCATGCTCTGTTGGTTCGGACATGTAGAAAGAATGCGGGTCGAAAGAATGACGAAACACATATACAATGCAAAAGGGGAAGGATGTAGGAGCCAAGGAAGATCGAGACTAACCTATCATGACCAAATTCAGGAACCCCAGGAACCGGCGAGCGTGCATGAAAACAGCTAATGTCACAGAAGTGAGTAAAATATGTAAGGACCGCGTCTTATGGCGCTCGGTTCTCTCTGCCTACCCCGCAAGGGACTTGGCGTGAAGACATACATACATACATATTTTTTTCATTATTTAACGTGAGTTCAGGAGCTGTAGCAACCGGCGTGCATTACAAAGGCTGTAAATGTTAAAGAAACGTATGATTTGAGTAGGGACCTATGGAGAACCGATGAGATCAAGTTTTCGTAGTAACTTAATAACAGCTGTTACTGGCTAATTCACGAATCAACGTCGCGCTTATTATCTTATACGGCTTATTGGTTAAAATATTCTCCCGTTGGTCAGTATTTAGGCGCTATAGCACAACGATTTTGTGAGCGCGGTGCGCCTTCATGCGCAGTCAAGTCGTTCTTTACTTTGTGGTAAGGACCAACTCGTGTGGCGCTCGCTTCTTTCTACCTACCCCGCAAGAGACTTGGCGTAAAGACATACCACAGTTTTTATTTACTGACTATCGTTACAGATTACAAGATCTAATGTGATGGTGTACTACTCTGTGTAAAAAGTATCGGGAATATGTCAATAAAAAGACCCGCGTAAAAGAGGTCGTTCTAATTTTTTTACTGCATGTTGGTAGCACTGTACTGATTTAGCGCGCAAAATTTGAGCGGGATCTGTCATTTAATTTGTTTTAAACAACACTTTTTGTTGGTCATAGTTTTGAGTCCTCGGCGATTTTTACAATGGAAAATATTGTTGAACAAAGAGTGTGCCTTAAATTTTGTGTTTCAAATGATATTTCATGTGGTGAATCACTAAAAATGTTGCGAAATACCTACGGCGAATCGTGTATATCGAAAACAAGGGCTTATGAATGGTATAAGGCTTTTAAAGAAGGCCGAGAAGTAGTAGTAGACTTGCCTCGTTCGGGTAGACCTTCAACCGCTACGACCAGAGAAAACATCGACAGAATCAAGAAGCTAGTGCTCGAAAATCGACGTATGAGTCTGAGAGAGTTGGCTAGTGAGGTGAACATATCTTTTAAGTCCGTCCACAACATTCTCATTGACATTTTAGGCATGAAACGCGTCGCCGCTCGACTAGTTCCAAAAGAGCTCAATTTTGTTCAAAAAGCGCAGCGAAAGCATGTCGCTGAAGACATGGTTTCCCGAGCTTCTACGGATCCGACCTTTATGAAACGTATAATAACTGGCGACGAGACATGGGTTTATGAGTACGACATGCAAACAAGCCAACAGTCTTCAGAATGGCGTCTCGAAAACGAGCCGAAACCCAAAAAACCGCGGCAAAGTCGCTCCAAAATCAAGGTGATGCTGACAGTTTTTTTTGACTACCGTGGTGTGGTTCACTCCGAATTCCTTCCAGAGGGAGAAACAGTGAATAAAGAATATTATTTAGGCGTCATGAAGCGTTTGCGTGAGAGTATCCGCCGAAAACGTCCAGATTTGTGGCAACACAACTCATGGATGCTGCACCATGATAATGCACCATCACACACAGCCATTATAGTGAAAGAGTTTTTAGCGAAAAATTCAACAAAAGTTCTCGACCAAGCACCGTATTCACCTGATATGGCTCCGTCTGACTTTTTTTTATTTCCCAAGTTAAAATTACCACTTCGAGGAAAACGTTTTGAGTCGATAGAAGCCATAAAAGAAAATTCGCTGAATGAGCTAAAGGCCATACCGCAAATAGCCTATGAAAAATGTATGGAAGACTGGGTGAAGCGGTGGAGATGTTGTATTGCAAGCGATGGGGCCTACTTTGAAGGCGATAAAATAAATTTAGATGAATAATTTGTATTTTTTGTTTTATTGACAAATTCCCGATACTTAGTACACAGAATGTATATCTATACAGATAAATAAAATTGGAGTGTTTGTTTGTAATATTAAAATAACCGCTTTTTACTAAATGCATATGGATGTATAAACGGCACATATACTAAAATGAATATTTTTTCAATTTTTGTCTATCTGTCTGTCTGTTTGTTCCGGCTAATCTCTGAAACGGCTGGACCTAGATACCGATTTTGACGGGAAAGTCCCGTCAAAATCGGTATCTAGCAGATAGCTGATGTAATAAGGAGTAACATAGGCTACTGTTATTTTAAAAAAAATATTTATTTTTATTATTATAATATTTTTTATTATATTATTTATTATAATATAAGTAAATAATATTCCACGCGGATGAAGTCGCGGGCACAGCTAGTTTAATATAATGAAGTATATTCTACGGATATCTAGTTTATATTTTATCTTTTGACTATGTAGTTGGTATCCGGCGCATTACTGCCGTATATTTATTGTTTTTTAAAAACATAATATGTTTGATTCTATAACGCATATTATACGTAGGTCACACTATAAGTTTTGCGTAACTTAAAAAAACAACATGTTATAACCAAATATTATGTTTATTGCTTTTCAAAATACTCTCCTTTACATTTTAAACATTTTTTCATGCGATCGAACCATTTTTTAAAACAGGAGGACCACAGATATGAAGCCATATTTTCTACGTGCTGATTGAACGCTATCACTGCCTCTTCGGAGTTGGTAAAAGTGAAACCTCTCATCAAATCTTTGATTTTGGGGAAAATACAGAAATCACAGGGTGCTAGGTCGGGGCTATGCGCAGGATGGATAACGAGTTGTACTTTTTCGGAAGTTAAAAATGACTTTGTTTTGTTGGCCGTGTGTGAAGAAGCGTTGTCATGATGTAGGAGAACGCGGCTTTTTGGTTGTATTTCGCGAACTTTTTCTAACACCCTGGGTAAACAAATGGTAGAATACCACTCGGCATTAACACTCCTTTGATCTTCAAGTGGAATTGT
The DNA here is from genome assembly GCA_947507595.1 of Pyralis farinalis. Lineage (NCBI taxonomy): Eukaryota > Metazoa > Arthropoda > Insecta > Lepidoptera > Pyralidae > Pyralis > Pyralis farinalis. Next base: position 24,619,565 of record OX382272.1, on the reverse strand, counting down.
GCAGATGGGACTCGTAGCTGAGAAAAAAAACGTGATCATTTTTTTACCAACGTTTCTCGCCTGCCTCACTTTTGTTGGCCTGTTCTCATTTTCAAACACCCATTCACAAGATTGATGTTTTTTTTTCGGGTTCAAAACAATAAATCCACGTTTCGTCTCCTGTGACAATGTCATAAACAGCAATAGAATGTCCGTGGTCGTACTTCAGTAGCATCTGTGAGCACCATTCCACGCGAGCCCGCTTCTGCTCCGCTGTCAGTTCATGAGGGATCCAACGACAACAAAGTTTCCGAACTTACAATTCTTCGTGTAAAATTTTCTGAATTTGTCTCATACCAATCCCCAATAGTTCTCAAATTGTCTCATAGGTAATCCGCGGGTTTTCTTCAATTAGCCGCTTAACAGTAGCCACATTATTTACGTTGAAGGCCGCCCTTCACGAAATTCGTCATGTAAAGAATCTAGACCTCTCTCAAATTCAGCAAACCATCGCCTCACGGTGCTCAAAGAAGGTGCTTCTCTCCCAAAAGCATTTTGAACACGAGCAGCACAGTCTTGCAGAGAGACAGAACTTTTAAAATCATAAAAAATCATCGCTCTAAAATCTTTTCGACTCAATTCCATTTTCGTTGCGTACGTAGAACTTTGATGTGTCATAAAAAACAATTGACAAATGATTTCCCGCCAATTGTTTTTTTTTATTACTAAGTAGGTTGCAACGTTTCAAAAAATATAACATTCGAAATTCAAATAGTTCCGATTAGCTAGAAGTGCAAAACTTTTAGTGTGCCCCTAGTATATGTACATTTTCGGATTTATATACCGATTTGTAATTATCACTTGCCCAGCGTTGAAGGAAAACATGTGAGAAAAACCAATTACCCGCTCTGTAGCTCATTGGTTAGTAACGTTACTTTGACACAAACGCTCCTGGGTTCGATTCCCACACAGGACAAATATTTGTGTGCATGAATATGTCTGTTTGTCAGGGTGTTACTAAGAGAAGCAGGGCACATCAAAGCAGCCGTCTAGGGAATTATCTCCATCTCACAGAAAACTGCAGCCCAATAACAATTCCCTGGAGACTTGTTGTGTTTCTGCGAGTGAGTGAGTGAGTAAGTTCCTAAGGAGTTGCTGTGTTAGCAGCAGAGGTGGCATAGCGCGAGCGCGATACTAAATATACTGCCAGTGTTCATAGACTACGGTAACCGTTTTACATCAGGTGGGCCATATATATCCCGACTTTGTATAAAAAAAATACGCACATCTAAGAAATGCGAATTCAACCCTACTAAGACACAAGTTTGCGCGTTCACCGCTAAGAAAATCCCATTTGCTGTGGTTCCCCAATTCCAGAACACGCCGCTCCCAATTGCTAAGAGCATTGGGAATCTCGGTATCGAGATCTCCAGCGATGTTCAGTATCGAGGTCACCTGGAGGAGTAGGTCAAGCTGGCGTCCAAGAAACTCGGTGTGCTCAACAGAGCTAAACAGTACTTCAGCGCGGGGCAAAGACTTATGTTATATAAGTCCCAAGTCAGACCGCATATGGAGTACTGTAGCCACCTTTGGGCGGGAGCACCTGGATACCAGCTAGGACCTTGTGACTCGGTGCAGAGACGAGCTGTGGGAATCGTCGATGATCCTGAACTCACACACGCCATTGAGCCCTTGAGTTTAAGGAGAGATTTTGCCTCCATTTGCGTGTTCTACCGGTTGCATAATGGGTTGTGTTCTGAGGAGTTGTTCGACATCATGCCAACAGCCTCGTTTTTTTTTTTTTTTTTTATTTATTTCTCATAATGGAATAATACATAGGCAGTTACACTTTATGAAATTCGCCAAACTGCTAAGCAATTTGTTGGCGAAGAAAATCACCGCTCAGTATGTTTAGTGTGCAAGTACATCATATTATACACTAGCAACTAATGTAGCGCGGACACCTGCTCGCCCTGAGCTATGCAGACGTCCACACTATTACAACTTCAAAGGCTACAATGCATTTAGAAATGTATTTTTTAGGTACTGCTTAATCGATCGATGCGTCGTTAAGGTGTCCGGGGCAATTGTTAATTTATTAAAAATTCTAGGTGTTACATAACTTCTTGTTCTTTGACCATAGTAGTTGGTAGCTATTGGCTCGACGTAGTTTTGTGTTTTTGATTTTCTTACATTATAGTGAAAATTCCTTATTTGTTTATTACTTTTTTTCCTAAATTGTTCCAAAGCTATCAAGTAATTTACCTTTGCTTCTACAGGCATGATTTTACATATTTTAAACATTTCTTCATAATTATTATTTTTCTTACATTGTTTTTTAATATTTTTACTAACTAGCTGTTTTAAAAATCTCAACTGAATTTTTTTGACGTTGTTTAAGTACGTCTTAAAGGTAAGCCCATAACATGAAAGTCCATAACCAATCAGCGAATCAACTAAAGCAAAGTATACCAGATAAAGTGTTTTTTGATTCAGTGATCTTTTTAAATGATAAAATCTACCCAACACGGATCTCAGTCGCGAGCACAAATCTACGATGTGTTTCTTCCAATTCATGTGACAGTCTATATAAAGCCCTAAATATTTGAAATGATCTACATATTCAATTGTTGGACAGGAACAATTTAGATTATTATTGTGTAAACATGTATACGAGTGACCAGTTATACCCATTAATTTTGTACATTTTGCCTTTTTATTATATGGTGAGTATATGTGTAAGCATTTAGTTTTATTTATATTAAGTAGAATGCCGTTGTCATGCGCCCATTTCGTAATGTTGTCGAAATCGGCCTGTATACAGTCACGCATTTTTTGCATGTCTCGTGAAGCATATAACAGACACATGTCATCGGCATACATGTACAGCTGACTATGTTCGATTACCCTGGACACGCTATTAACGTGCATGATGTACCCGACTGGACCGTAGACAGAACCAGTTGGCACGCCCATCGTTACGCCTGCGGCGGCCCCATCCTCGCCCGCAATCCGCGTTTGCATTTGCCGCTGGTTCAGGTACTGGCGGAGCCACTCGTTCACCGGACCTCGTATTCCACATTCGCTCATGGCCTGCATCAGCACACAGTGGTCCAGAGTATCGAACGCTTTTTTGAAATCAATGAATAAAGCCAAAACCTGTTTTCCCTCCCCTAATTTACTGTTCACATACTCTGTGAAACCCTGTAATGCCGTGTCAGTACTGCGGCCACTCCTGAAACCGTGCTGGGCATCTGATATTATGTTATTACATTCCAAGAAGTCATTGAGTTGTTTCATAACAGCCTTTTCCATTATTTTGTTTACAACTGATAAAATAGCAATAGGTCTATAGTTTGTGTATTCATAATGGCTACCTTGTTTGTATATAGGTCTAATAATGGATTTTTTTAGTTCGTTAGGATAAACACCTTTATCGATACACATGTTTATAAATTTAGCTAATATTTCACTGATATGATTCTTGACATATTTTAAATCTTGAGCTCTTATTTGATCTAATCCAGGTGACTTTTCGCAAGACATTGAGTCAATGATTTTTTTAACATCATTTGAATTTATTTTTTTAAATCTAAAAGATACATTGGCCTCCTGTACATATTCATGTCTTTTTAAAAATTTTACGGTACACTTATGCTTTATTTGCTCAATTTCTTGGGTAAACGTTTTTGAAAACTTACTACATACGTTATATAAGGTATCTGACTTACCTATGTACTTCAATATAATTTCATCGACGTTATGTTTTGTTCGTCCAATCCAACAGTTGATCAATGACCATATCTTGCGAAAATCACCATTACATTTTTTTATCTCGCTTTGCCTGTATACATTTTTTGCTGTGTTAACTAACTTATTTACTTTATTTCTATAACGTGTATAAACGAGCCTTTTACACATACTATTAGGAGATGCCTTCCACGTCCGAAATAGTTCATCTCTACGATCTAATTTTACATATAAATCTTTAGAGATCCACGGTTGGCTATGTCTTTTACTACTACATTTTATTTGCACTTTACTGCTATCATATACACTGTGAAACACTGAACACAAATTTCTATATAGTTCTTCGGGACAGTTAATTGCTAATAAATCCGACCACTTTATTTCTGCAAGTCTTTGCCTAACGAGACTATTGTTTAATATATTCCTACATAACTTAACACTATTTTGGTCCTTATTTTGAGAGCAATAAGGTATACTCATCCCCACTAGAAAATGATCAGAGATCGTACAGGTAAGTATATGTGCGCACGAGTTGTCTATGCGACGACGCGCACGCATCCAAATATGATCGATGCATGACGAATTCACCCGATCGTTTACGACAGCTGTTCGGGTTATCTCCGAGCTCGGAATAGCGCAATCGAAGCCCTGCTCACACAACGTGCTTTTATATCTCTCAGTGGTAGAATTTAGACTTCTTGCATGCAAATCTATATTATTATCGCCTATTAATATAATGTCCTCCGTCGTATTTACTTTCTTCAGTATACTTTTTAATTCCTCTATAAAACGTATTTTATTATTTTTAGGTGGCCTATATGTTGCTATAATATTAATAATTGTATTTTCCATTTGAATTTTTCCATGTAGGGTTTCTAGAGACGTGGTTTCATGTATTTCCGCTGTAATGTTTAAATCATCCTTTGCATACATCAATATTCCCCCACCTCTTTCATTTTCTCTTGTATTAGCATGAGTAGTATATCCTTGTATAGTGTATAATGATAATTCGTCTCTTTTTATATTTATCTCACTTAATATAATGATATCGATTTTGCAAATGCAATTTTCTATGAGCACTTGAAATTCGTTAAAGTGTTTTCGTAAAGATCTGATATTCAAATGTATTATATTTAATTTTTCTCTTGAATTTTTGATATATGTATTCCACTCTTTTATCTCTTGAAATTTCTTAAAAACTATATCTGTCCTCATACTATGTGGATCGTTGAATTTTGTTTACATAAAAAATACCACCTAGTGTGCTCACACATTTGTACAAAACGTTCATTGTTTATTCATTCGAAGAAGCCTTTCGATATCGCCCTCAGATCTAATTTGTATTACCTTTCTATCTTCTTCCGATTTTCTCACCAGGATACAAGCGTCCTTAACCCATACGTACTTATAGGTAGGTTTCAACTGGGTTTTTGCCTCCCATAGCAAATGTTTCTTGGCTGGGGACAGTTCCTCGTTAATGTAAATGAAGTAGTTATTGTTGTTATTATATATGTCTTTGTTAGCAAGTTTCCTCTTACCCTGCAGCCACCTATCCCGAGCCGACTTCGTACTTAAGGTAACGATAACGGCTTGCGGTCGCTTATCATCCTTTCGCTCTCGGCCTACCCGCACTACATCTTCGATTTCACTCGAGTTTAAGTTTAGCTTTTCTGACATTTTTATAACAACTTTTCTTATGTCTTCGTTCTGCTGCTTCTCGAGTCCAGTCAGCTCCACCTTCTTTTCTCGTTGTTTCTGTTCCACATCGTGTAATCTTTCTTCTAAAGCTTTATTACATTTTTCCAGATAAGTATTTCGTTGTTCTAGAGATAGCATTTTTCGTTCAGCCGTCTCTTTAAATTCTGTCATTTTTTGAAACTGCTCCGCATAGAAGTCCACTGTATCTGTTATTTCTTCAAGCTTCTTTTCCATTTTAAATATAATTTCTAACTTTTTGTTTACTTCCGAAAGTAAGAATTCCACCGTCATCTTACCGGGATCGCCCTCAATGATATTGGCTGGTTTGGTTCTACAATCTTCGCATATTTCTTGTTTTTTTGGCACACATTTCTTATGAAACACTGCCTCACAGGGCCCCTTACACTTAACAGTATCGTCTTTCGCAACAGACACGAACAGCTTACACTTTTTGCATTGAACCATTGTAATTTTTCGATGACACGCGTCCGCACGTTGAGCGTTACCGAGCGGAACACAACAATCGTACAGCTCGCCGATGGCTGGGAGTTCATCCTCATACACTGGAACCGCAATGGTCGCGCACTGTACGTTGTTCACAAGAAGTTTTCTACCGAGAACTATTAAATTGTGGAATGAGCTCCCTGCGGAGGTTTTCCCAAGGGACTACAGTATGGGGTTCTTCAAGAAAGGCGTGAAGAGGTTCTTACTGGGTCGGTAACGCAAGAGTGACACCCCTGGTGTTGCAAGTGCCCATAGGTTACAGTAACTGCTTACCATTAGGCAGGCCGTACGCTTGTTTGCCACCTTAGTGGTATAAAAAAAATGCTATTTGAATAGAACCAATCTAAAAATGTATGGTTTTCCCCCTGGGCTGCGTAGGTCTGACGACATCGCGCCAAACTCTTAGATCAATTCTAATGAATTAGGAAAAGGGAGGAAGTAGGGAGAAAGAAATTGCTTTATGATTATTATTTAATTAGCTAAGATTAGTAACTAAGCATGGGGTCAGACTGATGAATATGCAATTTTCATAGCCAATGCCAAGAGGCGCTTGCATTGAATAGGACATTCCGACTCTATATTTTATTGATGCAGACGTATTTAATTTTTAGATTTACTTACATATTCCTTTCCTTCGAAGCCCACTTACTAAATTGAGTTACGTAAAGGTAAGCTTTCTGTAATGTGGCCACCTTTTCCTTCATACAAGTTAGTAAACATTATTGTTATACTACTATGAACTTTACATAAGACTAGTAGTAAACTGATGATAACAAAATCAAGGGATAGAGTTTAGTGTTGTAGCTACATATCTACCTTTTACATCTATAATTTAATTACACCACTTGATAGCTAAAGCATCAAAGAATTCGTTACATCCAGTGAGGACCGTGACACTAAGGAAAACGATGCCGCATCGTATAATTTCCTTTTACTACCGAGCATCTAAAGGCGCTCGGTTCTCTCTGCCTACACCGCAAGGGCCTTGGCGTAAAGATAGTAGATCTTCAAGTTCCTCGCGAGGTATTCATAGATAACCGAGCGACACATTACTCCTCAATCCTTACATGCCTCGCTCGCTTCTTTATCATTCATAGCTCTTTTCATGCAGTCTCGCCGGTTTCTGAGTCTTTCATACCTTGCGCAATGCTCGCATCTCAGCGGCGTTTATTCTGCTTTCGTGTTCCCTCTGCCACACCCAGCTCTCACTTCCATAGATTAGCGTTAGGATTCGCACCGCGTTGTGTATAGCGAGCTGTGCCTTATGACTCCAGTTTTAGCTGTTCAGAAGTTTGCCCAACACTCCATTCCCACTATTCCCTGCTCTCAATCACGTTTCAGCGGTGTACCTTCCATTTCTGGTAAAAAAAAGTACATCCAAGGTATACAAACTCATTCGATTGTTCTAATACTACATACTAAATCGAACGTAATTTTTGCATTCTTTCGCTTATCTTTTTGTTTTCTTTGTATTCAGTTGTAAGCCTTTCTCTATACAAACGTCTTTAATCATTGTGACTACAGTTTGCAGTCCTAATGGTATGTATGCTAGTAGTACAGTATCGTCTGCATATAGCAGACATTTCACTACAAACTCGCTCATGCTCAATCATATATTCGTAGATCTTACTCTCTGAAGACAATTATCAGTATACAGAATAAACAGCCTAGCAGACAGTACGCAATTCTTCTTGACACAATGTTGACGTTAAAACAGAGCGACAAACTATCGCCCACTCGTGCACATGTTGTATAATCCTCATAAGATAACTGTGCTGTACATAGTAGGGCCTTACTAAGTCCATGTCCTCGCAAAATGTGCCAGAGATCCTTTCCTACAACTTTATCTTGATCCACAAAAACCTTCTAGTTTAGTACCAGATGCTTCACCATGGCATTGCGGTGAGAAAACTTGGTCCGTACATTCTCTTCTGTAATCCCCCCTGAGCCACAGCATTCCATCGAATATCACCCTCTTTTTCATCTAAATTATTTTTCCATACTCATTTTTGCCGCTAAGCTGATCAAACCGATGGCCCTGTAGCGGACACAGTCCATCCGTGATCCCTTGGCTTTGCGTTTGTACGATGACTGAGCTTCTCCGGTCCGCCGGTACCTCATCAGTTCCTCGGTTTCGGTTTTACAGCATAAATTGCATAGTTATCTACTAAGGGTAGTAGGTGGGTGCCGGCCGGCGCTTGATCGCATGAACTAATTGGTGGTGGAAGCACACAGCAGGTTAGATCAAATTGCATATAAATTCAACTGAAACCAGAAAACGTCACGGTCGCAAGTGCCACCTAATTTGGTCGCCTCAACTGCAATCACATCTATGCTTGCTCACTTTTCATTTTTCAAGCTTCGCATCGACTTCAGAATTACCTTACCTACTCAAAATTACTCCACCATAATAAGAGCTGAGTTAATTTAGCTTCCAGCTAAGATTGGTTTATAATAATAACTTATGAGTTACCAAAACGAAATTACTCAGTTACTATTAAAGGCTGACCAATAATAGCTAAGTAATTTTAACTTCCAACCAAGATTGATTTATAATAATAACTTGACTTATGTGTTACCAAAACGAAATTACTCAGTTACTATTAAAGGCTGACCAAATATAGCTCAGTAATTTTAACTTCCAACCAAGATTGATTTATAATAATAACTTGACTTGTGTGTTACCAAAACGAAATTACTCAGTTACTATTAAAGGCTGATCAATAATAGCTAAGTAATTTTAACTTCCAACCAAGATTGATTAATAATAATAACTTGACTTATGTGTTACCAAAACGAAATTACTCAGTTACTATTAAAATCTGATCAATAATAGCTAAGTAATTTTAACCTCCAATCAAGATTGATTTATAATAATAACTTCACTTATGTGTTACCAAAACGAAATTACTCAGTTACTATTAAATACTGCTCAATAATAGCTAAGTCATTTTAACTGCCAACCAAGACTGATTTATAATAATAACTCGACTTATGTGTTACCAAAACGAAATTACTCAGTTAGGTACTATTAAAGACTGATCAATAATAGCTCAATAATTTTAACTTCCAATCAAGATTGATTTATGATAATAACTTTACTTATCTGTTACCAAAACTAATTATATAATATAATAAGCAGAATTAGTTATTTACGGCTACAATTTAGAATGTGGATTTTTCAGTGAATCATCACTTATTTACATTGTTTACTGCAATTATATTATAAAACATGTCGTTCTAGGGAAATGCGTAAATCCCACTATCACCATAAAACTGACATCAAATAGCAGTGTTATAAACTTGTACGTTTAAAGAGGGGTGCTTGAACAAACACTTTTATCTGTTATCAGTTTACTTGACAAATCTTTACCAACGTCAAAACATTTTAACCAATGTTGAGATTCATAACATGACTTACTCACTGACATCTATGTATGTATGTATATCTTCACGCCAGGTCCCTTGCGGGGTAGGCACTGACATATTTTCTATTTATTAAACCAAGCACTGGATTTCTTAATCTTTTGTAACAGTATAGAGATAGAGAGGATATGTTATGATATGATTCACAATTCACGAAGATATCACGTGAAGCTGCATCACTGAAAATTATGTTAGAATACTCCTGAGGTATGCCCTGTACAAAAAAGAGAATCATCAAAATCGGTACACAATTAGCGAAGATATGGCGTAACATACATACAAAAAAAAACAAGCTATTTGAGAACTTCATTTTTTTCAAGTCAATTATAAAGCCTTTGCTATTAACCATTTATTAGATATACAAATGTCAAATTGAATTGAATCTAATACTCGTAATTTTAACATACCGCAGGCTTTGAGATAAAAGATTTTATGCAACAGCAAGGAGTTAACGTTAATTATAATATACCAAATAACGATAAATAAAAAGATATCGACGTCTTCAATAGCTATTTGGATGAGAGACAATTAAACAAAATCCGTGGGGTCCTAAACAAACATCTGAATATAAAAATCGATGGACTCCTGACCTAAGTCAACAGCGGAACCATTTGGGAGTAATTAAAGGACCGTGGTGATGCTCCGGTTACTTCTCAGATAACGAATGTCTACACCGAGGATGTGTAATGAATCAATTACATGCATAGTTTTACAATCAACCAAGAATTACTTCTATACCACCAAGAAACCGGGGTAATAAATTTGATCGTGCTATATAAAAGTTCAAAGTCAAGTAATATTTTGTGCAGCCGTACATTACTTTGAATTCCTTGAATTATTTTTGAACTTTCTTTTATTTTGTCAAGCACTATTATCGATTGCAGTTAATTATTGTGTTTTCTATAAGTACAAAAAATGCAGTTGATTTGTATGTTTGTAATATGTAATTAACCGCTTTTTACTAAATGCATATGAATGTCTACACGGGACTATGTCTGTTTGTTCCATGTCCACGGCGATGCTATGGGTATTAGACTATTGACAAATAAACGTAAATGCTTATTTTTGTATATACATATATATATACTTATTCATATAGAACTCAGACATTTCTTGTGAGGAGATAGAACCTACAATCCTTCGTGTCAAATCGCCATTGTTAATCATTCGGTTAACGGGCTCTCTGAACAATTTTAAGTTACCGATCTATTAACTCAATCAATCTACTCGTATTAACTTAATATTTAATATAATGTGATATAATTTTTATCAAAATATGATCAACATAATTGAAGAAAAAAAATACTTTATAACTAACCCCCCAATGACATCATCCGCGTGGAATTGGAATTTTTTCATAATTTTAATGCGCTTTGTATTTTCCCTAATCCTTTTTTAAACTAAAAGTAGCCTAAGCCACTCGTTGTAACATCGGTTATTTGTCAGCAAAACTTCTGTCAAAATCAGTTCAACCGTTTCGGAGATTATCCGGAACAAACAGACACACAGTACCGTGTTTACATTATTCATATGCATTTAGTTAAAAGCTGTTATTTGAATATTACAAATATTCATTTGAACTTTATTCATTTGCATAGACATCACAATAATTAATTGCAATGCAACCGATTAGAGTGCGTGACAATACGAAGGCAGGATTTAGTTGATCCGTGCAAGAAACTCCCTGTATTAACCACTACCAATATTACTGAGCGTGTAAAAAGTTAGGTAATTCCAAAGCAAATTTATAATTATTGTGACTTGCGTTCGGCCAAATGGGTAATTCACCCGTAACCGTTTGAGTGAAACACGTACCTACGAATACGCGTGATTCCAACATTTTGTAACAATAAATTTACGATTTTCGGATTCTTTCCTTAGCTTGCATGCGCTGCATGACATTGCGCCTTGACTAGTTTCATGATTCTAAGTCAACGGGGAGTATCCTATATACTTTGATTCCGAGATTCGATTTGCGAGTGTCAAAATATGCGGCATAAACGGCCGTATCTTTTGTTTGCAGGGACTAAGAAGTTTGACTTTTCACTGCTCTAAGGGATTGCAGACTTTTAGTGCTTGATATTATTTTCAAATTGATACCTCCACGCGTTTCTGTGAAAAAGGATGATGATAGGGGGAAAACCAAGTGATCTGGATAAGGGTTTCGTTTTTCATTTTCGGGTGCGGAAACTAAAAACGCAAAATAAATACTTTAATAAATAACTTCGTTTTTATTACTTGTTGTTATACCGGCACAATAATACACACTGTGAATTTTAAGTGTCTATTACCGTTCTGAAGATACAGCCACGTGACTCAGGATTGAACAAACATACAGACAGAGATCGGAGGCTTAGTAAAAGGACCCCGGTGACATCCTTTGGATATGGTGTCCTTAGGGCAGTGATAGCCCAGTGGACAGAACCGGTCTATTGACCAACTGGTGGCCGGGTCGAATCCTGGCATATACCACTAAATTGGTGTTTTAGGATTTATGTTCATATTTGCAATTATCACTTGCTCGTGAAATTTCGTGCGCACGTCCAAAAAATTTGAAATAAATAATAAAATGTTTATTGACCAAAAATTTTTACATAAAATCTGAATTGATTCAGTAGTAATAAATATTCCATATATCACAGAAAATGTATAAAGTTTAATAGCTCTTGAGCATGCCGTTGATAAGGTTGAATTTAGTTTCTGTTTATATTTCGATAGACGTGTGACCTAACCCAAGAAAGATCTGCTTTTCCCTCTGGGTTGTGGAGGTCTCACGGCAGGCGCTCCATGTAAATATTAGTATCTTAGCCAAGATCTTAGGCTTAGGTAACGGATCCCGCCAATCCTAATGGGCTAGGAAACGAAATAATGTTACTAGAAAAAGATATCCTTTGGATATGGAATGATAAGGTGCAGTAGGCAATAACTTCTGAGTTATCTCTTGTACACGTTTTAAATCAAAGGAATCTCCAACTAGCACACGAATAGCTTAAATAGGTTGTTTCAGCTCAATAGTTCTATAACACTACTAGCTGACCCGGCAAACGTTCTTTTGCCATATAAGTTATTCCTAGGATTATTTTAGTATTTTAAAAATAGGGGTGATGGTAGAAGGGTGAAAATTTAGGGTTGTATGTATTTTTAATGCCACATCATAAAAAAATAATAATAAAAAAATTTGTCCAAAAAATAAATTTGGGGTGGACCACCCTTATCACTTAGGGGTATGAAAAATAGATTGTAGCCGATTCTCAGACCTACTGAATATGCATATAATATTTCATCAAAATCGGTCAAGCCGTTTCGGAGGAGTATGGTAACTAACATTGTGACACGAGAATTTTATATACAAGATACTGCGGCTGACATTGAGACACTTTTTATCTCACAAAAAGAACCAATTTATAACACGGGCAATCACTCAGGGTACTATTCGAATAAATAAATATCCTCACTGTTAGTTCTCAATATATTTATGAAAACATAATGTATCTCCGTAAAAAATGAAGTCGTTTTCAAACTTAGAAGTAGAAATAAGTTGCGTATGCCGGTTCATCGGCTTGCTAGGACTGGTAGATCTATTCTTGTAAATTGTATGTATGTATATCTTCACGCCAAGTCCCTTGCGGGGTAGGCAGAGAGAACCGAGCGCCATAAGACGCGGTCCTTACATACTTCACTCGCTTCCGGGACATTCATATAAATAAATTATAAATTGATATAAATATAATATAAATTGTATTTGTTCTATAAAAATTCTTCCTTTTCTTCCTTAATGTATTCTAAAAGCACATCAAAATACTCTCTGTAAAAAAGGCTTATTATAGAATTCATGAATATGTAACTGTCAGAAATATCTGAAAACAATTTAGCACAGACCTTTTCTTAATAATTTTTACTTTATCTTAGGTGGATTCATTGTAATATCTAATTGAATACTTGATAAGATTTTTTGGCATTTCTTCTTCGTTAAATTCTTCACGACAATTCAAGCACCGCGTGATTCGGTCCTCACATTTCACACGTTTCTCTAACACTTACAACTCATTCCATATACGCTCGCCGATTTAAAATTGCGCAAGCATTTTGTTTATAATTATTACAGGTAATACTAAATTTGAATTGATCGTAAGTTCTTACTTTTAATTACACGATTACTCCTCAAGAGCTTACTGGTGACCTCAGTCATTCGCAAAAACAAAACTCCAAGAAGTTGTTATTTGGTTGCCATTTTTTGTGAGTTGGTGGAGGTTCTCCAGACGGGCTGTATTGATGAACCCTACCTCTCTTAAAAACACCGAGACCAAAATTGACAGACATGTTAATGCACACACGAGCGTTGGTGTCAAAGTAGCGTTACTAACTACTACGCCATCAAGCTCGTTGAAATAACTATAATAGTCGAAGTCGAGTCGAAAATAAATTATTGATCGTCGTTAATTCCTACATATGCGGTAGAATACATAGATATACGGTAGAATATATAAATATTTGACTTATACCCACGACTCTACGACTAAATCAATGCACATTTCCGATTGTAACGTACGCGTGAGCACTCGTTATCAGCGGACGGACATAGGGTTCATTACCATCTCATATATGTTCACAAACGGTTTCAACGTTGACTTAGATCAGTCACCTAACAAAAATTCCATCAATTTTGTAGTATCTACTCGTGGTATTATAGAACTTATAAGATTCGGACAAGGCATATTTTCGCTTGTGTTCACACGCGGAGGACTCATTAGCATCTTTTGTTTCACTTAGAAACATTTCGAGAAAGCAACATATTAGTGACAGGGTAAACGCTACACATTATTTTACAAGATGTAATGCTGCGGCATCTTCACCCAAGCTTATTCCTAAGGTCGATGTTAGTTTTTCTAGAATCATGGGTATAAATTCCGGTCATTTGATAGGCGTGCGGGAATATGGACCTAACGCGTAGAGGTCCATTTGAGAATATTAATGTAATGTAGGACACCCGAAGTTATTGTTGTTTAAGTATGGGCGAGCATCGCCAGCGTATATTCAATGGTAGAAACCACTTTTTGCCCGAGTTATACATATTTAGCTTCATAGTACAGGTATATTTATACTTATTTAAAAGGATAAAACAAGAAATTGTTACCGACTTTAGTGAATAAAATTGTTTATATTTGATAGACATGCCCATACTGTAATCTCACTAGTTTATTTAATTCTTGAAATCGGTTATTGTTATCAACCGATTCGATTTGATTTTTCCCCGTAATCAGTATATATGTAATGTGATTACTTTTACCTAATGCAACTACTTCGTATGATTGTGATAATCATAACTTATTTTACATGTATAGTATAAAAATACTATACATTAATTACTACAAAAATGTAGTTTATACAAAAATCTGTATTAGAAACAAACAAATCGATTTATTGATTAATTAACTTGATCGATTCCATAATCCCGATTGTCATGTTGGCATAATACAAATCTTCTTCTTCTTAAATTATTTTCTGAAAAATATATTTAAACATTTCGCCTTTAGTTTCAGTGCTCTATTTAATCCCATAATATCGCTTATAATAAAATGCTTGTAATATCGTACAACTCTGTACTACTCCAAAATTATTCTTAAACATAAACAATCATTCAATTGCATCAGACAGTGTCTTTTTTTCTGTTAATTGGTGGTACTTCCCCAGTCACAGCAGCCCGCCAGCCCCCTACACCTAACAGAAAAGCAGCATCCAAGTAACAACTCCCTGGTGGGTTGTAGTGTTTCTGTGAGTGCGTGAGGATACCAGTAACCTCCTAAGGAGTTGCGGTGTTATCAGCAGGGGTAGCAACGCGTGCGGCAAAACTCCTTATATTGCTTTCCTAGACTACGATAACTGCTTTGCATCAGGTGATCAGACAAATAAATCCCTTGACGCATGAAGGCCGTAACTCACAAAAAAAACAGTGTTTTAGTCAGCGATGTATCAAATGGTAGACACGTTATACACTTACATTATTATATTTTTAAAATGGCGCAAGTAGCACTATATCTACGTACAGTTATTTATGATTACACTTTGCTCTAACAAAGAGACAAATGATAGGGTATACCTGTCGTTAGAAGAGATGAATATATATCTTAAGACATTTATGCTTTGTGGCGAGGTATGTATAGTCGCGACGCGAGAGCGAGCCCAACTGAATGCGAGTTGGGCAATTACCTTACTTTCGTATTGCCATTCTAGAGCGTGTACGACGTATCTATAACTACAAAAACATATTAGGTTTTAGTCCCCAAATATTTCTACGATTCGCACCTACTGACCTATATGAGGGTATTTTAACCAATAAGCCGATAAGGGACGCGATGTTGATCTATAAACTAGCCAATAAAAGCTGCACGTTCTACTTTAACCAAGTATCGGTGACTTTATTTACTACGCAAAATAATGTCTTCGGCTCTCCGTACCGTTATTTCTTTTATACTACTTTCATGCCTTCCAACATTGTATGTTTTTTATGCAACGTCGGGCATACCAGCATAAAACCCATCAGATATTAACCAGTTACCGTATCCTATAGACGCTTTCAATTCATTCAGAATCACACACACACATCAACTCTCTCCAAAACTCCATAGGAGCCTACTGGTGACCTTACTCACACCCAGGAGTGTGAGTAAGGTCACCAGTACCAACCCTATAGGGAGTTGTTATCTTGCTGCGGTTTTCTGTGAGGTTGAGGTATTTCCCCGGTCGGGTTGCTTTGATGTGTCATACCTCTCTTAAAACACCCATACGAAGACGAACAGGCATATTCACACACACAAATGTTTGTCCTGTGTGGGAATCGAACCCACGTCGATGTTAAAGTGGCGTTACTAACCACTGCACCTTGTCACACGCCTGCGTGACTACCGACGCGTGAAACAAAAATAATAGGTACATAAGATACTTTGTGGAGAAACATAAAAAATACACAGTTCATACATAGTTTTTCTGATGAGCCGTCCATCAGAACACTGCTCAGCCGCGTCCAAACAAGCTCGCTTCCCAAACATTATCGCACCAACACCAGTAATAATAGCCGAGGGCACATCGTTCGCGATTCACCGCGCGCCTGTGTGTGCATCATCGTTATCAAGTGGGCACTTCCCTTATCGGGGTCTGCTCGGTCTGCCCATGTTCCGCGTCTGTTGCGCTTTGTACCTCGACGAGACCGTTGTATGTGGAATTCAATTTGTTGGCATGTATTTGCCCTTTTAATTGTATCTTATGACGAAGTTGTATTGGTTGTTTTTCAATTTTAAGGGTTTGATGAAAATGTGTGAATGAGCTTTAATGGTCCAAAAGTTGTGATTAAAAATGTCTGTTTCTGTATTAGTTAAATGAATTATCGTATCTTTATGAAATTTGTTTTATATTTAAAGTAAATCTTTGGATTAGTTTTTCTAAAATTTTTAATCACTTGAATACGTACGGGACCTTTCGTCCAAGCAATAATGATTTTTCAGGAACACCGTTCCTATATGAATTATATGTTTGTGCGTTTGTCTGTCGTTTTTTTTTTCGAATATTCGAATTTTGAATCAGATTCGGATTCAGCATAAAAAAGTAGAATAGTAATGTTCAGGAACACCGTTCCTACCTCTTAAGGAACATGGTCAAAATGGCCGACAAATTTAAAAAAAAACAAATTAAATTGTTATGTATACGAGCCAGGTGTTCCTCTGGCAATGCATTCTCAACTGGTTTTTCTTAAACTCGGATGAATAGGAAAACATAACAGTCACTTTTTTCAGTTTTTCAATTGATTTTTAGTGCTATAAATAAAAAAGAATGGTAACAGCTGAAAAACAACATGTAATTACATATATCAACCATATACCTTATATAAATTATTAACCTCAATTTTTCATTATTCACTTTGGTCGAATTTCGTTCGTTCCGTATTTCCTTTCTTGCAGTACAAAGTTATGATAAAATTTGTTATATAAATATTAGTTATCGATGTTTTCCAAAATTTTAAATGCATCTAAAAATATTAAAATGGTATACTTTGTAAGTCGGTAAATACAAATTCTCTCTATGCCATGCATAGAAAGTATACCATTTTAATATTTTTAGAAATTCTACCTTCCTTGATTTTAAGGAAGCTGGAGAGAGAGAGAGAGAGTCATTGGTTTTCTCTGTTTTTCCTTCAAGGAGCCTGCAGTTCTTCAGGTGACATACTCTATGGAGACTTATCTATCTGTATAGTAACTATGAACATTTGAGAATTTCTGTAATTTACTTATAACTCATATAACATTGGAGATTTTCATGGAGGTACATTTTTTCTCCAAAAAGGATAAGAAACACTATACCATAGTACGGAAATTACAAGTTATACATGCAATAACTGGATACTAATAACAGAAAACAATAGGATTTTTTTTTCAGTATCTGCTGTTTACATATATGCGCTGTAAACAGCAGTATATCTGTAAATAGATATACTGTTGTTTACAGCGTATACAACCACTCTCTAAGAAAAATAAGGCGCGGATAAGCATCCCGACATATCATGTACAGATAGCTTGTTCATGATTTCAATAATAAATAATAATATTATTTTTGTTAAATAATATTATGCTACTCTTGTGCCGTATTCAAGCCTTTCAGTTATTTATCATATTATATGTTGATCCACAATATAATCTCGTGCGATTCACATTTCTTTAGCGCCTCGTGTTTAAGGCATATGCGTATTGATTTGATCGTTTTCAAATTTTATGTATCAGTTCGTTCAAATATTGTCACAGTATCCTATATAAACCTTTTTACGCCTACCACAGTCGATGGGATCGATGGTATTTATAATTATATCCCCGTTACCACAAACAATGTGCTGGAATCTCGTGGTATTGGTATCAAATCTATATGATTAGCACTTCTAGGTGTCCTTTAGGGCAATAATTTCCATTAATTATGTTAGATTGTATTACTGTTTCAGTTTTACGTATATTATTCCTTAAGTTTTGGTCAAGCAATTTTCCTAGCCAATTATTTTCTTCGGTTTTTTCTTTCTTTGGTTCACAATTTATAGGTTTCACTAGGTCTCTGTTTGTATAAAAGTGCGTGTTACTATGTAATCTGTTATATCATAGACTAACGACCCACCCGATTCAGTGTGATTCGATCGCTATCAAACATGAAGGACATTATGTATGGAGCACCAATGAGAACGATATTACGTAGTAACTAAATTCATTGCTACAGGTCTGGGTTAAAGTAGAACCCGTAACTTTTGTTGGCTAGCTCGCGGATAAACATCGCGACACTTATCGGCTTATTGGTTGAAATATTCTCTAATTGGTCAGAAAGCGCGAATAGCCGAGATATTAAGAAACAACGTTTTTATGAGCATGGTGTGCTTTCATACGCGGTCTATTCGTTACTGCTACCAAAGTTCACAGGATCACCCGCTGGACTAATCTGAATATTGCCTGAAAGTTGCCATTTTTGAATACATAGGGAACATACATACGCACATACGCGTATCGATTTTTATACATAAGATTACAATACTTATCATGCATATCATATTATCGACAGTAATTCGATAAGAAACGCAATGGCTCCGTTGGCGCGATGAAAACATTTAAGTGTTTTTGTGCCGCAATTTTTTTACCAAACGAGTCGAACGGAAGCTAGGCGATGCGCACATCTCGTGCCGTATCCCGTTTCACTCCGTCCTCCAATCGCCTCCGACCTCCGACCAACCAAACGGACCTCCGTACCTCAGTTTGCTTGGTTCTCCCTCAGTGTGATTCCATCCACCGCGACGGTTGGACGTACGCCGCTCACATCTAAATATCAATACGCGAGCTTTCGAATTTTACCTGTGGATTGTCAGTGACGTGTGTTATTTGTATTATCAACTGAAATCTGTGCTCCCCTTTATCTGGATTAGCCGTGACTGTTGCAGAGTTGTGCCAGGATCTTCAGTGCACCCACATTCAAGGTTGGTGTGTTATGCCTTGCGAATAGTAATGCGGATTCGATGCATTTGGAATGTCACTGAGCCGGTCTTTATGAAGTTAGTGATGTTGGGGATTCTTTGTGGAATCTCCCTGTTCAATTACAGGGTGAATGACTTGACGACTGGATAGGTCGTATGTTTTTTTTTTTTACTTGATCGTGAGCGTGGGAGAGGGTTCTGCATACGGTCAGCTCATTGATAATAGAACAATAGTCGATTATGAAGAGATCATACAAAGCATTTCCCTATTAATTATTGTATTACATTTGGTAATATTACTGTAATTATAGGTAAATTTATTGAACATGTATGCTTATGTGAAACGGTATGCCAAAATCTTCGACACATCTTGGTATCGATCGAGGAAAACTTGACGAGCTCGGTGGCTCAGTCGGGAATGACGCGACTTTGACACCAACGCTCATGGGTTCGATTCCCACGCAAAGCAAACATTTGTGTGCATGAACATGTCTGTTTGTCTTGGTCAGGATGTTTTAAGAGAGGTAGGGCGTAGCAAAGCAGCCCGTCTGGGGAAGTACCTACACCTCACAGAAAACCGCAGCCAAATAACAACTCCCTAGAGGGTTGTTGTGTTCCTGCGTATGAGTGAGGTCACCAGTAAGCTCCCAAGGAGTTGCTGTGTAAGCAGCAGAGGAGGCATCGCGCGAATGCTACTTAATATATCACAAGCGTTAATAGGCCACGGTACCCGCTTTACATCAGGTGGGCCGTATGCTTGAAAGCCTCCCGATATAGTATAAAAAAAAAAATTGGTCCTGGATTTCGAAATTCAAGTAGGTAATGTACTGAATCTTCGAAACCAAAAAAGATGAAAACTATAGATATTTCGTTGATTGTGATTGCCCATCTGTGAATTAATAACATTAATTACAATTATCAGATAAATGTTCCAACAGAATATCAGTACCTAACTTGATTAGATTTGATTGGTTCCTCTGTATAGGTAGTAGGCATCGAAATCACGATTGCTTGCAATAAACACTTTAAATTTCAAATCAGTATGGGTATTTTTATGGATATTGAATATTTATAACTAACCAGTTCTGCGGGTTTATGTAAAACGAGATTCTTTTGTTAGGTTTGTTAGGTTTGTTAGGTGGCTTGTGTCAGAATGAAAAATTCTTGTTCCATCCTCGGTCGTACTCTGATATTTAAGTACCTGTTCCTCAATAAACTTGACCTGTAATTAAAACTGGTAGGATGTAGGAGCCGAGGGAGTCCAAGGCTCACCTACCGTGACCAAATTGGTCGTGTTTTATCACTAGGTGATGTCAGAAGCCTCAGGGACCGGCGGACTTGTATGAAAATAGCTATGAATGTTAAAGAAGCGAGTAAGGTGTGTGAGGATCGCGCCTTACGGTGCTCGGTTCGCTCTGTCTATACCTCAACTGACCTGGGTTGATGATATACATATATACAAGTATTCTTCACTTCTGCCTAGCGTTATCCCGTTTCCTAATCCATTAGGATTGATGGGGTCCGCCGCCTACGATTTGGTGAAGACATGAAGCGCATGTCGAAATCACTACCTTCACCAAATCGTAATTGCTGTCAGATCTCTACAACATTCAGGGAAAAGCTGACTTTTCTTAGCTTAGGTCCAAACTTTCTTCTTCTTCGTCTTCTTTCATCGCTGAGTAAGTAATAATTACAAATATGCACATAAATGCTATAAAACACTAACACAAGAGGATTCGAACCGGGACTATACTAATAATGAATATCGAGTAAGTAAATATCAAAATTAAATACCGTTTTTTTTCTGAATGTACACATGACTATACAAAATCATACACTTTTTCTACTCTGACATAAGCATGGGTGTATAACTTGATCTGTCCTTGTCTATACCTCGGTTATCAAATTGTACCAAAATTTTTAGGTTCCTCAAAGTATTCATTTTTAAGCCGTTTTCCTCTTTGGTAAATTTTGATACGATGTTAATACATATATTCTTAGAAGTTGAATATGCTTATTTGAAATAACACCATTGCAAGTTACCTACGTCATCTAGGTAGGTACTTAGCTCGTAGATAATTTACATAAAATATTATTGGCAGAGCTGTGATAGCCAGCGGAGCCACATTACCCTCAAAATTGTCGTTTGGGGTAAACTGATGTCATCCAGCTAGCGTTTAGACGGTAATAGTGAGAAACTCCAAAATCGACACACTAATAGCTAACATATTGTAGTTTTGTATCATTTAATTTGAAATTTAAATGTTCGTTGGTGAGGAAGAACGGTCCAAAATCGTTCCAATTAGAAAAAAAACATATGGGAAAACGTATGGCCGGCCACTCTGCAGTGCAGAGTCTGCACTGCACTCCCATCAACAGAAAAAGTAACAGCACTCGTTGCTAGATGTCGTACAGGGTTCCATATATTTAAAAAAAATTAAAAATAAAATATTTAAATATTTATTAAATTTAAAAAATATCAGCTCTGCCTACACAGCTTGCTGTTATTTACTAGTTTATATATGTAAGTGGACCTCAGATGGAGAGTAAAGTTTATGTACCTTTGTTATGTCGTCGCAATTGTGGATTTTTTGCAATTGTTATACTCTTTTTGGAGTGAAAACTTCTTTAGGCACGTTGGGCACTTTTAGGAT
This sequence comes from Pyralis farinalis, assembly GCA_947507595.1. NCBI lineage: Eukaryota > Metazoa > Arthropoda > Insecta > Lepidoptera > Pyralidae > Pyralis > Pyralis farinalis. Next base: position 24,597,566 of record OX382272.1, on the reverse strand, counting down.
TGGGTAAAGCACTGACCATCTAAATATGTATTCGAGCGTGATGGTATGTATGAGTAGAAAAGAGCTATATAAAATATATATCTCTTTTAGGATGGAGAAAAGCTATATAATTATAATATATAGCTCTTTTAGGATGGAGATAAGCTATATAATTATAATATATATCTCTTTTAGTATGATGAAAAACATTGAACTCGCGTGATCATAATGATTATGAGAGAATTGTTGAAATTATGGATGAAAATTGAGGAAACTGATGTTGAAAATCCACCTGATGTAAAGTGACTACCGTAGCCTAGGTACGCTTCCAACACATTAAGTATTCAGTCGCGCGATGCCACTTCTACTGCTAACACAGCTACTCCTTAGGAGCTTACTGGTTACTTCACTTGGTCGCAGGAACACAACGACACTCCAGGAAGTTGTTATTTGCTTGCGTTTTTCTTTGAAGTGCAGATACTTCGCAGACCAGCTGCCTTGATGCACTCTACCTATCTTAGGAAACTTGATAATTATGCGTCATGTCACATCTTGAACTTTTACTTATTACGTGTCTTATTAATCTATACTATACTATAACTTCACGCCAAATCCCTTGTGGGGTAGGCAGAGAGAACCGAGCGCCACGTGACTCGATCCTTATATATCACACATATATCTCACTCGCTTCTTTAACATTCATTGCTCTTCTCATGCACGCTCGCCGGATTCTAGGGCTCCTGACATTACCTTCTGATAGAATTAATTAATTATTATTCTTATTAATCATTGCTATATTAACAAAAAACAAACCAACCATAAAAGAAAATAGAAGGAAGTAGTACGTATATAGCCGAGTAAGGGAAGACTCATTTACCACGATCAAATTGGCCGTGTGTTATCAGTAGACGATGTCAAGATTCCTAGGAATCGGTGAACGTGCTAGAAAAGAACTATGAATGTTAAAGAAGCGAGTATGGTATACAAGGACCGAGTTATACGGCGCTTATCTATGCCCACTCCGCAAGAGACTTGGGGTGAAGATTTAGGCAGGTAGTATACACAAAATAAACTTAATAGATGATGCTTCAATATATATTTTAACAGCTATTATTATAGCTACTTAAAATATATATTGTAAACATAAAAAAACATTTAACAACCAAGTCTATTTAAATGAAACAAGTGTTAGTAGCATGCTTTTTTTTATAGCTGCCGCACGCGACTTCAGCCGTGTATCCCGTTAACGTTGGGAACCTTTTCTTTACTTTCGTTTTCCTCAACTTCTAAGGATCGTATCGTGATGTAGAATGTCATATAACTTTCCTGAAGAATTGGGCTATCAAATGCAAAAAATATTTTTCAAATTTGACTAGTTTTTGCTTCATACATTAGTATAGATGAGCGTAGTCTGAACTGACAAGGATTATACGAGTATGTTACTTCTGCATTAGCGATAAATTTGTATGGAAATCTATATCAAAAGATTACTACAACTGCATTGAAATTTTCGTACAAATTATTGACATAAAAGTGAATGCAAATCTTTGCTAAATTAATGGAGGTAATAAATTGTTTAAGAACTGGACATGAACTGGACTATCAAATGAAAAGTGAACGTTTCAAATCCGACCTGTTCAAATTCCAGAGATAAGCGCGTTAAAACAAACAACTATGAAACCAACAAACTCCTCCGCTTTATATATTAGTATAGATTAGAAAAAAAAAATTAAATATATATTTTTTTAATTTAAAAAATAATTACCTGATCTAAACTGGTTATTGAAGCCTATGAACATTTACAACGCAAGTGGTACCATAAGATTGCATTAAAATATATCGTCATGATATCAAAATCTCAGAACCTGCTATCAAATATTAACACAAGTTCTACAAGCAAACAATGTCTCTGTTGAATTCTTGCAATTATTTGCAATGCGACATCACTGACATTTCAAACTCTGACTTACATCATCTACTAAATTATGCAGGCATTCATTCTACCTTTGCCTTCGCTTCTTCATTTAATACAATAGAAATTTATTAAAAAAAAAAATGTTGCCTAATGGTAATTCCCGTCACAATAACTGTGAATTTATTGTTGGCATTCTTCAAAATAGCATGACGTAGGCTAAATACGAGGATTACAGCAATTACATGGCCGATGCGCCGGCGCACAATAAGCTGTATGGAGGTTGCGATGTCAAGGAATTTTATAATAACCCATGCTATTTGCAGTGTCAATAGTCTGCGGTTAGCGCAGTGTGTCGGAATCTAAACTAACATTGAAGTTGTTCTCTGTAATATTTTTATTAAATTACACTTACAATATTTATATTAAATTTACACTTACAATTTTTTATTTACTTTTTTAATTTTAATTTTTTAATTTAAAGAAGATGGATAATTTGGAAAGTAAGTAAAATATAGATCTAAGGAGGTATTTACATTGCTTTGGAAAGCCATATTCAAATTGGATTCGAAAAGTTATCTGTCAACACCTAAATGTATGGAATCTGAGTGAAATCTTTAGGAATCCATTTCGAATATGGTTTTCCGGAGGCAATCTGAATACCCCTATAATAATGAGTAGGTGAGATGAGAATGTTAAGGGGTTTAAAGCAGATGCAAAGGAAAGAATTTTGAAAGTGAGTAAAATAACGTAAAATATATATTTAAACCACTGTGACGTGTGCTATACGATTACACGTAGGAGAGACGAAAATGTTGAAAGTGGCATCTGCGTTAAAACCACCCGAGTGGCAGTCAGAACTAGACTCGAAGGATTCCATACCTAACCAGTTCCAGGTCTAGAAACAACCCCCCCAAGACCCCTTTTGATTTTTAATAAAATTTTATTATTATTATGTGATGTTATATTATAACAGCAATAGATCAGTGATAGCCCAGTGGATAAATAACTGACCTGCCATGCAATTCTCTAAGCGACTCGTAATGGCTGTGTGCGTCGCTGTGATCACAGATGTCACAGCTTTGACATCGTCTACTGCGATCACGGCTAAATTATTTGGTATTCTATAAGGCTGTAAGCGTACGCGAGGCTGTTTGCCTTGTAGAAGTTGTTGTGTCGCACAACCATGAAAAGAGACACCGAAGAATTGCAATTTTGTGTTCAAGGCTGTAACAGCCGATGTTTCCGAGGATGTAAGGATGTTTGCTCTTACAGAATTGCATGGCTGTTGACAAACTGTTCCCCGGTTAGAATGCTGGAATGTACCACAAAATTTTTGTTTTCGAATTTATGTACATATTTGTAACAGCCACACACTCGGCATTGAAAGAAAGCATCACGAGGGAATCCGCACGTCCAATAAGTTATGTAACCTTTCCTAAGAAAGGAGTGATTTTCCCTCTGGGTTGTGGGGTCTGACGGCATTGGCTCCGTGTAAAAATCAGTACCTTCGTCAAATTATTAGGTTTAGGTAGTGGACCCCGCCAATCCTAATGGATTGGGAAGCGGGATAATGCTAAGAAGAAGAAGATTATTACCGTAGTGTTTAAAGGATTGTTAGGTATATTAGTGAGTGAGGGTCAATTCCCGCTGAAAGAACAGCGGCCGTGTGCTGCCGCGCGATACCTCTTTTGACTAGTCGGTACAAGGCCCCAGCGGCCTCGCGGCTGCCCCTTCAGTGGGAATTGACTGAATGGTTGGTGACGCGTTCACTGGTAGCATACATTACTATATTTGCATTGTTATCATTGAATGCTTATTGAAGTAAAACTTCTTTACGCACGTTTGACTTGGGGAGTAAGCAGGTGATGGTGAATGCGTGACGAGAGCGTTACGAAAAGTGTGATCGGGCGAGGCGAATGGAAGTTGAGAGGGAGATATAAGTTAGTGAAGATAGAAAGACAGAGAGATACGTTTCGTATATTACTGTACGGGCAAGAGAGAGAGAGGTGCGAGCACACATTTTCTATCTCTCTTTCTCTCATAGCGAGTTAAGTTTCGTATATGTAAGACACAGTGCACGCCTATTGTCTGTATCACACTATGGAGCTAAAGAAGCTTTACTTCAGTCGTGTGGTCTAAATCACACTCGTTTTTTTTTGTAATCAGGCTTCTTTTATTTAAGTTTTTTTTTATACAACGTCGGAAGGCATACAAGCATACGGCCCACCTGATGTAAAGCTGTTACCGTAGCCTATGAACGCTTATAATACATAGTAAAGATGCCACCTCTGCTGCTAACACAGCAACTCCTTAAAATGTTACTGGTGACCTCATACGCAGGAACATAACAACCCTCTGGGGAGTTTCTGCGAGCTGCGAATTTCTGCGAGGTGCACGTACTTCTCCAGACGGGCGGTTGCTTCGCGCCCTACCTCTCTTAAAAACACCCAAACCAAGACAAACTGACATGTTCATGCACGCAAATGTTTGTCCTGTATGGGAATCGAACAATTTCGCGCCATTAACCGATTTAAATAGTTAAAATATGCATAAAACAGCGCTTGTTAGTTTCTCTTCAAATAATTAGCTTGCTTACGTCATGTTCCACTCTATTAACTGTTCTTATCGTTTACGACGCTAAGGTTTTGCAGTTCAAATCATTACGTAAACACATTGTAATTTCAATTGGTTCCGCTTAATTTAGTCTCGTATATATTTTGTGTAAATAAAAAAGGAAACCGGGTGTCTCATTGACTCACATATCGACACATATGGTTAGCTATTGGGACTTCCAATTTGAAATATGTATACAGATAAATAAAATTGGAGTGCCTGTTTGTAATATTAAAATAACCGGTTTTTATTAAATCCATATGGACGTATACACGGTATCTATACCAAATTATTATTTTTTTACAATTTTTGTCTATCTGTCTGTCTGTTTGTTCCGGGTAATCTCTGAAACGGCTGGACCGATTTTGACGCGACTTTCACTAGCAGATAGCTGATGTAATAAGGAGTAACTTAGGGTACTTTTATTTTAGAAATTTTATTTATTTTTATTAATATAAATAAACAATAAAAAATAACTATTACGCGCGGACGAAGTCACGGGCACAGCTAGTATTGAATAAGGACAGGTTTCTTCTAGCTTTTGTTTGCTTTTAGAAACTACAGTAGGGATCTGATACTATCTACAATCATGTAAAATCTGGTATACCTGGGCACGTAGGTACGTATTTCGGAATAACGTCTAGTTTTATTAAAAAACCAATAAACCTATAACCCTCTTGAATGTGTAATGTAAGACACCACGCGCTTAGAAAAAGTTGTGCCTTAATATATCGGCGATTTAAACCTTTTTTTTTATACTACGTCGGAAGGCATACAAGCATACGGCCCACCTGATGTAAAGCGGATTCCGTAGCCTATTAACACTTGCGATATATTAAGTGTCACTCGCGCGACGCCTCCTCTGCTGCTTACACAGCAACTCCTTGGGAGCTTACTGGTGACCTCACTCACACGCAGGTACACAACAAGCCTCTAGGGAGTTGTTATTTGACAGCGGTTTTCTGTGAGGTGGAGGTACTTCCCCAGACGGATTGCTTTGATGCGCCCTACCTCTCTTAAAACATCCAGACGAAGACAAACTACATGTTCATGCACACAAATGTTTGTCTTGTGTGGGAATCGAACCCACGAGCGCCGGTGTTAAAGTCGCGTCATTCACGATTGAGCCATCGAGCTCGTCTAAAAAGTAATGTGCGTTCAACTTTTCCCCCGGCCTCTAGCAGTCAAAGTCAGTTACTACGCAATATCAATCTCATCAGCTCTCCATAGGTTGTCTTAGGTATTCGCGATTGTTACACATTGAATTAAACAATTTTTAACGGAAGTATCGCGTGTTTTATTTATTTAGTTGAACCTGACGTTTCGAACGTGTCTTTTTGCGACCCCACTCACCAACTAAACACAAAACAAACATCATCAACTAAATAAATAAAACAGGCGATACTTCCGTTAAAAATTGTTTAATTCAATCTCCATAGGTTATTTTCCTTCATGAGTTTTCTCTACTACTCAAAGACAATTTGGCCAAAGAATCTCAAATGGACTATAGTTTAATTAACGAAAATGTTTCAGACACAACTGTATTTGTTGTTGGAAGTTCTCAAAGCTAATCAGTCCTGATGTAGGTTAAGATGCTCATCTCAAGCTCGAGCATCTCACGGTATCAAAAACTTGTGAAATACCGATCATTGCTTCGAGGCCCACTAGAAAATTAGATTTTGAAAGTTACAAAGGGTTGAAGATTGAAGCGAAATAGTTGGCGAAACTTCCCAGAGTCTGTGGAACCTTGAATTATTTGAAGCTAATTAGAAAGGTGAGCATCGACGCACGGCGGCGCGTCGGCGACCTTTCGCGAAGAAGCGGATCCTCTTAAAAAATGTCGACGCAAATTGCTAATTCATGATCGGAAAGTTGTAAATTAGAAGTACATAAATAAATAAACAAATATTGCCGGCCTTTTTTTGCACGACGTCAGGAGTCATACAAGCATAGGTACCTACGGCCCATCCGATATGGCCTATAGACGCTCGTAATACATTAAGTATCATTCGCCCTATGCCACCTCTGCTGCCAACGCAGCAACTCCTTAGGAGCTTCCTGGTGACCTCAGTCATACGCAGGCACACATCAACCCTCTAGTGAGTTGTTATTTGGATGCGGTTTTCAGTGAGGTGGCGTTACTTCCACAGGCGAGCAAAATTTAGCCCTAAAGTAAGCGAAGCTTGTGTTATGGGTATTAGACAACTGATAAACATACGTAAATACATTTTTGTTTGTAAATACATACTTATTATATAGGTATAGAAAACATTCAGACCAAGACAAACAGACATGTTCATGCACACAAATGTTTGTATTGTCTGGTAATCGACACAAGAACGTTGGTGTCAAAGTAATGTTACTTACGACTGCGCCACCGAGTTAGTTATATATAATATTGAAGCTGATAGGAATAGGTTTTAACGGTGGCGGAGGTTTGATTGGCTAGCAATACGTAATGGGTTCAATTCTCACACGGGACAAACATTTGTTTGCATGAACATGTCACTTTGTCTTGGTCAGTCTACCTCAGAGAAAACCAAAAACATGAAGGGTTGTTGTTTTTATGTGAGAGGCGCTCGGTTCTCTCTGCCTACCTCGCAAGGTAACTGGCGTGAAGATATACATTCATTCAAAATAAAGTACATGTACATTCGAAATAAAATACAAATTGTGGGTAGATTAATAAAAGTTAGGTCTAGAGTAAACACTCTAGACCTTCTGTCTCCGTGTACGATATAAAGTGCTTTACATCTCATCATATTTTTTTTATTTCACATTCTGCTATCAAATCCCAGCTTTGTGTTGGATGAAAAGATTTATAAAAATCTCATCAATGTTGTCAAAAATTCTATCCCGTAACTTCAGGTAGCTGCGTAAAGTAAGTGTCACCAAGTTCTCCAGACCACAAATCGCGGGACGTACGTGGCAGTGGAAATCACTACCTTGTACTTCAAAGAGAGGATATTCAACTGATTTCACAAAAAATAGGTTTTATGTTCGTTGTGTATGATTTCTTTCTTACATAATGTTAACTGAGCAGTAATGGCCCAGTGGATAAAGAACGGTCTTATTGAGTAAGGGACCGCGGTTCGAATCCTGGCTAAATTCGTATTTTCAGATTTACGTACATATTTGTAATAATCACTTACATGGTGGTGAAGGAAAAAGTCGCGAGGAAACCCGCACGTCCAAGAAATTATACCTATTTCGAAAGATGTGTGACCTTATCTAAGAAAGGCCTGGCTTTCTCGGTGGGTCATGCAGGTCTGACGGCAGTCCCTATATGTAAAAATCAGTCTATACGCAAAATCTGTATATGCAATTTGATCTAACCTGCTTTGTGTGCTTCCGCCGCCAATTAGTCCGTGCGGCCTAGCGCCGGCCGGCACCCACCCACTACCGTTAGTAGATGTAACATGCCGACGCTGCCATGGCTGCTCCGGTAGTCTCTGCCTCGGCTGCTGCGGTCGTCCGCCATCTGGAACAGAAACCGCATGCCCCCACCACCGTCGCTGCCACGAATGGCCTGGTCGTCACTGCAACAAGTGTTTCGCCTCTCCACGAGGCATCATCAGGCGTTGTAGACGTTAATCGTAAGAATAACATGCTACAAGATTCTGAAAAATCAATTTTCACGAAAAATCTGTATACTTAAGTAGCGTACCGCGCCGATCCAGATGAGTTATGAGACGGCGTATCTAAGAAGAAGATTAATTTGCATTTTTAATAGATAAATAATCTTACAGACACTTTGGATTTCATTACTTTTTGCGCTTCCGCTGTTGGTTACTTCATCGCCCCGCTGCCGCTGCCGCTGCAATGGCTATTCTCGTCGCCTTTGCTTCACTTTTTGTAGTCGTTTCTATGTTTACATCACGTGTAACGGTAGTGTGTGAGTACCGACAGCCGGTAGTTTGCATGAACTAACTGATAGCGAAGCACACAATCTCCTGTGTTTAACAGGTGTAAAATAATGGTTTCAAATTTATCTTTCCTGTCAACAGTATTATAAAGTGCGATGATTTCGACGAGCTCGATGGCGCAGTGGTTAGTGACGCTGCTTTTACACCAACGCTCGTTCGATTCCCACACAGAACAATGTGTGCATGAAAATGTCTGTTTGTGTTGGTCTGAATATTTTTAAGAGAGGTAGGGCGCATCAACGCAGCCCGTCTGGGGAAGTACCTCCACTACACAGAAAACCGCAACTAAATAACTCCATATGTTGTTGTGTTGTGTGTGAGTGAGGTCACCAGTAAGTTTCTAAGGAGTTGTTGTGTTAGCAGCAGAGGTGAGGAGAGATGCGCTCCGCATTCCATCAGGTAGACTGTATGCTTGTACGTCTCCCGACGTTGTATAAGTAAAAAGCACATTTTCTAAATATATATTATATCGGTCTAAATGCGAGCTTTGCGCAAAATTTGTGGCGTAAGGCTTGTAGACCGTATTCGCAATGATGATGTTAGAAACAGAGTTGGTCTGAAAGAGAGCGTCGGTGTTAAAATAAGAAGAGGCGTACTCCGTTGGTTCGGACATGTAGAAAGAATGCAGGATGAAAGAATGACGAAGCAGATATACAATACAAAAGTGGAAGGATGTAGGAGTCGAGGAACGCCATGACTTACCATGACCAAATTGGTCGTGTTCTATCAGAAGGTGATGTCAGGAGCCCTAGAAACCGGCGAGCGTGCATGAGAACAGCAATGAATATTAAAGAAGCGAGTGAGATATGTAAGGATCGTGTCACATGGCGCTCGGTTTTCTCTGCCTGCCCCGCAAGGGATTTGGCGTGAAGTTATAGATAGATAGATATTATATCGCATTAAGGCATACGAAAGTAAACATGTCTTACTATACAATACAAGACTTGCCTAAAATATTTTTTATGTGTGAAATATTAATTGTGACAGTAGGTATTCATCAAGGTCAAATCGTAACCTCCGACATTACACAAATGCCAGCACTTTGGTCTGGTCACATTATGTGTAAATAACTTTTTACCTATATGGAAATATGTGAAGATATAATCATAATTTAGTTAGCAGTGGAATCATTAGTAGGTCAACCAGTATGGTATTGAGCAATTAAATTTACAAAAGGTAGTCTTGGCTAACCCAAGGGTTTTGTGCCAATGATTGCGTTAATATAATTAACTATTAATATTCGAAAGCGAATAATGGAATTTCGAAAATATAGAAACACACTGTATTCAGAGGGGGAAAATAACGTGGGGCTAATTAGAAGACTCGGTATTTTGTGATTAGTTTACCACCTTACCTTACATTTTTTTATTTAATGTCTTACATTTGCATTGATTTAAGAAATCGTAAAGATTGTAGATGGTTTAGTTTATTTTTGAAGCACTTTAGACACTATAAAATGTTGTAATTTTTGATCTCTCTTCTATTCAAATTGTAAATAAACTCACCAAAAAAACATGTGTTTCTTTTCTATGACGTTAATAATGTGTAACAATCGCGAAAACCTAAGACAATACTACGTTAATAATACTTTGGACAGATAATAATTTATTATTGTTTTAAAGGTGCCAATCGGCAATATTATTGCACAGGAAATATAAATATTTCATTAAATAATGTAATAAGCAAAGTCCAAGGAGTAATTGATATATCTACAGCCATGATTTATCAATTGAAAATAATAAATGAATAGTATAGTATTATACATCAAATGTACAAAATATTTCAGACAGATAAAATACATTAGTAGTTTATAAGTATAACTTATCTTACGATTCAAGTTATTTATTTGTCTTAATGAGTTTGGTTCACAGCTAGCTAGGAATATAGAGAAAACATTGGTTATTGCGATAATGTCATTCCCTCAATGGCCACCATTTGCTTACTTGGCATAGGTATGTAGAAAGAGTGAAATCGTGATCGACCGACATAGAAGACTTAGCCGAAATCGCCGAAATGAATTCTATCGGAGCAAAATATTTTAATTATGTTAACCGAATTCAGAAGGGAGGAAGATTTATGTTCACTGCGTATTACATTGTATTTACATGAGTAGTTACTTTTTAAGTTTATTCTATATAGGTGTCTTTCTAGAAGAAATACGATTTCTCAGATAAAACTTAAAAAACTGCGCATCGCGTCAAACACAAATTTATTTATTTGTATTTGGTCCCGACTTATGTACTGTCTATCTTTTACGGTCGTTGCGTTTACGTTTTGCCTATTACTTTAAACAAGTAGTTTTGTAATGAATGTGTACCTTCACGCCAGGTCAGAGGCAGAGAGAACCGAGCGCCATAAGACGCGGTTCTTCCACACCTCACTCGGTTCTTCCACACCTCACTCGGTTCTTTAACATTCATAGCTACGAGTATTTTTATGCACGCTCGCCGGTTCCTCCTTACATCACCATCTGTACACGACCATTTTTTTTTTGTAATATATATGTGAGTACATATATATATCTCGAAATCGGCTCTTATGATTTGGTTGTATATAGGTAAAGTTTATTGAGAAAACAGGATTTTATACCAAAATTTAAAACGGTGAATAAATACTAGATATATTTGTTTCGATGTAAATTAAACTCGCTTGTTATATATTCAATATCGATGAAAGTATCAAGATTTCTTCATTTTAATATGAAATAAATTTATTTTTATTGCTGTCATTAATTATTATTAGTTATTGTGAAACTTTCTTCATGTCTTTGTTTTATGATTCAACTTCGATTATTCTTTTATGATTATACTTCTGATGACCTCATGAATTTATGATAAATATTTGATGATAAACTTAACAGGGCTTCTTTTCTTTTAGGGCTTGGCTCTAAATATGACGAGTTCCTTGTAATGTATTTTTAAGGGCATTTTCGCCCGTTTTGATTTGGACGTTTTTATCGTCGACGCCGTCATACCCGGCTCTGTTTGATACTTGGCCCTTTCTTCATATTTGTTTGTATTGGATTGGCCTGATACGTCCAAGCTTAATCAACTTGGATACTTGAAACTTATGTGTTGTAGAGTTTCATTTCTTAGACCTAAATATTTTGTCTTTTCCGTTAAACCCGTGCTTTGTTAATGTGTGTTGGCATCGCCCCTTGGTTCTAAGATACATTTTTTTTTAATATCTTTTTATACAACGTCGGGAGTCATACAAGCATACAGCCCACCTGATGTAAAGCGGTTACCGTAGCCTATGAACGCTTGTAATACATTAAGTATCACTCGCGCGATACCTCCTCTGCTGCAAACACAGCAACTTCTTAGGAGCTTACTGGTGACCCACTGATGACCACTGACCCAATGACCCTGTTGTAAATAATAAGATGATAAATGTAAATAAATATGAAATATAAAAGTAAATAAACCATAGTATTAAAATGTGTTAAAAATAGGCGTAATAAATATAAATAAATGTAAATAAATTTCACTCTGTCTACCCCGCAAGGGACCTGGCGTGAATATATTCATATGTACATACAATAAATAGGAAAAATAATTGAAATTACAATAGTATTAATTTTTTAGACCTAATGAGTGAACAGACATTTTGATAATAATGGACATTTTAATAATTTACACCTTATGAACTGAAAGGATTTTCAGGAACACCGTTCCTATATGAAATCTATGTTTGTCTGTGCGTTTGTCTGTGTGTGCGTTTTTTCGAATATTCGAATTTTGACTTCAGATTCGGATTCAGCATAAAAAGTAGAATAGGAATGTTCAGGAACACCGTTCCTATCTCTTAAGGAACATGACCAAAATAGCCGACAAATTAAAAAAAAAAAAATGAATTGTTATATAATTGACGAGCCAGGTGTTCATCTGGTAATGCAAGCTTGCGCATTCTCAACTGGTTTTTATTCCATTTTAAAACGGTAATCCGCAATGTGTTTACAAATTTATAGCCTGTAGTTCCTAAAATAGTTAGTCACTAGCACTAAACTCGATACGTCGATACATTAGTCGTATACTCGAGTCAACTGTGGGTATCGATACCCAGAGCCATTAGCAGCGTGAATGTAACGAGGTATTCTTGTTTCGTCGGAGTCGGGAATGTCCGAGCCAGCACCGCGATGGATATTAACGAAGTCAACGACCTCATCTGTTGTTTACACTATCGTAAATGGATTTTATTTTAAATGTAGTGAGCTGCTGAAGAGATATATCGCCATTTTGACACTACCTCCTTCAATATTTACATGCTCAGTAACATAAAGAGAAGAATTTATGGAGTCAATTCAACGCTCGTAGTTAGTTCGCGGCACAAACATCAATTTCGTGGCACTAATCGATTTATTGGTTAAAATATCCCATTAGTTTTGACGAGCTCGGTGGCTCAGTCGTGAATGACGCGACTTTGACGCCGAAGCTCGTGGGTTCAATTCCCACACAAGGCAAACTTTTGTGCTCATGAACATGTCTGTTTGTCTTGGTCTGGATGTTTTAAGAGAGGTAGGGAGCATCAAAACAGCCCGTCTGGGGAAGTACCTCCACCTCACAGAAAACCGCAGCCAAATAACAACTCCCTAGAGGGTTGTTGTGTTCCTGCGTGTGAGTGAGGTCAGCAGTAAGCTCCAAAGGAGTTGCTGTGTAAGCAGCAGAGAAGGTACCGCGCGAGTGATACTTAATATATCTCAAGCGTTAATAGGCTACGGTACCCGCTTTACATCAGGTGGGCCGTATGCTCATATGCCTCCCGACGTTGTATAAATATATATATAGACGAGCTCGGTGGCGCAGTGGTGAAACGCGCTGTTACGCTACTTTGACACCAACGCTGCTCGTGGGTTCGATTCCCACACAGTACGAACATTTGTGTGCATGAACATGTCTGTTTGTATGGGTCTGGGTATTTTCTATATATAATAAGTATGTATTTACAAAAAAAAAATGTATTTACGTATGTTTATCAGTTGTCTAGTACCCATAACAGAAGCTTCGCTTACTTTTGGGCTAGATGGCGCTGTGTTATTTGTCCCACAATAAAAAAAATAAAAAATATATATATTTACTTGCTCAGTATCATGAAGGTAAGAACTTATGGAGAAGATATTACATAGTAACTCTATTCAACGCTACGAGCTAGTTCGCGAATTAATATCGCGACACTAATCGGCTTATTGGTTAAAATATCCCATTAGTTGCATGCTCCGTTGGTTCGGACATGTAGAAAGAATGCAGGATGAAAAAATGACGAAGCAGATATACAATGCAAAAGTGGAAGGATGTAGGAGCCGAGGAAGGTAAAGACTTACCTACCATGATCAAATTGGTCATGTTCTATAAGAAGGTGATGTCAGGAGCCCTAGAAACCGGTGAGCGTGCATGAAAAGAGCAATGAATGTTATAGAAGCGAGTGAGGTATGTAATGATCGAGTCACGTGGCGCTCGGTCCTCTCTGCCTACCCCGTAAGGGATTTGGCGTGAAGTTATAGATAGATAGATCTCCCATTAGTCAATAGGTACGAATCGTTGGGATATTTATGTGCCACAACACAACGTTGTCGTAGGCGTGGCGGAATATGCTCTATAAAGCCACTTTGATTAAAGTAGGATTTTTTAACGGGACAGGCCCACCACTCATACCCATCACTGTGTCTCCTTTGTAGCCAGAATTAACCGCGGCGACCACCAAAAAGGCAATGAACAGTGAAGTCCATTGCTGTCCCGGGCGTTAAACTACAGCTGCCTTGGAACTCACAACGAATTTAATCAGAAGAAATTTGTAGGAGTAGGAAGTTTTGGAATTGACTGATTAGTAAATTGATTATAGTAGGATTGGTGAAGGGGCTTTTTAACAATCGTATGTTTGATTCGATATCGTGATATGCCCCTTATCGATCTGGAATCGTGTCGTAACGGGTACCCGCAAATTGGGGAGTGACTGCGGAGGCAATCTTAACTTCCAGGAGTGAATGTGTTCCCATAGTCGTAAATCTTCAGCAGTTACTCCGAGGTGTAAGGCACTTTCGTTAAATGTAGTGCATTGTGGTGATTGTATGTTTTTTTTTTTTTTTTTAGATCGTCGAGAAGCATATAAGCATACGGCCCATGTGATGTTGTGTAGTTACCGTACCGTCGTGAAGTGACCAAAAAATTGGTTAATAAATAACTTCGTTCCCGAACATAGACATGAGAGTTTTATTTAGTATTCCTGACTAATATGTAATGGTCTAATTGTTACTAAAATTTATGACTAACTTTAACTTTGTTGAACCTTACTAGAAAACCTTCAATCCAAATATGTTAAGCAGTTTTAAATATATTGATTAATGAATAAATAAATAAATAATAAAACTACACAACGCCATTTAACCCTAAAGTAAGCGAAGCTTGTGTTATGTGTACTAGACAACTGATAAATATAAGTAAATGCATTTTTTTTGTTAATAAATACATATGATACATAGAAAACACGCAGATTGAGACAAACAGACATGTTCATGCACACGAATGATTGTCCTGTGTGGGAACCGAACCCACGACCGTTGATGTTAAGTAGCGTTACTAACCACCGAGCGCATGAAACAATCAATTTTTGAAGTTTGAATGACAAATTAAGACATTACAGTTTATAAGTTAATATTTTCAGTGGTCCTCATGTTCCGCTTATTAAAATAGGCATTCAAAATATTGATGGGTAAGTATAGATGAATAAAAGAAATACCGCCTTAAAAACACCCACGAACTAAAAAGCCAAAAATAATTGGTCACTATTGCTTACAATTTTTGGAGTCGGTGTATACTGTATATTGTATATTATCAATTGATATTATGCGGCTGGCACCGACTCCAAAATTCGTAAGTAATTGTGAACAAATTATTTTTGGCTTTTTAGTTTCTGGGTGTTTTTTGAAGGCGGTTTTTTTTTATTTATAATAATTTTATTTTTTGTTTTTTTTGCCGAGTAAATAAAAAAACAGAGATTGAAAGTCCTGACCAGAAACTTTTATTGAAGGGATCCAAAAATCCAAATCCAATCCACAAACCACCAACCAACATTATCGGTGTATATATTTTTGTTTTTGTTGATTTTCTCAAAAAGCGGTGAATCAATTTCAATAAAATTTATATGAGACTACCTCTGAAGTATAACCTACCAAACAAAATAAGAATCATCTGAATCATTTCATGATTAGCGGAATGATCGCGTAACAAACATACAAGAAAAAAAAATAGGTACAGTCGAATTGAGAAGCCTCCTCCTTTTTTGAAGTCACCAACCATAAGTTATAGTGAAATTTTAAAAGTAAACGCACTTTGTAACTTCTGCACATTGTACGCTGCGTACTAATCGTAAGCATGTACATAATATTGTACGCATAAGTATATGTAATGAGCATATTATTCGGAGATGCTTTGTGTGTCTTGTGTTCTATATACAATACACAAATATTACTAACAATAAAACACAATAGGTTGTGGTCGAAAGGATTATTTGATATGATGCCCAAGGCCTTCTTCTACAATCACATTGGTAACAATCGATACTAAACTCACACGTTGGAAACAAATGGTCACATAGAGTGAGTGAGCAATGATATGATAGCCCAATGGATATGAAACCGGCTTATTGACAAACTGACCCCCGGTTCGAAATCTGGCGGGCATGTAATACTAAATTACATTTTTATAACTTGCTCGTGAAGGAAAACGAGGAAACCCACTCTTAGATATTGTATTTCGCAAAGCGTGTGACCTGATCTAAGTAAGATCTGGTTTGCCCAGGGTTGTGGAGGGCAGAGGGCAGTCATGCTATTTAAAAATAAGTGTCATCACCAAATCCTTAGACTTAGGTAGCGGACGCTAATCCTAATGGATTAGGAAATAGGATTACGGTACGAAGAAGAAAAGTCACATACTGTCAGAGTCACGTTAACAAATTAACCTAGTTGAGAATGCGCAAGCTTTCATTGCCAGAGTAACACCTGGCTCGTCAATTATATAACAATTCATTTTTTTTTTAATTTGTTGGCAATTTTGACCATGTTCCTTAAGAGATAGGAACGGTGTTCCTGAACATTCTTATTCTACTTTTTTATGCTGAATCCGAATCTGAAGTCAAAATTCGAATATTCGAAAAAAAAAAACGACAGACAAACGCACGGACAAACGCACAGACAAACGCACAGACAAACATACCTATAGAATTCATATAGGAACGGTGTTCCTGAAAACACTTGCATGAAGGCACTCCGCGCTCACAAAAACGTTGTGTTTTAACGCCTAAATATCTCAGTGATGTTCCTACTGACCAATGGGAGAATACTTTAATAAATAAGCCGCGATAGTGATCTGTGAACTAGACAATTAGAGTTGCGCATTCTACTTTACCCCCCGACCCGTAGCCGTGAAATGAGTTACTACGTAAAATCACACTCATCGCTTGTTGTTGTTGTTTCCTTCATGGTCACGTCATTTACTGGTACCAATGAGTATTTGTATCGAGTGAAATTAGTTTGTGAACATGAAGAAACAACTTGGGAAATTAATGCTCTGATCGAGGTTCTCCCACGACAATACAGTATGTGGCTCTTGAAGAGAGGTGAGAAGGAGTGTGTATATGTATGTATGGTCTTAAAAATGCAAGTGACACATTTTGGGTTCAATCGACTGTTAAGTTACCGTGATGCCACCTGGAATTCCATGCGGGAGATCGAAAACTTGTTAAATCATCTTAGTATAAATAAACTGTTTACTAGACCTGAATGTACTTACAGCTGTGTCTCTACGTTGAATCTCTTGAGATGTTGATGATTATTTTCTTTATAATAGAAGCTTTCTGAACATCAGTTGGAGTGCAGGAACTTTCTGAACGTTATAACCTCGTTTATAACACGTTGTCATGTTATAAATGGATATGTTACATTCATTAACATAATAATATCGTACTTAAAAATTCGGGTAGTAATTTTAACTCCAATAACACGCGTCAAAGGAAACGTACAAAGTGTATAATTTAAAATTAAACGTACCTACTCTAAACCGTACTACAATAAATGTCCTAAAGATTAATTTTATAGCCAATGAATAAGATTCATTTTTGTGACGAAAATGACGAACGACGAAATAACAAATTACCGCGATCTCAGGATAATGATCTCTTTAGATCATGGGATGGGAAGTAATTTGATTAAACTTTTTATTGACATTAAGACCTTTTTGTTGAAATATGACGGTAACCATAACTCGTGTTGATGGAAATGTTAATAGGGCAACATTTATGTACAAAGGTTAGCACGTACGTGCGTTGAAATACGCATGCAAACATGGAACTTAAAGTACCGGTACAGAATAATTAATAGTCTAAGATAGAAGTCGCATTAAGACGACACTTAATCAAAAATCGACTCTCATTGTGCGTCTATACGTTGCAAAACAGTTTGAGCAGCGCTGTTTGCTGATATTTTTTATTATGATATAGTCAATCGAGATAACTGTGTGCAAGCGAGAACGTAACGCGAGATTCTTTGAATTTTGTTTAAAGAAGGGACGCCCATTGTGATAGTTCTATTTTATAGCGCTGAAGTATCAAACAAACGTACGACCTACCCGATGGTAAGTTATCAACGCAAGAGTGACACCGCTGGTGTTGCAAATATAGGCTGATATTTGCAACACCAGTGGTGTCACTCTTGCGTTGCTTATCCGAAAACCTCGACACGCATTTCTTGAAGAATCTCAGATGTAGTCCCTATAAAAACCCTCGGTATGGGGAGCTCCTTCCATCCTGAGATCGCGGTAATTTGTTATTTCTTTGTCACTTTGAAGTTCTAGGTACTTTTTGGAATCGCACAGTACACGACCATTGCGGCTCGCTCATAGATTATCTATGGGCTCGCTCCAGTGTATGAGGATGAACTCCCAGCCGTCGGCGAGCTGTGCGATTGTAAAATGAGGCTGTTGGCAACATTTCGAACAACTCCTCAAAATACAACTCATTGTACAATCAGTAGTACACACAAAGGAAAGCAATACCGCGTAATATCTACCGCGTGTGAGTATAGGATATTCAACGACCAGAATTTGCTATTTTTCCTCTCTTCGGAGTGCCGTCCTCATTACCGACTGATATGTAGGTTAACCTTGTGTGGGTGGGCTAAGGTGTGTTATAATATATCATTACGTCAGTTTCCTGGAAACTTGATATCCTGAACAGAGGGAAGCTCTTCACGCCTTGGTAGTGTACGTTATTATTAGACATCAATTTATCTCTCGCTTTTCCTGTCGCAGTAGTCAACCGTTCGATAGTGGGAGGCCATTGGGGTAAAACTCCTTTCAATCTAACCATGAAGGTAATAACTTATAGAGAACCAATGACACCAATGTTCCGTAGTCACTATATTCAAAGCTACGGCGCGGGGGTTAAAGTAAAACGCGCAGCTCTTATTGGCTAGTCCAGTAATTTATTTAAAAAAACCGGCCAAGTACGAGTCGGACTCGCGCACTAAGGGTTCCGTACCATTAACTATAAAAAAAATAATTTAATTATTTATTTTCAAAGTGAATATATAACTAAATATTATGTGAATATTTCAAGCGTCTACCTGTTGCCGTTATCTATATCGAGCAAAAAATTCACGTTTGTTGTATGGGAGCCCCCTTAAATATTCATTTTATTCTGTTTTTTAGTATTTGCTGTTATAGCGGCAATAGAAATACATCATCTGTGAAAATTTCAACTGTGTTATCACGGTTCATGAGATACAGCCTGGTGACAGAGGGACGGACGGACGGACACGAAGTCTCAGTAAAACGGACCCCCGTTTTACCCTTTGGGTACGGAACCCTAAAAATCTTAATTAGTTGACTTGTTTTCTTCGATTAGAAAAGAGGGGATCAAACGTGAAGGAAATAATCAATGGATCACTGATGAAACGAAATTGCTTTGCAACTCAACTCTCTGCTACAGATTCGGGGGATAATAAGGATGCGCAGTTCTTATTGGTTAGTTCACGGATCAACATAGAGTCACTTATCGGGTTATTGGTTATAATGGGAGGACCATTGGTCAGTACGCTCGAATCTTTGTGATAATTAGGAGCTAAAACACTACGGTTTTGTGAGTGACACGTGCCTTTATGCGCAGTCAAGTGGAATCAAACGAGCGTGTCACTTGATGGGAAGTGGTTATCGTCGCCTATATCTAGCATTATTTTGACGAGCTCGGTGGCTCAGTCGTGAATGACGCTACTTTGACACCAATGCTCGTGGGTTCGATTCCCACACAAGGCTAACATTTGTGTCCATGAACATGTCTGTTTGTCTTGGTCTGGATGTTGAAGAGAAGTAGGGCGCATCAAAGCAGCCCATCTGGGGAAGTACCTCCACCTCGCAGTAAACCGCACCCAAATAACAACTACCTAGAGGGTTGTTGTGTTCCTGCGTGTGAGTGAGGTCACCAGTAAGCTTCCAAGGAGTTGCCGTGTAAGCAGCGAGTGATAATTAATATATCGCATGCGTTAATAGGTTACGGTACCCGCTTTACATCAGGTGGGCCGTATACTTGCATGTCTCCCGACGTAGTATAAAAAAAATATATATCACGGTCAACCTTTGCAAGTAAAAACCCACATTTTGTCGAAGTCTTTATTAATGATGTTCTCCTTCTCGCATCAAATTACCATTTTGGTCGTAATAAAAGTTTGGCGTACTTCAAGTTCTCGACGCATTGGCGTATTAAGCGTCACATTGCGGAATATTGTTTCCCAAATGAATACGACAGTTTAATTACACCGAGACAGAACTCGCTTCAAGCCGGTTTTACACTTGTTCGTGGCCAATTGGGACGCGTTCACGCAGAATGAACTTCTATTTTTTTTGGCTATTTTGGCGTGCCTATTTTTACTGTGTACTGCAAGCGGTAAGCAATACTTATAGGAAAGGAACTCTTTGATATCCGTCTATATGTCTGTCCGTCACAAATCAAAGGTATGTGGTTTTCTTGAGAAACGTCATTTTTAAACCTTTATGGTTTTCCAGAGATCCTAAGATTTTGAACTTTAGTACAAAGTAACGTCTTACAGAATCAGTCTAGGGATACCCTCCATAATTATGATTTTGAAGTCACATCTTTTTAGGGTTCATGATCTATGTGGATCATTGGATAATTGTATATCCACTTCAATTTACAAGCGGATTATTGGATACCTTTATCTCCTCTTCAATCCACAGGATAGTTCCTTTTTCTATTTTTTTGAACCACTAATTAGAACGTGTGATGTTTTTGTTTCTTTTAAGCTTACTGGTGGCTTTTCTCGCTCTCCAAATTTTAGTCCTCTTGTAAGTGATACTTGGGAAGTACTTCAGTTAAAAGTATTTAATCCTCGCACTTGACAAAGCAAGAAAGACTTGAGAATTTTCCTACGGAGAACTTAGAAGTTGTAGAATGAAATCTCTGCTCTTTTTTTGAACAAGCTCATTCTACAGTCGCTGCTAGCTACAGTAGCATAAGGTTGATCAAAAAAAGCTTGAAGAAGTTTTCAAAGGGCCAGTAATGCTCTAGTGATACATCGCTGGCCTTACTGCATCTTTTATACCACCACAACGCACAGGCCAGACCTGTTCACAATATATCTTACAACCGTAACTAACCATCCCAAATACATCCAAAAACCATTATAACACTTCGTAAAAACATTTCTGTACCATCCTTATTACATCCCAAAACACTTTCTAGCACTTTCTAAACCGTCTAAATTCATCTCACTACTCACATTAACGTATACAAAAATATTAATATTTTTGAATCCTTTGATTTGTGGATCAAACTGGCATATACAATTATTACAAATATTTAATCCCCTTATTGAAAGGGGAGATAGAAGTATCCAAGGACACACATGTGGAGCTAGACTTAGGGGATGGAGGGGAAATCACAAATCAAATCAAGGATCACGAAATTTGTCGAAACCACTACACCATACCAACACTGACTTATCCCACTCTCACAGGGATAAGCGATGAGGTTTTGAACATACTTTGCCACGCTGTTTAATTGCGGATTTCCAGTGGCCATTATTTTCAAGCCGCCCGAAAGTCACTGGTTAAGTAATGGATGGGTATTTTCACCTGGTGCGGTCAACGTTGCTTTTTCTAGGGAGTCGTTATTAAGCTGTTGTTTTCTGTGAGGTGGAAGTACTTCCCTAGTCGGGCTGCTTTGATGTGCACGACCTCTCTGCTACTTATTAAAATTTAGTTGAGGGGAGAAAATATTTTTTGTGATTATGTAGTTAGGTACATTTGTCTAGGGCAACTCTCTGTTCGTTGTCCTGATTTTGATGAAGTCTTTCTTTAAAGGGCTTTGTAAATGAGAGTTTATGTTTGAATATGAAAATAAATCTTATGAAACAAACCATTTCTTGCAAAGACGTTGCTTGTTCATCTTTAATTTTCACGTTCGTTCACGAGCAATGGCTACAAATACTTTTTTATACTACGTCGGGAGGCATACAAGCATACGGGCCCCCTGATATAAAGCGGGTACCGTAGCCTATTAACGCTAGTAATATATTAAGCATCACTCACGCGATGCCTCCTCTGCTGCTTACACAGCAACTCCTTGGGAGTTTACTGGTGATCTCACTCACACGCAGGAAAACAGCAACCCTCTAAGGAGTTGTTATTTGGCTGCGGTTTTCTGTGAAGTGTAGGTACTTCCCCAGACTGGCTGCTTTGATGCGCCCTACCTCTCTTCTATATAACATGTAGTGGCACATACATACGCTGGGACTCGAACCAGGGACGAAAGTTTAATAAGCTGGTTTTCATTATCCATTTAACTACCACTGCTCTATATTCCTGCTCTGTATTGTTCATTGCATATGATTATTAAAAATATAAAGTTAAATGCAGCTGTATCTATCAACACTACTCGTAACTTAAATATTTATAGCCAATACTGCAACATTTTCAATCGTTCGATAAGGCTTCAAGCCCCCTGTTTGTGTTGAATTCGATTGTAGCCAGCGGCCTTTGGTCCGCCGTCTGAAACAAGAAGCTTGAAATAATCCCTTCTATTTATTTGAACCCGTCTAAGATTGCAGGACGTGCCTCTTCGAGAGCAAACATTGGAAGCGCAACTAGCAATATTTTCGTTCCGTGGTTGTCGTATAAGAATGTTACTAAAAAACTAGAGAAACTGAGGAAGTTTAAATCTTAGTAACAGCTTTTTTACTACCGATTATTTCCTGCGAAATTACGCTGGCCGGCACCCACCTAATACCGATAGTAATTAGATGCCACTGCTGCCAGGGCAGCTAAGGTCGTCTCTGCGAAACGTGTTTCGCCTCTCATGAGGCATCCTTAGGCGTTGTAGATGTTAAGGCCTGCGTAGGCGAGAGACAGACCTCGGGGTACTTTTTGGTTCGTCAAAATAGATAATTTAGAACTGAACTTCATGACGCACACGAGGGGTTAAAAGTACGGCAGTCGAAAAGTTCCCCGAACAACCGGGAATATACACACATCAAAAGTGTCTAGGGATCAACATATATTTTTGCAAAAACTTTTCTCCTGATTGATATTAATTAAATTTTTCTTTAAGGATTCATCAAATAAAGTGTTTTCGTTTGTCTACAGTAATAATAAACCAAGTCACCTTTGCATTAATAAAGAAATTTGCCATTTTCATAATAAAGGGATTTTTGACATTTGAACCACTAACATTAAAGTTCGAAAAAAAGACTGAAATAACAGTTTTCTTTAAAATTTTATTGGGTAACTTAAACAATTAATAATCCGTGTTTCTACCGCGAACACTAACAACACAAGAACATCGGTTTGGCATACTCAAAATGAGTTCATCCAAATCACGCTGTGGAATGGCCGCCCATGTTCGTTGCAACAACAAAAAAAGGTCTTCTTGCGACTGGATACCCTCTATATTCGGCAGAGCTCTTCTCTGTAGCATATCCCATGCATGCTCAATCGGGTTCAAGTCTGGCGACTGAGCAGGCCAGGGCATGACATTGATGTTACCTGCGGCGAGAGTCTGTCTTACAACTCTTGCGGTGTGCGGTCGTGCATTATCATGCATTAACTGAAATAAGGGACCGATTTGCACTTGTAGAGGAACGATGACGTCTGATACAATCGTCTCAGCATAAATTTGAACGTTGAGGTTGCCTCTGATCCAAATCAACTCAGTTCTTCCGCCGATCCAAATACCCGCCCATACCATGATGGTTCCACCACTATAAGGATGGACTTCCTGGCAGGATTTTAATCGCTGTTGGCGTCCAGGGGTTCTCCAGTGTCGTATACGTCTTGTATCCGGTCTCATACCAAAACGAGACTCATCAGAAAAGCACACGAAACGCCATTGTTCTTCTGCCCAATTTCTGTGTTCAAGAGCCCATTGATATCGAATCCTACGATTGTGCATTGCTATAGGTGGTACCCTTAGCGGTCTTCGGGAATGAAAGTTCACTTCATGCAAGCGGTTTCTGACTGTTTGGTCGCTAATTAAGTTCCCTGAAGAGTGATGAAGCGTCACGGCTAACATCATGGCGGTTATTGTTGGAGCTCTTCGAGTTGTGATTTGAATGTATCGGTCTTGTCTCCGTGTGGTGCAGCGATACCGTCCTCCATGGCGCTCAGCCACGGTACCAGTGCTTCGGTAACGTGTCCAAAGTCGACTGATAACACTCTGACTTGTATTCAGAGCTAAAGCCACAGTACGTTGCCGGGAACCAGCTTCTATCATCGTTAGTATTCGCGGTAGAAACACGGATTATTAATTGTTTAAGTTACCCAATAAAATTTTAAAGAAAACTGTTATTTCAGTCTTTTTTTCGAACTTTAATGTTAGTGGTTCAAATGTCAAAAATCCCTTTATTATGAAAATGGCAAATTTCTTTATTAATGCAAAGGTGACTTGGTTTATCGTTACTGTAGACAAACGAAAACACTTTATTTGATGAATCCTTAAAGAAAATTTTAATTAATATCAATCAGGAGAAAAGTTATTGCAAAAATATATGTTGATCCCTAGACACTTTTGATGTGTGTAGTTCAAAAGTACGCGTGGAAGTATTCGAAATAAATAGAACTAACGTGCCAAGGCTCAAATAATTAATTAATATTAAATAGGATAACGATAATATGAAACATAAAAATGCGAATTGCTTTGTTCTATCTATAACTTCAGGCAAATCCCTTGCAGTGTAGATAGAAAAAACCGACCGCCACGTGACTCGTGAAAAGGGAGTGATGTATGTAAGGACACACATCCCTCGCTATTTTAACATTCATTGCTCTTTTCTTACACACTCGTCTGTTTCTAAGGCTCCTGACATCACCTTCTGATAGAACACGACCAACTTAGTCATGGTAGGTAAATCTTGGCCTACCTCGGCTCCTACATCCTTCCACTTTTGCGTTGTATATCTGCTTTGTCATTCTTTCATATTATCTTGCATTCTTACCACATGTGTGAACCAACGAAGCATGCCTCTTCTTATTTTTTGCATTGCTTTATTGTACTTACATATTTAACTAGCGACTACTACAGTAAACTTCTCGCGGACAATTGATTCCACATCGTATGCCTTGTCCGTGCTAAAGTCCTTGGCGGACACTTTTTGACTGTTCGGGGATTGTTTGTAGTCCTCCGCGGACTAAATTCCCCCGCTTGCGTAGGCTTTAATTGTTAGAAAACATGCTACGATTCTTTTTTATGTATGTTTACAGATATTTCGTGAATGTTTATACTAATTTTGATAGTTTAACCGTATTGTACAAAGATAAATATCTAATCAGTAACATATGAATTTGGTAATTTTCAAAATTAGCTTTGTTCGTTTTGAATATTAAAAAAAAACTTCCACTAACTGATACTTTGTTTAAAATATTCGTTTTGTAAATCAAATATATAATTATTCTTTCGAAACATCAAAGTATAGGATTTTCTCTATCTGCAATCTTCAGAATTACTATTTTCATAAATTATTCTCTGACATTTATTTGAGCATAACTACATTTAAGATTTCTTTAGACTATTATTATAAACCTTAGATAATAATCGGAGTAATAATTGTATAATTAACTAAAAAGTTCCAACTTTGAAATAAAACTGTTGAATTTCGTTGAATTTGACGTACTTACATTCACATTGTCTTAATTTTTACTAGCGTGGATTTCAGACCATTGTACTTTTTTATTTGAAATGTTTTTATTTGGACGTGAAATTTCACTGTATTAGTACTCTGTAATTACTCTAGCGTGCTTAAATAAATTTTACATGCCGCGTCTCCACCGGCCACGACAGAACTTCTCAATTATAAATTTATTTTAATGTGTGTAATCCTTAAGCTTTCGTGTGCGTACGAGCGAGGCGTCTCTCGTCAAATCAAGTTCCGAGAGAGACATTTTAATTGGCAATGTGACGCAATGAGTTTTCTTGCCATGTATGAACAATTATACCGCTTCCGACTTTCCGTTTCCCCGTGGGAGCGATGGAAATTAAAATAAAAATTTCATACTTGATGTTTTCTTTATTATTTCCTCTATTAAAAATAGCATGGAGTGATTGAATTTATGGTTAATAGCGTAAGTCATGTTTTTTAAACAACTTTCGATGGTAAGTATACGGCCCGTATTATGGAAATCGGTTACCTAATGATAGTATACAATCAATTGTATTCCACACGCGTTGCATCCTAACTGCAAAAACTTTGAATTAGGCATTTCTTTGCCAGCTTAATGGCAATCTTATTCCCTAGCTGGAAGTTGTAGTAAAATGCAAATAAATGCGTCAACAACAATAATACCAGGCATATATATATATATGTATGTGTGTGTGTATATAAATATATTGATTTTATGCATTACAAACTATTATACAAGAAATCAAATCTTTTCTCTATATAATATTTGTACAAATAGCAGCGACGCTTCTCTTTCACTAGTATCTTGCTTGCTTATTCGGTTGGTTGTCTTTGGCTAGAGAGGTTGTGATGAAACCCGTGTATTTTTGTAAATTACTAGGATTGTTCACATTTCATAAATGGAAATAATGGTAATTGCAATAATATAATCAGTATGTTACGCAATCGCCTTTCAGATAACATTTGTCCTGATATGATAATCAACCGTAAGTAGGGTATCACAGTGTGCGCTGATTTGTTAGTGATTACTATGTATTTTCTTGTCTACGATGTTATACGTAGATAGTGTGAGTATGTAAAACGTATATATAAGGTATAGGCCCAGGTCCGGCCTTACATGGAATACTGTTCACAACTTTGGGCCAGCGTGCCACAATATTTGCGTACTCCATTTGATCGCGTACAAGGTAGAGCAGTTCGAATCGTCGGTGACCCAGTGATCATCGTTCGGCTGGACTTACTTTGTGCACTGAGAGACGTTACTTCTCTTTGTGTACTGTACAAATTGTATCATGAGGAGTGTTCGGAGGAGCTGTTCGACTTAATACCAGCCGCTGAGTTCCACTATCGTACCACTCGCCACAAACTAAAATTTCACCCTCACAATCTCGATGAGTGGCAATCCACTACAGTACGCTTTCAGAGGCATTTTCTACCACGTATGGCGAAATTGTGGAATCAACTACCCCCAGCGGTGTTCTCGAACAAATGCGATATGGGTGCTTTAAAGAAATGAGCCTATGTTTCCCTAAAGAGGCTGGCAACGGATCAGTGATCCTTTGGTGTTGCTAATGTCTATTATGGTGACCCACAAACTCATTTGCCCCCCTCTAATATAAATATATATACGTTTACGACGTTTTGTTTTTGCGGATTTTAAGGGGAATATCATGATGTTGAATAGGTCGACAACAAATCAGCGCACACCTTCCTCCTGAGTTGGTGTATCAATTTCAAAAGTATTTTTTCATATCTGAATGGTAGTTCCAAAGATTAGCGTGCTCAAATAAACAAGCTATTCCGTATTTTATATGGTTAATCACTAACCTGGCAGCATATACATCATGAGGAAACCCGTACGTCCAAGAAATTATATTTCGAAAAACGTGCCATCTAAGAAAGGTCAGATTCTCTGATCCCAAATTGTGTACTGAGGTCTGATGGCATTAGCTTTATGTCGACATCAGTATCTACGCCAAATCCTTAGTTTTAGATAGAGGACTCAACCACTCCTACTGGATTAGGAAACGAGATAAGGAATAGGGCGAATAATGTACGTGTAATAACCAGTTAATTTCAAGTCTCAGTCGCGTACCGAGGGTCCCGTATTACCTACTGAAATTTACTGTTTTGACAAGCTTTATCGTTTGGATTTGAATCATATATTCATATTTCCGATATCATTCCCTTCAGCCAAATTCAAAATATCCTTTACGGACTCCCAATTCACGAGCTTTCGGGAATTGTCTGAGTTCACGGGAATGTTTGCTGCGAACAAAAGAAACTCATATGGACGCAAAGCTCATTCGAAGCCAGGGAATCCTTTGCCCTACCGAAACTACTCCACACTACAGAGTTATCGTGACTAATAGAGCAAGAGTTGATATAGAGCTACTCATCATCGGTTACATTCACTAATACTCTGAAGCGTGTATTACTCCTCATTGAAGTAGTTCTGAGAATACCAGCGATAAATCGATAATATTCGCATGGCAAAAAGTGTTATAATTTGTATTCTTTATCACTCGGTAACAATACAACGTAACGAATACCGAATAATCGATTGAATTTGGCGGTGAAATGCGGAACGCTTTTGCGGTTTATTTTATTGGACACAATTATTCGCTCTGTACGTTATGTACATATTGTTATTAGGATTTAAGCGGTTCACCGTCAAAAAGGAATGGATTTCTAAAATTTTTCTGTTTTTTTTTGTGTATTTTACGCTTACATCAAAAATAGCACTTGATAAATCTGGCTGTGCTACAAGGAAGGAAATAATTATTCTAAACTTGACGTCACTTTATTCAGCTGGCTATATATATATTTATACTCGTATATGTATATTTACAGCCTTCCTTAGAACAAAAAATGTACGAAGTAGGACTTCTCTAGGCCTAAAAATAACGTTATAGTATTCCTATCAAATACCTACTTAAAGAATGGTAAGCGGTCACGGCAGCCTATTTACGCTCGCAACATCACGGGGATGTTACTCGCGCACTGCCAATCTTGTAAACTAAGGCTGTTTCGTCACAGTATCCAGCAATTTCTCTGCCATATCTCACCCTTCAAACCGAAAGATAACTATTTAAATATGGCTGCTTGGCGGTAGAAATAGGTGAGTCAGAGGTACCCACGCAGACGACTTTTGTGCAAAGTCTCCCTCTATTTAAATACATGAAAAACGCTTGATTTTTTTTACACAACGTCGGAAGGCGTATAACCATACGGTCCACCTGATGTAATACAGTTACCGTAGCCTATTAACGCTATTAATACATTAAGTATCACTCGCGCGATTCCTCTTCTGCTTACACAGCAACTCCTTCGGAGATTAATTGCATTTAACATTACATTACAACTTCCTTGATTTGTTATTTAATCGATATACCCACTGCCAATTCAGCTTGCTTATCATGTGGGCTATATCGGTTACCTTAGTTCTACTGCGGATATCCTCATTTCTGATTCTATCATGCAGAGAAACCCCGAACATAGAACTCTTTCCATAGCACGCTGAGCGACCTTGCGCTTCCACATACGACCCGCAGTAAACGGCTACGTCTCAGTTCCGTATTTCATCACTGGCAACACACACTGTTTGAAGACCTTGTTCTTCAGACGTTGAGGTATTTTATATTTTTATATTGCCGGACAAATCACACAGCGCCATCTAGCCCCAAAGTAAGCGAAGCTTGTGTTATGGGTACTAGTCAACTGATAAACATACGTAAATCCATATTTTTTTGTAAATACATACCAAGACAAACAAACATGTTCATGCACACAAATGTTTGTCCTGTGTGGGAATCGAACCCACGAGCGTTGGTGTCAAAGTAGCGTAACAGCGAATTTTGGACCAGAAGATATGTCGAAGTTTCCCCAACACTCGTTCATTCAGTCGTTTACGGGACTATTCGATAATCTCTTATAGTGTATGGTTGTGACATTGATATTTGGCTGTCGTTGAGTGAAATATTAAAGTGTAGAATGCATATTATCTTTTTATTCACCCCTTCCACCCCAATCTCCAACTTAATATGAGGAAGGGATATGATGAATAATAATAATCCAAAGATCGTTCGTACGGCAGGGAGTTTATTCCGCTCCAAAGTGACTCATCAGATAATAAAAACCCGCCATGTGTGATTCAAGGATGCGCTAAGGATGCTAATTAATTATCAGCTAAGAGCAGACCACGCTTGGCATTGGAAGCCCAAGTGTGACTCTTACACGTACGTCATAGAACGATAGAAAGTTTCAATATTGCCGTGTTCTTAACTGTACAAAATATAGTCCTATTCCTATTGATTCGTTCGTTAGTTTCCACAACTTATTAAATTGTTCAAATAGAATTATATGTGAAATAAACGCGGTTCCGATGCAATATCTATGGTGTAACGCTTGCTGAACGCGTTCGCAACGTACAGAAATGGCACCAAATTTCAAGTTCTGTCGTTACAAGTTACTTGTAAAAAAATCTAGAAAAATATTTAATAGCATATTATCACAAGAACTAGAATTATATATATTTTAAAATGCAGAGATAAAAAGGCGAAACTATAGATTTCACAATAGATATATAGGTAAATTCTAATTATAAATAACTAGCTGCTGCCCGCGGCTCCGCCCGCGTGGGGTCAAATAACGTCACCTGTGTGTTAATCCAGATCATAATCTATCTACGTGCCAAATTTCATTCAAATCCTTTCAGCCGTTTAAGCGTGAAAGAGCAACAAACATCCATCCATACATGCAAACTTTCGCATTTATTGGCAGAGCTGCGATAGCCAGCGGAACCACATTACCCTCAAAATTGCCGTTTGGGGTAGACTGATGTCATCCAGCTAGCGTTTAGACGGTAATAGTGAGAAACTCCAAAATCGACACACTAATAGCTAACATATTGTAGTTTTGTATCATTTAATATGAAATTTAAATGTTCGTTGGTGAGGAAGAACGGTCCAAAATCGTTCCAATTAGAAAAAAAAACATATGGGAAAACGTATGGCCGGCCACTCTGCAGTGCAGAGTCTGCACTGCACTCCCATCAACAGAAAAAGTAACAGCACTCGTCGCTAGATGTCGTACAGGGTTCCATATATTTTAAAAAAATTAAAAAATTTAAAATAAATATTTAAATATTTTTTAAATTTAAAAAATATCAGCTCTGCCTACACATCTTGCTGTTATTTACTAGTAATATTAGTAGGATATTTTGATTCGTGCATATTTCGTTTTTTTTTTTGTGCATATTTGCATGTAAATTTTGCCGTTTTGATAGTGCATAGAATCCGATGTCTAGTGGTAGCAAGTAATTCTAGATGAGTCGGTTAAAACAGCTATAAAAATCTTATACATATTTACCTATTTGTCTGTCAAAATACCCGTCGTTGTACTCGTAGTAATAATTATTCCACCTTCTGAAAAACACAATAGAGGGCTATATACACTACTAAAGCCTTCATCTCGACTATGATTCTCGAAATTAATGGTACAGAGAGACGAAAATGGACGGTTTCCTTTTATGATGTAATTTATTTGGCAAACAATAGGCGCCTGCGTCATTATAACTGGTAATCATGCAGAAGACGCGGCTGGAGAGGTTTGTTTATGTTAGGTAAGTATATAAAAGTGTGGTCTCCTTAAGTATATAATAGTTATCTTAATTTTGTTGTAATATATATATTATATATATATATTTTCACAAAATTTTTCTTATTACGTCCGTGTTATTTTGTTCATATTTTTGTATATCAATTCAATATCTTCATATCTATAATTTTAATGACGTAATTTTCTTTATTCATAACATTTTATTTTTAACTATGAAAGTACTATTCGTTTTTATAAATGCCAATTTCTTAATAATAATAATAATAACCCCGCAGGGCAGCTTGTGGCGAGCTGTTGGTGCGTAACGACACCACGGGTACCCGAGTGCTCCAGAGAGTCGATCAGGGCCTTCGTCTCCGACGTGTCTTCGTCGGTCGGAGTGAAAAGTCAAGAAGGCCCGCAGGACTCTCAGCTCTGGCTTGCCTTCATTGGCCGTTTAGAGAGGAGTCGATAGAGTATATTGCTCTAGCAGGTGATATGCTCCAGGGGTGGAAGTGTTAAAGGGCATAACGCCGCGAGTAACTTCGGAGAAAGCGCAGCACACCTCTCGACACCCCTGAGTCACTCACACCGGTGTTGCCCCCGGCCGTCTCTCTGGCATTTCGGGGGTCCATCTAGTGAGTGGCGAGCCACCGCCTGCCAAAAGTAACAGTCAGATATGATAGTTATGGCAGGTGTCCGTCCCTCTTCTGCAATAGCCCGGTTCTAATAATACCTCTAAATCTCACTTTAATAGCCCACTTTTTCCCGACATATTTCCAATAGTCCCAATACCTGCCGTGGCCTGTTCATTGGTATATTGCCCCATTGATATCCCCTGGAGCAGATCACGGCAGGTGTACAACATTACATACAATCTTTTCTAAGGGGCCTCTACGCGTTGGATCTTTATCCCCGCGCAAGCCTATCAAATGACCGGGATTAATACCCGTGAGTAGAAAGATAAATAATAATAATAATAAATAAATAAATATTGTCGGACAAATTACACAGCGCCATCTAGCCCCAAAGTAAGCGAAGCTTGTGTTGTGGGTACTAGACAACTGATAAACATACGTAAATATTTTTTTTTTTTGTAAATACATACTTACTATACATAGAAAATACCCAGACCAAGACAAACATACATGTTCATGCACACAAATGTTTGTCCTGTGTGGGAATCGTTGGTGTCAAAGTAGCGTAACAGCGCGTTTCACCACTGCGCCACCGAGCTCGTCTGCCAATTTAATAACGCTATTAGTATATTAATATACTAATAGCGTAGATGAAGATCTTTATCCCGGCCGGAACCTCCATCTGTGCCCGGGCCCGCTTTGAGCTGTCTTTCTCTCTCTTTTCTTCTAACTATTTTTTATGTAATATATTTCGACCACATACTTATAAATTAAATATTTCTCTTTATTTGTAACTATAAAGCATTATACGACATTCTAATTTTGTATTTCAATGTACAACATACGTGAATGTTCATCGCCTCCTAAGTACGAGTACGTCTATAAAGATTTCTTTGACGAGCTTAACGGCGGCGACGCTAGTACTTCCATATTGCAAGCATTCATAGGGAATCGACTTTACATCAGGTTGGTCGTATGTTTGTATTCCTCCCGACGTTGTATTAAAAATATATATATGTAACAATATATACAAATATCTTACAAAACGTAAGAGTTTGTTTGCGCGCTAATCTAGAACTATCAGCCGCGTTAGAAAATCTTTATGCATTTGTTAGCCCAATTTTTGAGGTAGGTTATAAGCTATTCATCATTAATATTCGACCTTTAGAAGCGAAGGAAAAAAAAAAGTGTAAAAAGCTGTTCCTAAGGGATACCGGGACACGCGCGAACAAAATCGCGGGCTTCAGTCTGTTGTCTGTTATATTTACGGCAATTAACTAATAAAAAACATGCAAAATATCACATGCAAACGATATTACGGGTATATCTAAACAAATCTATGCAACCCGCGTCACCGTGTGTGTAATGACAGCATTGCATTCAAAAGTCACTATAACGGTAATTTTTAATTACGCTTCGTGGGAATACCAGCCACCGTGTATGGGAATGTTATATGACAATCTGTGATATAACAATATATATGTATGTGAGACTCGGCTCCAAGTGTTTATTGTGATTATCAAAGCGATAAGAACGATAAGAATTTAATTAACTTGATCTATCTTTGCTTGGAATTGATTGTTTTTGTATCTGGGTCGTGGTGTTATTAATTAATTAATCAGCTATATCTTCACTCTGAGTTTCTTGCAGGTTAGGCAGAGAGAACTGAGCGCCAAGTGATATAGCGATGAGTGCAGTGGTAGTGTGGCTAGGAATGGCGACTTTCAAGGACTGGGGGTTCGATTCGCGCGACATTTGTGTGCACGAACTTGTCTGTTTGTGTTGGTCCGGTTGCTTCTATGTATTATGCGTATGACTTATTTACAATTAAACAATTTTTCGTATGTTTATCAGATACCTAGTACCACATCACATTACTTATTTTTTGGACTAGAAGGCGCCGTGTAACTTGTCTTTCTTATTTGGCAGTGGTTTTCAATAAGGCGGAGGTGACCGCCATCAAATTAGTTCATGCGTCCGTCACGGCTGTTCAGATCGTGCCTTTGACAAATGTTGTGCTTCTTCACGAGGTATCCTCAGGCGCCTAATTATATTGCCATCTCTCATATTAAGTTGGAGAAGGGGGTGGAAGGGGTGTATGAAAAGATAATATGCATTCTACACTTTAATATTTCACTCAGCGATAAACAAATATCAATGTCACAATCATACACTAAGAAATATCATAAAATCGATACGTATTTGCGTATCGATCGACCATTTCAAATTGCATACAGTGCATATACAAAATATGATAAGTACCAAATTAATCTACCACGCTGATATATAGTACAACAATTTAACATTGAACTGAAACGCCATTTATAACTGAGCGACTCCGGCTATTCATAAAATAATGAAGGTTTATTTTGCCAAAAAACCATATCCAAAATATTTGCTGTCCAATTACACATAATGGAATGGAAAATGCATTTTTCAACCGGATTCGCGGAACATACGCACAGAGGACTAATAGAGTGGGGTAAACGCACCAATTGTAGCGCTCGGTAATGGTCGCTCGGATGTAATCGCAATTGCGGACGTTTCCGATTCAGATTACAGTGTTGCTGCAGACTTTGTTTGTGCTCTCGGTTAATGTATGATATTTCAACTGTTATCAATTGTGTCAGCGCAAAATTGCAATCAATTGAATTTGTATATTTTACATACATATCATCACGTCTGTCTCCCATTGGGGTAGGCAGAGACTATATAACGCCAAGTGCACCGATCCAAACATACCGCTCTCGCTTCTTCCACACTCAATAACCTCTTCATGCATGTTAATTTTTTCTTTTTGCTATTAACGCTATTTCAATTCTAGAAAAAATTGCTTTTAACGAAGAGTTTAATTCTGATGCTAATCAAGGACTTTTGATAAAATGAAATACAAAATACATCTGACACTCAGCTTAAAAAACAGACCAAAATGTCTGATTACTTTAAAATAAACTAAATGTAGTCTATAAGCTGTATTGTACTCGGATTTTTTAAATAAACTTTTTGTTTGGTGTTTCGACTTTTTATTTGCATACAGTATCATATGCCGAATGTCTATATACTACATAATATACATATATGTAACTTAATACCTTTATACATATATACATAAGTACATGCATGTTATAATTTCAAATTATGCATATTGCTGATAGTGACTATCGGATATAGCAACCGGCGTTAGAGTCCCTTCGATGTCGTTCTATCCGGTATATATTTTGACTATGTATATGTTTTTGGTTAGGTTTAGTTTGGTGACCAGTTAAATACGACCCTATAATTTTTATTTATACGAAAGAAGAGAGTTACAAAATAATTTCTGGAAGTCCTTTAAACATACATTTTTATCACTAAGCAGAAAATATAGTGTTTTAGTCAGCGTCGTATCAAAAGGTAGACACAATATACACCAACATTATTGTATTTTAAAATGGCGCAAGTAGTACTATATCTACGTACAGTTATTTATTATGACACTTTGCTCTAACAAAGAGACAAATGATAGGGCATACCTGTCGTTAGAAAGAGATGAATATATATCTGAAGAGAATGCGAGTTGGGCAATTACCTTACTTTCATATAGCCATTCTAGAGCGTGTACTACGTATCTATAACTATAAAAATATCTTAGGTTTTAGTAGAATTGGTCGATGAGTAAAAAATACCCGACAGACGTTGTCCAAAACAAAAATACAAAATCCGTGAAACCGATTTTCGCGCCACCTACCAGGACCAATTGTAAATCTAAACTGTTCAAGAACCCACCACATATATAAAAAATTCAAATCCGCCGTTTCAGTTCAATTCAGTTCAATCCAATTCAGTTCAACCGTTTAGTAGGAGTTTAGTGATATATACACGTAGAGGAGAATTATATAATATAAATATAGGCAAAGACAAATAAAGAAAATCAGTTCACAAGCGACTTAATCCTTTTACTGATAGGATTTCAACAAATTCTCATTAATGATTATGGTAGAATTTCAACCAATGGGGCGAACGCTTTTAAAGTGTTTCGAAAAATTGCCCCCATATGTTGGCATGGTTTCACGGATCACGGCTATTTCAAATAAAAGTCGTTATCATTCCTATTTATCTTTGTCCTTGGACTTTCACTTTCTACCACGGCTGTGACCTGCTTTGTTTATCAAAACTTAGCAAATGACGCTTTTATTGCGTTTGTAGCTATGATTTCGGACTTGAATACGTTGCAAGTGTCCATAGGTTACGGCATCTGCTTACCATCAGGCGGACTGTTTGACTGATCAGTGCGTCATTGGTAACAAATCAGTGAAAGCCATATTTCAATATGGTAAAAATCAGTTGTAACATTTCCCTTGTTCAAGAGGGGTAGGGCGCATTATGGCTGTCGGGGAAAGTACCTCCAACTCGCAGAAAACCGCAGCCAAATAACAACTCGCTGGAGGGTAATTGTGTTCCTACGTGTCTGTGTGGTTACCAGTAAGCTCCATAGGAGATGCTGTGCTAGCAGAGGTGGCTAGGCGCGAGTGATACTTAATGTGTTGCAAGCGTTCACAGGCTACGGTAATCGCTTTCAGCAGGTAGGTCGTACGATTGTATGCCTCTCGATGTTGTATATAAACAAAAAACACAAAATATGTAACCAGTTCGTATGCATTATTATCTATTAAATAGCTTTTTCAGGAACACCGTTCCTATATGAAATATATGTGTTTGTCTGTGTGTTTGTCTGCCGCTTTTTCTCGAATATTCGAATTTTAACTTCAGATTCGGATTTAGCATAAAAAAGTAGAATAGGAATGTTCAGGAACACCGTTCCTATCTCAAAATAAAATCAAAAAAAAGGAACATAGTCAAAATGGCCGACAAATAAAAAAAATAATTGAATTGTTATATAATTGATGAGCCAGGTTTCCAGGTGTCATCTCCTCTGGCAATGCAAGCTTGCGCATTCTCAACGGGTTTTATTTAAATAAATAGAATATCACAATTTATTGTGGTGTAATTGGTTTTTTTTATGTCAAACATGGCGTCTTTTGAAGGCATAAAAGAAAAATATCATGAAGCGGATGAAACTATTTTGTCTTGCAACTCAAAATGGTAATTCGATGCGAGAAGGAGAACAAATACGTTATCAAGAAAGTCTTCAAGACAACGTGTGTGTTTGCATATAAAGGTTGACAATGAATAAGTGATCCTCTGGTGTAACTTATATCTATAGGTGGCGATCATGATGCAAATAACCTATTAAAAACCAATGTGACCTATTTTGCATAGTAACTCAATTCACTGCTACGGGTCGGGGGTATCGTAGGACGTGTATCACTAATTGGCTAGATCACGGATCAACAGTGCGTCTCTCATCGACTTATTTGTTAAAATATCCTCCTATTGGACAGGACGAGTAGGCTCGAATCGCTGACATATTTAGACGCTAAACGCTTACTTTTAGATTAGTGAGGGATACCTTTATGTGCCGTCAATTGGTTTTATGGTTTGTGTTTGTATGTGAAATGGCGTTGAAAAGGTAAAAATATCAAAAAACCGCCGAAAATAATGACCAATACGTAGATCAAATATATACACGTGTTTCTAAAAAGAAAATGTCTGTTATTTTCTTCATTAAATGGCAATTTTACAGGTAAGGGCCGATACAATATTATTTTACTCAAATTTAATTGAAGGGTAAGACAGTCCCCTATATTTACCTCGTCCATAAATAACTATGTAAATGTAGTATGGCTAAATTAGACATAGTTTAAAAATCCAAACAATCATTGTAATTTTTTATTCTTCTGATATTGATTTAATTTAAAAACGGATTTATTAACAGTGGAAGGAATTTTGAATTGACTCGCTTCTCCACTGCAGCTCGGTGTTAAGCAATATTTTGTTTTTTTTTTATTTTGATTGATTCAGAATTCGAAGGACTTGGTTAAAATACTGATATCAGCTATCCCCTGCTATATGACTCACAATACTCATATATCACAATTTATTAATAAAATTCTAGAAGCGTCAATACTCCCGTTACATTGACCTAGTATTGTTATGTATTATGTTCGTAATTTATTGTGTGTATTGTTTACTATTTCTTATATGTGTGTGTTATACATTCTATACCACTCTTGTATATACGAGTGTTTTTATCTATGTACCTATTTTGTCGATCTTAGTATCTACTTACATTGTTCCTTAAACACTCGCCAAGCTTATATCTCCTTTCAGGTTCTCTATGGTTGACTGGACGAGATCCCAAATGGGATGGGCAACTTTGACATTATCATTAGGGACCTTTTACACATGTAAAACGAAACTAAACCCCGACCGAAACGAAACTAATGTAAATTAGCCTCCAGCTAGGAACTCTTTGATAGCTTCAACAAAAACTTGTCGTAAAAGACATCGTAAATTTATCACCTAATGGCGTCCGTCTGTTTTATGAGACGCGTGGTAAATGTATTTTAGTGGCCGTGTTAAGTACTAATCATCATAAATTATGAACATTTTCTAGTTAAAAACGCCCTTTTATTGTTTGAAGTATTTTTAGTAAATAAATGAAAGATTCCTTACATAATATGTACCGGAATTATTTAATTCAAAGTAATGGTAACCCAGTTTTTTTTTATCCAACATCGAATGGAATACAATTACGTACAATACCGTACCTTATAAACGCTTGTAATATATCTAGTATCGCTCACGCGATGTTCCATTTGCTGCTAACACAGAAACTTCTTCGGAGCTTACTGGTGACTTCACTCATTCGCAGGTACACCTCAATGAAGTTGTTATTTGGCTGCGGTTTTCAGTGAGGTGAAGGTGCGTCCCCAGACGGGCTGATTTGATACGCCCTACCTCTTATAAAACAAACATTCATCTATCTATCTATAACTTCACGCTAAATCCCTTGCGGGGTAGGCAGAGAAGACTGAGCGCTACGTGACTTAATCCTTACAAATCTCAGTCGCTTCTTTAGTATTCATTGCTCTTCTTATGCACGCTTGCCGGTTTCTAAGGCTCCTGATATCACCTGCTGATAAAATACGATCAATTTGGTCATGGTAAGTAAGTTTTGGCGTTCCTCGTCTCCTATATCCTGCTACTTTCGCATTGTATATCTGTTTCGTAATTATTTCTTCCTGCATTCTTTCTACATGTCCGAACCAACGGATGCCTCTTCTTCTTTTAACACTGACACTCTCTTTCAGACCAGCTCTGTTTCTAACATCATCATTGCGACTACGGTCTACAAGCGATACGCCACAACTTTTGCGCAACTTTCATGCTTTCAAAAATTCATTCACACGAATATTTGTCCTGTGTTGGAATCGAACACATGAGCCACTAACCACTCGGTCTCCAAGTTTGGTTACCACTCCGCCATCGAGCTTGTCAATTATTGTAATGCCACTTGGACACATTTTTATTTGGCATTAAATTGGATCCTTATGTATACATATTATATAGTTATTAAGGCCAAGTTCCATATTATGTTGATAGTAAAGCAAATATAGCGAAATTTAACGGGCTTATGAATTCGCGAACATAAATTAAACTCGTTAGCGTAATTAAGTAGTGGCAGTGGCATTTATTTATTATTTATAATTATCATAATGCGGTATCACATTTGAATTAATATTTTTTCCGTTAATTGATTATTGTGCTGTGTTTATTATTCTTATCCACTTAAAATAGACTCGACGGGCTCGTTCAGCTATCGGATTTAACTTCTGTTTCATAAATTTGATAATTTTATAAACCTGAAACAATAGGCGATATGTTAAATGTGGTAAATTAAGTCAAGTGTTGGTAACCCCACATGTTATAATTCCCAGTAATCTGTAGGTCACAAATGAAAGATTTTTTTATACAACTAGATTGTCAAACAAGATCTGCCATATAATCGTGATGAATACTCACTCTTTGTGACCATTTGTTTCCAACGTGTGAGTTTAGTATCGATTGTTACCAATGTGATTGTAGAAGAAGGCCTTGGGCATCATATCAAATAAACCTTTCGACCACGACCTATTGTGTATTAATTGTTAGTAATATTTGTGTATTGTATATAGAACACAAGACACGCAAAGCATCTCCGAATAATATGCTCATTACATAGGATTGCTGATATCTATTAGTTTTACAATATTTTTAGTTGTAAGTTTTTGAACATGAACAGTATGAACACTGTTGAATTTCTGAACTCAAATCCAAATCTGACGCCATTATCACTTCGATAATGGCGACTGATCTGAATTTGAGTAATAAAAATGTCGATAGTTTCCTTTTCTATGTGATAATGTTTTCTAGGGTACAAAAAACGCTTCGGTTGTAGTCATTTGTAATGTACTCATTTGTAATAAATCATTTAATAATTTTACGTACTATTTCCTAGATGTACAATCTGGGATTCCCCAAAAGCCCCAAAGTTAATCAATCTCCTTTGACGCATAACGGCATGAGAGACTTCCGTAACGGCATACGGTTCAATTTTAATGCCAAGGCGCGCCAATAGACGTTTGACATAAAAAATAACTCTGAAATGCGTTACCAGCGTCTTTTGCCAGAAACAGGGCTCTACCCCCATATTCCATTACTGTGATAGCGGCTTAGGTAAATACTCTGATGGAAAATATATCTATTGTAACACTCTCGTAATGTAATCCCATAGTCTGTTGATACTTATAATAGATCTGTTACTTTCGTAAGACCTGTATACTAATCTCTTCCTTCAAGAAGAGCCGGTACAGGCTACGGCAGTAATACATCATATATATTTCCCACCAGAGTGTTACCGTGCAGAGTTTGCGTTTTTTAAGCAGAGAGCTAAACAAATTAAACTATTATGGAACCAATATTTGTCGATGGCAACATTTTGTGGACACGTGGCGTAGGATTTCGTCACGGCGCGTGTAACCATATCTGATGTAATATTTAATAGACTAGGTGTGCCCGCGACTTCGTCCGCGCGGAATTAAAAAAAAAGTTATTGTTTAATTATAATTTTATTTATTTGATTTGATTATAAGTACCTAAATAAGCAGAGTAAAATAGCGAACAGCAAAATAATAATAGATATGTATTATGTACTTCGTCCGCGCGGAATAGTTATTTTTATTATTATTTATTTATATTAATAATAAATTATATTTTTTTAAATAAAAGTAGCCTAAGTTACTCCTTATTACATCAGCTATCTGCCAGTGAATGTCCTGTCAAAATCGGTCCAGCCATTTCAGAGATTAGCCGAAACAAACAGACAGACAGACAAAAATTGTAAAAATATTTATTTTGGTATATGTACCGTGTATACATCCATATGCATTTAGTAAAAAGCGGTTATTGTAATATTACAAACAGACACTTCAATTTTATTTATCTGTATAGATTGTTATATGAAGCGGTGAAATTTGCCTTCGAACTTTGTCTGAGTATTCTTGTCAGTCAAAAATATCACTTTTTCATTTATTTGTTTATTATGAATACACTATATACTTCAAATGAATCAAAATCGGCATTGGTCCGTCAGAGTAACATTTAATATAAGCAATCTGGTCATAACATGTAGGGAAAGTCACGGATAGATGCCGCACTTTTTGAAATCTCCTCGTACATTGTGTTATATGTATATAATCAATAAACTGATTATAAATACACACATCAAAAGTGTCTAGGGATCAAGCATTTTTATGCGGATTTCTTGAGATTGAGATGTGGCTTTGTAATAAATTTATGATTTTATAAATTTATATGGATCATTTTTGGTGCATTTCATAATTTGAAACAGGAACTGTCAATCAAATTCGAGTAAAAGATGAAAATCAGCTGTCAATATTTTCCCTATAAAAACATACAACGCATTGAAGACATTATTAGTGCTACTGTTTCCCTACTACTGATTAAAACCAACGTTATTATGGAGCGGCGACGTCATTTAAGCAGGGAAGAAATGCTCAGAGCCGTGGGAATGATAGAAGCTGGTTCCCGGCAACGTACTGTGGCTTTAGCTCTGAATACAAGTCAGAGTGTTATCAGTCGACTTTGGACACGTTACCGAAGCACTGGTACCGTGGCTGAGCGCCATGGAGGACGGTATCGCTGCACCACACGGAGACAAGACCGATACATTCAAATCACAACTCGAAGAGCTCCAACAATAACCGCCATGATGTTAGCCGTGACGCTTCATCACTCTTCAGGGAACTTAATTAGCGACCAAACAGTCAGAAACCGCTTGCATGAAGTGAACCTTCATTCCCGAAGACCGCTAAGGGTACCACCTATAGCAATGCACAATCGTAGGAGTCGATATCAATGGGCTCTTGAACACAGAAATTGGGCAGAAGAACAATGGCGTTTCGTGTGCTTTTCTGATGAGTCTCGTTTTGGTATGAGACCGGATACAAGACGTATACGACACTGGAGAACCCCTGGACGCCAACAGCGATTAAAATCCTGCCAGGAAGTCCATCCTTATAGTGGTGGAACCATCATGGTATGGGCGGGTATTTGGATCGGCGGAAGAACTGAGTTGATTTGGATCAGAGGCAACCTCAACGCTCAAATTTATGCTGAGACGATTGTATCAGACGTCATCGTTCCTCTACAAGTGCAAATCGGTCCCTTATTTCAGTTAATGCATGATAATGCACGACCGCACACCGCAAGAGTTGTAAGACAGACTCTCGCCGCAGCTAACATCAATGTCATGCCCTGGCCTGCTCAGTCGCCAGACTTGAACCCGATTGAGCATGCATGGGATATGCTACAGAGAAGAGCTCTGCCGAATATGGAGGGTATCCAGTCGCAAGAAGACCTTTTTTTGTTGTTGCAACGAACATGGGCGGCCATTCCACAGCGTGATTTGGATGAACTCATTTTGAGTATGCCAAACCGATGTTCTTGTGTTGTTAGTGTTCGCGGTAGAAACACGGATTATTAATTGTTTAAGTTACCCAATAAAATTTTAAAGAAAACTGTTATTTCAGTCTTTTTTTCGAACTTTAATGTTAGTGGTTCAAATGTCAAAAATCCCTTTATTATGAAAATGGCAAATTTCTTTATTAATGCAAAGGTGACTTGGTTTATCGTTACTGTAGACAAACGAAAACACTTTATTTGATGAATCCTTAAAGAAAATTTTAATTAATATCAATCAGGAGAAAAGTTATTGCAAAAATATATGTTGATCCCTAGACACTTTTGATGTGTGTATTTAAAGTGTAGTCCTTTATCCACAAATACATGTACCATTTATTCTAATATGATTGTTAGTGTATGAGCTACAACTATTTTCACAAGAGTCTAATATTTTGAGGATCTGTGCCGCACCCCGGATAGTCGCGTCACCCAGCAAATTGAGTGGAAGGATAGTTGCCCCTTTGAGAAAAACGTTTATATTTGAGTTTGTGATTAGCTAATAATAATATGCAATGATATTGAAATACATATATAAAACTTTCATTTAGTCGAGAACATACCATTGCCCATTACCGCGTGTAGGGATAGATGCCTCGGCATGAAAAGTCATTTTATCTTGTTATGTGTCTTACTGAACATGAGCAAAAATGTAAACTAACATTTTTTTGTTACATTTACAAATTATTATCGGATGCGACAAAAATTATACAGTAAAAACATAAAACATTATCTTGCGTCTAAAGCTTTCGAAGGGCATATATCCTTCAGATTTTGAGTGAAAATCAAATACGTGAAAAATAGACCCTAGATTTTGTTCAAGAGGAATTGGATAATAAATATTAAAAACTGCAAATTTAGATAACATTATCATATAATATTAAAAAACATATATTGTTAAAAAAAAACATTTTATTTTAGCTTTGCCGCAAAAGCCGCCTCGTTAACGTCTGCGCTGGTATATCGTACAGGCGTGAAACTTGGTCGATGCCTAAGAATTTTTTTTCAGGTCTACTAAAGCCGCCTCTAAGCTCTTCTGTGTCCATCTAATTTCACGGAGTTGTACCCCGGGCTTTATATTTGCGGGGCATTTTAATGCTGAAACAATTAAAAAATATATTAATTTACCACTTTTTAATAAG
Organism: Pyralis farinalis; assembly: GCA_947507595.1. Taxonomy (NCBI): domain Eukaryota; kingdom Metazoa; phylum Arthropoda; class Insecta; order Lepidoptera; family Pyralidae; genus Pyralis; species Pyralis farinalis. The sequence goes on along the minus strand of OX382272.1, from coordinate 24,553,680 downwards.
GGATAGACGCCACGCTCAATGTATAGACGCCCCAAGGAGCAACTATCCCAACCAAAATCGAGGCATCCTTTTAGCAGAGTATAGATGCCTTGTTATGGATTTCAAAATAATATTAATAAAAGTAAAAAAAAAAACACATTCAAACATATTTCTATATTCCTTCCTTTATGATCAATACATAAAAAAAATAATCCACTCACCAAGTAAAAAGTGATGCGCCTTTAAAATCAAGCTCTAAAAATTTTTCACGAAATTTTTGCGTGCCAAAATTTTGTTTAGAACACTCGCACGCAGAGCTGCTTCACTGGGCGTCCCGCGGCAAACTATTTGAACTCGGGGGGAGTTCTATCTAATAAGGTTCAATTTGGACTCAAGGTAATTTCCCTAGCATGAGTTTTTGAAATCGTGGCACCTATCCGACCGCGGCAACTATCCGTGACTTACCCTACATTTCTCTAATTTGATTGTGTTTGTAATGTAGGATATATATGTAATATCGAAACAAGGCATTTTGATTTTTTTTTTGGAGTACATTTAATTATTAACAAAATACTATTGGCTTCTCAGAAAATAATATCCCTTTAAATAAACCAGGACACTATTAATTATTACATGCACATGCCTTAATTTTTAATTTAAACTTTTATACTCTATATATCAAAGAATATGAAGAATTATCGGAACAATACGGAAATAAGTATTTCAATAATAATTATATATAACATTTAATAATTAGTGTAAGATAACTAATCTATTCTACTAATCTATAGATAGATAGATACATTCATTACAGAGCTGCGTTAGCCAGCGAAGCTATATAACCGAGAAAATTGTCTGTTTTGCAGTTTTGCGGTTTTCGACTGTTACACGTAGTACTCCTTCAGTTTTGAAGCTAGAGAGCTGATTGGTCGACGTGAATGTACCTTAAGTATTGTAGATTCCCCTAAAATAGATTAAATTTCGATTAGCTCAATAAAGGATATCGATAAGTGATGTTATCGCCCCTAAAACCGTTCCAATACAAAGTCAATTGGAGCGCGTATGGCGAGCACTGAAAAACAACAACACGATCACTATCGCCGGTTAGGGTTAGGGTTAGGGTTGTTAAAGTGCAATGGCACATCACTATTTTTAATGTGCCTATAAACTACAGAAGACGGTGTCTCACCTCTACTTGTCTGTGAATGTGTCCTGTTGCATTTTGTACTGCGTACGTAAATCATGTCTGTAACTTAATAAATAAGATTCCACTCCAAAACAGTTTTCACTTCCTCTGATCCACTTACCCACAATTGGTTATGGGCCCAGAGGCGCGAGTGTATGTGGTAACGAAGTTTGAACAATAACTACGCGATCTTACGATCGTCACAAAATGGCGACATGTAATAACCACTAACCGGGCTCTGTTACAATACGTGTCGTTGGCGGTAAAGCAAAGAAAATTAGAAGAATCTACAGGTACGATCGACGGTAAATGTGGCGTACTAGTAAGATGGAAGGTCGAGCAGAAAATAAATACGTAGTACTAAGTGGAGAAAATTGGGCGGCGTGGAAGTTTCAAATGTCTATAGTCCTGAAGTCCCGAAAGTTATATGGCGTTGTTACGGGCAGTGAAAGCTTATCAGAGACGAGCAACAAGAAAGATAAAGAATTATTCGAAGAAAAAGATTGCAAAGCGCAAGAAATAATTGTCACAAGAGTAGACGAAAAGGTTATGTCGTATTTGTCCGCGTGTGTTACAAGTCATGAAATGTGGCAAAAGTTAGCAACATTGTATGAGCCATCATCGCAAGTTAGTGTTCATCTTGTTCAACAGCGATTCTTTAATATGACATTCGAGGAACCTATCATGAAGTTTATCTCAAAGGTCGAGGAAATAAGTGGTCACTTAAGAAGTTTCAATGAGGCACCATCGGAGAAAATGGTTATCACTAAAATATTAATGTCGTTGCCAGAGAAGTATCGTCATTTTGTGAGTGCATGGGAGTCTGTACCTGAGGGTCAACAAACGTTGAAAGAGTTAACATCGAGATTACTCATTGAGGAAGAGCGCTGTAATGAGCTGAAACATACAGCAAGTTCATCGGCATTTGTCAGCAAGAGCAAGTTTAATCATAAAACTAAAAATAATCATGAGCAAAAGTGTTATGTGTGTGGTAAAAGTGGACACTTGAAAAGAGAGTGTCGTCAGCGAAAATGTTTCAACTGTAACAAAATGGGACATTTAGCTAAAGACTGTACTTTAACAAAGGAAAGAAACGATGTAAATTCAAAGAGAGCATTTATAGTCCAGGAGCCCATGTATAAAAGTAATTTAGAATTTATTATGGACTCAGGGGCGAGTGACCATATGTCATATAATAAAAGTTTATTTTGTAATTTCCGTAAAATTGACAAAGAGGTTGTGGTAGGAGACGGCAAAAGATTAGATGTTAAAGGAATTGGGGATATTAATATCTTAGCTTATGATGGATTAGATTATGTACCATCTGTAATGTATGATGTGTTATTTGTACCGGATTTAAAAGCAAATTTGTTCTCATTGGTTAGGGCAGTTGATCATGGTTACTCAGTGTTGTCAAATGAAAAGTATTGTAAATTCTTGTTAAATAAAGTAGTTGTGGCTCAAGCTAAGCGTGTAGGAAATCTATATTTGATGGAATTTAAAATAGACAGTAATAATAATAAGAGTGTGGCACTATTTAGTTTAGTTTCATGGCATGAGAGATTGGCTCATCAAAATTTTAACCATGTGAAAGAAATTTTAGCTAAAAATAATGTTAAATATGAAGGGCAGATTGAACAGTGCATATCATGTATACAGGGAAAACAGCATAGGCTACCTTTCTCTAGAAGTGACAGCAGAGCAGAGCGACCAGGTGATCTGGTACATGGAGACATATGTGGCCCCATGGAGAAGCGGTCTCTTGGAGGTTCGTTGTACTTCCTATTGTTGAAGGACGACTACAGTAACTATAGGTATGTATACTTCCTTGAGAATAAGTATGAGACAAAAGAAAGAATAGCAGAATTTCTTGAACAATTTGAAAAGGAGTTTGAGTGTAAGATTAAGCGATTCCGATCAGATGGTGGTGGAGAGTTTAAGAATAAGGATGTAGAAAGACTGTTTAAGTTGAAAGGAATTGTGCATGAGACTACTATTGCTTATACCCCCGAGCAGAACGGTAGAATAGAAAGGGAGATGCGAACAATTGTGGAATCTGCTAGGACAATGATGATTAATGCAAATGTCTCTAAGGATTTGTGGGCGGAAGCAGTAAACAATGCAGTGTTTACAATAAATAGGACAGGTTCTAGTAGCCAGAAAGGAAAGACACCATATGAGTTGCTCTATAAGAAAAGTTTTGATATAAATATTTTAAGGACATTTGGAAATGAAGTATATAGTCATGTTCCAAAACAGAGAAAATGTAAGTGGGATCCAAAAGGAAGACTGGGAAGATTTGTCGGTTATGGATATAATATGAAGGGATATAGAGTGTGGTTTAAAGATAAAGGTGATGTGGAAACCTTCAGAGATGTAATATTTGTGCAAAGTACTAGAGAGACTGAAGAGAAGATACCACATATAGAAACTGTTGAATTAACTGAAACAGAAGAGGAAGCTGTGTTAAGTGAGACAGAGATGCAAAATGTGGAAGCAGGGCACAAAGAAGTAGAAGAAGATAAGGTGATAGAAGATCAACAGGCAATTTTGGAAGATAAGGTGGTAGAAACACCAGAAAAAGGGAAACCAGGCATAGAAATTGAAGAAAAAGGCTGTGAAGATACCCCAGATGAAGACATGGAGTATGAAGAATACCTAGAGGAGAACTGGCTTAGTTCAGATGAAGCAAGGTTGAAGGAAGGGAAGACAAGGAGTGGAAGAACAGTAAATAAACCTGAATGGACTAATGACTATGAATTGGGAATGTTAGCACAAGGAGAAGAAGAGCTAACTTATAAACAAGCAATTAATGGAAAGGACAGAAAGATGTGGTTACGAGCAATAAATGAGGAATTAGAAGGACTGAAAAGAAATAAAACTTGGACTGAGATGAAATTACCTAAAGGGAAAAAGACAATTGATAGTAAGTGGGTATTCAAAATAAAGAAGAACCAAGATAGGGAAATTTATAAGGCAAGACTAGTAGCAAGAGGTTTTAAGCAAGAAGAAAAATTTGATCATTCAGACATATATGCCCCAGTAGCCAAGTTACCAACACTGCGAGTCTTATTAGCTATCACAAGTAAATACAGTTTAGACATACATCAAATGGACGTGAAGGGCGCCTTTTTAAATGGAAGGATAGATGAGGAAGTCTATGTTGAAAAACCAAAAGGAATGAAAAAGGATGGTAAAGTATTGAAATTAAATAAATCTTTATACGGACTTAAGAAATCTCCAAGATATTGGAATGAGAGGTTTGACATTGTAATGATACAAGAAGGGTTTATTCGTAGCAAGTGTGATTATTGTCTATATTATAAACAAGGTCAAAAATTTTATGTATTGATTTATGTAGATGATATAATTTTGATCTCAGAAAATGGAAGAGAAATTGAGAAATTAAAAGAAGTGTTACGGAAGAATTTTGATATGAAAGATATGAATGGAATTTCTAAGTATTTAGGTATTAACATAAGAAAGAAAGAAAATTGCATTGAAATAGATCAGGAAGATTATTTGAAAGAGATATTAAAGAAGTATAAAATGGAAAATTGCAAACCTGTTTCTACACCTATGGAACTTGGAGTAAAAATTGAAAAGTGTGATCAAGAGAATGTTGAGCTGACAAGAAGGTGTAGAGAATTAATTGGAAGTCTTATGTATGCTATGTTAGGAACTCGGCCTGACATATGTTATGCGTTAAGTTATTGGAGTCGATACCAAGCATGTGCGAGTGAGAATGTGTGGAAGGGTTTGAAAAGGATTCTAAGATATATTAAAGGTACATTAGGTATTAGGTTAGTGTATAAAAAGGGTGCAGAGGAAACTTTGGTTGGTTACACTGATGCTGATTGGGGAGGAGATCAAGCAGACCGAAAATCTACATCGGGTTATATAATGAAGGTATATGGGTGCACAGTCTCATGGTCATCCTGTAAGCAGCAGTGTGTGGCGATGTCTTCAACTGAAGCCGAGTATGTAGCTCTAGCTAAAGGTATATGTGAAGGGTGCTGGATTAAAAATTTATTGAATGAAATTAACTTAGAATGTAAGAATATAATCATGTATGAAGACAATCAGTCTGCCATTCATATTTCGAAAAATCCTGAGCACCATAAAAGGCTAAAACATATAGACTTAAAGTATCACTTCATAAGGGACAAAGTAGGGACGAAAATTGTAATTTTGAAGTATATTCAGAGCGAGAACCAAGTAGCAGATATATGTACTAAGCCTTTAAGTAAACTGAAGTTCGAGAATTGTAGAAAGGAGTTATTTTAATTTGTATTACCTAGAGATTAAATGTAGTCAGTAAAGAAATGCATGTAGAAGTTAAGAAAATAGATATGAGAAAATTTTGTAAAAGTATTGTTTTGTAGTGATGTGACATTGAGGAAGGGTGTTAAAGTGCAATGGCACATCACTATTTTTAATGTGCCTATAAACTACAGAAGACGGTGTCTCACCTCTACTTGTCTGTGAATGTGTCCTGTTGCATTTTGTACTGCGTACGTAAATCATGTCTGTAACTTAATAAATAAGATTCCACTCCAAAACAGTTTTCACTTCCTCTGATCCACTTACCCACAATTAGGGTTAGGGTTAGCAGCTCTGCTTACGCAGCTTGCTGTTATTTACTTATTGTGCAAAAGCAGCTCTGCCAATGCGCCGCAGCCCCAGCTCCCCTAGTATGCCTTAATTATATAGTGGCTATATTATAGTGTAAGTGAACTAATCTAATCTACTAATCTATAAATAGATAGATAGATAGATACATTCCCTGTTTTAGATCCAGTAAGCATACAGTAAATCATTTCTAAAAAATTACGGTAGTAACACCCAATATACGAACCTAGTTATATTAAATTAATCAACGATTGAACTATAGCGCTTGTAGATTGCAGTCTTGCCTGTTAAAAAGTCACTATTCCTACAAGTTGCTAACATATATTACTTTATTAACATAATAGATGTTTGTCACATATAATTGCGTAGGTGTTTGTATTGATTTCGACGGTCAAAGTGATAAAATATATTGTATTTGAAACCTATCCTATGACAGTGCTAGTTGGGTTTCTCTGTCATCAATACAAACAAATAATAAATAAATAATAATAAATATTGTCGGACAAATTACACAGCGCCATCTAGCCCCAAAGTAAGCGAAGCTTGTGTTATGGGTACTAGACAACTGATAAACATACGTAAATACATTTTTTTTTGTAAATACATACTTATTATACATAGAAAATACCCAGACCAAGACAAACAGACATGTTCATGCACACAAATGTTTGTACTGTGTGGGAATCGAACCCACGAGCATTGGTGTCAAAGTAGCGTAACAACGCGTTTCACCATTGCGCCACCGAGCTCGTCGAGAGCCTTGCTATTCTCACTACTAACAAAGCACTACCTTAGTAATTTTCTGTTACCATGATGTCGTTCAAAAGTGATTACTTTAACCCTTGTAGTGCCTGGTGGGTCTGACAGACCGGTCACCTCAAGTAATCGACGATATTTTTCTAATTCCTACAAAGTCCGCTGTGTTTCTAAGCAGTTACGAGATATAATATATGCCGCCCTTCTTACTGTGCACAAAGCGGACTGCAGGAAGGAGTATACCCCATTCCCTTGTGTCTAAAATTGAGAGTACTTTGTGTCTGTTTACAAAGTAAAATGCTCTGGATACAGCATAACATAAAAACAAATCCTATTTAAGGAGCTCGAGTGAAATAGTACTTTTATTTCTACAACGTAGGAAGGCATACAAGCATATGACCCACCTAATGTAAAACGGTTACCGTAGCCTATGAACGCTTGTAAGACATTAAGTATCACTCGCGCGATGCCTCCTCTGCTGCTAACACAGCAGCTGTTTAGCAGCATACTGGTGACCTTTCTCACACCCTGAAATACAACAACTCTTTAGGGAGTTGTTATTTGGCCGCGGTGGAGGTACTTCCCCAGACAGGCTGCTTTGATGCCGCCTACCTCTCTTAACTTTCTAGTAATGTTCCTGTTTCTCGTTTCAGGTAAGCGCTATCGCATCTCACCACAGCATCATCAAATACGTGTACAACAAGCTCGTAAGTCGACACGATTTTTTTAAGGAATTATGTCGTTCTATCAGACCTAGCCAAAGAGACACTGACTGAAGGTAAATTTTATATAATATAGCTGTTTTTTTTATACAACGTCAACCGCTTCACATCAGGTGATCCATATTAACAAGCACATGGCTCAAAGTTAAAGCGGTTACCGTAACCTATAAACGTTTGCAATACATTTACTGTCGCTCGTGCGATACCGCCTCTGCTACTAACACAACAATTCCTTAGGAGCTCACCGGTGATCTCACACGCAGGAACACAACAACCCTCCAGGGAGTTATTATTTGGCTGCGGGTTTCTGTGAGGTCTACTTTGATGCGCCCTACCTTTCAAACACTCAGATCTAGACAAACAGACATGTCCTTTCACACAGATGCTTGTCCTGTGTGGGAATCGAACCCACAAGCGTTGGTGTCAAAGTCGCGTTATTAACTGCTGTGCCACCGATCTCGTCTGATGCTTGTATACCTCCCAAAGATGTATAAAAAAACATGAAAATGGTACGGGTAAAGGTTTTCTCGAGTGACAAGGTCACGTCAGAGTAGGATTCAACGATCGTAAAAAGTTTATTCATGGATGACAATACCTGTTTTTCAAGCCGATATATATTAAAGGAGGTCTCGTCTCTGCAATTTATTTAGCTAAATTTGGTTCCCGCCTTGAAACAAATATTTTTGTGCCCAACGATTTTGCTAATTTTTTTTTTCATACTACACTAAAAGCTCGCCAAGATTTGTACAGCTAGGAGCAGATCACGCTTAACAATCAAAGTGTGACTGTGGCTCTTGTTATGTACGGAATAGGAACGGCACAAACGTCAAAGTGTTATGCTTGAGGTGCACTTAATTGTACAACAATTGTAAGTCTGTGATTCCTGATATTTTTTAGAAAATATAGCTTATGATTTCGATAGGATATTCCGAAATCGAGTACACTATTTACATTAAAAACTCTTGCAAACACTCATTATCTCTGTCTTACGCCATTCCTGACAAAGTTGTCTATCTCCATATCATCGTTTTATATCTACATTTTAATATTTGCATTTTTACCCTCGTTATCGCCTAATGTCATATTTGTGTAATTAGTGTAGGTATTTGGGTACAATCTGTATCAATTTGTACATGTTTATGTGTTGTTTATTTACCACATTGAACATACTTTTATTAATTTATTTACCGTAAGACAAACAAAAATTCTAACATAATTGAACAGAAGATGGAAGACTGTAGGCCAAACACTCAACGCTATCAAATTGGTCGTGCTTTGTCAGAAGATTGATAACTGGTAAGTTAGCGAAAAGAACGTGATTCTGATTAAAGACTTAGTCATATAGTTCTCATAACGCGTAAAGTTAAATAAAACATAAAGTTGATGCTGCAAATTAACACCCAATAAGAATAATTTACATAATTTGTTTCAATACATTCGCAACTGGAATGTATTTGGTCTATAATTCTAAGCCCTATTAACCCTTACTCAGCCCACTGCAGGGATACGGGTCTCCCTTCAACCGAAGGGGTTTAGAGCATACTCCACCACGCTGCTCAAATACGGATTGGCTGAGGCCAGCGTTTTCAAGCCGCCCGAGGGCCGCTGACAAGAGCTACTGTCATCTATCGACAATAGCCGGGATCGACGGCTTAATGTGCGCTCCGAAGCACGGAGAAACTCGAGATAGATAGACAGGCTGTGGTCGACGTTGCTTAACCTGCGTGTTTGGTTAAAATGACACGCGCAACTGCGGCATCGAGCTCTCTAGAGGTCTATAATTGTATTTAGTTAAATTCTGCACTTGTTCGTAAAAGGATTTTTTTGACTGTAATTCGATTTTTATATATTTTGCATTTGTTCGCACCAGGAATGTACAGTCCCTGCACCTCTGTTGCAAAATGGCATCGAGCCCCTTGGGGGATATATAGACCTCTTTGCGAAACTATGTTCTACGCGATTATGTAGAATTCCTCCGACATTTAGGTTGATTGATAAAATATGTATATAGAAGCTTAAATCTGATTTTAGATAACTACACCTTTTTCAAAGCGATCTCTTTCAGACAACGTTAGTTTCTGGGAATCTTCTTACGATAATACCTTTGTATCTTAAAATTTTGAAGCAGTGTTCAAGAAATTTATATTCGTGTTATAATGTGATTAGTGTTTTACAATCTGCGCACGTAATTGGGGGCAACCTTGCCCTTAGAGACAACTGGCTTTAGCCCCCAGACAAGTAACTTTCTATTATAGAGACGCTACTTGAATTGAACATCAAATGAGCAGATTGAATTAAACTACGCGTGACGCATATCTATGTTAATTCAATACATTTTATTAACATTATCATTGCCAGCCCGTACATTTTTTTATACCACTAAGGTACCTAAGGTACCTAACTACCCTCGGAACTTCTTTCCGTAAATTCCGTAAAATTCTTTCCGACTTTACTTCCAAAAACACGGCTTACTTATTATTTCATAGTAATCTGGACGACTGAGTAATCCGTTCGGCGTATTTAAGTTTTTATCGAGCTATCTGCAAACTTGGTCCCCGGGAGAGCCTTAGAGAAAAATTCAAAGAAATAAATATTTTAACAGTCGCATCGCAATATATCTATGAAAATCTTTTGTATGTCTATAAAAACATAGACTCATTTTGTAAAAAGAGTGATACTCATAGCATAAATACTAGATATAAGCATAATCTTGTGTTACATGCAAGCCGTCTCCACAAAATAAGTAATTCTTTTATGGGGCAATGTATACGGTTCTATAACAAACTTCCCAGCAATATAAGAGAATTGTCAATAAACAAATTTAAAACTACTATTAAAGCCAAATTGTATAGCAGGGCATATTATAAAGTATCTGACTATATTAATGATAAAAATGCCTGGGAGTGAGTCGATCCAATTATAATGTAATTAATAAAATATGTAAATTTGTTTGGATACCAAAAGAGGGATGCCTGAGTTTTTTGGCAGTATTTTTATCAGTGCTCACCTAGTCATGAACTGCACGGTAGGGAAAAAAATTGTGACGATTTCAAACAAATGTAGCCATTTTTACGGAATAAAAAGATTTTGACTTTGACTTTGATTTTGACTATCTTTTGGTTAAATAATACATTTTTTTTTCGGTATACACAGCCCTTATGTAAATAGAATATTTAATGCAGATCGTTAAAACTGTTTCCGATGCACGCGAAATATATTTGTATGTATACAAGGATTACTCGCTTAAAGTATTAGGATAGGTAAATAATTTGTTCTTGAGTTTCACTAATAGAAACCATTTATCTACAATCTTTGATAACTATTATCGAAAAATTTGAAACGAAGGTTAAATATGTGTGACTAATTGTCTCAAGTAATCTGGTTTATATATATATATATATATTTAACATTATCAGTAATGTAAACATCCTCTAGACAAGAACGTAGGAGACGTGTTTGTTCATTTGTTATTTTTGTAGTACATCGGGTGGGAAAGAAGTGTGAAGACCGCTTAATGTGAAGCAGTCACCGTGGCTATGTACGTTTGTGTTATAATGAATAGTGCGCATCAAAGAAGTGTGACCGGGGAAGTACATCCACCTCACAGAAAACTGCAGCTAAATAACAACTCCCTTCAGGGTTATTGCACTCACGTGAGAGAGCGAGGTTATCAGGTTGCTGTATTATCAGCTGTGGTGGCAACGTGCGAGTGATACGTGTATTACTATAATTTAACGACTTTACACCAGGTGGGCGGTATGCTTGCATGCCTCCCGACGTTATAAAATAGATGTTATATATGAAGGACTTGATATTTAGGGACATAGGCTCCCTAAGTACATTTTACCGCCAGTACCATGGCGAGTGCTCTGAAGAACTATTTTCCCTTATCCCACCCTCTCCCATCCATCATAGAACCACACGTGCAGGCTTGCGATGTCATCATTCCACTGTTGAGAATATTTGTTCTCGTACTAAAAAGTTCGGCAACTCCTATCTCTGTCGAACTATTAAAAAGTGGAACGCCTTGCCTGCACATGTGTTTCTTCCTTCCTACAACATGGGATCCTTCAAACGAAGCGTGAAGAAGCACCGACAGACACTGTAGTCCTTTGTCAGTTGCCGCTGCAATTTGGGCTCCTCTTTTAGCTTACCAACAGGCGAAGAGGAGCCACTATGCTGAGCCAATATAAAAAAAAATATGCAAGAATTCCAAATAAATATAAGTAGTATGTAATAGTGAAAACCCCACTATACATTAATTAAGTAATGAAAGCACACACACACAGACCCCAATTCTTCCGATATTGGTGAAAAAGTGTTCTAATTAATTAATCATTAGTTCGGTTCAAAGAAAAACCGTGTGAATAGTTCAATGAATGTACGGTATTCGATTGCGAATGTACTATATCAGTTAATTAAAAAGTTTAATTAGTGTTTATCGGAAAATATTTCAGTGCAGGCGTCATTTTATATCGCGTAAGCCAGTGGATAAAAAATATTTGTGTAAACTGTATGATTATGATCTTATAGATAAGTTTCTTGGTACATTTGAAGTGTGGGAGAGAGCATGTGATATCGTAAACGGTTTTATAATTAAATTTGATATTTTACTTGTGATAGCGCTGATTCTAATCATGTTATGAAATTAGCTACTGTTTGTGGATAAACGCGTAGTGATTAAATTTTAGCAAATATAACAAGATATAATTTATATTAATACTGCCTGCCCCACAAGGGATTCGGCGTGAAGTAATAGATAGATAGATATAATTTCCAAACGAAGTTAGAAAATTGGAAACACTTGACGTATTAGAACATGAAATGAAAATTGAATCGATCTTAAATTTATGTTTCCTTTATAAAGATTGGTAATCCTCTTCCTTAGTACGGTACCTATGTTTGTTTTTGAACCTACTCTTTAATGTAACAAAAATAATAAAACAAAAAATATCGAATACATATCCAGGATTCCTGGATATGTATCCAGATTCGGATTCAGCATAAAAAAGTAGAATAGGAATGTTCAGGAACACCGTTCCTATCTCTTAAGGAACATGGTCAAAATGGCAGACAAATAAAAAAAAAAATTAATTGTTATATAATTGACCAGCCAGGTGTTCCTCTGGCAATGCAAGCTTGCGTATTCTCAACTGTTTTTTTTTCAAATCTACGAGTATTTACGTCCATGTACTATTTGTCGTTGGTGGCTGACTATCATCTATATGTATATATAGTGTAAGTAAAGTGTCAGCGATTTTAAGAGGCTCTTTACAGATTCACGAGCGCCTCTCGAGTAAAAACTAATAATGAAACGTTTCAAAAACTACAGTTTCCTATATTTCATTGCCTTATGTTATGAGTAACAAATATATTACAGAGTTCCTTTAATATTTCTCTGATTGATTTAGACTCGATTCCGATAATTTATCCATGTAATCAATTGTAGGTTAGCGATTTATTGACTTCGATTGGCTTGATTGATCGGAGCTCTTTTTTTACTAAAATGACGAGATAGTTATGTTGTGTTTGTTATTTTGCAGAATTTATGGCGACCAAATAACCAGATAATAAGAAACATAACCATTCGAGTAGAGGAGTGATAGCTCAGTGGATACATAATCACCCTATTTACCAACCGGTCGCCGGTTCGAATCCTGGTGGGGGCATGTATCACTTAATTCGTATTAATGCAGACGTGTGACCTAACCTAAGAAAGACGTGATTTTGCCTCTGGGTTGTAAAGGTCCGACGGCGGTCGCTCCACGTTTAAATCAGTATCGTCGTCAAATCCTTAGGCTTAGGTAGCGATCCCTGCCAATCCTAATGGATTAGGCAACGGGATAATGCTATGAAGAAAACGAAGACCAACCAATTAAACTCAAGCAATTTAACTATACTAAAATAATACTGCTGTAGGGATGGAGCCGGAGACCGATATGAAGGGCACAACCTCACTGGCCTATGGCTGTAAACACCGCGCTTTTGTACCTTGCTCTGTCACTGTAATGAATCAAAACGTAATAGGCACTGCTACGTTCAGTTCCACGACCAACGTGGACTATTGTAACATCTGTGCCCTTTACACGACCTTTATTGGGCTCCACCACCAATTGCACTGACACTAATAGCAGACTCTCTTTGTGACATACATTTTTTTTATATATAACGTCGGGAAGCATGCAAGGCATACGTACCACCTGATGTAAAGCGGCTACCATAGCCTATGACGCTTGTAATACATTAAGTATTACTCGCGCGATGCCGTGTCTGCTGCTATCCCAGTAACTTCTTGGGAACTTACTGGCGACGTCACTTCCACGCAGGAACTTAAGAACCCCGTGGATTGTTGCTTTTTGGCTACGGTTTTCTGTGAGGTAGAGGTACTTCACCAGACCAGGCTGTTTTAATGCGCCCTACCTCTCTTTAAAATACCCAGACTGATTCCTGAATTTACCCTGCAATATCGCTTCTCTCATTACATATAGAGGATCATACATGCTCTCTGCTGGGTCTTCTGCTAACCACGCGTTCCACTGTGCATCCTGTGTGCACTATGGAGTACGTGCTCAATATTACTTTATGTAATATGTAAGTAAAATTTAATTTTTATATGCCTTTTAAAATATGCAATAAGATCTAAAGTAAAAATTATGAGTTATGAGAGTGAGTACTTACACACCTCACTCGCTTCTTTTCATGCACGCTCGCCTGTTCTTAGAGCTCCCGACCTCACCTTCTAATAATAAGATGACCAACTTGGTATGTATGTTCACGCCAGGTCCCTTGCCGAGAGAACCGAGTGCCATAAGACCAACTTGGTCATGTTGGTTAGTCTTGGTCTGCCTGTACACCTACATCTTTTACTTTCGCATTGTATATCTGTTGTGTCATTATTTTATCCTGCATTTGTTCTTTATGTCCCAACCAAAGGTGCATGCCTTTTCTTAAGACCGACACTCTCTTTCAGACCAACGCTCTTTCTTATATCATCATTGCGAACGCGGTCAGCAAGCTTTACGCCATTTTAGATTATGGAGTGTTGTGGTAAAATTTGTAAACTCCATTTGACCAGGTTGCCAGTTAGCCCTTAAGAAGGTGCTGTGTTAACAGCAGGGGTGGTAACACGTGAGCGATACTTCCTGTACTGCAAAGGTCACGGTAACCACTACATAAGGTGGTACGTTTGCTCGTATGCCTATCGGCGTTGTATAAAAACAAATAATTATACGAGTATCATACGCCATCCGGCAAGGCCGAAATGGATCGCGGAATGAATCCCAATTTGGTCCGAACGAGGCAGTGGTCCGATGTGCGAAGAGCGCATCCAATGAGATGATATATTCATCTGAATGCACCTTGAATCCGGTATTACGAGTAAGATGCTTTAGTTAAAATATTTATATATTTGTAGGGGTATTAGCAAATTCTTTGTCAAAAGAAAGATGGAGGAGTATGTTTCTAAAAGGGCTACGGACATCATTGAATTTTTTTCCATATCATTATAAAACAGATGAAAGTAGCATGTTCGTTAATTATCTACTGTCATTATTCGTGAGTGTAGTTTCGTGATCAATCTTTTAATATTACTATCTTCTATATATATAAAAATGAATGTTTGTCTGTATGTCCTCTATGGACTTAAAAACGGCTGGGCAGATTTTGATGAAATTTTCAGTGAATCTTCAGGTTAGCCCAGCAGGTGATTCTGTGAAGTTTGGTAGCGATCATATCACCCGTACGAAGCCGGGGCGGATAGCTAGTATATTATATTTATAGATCGTGTGCAATGCATGTTAACGAAGCGAGTAAGGTGCATAATGACTAAGTTATGTGGCGCTTGTTTTTCTCTACTTACTCCGTAAGGAACTTGGCTTGAAGACGTAGAAGTAGTATTATTGTACTCTTGAGTATGAGCGTTGCCGGCGTATCAACTAATTTTAGTTATTAATCCCGTTGGTCCATTAAAATCTATCGAAAAGATACCTTCATGGATCTTTGTGGAGTTTACATCCACTTTAATACATTGTATGAGATTACTACAGAAATACAGAAATGTTTTTGTGATGGTCTTAGGTTTTCGCGATTGTTACACATTGAAATTAAACTATTTTTAACGGAAGTATCGCGTGTTTTATTTATTTTGTTGAAACCTGACGTTTCGAACGCTTTGCAGCGTCCGTGGTCGCAGGAAAGACTCCTGTTGTTCAACCTGACGTTCGAAACGTCAGGTTTCAACAAAATAAATAAAACACGCGATACTTCCGTTAAAAATAGTTTAATTTCAATATTTTTGTGATGGGTTTTAAAAAAATTATTATTAAGATACACCAAAATATTTTTATTAGTCTTAAAATATTCATGACTTTAGAAATAATAATACAATTGGAAATAGTTTTAAGATGTGTTTAGAATGTTTTCAAGATATATTGGAAATCATTTTGCAAATGTTCTAGGGATAAAATAAAATATCAAAAATAATGTATATAATATTAATAAACCTGTAATAAAATATTATATAATAAGTTTGTGAATGTATCACCCACTTTATTAATGCAAATGGATTTTTTTCATAGATAATGTTTCAGTGCACCAAAGAAGCATGAAGGTATTTTTTAGATGGATCTTAGTGGACCAAGAGACAAGACCACTAAATTCATTACATAAAATTACTGTAAAACAAGAAAAAAACTGAACAAAAATCGAAGTCCCAGCTGCGTGATCCTTACATTTTATCATTCATTATAATCTTCATACTAAGTCAGCGAATCGTTCAATCTTCTTCAACCGAAGGTAATTGCGATCCATTGCACTTGCGATGTACGAAACATTGCTTTACCGTAAAAGGAACGATGCATAAGCATTCATTATAGAGTCAGAGATTATAATCGAAGCATTAGTCGTCGGTCAAGTAAGAAATGAGTACTTCGAGACTTCGAACAGGTTCCTTGGCCTTTACTCTGTGCCATTTATAACCTCTACAAGCCGAGGTTTCACTCCGAAGCGGATAGCTGGCGATTTATCGACAGCTGTCTCATGGTAGAGGCCAGGTGTTAGCACCGGTGTCACCACAGCCATGCCTCGGTCAAGTGTACCTACCTGTTTTACCACGTATGGAGTTTGCGATCTTAAGAGGCGGATTCCTATTAATTTCGACCCGTTTTCTTGCGGCTTGTTTTATACGTCCTGTTTGGACTAGGTTGTTGCAATATTCCGGTTTAGAGTACTTTTTTATAGTTTGAAGTGCGATAATTTGGCATGAGGTTAAATAAAGCTGGCAGTGCGAGTGGTTCTTGATTAATATTTAAACTAATGTACTCATTATTCCAATGACATTCCCCGATAAACATCTCACACAGGCAAAAGTACGAATACTAAAGTAACAATATTTCTTGTTACCACATCTTCTTCTGCTAAGTAAGTATTAACTATATTTATTAATTTCAAGTACAAATAAATATGAAAGAACTTGTTTAAAAATTCAACAGTTGAGTTTCTTATACCATGAAGTAGGCTCGATTCACTGAGAAATTTAGGTGCTAAAACATAACTTTTTCTGAGCACGGGATACAAAGTCAAGTGATTTATTGGTTTATTTGTGTAAATAGTATACTTATAAAGAAACTAATAATATATTAATAGGATGCTTAATACCTAGAAACCCGCGAGCGTGCATGAGAAGAGCAATGAATGTTAAAAAAGCGAGTCACGTGTGTAATAACTTGGTTCTCTCTCCCTACTCCGCAAGGGATTTAACGTGAAGTTATGGATAGATTTATTAAATCTTACAGCTTCAATTAAGCGGATCAGTTGTCCAACAACTTTATAATTGACATGACGCACAACAGAATTGTGTTGTGTTCTAATCATGGAAGAAAATTAAATGGCGGAAAGCCAGTTACCGCTACAAAAAGAAAAAAGAAGTCTAAACATTCATTATAGCAATGCAAACCGACAGTTGTGATCGAATTATCACCTACGACACTTCCTCTTAAGTAGAGAGCCGGGGGCATTCGATAGAGCGTGCCCGAGACCGTATTGCCACATCGAACCGGTGGTAACGGTTTTGATGAGCGTGTGAAAGTTTGTCATTTTGACAATGAACTTCATTATGCATCAATGGGAGTTGACTGCTGTTATAAACGTATATCGTGTAATGTCAACATCAAGTCGTCATAGCATTTCCATGACAACACATTTTCATTCAATTCATTCATTCCAATGACACGAGTCTCCCTTCGACACCAAATATCACATCACGTTTTCAGGAACACCGTTACTATATGAAATCGAATATTCGAATTTTGACTTCAGATTCGGATTCAGCATAAAAAAGTAGAATAGGAATGTTCAGGTTCAAGGAACATGGTCAAAATGGCCGACAAATAAAAAAAAAATTGATTTGTTATATAATTGACGAGCCAGGTGTTCCTCTGGCAATTCAAGCTTGCACATTCTCAACTGGTTTTTTATTATATTCAAAAGAAGAGAAGATAAATGTCCTAGGCAGTTGCTGTGTCAGGAGTAGGGATGGCAACAAGCAATACTTCCCGTATTCCAAATACGTCTTTGCGAAGTCCATTCTACAAGCGTTACGTCGCATATTGAATGTTAAGTTGGGCTCTCCTTCTTCTTAGTGCTATCCTGTTTGCTAATCCATTAGTGGGGTCCGCTACCTAAGCCTAAGGATTTGGCAAAGATGCTGATTTTTACGAGGACGTTATCGTCAGACATCTTCAAATTAGAGGGAAAACCAGACCTTTCTTAAATGAGGTGACGCGTTTTTCGAAATATAATTTCTTGGACGAACGGGTTTCCTCACGATGTTTTTTAATACCGCTGAACAAGTGATAATTGCAAATATGTACATAAATCCGACAGCACGAATTTAGTGGCACATGCCAGGATTCGAACTAGCTAAGTTGTCTATTGCGTGCAAGGTAATTTCTTAATTAAATATCATTAACACAATCCCAAACCCTACAACTTTCAAATCCTCAAATATTGCGGTATACTAATTCAAAAAAAAAATGTTGACTCTTTAGTATTGCACAGGGTTAAACCTAGGGTAAGTACATCTGTACCCCTGTACGTATTTCCAATATTGTACAACCTACTAACATATTGTAAAATATTCCAGCGACTAAATAGAGTAGATATGCTATGTACGACGATGGTAACCGACATGAATCAACGGCAACGCTCGTATGAACACCTGAGGGATAAAGGTATCGAAGTGAAATAATCTGTGCTAATCCCTGCACATCACTATCTCTGGGATTCAATATATCCGACTGATAGCGAAGGCCTCACGTAACTTGTTATGGATAACGAAACTTGAGACAATCATTCAATGCGCTGGCGTTATGAGTGCGATTACAGGAAATGGAAAATGGAGTCTGACGAGCTCGGTGGCTCAGTCGTGAATGACGCGACTTTGACACCGACGCTCGTGGGTTCGATTCCCACACAAGGCAAACATTTGTGTGCATGAACATGACTTTCGCAAAATAACGCCTGTATCTATTAACTATTAAAAATAAACTTTTTTTCAGGAACGTCTTGTGTAAATCACAATGGGGAATTCACTCGCATATCTAAGGTTAATCTAATTTCGACACCAATAGACTTTGTCGGCTTGTATTTCCTATCGAATATTGGTTAGTGAGAAATTAAGCCGAAAATATAGTTACCTAAAACATGTTAATTTTGTATTCGAAGTTTGTTATCGCGCATTGCAATGTGTCGAGCGTTCTTATCAACTGGTACTTCCATGTTTTCGATTACGAACCTCGTAATGGACTTATTCAATGCAAACGCATTTACTCGTAAAACAACTGCGATTATTGCGTTTCCAACGTCTGAATACGTGATGGTATGGTGGCGGTTTGATTTTCTAACTTTCTATAGTAAATGCCTACGGAACGTGGAGATGTCAGCGATTTTATTTTTTATATACAAATAAGATGACAACCGGGTATGCGAAATAAAAATAATAACACAATTTAGATTTTTATAGCGGTATTAGTGTTATAGGCGAGATATGGCAGAGAATGTACTGGGTACTGTGACGAAACATCCTTAGGTCACAAAATTGGTAGCGTGCGAGCAGCATCCCCGTGATGTTGCGAGCGTCAATAGGCTGCGGTGACCGCTTACCATCTGATGCGGGCCGAATGCCAATCTAGTTGTATAAAAAATAAAAAAAAATAAAATAAAATGTGAAAGTTTCATTTTATAAATATGATATAATATATGTATATTGTTTGATAGAAAGCCAAAAAGGTCGCTGGGATGCTGTACTAAAACGTAAAATATTTTTTATTAGCTAATTTAACACTAGAAGCCAAAACCTACAGGAGCGTGAAAACGGGAAGCGGCTGCGATCCGCGACGGGAATTTCTGTAACATTATATGCATCCTGTAACACAAAAAGCGGGCGCAAACCGGCGCGATGCTATCGCTTTTTGTGTAACAGATTACATATAAACACGAATGTTACAATAAATCCCGTCCCAGATCGCAGCCGGTTTCTTGCTTTTCCCGCCTCTGCTCTGGGGATTTTGGCTTTAGGGTTTTGCTCGCCAATAGCCTGTACCTTATGTTGTTTAATGTTAATAATATTGTCATTTGCCACACAATTGTTTTATCTTAAAATAAAAAAATAAGACTTTTATTATTTTTGTTTTTGTTTATTTATTTATTTTTTTTTATTTATTTTTTATTATATCCTTTAATTTTAAACATAACGGATTTTAATTAATTATTCCTTATATTCTTGGAGGTTATTTATATTGTGTGAATAAGATTCAAGAGTCGCAAACAGACCGATAACTCCGCGCAACAAATGTAAAACATTCATGTAAATTAGGTTCCAGTTCTCAAAACAGTGAAAATATCCATAATGAAATCAGACTTTCGATCGTGCATGCATTAGTCGATTATGAAAACATCACACGCCTTCTGTGGTAAAGTTTATTGTTTATATTTGAAGTTCTAAACATATATATCAGGTTTCACTTCTCAAAATAATGGACAGTAGAAATGTTGTATGCAAATAGTCACACGACGTTCATTTATAAACTCATTTCAAGCATAATATATTAATTTACCTAATAATGACATCTTCATAGAAAACGATGTAGTAAAATATTAATGTTAATACTTGCACTTGTACAGATTCCACTTCACAATTTTATTTAATAATTATTTTTACCGACCGGTTTCGCCTTTACGGCATTATCAAGGTATTTTATACTACATATATTATTAACATTATGACCAAATTGGTCATGTTCTATCAGAAGGTGATGTCAGGAGCCCTAGAAACCGGCGTGCGTGCATGAGAAGAGCAATGAATGTTAAAGAAGCGAGTGAGATATGTAAGGATCGAGTCACGTGGCGCTCGGTTCTCTCTGCCTACCCCGCAAGGGATTTGGCGTGAAGTTATAGATAGATAGATTATTAACATTAACGCGATGTCTTCAAAATTCCACCACGTGCCTACAATCAACAGTATCAACATAATAGTAAAATATTAATTTTTCTATGATAATTAGCGAGACAATCACTCGTGTCTCCGTCCGTCTCACACACATATTGTTTTCTCGAATTAATTCATAATTTATTACTTTATTAAATTATACACTTAGTCTAAAATGAAATGAAATATAAGAGAATTTATATCAAATGATTGGCAAAATATAAACAAATGTCAAAACCATTTTATTATTTACTTTGTTACAATTGTTATGACATTTGTTCATGAAATAATTGCTGAAAATAATTATCAAAACAGACACGATTTTGATAATTATTTTGAAGTTATATTTTAAGTATAATTATATTTTATTGCTGTTTCTTTCGCTAAACATTTGATTGTTGTTATTTGCCACTTGAGTGATATACATAACCGACCCAACAATGTACCTAATTCAATGTTTATTTAATTGATTACATTTTTCAGAAATGGCCTGGTATTAGGATGACCAGCTACAAATTAAATTCTTAACATGCCTTTTTCATAAGGAAAATGTTTCTCAAAAAAGGAACGGACCTTTTTAATTCTTTCTCATCTAATTTCGTTATACATCTAATTCTATAGTGTGACGTTCATTAAATGGACATTTGTATACAGCTGGTACTCGTATATCTATAGGATTTACATAAAAGAATATATCCATAGACACATAATACATCCGCGCACCTTGTGCGTGACTTTGAATCCATTCGCTTCATATGGTTTAAAATACTGATATGTACAGATTATCAAAATGTCTATACTGTAGGTCTAAAGTATAAATTTAATATTTAGTATTATAATTTACATTTCTTTGATTATTGTCGTTTATATGACGTTTATTTTTTTATTATTTTCTTCACATTTATTTTACTACATTCTAGTACGATGCTAATGTTGATACATTTTATAGTGGCCATTTTGCATAAATAGACATTTTAATAATATTGAAATTTTTATAATTTAAACCCTATGAACCGAAAACTTTTGAATGTATAGTAATAATCCTTAATATAATTTTGTTTCAGGTATTCCTTCTGTGCATATTTCGGGGGAAATGACGTAAGTCCAGTCGATGCTACTGTGACATCAAGATAAAAATAACAAGTTTTAACACTTTCAACGTCGCTAAGGTTACTTTTGTACTGTAAGAATGTATTTGTAATACCTACTGAGAATCACATCATGTTTCCGAAAAACGCGACGCCGCCGGGTGATTTCTACCGTACCGAAATAATCTTTATTAAATTAGATACATTTTATTTTCTAGAGATTGTACACTTTTGCGACGTTAAAGACGGCAAAGAAAGAAGTTTTTGACGAGTTCGGTGGCGAAGTAGTTAATAATGCTACTCTGACATCCAGGCCCGTAAGTTCAGACAGACAAACATTTGCGTGCGTGAACATGTGTGTTTGTCTTGGTCTGGGTGTTTTTAAAAAGAGGGATGCCGCATCACAGAAACCAAATAACAACTCCCAGTAAGCTCCTAAGGAGTTGCCGTGGTAGCAGCAGAGGTGGCATCGCGCTAGCGATACTTAATTGCAAGACGCAAGCGTTCATAGGCTACGGTAATGTTACACTTTACGTCAGGTATGCCGCTTCTTTACCTCCTGATGCCTGCCTAAGTTTAATAAAAAAAAAATGTTTTATGAAAGAAATAGAAATTGAAAGTTACATGAAATTCCAAATTGATATACGCCTTCGGAATTGTCTTTTAATAGTTCAATGTCGCTAGCAAAACTCGCATCTCCCTTTAGAATATAATAATACTATTTGAAACGAATGGCCGTGAACTAAAACTTGATTGTATAATACCCACACAGAGCCTTTTAGATTTATTCGTAGTGAGAAACTTTAACCATTAATGTATACGTATATGGTGGATTAAACATCCTAATTATACATTTGAGTCAGAACGCGCCTAATCTCTACTTAAACCCCACTATAACCTAACAATATAAGTAGTATCTACGCCGGGGTACCAACGTTCGTTACCCCTGAGCCGCGGAGTTTGCTTCTCCGAAATTTGGGACCAATTACTGACAATGTTACCGAAGTGAATGTTTCAAACAGTATCTCCACTTACATAGAATCTGCTTTTGTTTTTGACACATGTCTAAAAGTGCATGTAATGGCTTTAGATTGGCTTTTGTAGATAGATAATGAACATGATTTATCTATATCTGTATTTACATGTCAAGTCTTTTGCCAGGTAAATGGAGAGATGTGTTACATGAATCTATGAAGGAACTAACGTAATGAAGAGCCGGTTAGACTCTTAGTCGGTTCCGGGGGAAAAGTAGTACGCGCAGCTCTTAGTGAGTAGACAAATATAGCACGCAAATAGATGTTTGCAATTATGATATAAGAAAGATGAAGGCTCTGAATAAGGGTTCGATATTAAGATAAACCAGTTGAGAATGCGCAAGCTTGCATTGCCAGAGGAATACCTGGCTCGTCAATTATATAACAATTTTTTTTATTTTTTTGTGGGCCATTTTAACAATGTTCTTTAAGAGATAGGAACGGTGTTCCTAAACATTCCTATTCTACTTTTTATGCTGAATCCGAATCTGAAGTCAAAATTCGAATATTCGAAAAAAGCGACAGACACACACACAGACATAGATTTCATATAGGAACGGTGTTCCTGAAAATATCAGGAATTAATAAAAACGTTTACGGGTTGATATGCTTGTACGACTCTCGGCGTTATAGACAAAATGTCAGGTGTTAAAAAAATCCCTTAGGGGTCATCATTACTGGGTGGCAACGCACGAGTGATATTTCATGTATTGCAAGCGTTCACAGGCTAATTTACATCAGGTGAGGCCGCTGCTTGCATGCCTTCTGACTTTGACACACAGCCAAACATATAGATTTCAAAATGGCATGCTCCGTTGGTTCGGATATGTAGAAATAAATACATATACAACGCAAAAGTAGACGGATGTAGGACTCGAGGAAGGCCAAGACACGCTGCGACCAATTTGATCAGGTCAGGAGCCTTTAGAACCGGCGAGCGTGCGTGAAAAGACTGACTGTTAAAGAAGCGAGTGAGGCATGTGAGGACCGAGGCATGTGGCGCTCGGTTTTCTCTGCCTACCGCAAAAGGGACTTGACATGAAGATGTATATACATTAGTAACAAACAATGTAGCCTATATTATTGCCTATACTCCAAACTTATTATGTTCGTACGTTTTGATAAGCTCGATTATTCATAAACCTACTGGTTCATAAGTTTGCCGTACCGTTACGGACTAACTAGGGTCCCGGGTGGCTCTGAAATATTGACCTTTGGAGCCCATTAGTGTCCCGATAAGCCATATTTGACCGTTTAAGGATATGAAGTTACGATTGAGAGAAATGTTGGAGCAAATACCTATTTCGAGATTTTGCTCCCAAATGCTTAATTGAATGCATTAATTTTGGTAGCATAGGGCTCGTGAGGCAGTTAAGTTCAATTAGTGAGTGGTGTTGAGCTCATACGAGAAAATATCGTGTGGATGGTATATGTAATCTTGTTTATTTTGCACCCTGACATATTTATAGTTAGGGGTAGCTTTAAAAATTGAATGCACATGTTAATGTTAATACTTGCACTTGTACAGATTCCACTTCACAATTTTATTTAATAATTATTTTTACCGACCGGTTTCGCCTTTACGGCATTATCAAGGTATTTTATACAACATATATTTTTAACGCGATGTCTTCAAAATTCCACCAAGTGCCTACAATCAACAGTATCAACATAAGAATGCACATGTGATGAAAAATAGTCGTCAAGTGCGAGTCTGACTCGCGCTCTGAGGGTTCCGTAAAAAATATTTTCGTAAAGTATTGCCGCAATATTTTTTTGTGATGGAACTACAAATTTATAATTTTCGGATTGTTTTTCCTTTACTTGTGCAATGTGACATTACTTCTTACAAATTTCGTGATTCTAGGTCAAAAGGAAGGACCCGAATGTGCATATATTGGCATAAACGAGAGACGACTAAACAGCCGTATCTTTTGATTGCGTTGACTTAGTAGTTTGAATTTATCACTGCTGGAAGGGATGTGGGACAGTATTTGATATTAATTTCAGCTTGATAACTCCACCCGTTCCTGAGGATCTCGACTAACAGACAGACGGACAACAAAGTGATCCTATAAAGTTTCCGCTTTTCCTTTTAAGGTACGGAACCCTAAACACATTATATTCACAAACATCTCCAAGGTTCCAAACCATTTTTCTTCTTTTAAGTTGCGGAAGGAACTCGTTGCTGAGGTTTTCCCGTGGTACTACAATAATATTATGGCATGCTCCGTTTGTTCGGACATGTAGAAACAATGCTGGAAGCAAGAATGACGAAACAGATATACTACAATGCGAAACTACTAACTAACTACTAACCTACCTTGATCAAATAGGTCGTGTTTAATCAAAAGGTGATGTCAGGAGTCCTAGGAACCGAGCGTGCATGAAAAGAGCTATGAAGGTTAAAGAAGCGAGTGAGTGTTTAAGGATCGCGTCTTATTGCGCTCGGTTCTCTCTGCATACTTTGCAAGGGACCTGACGTGAAGTTATACATACATACGAGTACTACAACATTCTTCAAAAAAAGCACTAACATGTTTTTGCACGGTCGACAACACGCCAGTATCGACCCTGGTGGTGCAAGTGGCTGCGAGTGAAAAAGTAGAATGGGTCTATTACTTTTGTTATTGTACAATTCGTAAAACAATAGAAACTTTATGCCTGAGCAATCTTTTAACAGTTGTTTCTAGATTGCATGCAATTTTATCTCACTTGCTTTGTGTGCTTACGCCACCTATTAGTTCATGCGAACTAGCGCCCATCCACTACCAACTAACGGTAATGCAATATGCCGTCGCTGCCATGTTGCATTACCGGCTGCTCCGATAGTCTCCGGCTCGGCTGCTGCGGTCGTCCTCGCGATTGCCCGCTACCTGAAACAGAAGTCGCATGCACCTGCCACCGTTGTTGCCATGGTCGTCGCTGCGATACGTGTTTCGCCTCTCCGCGAGGCATCCTCAGGCGCTGTAGATGCTAGTCGTGAGTTCGCATGAACTAATTGGTGGCGAATGCACATAAAGCAGGTTAGATCAAATTACATGTAAATTTGACTTTTGCAAAATAACGCCTGAATCTAATAACTAGATTTTTCATCATAGAAAATGTGGTATCTACGACGTAAGCTAACAAAGTTTCTTTATTTGCCATTGAGCTTTCACAGGTACTGAAACATGTCTTACTTTCATAATTTCCGTAAATTAGAAAAGAAAAACGAAAATCACAAAATTGTTTTCGTTTTTCTTTTCTAATTTACCAACATTTTGACAACTTTTTTCGCCAATGGTATGACCAAAACCTTAAAAATATTACAATAAAATTATCTATCTGGGTACTTTTGAAGATATTGTCAGGATAGGCGCATGTGATAATTTCTAATCTTATGTCGATTAATATAGTCAAATAGTTCGAGTGTATTCTTAAATATTTTCCCTAATTATAGTACAGTCGAAGATAGAGGTCAATATACCCATAGATATGAGACCATCAACATCACTTCTCGTATAAGAAATTCTCACCTGTGTAAACTCGTTGGTGTTTGTCATGTGACGAAACTGAGTGCACATGATTTCACAATTTTAACCATTTTAATGTGTGTTCATAATTTATAGTTTTTCTTCAAACAAGAATCCCTGAACGTTGGGTAACTACATTTAGGGTTTGTAAAATTCACAGAAATGTATACGTATGGGGTGAGATATTTATTATACGACTAGCAGAAGCCCGCGGCTTCGCACGCATGAGATTTGGGCTTTTAGTAGCCTTTATTTCTCTGTAGACATGAAATTCTTTTTGTTTAAAAAGAAAACAAAGTTCAGGGTCGTAGATGCAACCATAGAGCGATACAATTTTCATACAGAGCCATCTATTGACCTTTACGGGAGGGAACGTATATTTAATTTATTTTTATTACATAAAAGATGCGTAGTTATTTATGTCACAAAAAATACGTATTCTTTGAAAATAATAAAAATAAAATTGCAAAGTCCCCCGAAGGGGAAGATATTTTCCCCTAATTTTAACAGTTTTTCCTTTTTTACGCAGGAACCCTAAATATTTACGGGATAAAAAGTTCATTTCGAAGATTAGCCCGGACAAACAAACATACAGACAGACAGACAAAAAAGTTGTAAATGCATATTTAGGCTTTGGTAACGTGAAAATAATAATATGAGCTTAAGATAAGGGCTTTATTTTGAAATCACAGACAGACACTTCAATTTTATTTATATTATTATACGATAGAACATCTACTAATACGCTGTTTATTCGATAATTCCTTGTTTTTGCTTGACTCAACAGTTTTTTACTTCTTCATACCGTGTCCCGTTTCCTATTCCATTAAAATTGGCGGGGTCTATTGCCAAAGGGTTTGGCGAAAATACTGATTTTTTCATGGCGCAATTACCGTCATACCTCTACAACCCAGAGGGAAAACCAGACCATAGGTAAGGTCACACGTCCTTCGAAATATAATTTCTTGGACGTGCGGGTTTTCTCAAAGCTATCTACAAACTTAGTCCCCGGGAGAGCCTTAGAGAAAAATTCAAAGAAATAAATATTTTAACAGTCGCATCGCAATATATCTATGAAAATCTTTTGTATGTCCATAAAAACATAGACTCATTTTGTAAAAAGAGTGATACTCATAGCATAAATACTAGATATAAGCATAATCTTGTGTTACATGCAAGCCGTCTCCACAAAATAAGTAATTCTTTTATGGGGCAATGTATACGGTACTATAACAAACTTCCCAGCAATATAAGAGAATTGTCAATAAACAAATTTAAAACTACTATTAAAGCCAAATTGTGTAGCAGGGCATATTATAAAGTATCTGACTATATTAATGATAAAAATGCCTGGGAGTGAGTCGATCCAATTATAATGTAATTAATAAATTATGTAAATTTGTTTGGATACCAAAAGAGGGATGCCTGAGTTTTTTGGCAGTATTTTTATCAGTGCTCACCTAGTCATAAACTGCACGGTAGGGAAAAAAATTGTGACGATTCCAAACAAATGTAGCCATTTTTACGGAAAAACATTTTGACTTTGACTTTGACTCTCACGATGTTTTCCTTCACTGTTGAGCAAGTGATAATTACAAATATGTACATAAATCCGAAAACACGAATTTAATGGCAGGATTCGAACCGGCAACCAGTTGCTCAATAGGCCGGTTCTTAGTCCACTGGGCGAACCCTGCTCTCAGACTCAGTTTAAGTTAATAGTCAAATTATTTTGTTTGTTTGCGTGTACTAGTCTATATCAAAGTGTAGTGAAGTCCATAATCAAAGACAATATAATCAGTAGGCTATCAGTGAGCAACTAAACAAATTCTCACGTGTGTATACTCCGTTTTTTTGCTTACCTAGTGACGCACTACATACTCGTAGCATGTGATTTCATAAATTGTAATTGTCGTGATTGTATATTCTTTTTCAAGGAAGGGAGCGTAATTAACTGAAAAAGTAAACGTTTTGTACTACTATATCAATAAATGTTATTACGTCATTATACCTATCATTAATTGGTAAATGTTATGTAATTTCGTTCATTTAGTGACTACGCCAATAAAATTTTCAAGCTTCAATTTGTACGTAAAAAATGTATATTTTTGTTTTTAGCCTTATTGTTCACAAAGATTGTCCAGTTACACGTATTTTATGAAAAATACTAATATCAAAACTGAAACTGACAAGGCTATTTCTAAGGCCAACAAAACTAAATCTAAATCCGAGAAAATATATAAATATAATATTTCCTTTAGAATCCGCAAAAGATTGGAATTTAGAAGATTTGATTTTTATTTTGATTACGGTACCAGTAGAAAAGTTCGAATCATACTTCGAAATATATTTCGAAAGTATATGTTATCATCAATATTTTGGTATACATATACTTTTGAAATTGGATCTTTTGAATGTTTCTACGGGTTCCTTTTTTCATTTTCTTTAGCAGCTTGTCAATAGCTACTAATCAAAATAAAAAGAAAAGAAACTCGGTTGACAAATAAGGGAGAAAAAGATACTTAAATGTTTTTACCTTTTTACATATGGATCTAATTTAAAACTGAGGTTTATATACTTAACGCCAACATTAACGCAAATTTAAATGTTTAATGTATTCACAGTGAATACAGGCTGGGTCAAGCGTATAAACATACATAATGTAACTTTGAATAAAACATGTATTTATAAAGATATTAAACTGTGTATCTTTAAATTAAATTTGCGCTCCCATGCACTTGACGATATGTTCTCATTGTAAGGTTTTTGGGATCGCAATGATGTTTTTCTTTTATGTCGATAATATTAACTTTCAAATATTTTCTCGTATCAAATGCGGAAGTTCTAAAGTCACGATTCACACCAACAATCGTCGTTGTCACTTCTTGTCGTCAATTATTATTCATTGTTTTCAGTTGTCTCGATGGTCCATCTCCATTGTTCTCGTGTGTCGTCAAAGATCGTGTTTGGAAATAATTAGTCACTTCCATTCATTGCGAAACGTATCTTTCTCTTAGTCAGCATTTTTAATTTAATTTCCTGTTTACGGGGGACAATTATCATCAGCATTATTATTTTCGTTTCAAAATTGATTATGAATTGGATTAATAATTTGGCCCCGTATATTTTTGAACTGTTAATTATCCTAAAGTCTGCGTTCTCTACGTGAAGTATATATCTATAACTTCACGCCAAATTCCTTGCGGGGTAGACAGAGAGAACCGAGCGCCACGTGACCTGCGCCTTACACACCTCACTCGCCTTCTGAAAGAACGCGATGAATTTGGTCATGGCAGGCAAATATCTTGGCCATCTTGGTGAAGTATGTAATTACTACTTAATATACATTATCGTGTAAATTGAATGTTAATGTTAAATTATTACGTATTAACATGTCTTTTGGTCTTATCCACAATTTTCACAACTTATACGAGTAACTTTAGTTCATTGAAGTGTACAATAAATACAATATACAAAATTACAGTTGTATGAGACATATTTTTTACTGAAACCGGATTATTATATAAAAACTCCTACATTTATTTTATAAAGCAAATAGTTAACAATGCTAAAGAAATTGTGTTTAGCTGACCCTAACAAGTTTTGTTGACAAAGCTTGTTAAGTTACATGTATTTTATGAAAAAAAATGCTAATACCAAAAACGGAACTAACGAAGCTCATTTTGGAGGGTATATTTAGAATATCGGGTAGGCAGGACCCTTATGTAATGCTTAAAAATGTGAGCAAAAAGTTTTAGTATGTTATTATTTTTACACGACTGCTGAAAAAAGTAGCGTAATGTTCTCAGGGGTCATGTATGATATGGGTATATAGGAACGCTGCCGCTGAGAATATGTATGTTATAAATTGGCAGGGTTTCCATTATAACGTCTTAACCGAATTAGATGTATGGCGTGTCATTGGAATTTTTGCGTTACCGCGTGTGAGATAGAACTAGGTTGGGTTTTAAAAAGTAAGTAAAATGTTACTGTAGCGCTGGTCTAATCATGAGACGGAATAATGGACATACAGACATATTGAAGTTTTTTTATTTTTTTAGCAACTCTCTGGAGGTTTGTTGTGATCGTGCGTGTGAGTGAGGTCACCAGTAAGCTCCTAAGGTATTGCTGTGGCAGCTGCAGATGTAGCATCGCGCGAGTGATACTTAATGTATTACAATCGTTCATGGGCTACAGTAACCGCTTTACATCAGGTTGGTCGTATGTTTTTATGCCGTTGTTGTATAAAAATAAATCTTTTCAAGTCAGTCGACCTTTTCACCAGCTGTCGTAGTATAAAAAGCCGGCCAAGTGCAAGTTGGACTCGCACACTAAGGGTTCCGTACTGATATTTATAAAAACGGCAAAAAAATCACGTTTGTTGTATGGGAGCCCCCCTTAAATACTTGTTTTATTTCATTTTAATTATTTATTTTTAAAGTGAATATATAACTAAATATTCTGTGTATATTTCAACTGTTGCGGTTATCAATATCGAGCACAAACGATCAAAAACATCACGTTTGTTGTATGGGAGCCCCCTTAAATATTTATTTTATTCTGTTTTTTAGCGGCAACAGAAATACATCATTTGTGAAAATTTCAACTGTCTAACTATCACGGTTCATGAGATATACTCGTAGCCTGGTGACAGACGGACGGACAGCGGGGTCTCAGCAATAGGGTCCGTTTTACCCTTTGGGCACGGAACCCTAAAAAAGAAGAGCTACAGGTGAGAATATATGCTTTTTGTCCTTAAAATACCCGCTTTAATATCATTCAAGTTGCTGTTCTTAGCACAATGGTTGTACTTTATTGTGTGCCGCCTACAATTGATAAATGGTCAGAGAATGCGCTCACTTCCTACTCACTGCTTGTACATCGATCAGATTTTTCTTTGTTGCCATCGAGTGTCTGTTCAACGTAATGGTGTTTATTAGAACGTCTTCACTTTTTTTCTTAGCTCCTTTACGTACGGTACCTTGCATACCTTTTGTTACCGAGAGAATGAAGCGTAAATATTGAATTTTAAAACGTTTTGATTGTGCACAAGGAGGGCCCTGTTTTTTGTTATTCCAGTTTTTAAGACATTTCATTAGCTTACTACTTGAAACCTTTATTTATATTTATGATTTAAATATTGACAGGTCATTGATTTATTTAATCATTTTATCTGAAGTTGTCGTAAAGTAGTCTTATAAGAGTAAATGGACTCCATAAACATAAAAAAAACGAGTGTGCATGAAAAGAGCTATGAATGTCACAGAAGCGAGTGAAGTATGCAAGGATCGCGTCTTATGGCGCTCGGTTCTCTCTGCCTACCCCGCAAGGGACTTGGCGTGAAGATATACATATACATACATAAACATAAAAATGATATAATCGAGTACATTCATCACATCATCCCTTACTCATTCCACTGGAAGGATACGGGTCTCCCTTCAACTGAAGGGGTTTAGAGTATACTCCACCACGCTGCTCAAATGCGGATTGGCGGATTTTAGTTGAACGAGTATATAAAAAACACGTGATTTGCTGGTATTCTTAGCGAAATTCTGATCTCCAGCTTGCAAGGTTTTCTTCTAGTCAAGATAATTTTTAATTGCAGCCGTTTTGAAACTGAAAACTTTAAAGATACTATAATGATCTGAAAACTGAAAAAAACCCAAGAAAATAAATAATAAGCAAGGTAAAAGTTTAACTCACATATTTTTAAATTAAATGTAGGGTATGAATATGTAAATGAAATTATATACGAGTAGCTGTGCAATCTTTTATATGATACACTTAAAGATGGTACACTTCTGACGCAGTCCTGATTTTGATAGACGAGTGAGTGTAGATAGGTACAGTGTATATGAAGAGTGAATAGTAGAAAGAGTACCTATGAAAGTAGAATAAACACAGTCGAGATGCGAGTATTGTGCAAAATTTGTAGCTTAGCGCTTGCTAACCGAATTTGGTCAGAAGAAGAAGTAAGAAAGTTGGTTTCAAAGAGAGTCTACGATAAGGACATGCCTGCTCCATTGGTTCGGGCACGAAATAATACGGAACGAAAAAATAACAAGACAGATACAACACCACAGTCTATGTATGTAGAGAGAGGATGACCAAAACTCACCTGCCATGACCAAATTGGAGTTTTACTTTGACAATTGTGACCGTGTTCTACCATAATATGAGGTCAGGAGCCTAAAAATCGGCGAGTGTGCATGAAAAGAGATATGAATATTAAATATGTGTGTGGGATGTGTATACATTACGGCTTGTGGCGTTCGGTTCTGTTTACCTAACCAGCATGGATCTGGCGTGAGTATTTGGATAGAAATCACTATGATTAACGTTTTTCATAAATTTTAATAACCTCAAATCCAAACAAAACCTTTTCTCGTTTTGAAACACAGTAAATTTTATTTTGTCAGTATACTAACAAGGCACTAAACAAGGCACTAAGTTTACACGCTGCAAAATCATACAAGCTTAAATTTAAGTCATGAAGCATGTATGTATGTATATCTTAACGCCAATTCCCTTGCGGAGTATGCAGAGAGAACCGAGCGCCATAAGACGCGGTCCTTACATACTTCACTCGCTTCTGTGACATTCATAGCTCTTTTCATGTACGCTCGCCGGTTCCTGGGGCTCCTGACATCACCTTCTGATAAAACACGACTAATTTTATGAAGAATCTCTGAAGAAATAGGGGAGATCCGTTTCTACGAATATAAGAATTCTATTTACGACTCAACGAGGATGTGGACCGTCATAGAATAGCATTTATCTGTGTAACAGATTAACAGGCTACTTAAATCATTCGTGGCCAATTATCTATGGATTAGCGATTACGATGATTCATTCAAGTGTTTTCATCATACATAATTATTGCCTACAAATTAGTGAAATGCGATAGCCTATTGAATAACGAACTTGTCTACCAACTGGTCACTGGTTGGAATTCTGACTTGGGTATATGCAACGAAATTCGTGTTATCGGATCTATATACATTTTTATTGATTATTCCTTCTTTGGATTTTCTTCTTTCGTTCGAAATGATGACGTACGAAAGAGAGTTGGTCTGAAAGAGACTGTCGGTGCTAAGATAAGAAAGGGCATGCTCCGTTGGTTCGGACATGTAGAAAGAATGCAAGTTGAAAGAATGAGGAAACAGATATACAATGCGAAAGTGGAAGGATGTAGGAGCCGTGGAAGACCAAGACTAACCTACCAAGACCAAATTGGTCATGTTTATCAGAATGTGATGTCAGGAGCCTTAGGAACCGGCGAGCGTGCATGAAAAGAGCTATGAATGTGAAAGAAGCGAGTGAAGTGTGTTAGGACCGCGTCTTATGGCGCTCAGTTCTCTCTGCCTACCCTGCAAGGGATCTGGCGTGAAGATATTCATACATAGATAGGTACATTCCTTCTTGGGCTGTGAAGGAATACATAGTAATGAAATCCGCACCTCCAAGGAGTTATATTAAAAAAAAAACGTCTCACCTAACCCAAGTAACGTTTGAATTTCCTTCTGGGATTTGATAGTCTGGTGGCAGTCGCTCGTTGTTTAAAATCAGTGTCTTCGCCAAATTTTTAGGCTTGGGTAGCGGACCCCTACAATCCTAACTTATTAAGAAACGAGACAATACTTGAAGCCGAAATAAAAGATGAAGGATAAGAAATACAAATGTTCATTGTATATCTTTGTAGCCGTGAGGTTATCATTATTCATTAGCAGTTAGTATATCTATCTTATAAAAATAAATAAATATACCCGGTAATTTAAAAAAAATAAATTAAAATGCGGTCACTTTGTTAGCTTCTCGACATGTCAGGTCAAATCAATTGAGTTTTAGTATGACTATGCATCTAGCAAATTTTTCAGAATTTGCTTATTTTTCCCTTGCTGGCCCAATTACATACAGCACCTGGGCAATCAGACTTCGCTTCGCGTTATAGTTTTTGTAAGAGAGACACTTTTGTGTTTTTATACTTAAAAAGCAACACCTTAACTAAATACAAGAGTGAATATTAACATTAGATTAGTTTCCGAGATATATGAAATATAATTATATATGTACTAGAATAATTTGTTTAAAGAAATTTCTTCGTTTTTCGTCGGAGCTTTATTTCGTTATGGCAATTAGTTCAAGGTGTTCTATTTTACGATGATACTTTTCATTTTTCATAAATTAATATCGTGCTCTTATTATCGAATATTACGTTTGGTTATTTAGATAACTGTAATAATAGTTTGCATATATTGTAATAATGTATATTTAAATATGTTATGAAAGTTAACGACGTCATTTGATACAAATTATTGTCAAACACGCCACCTATACAAACAATTTCATTCACGGTACGTTTTGCATATTGATAAGAGTAATATATTTTTATAGTTATTATTTATATATTCTATAATAAAAGCATAATATATAAATACAATGGATGGATGTCTACCTAATGAAGAGGAAAGAATGACGAACCAGATATTCGACGCAAAAGTAGAAGTGAATCCTTCTATTTTCGTGGTAGATATCTGTTCGCGTTGAAGCCGAGGAAGGTCAAAACTTATCACAAAAAAATGTGGTGTGCATATTATATGAAGATGGTATCAGGAGCCCTAGGAATCGAGCATGCTTGAAAAGAACTGTGAATATTAAAGAAGAGAGTGATGTGTGTTAAGGACTGAGCCATGTGGCGGTCAGTTACTTCCGGTAGGATTGGTATTCCTCGAAGTAAGTAAGGCTATAGGGCATCAGGCAAGGTCCTGGGGAGTTGCTGTGTTAGCAGTGGGGTTGGCAACGCTTGCGTATTCCGAGAGTTAAAGGACTACTTTGAGTAGAAACCGTGGTTCACAACAGGTGGTCAGTATTTTAGTTTGCCTTCCGACGTTGTATAAATAACTGGATAAAACTAAGTATACAGCCCACCTCATTAGTCACCGCATTCTGTGTATACTTATATTACACTCGCGCGTTGCCACCCCTGTTGCTAATAGAGTATCTACGTACGAAATATATACAAGAATTTCTCGTTTAGTGTAATAGGATTACGCTTGCTCGAAGTGCGACTGTAACTCTTATTACGTAACACGTAAGAACGGTACAAAAGTCAAAGTGTCAAGCTTGAAATGCGCTTAGCTGAACAAGAAAATGCAGTGCAAAAAGTAAAGCTCGTGTGGTCATCTGTAATTCTAACTGCCATAACAGATTACACTGTTCAAACAAATATGTTTTTAAATTTAATCATTTTTAACTTTGCTACTCGTATAATTAGCAAAGTCACTATAGATAACAAGGCGAGCAATGATAGTCCAGTGGATAAAAAACCGGTCTATTGATCAACAGGTTCGAATCCTGGCATGTACCATTAAATTCGTGTTTTCGGATTTATGTACATATTTGTAAGTGTCATTTGCTCAGCGGTGCAGGAGGAAACCCGCAAGTCCAAGAAATTGTATTTCGAAAGATGTGTGACCTTACCTAAGAAAGGTCTGATTTTCCTTCTGAGTTGTAGATGTCTGACGTCAGTCGCTCCATGTAAAAATCAGTATCTTTCCTAATCCTTGGTTTTAAGCAGCAGATCCCGCCAATCTTAACGGACTGAGGAGCGCGATAAAGCTAAGAAGAAGTCTATAAATAGTCAAATCAGTAAGTAAAATATCAGTGTAAATATCTTTTGCTGCTATAGCATTAAAAAATATTTTTATTGACTTTCCTAACTCAATAAAAGATTTCTATCTATTTATGACTTTTATATTGTAACAATTTATGTATTCATTTTATACTTATTGCACAGCTTGCTGCACAATCAGAAGTTCAAATCTTTAATAGCTGTAGATAATATTCTTGGTGATCTCAGAAGCGCTAGAAACTGAGCGCCCATGAAAAGAACTATGAATGTTAAAGAAGCGAGCGAGATGTATAAGGACCGCGGTCTTGTAGCGCTCGGATTACTCTGCCTAGGTATTCCATAAAGTGTCTGGCGTGATTCTTTGAAGATGTACAAAGTGGAGATGAAGGATAACATTCACCGGTTCATGACCGTAATCGACGCGAAACTAGCGCTTTGATGATGGCGGTGGCGCAGCGGTCAGTGACGCTACTTTGAGTCTAATGCTCGTGGGTTCGATTCCTACACACAACAAATATTTGTGTGCATGAATATGTCTGTTAATCTTGGTCTGGGTGATTTTAAGTGAGGTAGAGCGCAACAAAGCAGACCGTCTGCGGAAGTACCTCCACCTCACAGAAAACTGCAGTCAGGGTTGTTGTGTTCCTGTGAGTGAGTGAGGTCATTAATAAGTTAGTTACTGTGTTGAATAAATAAGACCAAGACTGGACTGCTTAGTGACGTTTATATACACCGGTGCATCATAAGTTTCATCAACCTCTTCGTGCATGCTCTTCTGTTTTGTGTGTTTTTTATTTAGTTCTTTTTCAACACATCACCAATTTGATCTATATGTGTGCATCTAGGGCGGCCCCTCCCGCCAACACCATTCACTCTTGCCTGATACACTTCTTGCGTAACTCCTTTGTCATTCATTCTTTCTAATGACCAAAGCATCTCAGCATACCCTTTTCAATTTTTGTCACTACATCATCTTTAAAGGCCTCATTTATATTATATAGTTAGTAAAGATAAATAAATATAAATAGAAAAATATATAACATGGAAGAAAGTGGAAGGTTGTAGGAGTCGAGCAACGCCAACATTCATCTTTCATGACATGAAATTGGTCATGTTTTGTCAAATGGTGATGTTATGAAAGGGGTGAGAAACCGAAAAAACCGGCGAACGTGCACGAGATAAACTACGAATGTTAAAGAAGCGAGTAACGTGTATAAAGAGCGAGTCATGCGTTCATTATCTTTGTCTACCGCGCGTGAAGATATCGATATATATAAAAGTATCAACGTCCCAAAGTT
This sequence comes from Pyralis farinalis, assembly GCA_947507595.1. Lineage (NCBI taxonomy): Eukaryota > Metazoa > Arthropoda > Insecta > Lepidoptera > Pyralidae > Pyralis > Pyralis farinalis. The sequence continues at coordinate 24,516,353 of OX382272.1, read as the reverse complement.
TCATAAGTAAGTAATTAAATTAACCAAAGAAGTTCAGTATTACGAGATTTGGTTTTGCGAGCAGGAATAAGTGCCCACGCTTCACTATGTATATGAATAGTGTATACGGAATGTATGAATTTTACATATCGGCATAGTGAATGGCAAACTAGTGGAATATATTATTCTAATTGGAACTAACTTTGAAGGTACAATATGAATGTCTACCATACAATTCCAACGTACTGACTTGTATATTCTTCTTCTCTAGAGAGTTCGATGGCATCGTTGCGCGTGTTATTCTAACCGAACATTCAGGTTAAGCAACGTCGACCGCAGCCTGTGTATGGATGGGTTTATCTATCTCGAGCTTCTGCTTGCTTCGGAGGACGTTAAACCGTCGGTCCCAGCTGTTGCCGCTTGATGACAGTCGTTAAGCTAAGTCAAAGGCCCTCGGGCGGCTTCGTAACACTGATCTCTGTGAATCCGCATTTGAGCAGCGTGGTGGAGTATACTCTAAACCCCTTCGGTTGAAGGGAGACCCGTATCCCGGCAATGGGTTAAGTAAGGGTTGATGTGGTATGTTGTATCTTCTTCTTTTCGGTATCCTGTTTCCAAACTTGGCGGGGTCCGCTACCTAAGACTACGGATTTGACGAAGTAACTGATTTTCACATGGAGCGAATGTAGTCAGACCTCCACAACCCAGAGGGAAAACCAGACCTTTCTTAAGTAAGATCAGACATCTTTCGAGATGTAATTTCTTGGACGTGTATGTTTGCCACGGCGAGGGACAATTACAATTACAATTTTTTTCTCTCTGCCTACCCCGCAAGGGACCTGGCGTGAAGATATACATACATAAATTCGAAGACACCGATTTAGTGGCACATACCAAGATTCGAACCGGTCTAATCACTTGCTAATCAAAAGGCCTGTTCTTTAACCCCTTGGATATCACTGTTCTGAACACTGACTTGAATGTGTTTCAATAAATAACCCTCCCAAGTTAATACCAAATATGAATGCAACCGTGGAACAAAGTCAATTGCTATAGCATGTGTATGTATAAACAACAGAAACCGTTATAGTCTTAACAGTGTGTGGAATCTTTGGAAGTTCGCCCGCCACGCGGGCACCGTTACTGTGCCTGACCATTTGTATTGTATTGTTCATTTCGTATGCTCATACTATCGAATGGTCTAAATATTGACGTCAAACGAATAAATTTGTCTTTTTGTTTCTCAGGTTACATTAAAATTTGTAACTGTTAGGGAACAAAACGCAATTCGTGAATGTAATTACCAAATTATCTTATAAAAATCGGCCAAGTGCGAGTCGGACTCGCACACGAAGGGTTCCGTACCATTACCATATCTATAAAAACGACAAAAAAAAATCACGTTTGTTGTATGGGAGCCCCCCTTAAATATTTGTTTTATTTTAATTTCATTATTTATTCTTAAAGTGAATATATAAATAAATATTCTGTGAATATTTCAAGCGTCTACCTGTTGGCGTTATCAATATCGCGTAAAAATGAGCAAAAAAATCACGTTTGTTGTATGGGAGCCCCCTTAAATATTTATTTTATTGTATTTTTTAGTATTTGTTGTTATAGCGGCAACAGTAATACATCATCTGTGAAAATTTCAACTGTCTAACTATCACGGTTCATGAGATACAGCCTGGTGACAGACGGACGGACGGACAGCGGAGCCTCAGTAATAGGGTTCCGTTTTACCCTTTGGGTACGGAACCCTAAAAACTGTTTCAAAGGACGTGTAAACTAACTTTGAAAGGTTTGGATTTTCCCTGTGGATTGTCTAGGTCTCACGACAATCGCTTCATGTAAAAATCTGTATTTTCGTCAAATCTTTAGGCTTAGGTAGCGTACTCCGTTAATTATAATGGATTTGGAATCCGGATAACGCTAGGAAGAAGGTACCTATATTATAGAATGTTAAGACATTTACGTATGATGTTGGAGAGATAGGCAACTTCATACATCTGAATTATACGATGATGATAATCATCACTTTATTTTAATTTTAAAATGTTTAGAATGGTTTTTGTTCTCAATTATATGTCATATTTTCAATTCATGTTTGTTCTTGTATTTATTATGGATCCTTTGGATTATACTGTAATTGAACTTTGAACTTAATTTAATATCTTGTGTTAAGTTTGCGTTAAGTTATAAAGACGTGAATATCTTTTAACAAGATTTCGGTAGAATCATATGGCATCTTTGAATGGGTGGTATGCTCAATTAGTGATACTCTAAACCACGAATTTGATTAGAAATGTAGCACATACCTGACAATATTCATAAATTAATTTACAAAATGAATTGCGGAAGTTATATATTAGCAACAAACAAATGCTGTAAATTCAAAAGTGCCGTATCTACAAATTACTATTTTAAATTAGCCCACTGATTTACAGAATTGTATAAAACAATACATATCGATTAATGTACACAATACATTGCAAAAGAAAAGTATGAGCAACAAAAAAGGTAGAATAAAAAATCGTCTTTTTTTCAAAACTATCTAAAATTTGCCCTCTTGCATAAATATATGTTTATGACAATACGAATACATTAATATACAGAATATATTTTAGAATTAGTAATACCGACAAACAAAGGCTGCGTAGTCAAAAGCCATCTCTACAGAACATTATTTTAAATTAGCTCAACTGGCTTTAAGAAATGTTTAAGACAATATGCATAAATTAATGTGCACAATGTATTGTAGAAGAAATTAATGTGCACAAAATATTGTAGCTAGAAACAAAGGTTGTAGAATTAAAAACCATCTCTCTAAATACTGATTTAAGTTAGCGCACTGGCATAAGGAAATGTTTAAATTAAGAACAGCAATAAGTCGCAGAGGGCCAGATGTTGTTTCAACCACGGTTTCTGTAAATAGCAGTGCCGTATCGACAGTTTTCTATTTAGAGGCTTATAAATAAACCTAGAGCTCTAAGTGGCTACAGATTTATTGTTTTGTTTGCCTACAATTTGTTGTGTATATTACTGTGATTTATTGGATGAAGATTCGTATTGTGAACCCTTTGTGAAGGGTCTACAAATGATTAGTTCAATGATAAATTGTTTAATTTGATTTGTCCGCTGGTATTTTCATATGGTTAGCAGACACAGGTTAAACGTGTCATTATAGATGTACCTATAGACAAGTTAGTTACAGTTTTATTAGAAGAATAGCTTGACCATTATAAAGCTATCCTTCTTACAAAACCGTGACTAGGTCTTGTACTGTTAGGAAAAAGTAACGACTAAGACTGTAGTAAAGATATGAAAGCCAAATCCACCATTTACAATAATAAACTTGTCTGTTTTGTCTGCACATATTTCAGGTTTCGTATGAACCTCATCAAGATCTAACAATGCCATATTTTATGTTTCAACGTTGTTTATCGCTGATCCTTTTTGCTGAAGATCTCGATACCTGTCAAGTTAAGCGAACATGCAAGTCAAGCAAAATCCATGGCAGTTCATCATATGAAAGCTTTGAGTACTTTGAGGTCTTTTAAGCTGGCAGGTTACAGAGGGCACGTAAATATACGGGTCTCTATTCTTATTGAAAGACCACCGTAGTTAAGCCTAACCAGTGACCTTTGGGTGGCTTGAGAACACAGGTGTCGACTAATCCGTAATTAAGCAGAGTGATATGATGATGATGCTTTAATCTCCGTCTATTCAAGGTGTTCCATGTTTTCATAGAGGAAAGAATATTGGTTGAGTCGATTTGTGTTAAATTTTAAATTCAAATACTATATACATTAATTGGCATATATTTACGTACTCATAGTTGTTTCGTTTCTTGTGCTCCACTGGGCATGACGTTCGGTTGTTACGATTTAAGTTTGTTTACACTCTTTTTTCCCTTATCAGGTAGTATGTATCGGATAAATTTTATGCAATTGTTATTGCAATTTATTATGTTTGTAACATAAAGCCGGTTATATCGTTTAATAGGAAAGTGCATACACCTATAGTTGAGTGCACATAAGTAACAATCATATACTATGTAGTTATATAGATGCTAGAGTTCACAGAGCCACACATGCGGCCAATATCTGTAATGATAAACTTAATGATAAAATATCCTTAGTAATGCAAACGTGTGTTTTTTAACAATTGATGTAGATAAGTCTTTTTTTCCGGTGAACGAAATCTTTCCCGCTATTATTTATATTAGCAGCAACACCCCTTACAACGCAGTGGAATTTTTGAGACGCGTTCTTTGGGCTGGCTAGTTTGATGAACTGTCATTCAAAATACTGCAATTAGAGTTGACATCAGTGATAATTCGTTTCAAATTTCCGTTTACTAACATTCCCTTGTAACATAGCCATAGTATCGTGATATGCAGTCACGCAAGAGTTTACCGTGGCTTAATGAATTGTAATTTTTGTTCTATTCTGTTGACTAACTTGGATGTTCCATTAACATCTGGATACTTCTGAGCACCCTTACCCAGCACCAATTCTCTAAGACGACTGTCCACTGTTTTCTTTTTCTTTTATAACTGTAAAAGAGAGATCTTTACGGTTACAAAGATATACTCGTATTATATTATTAATTACGGAATGTGAATCAAATATTTATTGTCTTTCTGTTATTTAAAAAAAAGCGCATAAGATAATATGATAATAAAATAATTTCTATCTGCCTAACCTTTTGTAAGGTTAAGCCTGCAAGAAAGCGAAACTTGTCATAGCAGGAAGAAATGCAAGAGAAAACTTGATATTCTTCCTATATCACATGTGTGTGTGCTAACTGACTTGTAACATTCCATTTCATTTCTACGAACTTAAGAGTATAAATAAGGACACATAGATTGACATCGACAATATAACAACAAACTATGAACTAAATGATATCTTTATATTTGCTTAACTAGTTTTACATATAACAACGCCTAAAGCAATTCAAGCAACCATGAAAATTTTTGAATTTAGAGCTCTATGTTTAAAGCAATAAGGGCGTTAAATAAACTTGGGTGTGCTAGTTTACAAGGTTACTGCCATTGACCGTGGTGCCCACAATGCGCCTTCTGGGCTCATTAATAAAGATTTTTCATTCATAACACGGAATAATGTGAACTGCTTCGGTATTGTGAAATTATTTGAATTGTTTAGGGACCCCTAACTGAACATACCAGATTATTTAGGAACTGCACTTGTAATGAATTACTTTTTAGTTAATAAGGCCGAGTTTTCTTTTGCTATAAATAATTGTAGAGATTTTGAACATTGAATTTAAATGTTAGTCACACAGTGATGTTTGACTTAATTTATTATGTCAAAGTCAAAATCTTTTTATTCCGTAAAAATGGCTACATTTGTTTGGAATCGTCACAATTTTTTTCCCTACCGTGCAGTTCATGACTAGGTGAGCACTGATAAAAATACTGCCAAAAAACTCAGGCATCCCTCTTTTGGTATTCAAACAAATTTACATAATTAATTATTTACATTATAATTGGATCGACTCAATCCCAGGCATTTTTATCATTAATATAGTCAGATACTTTATAATATGCCCTGCTACACAATTTGGCTTTAATAGTAGTTTTAAATTTGTTTATTGACAATTCTCTTATATTGCTGGGAAGTTTGTTATAGAACCGTATACATTGCCCCATAAAAGAATTACTTATTTTGTGGAGACGGCTTGGATGTAACACAAGATTATGCTTATATCTAGTATTTATGTTATGAGTATCACTCTTTTTACAAAATGAGTCTATGTTTTTATGGACATACAAAAGATTTTCATAGATATATTGCGATGCGACTGTTAGAATATTTATTTCTTTGAATTTTTCTCTAAGGCTCTCCCGGGGACCAAGTTTGTAGATAGCTATGGAACGTGATTAACGTGAACAATTTTTAAGCGAAACATTATGACAATCTTTTATTCACAACTCTACTCAGAGCTCTCGAAATAGATATCTGAAATGTTTTAATAATTTGATTGGAGAGACGTATCAGATACATATTTTTATTTCGTAAAAATGGAGCACTGTGGTCGTTTCTATGAATAATGTATTGTATTAATAATACGACCTACTTCCGTTTGACACTGACCGACAGATACAGACTTATGAATACCATTCTTCATTTTTGTCGCGAATAGTAAATTTATATTATATTTCTGAGTTTAATCTTTATCGTAGTCAATTCTGTGTAAATTTAAACACTGTCAGTATTGACTTGATAAGATGCAAGTGTTTTTCACCATAAATTCACAAGTGGTTCAAGTAGTATGCCTTGCGGCACACAGGAATCGGTTGCTATATGAAATGAAATGAAATCGTTATTCAATATTTCACTTGGTACACATTCAGCCCTTTTACTACTCGTACATGTCGCATCTAGTTGCAATATTGTTCGATAAACTGATCAGAAACAATAAGGTTACTAATGGCAACAGTACTAGTATGTTCGAGTACTTTGCAGGCTACAATGCTCTTTCTTTTCACAGATAAAAGCCAAACAATGACATTTACTTATACATAGATATAAACATTATTTATTTTTAGTTTGTCTTTGGGAGAAAGTGTGGTCTTGTTTTTATTAATTTAATAATGTAATGTGTCTATGTATAAAAACTTGTATTGTCATGAATTTAAGATTTTTAGATCCATATGTGTATACATAATGGTAGCACTAAGTGGTAACATTTGAATGTATGAGAGGTAGTGTACATGTATTTTTATGCAGATGCCTTCGTAGAATTCGTGAAATTTGCAAAGAAATAGAGCATTATATTTCTTTAGCGTCAAGTATTGTTTTGCGCTGTATAAAACAAGCAAACCTACGTAAGTATTATGTGATGTACTTGACAATTTTGTATTCCGTTACTAATAATTCATGTAGTGTGATTACTCATATTTTCTCTATTTTGTGTGTGTGAGAGAACCTGAGTGCTATGTGGGAGAGAGAGCATATATGTCTCTGTGTATGTGTGCACGCGCTCATATCAGAGTTTTATTTGTAATTGCGAAAATCGATGCATCGATCGTTCAGAACGGCTTTAATTTAAATATGTTTTTTCAGCCTACTCCGCAAGGAAGCTTTAATGAAGATATCGATAGATCATTCGGAATGGTCAACATTTTGCAAGTAGCAAAATGTTAACCATATATGTAATCGAAAATTGGTTAGTAAAAGTAAGAACAGTATATATGGTAACAGTCACGACTTTATGACGAAAATACAGATAATAACTAACCCTTCGCAATTTGATGTATTTCGGCGAGCGCTACCTAAGTTCCTTCTTTTAAAGGTAGTAGATTAGAAGGTTAAACTGTAACGCGCGAGAGATACCTATTTCTCATTTTTATATATTATATAGTTATAGGTTTTGGTAGCCGCTTTTGTATTTGCTGTTTATTCGTGCTATAAAGAATTGAATTTTACTTAGTCGTCATTATAATCGTATATATTCGTATGTATATATTGATTTTCAACCGCATACAGTTTATTTATGATGAGTGCTTTTACATTGAATTTATTTTTTTGTAGATTAACATTATGGTTATCAGAAAACGTGATCCGGAAACCGATTCAAAGTTATAAAATAATGAATGCGTAATTAGAATTTACATTTCTTTTCCACCGTCCGTATTAGGAAACCTGTTAAATATAGTACCGCTATTAGAGGTCGTCTGTAGCCGGCACCTCTATAATACTGGCTTTATTGGATTAGGCTGCACGGCCATTGACTCAGGCGTGTGGATTTCGCTTGGAAAAAATGTGCCGCTACGTCTAACAACCTTACTTTAAACTTGTCTTTTATTTATGTTGGTAGTTTGTTCCGCGCTGCATTTCGGTCCAATGCGTTTTGTTTATCAAGTTATGGTGTTTTACATAACATAGCGAGTAGAAATGTGTTAACAGTTTTGATATATCTTTGAATTAAATCGTTCATTATGTTATTAATTTTGGTGAGTTAATTGTCTGGATTTTTATATTTAAAATTAATTTGAGTACAAGTCTAAAAGAATAATAATGATAGTAACTCATTCATATGATACATATCAGTTTAAATAGTTATCTACATATTTTCGATGTCGTATTCAAATTTAGTATAGAATATAATGCATATGGATGAGTCGGCATTAAAATGAAATTAATGGCATTCCTGTGATCATTTCGACATTTTTACAGTTAGATTTAGAGATATAGCGTAATATACATCGCATAGTTGTGTTAATAGCTGCTTGCTAAGATTATATTAAGATTTGTATCAAATTAAAATTTTTCAAATGTGTACGTTTTACGTTCTATCGCATGTAATCTAATAAAAATATTAATATGTATATATATATATATATATACATATTATATGAAACCATTTCGTTGAAATCTACTCAAGCTATTACAATTATATCATTTAGCCAAACGGGAAGTGGCACATCTCAAGTAATTGTTCCATCATACCGTTATCATTTGTCATAATCATAACACAACACTTTCGTATTCGTTAGGTAACTGTAGATGCATTCAAATTGCTATTGTGATCCAGTCGAGGTAATGAGAAACAGTTGCGTGTAAAAACAAAAAGTTGATCATTATGCTGGACGACATTCAATAGATCTGGATGGATTTTAGTGAAGCGGTATCATCATTCATATGACAGTCTTGTCGTCATTGATGTAAATGGACAATATATCCTACGTAATCAAATTTTCATATAGCTACATCTCACTCGTCCATTGATAGCAATATGTTGCATTGCTATCAATGGACGAGTGAGATGTAATAAGTAAACTAATATTAGAATAGATAAGTAGAATTCAATTAAAAAATATATATTCTTAAAATGTGTTCAATTCAACGATGGGCGCATCTTGGTGGAGCTTGTGCAATTTTATCCTAACATCACTAGCCAATATTTCTCCTTGACTTTCTTACTATGCAACAAAACTCCAATTTGCTTCCTTGTGCTTCTACAATGTAATCTAAGCTTACTTCATCCGTTCCATTGATATTTCCTTGGATATTTCTTTCGACTATTTCATTCGTTGATTTTTCTGACAGTTATTTCTAACATTGATGTTAGTACTTGTATCTTCCGTCTCTCTCTTTAATCTATGTCTTATTGATGGCAATCTTCTTCTTTCACTCTGATACCTCCTTATTCTTTTCGTATAATTAGATCTTCAAGACCATTTCTTAAATGTATAAATAGTTTTCCATGTGCAAAAGTTATTAAATACATGTTTGTTCACAAGCTTTTTTAAACATATTTCCTATCATCGATGCGGTGTTTTTTTGCTGAATATCTTTTAGATACCAATTAGATGACTTATGATATCGCACCGTTGTTGTTTTATTTTGATGTAATCAAATTTAATTAAAGGTGCTCATAATACGAGTATAGTTATCGCAACATTGATAATATCGTGAGTATCTTCACATTCTTCAATTTTTAAATTGATTCTGATTATATTAATTGAAATCGTGTTCTCTAATCTTGTCTTTGGCTAAATCAATGATATCTTTTACAAAAGTGAGCACACTACTATAATTCTCAGGAGATTTGTTACTAAAACAAAGATACATAATTTTATAAATAAAAAGCTGTTTTCTTTATAGTAATTTTTATTATCATAATAATAAAAACTATCTCTGTGAAGAATAAATTCTTTGATCATATTATCACTCAAATAGCATTCAATGCCAATGAGATTAGCTCGTTTTTAGAAGATGATAAGGTCTTACGTAGGTAGCAGAAAGGAATAGTTTTTTTTTGTTTTTTATATGTACGACGTCGGGGGGCATCCAAGCATACGGGCCGCCTGATATAAAGTGGTCACACTAGCCTATGAAGGTTTGCAATATAATATCCTTCGCGCAATTACCCCTCTGCTGCTACCACAGCAACTCCTTCGGAGTTTACTTGATTTATTACTTATTGACGGAAACTCCCTAAGATAGAATACTAACTTTACCCATTTCTACCATACATATTTCTGAAAATAAGATATAATTGCATTCGCATTTATGTGAAGTCAATAATTTATCAGACAAAAAGTGAAAAGTTGACGTGACCTGTTTTTTTGTGCCAATTATTGTGCTCAGCGATAATGACGAAAGCTATTATCTAAAATTTATTCATTTTAGGTATACCATCTCACCAGTGGGGTTTCGGAGGTGATACCAAAATCGTTCCAGAAACTCCACCAACGAGGAACACCGATGGGTTTTTAGTCGGTAGGTCTGTCCAGAACAGTACAGATCCTTTTGACTGTAGCAGGAGTCCGACATAACCACGTCGCCATTCCCCTGGTGATGTCGTATGCATGAGCATTTTCCCATCGAGAAAAAAGAACGTATACCATATCATTTTACAGGTTTATGCCGCGTTAGATATTGAAAAGGCAATATGTGCTGTATAGAAACTATCAGATCGAAATAAATATATTAAAGTTTTCTTTTTAGAGTGAGACTCAGTGTTTATTATAGTGAATAACATCCTCATTCTAGATTCTATAAATTAAAAAATAGATTTCGTACATTTTTGTTTTTTAGTCGATTTCCGTTAGTTGCGAAATACAAGAAAAAATATTTTTGGACAAAGTAAAAATGCCCCGTATTATGATTTGACTATCTTTTCCCGTATATTGCCTGCCGGCTAAACAGTAACCAGTCCAAGAATATTTCACAATGTTATTATATGAATAAACAATCGTATTAATTTCAATGTAGTTTCATTGTGATTGTGCAGCGTTGGTGTCGCCATGATTTCCAATTGAGAGTTAGCAATGTCTCTGAATGGTGATGAATTTATTGTGTCGAACTCAAACCTCTCTGTGTGGTAAAATCATTGCATAGCGTAGTCGTCAGCGGTTAAGCTTATTTGTGGTTGTTGGCTATATCTATTCTGAATACCCCAATTGACAATTCAGTCGTATTAACAATTTGTATTTGTATTACTAATATATATTTTGAAACGTCTTTATACAAGGTTAGTTCAGTGTTAATGGTTTCATATCAAGCTCTTCCTTATTTGTATCTGTGGTACTAACTCTGTCACATGTACCATACTTTCACATATGATTTTATTTAAAGTTTAATTTTACATTAAACGTTGACACATTCAAAAGTATTCTAATTAATTCTGCATGTCTAGATCATAAGATATAAGGATGAAAATTTAATATGAGATAACAACTGACTAATGTTGGTAAATCCCTTTTATCTGAAAGTTGACAAGATTCAGATATTACTTCCGTAGAAATAAAAATAAAAACTATACAGCTCCTAACAGTAACTAGCGCATACAACACTTATTGCTGACTCTGTTATGGTATAAACTGTTTTTCACAAACGACTGTTATACTCGTTACACATTGAATTCATACGAGTATGTAAGTACATTCAATTCTAAATTTAATTCCTTCACTACTCCACTACACTGCCACTCCACTACTTTAATTATACATAATGTTCATACATGTTAGGCTAAATTTATATATAATGTATTTCTATGTCATTCAATTCAATGCAGAATGTTTCCAAAAATTTATAGCATCGCTGCCTTATTTGAAAGTGTCTCGGTCGTCATAAGCGTTCATATCCTTCCCTTTAATAGCACTTCCATAAACTGAATTACCTAAATTGAACCCGTTTCTCACATTCGCAACACATAAATTTACATTAACGACATTTTCGTGTCGAAGTCGAGGGTTCAAGCCGTACCGGAACTCTGTATATATTGTTTCCTCTTCGTATGCCGTGTGTTATAATTACTCGTAGACTGGCATAACGATACAAATGTTGACTGTTAGTATTATTTCATCAGCTGTAAGGTATATAACATCTGCGTGACTTTATTTTAGCTAATGAATTGTTATGTGTGCAATATTAAGCATGTGTTCTCAATTTTTTTTGTTAGGTATATATTGTTGTAGATCAGTATTGTTGTTTTAATTAGCTTGCGTAGGTCATATACTGAAAAGGGCGTCATCGTTATGTGTCTCTTATTCTCTATTTCTCATATTTTAGTGTTATATATATTATGGTCAAAATTAATTTAAGAGTTCAAAAAAGCGACATTTTGCTCTTAGTTCGATGCGCCTGGCTCTCCGTCTGTTTGCGAAGGGATATATGCTGGAGTTTTTAACTGTATTCTGATAGGTATACCGTACGTTGGTTTACTACTGGGTGCAAATATCAAAAATGTCAAGATTGCCCCGTTCCTCACCGTCACAGTAATCTGACTCATATAGTCTCTTAAAAGTTCTACAACATTGCCACGAGCGCTATTTATCGCACTTAATAAAACGAAAGATATTCCTTCTCCGACTACGTTACCACCACCACTGGTTAGTTATATTGTACATGAGCAAGCAGATAAAAAATAAGTAACATTTTTAGTTTTAGACGAACAGATCCCATCCGCCGTTGTTCTAATTTTGTAGCCATTATTAGAGGCCGGTGGCCTTAATACGCGCTTTAATAACAACTACTTGATAAAAGATTGAGGAACATCTGATGACGGGTCTCTAGATATTTTAGCTGATGGAGTATTGAACTTCGTTAAATACGTGTGTAAATAAATTAAAACTAAAATACAAGGTGCACCATCGAGATTCTGTTAAAATGTAACTGTTTATTTATATATTCACGTCAGGTCTTATGCTGGGTTGGTGGTGAGTACCAAATACCACAGTTAGTCATTCTTTCATCCCCAATTCCTCATTCTTTTATAACGAATTCTTTCTGTGTGCCTGGACTTTTTATATTCCCCTTACATTGATATTAATACTTCTTGTCGTTCTTTGTTATTATAATTTAATTTCCTTTTTTAATAGTATACCTTTAGTGTATTACTTTTGGTGAACGTAATTTAACCTAATTAAAAGGCATGAATAAGTGCATTACAATATAGTCATACGATGTCGTCTTATTCTTAACGTTGCCCCTTTTCCTAAGCCAATAGGATTGATGGGGTCCGCTACCCAAGCTTAAGGATTTGGCGGAGATACTAAAGGCTGCCGTCAAACCTCCACAGCCCAGAGGGTAAACTAGACTTTTCGTAGGGTTAGGTCACACGTTCTTGGACGTGCGGATTCCTTCACAATGGTTTCCTTCAGCGGCGAGCAAGTGATAGTTACAAATATGTACATAAATCCGAAAACACGAATTTAGTGGTACATGCCAGGATTCGAACTGGGAAACAGTTAGTCACAAGGCCGATTCTTTATCCACTGGACTGTCACTGCTCGGTATAATTATACGACGTATCGTAAGCAATCAAGTAAAAGTAAATATATATTATTTAGTAGTGCTGAAACATTATATTATTTTGACAATACTTAGCGTGTGTGTGTTTGTATATATGTTCGAAACGTAAATAAAATATTACGATGAGTTGCTATCACACCATTTATCAGCTTTCAGCGATCACTGAGACTTGGATCGTTTATTTAAATTTTCTGCTTAAAATTAAATAAAGCTTTATAAATTTTCAAAGCGATTCCAATTTTAAGTATATGGAATTCGATAAGCCTAAGGGTAAAATGTCCCAAAAATAATTTAATACATTTGATTATGAGCTTTATCTGTGTAATGAACCTTCAAACTGATTATCGCTATTTTCATGATTGTATGGATGAATAATGTTACTTATATTTAAATTTATTCAACTACCTGTCCATATATTCATGCCAGACCTCTTGCGGGGTTGACAGAAAGAACCGAATGTGACAAGACGCGGTCCTTACATACCTAACTGGCGTCTTTAACATATGTACCTGTAAAGACATTTTCATGCATACTTGACGGTTCCTGGGGCTGTTGACATTATCTCCTGATAGAACTCGACCAATTTGGTCATGGTAGGCGAGTGTTGGCCTTCCTTGGCTCCTACATCCTTCCACTTTGTAATTGGTTTAGTAACTCTTTTTTCCTGCATTCTTTCTACATGTCCGAACTTACTATTATAACTCACTTTCAGACCAACTATATTTCTAACTTCATCATTGCGAATGCGATCTACAAGCGCTTATGCATCAAATTTTGTGCAACGCTCACATTTCGACCGCGTTTATCCTAGTTTCATGCTCTGCCATAACCAGCTCTCACTTCCCTAAGTCAGCGTTGAGACTAGTACGGTATTGTGTATAGCGAGTTGTGTCTTCCGGCTCAAGCTTTTACTACCAAAAAGTTTTTCCAACGCTCCCAGTCCCAGCAATTCACTCATGATTCCACATCAGCGGTGTACCTTCCATCCCTGCTGAGAGCGCATCCAAGATATACAATTGGTCACATAATTTATACATGTGCCTAAGTAATGTAGCATCCAAACGATCATTCAATTGACTTGTATCTAGTGCGACCCAATTACAACGTGAATGAATTGAATTGATTAAAGTGCATAAACAACAGTTGTTTAAGTGATCTACGACGTAGTTAGGAGTGGTGAGTCAACATCGCTCATGTCTTCCTCGTTACGAAAATATATGTGCATTTGAATTTTTAGACTTATAGTGACATACAAATCACTGTGAATTTGGTAAGTTATTATTACTTTGCTAGTTATTATTACTGCGATGTAGATTGTAGATTGGATTTTTTGTCAAAGTGCAATATATGTACTCGCCATATTTATTTTTATACAGCGTGTGGAGGCATACAAGCATACTGCCCACCTGATGTAAAGCGATCGCCTTCTGATAGAACTCGACGAATTAGGTTGTAGTAGGTGAATATTGAATTTCCTCGACTCCTACATCCTTCCACTTTCATATTATTATTTTTTTATACGTCGGAATGCAAACAATCACAGTATCACTCACGCGATGGCACCTCTGTTGCTAACACAGCATCTCCTCTGGAGCTTACTGATAACCTCACTCACCCGCAGAAACCAAACAATCTTCCAAGAAGGAATTTGGATTCTTCTTTAAAAGAGATTCAAGGATATTGCATAGCGATATCACGCCTGCAGGTAGATATCCTATTTCATAAATTTTTAAATTCATGTAAAATGATTATGTATTCAAAAATAGCAGCTTTTATCGTATTTCCTTTTGTTGATGGGTATAATCGTTAATCGAACATTGTAAAGGCTACAAATGACTAATACATTAAGAGCTTTAGGGGGAGGCAAAAAACTAAAAATATAATAATCAAAGTGATGGAATACATTAAATTATCCAACGCGCATAATAAAAGAAAAAAAATAAATGGAAAAACGGATATGTTAAAAGTTTAGTACAAATTGTTGAGTTTGCAGTTGAGCTTATTGTGTTCCTGCTGGTGTGAGGTCTGTTTAGGGTTCCGTACCCAAAGGGTAAAACGGAACCCTATTACTGAGACTCCGCTGTCCGTCCGTCCGTCCATCCGTCCGTCCGTTTGTCCGTCTGTCACCAGGCTGTATCTCATGAACCGTGATAGTTAGACAGTTGAAATTTTCACAGATGATGTATTTCTGTTGCCGCTATAACAACAAATACTAAAAAATTTAATAAAATAAATATTTAAGGGGGCTCCCATACAATAAACGTGATTTTTATGCTCATTTTTGCTCGATATTGATAACAGCAACAAGTAGACGCTTGAAATATTCACAATATTTAGTTATATATTCACTTTAAGAATAAAGAATTAAATTAAAATAAAACAAATATTTAAGGGGGGCTCCCATACAACAAACGTGATTTTTTACCGTTTTTAGGGTTCCGTACCCAAAGGGTAAAACGGAACCCTATTACTGAGGCTCCGCTGTCCGTCCGTCCGTCTGTCACCAGGCTGTATCTCATGAACCGTGATAGTTAGACAGTTGAAATTTTCCCAGATGATGTATTTCTGTTGCCGCTATAACAACAAATACTAAAAAATAGAATAACATAAATATTTAAGGGGGCTCCCATACAACAAACGTGTTTTTTTTGCCGTTTTTATGGTACGGAACCCTTCGTGCGCGAGTCCGACTCGCACTTGGCCGATTTTTATAGATAATGGTACGGAACCCTTCGTGCGCGAGTCCGACTCGCACTTGGCCGGTTTTATTTTTAATACTTGTACCCCTGGCGTGGGCTCTTTTATAACATTTCCATGTTTATACAATTTAAATAATATAATATCTCAATTATAAATAGACACATTCATACATCACACTCTCTTTCATTCCGCAATTCATCTTCCATTCATCATAGTTCAGTTTTATTTTCGAAAAATTTTAATTTGGCCCATTTTAGATTGCCCGTGAAGCGATTATAACTATTTCCAAATTGCCCTCCCTATACTGCGTCAGTCCAGACACGGGCGGCAGCCAGCTTCACAGCTCCACCTAGCCACCGCGACCCCATCGGCGGGTATGTGAGGTTACCAGTAAGCACTTGAGAAGTGGTATCAGTAACGCAATGTCATACTCCTTGCATTTTTTTTATACAATGTCGGGAAGCATGCACGCATACGGCCTACCTGATATAAAGCGATTACCGTAGCCTGTGAACGCTTGCAACACATTATGTAACACTCGTGCTTGCCACCTCTGCTGCTAATACAGCAACTCCCTAGTAGTTTATTGGTGACTTTACTCGCTCGCAAGAACTTGCTGTGTTAGCAGCAGGGTATCGATATGGTATTGATAGTGATATTTATTGTATTGCAAACTTTCTTAGGTTACGGTGTCCACTTTAGATCAGGTGTGTCGTATGCTTGTATGACTCCCGGCATTGTACTAAAAACCAGTTGAGAATGCACAAGCTTGCATTGCCAGAGGAACACCTGGCTCATCAATTATATAACAATTCATTTTTTTATTTTTATTTTTCGGCTTTTTGATCATGTTTCTTGAGACATAGGAACGATGTTCCTAAACATTTCTATTCTACTTTTTTATGCTGAATCCGAATCTGAAGTCAAAATTCGAATATTCGAAAAGAAAATGCATACACAGATAAACCACAAACAAACACACAGATTTCATATAAGAACGGTGTTCCTGAAAATATCAGGAATTAAAAAAAACCTTTACGGGTTGATATGCTTGTACGACTCCCGGCGTTATAAACAAAATATCAGCAGTTAAAAAAATCCCTTAGAGATTAGGGGTCATCATTACTGGATGGCAACGTACGAGTGATATTTCATGTATTGCAAGCGTTCACAGGCTAGTTTACATCAGGTGAGGCCGCTGCTTGCATGCCCTCTGACTATGTATAAAAAAAAAGTTCTAACAACTTTAAATGTCAACAGTATTAATTTGTTCACAGTATCCACTTTTCATAAAGACGACTTTATCAAAAAGTCAACACTATCATTATCACCACACCTCATAAAGTCTATTTTGTCATAAAAAGGACATTACGTGACTAAAGTAAGTAAAGCTTTTACGTGTATTTAATGGTCAGTAATCAACTGTGTCGTCACCTTCAATCATTTTGCATATTAATAATAAATTGGGGGCCCTGCCATGCAATTCTCTAAGCGACTCGTAATGGCTGTGTGCGTCGCTGTGATCACAGATGTCACAGCTTTGACATCGTCTACTGCGATCACGGCTAAATTATTTGGTATTCTATAAGGCTGTAAGCGTACGCGAGGCTGTTTGCCTTGTAGAATTCCAATTCCAAACGCAGCCTTGCGGCGCTAGTGTCGCACAACCATGAAAAGCGACACCAAAGAATTGCAATTTTGTGTTCAAGGCTGTAACAGCCGATGTTTCCGAGGATGTAAGTATGTTTGCTCTTACAGAATTGCATGGCAGTACTATTAGTCCAGTCTAGACAACTAAATACACCAGTATCGTACTTTCTTATAGTACTCGTATATGTTTTATATTTCCCACGATCTCTGAGCAGTCTATGAAATCACCTTGTCTCTGTTGGGTTAGGACAAAATGATATAGGCTCCCGTCGCGCTATATGCCTAATAAAACATGGCGTTAAGTGGACTACACAAGGGCGAATTTTATTATAGTCTACACTAGCGACCGCCCGTGGTTTCACTAGCGTATGTATGTTCATATGTTTCAATAAGAGAGGTAGGGCGCATCAAAGCAGCCCGTCTGGGGAAGTGCCTCCACCTCACAGAATACCGCAGCCAAATAACAACTCCCTGGTGGGTTGTTGTGTTCCTGCGTGTGAGTGTCGTCACCGGTAAGCTCCCAAGGAGTTTCTGTGTAAGCAGCAGAGGAGGCATCGCGCGAGTGATAATTAATATATCGCAAGCGTTAATAGGCTACGCTACCCGCTTTACATCAGATGGGCCGTATGCTTGTATGCCTCCCGACGTAGTATAAAAAAAAATATGTATGTCATCACGCCAGGCCCCTTGCGGCAGAGAGTATCATAGTAGACGAGTTTTGATCTTCCTCGACTCCTACTTCCACTTTCACTTTGTATATCCGTTTCGTCTCCCTTTCATGCTTCATTCTTTCTACAAGTCCGAACTAAATCATTACGAACGCGGTCAGCAAGCTTGTTCAAGTTTTAAAACCTTAAGCCACGCGACCGAGGAAATACCTCCACCTCACAGCTGCTGGTATTGCTGAATTTTATACGCATTCATATATTACGGTAGCCACTTCAAATCTGGTGAGACCTATGCTTGTTTTCCGCAACATAAACCAAAACCAGGGAATCAATATTAACAAACGAAGTATCTCTTAGTTTATTTTTGAAAACCATAGCTACATGCATAGTAAGTTATATCTTAGCCATGCGGGATAGACAGAGAGAACTGAGTGCCGCTTGATTCGGTTCTTACACACCTCACTCGCTTCTTTGACATTCATAGCTTCTCTCATGCACGTTGTCCAGGGTTTAGGCATCATGACTGACATCCTCTAATAAAACATGACCAATTTGGCCTTTGCAGGTGAGTCTTGACCTTCCTCGGCTCCTAGATTCTTCCATTTTCGCATTGTATATTTGTCTCGTAAAGATTTTTTCTTGCATTCTTTTTACATGCCTGAACCATACGTGCCTTACGTTTTAACTGACTATTACTATGCTTATCAAAACATGAAAATATCGATTGATAATAAAATGGAACGTGTCTCTTTCTACAAAATCCATTATCCGGCACCCCATCGCGACGTGTATGTTGACCTTTCGTGCCGTACCAGTAGACTTCATAACGAGATGACGTTTAGATTCACGCTGTTATGTCTTGTCTACCTTACGGTCCATACGGTACAACTAAAAAGAAAAATGCAAGTAAAAAAAAAAGAGTACAATATTACCCGTTTTGTAATATCCGAAAGTTGTTTGTAGAAAGTCATTTACACCTAGATTGCTGTTTTGATTCTTTATTTAGCTTAGAGCATGACTTGTACGTTACGGACTCTGAAAAACTTCATTTCTGGTTAGTCAATTCACTATTTTATATAATATGTGTACGTATATGTTCACGCTAAATCTCTTGCTGGGTATGCAGAGAGAACCACGCACCGTAAGACGCGGGTCTTACACGCCCCACTAGCTTTTTAAACTTTTATAGCTCTTTCCATGCACGCATTTTTATATTTTATATCATAATAAAATAACAACGTAATTGTTTTTATTAATATATATTGTGCATATATGGCAACTAGCACGTACTTTCCCATTTATCAGCAACACCAAAGTGTCATCGAACCATTGCATTAGATGCAAAATACCTATAGACTGTTTTCCTCATAACCGCTATATCGTATTTGTTCAACTTGAGGGGACTAAATTCCATGTTATCGCCGTGCGCGTGGCGTGACATGTGTAATAATAAAATAGTAGCACAGACGTGTGGAAATATATAGCGAAGTAAGTTCCTACAAAGTAAAAAACTGAAAAAGTGGCTTTGAATTACGTACTCATAGTGATACCTCAAACTGTTTGACTTTTGTACAGTTCTTTCGCCGCACGTAATAAGAGTAAAAATGGCACTGTAACTGACATGACTTGTAGCTTTGTGTACATTAACAGCTATAAAACCAAAGTCTTAATCCTCGATTAGCTTTTTGGTGGCAAAGGGTAGGTAATTTCATCGAGCTAAGTGCTCATTGCCCGGACAGTTTTCGGTATCACTCTACTGCAGCCTATTATATGAAGTGAGTTTACTCTACACTTCTACAGTAAGCCGAAGCTAAATAACAATTACAGATTTATTGTTTTCTTGCGTACAAATTACGTTTTTCACTAGGGGTATACTGCGCCCTGGCGCTGATTGTCATCAGGCAACGGTAACAGTTTTGATAAGCTCGGAGGCGCCACGGTTAATAACGCGACATTATTTACAAGGCTTGTGGAGATTGCAGCACAGCATAAACATTTGTGTTCATGAATATGTCTGTTTGTCTTAAACTGGGTGTTTTTAAGAGAGGTGAGGCTCATCAAAGCAGCCCAATTGAAGAAGTACCTCCAACTCACAGAAAAACCGCAGCCAAATAACAAACTATCTGGAGGGTTTTTGTGTTCCTGCATGTGAGTGAGGTCACCAGTAAGCTCCCAAGGAGTTGTTATCAGCAGAAGTCGCAACGCGCGAGTGATACTTAATGTATTACCAGCGTTCAAAGGCTACGGTAACCACTTCACATCAGGTGGACCGTAGGCTTCCCGACATTGTACCAAAAATGAAAGTGTGTGTGTTTCAGCTCCGACGCACGACGTGGTGTTTACTCCTGACGAACGATATTTATTATATATATCGATTAAAAAAAGACGGTAAATGAATACATCTTCTGAAACAATAATAATAAAATTTATATTATTCATAAATGTGAACTATAGTTCATGTCCTACAGGCTTACGAATTGAGCAGTCAGAACCCGCTATATACGTTTTCCCGTACATTTCGCGGTCGTATACGACCACCCGGGTTTCGAAGGGTTAATGACATTATTTACGTATTTTCCGGATTCTTCTTCGTTACGACTAGAATCATTTGCTTCCATATTTTCTAATGTTTTTTTTTTAACTTTAATCACTTGATGATTTGTTTAATAGTACATAAAAATATACCAAGCTTCGTGATACACACGCACATACATGTACTAACTCACGTACAACGCTCGGTCGGTATCTTTGTCTTCGCGTTCGCGTTCAACTTCGCGTTTGCGTTCGTGTACGCATTCGCGTTCTACTTCACCTTCATCTTTATCTTCGATTTTTCTTTCGAGTGATACTTAATGTATTACAAACGTTCACAGGCTACGGTACGGTATATCAGATGGGCCGTGTGCGACGGCGTTCCGACGTTGTATAAAAAACAAAACTAAGTCCTTTAGATACTTCTATCTGGCTCACTCGTACGTTAAATTCAACAGACGTATACGTTTGTCTCTTTTTAAGCGAACGAGCGTAACGGTTTCCTTTTTTGTTAACGCGTTCACTTGATTTTACTTCTCATAAAATTTCCGTACCGGGCCATATAACTCAAAATCGTTTCTTAAAGAGTAAACTTCAAAAAAAAGATGAGGCCTGTGCTTATTTGCTAAGTGATTAAATTAAAAAAAAAACAGATGTAAAAAAATGTACATTTATACACATGACCTTTTTGCCACCGCATGTACTTTCCATGACATTAAGCCGGGGACACAATCACGCGGCGAACCGCCTAGCGAAAGCATCGCCACTTTCACCGCAACCCGCGACCTTTGACTGAAGAGGGGGTCTATTTCCGACCGATGGGTCGCCCGTCGATATGCAATATTCTAAGCTAGGCTTTATTTATGTTTCCTTAGAGTTCAATATTACATAGTGTGTGGCATGTAATGATGGGATCGTCGAAGATATGCTGTCGAGTTGTCGATATTTATGTGTGTGACTTCGGCGACTTTGGTCTTAACTTGTAGTTGGTAATCGATAGAATATCCAAATGTGTAGACATTGTATACGACAGTATGTCTTTAAATTAAGGTTGTTGGGGTTATTGCGGGTATATTTTGAAAATATTGCAGCTCAGTGACTTATCAGATGTTTGGCCTTCATTTGAGTTAGGTACATCATAAGTGCTTGTGAGTTCTATTTCCATACAAGACACAACATTTGTGTGCATGAACATGTCTGCTTGTCTTGATTTGGGTACTTTCAAGAGAGTTAGGGCGGAGGCTACGGTAACAGCTTTAATGAGCTCGGTGCCGCCACGGTTAATAAAGCGACATTGACTCCAACGCTCGTGGGGATTGCCGTACAATACAAACATTTATGAGTATGAATATGTCTGTTTGTCTTAGTCTGGGTGTTTTAAGAGAGGTAGGGCACATCAAAGCAGCCCTACTGAAGAAGTACCTCCGCCTCACAGAAAACCGCGACCAAACAACAACTCTCTGGAGGGTTGTTGTAGGTTAGGTTTAGTTAGCGGACCCCGCTAATACAAATGGATTAGGAAACGGTGCTTTTATTTAAAAATAACTATTATAAAAGATTTTATATGATATATAAAATAGAACGCAAGGAACTACGAGTATTAGTAACGTGTAATTAGGTATAAGAGGGTATAATTAGAGGGCAGAATTGAAACGTGGTTAATAAATTAAAAAGTGGCTTAAATTATGGTAACGTAATAGAAGTACTATATGATAGCTGTGATAACTCAGTGGTTAAAGAAACAGCCTATTGATCAAAGACATCAGGTGCGAATCCTAGCATGTACCACTAATTTCGTGTTTTCGGATTTATGTATGTACCTATTTGTAATTGTCACTTGCTCGCCGGTGAAGGAAAACATGATGAGGAAAGCCGCGCGTCCAAGAAATTATGTTACGAAAGACATTTGACCTTACCTAAGAAAGATTTGGTCTTCCCACTGGGTTGCGGAGGTCTGACGGCAATCGCTTCATATAAAAATCAGTATCTTCGCCAAATCCTGAGGCCAGGTAGCGGACCCTGCCAATCCTAATGGATGAAAACGGCATAACGCTAGGAAGAAGAATAAATAAATAATAATAATAATAAATATTGTCGGATAAATTACACTGCGCCATCTAGCCCCCAAGTAAGCGAAGCTTGTGTAATGGGTACTAGACAACTGGTAAACATACGTAAATACATTTTTTTTTTGTAAATACATACTTATTATACATAGAAAATACCTAGACCAAGACAAACAGATATGTTCGTGTACACAAATAATTGTACTGTGTGGGAATCGAACTCACGAGCGTTGGTGTCAAAGTAGCGTAACAGCGCGTTTCACCACTGCGCCACCGAGCTCGTCAAATAAATAAATAGAAGTACTATATGCCAACGTTCACATTTTTTTAAACATAATTTAAATTTAGGGTGTTATTGGCTGACTATCATCTTTAGAGTCAAGGCAAAGCAAACGAGGCTCCGGTGAAAGAGAGCTAAGCTGACAGATTGAGGTAGTAGCTCCCTCTCACAGAAGACCGATTAATGTGAAAAAACATCATCGATAATGCTAGGGATTAATTTATAAGTTGTCAAATAAAGAAACCTAAGTTCTAATTGTGTGATAATTTTAAACAGAAAGCTTACAGAATTGATGTAAGCTCTCGTTAAATCGGGCAACATTGGCTTGCTATTGACGTTTAAAAAATCGGGGTGTGGTTGTGTCGTGAACACGGCCGTGAGCTTTACGTAAATACGTCTTTGTAACGGGTAAACGGAAGTAACTTAAACTAAAAGGAAATTATATGTGCGTACATCTATACGCCAGGTCCCAGGTGAGGGGTAAGTAGAGAGAACGGAGCGCTGTTTGGCGCTCGGTTATATAAAAGGTTCGGACGAATTGAGAACGTCTTCCTTTTTTTGAAGTTAGTTAAAAAGGAAATTATATGATGCAGCGAAATGATCTCAAAATGGCGGTGTTACCTCACATTCACGGTCCTCATTCAACGTAACGAATTCTTTGATTCTTTAGCTATCAAGTGGTGTAATTAAATTTTGGATGTAAACAATAGATATGTAGCTACAACACCGGACCGTGACCCCGATTTTGCTATCATCAGTTTTCTAAATTTCCTCACATTATAGAAGCGAATTTAAAAACTTATTCACGTCAATAAGGCTTATAGCAGAAAAATACTCGTATAAGCGCTTGACATGCTCAATTTTACATAGCATCACACTATATTCAGCGTCAATAGGTGCTTTCGGAACAGGCCCACCACTCATACCCACCACTGTGTCTCCTGTGTAGCCAGAATTAACAGCGGCGACCACCAAAAAGGCAATGAACAGTGAAGTTCATTGCTGTCCCGGGGGTTAAACTATAGCTGCCTTGGAACTCACAACGAATTCAATCAGGAGAAATTCGTAGGAGTAGGAAGTTTTGAAATTAACTTCCCCTCTTGGAAAAGGGAGAGACAGCAATATGACAAATAAGGCATTTAAAAACCTCAATGAGGTGGCTAGTCCAGTGAAGCTCAACTGCCGTGCACCACGGTTTATCAAATATCTAATATAGTCTAGTATCTAAATAGTCAATAGGTGCTGCGTAAAAATCTGGCCGCAGATGGCAGGCAGTACATATCGTACCCAGTGGAAAAAAACCATCGCCATAGTATCGTATTAGTGTCGTACCGGCTCGTGGGAAATCGCCCATTATCCAGCGTTAATAATCGTGACCTACATTCTCTACATCGATATTTTTAAATCATATTTTTCTCCGCCTCTAATGTGTTTTATGGACAGTTCTTTTGATGAGCACGGTAGTTAACAATGCTGCTTTAACGTTCCACCAGCGTTCTTGGTTTCGATTCTAACGCGGGATATAATATTTACGTGCTTGAACATATTTTTGTTTTGGTCTAGGTGTTTTCATGTTAGGCGCATCAAAGTTGCCTCCACCTAACAGAAAACCGCAGCCAAATTACAACAGGTTTGTTGTATTCCTGTATGTGAGTGAGGTTACCAGTAAACGCCTAGGGAGTTGCTGTGTTATCAGCAGAGGTGACATCGCGCGCGTTAGTTATTGTATTGCAAGAGTTTATAGGCTATGGTAACCGCTTTACATCAGAGGGGCTGTATGCTTATATGACTCTCGATGTTGTATAAAAAAAACCGTTTTGCGTTTTGCAAAGTTAAAAAAATAAAATTTATTTATTTAAAAAATAACTTACCCAATCGAGACGTGCTCACACTGCTCACTCCCAATCGCGATCTACTTACACCCAATCGAGATCTACTTACACCCAATCGAGATCTACTGACACCCAATCCAGATATACTGACACCTAATCCAGATATACTGACACCCAACTAATGCGCATTTTTGCGCTTCTGTCGCAGTCGCTGTTGCTGTCATTCCCACGTGTCATATTTGATAAAATATTTCACCAATATTTTATGCATGTATCCACATTAATTGCACGTTTGATTATGCCGGCATAAAATTTAGGTTAATGTGTCCGGTTGTTAAAATGAAATTTCGAGTCTGTTAGCATAGATTTATTATAATATTCTTCAGATTAAAAATCTGTTGTATGGTTGAAATTTAAAAATCAAGTTTAATAATGAAAATAGCTATTTTGAGACATAAATTGTTCACTGATATATTTAGCATACATTACCCAATGGAAAAGATAATTAATAAACAGCACATCGGGGAGCAGCATTATTTAAGAAAGATAGGGTGCATCAAAGCTGGTTATCTGGAGAAGAACCTACACCTCAAAAACCATGGTTAAATAATAACTCTCTGGAATATTGTTGTTTCCCTGTAAGTAAGCGAGGTTACCAGTAATCTCCTAAGGAGTTACTGTGTTGGCAGTAGAAGTGGCAACTCGTGCGCGATATTTGATGTATTGCATGCGTCGTAGGCTACGTAACTTTCCATCAGGTGGTCCGTATGCTTGTATGCCTCCCGATGTTTTGTAAGAGCTCTAGAGCCAAAAACATCTCAAATGATGTTTTTGGCTCTTATTTAATGTATGATTACGGGGAAAATTTACCCCGTAAACGAATTTTGTCAATAAATCTAACGCGTGTTTTAATAACTCCGATTTTATCGGCGAAACGGAAAACATTATTGCTACTTGCCCGCCCATAATTCATTTCAATTAGTAAATTACAATGGATGATGTTTGAACATGAACTACTCGTTGATTGGTTTTTCACACGACTAAGATGGCAAACAAACGTTTGACCCTCCTGTGGGGTTACTCTCGAAACGAAATATTTGTTTTTTTTTATATAACGTCGGGAGTTAAAAGCATACGGTCCACCTGATGTAAAACAGTTACCGTAGCCTATTAACGCGTGTAATATATTGAGTATCACTCGCGCGATGCCTCTGCTGCTTACACAGCAACTCCTTAGGAGCTTATAAATATGTTAAATGTATGTTCATTTCACTTGGTTTTAAAACAAAATAAAATAGGAATTACAATTTATCTGTCTATAATTTCACCCCGAGTCCCTTGCAGGACAGGCAGACGGAGCCGAGCGCCATATGACAAGGTTCATAATAACCTCACTCGCTTCTTTAACATTTGTAGCTTTTTGAAATGATAACTACTTATGTGAGGGTAAGGGTCGTTACGTAACGCGTTACGGCGCCAGTCTGTCTGGTTTCCCTTTCTCTCATGCATACGGCAGCTTTAATTATATGTAGATTAGTTTATCACTTCGGTCACGTCGGGGGCGTCCCGAGACGCACACGTTTTTTTTTCATGCACTCATAGTAGTTGCTGATGTACCTACTTGCGCCTTCTAGTGTCTCATAAACGGTGTTTAATATATACCTGTGGGAGTATTCACATTGACTAGGAAATCCATTTTCGATGCGGAATCGATAGGATTTCTTTCAAAATGTATGAAATCTGGGTAAAAACCTTTTCGAATTCGTATCGAATATGGCATTCCCAGGCAATGTAAATATCCCACAAATATGAATTCTGAGTGAAAAGTATCCATCTCAAATACATTATTGTGTATTTACTGAGTATTTTCTATGTATAATAAGTATGTATTTACAAAAAAAAAATGTATTTACGTATGTTTATCAGTTGTCTAGTACCCATAACACAAGCTTCGCTTACTTTGGGGCTAGTTGGCGCTGTGTAATTTGTCCGACAATATTTATTTATTATTTATTTGTGATACATTAAGTATCACTCGCGCTATGCGACCCCTGCTGCTAACAGACTGCCACTTCTGCTGCTAATACAGCAACACCTTAGGACCTTATTGGCGACCTCACTCACACGCAGGAACACTCCCTCCAAGGCGTTATTTGGCTGCGGTTTTCTGTGAGGTGCAGATACTTCCCCAAACGGGCTATTTTGCGTCCTCATTCTATTAAAAATCCAGTCAAAGACAAACAAACATGCTCATGCACATGAATTTTTGTGTGTTCCTGTGTGCGAATTGAACCAACGAACATTGGTGTCAAAATAGCGTTACTAATCACTGCGCCACTGGACTCGTCAAGTTAAATAATATACATAATAACATGTTATATATATACTTGAAACCATTGAGAAAAAAATAGACTACTGAAGGCAGTGCTACTGATTTGAAGGCAAAATAAGAACCGCTCCAACAAATCTTTTCGTCGTGTAATTTAAATTTCTATTGTTTTTGTTTATTTCTCTTTTTCCGAATTTAATTTGTATATTTCCGCGAAAGTTTCGGGAAAGTAATTTTAAGAATCAGCAAAAACGCTAATTAAGTGTCTATTACTTGAGCGTTGTATAAAATAATATAATTTAAATTCTAACATCTGTCTATATCTTCAAGGCAGGTCCTTTTCGGTGTAGACAGGGATAAGCGAGTGCCATAAGACGAAGTATTTATTATTCATTCATCGTTTCATTAAATTCATTCAAGCGAGAGTTGGTTTGAAAGAGAGTGTCGGTGTTAAGATAAGAAAAGGCATGCTCCGTTTGTTCGGACATGTTGAAAGAAAGCCATATAAAAAAATGACGAAACAGATATACAATGCGAAATTGGAAGGATCTAGGAGCCGAGGAAGACCAAGACTATTCCACCATGACCAAATTGGTCGTGTTTTATCAGAAGGTGATGTCAGAAGCTTTAGTACCGGCGAGCGTGCATGAAAAGAGCTATGAATGTGAAAGAAGCGAGTGAAGTGTGTAAGGATTGCGTCTTATGGCACTCGGTTCTCTCTGCCTACCCCGCAAGGGACCTGGCGTGAAGATATACATACATACATTCATTGATTTTATTACGCGCGCTCCTTTTTAGGGTTTCTGGCGTCACCTTCTAATAATACGCGACCAATTTGGATGTATTTGGTGAGTCTAGACCTTTTTCAGCTCCTACATCCTACTGTTATCGCGTTGTGTATATGTTTCGTGATTCTCTCATCCTGTATTCTTTTTACATGTCCAAACCAACGGAGCAGGCCTTTTTACCTTAACGACACTCTTCTTCAGGCCAACTCTCGTTCTTATATAATCATTGCGAACGGGGTCAGCAAGCATTTCGACAGCATTGATTTTCTCTCTCTGTCATACCCAAGGGGTAGGGCGCATCAAAGCAGCGTCAGTATGGGCAGCTGCATGGGGAAGTATCTCCACCTCACAAAACACCGCAGTCAAACAACAACTCCCTGCATGATTATTGTGTTCATACGTGTGTTGGAGGTTACCAGTAAGCTCATAATGAGTTGCTGGTTAGTAGCGTAGCATCGCGGCAGTGATAAACATTCTTAGGCTACGGTAACCGGTTTACATCAGGTGAACCGTATGATTGTATGCCGTATGTTGTATTAATAAAAAAAAACGGGTTGCACTCCGGGAGTGCCGGCAGAAGTGAAAACTTGAACATGCGGACCAAACAGCGATGTTGATAAACTATGTTGAACGAAACGCGTAAGCGCCAAAAATTTCATGGCGCTTACAACGTTTTGGTCGCGAGAATATAATGCCCTATGAACGATCTAACGCTTCATGTTTTAATTGTTTAATTAGAGGTAACTAATGTTTTAGCGCTGAACTTTAGTTCTAATTCTCATCAAAATCTTACGGTCAGTCAACATTTTTTACTCATCCCAAAAAGTGCACAACGCCGCTAAAGAAGTTTTCACTTCAAAAATGATCGAACTAACGTGCTAAATTGGTGATTTTGTTTATAAAAATGTTTCAATGAAGTTAGCTGAATACAATTGTGTTATACTTATGCAATATACTTATGCCAGTGATGTCATTTGTTGCAGGTACGCTGGGAAATATCTACAGACATATCTAGTTCATTTTCATCGCCAGATCTCTAGCGGTTAGTTGACACCGTCACTTTTGCTTTTAGTTTCTATTACACGACGTACTGTTACTACCTTTATTACCTTTCTGACTGACACAACGTTGTGTTTATTTGTAACGGGTGGAATATTTGTTTTTTTTTTTTTATACCACTAAGGTGGCAATCAAGCGTACGGCCTGCCTGATGGTAAGCAGTTACCGTTGCATATGGCTATTTGCAACACCAGGGGTGTCACTCTTGCGTTGCCGATCCTTACATACCTCACTCCCTCTTTTAACATTCGTAACTCCTTTTATGCATGTCCGCTTCCTAGGGCTCCTGACATCACCTTCTGATAAAATATGACCAATTGGTCATGACAGGTAAGTCTTAACCTTCCTCGTCTCCTACATCCTTCTACTTTCGCATTGTATATCTGTTTCGTAATTCTTTCTTTGTGCATTCTTTCTATAAGTCGACATATCGACACGACACTCTCTTTCAGACAACTCTTTTTCTTACATCATCATTATCACAATAAAAATAATTAATGTATAGTTTGTGCTATACCTAATGTATAATGGCTGTGTAAAACCATTACTAACAGGATAATTATAAATTTTATTGTACTACCAGCTTCAGGAGGTAACAATATGATGTTGTTAGCGAAAATCTGGCTATCGTAAATTAATATCACGCGGTCCCTCGCCGGCTAGGCAAATTAATTACTTTATAGATGACATTTATATTGCGTAGAGGCAAAAATATGTTCAGTGGGGTTAATTGTGCTCGAAACCAAATTATATAAAATATATTAAACCGTATTGTGCGCTTTCTGTGACGATATTACCGTGAACGTTCACGCGCAACGGCTACTTTGGGAATTGAAATGTATGGAAATATACGAGGACGCTTTTAATTTTCGTCGATAGTAACGTTATGCCGTGAACGATCACGGCACTGCCTCATGTGCCGTGACGCTATTATAGGAGACCGGCTTCCCTGTAATATCGTTGCGGTATATTAGCAATGTAGTACGTAGCTACATGGATATGTTCATACTGAAGCGCGAGTGCACGTGCCCGCACTTTCCCGCCTCACGGGGGCATGCCTACATCGTTTTCCTGTTTGTTCAATAACTATTATTGAATAGTAACTGTACAAACAGGATAGCGTTTAAATATGATGTTGTTACTTGACTCAAATTAGTAACGATACGTATGTAGTATAATACGACCGAAGACATGAAATATAATCCGGAAAATGCATGAACTGAATGGCATATTACATATGTATGCATATTAGTTTCTCGAAGAGAAATAACTTACATACAATGTATAAGGGAAACGTTGTCGAAGTCATTTATTGATCGTGACGTCCGCACTTCTGAATATCACGCACGAATGATGATGAACGTCCAAGGCAAATTATTTTCGCCATGATTTTCCGTGGACGTCGACGACCACGATAACGTGACGTGAGAATTATTAAGGCACACATTATTTTTTTCTTTAAAATTACGCGTGCTGATATTGATCTAACATGTAGAGGTCCCTTAGTGGTAGCCGCGACACGGGCCAAGGTATATCAATGAAACAGTATACCCGAGAGCAGGTGCAGGCAAGGCGTTCCACTTCTTAGTAGTATGGCATAGGAATTTATGAAAATGTCTTAGTATTTTGAAGAGAGGCAGGGAGCATCAAAGCAGTCCGATTGAGCAAGTACCTCCGGCAAGTAATACCAGAAAACCGGAGCCAAATAACGACACCTTGGAGAGTTGTTGTGTCCGTGCGACTAAATAAGGTTCTAAAAGCTCGGAAATATTTCCTATATAAACCGTTTATAGATTACAATACCCACTTGACATCAGGTAGGCCGTATGCTTGTATGCCTCCCGAAATTATATAAAAAAAATCTACTACATCCGACAACCCTTTGTTTTTTTCAATTGCCAAAAGCATATTGTACCTTTTAATGATTTTTAATCAAACCGTATTTCATTTGACATCAGGATGTTGATGTTGGCATGAGGATTGTCGCACAATGCAAATACTGTGTATGTGTGCATGAACCTGTTTGTCTTGATGTTTTCTATGTATATAAGTATGTATTTACAAAAAAGGTATTCACTTATGTCTTTTAGTTGTCTAGTACTAATTTTACCAGAGGGAGACTTCGTACAAAAGTTGTCTGCATGGGTATCTCTGTCTTACCTATTTCTACCGCCAAGCGGCTACATTTATATAGCTGTGTTCCGGTTTGAAGGGTGAGATATAGCAGAGAAATTACTGGATACTGTGACGAAACATCCTTAGGTCACAAGATTGGCAGCGCGCAGGTCACATATTCGTGGTGTTGCGAGCGTCAATAGGTTACGGTGACCGCTTACCATCTAATGGGGGCCGCATGCTCGCTTACCAATCTAGTTGTATATAAAAAAAAAGTGTTTTCTCGAATGTTAGAAATTGAATCTATTAAAATTTTAGGGTCGGCAACGCAAGAGAGCGCGCGAGTATCATCCCCGTGGTGTTGCGAGTGTCAATAGATTGCGGTGACCGCTTACCTTCTGATGCGAGCCGCATGCTTGTTTGCCAATCTAGTTGTATAAAAAAAAAACACAAGATTAGCTTAGTTTTGGACTAGCTGGCGCTGTTTGTTACACAGCTTTGGTCCAACAATATTTGTTTATTTATTTCTGCCTCAAACACAACGTAACTTAACGTAACAACGTAACTTGCAAATGCATTGCAAGTTACGTCAAAGAGACCTTCAAATCCGTATGGGAATAAAACACAGCCAATTAATAGAATTTGCTCATGCTTTCATTAAACTCGGGATTTCAGCGGAAATCAGCTGGGAATACTTCAATTATTTCTGCCTTTGCCCTTCCGATCCCAATCAGGGCCACGATCGCGGACCGTCGACTTGAATTAAAATTTATCTTTGTAACGTTAAAGCTCTTGTTCTGTTTGTTTAGTTACTAGCTTTTACCCGTGGCTGCGCTCTCCTGGGAGATCGGTCATCTCGATAGTATCGAATAGTTCTATGATGTCGTTCTCAAAGTCCCATATTGCCTCGGTACTAAATTTTACTACGGAATTGTCAAGAGATAAGAAACTCTGTTTCTATACACACAACATATGCGAAAGTTTCCTTATTTCTAATGTTATCTCGTTTCCTAATCCATTACGATTGGCGGGGGTGCCTAATCTTAAGAATTTGGCGACAGATCAAGACCAACACAAATAGATAATGTTTGTCCTGTATGGGAATCAAACTTACGAGCTTTGGTGTCAACGTAGCGTTACTAACATGCCACCGAGCTCGTCACGAATTTTTTTTATAAGACTAGATTGGCAAACAAGCATGCGGCCCACATTAGATGGTAAGCGGTCACCGCAGCCTATTGACGCTCGCAACACCACGGGGATGTTACTCGCGCGCTGCCAATCTTGTGACCTAAGGCTGTTTCGTCACAGTACCCAGTAATTTCACTGCCATATCTCACCCTTCAAAACGGAACACAGCTATATAAGTATAGCTGCTTGACGATAGAAATAGGTGAGACAGAGGTATCCATACAGACGACTTTTGTATAAAGCCTCCCTTTGGTATTAAATTGCTAGAAGTTTAACCAACGTTCTTTCACGCTTTTCCCAGTACTGCTTCGTCTCTCTACATCAGTGGTGTAACTTCCATCTATGCCAAAAGCGCTTCCAAGATATACAATCTCATCCACTTGCTTTAACACTACATCATCAACGGTAATTCTCGTGTTCGTCCTGATTGTCGTTATCAAATAGTATTGGTTTTCTTTGAATTGTAAGTCTATCTTCATACAATCATCTTTCATTTTTGTAATTAGTGTTAGCATTGTAATTTATTTTGTAATATTTCTAGTGTTGAATTTTGGTTAAATATAATATAAAAATTACAAACAATTTGACGTACATTAGATAACAATGACTATAGAACACGACATGCAGTCGCCCGTCCTCGGCAATATACAATAGTTGTTATGATGACCTTTGTCCGGTCGCACTGTGAACATGATATGCCACTGTTGTACTAGATATTATTATGAGAGTGTTACACATCTAGATGGTAATATTAAACGACAGGTAGTATGAGAATCTCTATAGCCAAAGCCCAGCAGTGTGTAAGATACACTAGAAGATCACCAGTTGAGCGACCATGGCGGAAACCGTATTGGCGGTCGCTAATCAAGTCGCGATCCTCTAGGTATCCTAGGAATTGTGTGTTTATCACACGCTCCATCACCTTGGAGAGAAGGGATGGGGATGGAGAGAAGACCTACTTTGATGCGCCTTACCTCTCTCAACACCCAGTTTGTCCTGTGTGAAATTCGAAACCAAGAGCGTCGGTGACAAAGTCGCGTTATTAACCGCTGTACCACCGAGCTCGTCAGAATTACTAAGCATTAATTTGTTTTTAATATAATAATAATAATCGGGTGGTGTTTAATTGAACAACATACTAACCCTAACCTAACCTACGAAAATAAAATGCAAGCCGTCAAATGATTTTTCAATGTCCATTTGAGTATTTTTAGATGTAAACATAATATGTTTGTTCCTCAATTTATTATATTCCATAATAATCGTTTTTTTACAAAAGGTTTTTCTCCAATCACAAGCAAGTATTTTACAAAAGGCTATGAACACGTTATTACAATTTCACTATAAATATTTTGTAAATTACTCACATTATATGGAGATATCCGCCTGTGAAAGCTGGTATTCCGCGCTAGGTATAAATACCTGTGCTACAGATCATCACCAGGGCTACACCACTGGATACGAAATGTACCTTATTAATATATTTTGTACATTTGACACTTGAATTTGTACAAAAGTTGTCTGCGTACCTCTTTCTCACCTATTTCTACCGCCAAGCAGCTATATTTATATAGCTGTGTGCTGGTTTGAAGGGTGAGATATGGCAGAGATATTACTGGGTACTGTGACGAAACAGACTTAGGTCACAAGATTGGTAACGCGCAGGTAACATATTCGTGGTGTTGCGAGCGTCAATAGGTGACCGCTTACCATCTAATGCGGGCCGCATGCTCGCTTGCCAATCTAGTTGTATATAAAAAAAGAGTTTTCTCAAATGTTTGAAATTGAAAACACAATTTTTTTTTAACACTGCACACGCATTAATATCTTTAATTTTTACCATTTGACATTTTTATTGTAGAGCCTCTTCTTCCTGGCGTCAGCCAGTTTCCTAATCCATTATGACTGGCGGGTACCGCTAACTAATCCTAAGATTAGGCGAAGATACTGATTTGACATGGAGCGACTGCCATCAGACTGCCATAAACCAAAGGGAATATCAAACCTTTCTTCGGTTAGATCATACAGTTAGATATACATACTACAGTACGGGATTTATTGAGGCACTTTCTACCACGTACGGTGAAATTGTGGAATCAACTACCCTCAGCGGTGTTCCCGAGCTAATACGATATGGGTGCCTTCAACGAAAGAGCCTATGTTTCCCTAAAAAGGCTGGCAATGGATCAGTGACCCTTTGGTGTTGCTGATGTCTATGGGCGATGGTGATCACTACCATAAGGTAACCCACATGCTCGTTTGTTCAGAAATGTTCAGAAACACCGTTCCTATCTCCTACATTCCCTTATCTTATCTTGTTGAAATACAATATTTACGATTATAGGTACGGGATTTACCGCGATTTATTTTCGTATGCTTCCGATATTTCGACGACATTGAAGTAATCATCATGTCACCATGCCAACTGCACCGTCGCCGAAATATAGGGAAAATACATATACCTATATATATTACATATTATATATGTATGTATCTATAACTTCACGCCAAATCCCGTACGGGTAGTAGAGCGTCGAGCTGCATGTGGACGTTTTTCAGTGAAGTGCTCTGGTTTCTGTCACCAATATTACCCAGAGTAAAAGTCCCATAAATAGTAGACCACCATTATATAATAAATTATAGAGGAAAAATGCTATATATCTATAACTTCACGCCAAATCCCTTGCGGGGTAGGCAGAGAGTACCGAGCGCCTCGTGACTCGATCCTTACATATGTCACTCGCATCTTTAACGTTCATTGCTCTTTTCATGCACGCTCGCCGGTTTCTAGGGCTCCTGACCTGACGTCACCTTCTGATAGATGTAATGGTACCAGCAAATCTTATCGATAATAAGATTGCGTAATATTATTCAAAATTGGAATGGTTTAAAATTCCTTAAGATTGTTGTATGGTCGAACGCAACATGGCTATACGCACATGTGCAACCCATTATATTTTTTTGTCTGTTGGCACGGAGCTCGTCGAGCTTATGCAATCAAATTAGGGTTACCCAAGAGTATAGAACGAACCCACGTAAGATATGTTGATGTTTTGGTGAAATTCAAGATTGATAATGAATACAAGATCGAACCGATCTGTTGGAAATAATTAAGACAAATAGATGTTTGAGAATAATTGGATTACAAGTGGTTCGACGCAATCCCTGCCTCTAAGAGAAAGCTCTTAGGTGTTGCGGTCAAGACTTTAAGTCTGGAGTTTATTCGGGTATTTAGAATAAGATCTAATTTGGGTACTAATCACAGTTAATTAGCATGTGTAAATTATGCATTATTCGGTAAATTAAGTTAATTGTAAGACCTAGTCTGGAGTGGATAATGTGTACGGGACCTTGCGTTTAAACACAGATCGGCGTGGCGGTTTTACGGGGGTGAAGCGCGCGCGGGGTTTATCGTGGACTATATAGGCAATGGGAATCGTTGAGACGAGACACAATAGCCAATACTGACTGTGAGGCGGAGCGTATTTCGGGAATTCTTAAAATCTTGGTACTTTTGTAACTTAAGCAATCAGTATTCGTTTGGGCTATTTGGCTATGAGATTTGTTAACCAATTCTTATAGTTTCTTTAAATTCGCGATAGTTTGTTTAAAGTGGCTTGTTATTAAGCAGTATTGACACATTTCAAGCACCGTGGTAAACTGACTGTGACAACTGAGCGGAGTTTGAAGTGTATAGAATCAAATACACGATTTAGTACGGACAGGTAAGCCGTGTCTAGATCTTCCCACATTACACTAGGGCCCCACCTCTCTAACGCGAAATAAAGCGTTCGTGAGGTGTGTACATACATCACGGAATGTCGGGGCGACTACAATCCCGCAGGCTGGTCTAACTCATAGTTAGACTAGGTTGAATTGTCATGAGTCTGTGATAATTACATTTTCCGTAATTGGTAGACCGTAGGGCTAGGCTTTCATCGACTCACACGTCTGCCAGTTGTCTACACAAAGTTATATACACATATATATACTTTATAACACAACTATCTATACACAACGTCCTTAGACACACTCGCGTTAGGGCGTTAGGTCACATCCCGGGTCTTGTTTCTTTGAATCCGCGATAGTTTCTGTTAGATAATTAGGATTAGGATTAGAGAATTTAGTTGTAAGGTTCCGTATAGAATCCATTGTCGACTAAGTTATAAATAAGTGCTTGTTCGCATGAGTTTGAATGTTTATTGAATAAGGTGGTTGGTAGTGTAAGGATCTCGCGATTTTGACTATATAACGCTCTCATTTTATTTTATTTGGGAAAAAAAAGAGGATATATTTATATCAGTAAATGTAACATCATAGTGTACGGTAGAGATTAATCAGTGTTAGCCCCGTGGTTTTGAACATCGATTAATTTTGGTCGGGCGCTTTGTGGTGGGTCAGTCAGGCCTGTAACCCGCCTGAAAGCACGCATATCAGACGGTTATTCACTTGACTGACATGGTAAGGGTACCGTACACTTTACAATAAATGATGAAGTTTCTTTAAAGTACTGTAAGGTTGGAATACCATAAACACGAGAGCATAACTTGCGCGATAACGTCCCGCGTGAATAAGCAAAAGAACGCTATAAGCGTCAATAAACTTTGATTTCCGATAAGCTTGTAATTCGTTCGTATAACGAGAAAGTAATTAACATGTCTTTAAAATGTTAAGGCAATCCGCCGAGTGTATTCAATTCACTCCCATCCAGTCCCATTAATTGGTAAAACCCGATCAGGGTTTAAGAGCTCTTACACAATCGATAATGCGCACATATAACTCATAATATATAAATATATACCAATGGACTTGGAAATAGTAAGGCTTGGAGCAGTGGCTATTAGTTGCAACAACAAATGTTAAATAAAAGTCGTACGCACACAAATACATATTTATATAAATACGTTGTTTCTTTGCGAAGAAACCAGCTCCAGAGACCTTAGCTGTGTGTTGGAAATCCCGGCCAGGGTAACTAAGCCACGATATAAATACTACAATACGAACCACACACATGCAAATAAAAATTCGACTAAGCCGAGCTTATGGGCGGATTTCCATTATTAACTCGTATATACGACACTAGGCACTAAAACATCGAAATATCTTGCATCCATATACATTCTGTGTACTAAGTATCGGGAATTTGTCAATAAAACAAAAAATACAATATATTCATCTAAATTTATTTTATCGCCTTCAAAGTAGGCCCCATCGCTTGCAATACAACATCTCCACCGCTTCACCCAGTCTTCCATACATTTTTCATAGGCTATTTGCGGTATGGCCTTTAGCTCATTCAGCGAATTTTCTTTTATGGCTTCTATCGACTCAAAACGTTTTCCTCGAAGTGGTA
Organism: Pyralis farinalis; assembly: GCA_947507595.1. Taxonomy (NCBI): domain Eukaryota; kingdom Metazoa; phylum Arthropoda; class Insecta; order Lepidoptera; family Pyralidae; genus Pyralis; species Pyralis farinalis. The sequence goes on along the minus strand of OX382272.1, from coordinate 24,478,519 downwards.
ATTTTAACTTGGGAAATAAAAAAAAGTCAGACGGAGCCATATCAGGTGAATACGGTGCTTGGTCGAGAACTTTTGTTGAATTTTTCGCTAAAAACTCTTTCACTATAATGGCTGTGTGTGATGGTGCATTATCATGGTGCAGCATCCATGAGTTGTGTTGCCACAAATCTGGACGTTTTCGGCGGATACTCTCACGCAAACGCTTCATGACGCCTAAATAATATTCTTTATTCACTGTTTCTCCCTCTGGAAGGAATTCGGAGTGAACCACACCACGGTAGTCAAAAAAACTGTCAGCATCACCTTGATTTTGGAGCGACTTTGCCGCGGTTTTTTGGGTTTCGGCTCGTTTTCGAGACGCCATTCTGAAGACTGTTGGCTTGTTTGCATGTCGTACTCATAAACCCATGTCTCGTCGCCAGTTATTATACGTTTCATAAAGGTCGGATCCGTAGAAGCTCGGGAAACCATGTCTTCAGCGACATGCTTTCGCTGCGCTTTTTGAACAAAATTGAGCTCTTTTGGAACTAGTCGAGCGGCGACGCGTTTCATGCCTAAAATGTCAATGAGAATGTTGTGGACGGACTTAAAAGATATGTTCACCTCACTAGCCAACTCTCTCAGACTCATACGTCGATTTTCGAGCACTAGCTTCTTGATTCTGTCGATGTTTTCTCTGGTCGTAGCGGTTGAAGGTCTACCAGAACGAGGCAAGTCTACTACTACTTCTCGGCCTTCTTTAAAAGCCTTATACCATTCATAAGCCCTTGTTTTCGATATACACGATTCGCCGTAGGTATTTCGCAACATTTTTAGTGATTCACCACATGAAATATCATTTGAAACACAAAATTTAAGGCACACTCTTTGTTCAACAATATTTTCCATTGTAAAAATCGCCGAGGACTCAAAACTATGACCAACAAAAAGTGTAGTTTAAAACAAATTAAATGACAGATCCCGCTGAAATTTTGCGCGCTAAATCAGTACAGTGCTACCAACATGCAGTAAAAAAATTAGAACGACCTCTTTTACGCGGGTCTTTTTATTGACATATTCCCGATACTTTTTACACAGAGTAGTATATATATCAACAAATCGAAGTAGAGCTGTTATTTCAACTGTACATAGGCTGGGGGAGATAGGGCTTTAGGTAAATACAGAATACATAAGACGATACTAGGTAACATAGGTAGGGTTTGATCACGAAACACATAGGTAGAGCTTAAAACTGAGATTAGGTTATCTAGGTAGGTCTTATATCAGACACACGTAGGGCAAAAGACAAATAGGTATGTTAACTAGGTAGGACGTAACATTAAACACATATGTAGATCTTAGAACAAGTACATAAAAGAAATATAGGTAGGCACATAAGTAGGGAAGTTAGGACATTAGGTAGGGGAGATTTGTAGGGCTTAGCAAGGCAGGAACGTTTAGTTCGTTAGGTAAGATAATAATAACAAAATAGCAATAGTATTAGGTAGGGTTCATCAGTAGCAGTAGGTGTAGTTAAATAGTAGGTAGAGGCAATAATAGTAGGCAGATAGGCTGGACACGCTCCAGTCCATTAAGTTAGGTAGGAGCCAATAGGCATATCGGTAAGTAGGCCTAGGCATGCTGCATGCATGCCCATTACATTCACATAGGTAGGGTGGGTCGCGCTGCGGTCCAGTACATAGAATACGACCAATTTGATCATGGTAGGTAAATCTTGGCCTTCCTCGGCTCCTACATCCTTCCATTTTTGCATTGTATATCTGGGTCGTCATTCTTCATCCTGCATTCTTTCTACATGTCTGAATCAACGGAGCACGCCTCTTCTTATTTTAACACCGACGCTCTCTTTCAGACCATCTCTGCTTCTAACCTCATATACCGCGAATACGGTCTACAAGCGTTACGCCACAAATATTTCGCAACGCTCGCATTTCAACCGCGTATATACATTATATATATATAAATAAAAACAAATCGCGGTAAGTCCCGTACCTACAATCGTAAATATTTATCACATAATGACATAAACGACCGTAAAACTTTAATATTACGAAATATTTAATGCTTGATTTCATGCCCATGTAACTGAAACGGCGTTTGTTTATACCCAAACTAATAGCCAGAGCACGTTCGCAGACTGAAATATTATCATTACATATTCAGATAAATGGTTGATGTAGAAATTAATTTTGAAATATGATACGGTCGATTTTCATTATGATTCCAATTTGTTAAGTTATTTGTTTATCTAAGCACCCAGCAGTGTTTAGTTTATTGATGGTACATATTTGTGTTGTGGTATAACGTTCATTGGATTGGGTGTTTGCACCAGAATTGAACTGAATACATGAAACGGGAGTAAATATTATACAGAATATGTTAAAATTAATGTTTAACTTCTTATCATTATACCGCTTCCTGATCTATTAGGATTGGCGGACTTTTCTACTAAAGCCTAAGGATTTGGCGTCGTTGCTGATTTTTACATGAAGCGCCTGCTGTCAGACCTTCACGATTCAAAGGGCAAACTAAATCTTGTTTAGACAAGGTGACGTCTTTCGAAATATACATTTTTGGACGTGCTATTGGTATTTTCATGATGTTTTCCATTACCGCCGATTGGGTGTTTGTACTAAAATTGCTCGGCGTCGAAATCTCCAGTGAAATTCAGTATCGAAATCACCTGCAGGACAGGGTTAGTCTGGCGTCTAAAAAACTCGATGTGCTCAACAGAGCTAAGCAGTACTTCAGCGCGGCGCACAGACTTATATATTATATAAGTCTGAAATCAGAACGCACTGCACTCACCTTCGGGCGGGAGCACCTGGATACAAGCTTGGACTATGTGATTCAATTCAGAGACGAACTGTGAGAATTGTTGATGATCCTAAGCTTACACACGGTATTAAACCCTTATATTTAAGGAGAGACTTTGCCTTCCTTTGTGTGCTCTATCGGTTGTATATACGTCTATCGCTTCTTTAACATACTCGTATCTGAAGTCATGTCTGCACGCTAGTTAAATAAAATAGTAATCAAGATATAACATACGGTGGTATACTACCAAATAGTTCGGAAGAAAAACAAGTGCTATAGTTTACGTACATATGGACATACATATAAATAAGCAAAGGCTCTATCACGCACAGTCATATCATACCTAAAAATGTTACAGAACCACTTAGGGGTAACGTCAAAAGTAAACATTTTGACATTTGGGGCAATCATAATCTCCTTCCAATGGGATAACATAATTAAATTAATAACTAATTCCGTTATAATGATAAGATACTCGTAAGATCTAAACAATAACAGTCATGTCAGGTGAAAAAAAAAATACTACTTTTTGCATATGGTTGTAGCCACTAAGACATTACTATATTACTTTCGATTTCTCCTTTTGGTGCAGAACCATAAAAAGGTTAATTTATCTATATCATGAGTATCGAAAATATTACCGTAACTAATCGAAAATATTATGAATCACTGGCAGATATACTGTCTATCACAGTATTTCCTATATGTTACTGAATCCCTGTCGATAATATAAGAAGAAGCATGCTCCGTTGGTTTGGACATGTATAAAAAATGCAGGTTATTGTTATTGTTGAAGGATGTATAGGAGCCGAGGAAGGCCAAGGCTTATCTACCATAACCAAATCGATCGTGTTTTATCTGAAGGTGATGTCATGAACCTTAGAAGCCGGCGAGCGTGCATGAGAAGACCTTAGAATGTTAAATAAGCGTCAGGTGCGTAAGGACCGAGGAGACATGTAGCGCTCGTTCTCTCTTCCTACCTCGCGTGAAGTTATAGATAGATAGAACGCTTTCGATATTTAACGCCTGGGTTACTGAGCTTCACTCGCCATTTTTTATGCTTTTTCGCTTACGCAGCAGCAAAACCTTTTCTAAATACAAATTTTGATCCAAATCGTTAGACCGTTTCCTGTACTATACTATATATTTTGATATGTTCACGTTAAGTCCCTAGCGGGGTAGCCTAAGAGAGCTGAGCGATACACGATTCGGTACTTACGCACTTCACTTGTTTCTTTAACATTCATAGTTCTTGTTATGCACGCTCGCTAGTTTCTAGGGCCGACATAAAACACAATATTTTTAAATACGTAAAACAATATTTTTATATTACAAAAGTTGCTCATTTAAATATATACGATTTTCATTGTTGTTGACTTACGTTTGGGGCATACATTTTAGAAATATCGTTTCTTCTTAACTTGAGGAAGTAAAAGTAGAAAAACCGTCAAACTATCTGAATTCTAACCTACTTTTTAGAGCTAGACTCATCGTTATAGTTAATGCTACATGACACGACACACTTGTGAAGAATACCGGTCGTACCGTTTCAGACAACAGTTTAACAAGCAACTGTTTAGGAGGCACTTAAGCGATTATTCGTTTTGAAAGAAAAATGTTGTATATGAACGCAATTATCGCTCATAATGGTCTAACATCCTGGCCTTAATGCTTACCAGCTACGAGGTTGTTCAATGTGTTGGTTAATTGTAACCGGTTTTGTTAGTGATTTTCAGTGTCAATTCGAACTTTGTAGTACAATGTTCTTCTTATTACGGACAAACAACTATTCCAATGGAATTAAATTGCAATTAGATAAATCGAACAGGGATTACAATACAATATTCTTTATTGCACCACACAAAACAATAAAATCCACGTAATTTAATTATAATTATAGCATAAAAACGGTCTTACTTCATAGCAATCTCTTTCAGATAACCTTTTAGTGTAGAGGAAAATATAAAAAAAAAAATGTAGATGGGTGCAGTGTAAACTACAATACATACAAGAAGATTACATAAAAAATAATCAAAATTACAAAAACGATAGATATTTATATGCATATACATGAATACACATTTTGACGAGCTCGGTGGCTCAGTGCTCAGGAATGACGAGACTTGGACACCAACGCTCGTGGTTTCTATTCCCACACAAGGCCAATATTTGTGTGCATGAACATGCCTGCTTGTCTTAGTCTGGATGTTTTAAGAGAGGTAGGGCGCATCAAAGCAGCCCATGGGGGGGGGGGGGAGGGAAGTACCTCCACCTCACAGAAAACCGCAGCCAAATAACAACACTCCACAGGGTTGTTGTGTTCCTATGTGTGAGTAAGGTCGCCAGTAAGCTCCCAAGCAGTAGAGGAGGCATCGCGCGAATGATGCTTAATATATCGCAAGCGTTAATAGGCTACGGTACCCGCGTTACATCAGGTAGGCCGTATGCTTTTATGCCTCCCGACGTAGTATAAATAAAACATAAATACGTATACGTATATAAATATATATAGGAAGTATTTCGAATAAAAATTGCGAAACAGTTGCGCACGCAAAAGTAGAAGGAGCGAAACTGATCGTTTTTATCAGAAAGTGACGTCAGGCTCGTTAGAAACTGGAATACGAGCACGATACGAGGGTTATGAATGTGAAAGAAGCGAGTGAGTCATGAAAGGACCGAGTCATGTGGCGCTCGGTTCCCACTGCCTACCCCGTAAGAAATTTGGCGTGAAGTTACAGTAGTATAGTATAAGGAAGTAATACCTTCACTTTACTATTAGTATAGGTTTTTAATCATTTCGTAATACCGACGAAAAAATCACCTTATGTTTGTTTTCTTTAAATATTCAAACAACACACTACCCCTGGGGTTAATGTTAGGATGTTTAAACAAATATAAAAATAAAGGGAGGACAGAAATCATATTAAATATTGCGCGTCGTTTCGTAACGAGATTTGGGAAGGTTTTAGGACGCACAATGCAAAGAAATGTTTCAGGTTTACCTTCAAAGGAGATAGAAGATTATATTTTAAGGCTAAGGACACAGATGTACAGAAACAGTGTTAATAAAGATTCAAATCTTGAATATGAACTATGTCAAGAAAAATGCTACTACGTTCTAACTTCTATTCTGTAGTGTAAATAATGATATATTATATGAGGGTAAAATATTTTAATCTCAATTAACAAAAGCAATATTATTAACATTATTTATATTGAAAAATCATGATTTAGGTACAGGAAGAACAGCTGTAAAATATATGTTTATCTGAATATTCATGCCGAGTTCCTTTCGAGACAGGCAGAGAGAATCAAGGGTCACATGTTCTGGATGTATCTCACTCGCTTCTTTTACATTCATAGCTCTTTTTAAGCTCGCTCTCCTAAGACTCCTACACCAGTTTCAGGCAAAAGATGACGAATATAATCGTGGTAGGTGAATATTGTCTGTTCACATCTACATTTACCAGTTATATATCTAATTAAAAAATGTAAAAAATAAAATATGGCAAATAATGTAATAAATGGTGTAAAATATATATAAATATATACTTACTGTACCTGAGAAATATTCAGGAACACCGTTCCTATATAAATTCTATATGTTGTCTGTACGTTTGTCTGTCGCATTTTTTTCGAATATTCGAATTTTGACTTCAGATTCGGATTCAGCATAAAAAAGTAGAATAGGAATATTCAGGAACACCGTTCCTATCTCTACACCCTTCGAAACCCGGGTGGTCGTATACGACCGCGAAATGTATGGGAAAACGTATATAGCTAAGGAACATGGTCAAAATGGCCAACAAATTAAAAAAATAATAATAATAGTTATATAATTGACGAGCCAGGTGTTCCTCTGGCAATGCAAGCTTGCGCATTCTCAACTGGTTTATACTATGATTTTATTAAACATATCACCGGTGACCCAAAAGTAGCCATAACTGTCATTTTCATTCTGATCAAAATCCGCGATAGCTATACCCATATAGAAGCAGGCCCATTGTATATTCGTAATTTCATTGCACCGACTCACCGTGAATCGTGCTTTTAGACTCAACGAGTTCCATTCGTGAATAATTCACAACGATAAAATTGATTTCAGCCTCTACTTACTGTTCCCCTAAGAAATTATTGTAGGTTCGTTGTATTAGTGTTATGTTCGAATTTTTCGACAATGCCATTAAACGCTATTGTTTGGTCGACAGGTTTGATATTGGCTTAAATATTTTTATACAATTCATGTTTCATCAATTTTTACATGATTTTTTTACGTTAATCTTTATAATTACTGTTGGGAAATTTGTCAGACAAGTATCAGATAGACTCGATACTTCGTAGTCACTAAGATCCCTTAGACTACTTTCTAGTATTATCCATTAGGATTGGCGGGGTTCGATAAATAAGCTTAAGGATTTGGTGTAGATACTGAATTTTACTTATATTGATTGCCGTCAGCTCTATACAATACAGAAAAAAACTAAACATTTCTTTTGTTAGATCATACGAGTTTCGGAATATAATTTCCCGGATGTGCATATTTCCTCACAATGTTTTCTTTCATCGCTGAGCAGGTGATACTTACTAATATATACTATTATGAAATAAACATCTGAAACATATCTACAACCATTGCCTTGTGATCAAAAAAGGCGTGAAAAGTTTTCGCATATTCTGGGTATACAGGGAGCCTGATCTTGCAAGTGTCTACATAAACATACAAGTACATACAGTTGCTACATCTACATACAAATTATTGAAACGATTTCACGTACTTGGAACACTATTATTACACGTGACCTGTCAGAACCCGTTATTTACGTTTTCCCATACATTTCGCGGTCGTATTCGACTACCCGGGTTTCGAAGGGTACAAGGGTTAAAGGATATATATAAAAATTAATTACGTTTATTTTGTTTAAATAACAATTATTAGATTTAATAGAAATAGTATTGTCGTAACTATTTCATCAATTACAATAAAGCATATCGGGACACTCGATTGAACGAGAGTCACAGTATAAACTTCGGTTGATGTGCAAAAGCTTCGATTAAGATAGTGATTGTCGAAGTGTTAGTGATCATAGATTCCTGCTAAAACAATGATTGATACTTTACGAAATTTGGTAAATATTTTTTCTGGAATTTTCATTTGACTTGGACTAAAATGAAAAAAAAGAATTGTGAAAACGGTAAGTAGACAATTTTAGTCAATTACAAATTAACATAAGAAAAATAATCTACTAATGGTTTTGTGGTATATTTAGACATTACAGAAATTAAAATAATTACCTAGGTACTTTAAAACTGGTATATTAAAACCCAGGGTGTTTTTTGCATTGTAATAAAAGATATGAAAATATTAATGTGAGTGACTCAATCGTCACCTTCAGAACCAAAATCCGCCTCGCCTGCACGTGATCTACGCTATTAATTAGTAAACCAACCTCTGGGAAAAAGGGCATGTAACAGAAATATTTGACGCTGAATATGCTAACCAACGACGGTGTGTCATCAGTGGTTTCCAATATTTGAAACTTGGTTTTATACAAAGATTTGCCATTTTTCCTTTGTTCTATTCATAGGACGTATTTTTAAACGTCTTTGGTTTTGACGTGAATACCTCTTAAAATTTGCTTGCATAGTGGAATTTCAGAAAACTGATTGTAACTAAACTAGGGGATGCATTTTGTTGTTGTAGCTACATACCTATCGTTTACGTCCCAAATTTGTTAACACTCCTTGATAGGCAAATTATCAAAGAAATCGTTTCGTTGAGTGTGGACTGTGACGCATTGCGGCGGGCGGTAAGCTGCCGTTTTAAGATCCCTTCGCTGCATCATATAATTTCATTTTAGTATATTACTTACTTCGTTAACCCGCTACGTAGTACGCTAGTATTCACGTAAAACTGACGGTTGTGTCCACGACATAGCCACCCCCCGCTTTTTGTATAACAACTATATTACCATAAGTATTTAATGTCCTCCGGCGTAATTTTATTTGAAAAAAATGTATCTATATATCGAAGCCATCTAAACGTTTAGTCGTCGTCGTGAATTTATAAAGATGTCTATGATCACAAATGCCAAGATCATCTAGTCGTGCATTCGTTGGTTCCATGATTGATCAGCGAGGCCTCCTAGGTGCAATATGTTAAGTTTTTATTGGCCTTATGACTTTCACTAACGGTCACGATTTTAATATTATCAGGAATGAAATAAATCGAACTTAGGAATTTATTAACCATCTTATTTACTATTTCGTACAGTAATAATTACTGCTTGTAACTTGATGACTCTCTGATTAAAGTGCAATTAGTGACCATAAGTATAAATTGATAGACGTGTAATATTATTTTGATTCTTAGTAATAGTAATGTGCGTGAGAATTTTATTCTATTAGAAGGTATTTTTATTTCTGGTATAAAGCTTTGTCGATTGATTCTTAGAAACATATTTAGCTTATTTTAGTTATAAAAGCTTATAGTTGGTTCTTTGTTAATTGTGTAATAAATTAGTTATGGTTAGAACAGTTTTAGTATGAGTCTGCATATTATATTATAGTAATTATTTTGCTTTTGTTGCATTGCGTTGCGTTGCCACCTGCAAAAGGTGGCAAATTAAAAGTAGTACTTAGAGGCGATTGTTTGATAACCCCTGTAATTTATTCATAATCATATTGAAACTGAGTAAATTGTAGTATTTGAAAGAAATAATATTACAGGCGTCAGTTTCTGCCAAATTTCATTTCAGAAATTTCAAAGTAGTACACTTTAATTCATTATGTTTATTAATTCTAAAAACTTGAAACATTTTTTTCATTCCATTGAGTTTCGCTATCATTCGTATCTATATATTTTTTTTACTCATGTGACATCAATGGACCCGTAGGAGCATCTTAATTTTTAACATGCAATATCATATGTAATAACTAGCTGTGCCCGCGACTTCGTCCGCGCGGAATAGTTTATTTTTTTGTTATTTATTTATATTAATAAAAATAAATAAAATTTCTAAAATAAAGGTAGCCAAGTTACTCCTTATTACATCAGCTATCTGCCAGTGAAAGTCCCGCCAAAATCGGTCCAGCCGTTTCAGAGATTAGCCGGAAGAAACAGGCAGACGGACAGACAGACAGACAAAAATATCATTTTAACAGTATAATTCGCTTTATATTAAAAGTAAAATTCAATTCCAGCTGTGTAACACCGAAAAAATATATAAAGCTTAATTAGCCTGAAGGGCGTAATTCATCCTTCCTTTAAAATTCGTGTAGGGTGAATTTTGTTTTTTTAAATAATTTATTAAAACATTCACTTGTAAATTATATATATTTTATGCAATTTGATCCAACCCGCCTTGTGTGCTTCCGCCACCAAATTTGCATGTAAGTTTGACTTTCGCAAAATAACGCCTGAATCTATTAATTATATATATTTTGTTATAAATGATGTAAAACTGTTTTAAAGTGATGCTCAATTCAATCAATCAAGTAGTATCTCTAAGTAAATGCAGTGTTTTGTGACATACTACACTGTTTATTTACAAACATCGCTGCAATTTCATAGGTCTCCAAAGTAGAATATGTAATTTGATCACGTGGTTTATTATGAAAATTTTGTAATACTGTGTACTTCAGCATAGCATAGCTCCATAGCATATGCTACAGGGTGGACTATATGGATACAATTGTCGGAACAAATCAGGGCGTAATGTAAACAATGATTAATAAAGCAGTCTATCAGTATTTTAGTATTCTTTGTGTTGTGTTTTGTGAAATGAACAATTTAACATTTCAACTACGAATTCAGGACTGAAGCACAAAAAATACCTGCATTAAAAATTTCAGAATTTCATTTTGGACGCTCTTGAATTATTACAAAATATGTGATAAATTGGCTACAGTGTTTTATTGGTTTGAGTTAGAAATTATTAGTAGGATTACGAATTTTTTCACACGAAGGCAATTTTAGTTTTAGTTTTGGCGGAAAAGGACTTTGATAGATAGGCAGATGACAAAGTGATCGTATAAGATTTCCATTTTTACGACATATGATGCATAAGAAAATTGCAGATTTTCAAAGATAGAATCAAATCCGGTTAGATTCACTGCATCTAAGCATCTAATGCCAGCTTATAGATTTTATACGTAGTATTAACATGAAATTATACCTACATGTAATATTTTATCATTTACTCTTACAGACACAGAAAAGGTTCTGGTACCTCTGTTTAATCCCAATAAACTCATCCAAACATATATGTCTGCGAAGCTAGCGTCGGAACGGGAAACAGAGGTAATAAACCCCTTGAAATTAGATTTGCTCTGTGAAGTGTACACATGAAATTTAATTAGCTGCCGTCTATATACGTCAAAATAACCAATCTCGATTTGAGTAACACTGGACGCTTGAGCTCCGGATTCACTTTGTGGAGGCTTTCATTTAATATTAAGGTGGTATCTTCTGTAGACTGAGTCTTATTGGTACAATCTCCGATTTTCAATTTAATCTTTTTCTTGTGTTTGAACTTGGAATTGCCAATTTATCCTTTTAACCCTTTTATTATTTGCTCAATTTAGTTGGTTTATTTCCTACCAATGTAGAAGGTCCGGTTTCGTTCAGTCGTTAGTGAAGAGATAAAATGTGATATATATATATGCACGTAGTATATTCGAATATATCCCGTGAAATCTATGTTCTACACGCGGCAGTACTCAACTCAGCCAATCACCCTTGAATGTCTATATAGGTATGTGCAATGTAACTTCCTGACGCTATCCCTCTTTCTATTCCATTCGGATTGGCAGGATTCGTTATTTAAGCCTAAGAATTTGGCGTAGCAACTGAATTTGATATGGAGTGACTGTCGTCAGGCCTCTAGTATCCAGAGAAAAAACCAGTCGATTCTTAGGTTTGGTCACACGTCTTTCGAAGTATAATTTCTTAAACTTGCGGGTTCACCGCCGAGCAAGTGATAATTATTTACAAATAAATATATATAACTAATTTCGTTCCTACTGTTTCATGTTCCAGAGATATCGGGTAATCTATATATTACTACGTGAAGAAATAGTTTTGTATCCCTTTTTAAGCGAGAGAACATAAATATAAAAGCTAAGTATAATATTTGTTACAAACCTACTAAATCAAACAAAATAAAACTCTTTATAGTGAAATACAAAATGTTGATAATTAAAAACTGTCAATGTCAAATACATAATAGATTATGGTCAACAGTCACACAGAGATTATAGATTATTGATAAAGAGTTTTTAATATTGTTAAAATATGCATTTTTTATTTTGTATATACATTGTATATTTTGTGAATGAATGATGTGAATGTGAAATGGAATGTGAATTGACTTACTTTGGCTTAAAAGTGAGTCCATTGCATAATATACTATTATATTAAGATAGAGAGAATTATATTACGAAAATTAACTGTGTACTTTGGCGAAACATGTGGCCGGTATAGCTATAACCAACGAAATAAAAAAAAACAGAAAATTTCAAATAACGTATTATTACTTTTTTAATAGAGGTTAGCCAAGCTATACCACATTTACAGGCAATTTGATCTAAACTACTTTGTGTGCTTCCGCCCCGATTAGTTCGTGCGAACTACTGCCGGCCGGCACACACCCACTACCTTTTAGTAGACGCATGCCGCCGCTGCCATAGCTGCTCCGGTCGTCTCTGCCTCGGCTGCTGCGGTCGTGTCTGCGAGTGTTCGCCATCTGAAATGTGGACCGCATGCACCCGCCACCGTTGCGGACCTGGCCGCTCCGGTCATCTCTGCGACACGTGTTTCGCCTCTCCACGAGGTATACTCGGGCGCTATAGATGTTAGTCGATAGAATAACATGCTACGAATTATAATATAATAAGATTTTTCCTATGACGTATTTGTAGATACTGGTAACTTACAGCATTATTAGCTTACATCTAATAGAATAACATTAAAATAATATGTATGCATTGTTAATGATAATTAACGTTCAAATTTAAAGATTGAGGAATTATGTTCGAACTTCGACCACAAATATATCACTCATGTAACCTACATTTACAATATTTGTATTGTTATGTTGTAATATACATATAATGACAGTTTTGGTTATATTATGTAGGGTAAATGTGGGATAGACGCCACAAGGGTATAGATGCCTCAGTAAACATGCAGTAAACTTGCAAGAGTAGTACACTCTCAGTGTTTTGTTTAAATGTAAGCTTACCGCCCCCCGACCTTCAGTCGACGAAGTGCATTTCGAATTAGTATGTGTGTCGTTAGTTCTGTAGTGACAAACGTTTTACGCGATGACGTAGTGGTGAATTTGGGATGCGCATCATTTTCGTGGGCCCAGAACTTTTGATATTTTAAGGTAAGTGGCTATATTTATGTATTTATAAACAAAGCGTGTATCAAATTTAAATATTTATGTGATATTTGAGTATTTTTAATCACGATTCTTTTATTAAATAGAAGGACGTCTTCCATCCATAAAAAGGATAGATGCCCCAGATTTAGTGAGTATAGATGCCTCTAAGGGCCCTTAGAGGCATCTATACTCACTAAATCTGGGGCATCTATCCCACATTGCATGAATTAACATAATTATTCATTTTCTTGTTTTCTAGGTATGCCACGCAAGTACGTGCGTATACTTGGGTCATGGTCACGAGGGTTGTGGACCGAAGACGCTCTAAAAAGTGCATTTGAAGAGTTGAGTGAAAACAGACACTCCATAAATGGAATATCTCGTCGTTATGGAATTCCACCGATTAATAATAAAAAACCATATTTGTTATCAAAGGTAAATTAATTAATAAATAAAAATAGGTGATTAAAGTTAAGAAAAATCTTTCTTTCTTTCATTTTTTCCTCAGGGCATCTATCCCACAAGTAAAAATATGAATGCGGCATCTAACCCACACCGTAGGCATCTATCCCCGTTCACAATGTTTGTTTATTTCGTTTTTTATTAATTAATTAAATATATACAACATAAATTTGCTTCATTATTTTCTTCATTGATAAATACATTATTGATCACAAAAGTGTAAGGTTAATAAATACTCATATAATCTGCGCTAATCGCACATTTCAAAAAGTTAGGCAACTATCCCACATTTACCCTATGTGAAGTTAAAATACGTATTGTAATACGTACGTCTAAGAAATTATTTTAAGTGTGACCTAATCTAAGAAAGCTTAGTTTTCTCTTTGGATTGTAGGGGTCTGATGGCAGGCACTCCATGTTAAAATCAGTATCGTCGCCATATCCTCGAGCTTGGGTAGCGAACCCCGCCAATTGTAATAAATTAGGAAACGGGATTATGCTAGGAAGATGAAGGGAGCGCTAGTTATACGTTACGTCAGCGTTGTCATTGCCTTAAGTAAAAGGAGGACCCTTGCGTAATGATAATGAGGGAATGAGTGCAATTAAAAATAAAGATCTTAAAATAGAACAGAGTTTCATTGCTCGCTGTGTGAGTTCATACACGATCATCTTTTTGTGATGTTTCAGACGTAATCAGTGAAGGGGTTTTATGCAATACTTGTATAGTAACTATCGATTATTGTGCTAGTCAATGTGCATATACACGTACTTTTTACAGTTGAAGATTTCTAAACAAACATTTTCGAGCGCATACGACGGTGATCTCAACTTTTGTTTGACTAAGAAATTAGATACTTTTTTTTATGAAAGCTCACTTGTTACATTAGTTAGCGCTCATTAAAAATATGTGATGTTTTTGCATGATACTTAAGTATTCTTACATCGATGTGTTCTTACATCGATGAGCTCGATGGTGCAGTGGTAACGCTGCTTTGATACCAACCCTGGTGGGTCCATTCATCCATTCCCACACAGGGCAAACATTTGTGTACATGAACATGTCTGTTTGTATAGGTTTAGCTGTTTTTATAAGCGGTGGGTTGCGTCAAATCAGCTTGTCTGGGAAAGTACCTCCATCTCACAGAAAACTACAGCTAAACAATAATTCTTTAGAGGGTTTCTGCGCGTGAGTGAGATCATCGGTAAGTTCCTAAGGAGTTGCTATGTTAGCAGCAGAGGTGGCATCGCGAGAGTGATACTTAATGTACTCACTTGCGTGATGCCATAGTACAAGCGATCATAGGGTACGGTATCCGCTTTACATATTGTGTGGGTAGGCTTGTATGGCTCTCGATGTCGTAAAAAAAGTGTTAATATAAGAGTATATTGAGTTTGGACATTTAGAAAGAATTAATGACAAAAGAGTTACGACGGAAGTGAGTACAAGAGTGAATGGAGATATCGACAGAGAGCGCCTTAGACGCAGGTGTATATATCAAATTAGTGATGTGCTGAAAAAGGGCCAAATCAAAAGAACCCAATACCGAAGGGTGTACATGAATGGGTTGATGAGTATGGAAGAAGCGTGGCATAGTCGTTGTTGTTGTTGTATTCTCTTTATTGTACAAATATACTTAACATATACAGTTACAAATCTTTAGCATGTAGTCTTTGCCTACCCCAATGGAAGACAGGTATGATGATATGTATTTATGTTTTTTTTTATAAATATCATGTAAATACAACATGTATGTGCATAACAATAATAATGACATTTATGTTAGGCTACCTATTAGTCTAGTCTGCCGTTAGATTCTAGTCTTTGATAGACTAGAATCTAACAGCAGCCTAGCTTATAGATATCGTTTCATTTAAAAGCTTTTTTTTTATTTATTTAGTACAACAAACAATTGTTCAAAAGGCATAATATAGATAGGCACTTATTACTAACAAAATAAACTTTAGGTACCTATATGCACAACCAACACCGTTGTCGACTAAATTAATATTAAAATTTCAGAGTATTTCTCTTACGACAATACAAATAGGTAACACTGAAAATAAAAAAAGGATACTAAAGCAAATTAGGTATGCAATGAATACTAATAATATTAACCACAAGTCAACAAGTTACTGTCGTTATCAAACATTTCTATCAGACTCTCAACCACGCATACCTTGAATGTTGCAGTCGAGAACATTAACAAATCAATGTTCGTGAAATGATCATTATAGAGTTTCATGATACGGTGCAAAGGAGCCCGCATTCGTTCAGCACAGCCTAGGTGCGAAAATACCGCAGGGATGTGCAGCACAGCAAATATACGGTGCGAACTGCTTGGAATTTTTAAATATATTTGATTCGTCAAATGATTACAATCATATTTGTTGTGACAGATGTTATATAACGTTGATAAATCTATTAACCGTCTTCTCATTTTGAGTGTCGGCAGGGAAAATTTTACCAGTGAGTCGTGTTAAGAGCATTTTTTACCATAACTTCTATAGTTTACCGCTCGGAGATATTTATCCTATACCGTTTCTAATTTATCACCGTATATATTTTAATAGGGATTCCACACTACAGAGGCATATTCAAGTTGAGATATGATCTATAAAAATGTGGAAGTCGCTTCCGGCGCATGTGTTCCTCACCTCCTATAATCCCGGGTCGTTCAGACGAAGTGTGAAGAGGCACCTTAGCAGGCCGTCCAGGGGGGGGACAGTCAGCACAGCGGTAATCACTGTGATGGCTGTTCTCTCCTATAGTTTTCATTGACGCTTTCCATCAGGCGTAATGAAGACATTTTGGCAGGCCACATTAAAAAAAAAAGTTCAGTGACTTGAGTAGCAGTAGGTACGAACCTGGCTTCCTAAAAGGTGTGCAAGTGCGCATGATAAATCCATACATTTGAAAAGCTTTATTAACTGAATAACCAATGTGAACGTCAAGATGGAGTTTTGAGTCCAGGTATATTCCAAGGTCTCTAATCTGCATAACCTTCTCTAACGCATTGTTGCATATGTAATAAGTTTGATTTATTATATTGTTTTTTTAGTAAATGTTATTGTCTTACATTTTATAATACTTAGAAGTAGCTTGTTTGTAATACTAATTAGAAAGGCGATTCAGATCTTTCTGTAATTTATCGCAAACATTTTGAGATTGAAATTGACGATATATTTTTAAATCATCGGCATATACACGGGTCTACAAATTCATGGCACTTATTAATGTAAATATTATAAAATTAGGTACCTATGTAATGAAGAAAAATAAAAATGTTATTATTATTATATAAAAGATACCGAGAATATATTAAAGCATTCACCGATGTCATTAATCTATACATCTTCTATACAGATAAATAAAATTGGAGTGTCTGTTTGTAATATTAAAATAACCGCTTTTTACTAAATGCATATGGATATATACACGGTACATATACCAAAATGAATATTTTTACAATTTTTGTCTGTCTGTCTGGCTGTCTGTCTGGCTGTCTGTCTGTCTGTTTGTTCCGGCTAATCTCTGAAACGGCTGGACCGATTTTGACGGGACTTTCACTGGTAGGTAGACGACTGTTCAGAGTACAATATAGGGTACTTTTTACCCGTAAATATTTAGGGTTCCTGGGTAAAATATGAAAAACTGTTAAAATTAGGGGGAAATATCTTCCCCTTCGGGGGCGCGATTCACATAATAGAAGAATTTCATTAAAATTAGCATAGGTATTTCTATACGCGAAATACAGAATGAATAAGTTATAGTAAACTCTGCGAACTGAACAATAACTTTTTTGTTAAATTCCACGCGGACGAAGTCGCGGGCACAGCTAATAATATAAATAGCAATGGGCCTAAAATAGAACCTTGAATTATACCTGAACTTTTTTTAACAGTATTGAGTGTCAAGTTAAGTCAACGTGTGCAAAGCATGAGTGACACCTCTGGTGGTTGCTAATATCCATTGGCTTTTATACCTTAGTGGTATAAAAAAAAATAAAGTAACTTCGTAATATCAAATATTTGCTTCCGTAATATGCGCTTTATTACCACCGCTTAATAATCTCTGTAGGGTTTGGGATATGTCACTTATTCAGGTCAAGTCTCCGCTGCTTCCTGTCACAAAAATGCTGTATTTTAGCGCCCAAAATATGGGATCAATGGGAGACTATTTTAACCAATAAGCCAATAATAGCATTGATATTGATTTAGGAACTAGCCAATAAGAGATATTTCCTTCATGTCAGAAAGGACTGTATTACAGACTACACGTGGAAAGCGACTGTCTACTTTTAGCTCAAGGTAGCATCAGCCACGTCTATGCTACTTTTTTATTTTAACTCATGCCTTGAACCACCGGTATCGATCACGGATAACAAGTGCATGAGTGACGTCCTGGAGTCATGTATTTGTTTTATGCAACGTCGAGAGGCAAACACGAAAATAAAAAGAGGCATAGTCGTGGCTGACTGACGGTACTTGAGCTAGACAGAGACAGTCGCTTTCTACCTGTAGTCTGTAATGACTGTAGCATTCTGACATGATGAAAATATCCCATGCCCCATCTGGTGTGATTACAGTAGCATATAAACGCTTGTAATACTAGAAGTGTCACCAGGAATTAATTTAATTAAGGCTATTATAGGTTCGCTCAGAGTGAGGCGTGGCGTCAGACGGTGTGTTATGTAGGTATTGCGGGCTGCGGGAAAATCAAATATATGGCGATGTTAGAGCGTTCACGGTGAGGTGTTCTTGCGCGCGTTTTTTTTCAAATACAGCGGGTGAAGCGATGCACGATGGAGAACGCCGCATCTGAATATGACTGACAGGATATAAGCCAACTATGAACCCCGTAGCGTGCGAACGCAGCGGGCGACGCGGCGTACGACGCGGTGAACATACCGCCCAATATCACTATTCCGTACGCCCCGAACTATGCACCACATCTTCATAAACGAAGCTATTAGTTACGTGTGTTTTTTCACCGTTCCTATATGAAATCTATATGTTTGTCTGTCTGTGTGTGTGCGTTTTTTTCGAATATTCGAATTCTGACTTCTGATTCGGATTCAGCATAAAAAAGTAGAATAGGAATGTTCAGGAACACCGTTCCTATCTCTTAAGGAACATGGTCAAAATGGCCGACATATAAAAAAAAAATTGAATTGTTATATAATTGACGAGCCAGGTGTTCCTCTGGCAATGCAAGCTTGCGCATTATCAACTGGTTGTGCTTGTAATGCGTCAGGCATTAATACATGCCGCCATTTCATAAACGAAGAAAGCTCTAGACGCCCCACATCTCACTAGAAGAGCTCTTAATCACACGTAACAAGTACAAAAGTGTGAGTGACTTTTATTCTTTTTCTACGCAATATCCTATTTCCTAATCCATTAGGATTGGCGCGGTCCGGTACCTTAAATGTAAGGATTTGGCGAAGGTACTGATTTTTACATGGAGCGACTGCCGTCAGACCTTCATAACCCAGAGGGAAAACCAGATCCTTCTTAGGTTAGGTCACTGGTCTTTCGAAATAAATGTTATTGTCTTACATAGTGCTGAAGAACGGGTTGAAAAGGCTGCTTAGGTCGCTAAAATTAGATCAAGTATGCTTACAGACGGCAACGAAGGCGTAAATGTGCATGTCGTTACCCCATAATGGGGAGAAGGCGGACCTAGACACAACAGAGCAGAATAAATAATTTGTAGGGAGTGAAGAATTGCCCGCGGCACGAAGAGAGCCTTAGAGCAGCATGTGCCGTGCGCATCTCTCGCGATTCGGCTCAAATGACCGCGAGGTCGGTGGAGCCATGGGAGGTGGTGGGTTCTGTTTGGTCTTTCGAAATGTAATTTCTTTTACGTGTGGGTTTCCTTACGATGTTTTCCTGTACAGTCGAGCAAGTGTTAAATATGTACATAAATCCGAAAACACGAATTTAGCGGTACATGCCTCCGCCATGATTCGAACCGAGGACCAGTTCAATAAGACCGTAATGGGAGTGGTTTTTATTCAGTGTCTGTATACGGTTCTGTATACGGAGATCAGACCAAGGAGGTTGGAGGTGCCTGGAATTCGGAACACGTATTTTTCGCCGCGCGTAATTACAGCCTTAATAGACGGCGAGCGCGTCCCATGGCGTTCTTAATAAATACCGGCCTATCAGTCTCGCCATGAGAAATTATGTTCTTTAATTGCATTAACACTGAAGTTTCAGCAGTGTGTATAATGCGTGTTAATGGTTGACCATCAACTCGAGCCGAAGCTAACCTCAACAAAGCTATGACGAAAGAGATTACTGTCACTATACTAGCAACTGCGCCGGCATCAAATAGGTCAACCGTTCGCTACCAAACTTCACAGGATCATCAGTATCGGTCCAGCCGTTTTCGAGTCCATGCGGAACATGCACATATATTACACGCACATATATTTTCAGGAACGCCGTTCCTATCTGATATCTATATATTTGACTGTGTGTGCGTTTTTTTTAAAAAAACGAAAAAGTATATAATGGCCTCTGACGGATAAAAGCCAAGTTAAAAGAATAGAAGGAGATGGAGCGGTTCCTACAGTATACCAGGATACGTGCGGAAGAAGTCGCCGGTTGCAGCTAATAATAGACAAATTGATAATAGCGTAATACGAGAACGATGTTTGGACAGATGTGGTGGTATAGATTGGTTAGTCATGCTATTATGTTTCGGTGTATCTGTATATCAAGAGCGAGTGGAGATATTGACACGGTTTCGCCCTATACACACATTGACCAAATAAGCGATGTGTTAAAAAGGGTCAAATCGAAAGCACTCAGAACTGACATCAAGAGGTCGATGAATGTAGAAGAATCCAAAGAGGTACCTTTGGAACAATATACCTGGGCGCTTTATAGTCTCTACCTTTTTCAAGGAGAATTATATGTGATTGTATATTTGCAACGTACCTATGTTATTAGATATTTGCCATCACGTTTCTATTATGTCTATTGGCTATGAACTGAGGCACATTTGTCTAACTTATCACTAATCCTAATTTGTTTTTTTTTTCAAAGCTTCAGAAACCTATGAACGCTTGCATTAAAGTATCACTCGCGCGATACCACCTCTGCTGCTAGCATAGCAACTCTTATAGCAGCTTATCTGTGACCTCATACATACGCGGGTACACAACAACTCTCCAGGAAATTGTTATTTAACTGCGTTTTCTGTGAGGTGGAGGTACTTCTCGAGACGGGATGTATTATTGCGACCCAGACAAACAGACATGTTCATGCACACAAATATTTGTCCTGTGTGGGAATTGAACCCATGAGCGTTTGTGTCAAAGTAGCATTACTAACCACTATTCTACCAAGCTTGTAGAATCGTACTACAGTGCATTGATATAATTCAAATTTATTCATACATATCCAAATAAGACCATCAATCCATTTATTCATATTGAGTCACGACTTTATGCAAGATTCCGATAGCATAGTTGTTACTTTTGACGCTGGTTAAGAATTCGAATGAAAAATGAAATTACAAAGATGTAAGATCGTCTCTCCAATTCGAATTATTTCGATGCTCCAATAATTCTAAAGGTCCCGTAAAGATTGTAATTATTATTTTGACTAAAATTGCCAGGCTTTCACTATTCATTCGTTTCTAAGAGAAGACAAAGAAATTGTATTGGCGAAGATTCTGTTCAGACCGGTTGACCCGGATATAAGGTAGCTTTTAAGGTCGCCAGTTGCATTAAGGTATGCGTCTTTACGACACGATGCATTAAAGCATACGTCATTCATAATAGGCTCAGGAGCAAAGCAATAATTTTCATTTTCATATTACTAGTTAAGGTAAACACAGATTAGAAGACTATAATAATGGTATAATTATGATTGATTTGTTTGACTAGGTAATTGTGTTATTATGTAGATAACATCATAGCAAGTACGTGTAAAAAAAACCTTAGGGATTAGAATTGAATAGAAGTTTATTATCACGCGTACCATTATCATTAGCAGCAGCAGTGATAGCCTAGTGTATAAGGAAATCGCCTGTTGACCAACTGAACCCATGTTCGAATCCTGGCGGCGGGGTACCACTGAATTTGTGTTTTCGGATGTATGAATATATTTATCACTTGCTCGGCGGTGAAGAAATATATCCTGAGGAAACCCACACGTCCAAGAAATTATATTATACGGGTGACCCTACCTAAGATAGATCTGGTCTTCGGACGGCAGTCGCTCCATGTAAAAATCAGTATCTATGCCAAATCCTTAGGCTTAGGAAGCGCACTCCGTCAATCCTAATAGATTAGAAAACGGGATAACGTGAAGTAGAAGAAGAGATTACTATTATCATATCTATCTATAATAATCTATAACTTCACGCCAAATCCCTTGCGGGGTAGGCAGAGAGAACCGAGCGCCACGTGATTCGATCCTTACATATCTCACTCGCTTCTTTAACATTCATTGCTCTTCACATGCACGCACGCCGGTTTCTAGGGCTCCTGACATCACCTTCTGATAGAACAAATCAATATTAAATAAATATATAATAAATAAATATTATCATATTGTGATATGCAAAACAGAAAGGATAAATAACAAAATATCAACGTAAACTATACCTAACCGCTAATATTGTTAGTTTTCTTTTTCTAGCTTTATCCGGTTTCCCAAACCATTAGGACTGGCGGAGTCTGCTTCCTAAGCCTAAGGATTTGTGCGAAGATATTGATTTTGAAACGCGACTGGCATCAGATCTCCATATGCCACAAGAAAAGTCATCAAAATAAGACCCCTCTTAGCTTAGGTCACAAGTATTTTGAAATATAATTTCTTGAACGTGCGGCTTTCCTCACGATGTTTTCCTTCACCGCCGAGCAAGTGATTAATACAAATACGTACATAATTAAGAAAAGCCGAATTTAGTGTTACATGCCCACACACGCCAGGATTCGAACCTGGAAATATAGGTTAATAGGCTAGCTTATTATCCATTGTGCTATCCATATTTAATAGACTGGCAGCGGATTTAAAAGTTCTTTTGAACACTGGCTCTCAGAGCATTTTTGTTGGATAGAAACCTATACTCGAAAAACGAACTGTAATTTAATATTCCGATTTTCTAGGTTTGTGTTTCTTTATTATATACGCTGCATGTTCATTTTAGGAATCTATATTAATATTATTAATAATGATGTATGTAAATTTAGTAATGTATCAAACACAATGTAAATTGTTCCTGATAAATAAAAATCGCTATCGCTAGTATTTTTAGTAAAAATGAGTTATCAGTGTCACTCAGTAGTAATTCGGAAGCAATCAATAATGAAATCGACACGATAGTCGAAGTTCGATTCCACTATAATGTCATAAACACAACGCAATGTAAACATATTCTACCAAGGAAACAATGTTATCGCGATGTTGTTGTATTGGCACTCAAAAGAAAACTAAAATCAATTGAAAATATAGAGGCCCGTAACGTGCTAAAGGAACAAGTAAACAAATTATATTACTTTGTAACTTTCCATCACTGACGACACATAGCGTGTTCCAGTTTGTTGATATGCCGTGAGTTTCTCCCGAGGATACCGGCAGTTAATGAAACATGAGAGGTCCATCCGGCCACACGACCCGTGGTTTATGGCATTACTGTATTAGATGCTGTCAGTGCGCTCAAGACCCGTACTTAGGTGAGCGGCGGTGTTATGAATTACAGTGAAATTGTATGAGTCGTCGGCGTGAGTGAATGCAGGTATCTCGGAATTGAGACGGTTAGATTGCTTCCTATGTCTGCACGTTGTGGTGAAGTTATAATTATTTAAATACTTGAACATGTATAGAATAGAAATATATTTATTACAACCAATCATTGCCAATGTTACAGTATCCTGTGACTCCTAAACTAGGCTAAGCCTGTCCCATTGGTGTCACCCGCGTAGAAACATACATATAAATTTGCAGGCGGCAATAAATCAGTTACAAAGTATAATAAAAGCCACTATTATTGAAAGTATCAAAAGACATAGCAACATAAGACTGCAGTCTGAATGCAATTCAGAGGTTTACATGGATCCCCCATGCATGCGCTTACAAATTGCGTCCGCGTGTGTATATGGGCACTAGAATGTATGTGTGTTATGTTTGTATTGAGTATGTGCATACTTGTTTGTTTCACGGAATAGGTAAAAGAGCCTATTCCGTGGTTTGTTTTAAGTGTATGTGCTTTGTCCTAATACGTAACGCTAACTATCCTTTCACACTCTTCATAATTCCATGACAATAGCAGGTCCTGAACGAGCTTTTTAGCATCAAAAACGGTACAACATTTTATGTCACATCTTTTAGCAATTTGGTATATATTTAAGTATATCTTCACGCTAGATTCCTCGCATCTATCCCGCATAGAAAACCGAGTGTCACAAACCGCGCTCATTACAGATCTCGCTCGTATATTTAACTTTCATTGTTTTTTCATGCATGCTCACTGATTCCCAGTTCCTGACTCAGTTACTGAAAAAGCACGACCTATTCTTTCATTTACATCCTTACTGAAATGTTATTGAAAATTATGCTATTTTACGAGATTGTAGTATTGTGTGCATTACAATCTATAGGTATATTGATTTAGATACTAGCTATAGCCCACGAATTCTTCCGCGCGTATCCCGGTGTCCCGAGGGAATCGCCTTTTCTTACATTATTTATTTTTCTTCAGTTGCTAAGGGTCGCGATATGATGTTGAATAGCCTATAACCTTCTTCAAGAATTAGGCTTAGACATGCAATAATAATTTTTCGACAACGGTAGTTCCATATATTAGGACTTTCAAACAAACAAACACTTCCGCTTTATATATTGGTAAATAATAGATATGATCAGCACACATAATATGGTACACTGAGCCTCTGGAGAAAAACAGATAGAACACAGCTATATTTTATTAGAGGGTTGACTAGTGAAGAACCTACATCTTACGGAAGACCATAGAATGAAATAAGAAATCGTGTGCTTGTTGGATTGTTTTATACTTGTAATTGATTAATGTTACCGGGAATTTGGTGAGGAATTGCTACACATACGTAGTGGTAGCGCGCAAGCGATTGTCGCCCGTGATTTTTGTACTGCAAACGTACTTAAGCTACGTAAATCGCTTTTCATTAGGCGAGCCCTATGCTTATCCGATGTACTCGTAGTATGCAAAAGTTACAATGACGAAAAATATATGATGTTTTTTATTGTCACAAAATATTTCTTTGAAGGTTCGTTATTATTAATAAAAAGAATTCTTCTCACAATACTTTTAACCATCATAGATTGTAAGTTAATTATTGATTCACTATCTTTTTTTTATACCACTAAGGTGGCAAATAATGTCACTCTTGCGTTGCCGACCCTGTAAGAACCTCTTCACATCTTTCTTAAAGAACCCCATACTGTAGTTCCATGGGAAAACCTTGGCAGGGAGATGTATATGTGCCTAATAAAATGCCCAGTGATGTTCTATCTATCTAAAACTTCACGTCACAACCCTTACGGGATAGGCAGAGAGAACCGATCGCCATGTGACTCGATCCTTACATACCTCACTTGCTTCTTTAACATTCATTGCTCTTTTCATGCACGCTCGCCGGTTTCTAGGTAATAAATAAATACAGTGATATTCTGACAACATATAAATAATCCAATAAAGTTTGAATAATTATATGACAACGAATCATCGCTTAAACCACACGCTGTGAGGATAGACACTGAGGAGCGGGGGCGGCAGAAGAGTAGGAAAAGGTCAGCTTGCTTCATCGGAATGCTCAGCCATATTAAACACATTATGTGGTATAAAACAGTAAGCGACATTCATATACTTGATTTTAAAAGATAAGGTAAGACTTGCGAAAATCTGAAGATGTAATGATATCTCCACATAATGCACACCACAAACAATCTATATAATGCCTTCGGAGATCGTAATGTTCGAAAAATTGATGAAATGTGAGGATAAATTATGAAATATATTTTTTTTAAATAGACCGGGCCGCGAATTAACAATTTTTTTATTTTAATTTGTTATATCAAAACGCTTAAACATTTCGATATGATTTTTAAGTTAAACTATGTCCAAAGTATTGATAATCAAATCATTGGTTTTAATTTGACAAGAAAATAACTTTGTTCAGAAAGTTGATTTGGGTCTGAAAAGTCAGAAGTTAATACTTATCCGCAATCGGGGCTAGAATTAACAATTTCGAGGTAAGTATTAACAAAAGGAAAAACAATTGACACATTTTCCTATATATATAAATAAAACAAATAATAATGATGTTTTTAGTGACTTAAACTAACTTTAGGCTTGAACAATTACAGCATTTTGTCAATACAACAATGTTTTAGCAATATAAAAATAATAAGAAATAAAAATCCCTATATCTCTCTATAGAACAACAAAAATTAACAAATCTCCGAATGATTTTTAACAGTCAGTTATAAATACCGTTATGTTATTAAAGAAAATGTTAGTTTTTAGTAATCACATTTTATTCTTAGGAGTAACAATTAAGATTAAACCTACAAGTTGTACTACTTCGTTAAACAACAATATCTCAGCGATATAAATGAAATAAAAATTGAAACAAAACCTCTTTGTGACAAGTGATAAATAATAGGGGTTAAAGCTACGAATATTTATTCGTAGGGTTAAAGTATGAAATTGCCGTTTTATAGTAATAGATAATTTGAATTGACATTAAACCTTCATGGTGTGAGATTTTCGAGTGAAACTTTTTTCATACGATGCCTATGAGGGGTTTCTTTTAAAAAATGTACAACATTTGAATTTCGAATTTCAATTGTTTTTAGGATTCCGTACCCAAAGGGTAAAACGGAACCCTATTACTGAGGCTCCGCTGTCCGTCCGTCCGTCCGTCTGTCACCAGGCTGTATCTCATGAACCGTGATAGTTAGACAGTTGAAATTTTCACAGATGATGTATTTCTGTTGCCGCTATAACAACAAATACTAAAAAATAGAATAAAATAAATATTTAAGGGGGCTCCTATACAACAAACGTGACTTTTTGCTCATTTTTGCTCGATATTGATAACGGCAACAGGTAGATGCTTGAAATATTCACAGAATATTTACTTATATATTCACAGTTATATAAGAATAAATAATTAAATTAAAATAAAACCAATATTTAAGGGGGGATCCCATACAACAAACGTGTTTTTTTTTGCCGTTTTTATAGATAATGGTGCGGAACCCTTCGTGCGCGAGTCCGACTCGCACTTGGCCGATTGTTTTTATTCAGTTTAGACGGGAAAGATGGATACTTCGAAAATCCGAGTAATTTTTTAATACGAGTTCTGACGCGGAACGAGTGCGGCAGAAATGCTCCGTTTGAAGAGGAGACTGCTAATGAACGCACGCACGCCGTGCGTTTTTTTGTTTAAATGCTACCCAGGCATTAGCGGCATGTGTGGTTACCTTAGGTACAATATAGATTCATTTGCATCAAATCTATAAGATAAAAAATATGAAATATGAGTGTCTCATGATTTGACTGATCTGCAGAAAGAAACGCGTGATGAAACTTGTGTTGCCTTGTTGAATCGGTACAGAAATAAAGGAATATTGGATCGAATTGTAACATGTGACGAAAAGTGGATTATTTACGATAACCGTAAGCGAAAAATGCAATGGCTGACCCCAGGTCAAACGCCGCAACAGTGCCCTAAAGCAAAGCTTGCCAATAAAAAGGTAATGGTAACTGTTTGGTGGTCTCTTCATAGCGTTATTCACTATAGCTTTTTCAGGTCTGGTCAAGCAATAACAGCAGGCATCTTTACTGTGCCGAACTTCGAACAATGATGGCGAAACTGGCACTGAAACAGCCCCGAATCTTAAATCGATCTTTACCATTATTGCCCCATGATAGTGTAAGACCTCACACTGCGCGAGAAACCGTTGTAACTCTACAGGAGCTGCAGTTAGAAACCATGCATCATCCTCCGTACTCGTCAGACCTTGCTCCAACTGACTACCATTTTTTTGGTGATTTGGACAATTTTATACGTGGTAAAAAATTTCCTTCCCAGGAGGCAGCACAGAATGCTTATTTTTTTATATACAACTAGATTGGCAAAGAAGCACGTGGCCCGCATTAGATTAGATAATTGACATTTTTAACTTATTTGAGTAAGTCCGAGAATTTCAAGGAGTTTTTAGGTAAGGAAAAAGTCACAATGTATTCTTGATAGTAAGATTTTATAAAAAAAAGTATGGTACTCTTCAAACGATATTTTAAAATCTTTTCTCTCGTTGTTAAATCTATATCTTAATCAAAATCTTATAAATAGCCTATTAATTTGATTTCAGATTTCGTTCTATCTATGTAGTCTTCTGCAATCATAACAGGTCCACCTTCTGCGATTGAATTATTTTATGCAACGCTTATTAGTAATGCCAGCGAGTGTGGCCTATGACATTTTAGGTGTCAAGTTATGAAACGTATATCGTGATCGTTTAATTGTTTAGAGGTGTCGACATGACAAGTTACTTAAATATGTTTGACAGAGTGTAATAAAATAATAATCTATGAATGAGATACACACTTAAGAAACCTGTAAAGGATATGAAAGTTCGGACATATTTGGGTTATAAATCGAATACAGTATTTTTTATCTGCTTTTTGTGTCTTTGCTTTAAGTTAATTAATTACTAGATATAGCCCGCGTCTTCTTTTATATACCTTTACAGCGTGATAATTTCCAAAAATGGTTTAGTCTCATTCATCCTCTCTATCTTCTCTGTCCTTTTACTCTTTTACTACCGTTACTGTCAACCTTCTACTCTTTTTTTAGAATTAACTTACACGACTTTCACTATCAAATATTTTTTAGCATTTAGCGTTAAGTTTCGTGTTACTACCATCATAACTTTTAGCGTCCCTACCTTCCCCTTATTCTTCATTTACTACTTGATTTTCTCCTTATCATTATTATTCTCAAACTTCTTTTTCTCTGCTGTGTATGTAGATTCCGCTTTTTCTCATTACATTCTCCTGCTCTGTGTCACCTCGTTTTAATTTCGATTTCAAAACACAGGAAAATTATGAAAAATAATTAAATTCCTGAAATAAATGATTATTTATTACTTTTCTTAAATTATTTCTCATTGTTTTAGACCACTGTAAATTGTCGATTAGTAGATTATATCACGTTAATCACGTTATAACAATATATTATAGGATTAGATGATACGTATATGTGATTTGTAAAATGATAATATGATGTTGTTATTCGGTAAAGATCCCATCAAATGTATTTCCTTCTTACTCACTACGGATATAGTTTAAAATTTTTACATAACATATAACCTATCATCTATTTCTGGTATAATTTTTCTGTAAACTTTTTTACTATATTATAACAATCATATATTTCTGGTCTAATTTTTCTGTAAACGTTTTTACTAAAATACTCTGCCTACCCCGCAAGGGACTTGGCGTGAAGATATACATACATACATACTTTACAAAGCTCCCTATTTCCAATTCAAACTTGTCTCTCAATCGTTTCATGCAGAATGTAGAAAATTGAACGATTAAGCAGTTAATCAACAAATGAAACTAGACATTTGAATCCATTATAGAGCTATAGTTCCATTGATGTCTACATCACGATATCTATTCGACAGCATTGGTTTCCAGTTAATTACGAACAGTGAAGTACTGCAACTGCTGAATGCAAGCGTGCAGTTTGAGCAAGATATTCTCAAAGTAACTGACATGTTAATAGCTGTGATTAATTTGGACTATAATTTGTCATATAACCCAGTGTGGTACTATAAATAGTAGGTTTTATAATGCTATTTTATATTATTGTTGCTCCACTTTCTATTAGCATATGAATAAGCTCTTGCAGTTTACTTCTCAAAAAAAAGAAACTGGGTAATTTGTTAACATTAATTTGATGTTGTTGCAGGTAAACTGAACCCGACTATAAATCATAATTTGCAGAATACATCTGCCCTATGACTGCGAAATAACCATCTAAGCTGCGGTAATGACTTAGAACCTAACAGACGGTAAGTTCATATATATATGTATAATACTTCTGTTACGTGGGTAGTATAGCTTATAACCTACCTCATATATGTATAATCAAAAGGCGCTTGTGTTGTAATAAAATACACTAATAGACATATTGATGTATTTTGAAAACAGTCATTAAATTAACGATGGGCTGGTTTTCTACTATAAAATAGCAAGTTAACGTACGGTTATACGTCAATCGATCTGATCTTAATCTTGCTATAAATATAAATACGAGTAACTTAGTAGTAGGTATTTTTAAATTTACAAGTGCAAACAGAAATATTACCCTTTTTTTTATATAAATTGCACGTTATCTGCGTCACAAAATAGGTCTTTTTTTATTTGTTTTTATTGTAAATGAGAAAATGAGTAATGTATGTATATCTTCACGCCAAGTTCCTAGCGGGGTAGGCAGCGAGAACCCAGCGCCATAAGACGCGGTCCTTGCATACTTCACTCGCTTCTGTGACATTCATAGCTCCTTTCCTTTCGTTCTTGGGGGTCCTGACATCACCTTCTGATAAAACACGACCAATTTGGTCATGGTACATGTAGAAAGAATGCTGGAAGAAAGAATTTCGAAACAGATATTCAACGCGAAAGTAGAAGGATGTAGGAGCCGAGAAAGGCCAATACTTTCGTATCATAACCAATTTGATCGTATTTTGTCAGAAGATGATGTCCGGAGCCTTAGAAACCGGAGAGCGTGCATAAGAAGAGCAATGAATGTTAAAGAAGTGAGTGAGGTTTGTAAGGATCGAGTCATGTGGCGCTCGGTTTTCTCTGCCTACCCTGCCAGGGATATGGTGTAAAGTTATAGATAGATAGATATGTCTACTATTACGTAAAGAATTATGTTTGTTCATAAACTTTTTCGTGCATAAATTATTGAAAAGGAAATGATTAAATCTAACGTCAATCCCGCGTTTATCAATATTTTTACAGTTCCGATCATTGGTCGATCATATATAGTTAGAATGAAGCGAGAGTAGATAATAATCTTCACGAATTGAAAGTCAAATCAAACGGTACTCAGATTATGCCTTTTTAAGTTTGGTGCCTTAAGGCCGCTGGCAGTGGTTTGAACTTGCGACCTTTGCAAATAAACTTCGGTCAATCTAACCAGATACCGCAAGATGATTACCCCATTCGGATCCTATTGTTAGATCCACACAAACATAGAATCATAAAATATTATTGTCATAGCTGTAGGGATCATTTTCGTATGTCAACATTTAATGAAAGATGACTCATGATAAAATGGTGATTATGGTCATCAAATATGTGCCTTAATGCTTAGTATTTCGTTGAGGAAATTGCTTGTATTATTTGTAAAATATTTCTGTAATAATGAATATTTCAGTATTGAGCCACATTAATGATTAATGGTTACATTGATGGATATTCTATTCGTCGGTGTGAGAAATTCGTATTTAGAATAATGTTCACATAGGACTGATGGACACATACTGATGGATAGTATACACGTAAATTAATCAACAAGTGTTCAACATAAATTACAACAAAATTTACTAACTACAGAGACGTTCGGATTCAATCAGAGTAATGAGACAGGTAGAGTGCATCAAAGCAGCATGACTTGAGACACAGCTGAAAAGTACCTCTACCTATCAAAAGAAAAACAAAGTTATGCAAGAGCAGTCTGAATCTGAATAATTAGGATATAAGCTATATTCAATATCTTTTAGCGGAGCCTTGTTCGGATACAGCGATTAGCAGCAACGGCTGCGCAATAGTAGCTTTCCTTTGATTTTATTAATAATTAAAATTAGGTTACGATAAGGCTATCATGTTTATAAAACCTATGCCGTAAAAAAAAGAGAAATAAAACCTTTGGCTTGCGCGATGTCTTCTCGGCCCCTAATACAACAACTTTTCGAGAGCTTATGAATGTAACCAAATAATGACTCCCTGGAGGGTAGGTAGGCCACTGTGATTTATAGGGTTAGCACTAAGCTTCTTAAGAGGTGCTATGTAAATTACAAGAATTTGACTAACTATAGAGAAATATGAATTCAATCACAGTATTGTCTTAGGTTTTCGCGATTGTTACACATTGAATTAAACAATTTTTAACGGAAGTATCGCGTATTTTATTTATTTTGTTGAACCTGACGTTTCGAACGCTTTGCAGCGTCCGTGGTCTCAGGAAGACTGCCTGTCTATTGTATTTTATTTATTTTGTTGAACGTCAGGTTCAACAAAATAAATAAAATACGCGATACTTCCGTTAAAAATTGTTTAATTCAATTCAATCACAGTTATGAGAGAGGTAGGGCGCATCAAAGTAGCTTGGCTTGAGACACAGCTTGAGAAGTATGCTTACCTCACAGAAGACTGTAGCTAAATTACGACTCCCTCGGGGGTTGCTGTGTTACTGTGATTGAGTAGAGTAACCAGTAAGCTCCTTAAGAGCTGCTATGTTTGCGTCCATTTATTTCAAGAGTACATAGACTACGGTATTACTTCATTAGTTGCATATATTTTTTTGTTTTATACAATGAAGGAGGCATACGAGCTTACGGCTCCCCTGATGTAAAGCGGTTACCATAGCTTAGGAATGCTTTCAACACATTAAATACCACTCGCGCGATGCCAACTCTGCTGCTAACTTAGCTACGCCTTAGGAGTTTACTGGCGACCTCACTAAATCGCAGGCATACAACAACGCTCCATGGAGTTGTTATTTGGTTGCGGTTTTCTGTCAGATGGAGGTACTTTCCCAGACGGGCTGCTTTGATGCACCCTACCTCTCTTAAAAACACCACAGACCAAGACAAACGCACATAAATGTTTGTCCTGTGTGAGAGTCAAACCCACGAACATTGGTTTTAATTCCCAACCACTCTGCCACCAAGCTCGTCCAATTCCCTAGACGGGCTACTTTGTGCACACAACAATGCACAGCTAATTTTGGCGTCGTACGTATGACTTGGCCATCCTCGGCTCCTACATCCTTCCACTTTCACTTTGTAGATATATCTGTTTGGTTATTGTGTCATCTCATATTTATTTTGACACCAGTCAGTACTACTGTGTTATGCTAACTCGCTTTTTTCCATGCAGTTTAATCTAACCTGCTTTGCTTCTACCACCAACTAGTTCATATGAATTAGGGCCGGCCGGCACCTACCCACTACCGTTAATAGATGCATCATGCCGTCGTCCGGCTCGTCCAAATTTGATTGACACTAAACTTCGATTAGTTGTCGACAGCTCATAATTTAAGAAACTTGGACAAAATGATGATCACATTTTGTCCAACTCCTGTTGTTAAACCTAAGAAAAACAATGTTAGTTCAAGTCGCGTGAACACTAAGCTTCGGTTATCCCACATAGAAATAATGTCTCGTCACCTTTGTATCAAAGTTTCTAGGTTTACGACGCTGTAAACATTTGTACGCAATTGGATTTGCACGTTTGCATGTAAACTTCGTAATAATATAAATAACTTTATTTATTGTTATGGTAAAGAGATTTCAACATCCTTTGTAGCCTTCGATTCCTAGATTTTATTATTTCGGAAAATGAAACTTTGGAGACAATTGTTTATATACTATGTCTGTTGTTTTCACACGAAGTCCCTTGCGGGGTAGACAAGTGGGTACACACCTCACACGCTTCTTTAAAAAACATACATTTTCTCGTGCTCGCTTGCCGGATAAAATCGATATTGTCGATAAAAATATACCCTTGATTGATTCAGGCGTTATTTTGCGTTAGATCGAGCCATGTTGGTGGCGGAAGCACACAAAGCAGGTTAGATCAAATTGCATGTAAAAATATACCCACTATTATTATCTCCACGTCAGGTCACGAGGTTCGGGGCAGAGAAAACAGAACACTGTAAGTCCATTACATACCTCACTCGCTTCTTTACATTCATAGCTATTAAATATTTATGTTATTAAATAGTATGAAGACGCTGGGCTATCACTGCTTGAATAGCTTAGCCCGGTGTCTAGCGAACGAGCCTTTAATCAACAAATACCGGGTTTGAATTCTGATGCAGGCATGTACAGTAGGCAAATTCTACTAAAAACCTGCAGCTGCAGGAATAGTGCACTGCCACTACGTGTAGGTATTCTATTAAAGCTTCCTGCACTGCAACTGTGCGTATCCTGCATTGCAGCGGTACTGCAACTACGCTGCAACTGTACGTATCCTGTAAATCAACTACTTAATACCTGTCATATTACCAGCTTTCAATCTAATAAGTTGGATTTTTACTTAATGTTGGCTCGTATAGTTTCACACACGATTGCCCTTGGTTGTCGGCATGGATGTATTTCTAACTGAAAAGAAGCTTTATTTAATCATATATTCCCACAAATATCTCCCAAAACAAAATAATAATATTAATCACCGCTTTAGAATATGAATTTCTCTTCGCAAAAGTTGCTTGAGACTAACGTTAGCAAAACTGCAGATTCCTTCAAAACTTCTGTCAACGCTATACAAAATATGTCAAAACAATTTAACAAAATACGATTATATTACAGGAAATGTGCAGGTGCAGTACAGGTTTATTAACAGAATAGCGAGTCATTTACTGCAGTTGCTGCAACGCCGCTGCTGTCAGATCGCTTAACAGAGTAACGAAACGTAAAAATGTTTTTTTTTGTGTGTCAAAAACACACACGCCGCGCAGCAGTGCAGTTGCAGTTATTTAGCAGAATTAGCCTGCAGTTAAGAGCATATCGCACCTGATACTCGAAGTGCGCTTGTAACTCTTATTACATACGATATAAGAACAGGTTCAAATATAAGCAACACATGTACTTAGCTGTACCACTAAATTTGTCTTTTCGGATTTATATACTTGTTTGTAATAATCACTTGACAGTTGGCGTATGTTGTGTTTAGCGAACTATTGATATTTCAATTGAGTGGCGCAAGGATAAGAGATCAGGCCCATTTCACTTTTGGCATGATAATGCCCCGCTAGGCTAATAGCCACAGTAATAGATTATAACCAATCCCTGAAAATCAGGCAGGTCAATATTTGATCAGGTCTTCAGTAACGTATGCTCTGCCTCATTTCTCCTGATCTCTACTTCTTAGTCTCCGGGTTCAGGGGATTGGGCCTCGGTTAAGATCATAAGCCACTTAGTCACATACTTTTCGATTGAATGTACCTAATTTTGTAGAATTTGCCACAAAATTTTGCTAAAATGACTTTTTTAGAGGTATGTAAAAGAACAATTAAAATTCTGCTGAAAACAGCAAATTTTTAAGACGTAATTTAACACAGAAATATATCAAAAACACCCATTAAAATTTTTCATACTTTTTAATGGGTAAAGCGGTAGAGTTTTCTGCAAAACAAAAAGGCAAAAGTATTTCTCAAGAAATAGCTGAGTATATAGTCTGTTTCTGTAAAAAAGTTATTAGTAAATATTAGAGATTCATCGTATTCTGTCATTCTGCAATTTACATTTTTGAAGAGCTTGCCTATTTGTTCTTTTAAACCGTATTTTCTCTTTACTTTAAATAATAATTATGAAATTATTTTGTACCTATGTTTACCTTTTAAGTTTTTAATCTTTTTTGTTACATTTTTTATGTTATAAATACTAAACCTCAATATTGTAATTAACACAAAATGACTACAGACGTAGGCTTTTTTATTTTAGTACTTGGGTGACTGAGCCTCGCTCGATGTTTTTTATGTTTTCTTGAATAAAATCGCTTTTTTTAGGAAAGAAAATTATATACGTTAACTTCATAAGCAAAACTTTATCTAAATACAAATTTTGATCCATATCTATAATCATTTCCGAGAGACACGATATATATTACTACATACAAGAATTTCCCATTTGAAGTAATAGAATTAAAATTTGATTAAAGCTCATTTGAGAGAAAAACTACAAATTGTTTAGAAATCATGTTTTTTTTTTTCATTAGAACAATGTTCAATTTTTGAGAAATTTAATTAATTTATGCATATAAATAATTCAAAGTGTCATCTTCGACAAATAAATTTCATTATACATAATAAAAACAGTCACGTAACTTAAAAATATGTATGTTTCACAACTGTGTTTAAACCTGTGAATCTCAAATCCTTCATTCAATGTTTACCTAACTATCAGTATCAGTACCTAAGTATTCTTACGGTAAATTAATTTAGAGAAATATATGAAAAATTAAATAAATTTTATTTAATGCTGCAAACAAAATATGGAATTTGAGAATGCCGATTTTTAGACTTTTGCAGCCCTATGTTCGGCAGTGGCGAATAAGTACTGAAATCATGATAATGACGAAATGGGTCATTTCGAAGAATAAAATAGCGATCCAAATAGGCACTAAAGTTAAATGTATCCTTCAACACATTGCACAAAGTCTCATAAATTAACCAACGTTCTAACTGTAAACTCGGATTTGAACAGCGGCGGTGTATAAAACACAGCTCCGAAAGAAAGTTAAGGCAGCTGCCTCGTTAATTATAAAGGTAGCGACTAGAGCAAGATTTTCATAATTATGCCTACAGGTTTTAACATAAAGCCTTCTTAATGCGTGCATATATTTTATGATGACTGTTTTAATATATGTATAAGCTTGATTAATGATGCAGAAGATGTATGATGGGACTAGCCAACCCACTCAAGCAGATTGCGCCTTCCATGGGAATATTCAAACAGCCATGCAATGCTGATTTTCTACTTCATTCACACAATATCATAGAGAAGTATCATCATGGAATTGCGGACTCTAGCCAGAACGTTGCTTTGTGGATTGTCAGAAAGTTTTTGACATGATTGTGCGGAAGGGCTTCTTTCTTTCGGCATTAAAGGTGTTGTTCAATCCACGCACGGGGGTTGTAATGTACGAGTATTTGCGTGTGTGTGTTGACTGCATCTTGTGGCCCTAAGGTGTAAGAGAGCGTTCCGTGCGTGCATATTTTTAAAAATATTTTTCTTAATTTTAAACTATCTCTAACGTAACGCAATACTTACCAAAAATGAATTTTGTTGTTGTGTTATTATATATCGAATGTTGTTCTTTAGGTTCCAAACTACTTTTACCAAACTTATTACGATTACTCTCGGGTGTTAGTCATCATTAGTTAATCAGAGTTTCTTTTGCATTTGTACTCTTAACGTAATTATCATAAGTATAGTTCTTGTACACGCCCATTGGGGAGATTTTGTCAAAATTAAGATAGACTTAATGGTAGGATACACCTTGTATGCTTGGATCCTTGTCAATCCTCATGGCATGTCTTGATTGATCACAGCATTGAACTTAGTATTAATCTCCAGCTCCAAGCGGTTGTTTGAGTGCTTCCGCCTTAGGAGATAACTATACCAAATGTATCAAAATGAGACCCCATACGTTCATTTTATAACAAACATTTTCTAGAGTTCAAATACTGGTTTTCTCTATTAAGCACCCTAAGATTCTTTGACACAAGTTTTGGTATTTTTTGACGTGATGACGTCTTATAAATCGATGAACGCCGACTGCACGCATGAGAAAGCATGACTCATGCTTTCTCATGCACGTTCCGCCTGACCCAAGCTTGCAAGCGAGAGCGCGTAACAAGCGATAGAGAGGCACAATCGGCCTAACCGTTCGGCTTGTGACGCATCTATATCTCTTC
Source organism: Pyralis farinalis (assembly GCA_947507595.1). Lineage (NCBI taxonomy): Eukaryota > Metazoa > Arthropoda > Insecta > Lepidoptera > Pyralidae > Pyralis > Pyralis farinalis. Next base: position 24,441,126 of record OX382272.1, on the reverse strand, counting down.
CACTCCATCGGCCGATAGGTCCGAGTAGAAGAGAGACAGCGGCAGCACACTGCCTACACGTGAACTATTTTGTCAACTGTTGAATGTTTTCTTATGACGTTATCACGTAAAATTATCTATGACTTTATAGACAACCAATTTTTTTTTATTCACTTACCGGTATAGATAGGCAAATCAAGTGTTTTCTCCACAAACTAATAAACCACTTGACTGCGCATGAATGCACCTCACGCTCACAAAAATGTATTTTAGCGCCTAAATATCGCTGTGATTAGACCCTACTGACCAATAAGTCGATAAGGGCTATGTTGATCCGTGCACTAGACAATAAGAACTGCCCGTTCTACTTTACACCCTCCCCCCCACCTGTAGCGGTGAATTAAGTTACTATGTATATCGGCCTCATCGTTACTCTACAGGTTATTTCATTCATGAATTAACTCTGAAGTAAAATAGTGATTCGCATTATGAAGGACACCTAGTTAGTATGATGCCAGCTTGACCTTCAAGTTAATAGACGACCTGAACGTTCCTTCCCTTAAAATCTTCACACAAAGGCATTCAATGCTTTTGGCTATTCTTGGGCGTGGGGCGTGTTCTTGGATTATGGAGGCGCAACAATCGAGGTTTTCATGATAGATCGTTAATTGATAAGCGCTAAGTGAACGAAATCGCTGGCAAAGCTAGTATGAAATAAATTGTCCGTAATGAGAGGATGTATTTCGACATAGAATATCTGATTTCATGAGCTCATTACAGCGGTAGTGACGAGTGTACTCTCAATTTGCGGGATTAATTAGCAGTTGCGATGCTATTTGATAACGTGTACACTAACCTATTATATAGTACCTATTATATGGTACCTATAATATCGTACCTATTATATCTATATACCCTGTAAATTTACGCTGAGATTCTTGCAGGGTAGGCAGAGAGAACGAGCGCTATAAGACGGGATCCTTACACAAGTCACTCGCTTCTTTTTATGTTCATAGCTCTGCTTCTGCACGCTCGCCGGTTCCTCGGGCTCCTAATTGTAATGAATCTATACATGTTCAAAATTCTATAGTAAATTGAGATAAAAAATATGCAAGTAAAAATAAAGGCATCACAAGTTATTTTTTATTTTATGCAACTAGATTTTCAAACAAGCATGCGGCCTGCAGTAGATGGTAAGTGGTCAATTGGCAGCCAATAGGCTGTGGCTGCCAATCTTGTGACCTAAGGATGTTTCGTCAGAGTATCAAGTAACTTCTCTGCCATATCTCACTGAAATTTAATTAAATGCATGTGGTATTCTCTTAGGTTTTCGCGATTGTTCCACATTGAATTAAACAATTTTTAACGGAAGTATTGCGTGTTTTCTTTATTTTGTTGAACCTGACGTTTCGACCGCTTTGCAGCGTCCGTGGTCGCAGGAAGACTTTGGTCTTCCTTCTGTTAAAAATTGTTTAATTCAAATGCATGTGATTAAATTTCTATATAGCCTACTGAATCGTATTATAATTGCTACAACGGAAAAAGATAGAAACGGAACTCCTTGAGAACCAATTCCCTAAACTTTGTATTCTTGACGACATACTTCTATGCAAATATACCCACTGCTATGTAGTTTGCAATTACATAGCCTCTGAAGGCAATAAAAATAGGCGTGTGAGGATATATTCTGGGTATCCAGTTGCCCAATTTGTATAAAATTACGGCGGCCATGAGGCCAAAATTAGGCTAAAAGAAGCTATAATAGAAACTTTACTGCCCAGACAGAACTAGCGTGTATTAAGTGGCTAAGCTCTGTTGATTGTAGTTTACGACTTAAGGTTGCCAATGTAATCCTTGGGAAGCTCAGCTCTATATAGAGATAGTAAGTCGTAGAACAGGAAAGACGAGTCAGTGCCACAAACAGTGTGAATGGAGCATTGGGTAAACTTATAGGCAGTCGAAATTCTAGGTGCTAATCCCAACGCTAACTTGCGGTAGTGACAGCTAGATATGGCAGAGAGAGTTTGAAAGTTGAATAAATGCGGTCGAGATGCGAGCATTGCGCAGAATTTGTAGCGTAACGTTAAATGACCACGTTCACAATGATGATGTAAGGAAACGTATACATACTCATACTCAGTTCGGACATGTAGAAAGAATGCAGTATGAAAAAATGACGAAACCGATATATAACGCGAAAGAAGAAGAACGGAGCAGAGGAATGCCAAGACCCACACACCATGAACAAATTGGTTGTGTTTTCACCAGATGGTGACGTCAGCAGCCCTACAATGCCATGAAAAGAGCTATGAATGTTCAAGAAGCGAGTGAAGTGTGTAAGACCCGCATCTCATGGCGCTCGGTTCTCTCGCCAGCACCGCAAGGGAAGTGAAGATATACATACATACATACGCACAGTTGTAGAATACACATGAAGAATACTACCTCTAATTTTGATCATTGTATTGACATTTAACTATGTTGATAATTAAGGGAAGATAACTGTAAGAGAGGTAGGGTGCATCAAAGCAACCCGACTGCGGAAGTACCTCCACCTCACAGAAAACCGCAGCTGAATAATAACTCCCTGGTGAGTGATTGTAATCCTACGTGTGCCAAGGTCACCAGTAAAAAGGTCACCAGTAAGCTCTTAAGTAGTTGCTGTGTTAGTAGCAGAAATGCTATGCTTGTATGCATCCCGAGAATGTATAAGAAAATAAAAGGTTTTTTATTTACGCTTAGCATAGTAGCATAGCTCTGCTTCGCCTGATGGTAAGCGAAAGAGAAGCCCAAATCGCAACGGCAACGAACAAAAGACTACACAGTGCCCTGTCAGTTGACGCTGCCATGCTGGCCCGCAAGATCCTAGTTCACACTTCTGTACTATTCCGTGCCGCGGGCGACCAGCGGAATAACCGTTTCAACGGGTCTACCTGGCCAACATTCAGCTCAGTCCTCCTGACAATGGATATCACCTGACAGAATCCACCACTGTTCCCGCAATATCGCATCAACAATCCCCCGAGCATTGGGCATACACCAGCTGACATCCCGAAACGCGATTTACTCACAAGCACGTCACTTCACGGGTGTTTCACCGTGTATACGGTAGTAGCCAATCAGGCGGGTATTTACCCTACTACTGTCTGAGAAGCTGGAATCGCAGGAAATCCCTTAGTCACCTCTTACGACACTCACGGGAAGAGAAGGGACAGTAATTTTTAGTATTCTTTCTCCATCACCGCACGGGTGCTATAGCTGACTCCGCATGTTGTATAATAAAAAGAAAATGTTCCATCATTCCCCATATGTGTGTGAATGAACATGCCTGTTTATCTTGATCCGGGTGTTTTTAAGAGAAGCAGGGCGCACCAAAGCAGCCTAACTAGGGCAGCGCCTCCACCTCATAGAAAATTGCAGACAAATAACATCTACGTTGGTTGTTTAGTTCCTGGAAGTGAGTGATGTTACCAGTAAGCTCCTGGAAAATTGCTGCGTCAGCAGCGGGAACAACAGAGCTCTAGCGACACTCCCACAGACACATATTACTGTGAGCATGTGGTACGGTAACCATTTCACATCGAATTGGTTGTACGTTTGATCGCTTCCCGATTTTGTAAGTAAAGAAGAAATGTCCCAGCTTTTGTCGGAGTCACTTGCACACAAACGCTCGATTCCTATCCCGATGCCATGATCACTCACCTAAACGAATTTAATGAACCGTACAAGACGTATTAACAAGATCTAAGATGTAAAACGCAACGTTAATTCCACAGTGCACCTTTCATGCTACGTTAACTTGGAGATAAGAAACTTATCTACGCGCCGTTAAATTTTGTTAACCTTTTGTTTGTTGCAAATTGGCCTTAAGCTTGTTTTACTCGACATCATGGGGTAAGACTAATTGGACTAGTGTAATTGAAATTTGTTTGGCTTTCTGTTACGTACACAGATATGTGTAATGGAAGAGAGGGTCGGTGTTAAGATTAGAAGAGGCATGCTCCGTTGGTTCGGATATGAATAAAGAATGCCGGAAGAAAGAATTAAGAAACAGACATACAACGTGATAGTAGAAGGATGTAAGAGACGAGATATGCCAAGACTTTACCTACAATTGATTAAATAAATCATGTTTTATCAGAAGGTTATGTCAAGGCTATTGACATAACCTTCTGATAAAAAAAGAAATACAACTTTTAGGTTTAATTTTAATTGTTACTCCTAAGAATAAAATGTGATTATTAAAAACTAACATTTTCTTTAATAACATAACGGTATTGTTTGTATTAAAGACTAGCTGACCCGGCAAACGTTGTTTTGCCATACTTTTAGGCAACTTCTTAAATTTTTCTCTTCGTAAGAACCATCCTCGTACTTCAAGGAATATTCTAAAAAAAGAATTAGCGAAATCGGTTCAGCTGCTCTCGAGATTTGCGCTTAGCAACACATTTAGCGATTCATTTTTATATTATAGATTAATTGAGGAGTAGAAATCAGCGAGCGTGCATGAATATGCTGTGAATGTTAAAGAAACGAGTAAGGTGTGTACGGAGCGAGTCGTGTGGTGGTGGTCTCTCTCCGCCTACACCGCGGGGGATTTGGCGTGAAGTTGTAGATGGATAGTACACATATTTTCTTTTCATTTTGTTTTTTATAAAACTAGCTAAGGAACTAGAACATTTGTTGGAAATTGTGGTTTAATGGCATCCAAACAGTTCCGCAACTGCAAGATTAGTTTATCTGTCCATCTATAACTGCACGCGAAGTTCCTTGCGGGACAGGCAGAGAGGACTGAGCGCTACATGACTTGGTTCTTGCATACCTCACTCGAATTTTAGGGTCCCGTACCCTAAGGGTAAAACGGAACCCTATTACTGAGACTCCGCTGTCCGTCCGTCCGTCTGTCACCAGGCTGTATCTCATGAACCGTGATAGTTAGACGGTTGAAATTTTCACAGATGATGTATTTCTGTTGTCGTTATAACAACAAATACTAAAAAATAGAATAAAGTAAATATTTAAGGGGGCTCCCATACAACAAACGTGATATTTTTTGGTCGTTTTTGCTCGATATTAATAACGGCAACAGGTAGACACTTGAAATATTCACAGAATATTTAGTTATATATTCATATTAAGAATAAATAATTAAATTAAAATAAAACAAATATTTAAGGGGGGCTCCCATACAACAAACGTGATTTTTAGCCGTTTTTATAGATAATGGTGCGTGAGTCCGACTCGCACTTGGCCGATTTTTTACATTCCTAGCTCTTTTCAATTCCTAGGACTCCTGGCACCACCCCCTGATATTACATTATCCAATAGAAAATAACTTTTCAATATTTATTTAAGCTTAAGTTTAAGTGAAACTACTCGTAGTAAGTAATAAGTTCATTTTTTAATAGTAATATTGTACTGCAGAATGTATGATATGTATATACGTGAAAATTTAATTAGTATATAATTCAGTATTCAGTACTTTCCTGTTTCCTACTTTACGCTCCAACTTAAGTGAAGTAGTTATGGTGGCGTGTAAATTTTGTTTGTAATTCATTAACTGTCAGTCACTCGTTGCCACCCCCGCTTTTAATTTAACAATTCCTTACCTTTTCCTTTGCAAAGTGACACGATGCTCCACCTCCAGCTGTGTATAGGCTTTGGCTCTGAAAATGATGGTTGAAATGAAATCTTTAATTCTTACCCTAACACCCAACAATCCTTAATTGTTTAAATTCGTTTTATGATATGAGAATAAAATCGCCTGTTTTTAATAGTGCATGTAAGAAGCTTCAATATCAAGAAAGCGCAAGTTATTAAATTTTGGAAGCGTATCTTTTATAGGCAAGAAAAAATGTATGGCGCTATAAGATGTTCCTATACATTATTATAATATGTTCTCAAAGGTACCAAATATTTCTCATTTGATATATGTAATTTTCAATTTGTTTTTTTACATTTAAAAAAAATATATATTTTTCATTTCTGCTTGTATGGAAAGTCTTATAAATATTCAACTTAGATAAAATTCTAGAACATCTCTTCTATGACTATTGTCATTTTTAATAAAAATATTGCTAATAGCTAATATTTATCGTCAAGGAAGTTATTATATAATATATATCCAGTGCTAACCATGACTTCCTTCGTGAGTATCCCGGTATAGCGAAATAACTCTCTTTCTACTTTCTTTACCTCAAGAATTGCGTTATCAAATGCAAAACTAATTATTCAAGGCCGACTGGTAGTTCCAGAGATTAACGCGATCAAACAAACAAACACATCACGTTGCATTGGATCCTTCAACATATACACGGAAGCCAAAGAATATAATGTTGGTCTTGAACAATGTTCTCAATGTTTCTCCACTACGTTCTCCTCTAGTTAGAATGTGCTTTTCCTTAGGGAATTATGTATGTATGATTTCTGTTCTTCTTCTTAGTGTTAAAAATATGCTTGTGCTGTATATTATATATATAGGTATGTATCTCTTTTTACTGTTGCAATGATTCATTGCAAATTTATTTTATTTTATAGTAATTTAATTAAGTAATGTACAAACAGTTTTTCTGCACATGTATGTATTGTATGTTTCTACCCAATCTATAAAGGTTGGCCAGAAGCGATCTCTTACAAAGATAAGTCCGCCTTTCTACATACTATAATTTTGTTACTGTTATATATATTTGTACAATAAAGATATTACAACAACAACAAAAACTCTTCAGTTTTATAAATTAGTATAAATATTACAAAAAATACACTTTAGCTCGATCACACCATTCAAGGTCCCATTCTCTCCCTGTGCTGAAGGTGGAATTCTATAAATAAATCCATTTGATGTTAAGCAACGGTTTGCCCAGAAAATACGGCGGGAGACATTGAGCCTGCCATTAATAAAGATTACGTGCCGTTTTAGCACAGCGAATTCATTACATACAATTATTCACAAACGCAGTGAAAGTGGGAGAAGTGAAGTTCTCGAAATTCAAAACTACATGCAAATTTTGTATGGACAACTTTGAGAAACTTGTGCGACAAGTATGGTTTTACAAGTTAAGCGTTACTGGTTTGTTTTTAATATGCGCAAATAGAGATTACCTACGTTAGCTTTGTTGCTAGCTCATTATTTTATTTTTGCGTTCCATACCACAAACAGAAAAACGGATACCTCATAGGATCACTTCGTTGTCCGTCTGTCAAAAACCTTTTTCTCAGGAACTTGAACCTTCTTTTGATACGAAGAAGTATCAAGTTTAAATTAATATTAAATATCAAGCCAAGCCTGCAATTCTTAGTAGCAGTCAAAAATCAAACTTCTTAGTCAACGTAATTAAAAGATAGGGTTATTCTCCATTCATGCCGGTTATTTTAACACTCGCAAGGGAACCAAAATTTTTAGGGTACCCTGTTGACTTAGAATTATGAAATTTGGCAATAAGAAATATCATGTAGCACAAACAAAGGGAACAATTAGAAGACTGTAAATTTGCAGTAACATGCGGTGACAAACTTATTTGCAGTTGGTAAATTGACCTATGTCAATGCACGAGGACAATACTATGCCAACGGCAAATTCAATATGCGAGGGTACATGATAAATTGCTTGAAAAAATGCGAAATATTTCGCTGGTTTCTAATATCCATCCAGGATTCGCAAAGACATTCACATATCACATTAAGTACGTGTCTATCTGCGATTTGTTTTTGTATTTTCTACATTTTGTATGAATATAATGTTATATAAAAAATATTATAAAACCGCAAAACTTTCTAATTATACGATGTTCATATTTGTTCACAGTTGCCTTGTTCATAAATATTTCGTTCAACACTGCGACACCTGTTCTCATCTGCCTGCACCTGCTGCATTGAGAGCACCCTTCCTTCAGAGGAAGGTTTCAATTTCGTGATATTGTTGACCGCTTGCGTACTTTGCGCGCAAAATTTTGTTTGTTACGACTTTGAGAAACTTGTTGCAAGTGCGGAATTCATTGTTGCTAGATAGATAATAATACTTATAACAGCGTGTATTGTGAGGCGACTTTTGTCTTTGTTGTGACCTTTGTCACTGATTTGATGAAGTTAGTTTTTGAAATGTTTGGTAGAAGATAATACTACAGGTTTATATCACCGACTTTTTAACAATTCTTATTTTAAAGTTGTTAGTTCTGTAGGCAAACCTCAGGAATATGTAAATTTTTATTAGTGTATTTATTTTAATTGTATTTTTTGAAGTTTTAAATAATGGGAAATACATAATCGAACTCGGAATAAAAATTGCATATAATTCATTTATCTATTAGTTGCAATATCGTTGTCTTTGTTGCTACGTCGTTGACTATATAACCGCGACAATTTCTTTGTGCACAGATTTATTCTTTTTCCACAGATCGGCGGGGTTTGCTACGTAAGTCTAAGAGTTTCTCGATGATAATAATTGTGACATTGAGCAACTGCCGTCAGACCTCCACAACCCAGAGGGAAAACCAGACTTTTTTAAGTTAGGTCACACGTCATTTGGAATATAGTTTTTGGACGATTTTCTCGCAATGTTTTCTTTCACCGCACGTTTTTTGTTTTGTTTTGTTTTCTTTCACCACACGCACCGCACGAAAACAGAATTTGGTGGCCACACCAGTATTCAAACCAGGAACAGTTGTTAAATAGATTGGTTTATTATCCTGCTGCTCTTGCTGCTGCTTGCTGTCACTGATTATTTTGTGTATGTTGTTATTTGTGCACAATACTCTCATAAAAAGCTTTTATGGAGGCATAATGTTTGTAAGTATATAAAGAGAACTAAGGCTTAAGTAATGCAGGTTTTATGCTAGTTTACTTAGTGAAATCTGTGAGAATGCTATTCTGTTTTAAGTATCACCCTTTCTCGATCACATTTTATGCTCGATCACAAAAGAGAATATTCAATCGTATCACTTACAACTTTATTGGAAACCAATGGGACAATGGAAAAAGTCCCTATCTCATCATTAGATCAATACCGTTATCAGCTCATTTTGCCAACTCACGGGACCAAACGAGATTTGCGTTTGACTCACTTGAGATAATGTCGATTGATTTTTGAAATAAATAACGACTTTCAATTTCTGTCGCTATAGTAACTTTCGTTCATGCAATCCGTTATTTTAATCGACTTTACAAAAGGAATAGGTTCAATGTTAGTCGCGCCTTTTGATTTACGTCTATGGAACTTTCAAGACGAGCTTGACAGATTTGTAACCTAACTTAATTCTATGTTTGCTATAAATTTAGCTCAGAATACAGAATAAACTTAGTAAACATTTCAGGATATAAAAGTGTAAAAAAAAACATTTATTTATATTTTTAACTTCGAGGTAAAGTAAATGTTGCGAAATAAAAATATTAGAAAAAAGCGAAACCGACTTTCTTGAACTGGCAGTAAAGATAAAGGAACTATGCACATAAAATCGACTTAAAAATATCGGTTAAATCTTGTAATTTATATATCTAGTGTTAATATATTACTACTTTATACGAACAAGCATCAAGTCCGTGTGATATGATATCCCGAACTAATAATAGCTTTCGAGGCATCGATTTCTCATAACCTCCCTGATTGGCAGTAGTCCAACTCTTGAATACTTACCATACAGTGAATAGTTATGGTATTGAGGTTTTCTATAAAGTGGTTTTCGTTCGGGCTGCTTAAAGCCAAAAACTGTAGCGGCGAGGAAAACAGAAAAGCGGATTTGTTGTAACATTCGTGCTTGTATGCAACCTGTCATACAAAAAGCGGGCGTAATCAGGCGCGGTGCGATCGTATTTTGAGCGACAGATCTTTTCGGCTTTAGCTTTAGCTGTAAAGATATCTATATTCTTGCCTGTCTCCAAAAACAATACACGAACGAACCCTATTCATTTTTGAAGTAAAACTTCTTTACGCACACTTGACTTGGTGAGAAGGGAGATATAAGTTAGTGAAGACAGAAAGAGAGAGAGAGTTACGTTTCGTATATTTCTGTAGGGGCAAGAGAGAGAGGTGCGAGCACACATTTTCTTTCTCTCTTTCTCTCATAGCGAGTTATGTTTCGTATATCTAAGACACAGTGCAGGCCTATTGTCTGTATCACACTATGGAGCTAAAGAAGTTTTACTTAAGTCGTATGGTCTGTTACACACTCGTTTTTTTTGTTCATACGTATACATTTTTCTTATCGATAACCTAATTAGATAGTTTTTAGAGGACTCAAAGTAAAGTAAGTCCATTAAATTATAGTAAAAAAGACGTGCGAGCTAATGTACGTTGTCCCTATGCGTTGTGGAGGTCTACGGCTGCCGCTCCATATCAAAATCAGAATGGTTGCCAAATGCTTGGCTTAGATAGCGTAATCCGCCAATCCTAATGGATCAGGAAACAGAGATAATGCTGGGAAGAAACAGTTTTTAGAGGAGTCAATATTTAGAGAAGTCTAGAATTAACTCTGATACCAAGAAATATATCAGTCAAATATGATACCGACTCACACTTCGAGAATTCCATACATTTTTAGGCCGTATAAGGAAAAAAAAGATAATTAAGAAAAAAGGTATTTTCGATTTTCCTCGAGATCAATTATAATACATTTCAACGCTATGGCGCTTTAAAGTAAGGATAAAATACTGTTTTACTGGAAATATGATTTAAACTACTTTGTGTGATTCCCCCACCAGTTAGTTCATGCAAACTAAATTAACATAGTATTGCTTAGGTTTTCGCGATTGTTACACATTGAATTAAACAATTTTTAACGGAAGTGTCGCGTGTTTTATTTATTTTGTTGAACCTGACGTTTCGAATGCTTTGCAGCATCCGTGGTCGCAAGAAGACTAAGGTGACATTTGTCTTACATTGGTTATTCAATTATTACATCTACAGACATGGATGGACTGCTGCTTATTAATTATCCCAGTGTCTTGCCTCTCTTATGCCACGCGTAGGTGAGGTTGCTTTTGCTATAAAGATAATGGCGAGACTATTAAGCTTGCTTCAAAAACATCCTGTATTAAAAAAAAAAAACGTATGAATACGATTTTACACGTTTCCAACTTTTTCTACTATTACCAATTTTTTTAATGGATGACACTAAAACTCGTCAATAACTACTAAATAAATAATCTCAGTTGACAAACAGACGAGAAAAGGTACTGAGCTGGCTTCAGTTTTACTTTTTTACTCTATATGAGTTACGTTTCAATGTCAAAAAATCTTACGCAAAAAATGGTATTAAAATTACATCCAATCTGTTATTGAATTTCCTCAAATGAACAATAAAAGTCTCTCAGCCGTATACTTCCGTGTAAATGCGCCCTTACGGATTTCGCCGAACGTTACAGCGGAAAATCCTTTAAGAGTTTCCGTCTGATTGTTTCACAAGAAATAAAGGCAGGTAGCTTTGCAGTTTGAAATTTTGCTACCGTTATGAAATTGCTCGGCTGCCTCGCCAACCGGCCGGTGCACCGTCGATCGGAATTAAATTAATAACCAGGAATCGTCCCCGTGTTCTACTGTTCAAAAATTATTTCCCGAACGCCTTTTAGCCTGGGAAAATGCGGAAAAATCGCCGAAGCGATCGCACATCCCTCGGGATTTTCAATTTAGAATCGATGGTAGGGATGCAAAAGATTGATATTTCGGATTTATACCGAATCCACACAAGTGAGTGATCGGTTCAGTGTGTCCGTGGGCTAATGATATCCAAAGCTTATCGGCTCGCCTGTCGCCCGTCATTTTTACGGATTCGTGGGGATTTATGTAAATTTGTTTTGTCAACGATCCCGGCTTGTTACGGCCGCGGCAAAATCTGTCGATATCGCCCAATATTGATATTCGCGTCGGCTTTCCAAGTGTTTCGCTTTGATATATTTTTTCGTGTTATTTTTGTAACTCGGGTACTTCATAAACTTAGTTTAGTGATATCAAACAAAGTATTGTTTGGTTACATAATATCATGAAAGTACATGTTAATGATGAAAATTAGGAAATCCGCAGTAGAACTAAGGTAACCGACATAGCCCACAGGATAAGCAAGCTGAAGTGCATTGGGCCGGCCACATAGTTCGTAGAACCGACAACCGCTGGGGATGAAAGGTTCTCAAATGTCGTCCCCGTACTTGTACACGCAATGTGGGACGACACCACCCTAGATGGAGCGACGACCTCAAGAGCTTTGCAGGGAGACGATGGATGCAGGTGGCACAGGATCTATGCGAGTGGTACTCTAGAGGGGAGGGTTAAGTTAAGCACTGGTGAAATACAGTCTGAGATGATGACGATGATACGTTAATGAATATTCTTTTTTATTTCGGCTTATGTTTATGTATGAACGGTAAAAGATATCTCATCGTCTTTATCATCATCATCAGTCTCCCCACTCTTTTTTTATCTTGCTATATCTACATAACTCATTCGATTGGAACTGGGGTATTTACCGATTGTTCCCTGGTTCGAATCCTATGGGCATAAATAAATAAATAAATATTGTCGGACAAATTACACAGCGCCACCTAGCCCCAAAGTAAGCGAAGCTTGTGTTATGGGTGCTAGACAACTGATAAACATACGTAAATACATTTTTATTTTTTTGTAAATACATACTTATTATACATAGAAAAATACCCAGACCAATACAAACAGACATGTTCATGCACACAAATGTTTGTACTGTGTGGGAATCGAACCCACGAGCGTTGATGTCAAAGTAGCGTAACAGCGCGTTTCACCACTGCGCCACCGAGCTCGTCAATGCATCACTAAAGGAGAATGCCCATGGAGAATGCCCATCGCACATACAAAGAAATGCCTGAGATGAAGAGAATTATATTGTGCGCCGAATTGAGCATTTAATCTAAGGAAACCCATTACAATTACAATAATTATCGTAAAACTTTGTGTAGTTACAAAAAAAATATTTTTCAGAATTTCTAAAGACACACCTTTTAGGCTCCATAAATCACATGTCCTTTGCCTTACTGACATTTGACATCAAGCTATGTATGTCATTTCATTTATTTCATTGTGGTTTGCGACTTGAAATTACGCATTGCTTCTAAATCCAGATCTAAATCCTTTGGCTTAGGTAGCGGACCAAGCCGATCCTAAAGATTAGGAAACGGGATAACGCTAGGAAAGAAAGTAAATGGGGCAGGGGACGGAGGAGTCACCGATACATCGTCCTTCCATATGTAAAACTCGTCAGCATTATATCGATCCAAAGAAAACCATTTCCATTAAGTACCCACTCACAAGAATTTTAACATAACCAGACGGCACGCTTACAAATATGTGTTGTAAGTATAATAATAACGTGCATGCTTAGAATAATAATCTATGTTGATTTATAGTGATGTGCCAACGTGGATTTACAGGTTATCGATTAAACTGTGATTATGTTACCGAAGTTTCCAAATCTTGGAATCAGCATATTCAAACATTTACTAACACGTAGAGCGTTTTGCCGCCAAACCGGCTTAACTACTCGAAAGTGATATTAATATTCATCACGTTTGTTAGACGTTACTAGCATAAGTTACCAAATGATTGTCGAAGTAGTTAGGGAGCACACTCGGTTAACAACTAAGAGATGTTGATTCTTACGATTTTAGAGCCATTATAGACTTAAAAATCGGGGATATGATTTAAATAATCTGATTATACATCAATGCAGAAAGTATAACTATAAAAAATAATTTAAAATTGAGGCAGCAATACCCTAATATTTTATAGGCGGGGAAAAAGATGAAATATTGTTTTCCAATCATATTTGTTGAACGAATGTTGCGGCGAAACGCATGAGGCGGTGGGGGCCGCCGCCCACCACGTGGCGCCAATTCCGGCGGGTTGAGGAGAGCCGAGTGCTGCATAGGCACGTGGAATGTGAAGTGAATTGAATGACAAGATGAACGAACTGATAGACGCAATGAATGCGAGACGTTTAGATGATTTGTGTGTGACAGAGACTAAGCGCAAGGGGAGCGACGCCGGTAATCTGCCCGGTGGGATGATGGCCCTATGGTCTGGGATAGACCGGAGTGATCATGCCAGTGCTGGTGTAGGTGTCGTACTCTCCTCTCGCTTAGCCACTGGTGTAAGAGATTACTGTTTGGTAGGATCTAGACTTCCCTGGGTTCGTATAAAACTAAGCATAGCGCGAGTTTTTCTGGTTGCAGCATATGCTCCCGTAAGTTCTAGTGTTCCCATGTGCTCAATAAGTAAAGAAGTTTTGAGAGTATGTGAGGGATGTTCTGGATTTAGCTGAAGGGAATGAAAGAGTTATTATGTGTGGAGACTTAAATAGATGAGTTGGGACTAAGCATGAAGCTATGAAGGTGTTCGTGGCCCCTATAGAGAAAAGAGAGTGAAATAAGCAGATAAGTCAATTCTAGATTTATATATGGAACGAAACCTCGTGTCGCTTTATTTTATCATAAAGATATTCAAACGTATGTATGGAGACGGAATGACCAAAAAATTGTAATTGAATTGATTTTAATAGATACTTCACTCGCTTCTCTTACATTCATAGCTCTCTTTCATGCACGCTCGCCGGTCCCTGGAGCTCCTGACATCATCTTCTGAATGTGAGTGATAAAACACGACTAATTTGGTCATGGTAGGTTAGTCTCGGTCTTCCTCGGCTCCTACATCCTCCCACTTTTGCATTGTATATCTGTTTCGTAATTCTTTCAGAACACTCTAGCATATATAGGTCATATGTGATCGAAATTAATTTTTTTGGAAGTACGGTTCTCTTCATGATGTTTTCCTCCACAAATATGTAAGCCGCAAAACGCGAATTTAGTAAGTAGTACATGCCGATATCAGGCTTAGAACAAGAGACAAGTTGGTTAGACTAGTTCACTAGACTTTTTTTTTATATCACCAAGACACAAACAAGCATACGGCCTGCCTGATGGTAAACAGTCACCGTAGCCTATGGACATTTGCAACACCAGAGGTGTTATACATGACTATCACTGCTCTTAATACTTCCATACTTGCGTATAAAAAAGAACTACCTCGACTCCGCGACTTTCTTCGCGCGTATATTGAACCGCTTTTCCTTACTTTTTCTCGGCTTCCAAGGGTCGGATCCGCGATGTTGGATAGCCTATAAACCTTCCTCAAGAATAGGGTTATCAAATCTCTCCGACAGGCCCTTCAGGCACGAACCCGCGTGTTCGATTTGATTCTCCAACGACGTCCTGAGCCGAGGTCCGACCCCTCTCGGGGGCCCTTAGGCTGTCGTTTAACTTTGTTTTCTAGGCTGTGGCGCCTCACGCCCGCCTCTCTAGTCCGGTGACGTAGTGACCGCCCACTCGGGGCTAACTACATAGACAGGTCAAAAAAAAAAAAGGGTTATCAAATACAAAAAGATTTTTGAAATCCATCTGGCAGTTGCAGATATTAGCTCGTTCAAACGATTAACTTACGCTGTCAAACATTGTCCACGAAATGATAAACCCACATAATCTATTTGTCAAATATATAAACAAGCCTCTTTCACGAGACTAGCATATTAATGACAGTTCGATGGCACAGTTCAACGTTCTCTTCGAAATACGCACTTAACTGAATAAACAAAGTTACCTCAATGGATAATAAGGCATCCTACACACGACGTGCAATGTAATAAGATATCATTAATACCAGCTCTCGAGTAATGTACGGTCGGGGCAGTGTCAAAGACCTTATGGTATGAATGGCATAATCCGTGGGCCGTCAGGTGTGCTGTGGTTGCGGTGTGTCAGAGTCGTGACGACTCATAATGTGAACCACTCCAGGGATCCATTAAAATTAATATTGCGCGCCTCGTACAGTTTAACCTGGATGTTTATCCGGCACAGTGTTTTAGTGTGTCTTTGGCCGTGTATGTACCGAGTAGTATACCAGTAACAGGCGTGCTGTTTGCCGCCGAGTGGCGACTGTGATATATATATGTACGTATATATGTATACTAGCTGTGTCCGCGACTTCGTCCGCGCGCAATAGTTATTTTTTTTATTATTTATTTATATTAATAAAATTACCGTAATTAAGTGTATGTACCGAGTAGTATATGTACCAGTAACAGGCGTGCTGTTTGCCGCCGAGTGGCGACTTTGATATATATTAGCTGTGTCCGCGACTTCGTCCGCGCGCAATAGTTATTTTTTTATTATTTATTTATATTAATAAAATTACCGTAATTAAGTGTATGTACCGAGTAGTATATGTACCAGTAACAGGCGTGCTGTTTGCCGCCGAGTGGCGACTGTGATATATACTAGCTGTGTCCGCGACTACGTCCGCGCGCAATAGTTATTTTTTTATTATATATTTATATTAATAAAATTAAATAAATTTTCTAAAATAAAAGTAGCCTAAGTTACTCCTTATTACACCAGCTATCTGCCAGTGAAAGTCCCGTCAAAATCGTTCCAGCCGTTTCAGAGATTAGCCGTAACAAACAAACGGACAGACAGACAGACAAATTGTAAAAATATTCATTTTGGTATATGTGCCGTGTATACATCCATATGTATTTAGTAATCAGCGGTTATTTTAATATTACAAACAGACACTCCAATTTTATTTATCTGTGTATATATATATATATATATACATACATACATATATATATATATATATGTATGTAATATGTATATATGTATACAACATTGGGAGGCATACAAGTGATGTGAAGTATGATGTAAAGGAGTTATGATAGCGTATACACGCTTGCAATACGTTAAGTACAACTAGCGCGATGCCACCTCTGCACACACAGCTACTCTACGATAGCTACGATAATAACCCTCCAGGGATTTATTATTTGGCTGCGGTTTTCTTTGAAGTGGGCGTACCTACTTCCCCAGATGGCCTGACGGGCGGCTATAATGAGCCCTATCTCTTTTAAAAACACCCCAGATCAAGACAAACAGACATGTTCGTGTACACAAATATTTGTCCTGGATGGCGATCGAACCCATAAACGTTGGTATCAAAGTAGCGTTACTAATTACTGCTTCACATATTTAAGGATTGGTGCGTGTGTCAGTGTAAATGAACAAGGAAGTACAGCAGTTGGACATCTTCCCGCGCTTTTGACGAGTGACATTGTTGTTTTATTTGAAGTTTTTACAATCCTACTAATATTATAAATGGGAAAGTTTGTATGTATGGATGTTTGTTACACTTTCACGCTTAAACAGCTGAACGGATTTGAATGAAATTTGGCACGTAGATAGATTATGATCTGGATTAACACATAGGCTACGTTATTTGAAACCAACGCGGGCGGAGCCGCGGGCAGCAGCTAGTTCAATATAAAATTAGTTTTGTGTGACATTTCGATAGTATTTTGTAACATAAGCGCTAGTGAAATTATACAGTAATGAAAAAACTCAAATATAACACGTTTATGCACTTTTTGGAAGACGTGAATAAGTTCATCAAGAAAACCTTGTAAAAATCACTATCGTTTTACGGGTGATATTTAAATTGGGTTGATTGGGTGTATGTACCCTTCCCAAGTATTTTTTCTGCACAATTCCTGAAGCTGGAACATAGAATTAAGATTTTCAAATGCTTCTAAAACTGAAAACTTTGACACTGGCATAAAGTAGCAACACTATTGCCATTATATATACAAAAAAAAAAGTACAGCAGCTGAACAAACAGGATAATCAGTCAGTCCATCAGTCCTGACTGACTGATACGCTAGTTCGCAGTCGTTAAGCCAATCTAAGATAGGTAGGTCATATTAAAACAGTCGGACTGGGTAAGTACCTCACAGAAAACCGCACCCTTATAACAACTCACCATAGGATTGGTATGCTCCTTAGAGTGATTGAGGTTGTCATTAACCTCAATAGTAGTGGCTGTGTTAGCCAGCAAAATGGCAACGCGCAAACTGTATGCAACCGTTCATAGGCTCGCTCGGTGGCTCAGTCGTGAATGACGCGACTTTGACACCAACGCTCGTGGGTTCGATTCCCACACAAGGCAAACATTTGTGTGCATGAACATGTCTGTTTGTCTTGGTCTGGATGTTTTAAGATAGGTAGGGCGTCAAAGCAGCCCGTCTGGGAAAGTACCTCCACCTCACAGAAAACTGCAGCCAAATGACAACTCCCTAGAGGGTTGTTGTGTTCCTGCGTGTGAGTGAGGTCACCAGTAAGCTCCCAAGGAGTTGCTGTGTAAGCAGCAGAGGAGGTATCGCGCGAGTGATACTTAATATATCTACGGTACCTGCTTTACGTCAGGTGGGCCGTATGCTTGTATGCCTCGCGACGTAGTATAAAAAAAAGGCAACAGTAGCCGTTTTATATCAGTTGGGCCATATGCCTGTAGGTCATCTGACGTTTTACACAAAAAAAATTAAAGCCAACAGTCACAGTCCTGAAAAAAACTGCGCATCTGAAGTCACCACTGTCTTACATGTTATGCCAGCCTACGTATGACGACGCAGTCAGACGACTGAAAGAAAAAAAAACCTGCAAAAGCGGGTATGTATATAAAAATCGTTCCGACTGACTTCCTCTATTCTTGGTTTTCCCTGAAAAGTAGTGTTCTATTTAAATGAGTTTCACACAAATTAAAAGTAAGCACACTGCACTTAACTTTATTTTACATTCGAGGGGAATCGATAATTTACATGATATTTTTAATGATAATTTGCAATAAAAATGAGGGAATCAATCACTATAGAAAGCCGTATCTGCTCAATATCTGCTCCTTTGTCTTCTTACTTCGAAAAATGTTGAACACACCGTTGAATTAATATACAGTAGGAATCGCAATGCAAATCAAGTCACTTTGGCCATAATGGAGGTACTGCGTAATGTACGTGATGAACACGATTACGCTCCATTCTCTGCCAGCCATATTGACGACTGTTTGATTATTATGCCAGCTCCATCTTAAGGCAGTTGTACATTGATATAAAATAAAATATATTAAACGTTGTTTTAGATAATATATTCAGGCGTTATTTTGAGAAAGTCAAATTTATGTGCATCAATTATTTCATGCTAACTAGCACCGGCTGGCGCCCACCTACTACCATTAGTAGGTGCATTATGCCGTTGCTGCCATGGCTGCTTCAGTCGTCTCTGGCTCGGCTGCTGCGGTCGTCTCCTTAGTTCTTTTATGCGGTCGGTCATCTCTGCATCTAGAACAGGAAACGCGTGCATGCGGTTCCTGTTCCAAGTGGCTTGCAATCGGGGGAATGACCGAAGCAGCCGGGGCAGATATGACCAAAGCAGCCATGGTAGCGACGGTAAGTTGCATCTACTAACGATAGTAGTTGGGTTCCGGCCGCCGCTATTTTTCATGAAGTAATTGGTGGCATATGCACACAAAGCAATACTATTTGACTATATGGGAGATTCGTAAGTTTACAGTGGGCGGGACTTACAATCCTTTATAAGCCCTTGAGAATGTCGGCATTGAAAAAATGCTGACATTCTCAAGGGCAACGCACCGCAGGCGTGGTAGTGTTGTTTTTCAAGAAGGACGATAAAGCCTTATTTAAAAACTGTAAATCTTTTTTTCTGAGCCACGGCTAGCTATTTTCAAGACCGTCACGAATCGTCTTTCATGCAGATTTGATTACTTCTGGCGTCCCGAATAAGCCGGCTTCCTGCGCTAGGCATAATTATGGTGCGGCAGGTTATACAGAACATCGAAGAATTCGACATCGAGAGTTCACTTAATATATCTAGAAATAAATCCCACAAATACATTAGTATACATTCCCCTTTGTATATTAAGACGGCAACACAAATCTCATCAGCACATAAATCGAGTGTCTCAGACATAGGATAAGCAGTTTAGCATTGATTCAGAGTGATTGATGCACAAATCGGAACACTAATCCAATGCGATTCGATGTTCGTGCTCGAACTAACTATTCCGATTCAGGCATATAACTTGATTGATAACAACGTAATTTGATGTGACCGAACGCTATCTGTATAGATGATCAGGATGATGTCGCGTTTCTGATTACTATCTCATAGATCGAATGCGGAATTGGTTTTCGAGAACGATATTTAAGTAAAAATCCGGACACATTTTTATTGATTGTTCACTCAAAAGACTGACTAGAATTTTAGCTTATACATTTATTTATCGGAAAAATATTGGTAATATCAAGCTTGTCACAATATATTTGTCGCTTTAGAAAAATCTTTGTGAATACAAAGAATAGAATTTACTAAAGTGACAACTAAACAATAAATGGTGGCATCTTTGCTGCCGAAGTGTCATCCGAAGTATGTAGCACCTCTTCATTTCTTTCTGTGTGTAATTTGTCTTTTCTATTTCACCGAACTTAACAAATAAATTAATAACTTCAAGTTATCGTATGAACATGATAACTATGATGACAAATTGTATTAGACATGGTACTTTAAATAACTATATAATTCTTGTAACAACATTATGTTTTCTCGGGCGTAATACTTTTTACTTTACTTTGTTTTCTGAGAAATACCGCGTTGAAATCTAAGTCTAAGAAATAGTCCTGAGTCAGTATTTTATAGTAGCCGTTTTATGTCTGTATGATGTTTATTAAAATATTTTTATTCATCATACATAATTTTCTTCACGATCTATGTGTACGATAGGACTCTGCTACAACAGTATTTGAGCACATTTAAAAGAAATTAATTCAGAGGACCTTTCGAACCTTTAGGATTTTTTTAATCTTTGAAAAGAAAATATGGATTAAATTAAAGTGTATATTTAATCTGTTTCCAAAATTTAGGTGACAGTATGTAGTATAAATGTTGCGAGAATTTTTGGAATACTTCAATATACTATATTCTTATTAAATACCGCAACTCTATCTACATTTTTTTCTAAAAATAATAATTAGAAATTTATACTCACCTAGGTCTTTCGTCTTTAGATTGTAGCCACCAAGGTTGTGTATCAGCCAAGTTCGGTAAAGCGGGACGACACGTGAATATTTACAGGAATAATTTCTAATCAACTTTCAGCCATCACGACAATGAAATTAAAACACTTTTAATCTTGTTTATAAGAACCTCTTAGTTTAAGTATTTTAAATTTGAGGGAAAAATATGCTATTGTTACTTAAAATAATTTCATGAGTTATTATGCGTTTAATTTTATTGTTTACTAATACTTATTGAGTCCAAAATTCGATAAGTTTATATCCAAATATTTTTTGTAGATAATTTACCTACTGTAATCACATCAATACTGTAATCATCATCATAGTATCAATCAGTTCAGTGAGTTGTCTTCATGTTAGTTATAGATATATATTTTAAAACTTGTTAATTTATAAATTTTAGGGAAATAAATGTAACTTTTTTAACATTAATGAATTTATTTACAAACAAGTTATAAATCATTTAATAGTGCTGCGGGACTTGGCACTCATACAGACCTCAACTTGGCAAAACGTTTCAGTACATCCGTTGTGCCGAACTTGGCCCTATTTTACATTTATGTTTGTGATGACTTTATTTTACGTAAAAAGGAAACTGTATATTCAGTTTTCTTTTTAAATAAACTAATGTCTCTATCAAAACCACAAATTCACTTTCTGTCGTCAATCGTAGAAAAACGCCCACTAAACGAGAGAATTTGTATATCCTACTAATATTATAAATGCGAAAGTTTGTATGTATGGATGTTTGTTGCTCTTTCACGCTTAAACGGCTGAACGGATTTGAATGAAATTTGGCACGTAGATAGATTATGATCTGGATTAACACATAGGCTACGTTATTTGACTCCACGTGGGCGAAGCCGCGGGCAGCAGCTAGTATATAATAAACAAACGGTTATAAAATCATACCAATTAAGGAGAACAAGCTTTGTATAATTTATAGCTATGTTATTTATCAGTGACGCCAAACTTTACTCAATTTTTTTTTATACAACGTCTGAAGGCATGCGGCACACCTGATGTAAAACGGTTGCTGTAGCCTATGTATGCTTGCAGTATATTAAGTATCACTCGCGCGATGCCACCTCTGCTGCTGACACATCAACTCTTTAGGAACTAACTGGTGACCACCACAACGCTCCAGGCAAATATTATTTTGCTGCGGTTTTCCCGAGGTGCCACCACCTTTTCGACAAGCTCGGTGGCGCATATGAATAAAGGTACTTCCCTAGTCTGGATGCTTGATTGTTTATCGAATTAAATAGACGAATAAACATAAGCATGGAACAGTTGAAAGTAGTGTTGCAGTTGCGAGAGCAACAAAGAGGACGTAAGGGACGAAGAAAATAGGTATTTTTTTAAATCTAGTATACTCTAGTTCTGTAATGGAATATGTGCAGACGTGAATGTGGCGTATTAGATTTTATTTGTAACAAAACTGATCTGTGGTTATGATTTGCTATAGCATTGATGGCTAACGTACAATTTTGTTACTGTTTTCAGGTAAGCATTCTTATTTCATCACATTTGGCAGGTAAGTCTATTTATAACTTCGCGCCAAATCCCTTGCGGGGTAGGCAGAGAGGACCGAGCGTCACGTGACTCGATCCTTGCATACCTCACTCGCTTCTATAACATTCATTGCTCTTATCATGCACGCTCACTGGTTTTAGGATTCCTGACATCACCTTCTGATAGAACACGACCAATTTGGTCATGGTAGGTAAATCTTGGCCGTCCTCGGCTCCTACATCCTTCCACTTTTGCATTGTATATCTGCTTATCTTTTTATTATTTAGAGAAAGAAGGAGATTAAATTAAATGTGTGAAATATAATATGTTCAAAATAAGTGAATATGATTACAATAACAACACCTTAAGTCATACTTGACAGGTAGTAAATTTATTAGTCAATTTAGGCAGGTAGTGCGAGAAAATATTAAAAAATCAATAGGCTTGAAATGTAATGTGTTCAAAAATGAAGTAGTTACTAAATTGAAATGGGAAGAAAATGATTAGAATTTTTTTTTATACTACGTCGGGAGGCATACAAGCATACGGCCCACCTGATGTAAAGCGGATACCGTAGCCTATTAACGCCTGCGATATATTTAGTATCACTCGCGCGATGCCTCCTCTGCTGCTTACTTACTCCTCTGCGGTTTCCAACATATGGATAAGAATAAGAACACGAAGACATTCAATTACATTTAAATTTCTCCAAGCTCTTTGTATTCCAATTATAATATGTAAATTTCTCAAACAAAGTGAAATGAAAGATGGTGTAGTGACAAAAATTGAAAAGGGTATGCTGAGATGGTTCGGACATTCGGAAGAATGGATGACAAAAGAGTTACAAAAGAAGTATATCAAGCAAGAGTGAGTCTCCACTCGCTCTTGCATGATATACTTCTTCATATTGGCAGCGGTTGCCTTAAGACACACGTATGGATCAAATAGCTGATGTGCTGAAAAAGGGCCAAATCAATAGCACCCAAAACCGATGAGCGTGCGAGAAGAGGTTGATGAGTGTGGAAGATGTGAGAGAGGTATGTTTGGATCAATGCACCTGGCGTTCCATAGTCTCTTTCTACCCCTATGGGAAACAGGCGTGACGATATGTATGTCATACGAAGTATGACAATAATTCTTATTATATTTGGGCCTACGTAAAAAGTTGTTTCGAAGAGCGGGACCCCTGCCACAGGCTTTTATAAAAGCTTACTAAGTAGGTCCCAGAAATTTGTATAATTAGTAATGTAAGGTTTTTGCAAATAAAGAATTTGAAGAAAACCCAAAAATTTCGCAATGATATAAGGAAAATTCAAATGCTATGAATATTATGCCTATCTATCCATACCACCTAGGAAAATAGATGAGAACCAAGTTATTGTAATTACCAAACGAACTTGGAAACTTTCCAACACGATTGAACCAATTACGGAACCCTTACGCCTAAAAGCAATATCTTCGACTTTAAAAACGACTGCCTGAGTTCAGCTAAATTGATTAATAACTCACTCAATTATTGTTACGAGATTTGCTTTCCGATTGATATAATTTCAGTTTCAAATCAAATTCCACTGCAACGCCGTTCAATTCCCACCTAATTGGATCTGGAATAAAGTTCTTAACAATTTCCTCTCTTGTTATGTCATGAAACAGAGTTCTAACCGGTATATAACTGGTAGCTTCACGAGTTTTGCAATCGATAAATTTAGCCTCTGGAAATTGTTCTCTCCACATCCACATCAACACTTACTCATCCCACTGCAGGGATACGGGTCTCCCTTCAACCGAAGGGGTTTAGAGCATACTGCACCACGCTGCTCAAATGCGGATTGGCGGAGGACAGTGTTTTCAAGCCGCCCGTGGGCCACTGACTTAGCTTAACAATTGTCATCTATCGACAACAGCCGGGACCGACGACTTAACGTTCCCTCCGAAGTACGGAGAAACTCGAGATAGAAAACCCATCCATAGACAGGCTGCAGACGACGTTACTCAACCTGCGTGTTCGGTTAGAATCATAAGCGCAACGACGCCATCGCTCACCAGAGGCTAAATTTTTCTATTCTAAATGATTCGTATCTTCACCAGTTAGATTAGAGTGATGTTTTCTGAATAAATTGTCCCATCTCTATTTATCTTTATATTTACGTTAAGTCTCTTGCGGGGTAGGCAGAGAGAACCGAACGCTACATGACTCGGTCCTTACACACCTCCCTTGTTCTTTGTCATTCATAGATCTTTTAATGATAAACGAACCGAAATCATGCACGTTAAGTTTACTTACCAATTTGGCCATAGGAGGCTTCTACGTCCCTATACTCTCGCGTTGTATATCTGTTTCGTAATTCTTTAATGGATCATATTAATATTATAAATGCGAAAGTTTGTATGTATGGATGTTTGTTGCTCTTTCACGCTTAAACGGCTGAACGGATTTGAATGAAATTTGGCACGTAGATAGATTATGATCTGGATTAACACATAGGCTACGTTATTTGACTCCACGCGGGCGGAGCCGCAGGCAGCAGCTAGTGGATCATATTTTTTTCATACTACGTCGGGAGGCATACAAGCATGCGGCTCCATAGCCTATGAACGCTTGCAATACATAAGGTATTACTCGCGCGATTCCACCTCTGCTGTTAACACAGCTACTCCTTAGGAGTTTACTGGTGACCTCAGTCACATGCAGTAACAGAGCAATCCTCCAGGGAATTGTTGAGGGAATTTGGCTGCGATTTTCTGAAATCGTACCCACAAGCATTCGTGGCAAAGTTGTGTTGTTAACCACTGTGCCACCGAGCTATTTACTTTACGTTAGGGACCTACTTTTATATTACATATAATTATATAAATAAATATAAATATTGTCACACAAATTACGCAGCTCAACCTAGCCCCAAAGTAAGCGAAGCTTGTGTTATGGGTACTAGACAACTGATAAACATACGTAAATAGATTTTATTTGTAAATACATACTTATTATATATAGAAAATACTCAGACCAAGACAAACAGACATGTTCATGCACACAAATGTTTGTCCTGTGTGGGAATCGAACCCACGAGCGTTGGTATCAAAGTAGCGTAACCGCGCGTTTCACCACTGCGCCACCGAGCTCGTCAATTATATGTAAAAAATATTAATTATATGTAAACATGTTACGATGTCGAAGAAAAATGTTTTCCATATTGAAGTGTACGCTTTTAGTGAAATTAATACCAATCGAACTTGACCTGTATCTTCTTACAAGTTTATCAGACTTGGTATTGAATTATTACGAATTCACCTTTCGTAACTGTGTACAGCATGGTACAACACACTGCGTGAGCCCGAATTGCGCTTGGCCACTTTTTTGTATGTAATCATACACTATTAAACTTGTTGATGGATGAGGATGTAGACTCTCACGATCTCGTGATGACAACGTTCACTAAACATAACTCCTCTCGCCTACGTAATACAGATCACTTTTCTGTACAGTGATGCTGGATAGGTACGCGTGTGTCAGATTCTAATACGAGTAAACCACTTAGCGATTCGGCTTTCGACCTTCTAAACTTTGTTTCCGAAAAGGCACTTCCATGACAGGTTAATCAATTAATAATTCACGACATTTAAATTGGTATTCCTCAATTCGTCGACTTAGGTACAAGTCGAAGTTACCGGCAATCCTGTAACTTGGGGAAATTAATTTGTCTCGGCTCGTCTCGTCTCCTACTCTAGATGAATATTTCGTATTCCGTCTATAATATACCTATTCTGTATATAAGATATCCGGATATCACTTTAGTATAATTCATATAATGAGGACGTTAAATTTCTAAGATTCAACGATCGAGATACAGATATTAAGATTGTTTAATAATCAAGATGTACTTGTGTTTAAGATGGGTTTATCTATCTCGAGTTTCTCCGTGCTTCGGAGGACACGTTAAGCCGTCGGTCCCGGCTTTTGTCGATAGATGACAGTCGTTAAGCTAAGTCAATGGCCCTCAGGCGGCTTGAAAACACTGGCCTCCGCCAATCCGCATTTGAGCAGCGTGGTGGAGTATGCTCGAAACCCCTTCGGTTGAAGGGAGACCCGTATCCCTGCAGTGGGATGAGTAAGGGTTGATGTGGTGGTGGATGTACTTGTATTATTCGTCAGAATTCTACTGAATAAGAAGAGTAAGAAATTTATTAAGAGTAGGAAATTTCTACGAAAAGACTCCATTTCAATACAATGCGAAAGATGTTAAAATAAATAGTTAAAACTAGATTAGTCTGATACATTTTTTTTACTCTTATGTTTTATTATGTGCTTTATAAAGTGTATGTTATTGTTTCACACATAATATAATAATTACAAAAAAAATATTTAAAAAATATAAACAAACAGGGCAGGCAGGGCAGTATAATACTACTGTAATATAATACCTATAAAAAAAAAGACTGTCCGTCCCAGAAGTGAAAACTTTTTAAATACTTGAATACTTTTAAAAACCGCCCTAGGAACCGGCGAGCGTGCATGAAAAGAGCTATGAATGTTAAGAGAAGCAAGTGACGTGTGTAAGCACCGCGTCTTATTGCGCCCGGTTCTCTCTCCGCAAGGGACCCTGGGCGTGAAGATATACATACTTTAAAAAAAATACTTATATACTTCGTGTGTAGAGAACACGAGCTAGTGAGACGCGTAGTCATTGCTATATATATGTTGTATACCGCATATGAGCTCATCTAAAAGCGGCAAGGTTGGCATCTGGAAGAGCGTGGAATATGATTTTTTTTCCTTGATTAACAATATGCACACACACATGCAATGGGTACATACTACAATCGTAATTCCAACTACTACATACCTTACTTATGCGAACAGTAGAACACGATGACGATTTGTTTTTGTATTATTAACGCCTGTTCCACAAATAAAAGCAATTGAGTTGTTTTAACAGATATAAAATACGTACTGGAAAACAATTAATAATGATTACATTTTGATACGCCCTACATTTCTTATAAACACCCAGCCTAAGAAACACAATGATTGCCTTGTGTGGAGATCCAACCCACAGGCCTTAAAGTAGTCAAACTTTGACACCCGTCCTAGTGGTGAAGCGGTTTTCGTAGCGTAGGCAATACACGAGTGATTGGTGTACCTAGCTAGTGTCCTTACTGCTTACTATGTATTGTAACTGCTTACTATCTGGCAAGACACATGCTTGTTTGCCACCTTAGTGGTATCAATAAGAATAAAGTTAAAAATCGGCCAAGTGCGAGTCGGACTCGCGCACGAAGGGTTCCGTACCATTATCTATAAAAACGGCAAAAAAAACACGTTTGTTGTATGGGAGCCCCCCTTAAATATTTGTTTTATTTTAATTTAATTATTTATTCTTAAAGTAAATATATAACTAAATATTCTGTGAATATTTCAAGCGTCTACCTGTTGCCGTTATCAATATCCAGCAAAAATGAGCAAAAAAATCACGTTTATTGTATGGGAGCCCCCTTAAATATTTATTTTATTCTATTTTTTAGTATTTGTTGTTATAGCGGCAACAGAAATACATCATCTGTGAAAATTTCAACTGTCTAACTATCACGGTTTATGAGATACAGCCTGGTGACAGACGGACGGACGGACGGACGGACGGACGGACGGACGGACGGACGGACGGACGGACGGACGGACGGACGGACAGCGGAGCCTCAGTAATAGGGTTCCGTTTTACCCTTTGGGTACGGAACCCTAAAAACGGCAAAAAAATCACGTTTGTTGTATGGGAGCCCCCTTAAATATTTATTTTATTTTATTTTTTAGTATTTGTTGTTATAGCGGCAATAGAAATACATCATCTGTGAAAATTTCAACTGTCTAACTATCACGGTTCATGAGATACAGCCTGGTGACAGACGGACGGACGGACGGACGGACGGACGGACGGACGGACGGACAGCGGAGCCTCAGTAATAGGGTTCCGTTTTACCCTTTGGGTACGGAACCCTAAAAATGAATAAAGATAAGATAAAGATATTTTTTCTGTATTTTTCCATTTCGCAAGCGCTTAGCCATGTCTTATATATTTAAAATAATCAAGGATTATTGTACTTATTAATTTTATGTAAGCATATTACGATGTCGAAGAAAAATGTCGCCCATATTGAAGTGAAGGCTATTAGTGAAATTATTACTCATAGTTTCCATTTGTCTTTTTTGAATTACCAGCATTTCGAAAATGACAATTGGCGAAGAAGAAATGCCGAAAGCGACTTTCAAAGCCCGGTCATTTTTCAATTCATATCACATTAAATCTATGTCAGTACAACAATACAACAATAATGATGATGTCGAGTGATAAAATACTAAAAAATAACGAAAATAGATTAACTTCACAATGGATTTGCAAATTTGTGGAAGATTTCAAGCATTTTAAAGTTCACCGACACACACAAGTGTTGCATTTTATTTTTAAAATACCCCACCGTAATAAAGCGTCTCAAATAGGAATGGTTAAAGGATTGCAACAGTGTTGTACCCTTGTAGAATATTCACGCGGCGTGATCCTTGTTTACCTACAAATGGGAATGTTGCGACTCGGCTTAGAAAGCAATTTCGTTTCCCTTCTCGTGACTAGGTCGAATAAAATTGGCATAGGGCACGCGGTCGGCGTCTTCGCCCACTGCCCTTAGGTTTGTCTTAGTACTGGTATCTGGTACGAGATGTTATTTATATATATTGTTTATTGTAAAGGTCGGCAGTTTTTAGCAACCTTCAAGACAAGGACGTTTTTATTCAGACGTTTTGTCGTTATACTGCCACGATATCTTCTCTAATTTGTGAAAGGTTTTTTTTCTTTTGTTGAGGACTTTAAAACTCCTTGCTTTGAGATAGTCTGAGCTGAGGTTTGATTTTTAACGAGACCTTTTTAAGGTTAGGTCATACTTCTTTAGAAATCTGATTTCTTGGGCATGCGACTTACCTCATGACGTTTTGCTTCTTACAAGCAAGTAAATAAATAAAAATAAATATTGTCGGACAAATTACACAGCGCCACCTAGCCCCAAAGTAAGCGAAGCTTGTGTTATGGGTACTAGACAACTGATAAAATACGTAAATACTTTTTTTTTTGCAAATACATTCTTATTGTACATAGATAACACCCTGACCAATACAAACAGACATGTTCATGCACACAAATGTTTGTACTGTGTGGGAATCGAACCCACGAGCGTTGGTGTCAAAGTAGCGTAACAGCGCGTTCCACCACTGAGCTACGCGCTCGTCAAAGTTCCAAGCAAGTGATAATTATGTATGTTGACGAGCTCGGTGGCGCAGTGGTGAAATGCGCTGTTACGCTACTTCGACACCAACGCTCGTGGGTTCGATTCCCACACAGTACAAACATTTGTGTGCGTGAATATGTCTGTTTGTATTGGTCTGGGTATTTTCTATGTATAATAAGTATGTATTTACAAAAAAAAATGTATTTACGTATGTGTATCAGTTGTCTAGTACCCATAATACAAGCTTCGCTTACTTTGGGGCTAGGTGGCGCTGTGTAATTTGTCCGACAATATTTATTTATTTATTTTATGTACGTAAATCCGAAAATACGTGTATGTATGAAAATGGCAAACGGCACCAGGATTCAAACTAGGTATCGAAGAATAAGAGGTCAGTTCTTTATCCATCACCGCTGTTACTATTATAAGTATAGCGGGGTAGGCAGATACAACTGAGCGCTACATGACTCGCTCCTTACGTACTCACTCGCATCTTTAACATATGAACTTTATTAATAATTAAGAAGAAAATTTGTAACCGATGGCTTTCCTACCAACTGATAGGTCTCTAAAGCTAAAATTTTTATTTTAACATAATTAGGTTATGTTATGCCATACATTTTGTATATTTTGTCTGTATTTGTAGGCTTTTTTTGTGATACAAGAGTTGTGATAAAATGAATTATGTTTAATATTTGTAAGTTTAATGTTACAATGACCGTTTAGCGTTAAATTATTTGAAAACCATCAAAAATCCTTACAAATTTACTTAGTTAAGAGTTTCAGAGAAACATCTAGAAGATTCAGGTAGCAACTTTGACTCGTACTTGATAGGATTTCTACGTTGCAAGAGCGAACGATAGCTTCAATAAAATCGGACCGCTCCAGTGCAAGCCTGCATGTAATAAAAATAAACTGAGTAAGGCAGCGACGTATCAAACGGTAGACACGTTATTCACGAACATTATTGTATTTTAAAATGGCGCAAGTAGTACTATATCTACGTACAGTTATTTATTATGACACTTTGCTCTAACAAAGAGACAAATGGTACAGCATACCTGTCGTTAGAAAGAGATGAATATACATCTTAAAAGATTTACGCTTTGTGGCAAAGTACTCATAATCGCGACGCGAGACCGCGCCCAAGTGAATGTGAGTTGGGCAATTACCTTACTTTCGTATTGCAATTCTAGAGCTTGTACGACGTATCTATAACTATAAAAACATCTTAGGAGTAAGGTTGCTAAAGGCTCATCTCATTTTTAGGTAAAAATTTTCAAAACTGTTACTATCAAACCAACAATGCACAGTACATTCACTTGTGCTATCTGGGTTATACAAGTCGTTGATATTGCGTGCTATTTGTGTTGCGTTGGTGCCACGATGGAACTCATATTCCAAAATAATGTACAATGCGGTGGTCACATAATTAGCGACATTCATGAGAATTGAACGGCGAAAAAAAAAGGGAAATATAATCAACCGTTTTCAAGAGAGATATGTTTATTATACTACTCAGGTTGCAATGTATGGCCTGCCTGATGATAATCAGTTACCGTAGCCTATGAACACTTGCAACACCAGGGTCGTTATTTACGTTTTTTTTTTTATTAAATCGTATACTTCTAATGAAATCTGTTTCCAACTAAACATAATATCGTAACGTAGTAACTTTACTGTTAATTAATAAATAATTTATGTTCTAAAGTTTGCGTCTAGAATTTCATGGAAATGCGATATCGCATCAACTTCGAAAGTATCCTTCGAATGCATTTTGCAATTTTATTTTTAATTTAGTTTCTTGTACGTTATTGCGAAAATTAATTACAACCATAGAAGAATAAAAAGTTCGTAGAAGTAAACAAGTTTTGGACTTATGAAGTATTAGGTTGACTATATTTCCAACATAAATACTTTTCATAGGTCAATTAATCTCTCAAGGGACTTGAAAAACTAATTCACTACATTCATGTATGAAATACGACATCATATATAAAAAAAGGTTTATAAATTAACGCTATTATGGCGAATGTAATAGGACCTACAATCGCATTGGTGCTATCAAGCGTCAAATAATATGTATCTCTACTGTATGGATATAATACCATAATAATCTACATGTCAAATACATTAACAGTTCAGACCGTCTAAGTCGAATAGTTATGTTCGCATAACAATGGTAGCCAATTCCCATATATCGATGATGGTGTATGTTCCTCACAAAACGGCATTATTATGCCGTATGTGGGCGACATGTTGGTAGCCCGCCAACCGCCTCGGGGAACGGGACGAGTTTAAATTTATTGCATTGTTATTCCGATAATGTGCTGTAATATCCATTATACTTAACTATAGATACGACACCGTCAAAGGTAATATCTTTATATTGTTCAGTCACTGAATTTAGTTATATTAATGCTGCCTAATTTTAGCTGTCGATATTCCCAAAAAGTAGTGTTATGTGGCCTCAAAAGTCATGTCACACCGACCGACGGTCGTGGATTCGATTCCCACACAAGACAAGCATTTGTGTGCTTGTCTCTTTGTCGTGATCTGGATGTTTCAAGAGGGGTAGGGCGCATCAAAGCAGCCTATCTGAGGAAGCGCCTCCACCTCGCAGCAAACCGCAGCCAAATAACAAATCCTTAGGGTTGTTGTGTTCCTGCGTATGAGTGAGGTCACCAGTAAGCTCCTAAGGAGTTGCTGTGTTAGCAGCAGCGGTGGCATCGCGCGAGTTATACTTAATGTATTACACGCGTTTATAGGCGTATGGTAACCGCTTTATATTAGGTTTGTCTTATGTATGTCTTCTGATGTTGTATTAAAAAAATGTGGTGCTTGGTTCTCTCTGCGGTAGACAGCCACATGACTTGGTCCTTACACATCCCACTCGGTTCATAAAAAAATATTTCAATTCTCATACACACTCGCCTGTTTCTAGCGGCTCCGGACATCACCTTCTGATAACCTACGTACCTAATTGGTTATTGACCAACTCAACTAATTGCTACAGGTCGGTGGTAAAGTAGCGCAATTCTCATTGGCTAATCCACGGATCACGTCTTTTATTGGCCTTTTAGTTAAGAATGCTCGAGTCGCCGTCAATCAAATGTCCATACAAACATACCTTTTGTTATATAATGTCGGGAGACGACCTATCTGATGTAAAGCGGTTACCGTAGCCTGTGAACGCTTGTAATAAATTAAGTGTCACTCGCACGATGCCACCACTGCTGCTAACTTAACAACTCCTTAGGCACTTACTGGTGACCTTACTCACGCGCAGGAACACAACCCTCCAGAGAGTTGATATTTGGCTGCAATTTTCTGTGAAGTGGAGGTACTTCCCCAGACTGGATACTTTGATACAAATTAGCTCTCTTAAAAATACACAGATCAAGTCAAACAGACATGTTCATGCTAACAAATGACAAATATATCTGAGCATGAGGGAATCGATCTCATGAGCGTTGGTCTCAAAGTTGCGTTATTAACGTTGCGCCACCGAGCTCGTCATTATTAAAAGTAATGGTTTATACCTACCACTCATGAAAAATTACTTACGGTACTCTAGTATGGCCTCTATGGTCTCGGCCTGATGGCAAGCAATTATCGTTCAGACTATTGACACTAGCAACACCTGGAAAATCATTCATGTGTTACCGACCTCGTAAATATAGCATTACACATTCAACCAATGAATTTACTATCCATATCGTGATATAAATCGACATCGCTTTATAGTCATGTCTATAAATATGACACATGTGTTACCAACATACATGACGCGGTAATGTGTTACCAACCGTAGCACCATGCATACAAGACACATAAACAATACCAACGTTCCGTTTTAATATTAAATGATATGTGTTGCCAGTCAATAATCGTGATCAACTATGTACATAATTAATGATTGCAATGCTTTCGTATGCACTAAATCGTTCACCGGAACGTAACTAGATTAGAATTAGACTAGTACACACATGCGATGGTACAATTCATGTTACGTAAACTTGTTTAGCTGTCTTGTTTACGACTGGAGGTACAAATATTTTTCTTATCTAATCAGAGCTACTGTCGACTAAAGAGGGGTTGTGTCGTATTCACGTGCATAAGTTACTGCCTGCCTATGTTTTTTTTTTACAGAAATATCCTATTTTGCTATATATTATATATACAATATATATAAAAGAGTTGATTTTATCTATCTATAACTTCACGCCAAATTCCTTGC
Organism: Pyralis farinalis; assembly: GCA_947507595.1. Classification (NCBI taxonomy): domain Eukaryota; kingdom Metazoa; phylum Arthropoda; class Insecta; order Lepidoptera; family Pyralidae; genus Pyralis; species Pyralis farinalis. Next base: position 24,407,202 of record OX382272.1, on the reverse strand, counting down.
GGTGTATGCAATATAGTACTGTTTTCAGGAACACCGTTCCTATATGAAATCTATATGTTTTTCTGTGTGTGTGTCTGTCGCTTTTGTCCGTATATTCGAATTTGGAATCTCTTAAAAACTAATATCATTTTTCTTAAGGAATATGATCAAAATGGCCGACAAAGTTTTAAAAAGAATAATTAAATTGTTATATAATTGACGAGCCAGGTGTTCCCTGGCAATGCAAGCTGGCCCATTCTCAACTGGTTATATCTGTATATATGTATGTCACACTGTTACTTGATATGATAGAATTTCTATGAAAATTCTAATTTGATTTTCTTAGCTTCAAATAACTGCATATAATTTGGAAGATAATCCTTTTCTTATATATATATATATATATATATATATATATACAATATTGAGAGGCATACAAGCATATATCAGGTAGGCTGATGATGTGATGATTATGGTAGGATATAACTGGTAACGCTCGCTTAATCGCTAGAAGACGACAACCCTGAGACTTCCACCGCACAGCCAATCGCCGCCAAATGACGGCGGCGATTGTCTGTGCGGTGGAAGTACTTCACCTGTCGGGCTGCTTTGATACGCCTTACCAATAATAAAAACAACCAGAAAAAGTCAAACTGATATGTTAATGCATAGAAATGTTTGAACTATGTGGGAATGGATCCCACGAGCCTTAGTCTTAAAGTAGCACGTTAGAGAAGCGATTGAAGTGTGTAAGGTCCTCGTCTTCTGGCGCTCGGTGCTCTCTGCCTACCCCGCAAGGGACCTGGCGTGAAGATATATCTACATACAACATAGGATAATTACAAAAGACTGACTATAGTTGTAGTTTACTCGAGACTTTCTTCACCTCAGCTAATTGAATCTCTACGAAATTCTAATTTCATTAGCGTACTTGTAACTCAATGGCTTCCTAACTGAAAAAGCATATTGCGACTTGAAAACATTTCTAAATGATCTGATCCTAAACCTACGATGGAGCACACTTACCCATAATGTGGCCATTCACCATTGACTTGAAGAGACCCAAGTTTGAATTTCTCAGGGAACACCGACGACGCGGGCAGGGCGTTCCACTCCTTAGCCGTTCGCATTACAAAAGAAGAAGCAGATCGCTTGGTGCGAATGTGTGGCATCTCAACAAATCAATCTCCCATCTCATCTCGTCATCGTCATCATTATGAAGTTAAAAGCACCCAACCGAACCGAAAAGCATGCATAAAGAAGTTGACGATTGTGGTAGAAGCGAGAGAGGTATATTTGGATCGGTGCACCTGGCGTTGTATAGTCTCTGCCTACCCTGATATTTATGTTTCATACTCGTAGATCTTTAATCTTAATTAGTTTAGTTTACTGATATTTATTACTAATGATTAATTTCATATGCCATTAAGTCGAATCATGGTACATTACTTACTTAGTACAATCTTACTGTAACTTATTTATTACATCACTGTAATTAACTTATTTCGAACAATGTATCCATCTATATTTATGAACGAATTATTAATTAAATAACATATTAAATATTGAAAAGAATACTCATTGCTAAATATAGTTTACTTAAATAGGCCACACAATGGTATTTTTTATTTTATACAAGTATCTTGTGACGCGTCCGGCTCCGTTATATACTTGTTGCCGTAACGCGCAAGGTTTGATCAAACCGCTCGGAGCTTGACGGGAGATGAGTAGGGAGTTGGTGTAGTGTTGTACACCAGAATAAGTACAATACTTTAAGAGATAAGTACTTCTCTAAACCACCTACTTGTTTTTTAATTACTATCAGATGTTAGGGAAGTACTTAGTCTACGGGAGCACTGTTAAGTATTTATATTTAAATGGCCTAACGAGTGGTTCGAAAGTAAATGAAGTCGGTAGTACCACTGAGTATGTAATTTGCCGTCATTAACTACTTACCCCATCCTTTTAATTGGCGGTGCTTACTTTGTCGCTTAGTTACGGTTGTTTCTTAGAAAAAAGCTAAGGGCTATGTACTTTTTATTTCGTTCGTTAGCTGGCATGAATGTTAGTCCACACGTAAGAATAGTAAAAAGTGATTATTACATAGAGAGACTCCATATAAAATCAGTATATTCGCTAAATCCTTAGACGTCAGACCTTCATAACCTAGAGTGAAAACCAGACCTTTCATAGAATAGGGCCCACGCCGTTCAAAATATATTTTCTTGAAAGTGCGTGTTTTCATATGATGCTTTACTACACCGCTGAGTAAGTAATAATTACAAGTATGTAATTAAATTCGAAAATACAAATTGGTAGTGGTACATGCCAGGATTCGAACTTAGGACCAGTTGGTCAGTAGGCCGGTTCTATATCCACTGGGCTTTCACTGATTTAATAGTATTAAATCCCATTTAATATTAAATATTTGTAATGATTACAAGATTGGCTCTTATGGTGCCAATGATACGTAATGCGTATGTGGCACGTTTCGTTTTTTTTTTGTATGAGCGCGCGTACCATTATGTTTTGTTTTCACCGTAGTTGTAATCACGTCTTATTAGGGTGTATAAAAGTGCGCACCTGTTACGACTTAAATTACAGTTTTGTTTATAACACAAAATATGTTGATCGTAAAGTTTTGTATGAAGCTAACTAGAGAGTAAACGTACAATCCTCTTCTGTCAGCATGTAAAAAAGATGAAATTGAAATTTATTTATACAACTATATTTTATATAATAAAGATTATAACAAATTTTGTGCTATAATGACCACATTTGTGCAGATATGAGCTTGGTAGTGGAGTGATTAGTAACACTACGTTGACACCAAGGCTCATGATTTCGACTCTCACACAGGACAAACATTTGTGTACATGAACTTGTCTACTTGTCTTGGTATGGGTATTTTAAGAGTGGTAGGGCGCATCAAATTAGCCCATCTGGTGATGTACCTCCACCTTACAGAAAACTGAAGCCAAATGACAACTTTCTGGAGGGTGGTTGTTTTACCGCGAGTGAGTGGGATTACCAGTAAGCTCCCTAGCTCTGCTGCTAACGCAGTACTCGTGTTAGCAGCAAAGGTGGCAATACGTAAGCGATATTCCTCTTATATCTCTCTTATAAGTACTCTTCTTATAAGTACTTTACATTAAGCGAGACATATATTTGTAACACTCCCGACGTTGTATAAAGAAAATAGGTTTAAATTATTTCTGTTCGCGCACTCTTAAACAGTGTGCGTTTAAGAGTGCGCGAATAATTTTACCAGGAAACACTTATGAGGGATAATTGAAATGATATTTTAAATATACATCAAAAAGTAATTTCAACATCGCTTAATTAACTTTAAAACTGGGGAAACATATCCCATGTCACGTGTTCGTGACACCGTAAAAATATTGCGCGTATTAATTATGGAGGGAATTAATATCACCGACAATAAAGCTACCATAATATTCGTAAATGTAAATCGTATTGCCGCAAGCTGATTTTCTGTCTGGTTTGTGTATAGCATTAGACAATTGTATAACTAATTGCCTGGTGTCCGGTGAATTACTGCCATTTATCACAGGTATATTTTCCTACTGTAACCTTCGGCAAGTGCGTACATTAAGTTGCAAAGTTTTATCGCAATGGGATAATCGGTATAACACAAAGAGTATAAAGAATTAGCCTATTAAATGGCTGCTCCCTGGTTTGAATCCTCGTAGGCATGTACCACTAAAATGTACTAAAACTGGCTAAATACGTGGGGAAATAGTCTAGTATTATATAAAATATATGATTTTTTTTCAATACATAGAAAATCCCCAGACTAAGGCAAACAAAATTGTTCATGCACACAAATCTTAGCCTCATGCGGTAATCAACTTCATGCGCCTTGATGTAACCAACGCTAACAATTAAATTCAACAATTCCAATACCCGGCTCGTTAAAATATCATCCTTCCCCATTAATAAATGTAATTTTAAGAAAATAATTTGATATTAAAAGTTGTGATTTTGCATTAATTAAAGTTTAATTAAACAGCTATGATTCTTGATGAAAGGCTCGAGATTACAGAGCCATAAGATATGCATGAATTAAATCCATAATTAGCGTTTGGATTTTATTATTTTGTAAAGTTCAGAGATGCCCAAATAATTTCCGACCTTTATTTATTCTCTGAAGTAGTCTATGAGTATTGTGCTTTGCACTGAAACTTCTCTCTTTCTATATACAGTAGTAAACAAACAGTCATTCATTAGCTAAATATGAAATTTCGATAACGACTTCCTATGAAGCTGATATTCGACAGGTGTCAGTACTTTATAGGAATAAAACCTCAGCTGGTCAACTATTTGGTTCTTTTCATAATTAGGCCCTTCCTTGGTTGTTAATTATGTGAAATAAAATAAAAAATCGGACAAGTGCGAGTCGGACTCGCGCACGAAGGGTTCCGTACCATTAACTATAAAAACGGCAAAAAAAATCGTATTTGTTGTATGGGAGCCCCCCCTTAAATATTTGTTTTATTTTAATTTTATTATTTATTCTTAAAGTGAATATATAACTAAATATTCTGTGAATATTTCAAGCGTCTACCTGTCAATATCGAGCAAAAATGACCAAAAAAATCACGTTTGTTGTATGGGAGCCCCGTTAAATATTTATGTTATTCTATTTTTTAGTATTTGTTGTTATAGCGGAAATAGAAATACATCATCTGTCAAAATTTCAACTGTCAAACTATCACGGTTCATGACATACAGCCTGGTGACATACGGACGGACGGACAGCGAAGTCTCAGTAAGAGGGTTCCGTTTTACCCTTTGGGTACGGAACCCTAAAAAGACAAATATTCTCTACTTGCCATTGGCCCTCGCCGGCACTTTGACAAGTCTTACATTTTTTAAATGAAATCTTGTCTTATTTTATTTAAAATTAATTTTAATAAAATTTATTTTTGAATACTGACAACTAGAAATACACTGCTTATTCTGTAGTTAATACCTATCTAAATCGTAAAAAAATACCAGTAGTCATCCTGGTTTCAATTTTCGTAGGAACAGTTCATCCCTAGCTAGATATAGTGTCTTCTTCTTAGTGGTATCCCGTTTCCTAATCCTTTCTTCCTAATCGTTTCCAAATTAGAGGTGTCCGCTACCTAAACCTAAGAATTTGCGCAGAATACGGATTTTTACATGGAGCGACCGCCGTCAGACTTCCACAACTCAAAGCGATAACTAGACCTATATTAGGTAAGGCCACACGTTTTTCGAAATATAATTTCTTGGACGTGCGGGATTTCTCGCAATGTTTTCCTTCACCCCCGAGCAAGTGACAATCATAAATATGTACATAAATCCAAAGGCACGGATTTAGTGGTAGGTACATGCCAGGATTATAACCGGGGGCCGGTTGGTTACTAGGTTACCGGTTCTTTATTCACTGGGCTATCACTCCCGACGTAGTATAAAAAAAACTAATTGACGAACTCTGTGATTAGTAACGCTACTTTAACACCAATGCTCGTGGGTTCGATTCCCACGACAATCATTTGTGTGCATGAACATTTCTGTTTGTCTTGATCTCTGTGTTTTAAAGTGAAATATGGTGCATCACCTCACAGAAAATCGCAGCCAAATAGCAAATCCCTGGTGAGGTGTTGTGTTCCTGCATGTGAGTGAGGTCACCACTAGGCTTCTAAGGAGTTGTTATGTTAGCAGAAGACGTGGAGTCGCACGTGTGGCACTTCATATATCGCTAACGTTCATAAGTCACGGTAACCGCTTTACATCATGTTGACTGTATGCTTGTATGTCCCCTGACGTTATTTAAAAAATATATATTATATTATTCATATAAATTATTAGTTACTATAAATATTTACTCATATTTTTATATGTATATAACTTAGAGAGGTACGGAGCAACAAAGCAGTCCAATTGGAAAATCGGCCAAGTGCGAGTCGGACTCGCACACGAAGGGTTCCGTACCATTATCTATAAAAACGGCAAAAAAAAATCACGTTTGTTGTATGGGAGCCTCCCTTAAATATTTGTTTAATTTTAATTTCATTATTTATTCTTAAAGTGAATATATAACTAAATATTCTGTGAATATTTCAAGCATCTACCTGTTGCCGTTATCAATATCGAGCAAAAATGAGCAAAAAAATCACGTTTGTTGTATGGGAGCCCCCTTAAATATTTATTTTATCTATTTTTTAGTATTTGTTGTTATAGCGGCAACAGAAATACATCACCTGTGAAAATTTAAACTTTCTAACTATCACGGTTCATGAGATACAGCCTGGTGACGGACGGACGGACGGACGGACAGCGGAGCCTCAGTAATAGGGTTCCATTTTACCCTTTGGGTACGGAACCCTAAAAAGTAACTCCAGGTCAAAGAGACTGCCCCCAAATAATAACTAAATAAATAATAAATATGTACATAAATCCAAAGGCACGAATTTAGTGGTAGGTACATGTCAAGATTATAACCGGGGGCCGGTTGGTTACTAGGTTACCGGTTCTTTATTCACTGGGCTATCACGGCTCCTGTAGCTTCTTCTACTCGTAACTATCACAGCTAGACCATAGAATGTCGTTCATTAAGAATAGCGATGTTGTATTTTTTTTTTATACTACGTTGGGAGGCATACAAGCATACGGCCCACCTGATGTAAAGCGGGTGCCGTAGCCTATTAACGCTAGCGATATGTTCAGTATCACTCGCGCGATGCCTCCTCTACTGCTTACACAGCAACTCCTTGGGAGCTTACTAGTGACCTCACTCACACGCAGGAACACAACAACACAACTAGGGAGTTGTTATTATTATATATTGTTATATGTATTTACAGAATCATAAGTTACACGCACAGCGAACATCTATGATCATTCGGAAATCATTAAATCTAATCCGTATAAAATTCGAAAGTAATTACGCCACGTGATAGATGACAATGGCGTCTAATTAGTAGAGATTCACGCGAGTGCGCTCCCACGCTTCGATATTGTAATGCCTGTTAAGTAACTGCACTCTATACGCGTGTGCATTACGTTGTCAGTAATTAGAATGCAACGTAGCCCAGCATTTATAAATAAGGAAGACATTCTATTCTATGCTTTGCCGCTTTGTTATTTAAATTGTATTTATTTTTTATTGTTACTCATAAAGAATATACCACATTATTCATATAAATTTACTAATTGACGAAACGCCGTAACGCTACTTTGCCACCAACGCTCGTGGGTTCGATTCCCAGGACAATCATTTGTGTGCATGAATATTTCTGTTTGCCTTGATCTGTGTGTTTTTAAGAGAGGCATGGTGTACGACCTCACAGAAAGTCGCAGCCTAGTAGTAAATCCCTGGTGAGGTATTGTGTTCCTGTATGTGATACTTAATGTATTGCTAGCGTTTCTAAGTCACGGTAAGCGGTTACATCATGTTGACCGAAAGCTTGAATGCCCCATGACGTTATTTAAGAAAAAAATATTATTCATATAAATATTTACTCAAAATTTTATATATAACTTAGAGAGGTACGGCGCATCAAAGCAGTCCAATTGGAGAAGTACCTCCACGGCACAGAAGATTGCCGCCTAATAACAAATCCCTGATAGTTTGTTGTGTTTTTGCGTACCAGTAAGGTTCCGAACAGTTGCTGCCTTAGTAACGGAGGCAACATGTGAGCGATGTTCTTTGTATTATAAGGGTTTATAGGCCTTGTGGTTATTTGCCAATCGACTTTGTAAAAAAATATATATGTGTCTACACTATTATTAGAAGTAATGATAATAAGTATGTGAGGTTTAATACATTACAAACAAGTTCTCGAGATTCCATTTACATAGTTATTTTGCAAGGACTAGATATTACGATCTTTGTTTTATAAATAATATAAATAGTAAGGAGGGCGTTAATGAGCAGTGGTAGCTTCCTACTGCATACCGAGATACGGGCGAAGTCACAGGGTGTAGCTAGCTAGACCTAATCTCTAATGCTTACTGTTAACCTTTCTCACACGGAAGAACGTAACAACCCGTTATGACGAGTTCGGTGGCCCAGTCGACTTTCACACCAATGCTCGTGTATTCGATTCCCACACAAGACAAACATTTGTGTGCATGAACATGTCTGTTTCTCTTGGTCTGGATGTTTTAAGAGAGGTAGGGCGCATTAAAACAGCCAGTCTGGTGTAGTACCTCCACGTCACATAAAACCGCACCTAAATAACTCCGTAGAGGGTTGTTGTGTTCCTGCGAGTGAGTGAGGTCACCAGTGAGCTCCTAAGGAGTTTCTGTGTGAGCAGCAGAGGAGGCATCGTGCGGGTGATACTTAACAAGCATTATTAGGCTGCGGTTAGATTTACATCAGGTGGCCCATATGCTAGTATGCCTTCCGACGTTGTATAAACAAAAACTGCAGAGTACATGCGGAATTTAAAAATTTAAGCAAATTTTAAGAATATTATCGAAAAAACATTTTGGCTCAAAATAAATGTTCCTGTTTTATTATTCCTGAAAGGAATAATAAATTACTGCATGCATTTAGAAGTGCATGTAGTAGATACATGCAATAGCAAAATAATAGGTAAATGTAATATTTATCATACTCAACTAGATATTTATTACGCCACGTAATACTTGTGCGAAAAAATCTGTGCCTACACAATACCACAGGGTAATTATCCAAATGCGTGGCTAAACACCTTCCATTGTGCTGATAACACCAATAAAAGGGACCTTTATGCTGCGAAAGGACATTCATACATTACACAGGCTTGAATGGCTAACACCCTACAATATACATGTGTTTGTTATAAAGGACATAACACACGAAACTGGCGATCATTGGAAAAGCAATTGACTAGTTAATACATTTTTTATTCCATAAATAAGAAACTATAACAGATAAATACTTTTTTTGCTTGGTTTTGTCAAAACTATGTTTTGTCTTATTTTACAATTATTATCCTGATGATGGGTATTATTACTTTGTTATACTGTTTTATATATTACTTAACTGTGTACTGCATAATATATTCTTGGTGAAATAATTTAATCTATGCAGGATTAATTAATTGATCGATATAATTATTTTTTATTGACTAAGCCATATCAAACTTCTTGTCCGAAGTTAACTATACAAAATATGTTATAATATACGTATAGAAACGTTCGTAAGCTTGACTACTCGTAGGACCAACCATCCAGAAATTGTTATTTAGTCTGGACTGATAATGAAACAACGAAAAAATGAACACTGATAATAATCTTCGCTACCGGGAACAGGCGTGCATGAAAAGAGTTATAAATGTCGAAAACGTGTGAGGTGTATATATGAAGGAATAATCTATGGAGAGCCGATGAGACCGATATTAATTAGTAACTCAATTCAGTGCTACGGTCGAGGGGTAAAGTAGAACGCGCAGCTCTTCACACAGCTATTGGCTATTTCGCGAAACAACATCGCGCTTATCGGCTTATTGATTAAAATACTCTCCCATTGGTCAGTAAGCTCGAATCGCTGAGATATTTAGGCGCGAAAACAACACCATTTCGTAAGCACGGGATGCCTTGATATACAGGTTCCGAATAATGAGGCGATTGGTGTTTTAGCCTACTCCGCAAGGGACTTGACATGAAAATTTTTTTTTTATACTACGTCGGGAGTACAAGCATATGGCCCACCCGATGTAAAACGGGTACCGTAGCCTACTAACGCTTGCGATATATATATATCATTCGCGCGATGCCTCCTCTGCTGCCTACACAGCAACTCCTTGGGAGCTTACTGGTGACTTCACTCATACGCAGGAACACAACAACCCTCTAGGGAGTTGTTATTTGGCTGCGGTTTTCTGTGAGGTGGAGGTACTTCCCCAGACGGGACGATAGAAAGTGTACACTTATATACACTTTTATGTACCTACTATTTTATTTTGCGAGGAAAGACCAGGATCGACACGAGTGCCACTCTAGAGGGGAGACCTATGTTCAGCAATGGACGAATACAGGCTGAGATGATGATGAGGAAAGAGAGAAAATTTATGGAGTATCGCAGGATTCCGTTTCTTACATAATAAAAAAAACGCACGTTTATCGAGAGTGTAATACGACCCTTATGTTGAAGATATATCTACGATATAAATGGAAATGCCGTGTACAGTATTTCGTGTTATTGTCCAAGTGTTTAGTGGGTCAAGGAGGGCCAACTTTGGTTCCGACGACAAGTGTGCCGTGTGGTCATCTCTCATTAATTTTAAGCGTAACCTGTATGATGACAGCGTTTTACAATGAAAGTTATTGTTGTGTAATATCCATAATCGCCGTCGTTATGTAATCATACGCAGGTTGTTTTTAATGGCCTTTAGAATTACTTCGCTTTTTCAAAATGGAAATAAAATGTAATAGTTAATAGATTCAGACGTAAAGGTAAATTTACATGCAATTTGATCTAACCTGTTTTGTGTTTTTTTTAAACAACGTCGGAAGGCATACAAGCATACGTCCCACCTGATGTAAAGCAGTTACCGTAGCCTTTAACGCTTGTAATATATTAAGTATCACTCGCGCGATGCCTCTTCTGCTGTTTACATAGCAACTCCTTAGGAGCTTACTGGTGACCTCGATCACACACAGGAACACAACAACCCTCTAGGGAGTTGTAATTTGGCTGCGGATTAGTGCTGTGTCCACCTTTGTTCACGCGACCTGGCACCGGCCAGTATCCGCTCAGTACCGTTAATAGGTACATCATGCTGTCGCTGCCATGGCTGCTCCGATCGTCTCTGCCTTGGCTGCTGCGATCGTCCCCGAGTACCCATACATGCGACAGCATGATTGCCATGCAGGTAGCGGGTGCATGAGGTTCCTGTTCCAGATGGCACTAAATCGTACTGACGTCCACAGCAGCCGAAGCATGATACATCTACTAACGGTAGCGGGTGGGTGCTGGCCGACGTTAGTTCGTATGAACGTATTGGTAGCAGAAGTACAGAAAGCAATATTAAACAAAGACTCTTTTTAGAAATAACTAAATGCATTTTAATAAACAAACTTCCACTGGAGAACTGCTCAGTGTGAAAAAATGTTTAGATGGAACAATAGGTACGAAGTGGGACGAGATTGTAAGTGACTTTTTAAAGTGTAGATTCTACTTAGCGTTAGCCTACCAGCAAAATGCATACATTAAATAACATAGGGGTATCTCTTTGATTTTCATTTACTGCGTTTTGTTTCTGAAGCTTGGTGCAATAAACAGAACACACATTTTTTAATATTTACTGTACATTACAACCATATTTTTTGTGTATGCGTTTAGTTTTTTTACAGATCACTTACGTCATTTACTATTAGTTCGTGTGGATTGTTTTTATTTCTTGTCATTGACTTTGGAAGTAACCTTCATATTTCTTGCACTTCCCTAACACGTCGTGACTTTTTTTGCGGTCTAAGCTTTGCAATTCCGGTTATAAACTCATTCATGAAAAGCACATTATTTTACTCCCCCCTTCAATTTATAATTCCATTCAAATAAAGTAAATTTTATGTTATTGACTTTTAAAAAATTCCCTACGCATAGTTTACCTTCTTATCTGTCTATTTGTTTATCTGAACAAATCCCAAATGTTACTTTGACTTGAGTATATTCGTGAGGCAGTGGATTATCCATTGGTTCATTATCTTCTTTGCGGGGTTGGTAGAGGTAACTGAGTGCCTATCGACTCGTCTGGGCTATCCTTAATATCTAGCAATACCTCACGAACGAATCGCTTGTGTAAAATCGATATTCATTATAGTCGAAAACAATTTTTTAATGAAATTAAACGTCCATCATATAATTATCTGGATATAATTTTAAAGGAAGAGGTTTGGCTTGTCTCGGAATTAGTAATTGAACACTTATCGTGTAGGTTTATATGTAACTATACAATACCTTTCTTGTGACTCAGTATGTCCATAGCATTACGACAATCATCAAGTGAAAGTATTCTCAGAATCGTGGGCAAATCCAAAAGCGTAGGTACACCCCGCACGAATATGAGATATCAACTATTGTATTTCTTCATTCACTCTCGAATGTCCTCTTAGTACATCTCTCGTATTCCAGACAAGAGAGAAGTTACAAGTGATTTATTCTTGTACAATTGTTTTAACAGTGGCAGCGAAAGGATAAGCTTTTGATAGTGTGATAGTGTTTGAACCGGTTAATCTAATATATATGTTTATTTGAATTAGTAACCACGTACACTGATCAATTCGTCGGATTTATTTTTTGGAAAGCAAATATGTTATTTTAATGCTGAGCACATAATAATAATCCACGAACTTCTGTTATATTAAAAAAACATATTAAAAGTTGATTTCTTAAGAATGATGAAATATGTATAAAATGCCGAAGCAAAAACTCACCTACCACAAAGATGACCTCAGGAGCCCTAGTAACCGAAAATAAATATTTAGTTTGAGGAAAATATTTTTCCGTAAAATATTACAGTGATAGTAGGGAATAAATATCTCTTTTTTATTCTATTACACACCGCGCTTTGGGACGTTTATTGAAAATAGTTATAATCACGCAAATTGGGTAGTGAAGCGATACTATCTTATAATCTACTAGCTGTTGCTCACAGCTCTGCTCCCTTCTTAGCTGGATGTTAAATAGCCTATAATTTTCCTCAAGAATTGAGCTATTAAACACAAAAAGAATTTTTCAAATCCGTCGAGTAGATTCAAAGATTAGCGTGTTCAAACACACAACAAAACTAAACTCTTTCGCGTTGTATGTTAGTGTAATTATATGTAAAAGGTAAAGTCCTAATTAATTGATAGACCAATGCAAAGCTTGAACTCCTGAACATGATGTCCTTTTTGAAGCTTATCATTTTTTGAAAATTGCTTACAGTTAATAAGTCCGTCGAATGATTACTTTGTTCATGTTAATTTTTTATAGGTTACTTGTTCCACTTATCGACAAGACAAGTTATAACACACCACGGTATATCCATTCCCATAAGAAACTTACCACAGCGTCTTGCCGACACTTATGAGTTTCAAAACTAACAACCCGTGTGTACATGTTTGAGGTCGAACAAACGTTGAACGCAAACCTAACTCAATATTACTGAACTTACTGAAACTGGCGGCTGAGGGAATAACACACGCTGTTATGAATTTATTACGTTCTGGGGACTGTAATAAACTATATTCTGCACGTCAACTTTGTTAACATTACACAAAATTTAGACTTAATTAAAATTTATTAAGGTATAATATGTATAAATGTTATTTTGATTTTCTGTAACTTTTATGCAGCCCATATAACTCTTAAGAGCATTAATATTTTTGTAGTTACGGGGGATATTCGAAATTTTAAAATCTGACGGATCCTTTTTCAACATTATTGTGTACAAAGTATTAGATATATTGTGAAAAAAAAAAACAGTTTTTTGATATTACCTTAACACAAAAATCTTTTTTAACCATGACCGACATATATTCATCATTAATCTTAATTGAGATTTGTCACACAAAATGAAATTGACTCCAATTTTGACAGCAATTAAATTCATTCATTCATTTAAATTCGTTCATAGTAAAGTGCCACAGGAACTTTAGTATAGCGTTAAACATTGGGTACCACTTTTGAAGCACCTCTACGCCACCGTTCTGGAATTAAAATAGAACTAAATTATACCCAAATTATACCAAAATTATAATGCATAAAATTATACCCAAAATGTATCAATAGCGCGAAAAGGCCTAGAAACAATTAAGTGTGTTACTTGGGATTAACTCGTGACGATTGGTAGGGAGACTTTATTTTTTAATACTACTTAGAATAGCACGTTTACAGTCTGTATTTTGTTTTATATTTTGTCGTCTCTGTTTACCTCGCAAATGAGCTGGCGTGAAGATACGTACATTCTGTAAACACGTAATGTTTTGTTCCAGGTAAATTAACTACATATACTTACATACATTTTATTAACACGTAATGTTTTGTTACAGGTAAATTAACAACAGCATTGAGATTGATACTACAACTAGAACGGTAACTTCACATTTCAATCTTAATTTTATGTTTTATATTACTAACATTAATAATAACCCCAGCAGCCAAAAGCATTACTTTTCACCCATTTACGTAATTTCGCCAAATGGAACACAAGAACTTTTAAATAAATGAAGTCGGTAACTAAACTAAATTTTTTTGAAGGAAGATTAAAAATTACGATGAGAATATCAATGAATGTTTAATAGCTTTCATTGAAGTCGATGTGATTAAGACAGCTTACATTTTATTAATTAAAGGCTTTTATGTCATAACTTTTTAGTTTCTTATGAAAGGTTAATCGAAATTACATCTGTAATACTATGAAACTTGATAAAGTTTTGACGGTAAACTTAAATGGAGTATATGCTCGCACGTATACTGTGTCTATTTTATTATGCAACGTTTGACAGATCATTCTCTTTCTCTATCGGAGTTATTGGATAAGTACGCAAAATCTGATAGGTACCCGTCTCTTTCTAACACGTTAAAATTATCACCTTCAAGACCCGAATTTATTTTAAAATTGAATATAATATGTGCCATGAAAGAATAATAAACATGGGATCATAAACAACAACTAAATTATAAAAAATATCGGCTAATATATGAAAGATTATTTGAAATAACTTCAGTGGTCCTTGCTTGGCACTGATGTGGGATTCACTAGATAATCCAGATGGAATATCCGAGAAATTGTAAAAACCCTTGTCGATCACAATGACATGAGCGGAAATGCATATGTGAAGCGAAGTGAGTAAGGGTGCTAGTGTAGGAGTAGGGTTGTCACTTCGTGGGTTTTTGATGCTAAGGTGGTAAAAAATATATATACGGCTGGCCCGCTGTGAATCAGGTACCATCACCCACGGATGCCTGAGACAGAATTAGTACTACCTACTCATGTTTTGTCACCGCTGTTGTTAACATAGAACTCATTAAGCCCTGATAATTTTGTTTTTTTTTTGCTATACTACTTTTATACTATTTCTATACTTTTATTTCTAAAATGATAGATAGAGGTCTATGGGGTCGGTACCAGAAGCGTGCACGTCGCGACCCTGCCAGTCCAACACTTGGACTGCAATTCTGGACCCAAACCGCACAGACGCGCGGATTAGGGCGTCCCCCGGAGGCGACGCGCACCGATCCGCCCCCGTCGGTGCGAAATCTAGGGCATGCGGCGGTGGGGGCCGCCACCCACCACGCAACGCCCATCCCGGCGGGTCGAGGGGAGCTGAGTGTCGTATAGGCACATGGAATGTGAGAGGTGGTCTAAAAGATAAGATGAATGAGTTGATAGATATAATGAACGTGAGATGCCTAGATGCTTTGTGTGTGTCAGAGACCAAGCGAAAGGGAAGCGACACCGAAGATCTGCCCTGTGGCGTGATGGCCCTGTGGTCCGGGGTGGACCAGGACGTTCATGCCAGCGCTGGCGTAGGTGTCGTGCTTTCATCTCGCTTGGCCGCGGGTGTGAAAGATTACGATTTAGTAGGTCCAAGACTTCTCTGGGTTAAGATAAAACTGGGGATTACGCGAGTGTTTTTAGTTGCAGCATATGCTCCTGTGAGCTCTGCTGATCCCCAGGAGCTCGAGAAGTTTTGGGAGACTGTAAGGGGTATTCTGGATTTGGCCGAAGCGAATGAACGGATAATTATGTGTGGTGATCTGAATGGATGGGTTGGGACCAAGCGAAGCAGTTATGAGGCTGTGCTTGGTCCATACGGAGATAAGAGAGTGAACGATGCTGGTAAGTTACTTTTAGACGTATGTATGGAACGAAACCTCCTTGTGTCGAACACGCTCTTCCATCACAAGGATATTCACACTTACACATGGAGACGGAATGAACAGAAAAGTGTGATTGATTTGATTTTGATAGATGGACGTCTCCGAAAGTCGTTAATGGATACAAGAGCCTTCAGAGGTCCCACTCTTGAAACGGACCACTATCTGGTGATAAGCCGATTTGTGGGGCTTTTCAAGAAGTGGAGGCACTGGCGAGTGCGTATTCCTTTCGGAGACCATGAAAGAATAAGAAGTGAAAAATTGGAAGATGAAAGTGTGAGGAGTACGTATGTACGTCTAGTCAGTGAAAGACTTGCGAACGCGAGTCTTTCCGACTCAGATGTAGACGAATGTTGGAAAGTTCTGAAAGAAAGTATGGTGGACAGTGCGAAAGAAGCATGTGGATGCGCAAAGAGACGTAGAACACTAAGAGGAGATGCCTGGTGGGATGCGGAGGTTCAATCCTCCGTGGAAAAAAAGAGGAAAGCGTGGCTGGATTACGTATCATCTTTGCACCAGAGTGATGGTATGAAAGAAATGAAGAAAGAAATATACCGTCGATGCAAGAATGACTCCAAAGCTTTAGTGAAAGAGAAGCGTGAAAGACTACATATGATTGAGGAAGAGAAGCTGACGAAGAACTTCGAGGCAAATACCAAACTCTTCTGGAGAGAGGTAAAGAAGTCTCGAAGTGGTTCGTCAGCATCCAGAATGGACAAGATAAGATGTAAAGCTGGTGGCATTCTTGCTAACACTCAGGAAGTGTTAGAACGGTGGAGTGAATATTTTAGAGAAATGTATGATTATGTCCATGACGCTGGCATTGTGAATGAGTCTGTGATAGACTCGGCAGTGCCAGCGTACCATGAAGACATTACTATGGATGAGATTGAATGGTCGATACGAAGTTTGAAAGATGGAAAGTCAGCGGGAATCGATATGGTAACAGCTGAGATGATCAAGCTAGGTGGTACCTGCGTTAGGGACGCCTTCTGGTTTTTGAGCAAATTATGCTGGAGAACCGGAAGGGTCCCGAGCGATTGGAGACGCGCAGTCATCGTGCCCTTGTATAAAGGCAAGGGCTCACGTATGGACTGCGCCAACTATAGGGCCATCAGTTTGATCAGCTTAGCAGCTAAAGTGTATGGAAAAATCATTGAAAGGAGAATGAGGGTGAAATCCGATGGAATGCTTTGGGAAGCACAGGGTGGATTTCGAAGCGGCAGAGGATGTACGGATCAAGTTTTTTCACTCCGCAACATCGTAGAGAAGCATCTGGCTTTGGATCAGAAGGTTTTCTGCGGTTTTGTGGACTTTGAGAAAGCATTTGATAGAGTCGTGCGAAAGAATCTCTGGAACATTTTGCCCGGATATGGGGTTGACGGTGACCTACTCCGTGCTGTGCAATCCACTTATGAGGATTGTACAGCATGTGTGCGGGTGGACGGCAGCTTGTCGCCCTGGTTTGATGTCAATATTGGTGTCAGACAGGGATGCGTGCTGTCGGCTCGGCTGTTCATCCTGTATCTGGACAGTTGTCTTCAGAGAATAAGAAATATGAATGTGGGAATGCGAATGGGTGACTCAGTGGTCAACTGCCTGCTTTATGCAGACGATGCGGCATTAATAGCAGAATCACCATCCGAACTGCAAACACTAGTTACAACAATGAAAGATGATTGTATGAAGAAAGGCTTACAATTGAATGCGAAGAAAACCAAGATAATGGTATTTGAAAGAGAGGCAACCAGAACAAACGCTAGGATTATGGTTGATGATGTAGTGTTGGAGCAAGTGAATGAGATTGTATATCTTGGAAGTGCTCTTAGCAGCAATGGAAGGTACACCGCTGATGTGGAGAGACGAGTGAGTGCCGGGAATAGGGTGAATGGAGCGTTGGGTAAACTTCTAGGCAGCCGAAATCTAAGCCAGAAGGCACAGCTCGCTGTACACAACGCGGTGCTAATTCCAACGCTAACTTATGGAAGTGAGAGCTGGGTATGGCAGAGAGAGCATGAAAGTAGAATAAATGCGGTCGAGATGCGAGCATTGCGCAAAATTTGTGGCATAACGCTTGCTGACCGCGTTCGTAATGAAGACGTGAGAGAAAGAGTTGGTCTAAAAGAGAGTGTCGGTGTGAAGATAAGAAAGGGCATGCTCCGTTGGTTCGGACATGTAGAAAGAATGCGGGACGAAAGAATGACGAAACAGATATACAATGCAAAAGTGGAAGGATGTAGGAGCCGAGGAAGGCCGAGACTAACCTACCATGACCAAATTGGTCGTGTTTTATCAGAAGGTGATGTCAGAAGCCCCAGGAACCGGCGAGCGTGCATGAAAAGAGCTATGAATGTCACAGAAGCGAGTGAAGTATGCAAGGACCGTGTCTTATGGCGCTCGGTTCTCTCTGCCTACCCCGCAAGGGACTTGGCGTGAAGATATACATACATACATACATACATACATACATACATACATGATAGATAGATAGAGAGAACTTATGGCTTGCATGTTGATAATCAGCTGACGTAGCCTATGCACGCTCTTTTGAGGAACGTCATTTTGTTTTGCTTTGCTGTGGTTTCCAGTAAAGTGGAAGTCGAGCTGTTTCTTATTAAATGTACACTTATGGGTACATACATTTAATCAGGAACAGCTCGATACATATTTAAAGAGATTAGGTACATTGAAGCAAATTGTATAGACAATTTGTTTCATTTTGATAGGGCATCTTTATCGCCTGGATCTCACTTGCAGGATCCACCTCGGTATGTGAGGTTGGGTTTGACACAAAAGATGACAAGTTTGCCATTACGATACAGTCAATCTTCTTCATGACGAGATTAATTTTACCATTTGCCGTATAGGAGATTTTATGCAATAGAATATGGACAACTGAACATGTAAACTTAAAAGTTGTTCACACGGTGTCCACGTGCCAAAATCTCGTATTCGAGAAACATTTTTACCTTTCGAATTTGTTGCAAGAAAGGCCGCGTCTTGAAATGTTTTTTCTTCAATACGTGACACGCAGTGGCGCTTAAGTTTATCGCTTCACATGAACAAACTTGTGCTTCAAATCCGAGGGGCGTGACGCATACAATTCATGGGCATAACGCAGTCGTACAAGCAGGATAGACAAAGAGAACTGAACGCCAGATGACTTTCTTCTTGCACAGTTCACTTCTTTTATCATCATTGTCCGGATAAAATAAATAAATAAATTATTGAATTTATTGGTGTCTAAGAATAAAAAAACATTTAATTATATAATAAAGTAAATAAAACATTTTCATGATTTGATAGAAGTGAAATACCAATTATTAAGCAATTGCGATCATGTGCATCTGGTATTTGTTGTGGAAGACACTTCACGTTAGCAAATTGGAATGGAATATTTGGTGTTGACTGCTGATACTATCACTGACGTGATTGTGCCACCTTTCATTACTAAGACTATGGTTCCTGTTGTAGGAAAGTCCTGACCATGTTTCGGAAGAATAAAGTCTCTACGTCAGTAAAATACACCGAGCCTGATCTGATGATGATCAGACCGTTAAAGATGCAAATACTGGTGCCCATAAAAAAATGTAACGCTGCATCTCGAGGTGCTTAAAAGATTACATGGTAAAGGTTAACCACCAATTTTCTCGCCAAAACGGTTTAGCGTAACTTTTGTCAAGCATCGTTCCCAACATAGCATAGGATTTTTCCTCTCTAACACATTGATCATCTCGACTCGCTACCATATAGCGCTAAATACAAGTAGATGTTCTAGGCTTTCTTTCTGTATGTATCTCGATACTTGATGACAAAGTGTAACACCGTTAACGATCCTGCGGTGTACGAGCTCTGTGCTAGAAGTTATGTTCTCGTAAAAAAATGCTGGTAGAGCCTGTTCCTCCTCAGGTACTCATACATAAAGAACAGATGATATGGTATTTCACTCAATGTGTTAAGTGTGTGCCCCGAAGTTAGCTTAAATTTTAACGGATCTCTTTAGATTCATCCAACTATAGACACATTGATTTAATATATTGTACGTTAGAGTATTTTCTAAACTTATAAATAACATTATAAACTAACAACCGATAGGTTACTTAAAAGAGTCGTGAGCTTAAAAGTGATCTCAAATATGGATTATCGACGTAATAGCTCAGCGTTTCAGCTGTACATCTTTTAGTTAACTCGCGGTTAAGCAAAATTAGTGGAGAATAAAGGAGAGATTAGACACAGCAAAGGTATCTGAGATTATCATCTACAAATTATCTTGGATATAGCTTCAGCGTTTTTTAGACGGAGCATAAAGTTGTAGTTCACTTTATTTACTCAGACATATCGCTCCAGAACTGTGGCTTACTAAAAGTTTGTATTTTATCTCCTGCTCCTTTTGCACATTTTAAATTCTAAATGAATTCCTTCACGAGTTCGGCACATTTACTACTATGCGGACGATACACAGTAATCAGATAATAATATTGACTTCACTACTATACGTTAAATGTCGAACAGAACTTGCGTATAATATTTAGATGTACCTAGATCATGTATCGGATAAGACCAGACTGGTATTGGTTCACCTGAAACATTCTACGACACATATATATACGTACACTGCAAAAAGAACTCCCATTCGTCGTTTATCCAAGATTGGAAATCACTCTCGTCAGCATATCGCCTAGTATTGGTATTATTGGAGGATATATGGAGTGATGTTCACGTTCTTACTTTTTTTTATATAACGTTTGGAGGCATACAAAGATACGGCCCACCGGATGTAAAGTAGTTCCGTAGCTTATTAACGCTTGCAATATATTAAGTATCACTCTCGCGATGCCTCCTCTGCTGCTTACACAGCAACTCCTTAGAAGCTTACTGGTACTCACTCGCACGCAGGAACACAACAACCCTCTAGGGAGTTGTTGTTTAACTGCTTTCTGTGAAGTGGAGGTACTTCTCCAGATGGGCTGCTTTGATTCGCCCTACGCCTCTTAAAATATCCAGACCAAGACAAACAGACATGTTCATGCACAGAAATGTTTGTCTTGTGTGGAAATCGAACCCACGAGCGTAGGTGTTAAAATCGCGTCATTCACGACTGAGCCATCGAGCTCATCAAAGTACCTAAAGTGCATAGCCAACTTGTCTTTAAAGAAGATTGTTATCATGAGTAGAAACAGATGGCCCAGCAGCGTCTTCAACTGTTTAATGCCCAAGTCCGACCTCACATTAAATATTGTGCATAGCTCTGGACTGGGGTTTCCCCAGTATTGTCTTTCTCCATTCGATCACATAAATTGTAGAACAGTTCCAATTGTTAGTGGCTCAATCATTGCTGACCAGCCAGATCCACTGTCTTCCCAAAGAATGTTCTGCTTATCTCTGTGTGTTTTGCAGTAAAATTTATATGACAGGGAGTATTCTGAAACTGTTCGAATTAATTGACCATCCCCAGAATTTCTATGTCGTACCACTGGCTAATTAAAATGCCATTCAAGCTACCTAGATGATAAGCGGTATGTTTCTTTATTGTATGGTTTCCACGTATGGCAAAATTTTGGAATTATGTTGCTCCCAACGAAAAACAATATTTCAAGAATGAAGTTGAGTTTCTTTTTTTATTTAATTTTTTTGAATGAAAATAGCTAGAATGTCACAGAAGCGAGTGAAGTATGTAAGGACCGCGTCTTATGGCGCTCGGTTCTCTCTGCCTACCCCGCAAGGGACTTGGCGTGAAGATATACAATAAAATAAATATAATACATACAATTTGAGTTCCCTTAAAAGGCTTGCAACGGTTCGGGGCGCTTTGATGTTACTGAGGCCTACTTACTGAGGCTTTGATCGCTTACTGTCAGGTGACCCACTTGTTCATTATGCCACCTCTTAAAATAACAAAAATAATAATATTTGTTTTTGAGACAACCCTATCGGAATGTGAGAAAAGTGCTTTTTCCTAAAGTATCCCCTAACATGTTAGAGGTTTGGAATATGATTTATCTAGTACCTCGTTTCTTGATTGATGACAAGTAGTGAGCTTATATGCCATATAACAAGTGAAAATTTTAAATAACCCATATGTCAGTATTTGTTGAACTGTTGTGGATTGAAGTTAAATAAAACTTAGTCAAACAAATGTGATCAATGTCGATTACCCATGCAGAAACTAAGTCTCATTTTACAATAACGTGCATGCAACGTGGAGAGGAAATCGTGTTAACAAAAATGGGATTAGAATTTACGTTCACAGTATGGGTCAACCAAGTCCAGTGCGGTAATATCGACTGCCAAGCGACGCAGTACTACCGTAACGTAACTGAATTGCAGTGTCAGACTGGAAATGTCGAGAATTGTACACATATGTAGGTATTTTCATTTGTATAGGGAATAGGGAGTATGTTTGATGGTTTCTACATTATTTTCAAAACACTATGATATACGAGTATCTCTGTACAAGAGTTATGTTCGAATATGAGACGTTCCTTGATAAAATTCTATTATTACTTTACGATAGCATATCAATATTCGTCACATTCATCTTTTCAAAATAAACTTTGTAGTTAATAAATGTTTATGCATAATGATTAAATATTTACAAATGTACGCTTTAACATGTTTTTTTTAATAATATTGGTGAAAACCGGTATTCTACCTTACAGATTTTATGACTTTTAAGCTTTATGGTCAACGCAATTATGCTTTTTGTATTTTAATGAAATTTATGCTATCTAATAATATTGTAATTGTAATAAACATTAAAGCAATTGCCATTATGCCAATGAAACTATTGTGCTTAGATGACGTTTATGTTTAGATGATATGTTTAGATGACGATGCTAATCAACGCAATTATAATAGAATGCTTATTAATTATTATGTAGACATGTAAATATTGGAATTATGCCCACATGATAAGATACATATGCGACTGCTATTACTTTCATGATTTAGTACACTTTTGTGTTTAAGTATCAGTCAATTTAATAGGTAATCTCGTTGCTATTTGCCTCTTCTCTCTTTAACTTCCTTTAATGCCAAAGATTTTGTGATAGGTATACGATCATACGGCCCACCTACTGAAAAGTGGTTACCGTAGTCTATGAACGCTTGCAATACATTTAGTACCGCTTCATCATCATCATCATTGACATCATCTACTGCGATCACGGCTTTTTATTTGGTATTCTATAAGGATATAAGCGTACGCTAGGCTGTTTGCCTTGTAGAATTCCAATTCCAAACGCAGCCTTGCAGCGCTAGTGTCGCACAACCATGAAAAGCGACACATTTTGTGTTCAAGGCTATAACAGCCGATGTTTCCGAGGATGTAAGGATGTTTGCTCTTACAGAATTGCATGGCTGATAATCTCACTCACTTGTAGGAACACAAGAACTCTCCAGAGAGTTATTTGCCTGCGGTTTTCTGTGAGGTGGAGATACTTCCCTAGACGGACGGTTTCGATACCACACCTCTCTCAAAAACAACCAAACCGAGACAAACAGACATGTTCATGCACATAAAAGTTCGTAGCATGTGGATTTGGATTTTAGTTCCACTCGAGCCATGGTGTCAAAGCAACTGTTAACCATTACTAACCACTACACCATCGAGCACGTCAAGTTTGCTGGCGATGCACTCTGACTGAGTTTGCCTACGATTCTTTATGTATTTTACATGTCACATAAAAAGTTGCTTACAAAGGCGTCTGAACGAACATCTTCATTCGAGGAGTTAAACAAGTTGAATAATAAAACCACGTTATGTGAGTGGCTGTGTCGACACGGTCTAACGTAAAAGGGCGCCATCTTGTCAAGAATCGGATGGCCAATACCTCACCGTTTTACTGTTTAGCATAATAGAGGTGCGATGTTATGTTTGTCGATGCGTACGGTCGACAATTTGACTATATCTCACACGAGCAGGTGTTTGATTCGACGTAAATGTTTGTGAAACTATTTGCCTCATGTTTTTGTTTGATATGTTTGGTATTGGTTTTGTTTTCCTGCGAAGAACGTTTTCAGTTTACAAGTTATGCAGGACGCGACTATATTGCTAATATATAAGAATATGTTTTTGGCGTATTAAATAGAGATTGAAGGATTTTAGTTTTTAACTTATATCTATAGGTTTTGTTAATTGAATAATTTAAATAGGTCGACATTTTGGCTGTATCGCATAAGAACAGATGTTTGATTGGACGTAAATGTTTGTAGAACTATTTACAAGTCTAACAATATATGACGTTTTTGTTCGATTTGTTTGGTTTTGGTTTTCCTGTGGAGAACGTTTTTTGTTTCCACGTTATGTAGGGCGCAACTGTATTGCTAATATTTAGTAAATTCAATAGAGATGAAAGATTTTAGTTTTCACTTATATCTATAGGTTTCGTTAACTGACTAATGAAATAATTTGACAATTTTCCTTAATCGCATACGAGCAGGCAGTCGACCTAAATGTTTGTGGAACTATTTGCCTCAGTTTTGTTTGATTTGTTCGGTATTGGTTATATTTTGATTTCTTATGGAGAAGATTTTAGTTTATACGTTATTTACAGCGCAACTATACATACGAATAAGTACCTACTATTAAATAGAATAAAACAATTTTAGTTTCCACTTATTGAATATATATTCAGAATCTTAATATGCCATTAACGGAGATCTGTATGGACCTACTAAAACGAAAGTGAACGTATGTATAAATAATTATTCATCAATAATAAATCTCATATATTCTAGTTACGTTCCATCGAGTTTTCAAGCATATACATTCTGCATTGTGAAAAAATAAATTTAACAAAAAAAAAGAAACAAATTTAACAGGAAAACATTTCGTACATATCCATAAAAATCAACACCAAGGAACAATATAATAATGTTTGTATTTCAATGGTGTGCTTACGTTTAATTTATACCTACGAAATTTCGTATTAGGCAGAAGGATGCCCTTTGTGCGGGAAAACGCAAAGTTCACGCGAGGGATCACTGAATGCCGTGAGCGTTACCGCAACTCGCGAAGTTTGTGAAATTGAACTTGTTATATTTAAAAATAACTCTCATTACCATAATACACCTACCTAATTTCATCTTCTCTGTGATCTAAGATACGATATTTTTTCTTTATAGGGCTATAGGTTAATGTAATTATCAATTTGTTATTTTGAACTGAATACCAGAAATGTTTGATTTCAATGATAGATTCTACAGTAGAAGTTATTTTCATAACGTTTTTGTTAATTTAAGTCATACTGACAGTACACCATTCATGGGATTATTTAATTTTGATTTATTTATTTGTCTAAATAACCAATATACAGCTTTCATACACACATATAAAAATGGCATAATTTGTAAGATCTACATCTTACAAATTATGCCATTTTGATACGTGTAGTTTGGATGAAGATATAGATGTAAATGTAGAATGAAAGTAGATGTAGAAGTAGACGTAGGTAGAGATAAGTAGTGTAGTATTGAGTGGTGATAGCCGAGTGAATAAAAAAACGGCGGACTTGTCCCGCTTGCTCAACGGTGAAGAAATAAAAGCAAGGAAACCTGTACGTCCCAGGATTTATATTTTCGAAAGCCGTGTGGCCTAACCTAAGAAAGGTCTGGTGTTCTCTCTGGATTGTGGAAGTCTGACGGCGATCGCTAATGTAAAAGTTAGTATTTTCGCCAAATTCTGATGCTTAGGTAGCAGATCCCGCCAATCCTAATGAATTAGAGAATGGGATATCGCCAGAAACAATGTTGAAGATAGATATATTTTTTTTATATAGCTTTTATTTCCTTTTTAGGGTTCCGTACCCAAAGGGTAAAACGGAACCCTATTACTGAGGCTCCGCTGTCCGTCCGTCCGTCCGTCCGTCCGTCTGTCACCAGGCTGTATCTCATGAACCGTGATAGTTAGATAGTTGAAATTTTCACAGATGATGTATTTCTGTTGCCGCTATAACAACAAATGCTAAAAACTAGAATAAAATAAATATTTAAGGGGGCTCCCATACAACAAACGTGATTTTATTGCTCATTTTTGCTCGATATTGATAACGGCAACAGGTAGATGCTTGAAATATTCCCAGAATATTTAGTTATATATTCACTTTAAGAATAAATAATTAAATTAAAATAAAACAAATATTTAAGGGGGGCTCCCATACAACAAACGTGATTTTTTTGCCGTTTTTATAGATAATGGTACGGAACCCTTCGTGCGCGAGTCTGACTCGCACATGGCCGGTTTTTTTAATTGTTCTAAGGAAACATATGGCGTTTAATCGACATATTAAATTTACAAAATAAGTAATTCTTTTATGGGGCAATGTATACGGTTCTATAACAAACTTCCCAGCAATATAAGAGAATTGTCAATAAACAAATTTAAAACTACCATTAAAGCCAAATTGTGTAGCAGGGCATATTATAAAGTATCTGACTATATTAATGATAAAAATGCCTGGGATGGAGTCGATCCAATTATAATGTAATTAATAAATTATGTAAATTTGTTTGGATACCAAAAGAGGGATGCCTGAGTTTTTTGGCAGTATTTTTATCAGTGCTCACCTAGTCATGAACTGCATGGTAGGGAAAAAAATTGTGACGATTCCAAACAAATGTAGCCATTTTTACGGAATAAAAAGATTTTGACTTTGACTTTGACTACATTTCTCTATATAGCTAGCCCCAATGTAAGCGAAGCTTGTGTTATGAGTACTAGACAACTGATATACACACGTAAATACATTTTTTTGTAAATACATACTTATGATGCATAGAAAACACCCAAACCAAGACAAACAGATGTTCATGTACACAAATGTTTGTCCTGTTTGGGAATCGAACCCACGAGCGTTGGCGTCAAAGTAGCGTTACTAACGATTGCGCCACCGAGCTCGTTAAAACATTGAAAACTACAAAGATTCTATGCAAGTTTTCTCAAATTGCATACAGCTTTAAACAGTAAATTGCAAAACTCGGAGAAAACTAGAGTTGGTTGCTGAAACATTGCTTGGCTCTGTTGAGTCGCTAACTTAAATAGTCGCTAACTTTAGTCTTAAAATTAGTTTCTAGAGTTATTAATCTCCCTTGACGCTGCGACCATCATTTTCTACGTCACTTAGAGGAGAACCTCGTGATACCAAAGAAACTCAACCCGTACAGACTTCTCAACAGAGCGAACCAATGTTTCAGCAACCAACTCTAGTTTTCTCCGTGTTTTGCAATTTACTGTTTAAAGCATTATTAGCAGTTTGCGAAAACTTGATTTTTAAAGTCTAAAGTCGTTCTTTAGACTTTAAAAATCAACAACAACAACAACAACAAATTTTACTTTAGCTTGAAAATTAATTACGAGACTTCTCAATCTCCCACGAAGCGGTGACCTCATGTTATCATCAAAGAAACACGTGCAAACTGCTTAACAGGGCGAAGCAATGTTTCAGCTTGCTCTAAAGGCACAAAAGTATGACTTCGCATGGAGTATTGTTGATGTATTTACGAGTAAGTAGCTGTTTGTATATTTAACTTGGGCCCTGTATCTCAGTATAGTGTGAAATTAATCGATTGTGTGTACAGTTGCAGTGTGCTATAATGCCCACGACCTCCTTCAAAATCTCAACGTCATCGACAACGAATGTTACTGATTCATTAATTCTTTAAAACCTTTTTACATCGGTATTCATCGATTCTTCACAACACTATTCGTTTTTGTTTCCTAGACTCATGTATGCCGATCAGGTGTAACCGATTCTTTAACTCCCACTTTCATGTTTAGATATTGCCGATTTAGTGTCAGGCCTATGTACGGTGAACGGTACCTCGTAAAAATTTATATCGAAAGGAAATATTTCGTGAATGTGTAAGTAGGCGTTTGAGTCGCATTACTAACATAGTTATGGTATATGGCGTAATATATGGTTGCTTATAACGCGTTCGGCCTTATAACGTGCGTAGGTATATTTAGTTTTATTTTTTTCTGCGTCAAACGTTTTGCTATGTTTTTCTCTTGTTTGCGTAATATTGGGATGTGTGAACGGAACATAAGATTTTTTCAAATTTGAAAGCATTAAAGTACTTTTGTTACGTATATCCTAGGTTGCTTTATACAAAAAATGCAGTCGAAAATACAAATATTTTTATGCTTATCAGACAATAATGTATATGCTGATTTAGGAAAATCCAGATCACAAATGCTGAAAATTTTGTTTATGGTAAAAATACTAAAATTAACCTTCTCATTTTAATTTATCGGGCTTTTTATTTCAACGATATTAATAGTAATAAAGTGACTATAAAAATATAATCAAAAAACATACTCAACATACTTTGCAGGGCATTTTTGTTTCTTGTTACTATTTCTTATCGAACAAACTTATCGAACCATAGCGTTGTGAACTATATTTTTTTTTTTACTTTGAACTTCTTTGACTCGTCCGATACATTATTTTCGGGAATAGCATTTTTTTATTTATTCTCTCGTAACTGCTATAAGTAGAAATTGCAATTGAATACGGTGATGACCAGGTCATCCAAAATTTTATATATTTCGTAATACTGTTTAATACTTTCTTGGTATACATTTTGTGTATACTTGATTAACGAAATTGCCTATAGTATATAGCTTATCATCTTAGAACGAAAGCTGACTTGTAAGCGATGATACATTCGATTGAATCATTAGGAACAGCGTGACTATGTTTGTAATACTACTCTATCTCACAGAAGATCCCAGGATGTCATGCCGATATTCCCAAGATGCTGTTTTTGCGAATGATACTTCTTGCATTGAATCCCTGTACATACTGGTTTCGCAATAGGCGAACCGTATGCTTATGATATGCTCTCGTTTGTTGTTTTATATACTTGTATCCAATGTTCATATTGGTGGAGTCGAGCGCATATTTAGTTTTATATATAAGGAGAATAAACAGTGTCTTGGGTTAAATACCTATGTATTCGTTACACAAGGCATGTGTAACATTAGTTAGTCGGGTGCAAACATGAGGGACGTGACAACACGAGACACGCACGTACGACGTACGAATATATGTCAACAGCTTAGCACCTTGTCGGCTAAGCGAACGACGTAACTAAAGGCACATAAATATAAATCAGTAGGGCAATTGCAAACAAACAATAGTAATCATCGCAGTCGTACAGATACGCCTTTAAACAGTTTCTAAGTGAAGTGCGAATTAAAATCAGTTTCGATTGCCGGCTGAGATATAAGTGATCGCTTTTACGTTTTGTACAAATGATCTTTTTTGGCATTATAACACGGGGACAAACAAGCATAAGATGCGCCTAATGTAGTAACCGTAGCCCATGAACGCTTGAAATATACGAACTGTCGCTTACATGTTGCTGCTGTCGCTGCTAACACAGAAATTCGTCAAGAGTTTTCTGGCACCCTCACTCACACAACAGAACACAACAACCTGCCAACCATAGCCAAATAATAACTTATATTGCTGCGGTTTCCTATGCACGTTCCCCGTCAGACCGCTTTGATGCACCCTATCCCTCTTAACATAATCCAAAGCACGGAGAAATTCGAAACGAATAAACCCATTGTTGTACAAGCTGCGGTGAATGTTGCTTGCCTTGCGTGTTTGATTAGATATCGATACGGGCCATGACGCCCTCGAGCTCCTCATCAAACTCTGCCTCAATTATAGGCAAGTATATAAAAAAAGGTCTTTGTGCACTATGCAGTTGGTATACTGTTCTATATATTTACGGGGTTAAATTATAAGGAATATGTGGTGGTATAAGTATTAACCGAAATGGAAAGGAGTCAAATTGGCTTTTGTGTTCGAGTAATTGTTTCGTTTTATATGATATATTTTCACCTACTTCCGATTTGCTGTCGGTTACATACTCGAATACCTCGTGAGACCCTCTATTGTTAATTGGAATGATATACTATGTATAGGCAAGGTAGCAAAAAGTCACTTAAGCATAGCTTGTAGGAAAAACATAGACTAGAATGTTATTACTCGTGCTACTAGCTAATCCTAAATAGCGGAGCAGTGACAGCTCAGTGGATAAGGAACCGGCGTATTGAGCAACAGTTCCCCAGTTTGAATTCTGGCATGTTCCACTAATTTCGTATTTATGTGCATATTTGTATTTATCTCTTGCTCGGCGGTGAAGGAAACCATCGTGAAACCCGCACGTTCAAAGAAATTATATTTCGATAGACGTGTGATCTACCGTAAGAAAGTGCTGCCATGCAATTCTCTAAGCGACTCGTAATGGCTGTGTGCGTCGCTGTGATCACAGATGTCACAGCTTTGACATCGTCTACTGCGATCACGGCTTTTTATTTGGTATTCTATAAGGCTGCAAGCGTACGCGAGGCTGTTTGCCTTGTAGAATTCCAATTCCAAACGCAGCCTTGCGGCGCTAGTGTCGCACAACCATGAAAAGCGACACTAAGGAATTGCAATTTTGTGTTCAAGGCTATATATAACAGCCGATGTTTCCGAGGATGTAAGGATGTTTACTCTTACAAAATTGCATGACTGATTTGCCCTCTTGGTTGTGGAGGTCTGACGGCAGTCGCTCCATGTCAAAAATAGTATTTTCGCCAAATCTTTAGGGTTAGGTAGAGGATCTCGTCGATCCTAATGGATTAGGAAACGGGATAACGGTAGAAAGAAGTAGCCTAGCTAATTCTATTTTTTTAAACGAGCTATTTATGTATAAATTGATATTCTTGACGAACTCGTTGACGCAGTGGTTATTAACGCTACTTTTACACTAATACTCATGGGCTCGATTCCCACGCAGGACAAATATTTGGGTGCATGAACATGTGTGATTTTTTGGTCTGTGTGTTTTTAAGAGAGGTATCAAAGTAGCCTATCTGAGGAAGTACCTCCACATCACAGAGAACCGCAGCCAAATAACAGCTAGTGGTACTAGTAGCCAAAAAACCAGTAAGTTCCTGGGGAGATGCAGTGTCAGCAACAGAAGTGACATCACGCGAGCGATACTTTAAGCACGCTACGGTAACCGCTTTCTATCGGGTGGGTCGTATGCTTATACTAATAAATAACAGCAAGCTGTGTAGGCAGAGCTGATATTTTTTAAATATATGGAACCCTGTACGACATCTAGCGACGAGTGCTGTTACTTTTTCTGTTGATGGGAGTGCAGTGCAGACTCTGCACTGCAGAGTGGCCGGCCATACGTTTTCCCATATGTTTTTTTTTTCTAATTAGAACGATTTTGGACCGTTCTTCCTCACCAACGAACATTTAAATTTCAAATTAAAGGATACAAAACTACAATATGTTAGCTATTAGTGTGTCCATTTTGGAGTTTCTCACTATTACCGTCTAAACGCTAGCTGGATGACATCAGTCTACCCCAAACGGCAATTTTGAGGGTAATGTGGCTCCGCTGGCTATCGCAGCTCTGCCAATGACTTCCGACGACGTTGTACAAAAAAAGAAGACTGTGACGCATTATTTGATACAGAATACAGATTATTTGTTTATTTAGATGAGGATTTGCTTTTTAAATTTAGAAGTGCTTTTCTTGAAAAATCGATCGATTTTACTCAAAAAAAAAGAACGTCTAGCAAAATTCGGTCGCTCAGTTACTTTTTACTAGTACTAGCTAATTCATGCACAACACACCAATACCAAAACAAACAGACAAACACTTATTTGTCTAGTGCAGGAATCAAACACGTGCCCCTTCATAAATAACCATTTTAAAGTTACCAGTAAGCTCCGATCCGCGGTCGATACTTTTTGTATTGAAAGCGGACCATAGGTCATGACTGTCATGTCTTTACCTTTGAAGATTACGTACTACACCGGAAAATACAATAATATAATTAATCTAAGGTCAATATACACCACAATCAAATTAGTCATATTTGATCAGAAGGTGTTGTCAGGAACCCTAGGCATCGGCGAGCGTGCTTGCAAAGAACTTGTTCTTCTTAACTTTATCCCGTTTCCTAATACATTATGATTGGCGCGGTCCGCTACCCAAGCTTAAAGATTTGGCGAAAATACTGATTTCGACATGGAGCGACTGCCGTCAGACCTCTACAACCAAGAGGGAAAACCAGCACTTTCTTACGGTAGATTACACGTCCCAGTCACCAGTAAGCTTCAAAGGAGCTTTGAAGCTCCTTTGAAGCTTACTGGTGACCACACTTTGTTGCTGTGTTAGCAGCAGAGGTGGCATCGCACGAGTAATTGTATTACAATCGTTAATAGGCTACGGTAACCGCTTTACACCAGGTGGCCTCCCGGACATTGTATAAAAAAATCGGCCAAGTGGGAGTACGAAGGGTTCCGTAGCATTATCTATGAAAACGGCAAAAAAAAATCACATTTGTTGTATATGAGCCCCCCTTAAATATTTGTTTTATTTTAATTTAATTATTTATTCTTAAAGTGAATATATAACTAAATATTCTGTGAATATGTCAAGCGTCTACCAGTTGCCGTTATCGAGCAAAAATGAGCAAAAAAATCACGTTTGTTGTATGGTAGCCCCCTTAAATATTTATTTTATTCTATTTTTTAGTATTTGTTGTTATAGCGGCAACAGAAATACATCATCTGTGAAAATTTCAACTGTCTAACTATCACGGTTCATGAGATACAGCCTGGTGACAGACGGACGGACGGACGGACAGCGGAGCCTCAGTAATAGGGTTCCGTTTTACCCTTTGAGTACGGAATCCTAAAGAGAAGTTTTGTTTTTGCGAAGACTGATCAAAATTAACCTGATTTGATACTCAGTCGAACCCCTCCAAAAAAATTATAGGATATTATTGCACTGGAAGCATCCTTTAAAAGATTTTTTAGCAATAAAATTACTCAAGATTTGCGATTAGAGGATATGCCCCTGAGATGAAACAAACGTCTACGTCCTGATCTCGCCGCGCAAACATTGTTATACCGCCTTCGCCAATAGTTCACAGTGGCTCAAAGTTGAAACCACTTCGCCGAAAGCGGAAGGAAATCCGCATTTTAAATTTTAATTACGTATGATCTACGGAGTTTAGAAGGAAATTTCAAATCTTTTAACCCCTTTTCACCCCCGTGTATGCGTCAGCGGTGTGCGGGATTACCCCCATATCCCTGTATTATTTACGCGAGATTAATTTCGTAATGAATTACCACATTTCTAACTGGAGGTAATTTTATTGTTTCAAAGTTTAATCGCATGTATATAGCTACCATTCTACGAAAAGGAGTACATCAGTGGCTAAAGGTACTCCTCATTGCTTATAAGTGATTGACATTTATCTTGGCGAGTTCGTGGTAGTAGGTTTAGCTTAATGTTTTTTTAATACAGTACTAGCTGCTGCCCGCGGCTCCGCCCGCGTGGAGTCAAATAACGTAGCCTATGTGTTAATCCAGATCATAATCTATCTACGTGCCAAACTTCATTCAAATCCGTTCAGCCGTTTAAGCGTGAAAGAGCAACAAACACCCATCTATACATACAAACTTTCGCATTTATAATATTAGTAGGATTTTTTTTAATACTTGTAGGACGAATCAGGGCATCGACTGGGGAAGTACCTTTAGTTCACAGAAAACCGTAGTTGAATAAGTATTCCCTTGAGGATTGTCATATTGGTATTTCGGTTTCATGCACGTAGATATAAAATATATGCGTAGCAGTGATGGCCTAGTGATTAATGAACCAGCGTATTAACCAATTTGTCCATGGGCTCAATCCTGGTGTGAGTATTTACCACTAAATATATGTTTTCGGATTTATGTATGTATTTCTAAATTACCGCTTACTCGACGGTGAAGAAAAACATCGTGATGAAACCTGCACGTAGAAGAAATTATATTTCGAATGAAGTGTGACCTAACCTTAGAAATATTTGGTTTTTCCTCTAGGTGGTAAAGGTTTGATTACACTTTAAGTAACAATCCGTATCTTCGCCAGATCTTTACACTTAGGTAGCGGACCTATCCTAGTTTATTGTGAAATGCCATAACGCTACGAAGAAGAAAAAGAAGATATATACGAGTAGGACCTCATGCAAACAGTGATAAAAGATAAGTGGACCAAATGCGAATTCGAGCTACCGCGTAATAGAAGTGTTTTCGTCGAGTGAACCAAATGAGAACTGGACGGAAAGCGACAAAAGGATAAAATACGTGCATATATTTCACGCGATTAATTTGCCTTATTTATACTCAGGTATGTTTTATTTTACGCCTCCCAACTTTATGTACAGTATATTTTATTAGCCCGTGGCCAGTAAAGTAAACATTAAACTTCGGTCGCATTTTACGAGCTGGATTATAACTTTAATAAGTGATGAAAATTAAACAATGGTAATATAAAACAGGAATATGGTGGGCGTTACGAGCAGACACATTTAGTCCTTATCGATCGTCATGAATGGTTAAACTGATAATTAATGGTTTAATTATCGATTAGCCTAGAGAAGCCTAATGTCGTGGTATACATAGACATGTCGTTGTGATATTTAAGGTTTATTTGTAAGTTTATTTTTGACGACCTTGGCGGCGCAGTGGTTAGTAACGCTACTTTGATCAGACTCAACGTACGTGGGTTCGATTTCTACATATGAAAACATTTATTTCTTCTAAGAAGTTGCTATGTTAGCAGCAGAGGAGGAGGTTAATGTATTGCAAGTGTTCATAGGTTACGGTAATCGCTTTACTTCAGGTTGCGTTTCGTAATGGTCGCTTGCTCTCCAGCAATGTTTTCATTTGAGCACTATTAAGTTGAGGAATTAACTTCTACCTAGATTTTGCCAGTAGTCAGCATAGGGGCTCTTCAAACAAGGCATGGATAAGTTTTTGCATGGTCAACAACGTACGTGAGATCTCCCAAATGTTGCAAGTATGCATAAGCTACTGTTGCCACCTATCAGGCCGTACATCTACAGGCCGTACTGGGAGACCCCAGCTCAGAGGTATAAAAAAGCTTTTAACGGCCACTTAAGAAGAAAATAATCATCATACAATACTCGTAATAAAACCACGCTTCTGAGTTGTCGGGCAGTATATTTTATATTACTCTCTTTCACGCGGATCATCTTTTAATGGATATTTGTATGTTAGCAAGCAGGGTGCAACACATGTAGGTGAGTTTTGGCTTTGACTGTAAAAAGTTAAGTTACTTGCGCGTCATATCATAGGTATCATTTGACGAGCTCGGTGGCTCAGTTGTGAATAACACGACTTTGACACCAACGCACGTGGGTTCGATTACCACACAAGGCAAACATTTGTGTGCATGAACATGTCTGTTTGTCTTGGTCTGGATGTTTTAAGAGAGGTAGGGCGCATCAAAGCAGCCCGTCTGGGGAAGTACCTCTACCTCACAGAAATCAAATAACAACTCCCTAGAGGGTTGTTGTGTTCCTGCGCGTGAGTGAGGTCACCACTAAGCAAGGAGTGGCTGTGTAAGCAGCAGAGGAGGCATCGCGCGAATGCTACTTAATATATCGCAAGCGTTAATAGGTTACGGTTCCAGCTTTACATCAGGTGGGCCGTATGCTTGCATGCCTCCCGACGTAGTATAAAAAAAATCTATTCGCTGGTTACTAGGATATCATATACACAGAAGCAATTAAAGTTTCAGATATTATTTAAGCACGTACGTACCGATAAATTGAACAGCGGTTGCTGGAACAAGATTTTGCAATTTCGGGTAGCAAATATGTTCAGTGCGGGGCAAGTTTCAGCCACGGCGTAAACACGACACTTTAGCTTCATGAAATAGGTGTAATAGTTGCCCCTACCATCGTTTCTTGAAATTTTGAAAGGATACTGGTGAGTGATTGGCGAGTAAGGTGGTAAGTGAATTTTGACGAGCTCGGTGGCGCAGTTGTGAAACGCGCTGTTACGCTACTTTGACACCAACGCTCGTGGATTTGATTCCCATACAGTACAAACATTTGTGTGCATGAACATGTCTGTTTGTGTTGGTCTGGGTATTTTCTATGTATAATAAGTATGCATTTACAAAAAAAAATGTATTTACGTATGTTTATCAGTTGTCTAGTAGTCATAACACAAGCTTCGCTTACTTTGGGGCTAGGTGGCGCTGCGTAATTTGTCCGACGTAAGGATCTGTATTGTTATAATAAAGCGATTGAGTTTATTTGTTTTAACGCGTCGGTCTCTGGAAGTACCCGTCAGATTTGAAAAAATATTTTGTTAACTTAATTCATGAGAAAGGATCTTTGACTCTTAGAAGGAAAAAGAAATAAAGGAAAGAAAAAGCGGTTCCCATGGTATACCAGGATATGCGCGTACGGAGTCGCTGGCTGCAGCTAGTGTAATAAATAATTACCAAATATATAAAAGAAAATGGCATAATTATGAATTATATTATAGCGAAATGTAGGTGTAATAAAATTACCAAGTAATATATTCGCCCTGATGGTCGAAATTGGACCCAATGTCCAATAAGACTAAAGCGTTTCATTACCTACTAACTAGCAAATTTGGTAATAAACAGAAAAGTAAAGGATATGTATCTCAAATACGACAATAACCGAGATTGTCTATGGTATACGTACGTAATATACGTACAAGTATCAAATAATATAGTGACTTTGTCTATTGCTCGATTGTCGTGTTCAAGTAACGTGTTACACACATGTTGAAGACAAGCACTCCGTATAATCCTTGGGCGTATCAGCCTAACCTATAAACTAATACACAAGTCATTAAAAGTTCATGAACAGTACTCGTAAACTCTGTATCTGATTACTTACTCCTTTGGCATAGCGATCCAATTGGGGTTTAGCTTCTGACATTACGAGTTCCTTGTAGGGTAGACATATATAACTCACTCGATTCAATAAGTAAAAAAAAAAGAAATAAAAAAGACTCAATCGTAAGGCTGTACGTCAGAAGTGAAAACTTCTCGGTTTCACACGTAAACTGTTTTGGGTTGTTAAGAAACGAAAGAATGACGAAACAGATATATAATGGAAAAGTGGAAGGATGTAGGAGCCGAGGAAGACCGAGACTAACCTATCATGACCAAATTGGTCGTGTTTTACGAGAAGGTGATGTCAGGAGCCCCAGGAAACCGGTGAACGTGCATGAAAAGAGCTATGAATGTCACAGAAGCGAGTGAAGTGTGTAAGGACCGCGTCTTATGGCGCTCGGTTCTCTCTGCCTACCCCGCAAGGGACTTGGCGTGAAGATATACATACATACAAGAATTTTTTTTAGGGAATGTTTTTATTAGAAAACATTTTTATCGACGTATGAATATAGTAATAAAATTTTCATTTATTGCACTGTTTTACATGAAAAAGAATGATTATTATCTACGAAATACAAACTAATTTATATATATACACATAACTTTTATAAAATTTAATAACAACGAGGCAACTTTTCACACACCTATGTATACATGTGTTTGAATATGTGTATATATGTATGTATATACAGGTGTATATACATATACGTGACGGTCACACGAGTTCAGTGCATTTTCCCCCTCTTAAAAGTGCCCAAGGTTGAAAAAGAAGTTTATACTTCAAAAATTAATCTATCTATAATTTCACGCCAAATCCCTTGCGGGGTAGGCAGAGAGATTCGAGCGCCACGTGACTCGATCCTTACACACCTCACTCACTACTTTAACATTCACTGCTCTTCTCATGCACGCTCGCCGGTTTCTAAGACTCCTGACGTCACCTTCTGATAGAACACGACCAATTTTGTCATGGTAGGTAAATCATGGCTTTCCTCGGCTTCTACATCCTTCCACTTTTGCGTTGTATATCTGCTTCGTCATTTGTTCATCGCGCATTCTTTCTACATGTTCGAACCAACGGAGCATACCTCTTTTTATTTTAACACCGACGCTCTCAGACCAACTCTATTTCTAAAATCATCATTGCGAATACGATCTACAATAAGTCATTAAAAAAATATGACTTTGCAACTTGAGCCGACTGCTGGGCTGCTATCGAGAATACAGAAGTAAATGTTTAATATAGAAAAGCAAGCTGTACAGTAATACAGTGCATGCCAGTAAATTCGGTCGGCAAAGTACTTTCCTCTATTTATCGTGGCCACAACTAAGTGCAGAACGTTTTGAATGCGGTTTACTATTGCGCCGCTGCTGGACTTGGCTTAATTCGTGATACTGTGACAAAATCAATGCAACTTCAATCTTTTGTGGTTGTTGTAATCTCTTTCTTGTACAAATATACATAACAGTAACAATTTTTATAGGCTATTTATTGTAAAAAGCTGTCGTATTCTATTAATATTACAAATGTGAAGGTTTGAGGGGGTGTTGTATCTCTTTAACGCGAAAACTTCTGATAGGATTT
Organism: Pyralis farinalis; assembly: GCA_947507595.1. NCBI lineage: Eukaryota > Metazoa > Arthropoda > Insecta > Lepidoptera > Pyralidae > Pyralis > Pyralis farinalis. Next base: position 24,369,037 of record OX382272.1, on the reverse strand, counting down.
CGATGGTTCAGGACACGAATAGAGTGTTGAGAGTCCGAAGGTGGCATCTAGTTTTTAAAAAAATATCTATATTGTGTGCAAAATAGCATGTAGCCGGTCTAATGGGAATCAGTTACCGTGGCCATGTGCAACATAAGGAGTAGGTATGCTGATAGATAAGTGGTATCGATACACTTTCACGGTTATGTATTTGTGTTTGTAACGTATTACACACAACGTTACCGACCCTTGGTTCCTACCTCAGTAGTATAAAATATATTGGGATATATAATTTGTATATATATGTATCATGCCAGGTTCCTTGCGGGGTAGGCAGAGAGAATAATGGGATATGTAACTATAGAAAAATAATGATGCCTACAATTTAAAAGCGCGGATTTTTTTTTTTGATTTTGTTGATTGAAAACAAAATACATTTTTGTTCGGGATTATCGCGGAATTAGTTCTGACATTCAGACTGGAAATTTGTCGTCTTAGCTTGCTACTTTAAATTTCTCACTTTTATCTGCAGCGCTGAAAATAAAAAATACTTCCTATTTTTTTATTATTACAGTTTTTTGATTTAAATATAACGACCGTTAGGATTGTTTTATTAAAATTTATAATTTATGAGTGACATTTTTTATTACTTTACAAATATATTCACACAGTCTACCTATGTGAAGCGTTTATTCTATATTATGCTGTTTGCCAACCTCTTTGCTTATTCAGCGACTTCTATTCAAACTTTGTATTCTTTTTATTTTGTTTTAATTTTTTTTATACAACTTCGGGAGGCATACAAGCATACGATCCACCTGATGTAAAGCAGTTACCGTAGCCTATTAACGCTTGTAACATATATCACTCGCGCGATGCCTCATCTGCTGCTCTTAGGAGCTTACTGGTGACCTCACTCACACGCAGGAACACAACAACCCTCTAGGGAGTTGTTATTTGACTGCGGTTTTCTGTGAGGTGGAGGTACTTCCCCAGACGGGTTTTGAAGCGCCCTACCTCTCTTAAAATATCCAGACCAAGACAAACAGACATGTTCATGCACACAAATGTGCTTGTGTGGGAATCGAAGCCACGAGCGTTGGTGTCGAAGTCGCATCTTTCACGACTGAGCCACCGAGCTCATCTAGGGTTACCAATAAGTTCCTAAGGAGGTGCTGTGTTAACAGCAGGGGTGAAAACGCGCGAGTGATACTTCCTGTATTGCAGGCATAAATTACAATAACAACTTTACATCAGGTGGGCCGAATGCTTATATGCCTTCCGACGTTGTATAAAAAAGGTACATAACAACCCTTTAGCTAATACTGAGTTGCTAAAAAAGGCCGAGGTTTTCTGTAAAGTCTAGACACTTTTTCAATAGCTATTCTTCTTTCACATTCTTCAAAACTTAGTTTGATTTTTGACTGGGTGCACCATATATACAAGAGATTGGCTTTGGCTCTATAGATATTTACCTATTTTTACCCAAAAAATGCTATATTTTGATTTAATTGAAAATTCTACCAAACTTCCAAACAGAAGGAATCATTACTTTACCACCCTATACATAAACCCTCACGTATTTTTAGTTTAACCTCTATGTAGAGATAGTTTCGTTTGTTGCTGCTGGTGTACCAAAGGATCAAAGGGTTCGATTGATTTCGAACACAAAGAAAACTACCGGGCTACCAAATTCATTATAGTCGGTATACTTCTATATATCTATGTCTATGGCCACAAAAGTTTGTTATTTAGCTCAGCGAGCTTTCAAAATGTATCTTATTTTGATTTAAGTATAACTAATCACATATATATATATATATATATAAATATAAATATTGTCGGACAAATTACACAGCGCCATCTAGCCCAAAGTAAGCGAAGCTTGTGTTATGGGTACTAGACAACTGGTAAACATACGTAAATACATTTTTTTTTTTTTGTAAATACATACTTATTATACATAGAAAATACCCAGACCAAGACAAACAGACATGTTCATGCACACAAATGTTTGCCTTGTGTGGGAATCGAACCCACGAGCGTTGGTGTCAAAGTCGCGTCATTCACGACTGAGCCACCGAGCTCGTCAACCTTACCTATCCTAATAGCAAAATCTATCGCCGTGTTAAAGCTCTAGTAAAAAATATTTTTATCTATGACTTAAAAAGCTGTATACTGACATTAAGTATAAATATACTTATGTTTGTATTTCATATATCATATGTGTTTTTATTTATTATTATATTTCTTTCCGTCACGGGTATTAATCCCGGTCATTTGATAGGCGTGCGCGGAGATAAAGATCCAACGCGTAGAGGCCCCTTAGAAAAGATTGTATCTAATGTTGTACATTCGTCGTGACCAGGCTCCAGGGTATATCAATGGGACAATATACCAATGAACAGGTCACGGCAGGTATTGGGACTATTGGAAATATGTCGAAAAAAAGTGGGCTATTAAAATGAGATTTGCAGGTATTATTAGAATCGGGCTACTGCAGAAGATGGACGGACGCCTGCCATAACTATCTATTTGATGTTACTTCTGGCAGGCGGTAGCTTGCCACTCACTGGATGGACCCCCGAAATGCCAGAGAAAATCGGCCGGGGGCAACACCGGTGCGAGTGACTCAGGGGTGTCGAGAGGTGTGCTGCGGTTACTCCGAAGTTACTTGCGGCGTTATGCCCTTTTACACTTCCACCCCTGGAGCATATCACCTGATGAAGCAATATGCTCTATCGACTCCTCTCTGGACGGCCAATGAAGGCAAGCCAGAGCTGAGAGTCCTGCGGGCCTTCTTGACTTTCCACTCCGACCGACGACGAAGACACGCCGGAGACGAAGGCCCTGATCGACTCTCTAAAGCACTCGGATACCCGTGGTGTCGTTACGAACCAACAGCTCGCCACAATCTGCCCTGCCTATTATATTTATTGTTATTTAGTGTATGCACACTTATGTATACCTATACGTTCCTATTAATTTGTGTGCATTAACATGTCTGTATGTCTTGGTCTAAATATTATAAGAAAGGTAGCGCACATCAAAGCTGCCCATCTGGGGAAGTGCAAGTAATGTCGCAGAAGTAGCCATAGCAGCCAAGGTAGCAAGGATAGTGCGTGCTTGCAGTTAATATCCAACCTTGTGGATAATAGCAGAGATGACCGCAGCTGTAGTAACAGAGACAACCGGGTCAAGCCATGGCAGCGACGGATTCCGCCTACTAACGGAAATGGATGGGTGCCGGCCGTCGCTAGTTTACAGGAACTAATTGGTGGCGCATGAACACAAAGTAATTTGGATAAATTGCTCTTAAATAATATAAATGTCTGATTCCTTTACCCATATTTCTAAGAAAGTATGTGCACTTGAAATTCAGGCGATAACTTGCAAACTTATTCATTTTACTGTTATCGATAAATATGAAATGATCCATACACTCGCCCTCACATAATGAAGTATATGAAACCACAGTAGAGAAATATTGTCAGTAGAATAACTGCACACAAATGTTCAATTCTGTCGCACTAAAAAAGATGCGCTACATTTTTTCTATGCAACATCATTAACAATAGAGTTGGCAACGCGCGTGTGATAGTTAAAATGTATTGCATGCGTTTATAGGTTACGGTAACCACATTATATCAGGAGGACCACATCGTCGCGTTGACAGTGCATAAAAAAACTCAAGTCGTGCCTGGTCTTTACAAAGGACGGACATGTCCGTACTGTGTAGCGCGCCGCTTAAAAATTACTACCTTACTGCGATCGGTGGTAAATATGATAACAAAGGCCTAAGTGCGTTAGTTAACCAAACTTATCTGATGCGGATCTTGAACGGCGGGTTTCTTGACGATGTTTTTCTTCACTTTTTTTTATACCACTAAGGTGGCAATCAAGCATACGGCCTGCCTGATGGTAAACAGTCACCGTAGCCTATGGACATTTGCAACACCAGGAGTGTCACTCATGCGTTGCCGACCCTATAAAAACCTCTTCACGCATTTCTTGAAGAATTCCATGCTGTAGTCCCTTGGAAAAACCGCGGCAGGGAGCTTATTCCACTGCTGAATAAGTGATAATTATAATTATGTACATAGATCTGAAAGTACGGATTTATGATCATGCTCACGTCAAAATTTGAACTGGAGCCAGTTAGTTATTATGCCGATTTATCCACTAGGCTATCGCTATTCATGTAATAATATAATCCAAACAAATTAATATTTAACTTCTTTTAATACTGCGTAGTAGATAATCTCCCTACTCTACTGACACTTTATTAAAAATATTCATTCTTTCTATTATCAACACTTCAGTTTACAGTTGTAATAAACTGGTATATTTCAATGCTCGTTTCACAGTATCAATTTTGCTATTTCGTTTGTTTTCTTAGCTAGGAACGTTTGATATTCAACTTTATTACAATCGAGTAAAGCATAATTTGTTGATGCTTATGTGTTTGGGTTCCGTACCGTAATCTTAAAATTGGCCAGCAATGTTTATATTAGCAATAAATTCGTAGTAACAAATATGTGCATGCTGAAAGATTGGTAATCTCCAAAGAGTGATATTTACAATAGCTATTTGTATTGCTCTTTTGTAATAGGTTTGTTTAAAGGTTTCATAATAGACACATTGTAAATTTACATAAGTTTCTTATTAATTATTTGTTAAAGTGTGGCAATTAAACTTAAGGCTTGTCTGATGGTACATACGTATCGTAGTATAGTAGTATTAGTCTTTCCCGTGGTAGCTTCTAACTTTATGTTTACATTTTGTTTAAATCTCTCCCTATTCCTCCTAACAAAACCTCGGCAAGTTGTCTAGCTTAAGATAAACGCTTCGACTAAGATTTTTAACGACATTGAGTTAATAAAATATCCAAAATCATTCATGATTCCTTCATCAGAACCAGTTTTTCAGTTTCGTAAATACATTGACTAAAAATTTGATAGCAGTTTTATTTTATACTAGCAGAAGCCCGCGGCTTCGCACGCATGAGTTTTGGGCTTCGAGTAGCCTTTATTTCTCTGTAGACATGAAATTGTTTCTGTTTAAAAAAAAACAAAGTTCTGGGTCGTAGATGCAACCATAGAGCGATTCAATTTTCGTACAGCGCCATCTATTGACCTTTATATATATATATTTTTTTACTTTATATTTTTTTTACTTTATATTATAGGAGGCAACGTATATGTGTTTTATTTATATTACATAAAAAATGCGTAGTTATTTTATGTTACAAAAAATACGTATTCTATGAAAATAATAAAAATAAAAGTCCCCCGAAGGGGAACTGTTAAAATAAGGGGAAAATATTTCCCCCTAATTTTAACAGTTTTTCATTTTTTACGCAGGAACCCTAAATATTTACGGGATAAAAAGTACCCTATATTCTGCTCTGAACAGTACCTACCAGTGAAAGTTAAAATCGGTTCAGCCATTTCGAAGATTAGCCCGGACAACAAACAGACAGACTGACAGACAAAAAAGTTAAAAATGCGTATTTAGGCTTTGGTAACGTGAAAATAATAATATGAGCTTAAGATAAAGGCTTTATTTTGCAATCACAGACAGACACTTCAATTTTATTTATATGTATAGATGTACTTGTAACTTTTGTATTGTCTTGTATTTTTTGTATTTGTGCATTATTCTCTTTATTCTGTTAGAAGTTTCATGTTCGTATGTCGTGTAATTCCAGAGATACAAGCAAAATAAAAATAAAACCTTAAAATATGTTTTTCTCGACAATCGTCCGAAACTAGTTGGTGCATTTATTGTAAACATTCTTCAAAGTAGAAAGTTGTGTTTCAAAGTTGTGTTCATTCTTCAAAGTAGAAATTTCAATAGTTTATTGTGGGATCTTTCTAATATGGGTCTGATGAATCACGTCCTCATTTCTTCCCACTCCCAGTCTTCAGGGCGTTTCCCTCAATATGCGAGATGGCCTGAATATGCTAGGCATGGATATTCGCTGCAATCTTAACCAACGGATCTACATCGATAGCTTCACCAACAGCTTTCAAAAAACTCGGAGTCCTGAACAGGATGCGCCGGTTGACCCCGGACCAGCTTTGTCTGCTTTATAAGACTCAAGTGTGTGGAGTTTTGCTTGCATCCCTGGGACGGTTCCGCACAATATCTTCTTGAGGCTCGAAGATCGATGACGAAGAGGTGACCAAAAACTTGGAACCTCTTCAACTGCGTAGGGACATTGGCTCGTAAGCGTATTTTACCGCCTTTACCATGGTGAGTGCTCTGAAGAACTGTTTTCCCTTATCCCACCCTCCCTCCTCCATCATAGAAGCACACGTGCAGGTTTGCGATGTCATCATTCCACTGTTGACAACATTCCTTCGCATAATAAAAAGTTGTAACAAACTCCTTCAAAAAATTCCTTACCTCTATCGTACAACTAAAAAGTGGAACGTCTTGTCGGCACATGTGTTTCCTCCTACCTATAACAAACATGGGATCTTTCAAACGAAGCGCGAAGAAGCTCCTTGCAGGCAAGCATGGCAGCGTCAACTGACAGGACACTGTAGTCTATTGTCAGTAGCCGCTATGATATAGGCTCCTCTTTTCGCTTATTATCATGCGAAGCGGAGCCACTATGCTGAGCAGGAAAAAAAAAATTGTATTATTCGCTTTCACTCTGAAAATACCCCTCTCCCTACTGAGACAGAGATGACCAGAGCAACCACGCGAGGCAGGCATCTACTAAAGGTAATGGATCCTTGTCAGAATATTTCAGATCAAAATGACCGAATGAAGTTGAGGTTTAACTTCAAAGATTTCTAAATTTTTATGTAAGACTGTCGCTTGAAAATTTTGTCGTTAAATAGCGAACTGTTCTTACGTGAGATATGTGTCCTATTTCATTGATAGTTCTCTTCACTGCTCGTGTGAAACGGGGAATTCATTCTCACCTTTCTCATATAATTAAAATCAAAATGGTCACGTACTACGCGGTTCCAGGGAAGCTTTCTCCCGCTCAGTAATTGTACGTACGTAATTGTTCCGTAAAGTCTATGTACACGTAAGTCGTGGAATAAATGCACTGTCGAGATTTTAGCAAATTATACCAGGGCGTTCTTTAACAAGTGGCTTTATTAAGATATTTAAAAAAAGTCTGCCAGATTGATAAATAAAAAAAAAAGTATGAAGTTGTATATATGAGTTGTACATATTTTTTTCTCCACTATGCACATTATGCAGTTCATCATCAATTATTATGTTTTTATTATGTATCTATGTATATCTTCACACCAGGTCGCTGGCGGGGTCAGACGCGGTCCATAAACACTTCACTCGCTTCTTTAATAATAATTCATAGCTCTTTTCATGCACGTTCGCCGGTTCTTAGGATCCTGACGTCACCTTATGATAAATACGACCAACATGGCCTTCGATTCCACTTTCGCATTGTAAGTCTATTTCGTCATTCTTTCTATATGTCCGAACCAACGGACTTGCTTTTTCTTATCTTAAAAACGCCACTCTCTTTCAAACCAACTCTCTTTCTTACGTTATCGTATTGAACGCGCTCAGCAAGCGTTCATTACTTTTATTCTACTTTCATGCTTTCTCTACGCCAGCGCTGACATGATCGTCCCGGTTCCCTCCGGACCACAGGGCCATCATGCCATCGGGAATACCTTCGCTGTAGCTTCCCTTCCGTTTAGTTCTCCTCGACCCGCCGGGTTGGACGTTACGTAGTGGATGGCGACCCTCATCGCTGCATAAACTCAACATCTCACTCACATCGACGAGGGTTAGTCAATGCTCGTCGCCCATGGGGGACGCCCTAAACTGCGCGTTAGTACGGTTTCGCGGTGTCACTTAGCCTATCTTAACTGGGATAACGTAAGACTCCTAACGATACTGCAAACACCTAAATTGGTTAAGGCGTTTAGTACTTAAGGTAGAATAAAAAACTCACAAACATACATGATCCTGAAAACAATAAACTTCTTTACGGAGCAGTCATGTAAAAAGGGAGTAGAGATGCTTTTTGTGGGACTCGCGTACTTGTTTGTCACTTGAGTTGTATGTAAATTACAATCGTCCGTTTCCTACTTTAATAAAATTCACATATGGTTAGTGCTGTCTTTTCTATTTCAATTATTTCCTTCATTTGTCATCGAGTTCTTTTATTCCCTTTTATGTAATATGATAATGGCCTAATAAAGCACAGAAGTACGTAAATTTCTCTTAAATCCAAGATAATATTTCAACAGCATTGCTGTCTGAAATCTTATAGACTAAGTTTCTACTAAGGTTATCTGAAACTCAGTAATTCTGGCGAGATGACGTGAATTCTCCGATGCTTGGAGCGTTCATCTATTGAATTTCCTTAGAGCTTCTGTTTCTGGCACCTCACGAAGTTTACAAAGTTATCTTTTCAGCACTTTAGAGTTTTATGTGCGAGGAACAATGAGCATATTGCCATGATTAAACTTGCCAAGTAAAATGGGCGCTATTGTTTGCTTTGTTTCATATTTCACAATATCTTTTTAGTTTGGAACTTGCTTTGTGGTTCCATACTTTCGGTTGTCTTACAATTTGATGTCTTAAAATGAAACTGTTGTAAGTCTAACTTAAAGTTGTTCAACTAAAGTGTTAACACGTTATTTGTTTATTATGTTATAATAGAAAATGCACAAAGGAAAAAATGACGAAACAGATATACAACCCGGAAATCGAAGACTTTTTTTAAGAAAGGTAGGGTGCATCAAAGCATCCGATCTGGGGAAGTACCTTCGCCTCACCGAAAACCGTATCCAAATGACAACTCCCTGAAGGCTTGTTATGTTATCTTAAGAGCTTACTGGTGAACTCACTCACCCGCAGGAACCTTAAGGAGTAGCTGCGGTAGCAGCAGACGTGACATCATACGAGTACTTAATGTGATGCACGCGTTTATAAATTACGGTAACTGCTTTACATCAGGTAGGCCGTATTCTTGTTTGTGTGCCTCCCGACGTTGTATAAAAAAGTCGGCCAAGTGCGAATCGGACTCGCGCACGAAGGGTTTTCTATAAAAACGGCAAAAAAATCACGTTTGTTGTATGGGAGCCCCCCTTAAATATTTGTTTTATTTTAATTTAATTATTTATTCTTAAAGTGAATATATAACTAAATATTCTGTGAATATTTCAAGCGTCTACCTGTTGCCGTTATCAATATCGCAGAAAAATGAGCAAAAAAATCACGTTTGTTGTATGGGAGCCCCCTTAAATATTTACTTTATTAAATTTTTTTGTATTTGTTGTTATAGCGGCAACAGAAGTACATCATCTGTGAAAAATTCAGCTGTCTAACTATCACGGTTCATGAGATACAGCCTGGTGACAGACGGACGGACGGACGGACAGCGGAGCCTCAGTAATATGGTTCCGTTTTACACTTTGGGTACGGAACCCTAAAAAGCATGCTCGTACTGAGCTCGGAACTTGGCGTAAAAATATAGATAGATGTTGTACAACACGGACTATATCAAGGATATGTATGTATTGTACGAGTATATTATTTACAACTGTGTGTATTTCTCTCGTATTTATTGTTTATTTGATGAGTCTGTAGGCTGTATATACCAACTGCAATACAAAAAAATCCATAACACTTTCTATCATATTATATTTTATTTATATTCTTCGCTTAAGATAGCTAAATTTTATTATCAGTATAATTACAATTACAAAAATTTACGACCCCTGAAAGAGTTCGTTCAATCCTTAACATTGTCGTATTAACTTTGCAAAATTAAAATTAGATCCTAATATTATACAATGTGTATTAAATATTAGACATGTGGGTACTAAAAATACATTATTCAGATAACAATACACCAAAATATATCAATCGATCACATTTAGTAATTCGATGACAATATTCAGTAATAGAATGAGCGGATTCACCCACCATTGGGAAACATTTCTAGTTAAATATCAGTTTTCGGAAAATTCGTGAGTGTATACCGGGTACATTCACTATCATCAAACATCTCTAGGCGACTTGACAACTTCGTTATAAATTTGTTGTAATTACAATTATTATATAGAGCATATCTTTTCTTATCTTAACACCGACGCTCTCTTTTAGACCAACTCTCTTTTTTAAGTCATCATTACGAGCGCGGTTAGCAAGCGTTACGCCACAAAGATATATTATATTCATAATAATTAGGAGCCCTAGGAACCGGCGAGCGTGAATGAAAAGAGCTATGAATGTTAAAGACGCGAGTGAAATGTGCAAGGACCGCGTCTTATTGCGTTCGGTTCTCTCTGTCTACCCCGCAATGGACCTGGCGTGAAGATATACATAAATATCTTTGTGATTTTATTTTCAAAACCTCAAGTTATTTTCAAAGCTACCTACAATGTCCTAATGAATAGCAACAATAACAAAATATTACGTGTCGTAATGGCAGACATGAAAGAAACTTCGCACCTTCAAAATACTTTAGCGTCCAAACACTTGTGTTGTCAGAGATGTTAACTTGTCAGTCAGTAACGACCGACGCTTGTTAGAAAATAAACTCAATGTCGCATCTAACGTAAACATATACAAAAGCCTAGTTGACAAAGAACCTTCTTTTCACTGACTGGTCCTAGGTTGGAACCCTGGTTTAGTGGTTGTGTTGTCCACATGCACCACTAAACTCTTGTTTTAGGATTTATGTACATAGTTGCAATTATCTGCTCGGCGGTGAAGGAAAGCATGGTGAGGAAACACGCACGTTCATAAAACTATATTTTCAAAGACGAGTGATATAACCTAAGAAGAGGTCTGGTTTTCATACGGGGGTGTGGAGGTCAGACAGCAGTTGTTCCATGTCAAGATTACTCTTTTTTCTGTAGCGTTATCCCGTTTCTTAATCCAATACATTTGGTGGAGTTCGCTGCCAAAACCAGCGACGTATCAAAAGGTAGACACGTTATACACAAGTAATACTATATCTACGTACAGTTATTTATTATGATACTTTGCTCTAACAAAGAGACAAATGATATGGCATACCTGTCGTTAGAAAGAGATGAATATATGTATTTAGAGATTTGTGCTTTGTGGCGAAGTACGTATAGCCGCGACGCAAGAGCGTGTCCAACTGAATGCGAGTTGGGCAATTACCATACTTTCGTATTGCCATTCTAGAGCGTGTACGACGTATCTATAACTCTAAAAACATCTTGGGCCAAAACCTAAAGATTCGGCGAAGACACTGATTTTGACATAGAGCGACTGCCAATAGACCTTAACGATCTACGGGGACAATCAGAACTTTCCTATGTTAGGTCATATGATATTCGAAAAATAATTTCTTAGACGTGTGTTTTCTCACAATGTTTTCTTTCACCGTGGAGCAGGTGATAATTACAAATGTGTACATATCGAATTCAGTGGTACATGGCGGTACATATCCATACCTGGACCGAACGATTATAAATTTATTCTTTATCCACTGGGCTATCACTATTACCAAGTCAAAATCAGTATCTGTGTCAAATTCATGGGCCGCAGTAATCACTTTACATCAGATAAGTCTTGTGAATGCCTCTGTGCCTGCAGACGGCGCATAAAATTTGAGATTGTTTATACGAGTATTACGTTCATATAATGAAATTGTGGTGAACACGAATTTATAAGGAAACGATTTTAAAAATAAAAATGTAAGGATGAGATTCGTAGCTTAAAAACAACTTTTAGATTAATAAGTTAATATGAAACGCTGCTTTCACCGTAACACCGTAAAAGTAAACAAACTAATTTTAAACAAAGTTTTCGAATCGCCCCGTAAAGGCGGATATTGTAAGCTCCGACAGATATTCAGGATTTTGATACATGGTCCGGTCATAAAATAGAACATCGCATGGTATATTATTTATCATAGATTAAATCTCAACAGCAGTATATGAGTTTACCACCCGTGGAACGTAAATTTCGATATTAAAAACCGCGGTGCACTGTATCTCTAAAGTACGTTCAAATGCGACGTATGTACGTTAGTGCGAAAGTACGTAACATGGATTAACACATTCTCGAATGTTTCCCACGGTGGTGTATATTAGTACAGATTGACGTGTGTTAGTACAGATTTGGTTACATACTTTCGCACTGGTGTGCATCGCGCTGGAAGACATACGAGCATATATAGACAGCTGTGGCATATTTTCGCACTGGTGTGCATCGCGCTGGAAGACATCCGAGCACATGTGGACAGCTGTGGCACACTTTCGCACTGGTATGCATCGCGTTGGGAGACATTCGAGCATATATGGTCATCTGTGGCATACTTTCGCACTGGTGTGCATCGCGCTGGAAGACATCCGAGCATATATGGACAGCTTTAGCATACTTTCGCACTGTTGTGCATCGCGCTGGGAGACATCCGAGCATACAATGGACATCTGTGGCATATACTAACGTGGGTCGCATTCTAGTATTTTACTACAGTATAATATATATATATTATACTGTAGTAAAATACTTATATATATTTTTATATATATATATATGTATATAGCAGGGATATTACGGAGCTTCGACTCCGGTTCCGTTAAGTCGGAACTTCCGATTATTATTACACTTTCGGTTCCAACTTCGGCTCCGACACTTTTAAATCGAAGGTTTTAATCGGAGGCCGAAGCATAACATAGCGGCGGCGGCGGCCTGTGTCGACTGTTATGAACAGGTTCATACATGTCGCGCGGGGAATCCCCCCGACTCCCACTACGTGCACTCTATCGTCAATTATTTTTTCACTTGTTAATTTGTTACGCACACGACACGTTCATAGGTTATAGATATTTGTTTTGATTTTTGCGGCTTATGAGGGTGCACAAAGCTAAGTGGCGCCCACATTTTGTTTTTATTAATAACGCTGTATTTAAGACCAATTCCAAAAAAAAAAACGCTCTATAGGGCACTAAAGAACCATATTTATGTTTTTTGAGACGTTTTGTTCGTAAAGTATAATACACTACTTTTGGAGTGAATCATTTGATTTAATTTGTTTTAAAGCTTTTGTTCATTTAATATAATGTACTTAATATGCTACTTTGGGTTTAAATTCATTTATTTTAATTTCTTGTTTATTTGGAAATATGCCAATTTTTTTTCATTGTTTGTGTTTTATTTTATAATTGAAAATTGAAATGAAAAAAATTTGACTAAATAATGTTTTATTTGTTCTTAAATAAACATTCTCTCTCATGCCACCACTTCTGACCCTGCCTCCGACTCCGATTCCGACTCCGATAAAGCAATTTTAAAAACTCCGATTCCGCCTTCGGTTCCGATAAAACTACCTCAGTTACATCCCTAGTATATAGTGTATCGCAATTTTGCACTTAAAAATTCAGTATTATAATCGTTTACCAAGTACCCATACTCTTTTTTGGCATCCATAATATTAAAGAACACCATGTCTATTCCGAAGTGGGTTCCATTTAGTTACTGCCTATATAGCCTTTTAAATCAAATAAAGAACTCGTGGGTATGAACTAAAACGTTTCCATGCTGAAATCATTAACGGATATTACGTCATTGCTGTCAATAAAATAATTTCATAATTTGTTTATTTATTCCTAAATATGGGTCGATGCATTGGTGTTAAATAAGTCATAATAAGAGCAGCCATGATTTGCCTTACTGGCATATGAAATGAGTTATTAATAATAAATAGGTGTTACTAAACTTAAAAATTAAACATTACGTTAAACTTAAAAATCTACGAAGCATAAAAATACAATATAAGTCAACAGAACAGTATACAATTAAATTTGACGATACTTATAATTCACTAATTAATTGTTAAGGCATCTTATCATTTAGGGTAGGCAATGCATGAGTGACACCCCTGGTGTTGCAAATGTACATTGGCTACGGTGAATGTTTACCATCAGGTAGCCCGTATGCTTGATTGCCACCTTAGTGGTATAAAAAAAAATTGAATACTAAATAACTAGATAAATGCAATAGAACTCGTACTACAAGACTTTCAGGTTTTCACAAGTTCACGTAACAAGGGTCCACGTATTAAAAACCTATACGACAAGTCTGTTTGTTCTAAAATCTTGAAGCTTAATATAATAATTATACTGGCTTCTCTGATTTTTCTTTACTTAAATTATTTTTATAACTACTACTACTACTACAACTTCACGCCAAATCCCTTGCGGGGTAGGCAGAGAGAAACGAGCGCCACGTGACTCGATCCTTACATATCTCACATATTATTTATTTATATATTAATAATCATAAAAATAATCTTACAGTGCAAGTAAAGAGAAAAATCTGAAAAGCGAAGCATAATCTTCTTGTCAAGTTTCGAAATTTTACTACATATCGTTTTTGAGATAAAAATCTGCGTTTTACTATCATATAGTTTTTGAGATAAAAATCGCCTTCGCCAAATCCTTAAGCTTAGGTAGCGGACCCCGCCAATTTTAATGGATTTTGAAAAGGGATAACGCGAAGAAGAAAAGCCTATTAGGTACTACGAATCAAGAGAGGTAGGGCGCGTCAAAGCAGCCCGTCTGTTTAAGTACCTCCACCGCACCTAAATAACAACTCCCTACAGGGTTGTTGTGTTCCTGCGTGAGGGAGGTTACCAGTAAGCTCTTTAGGAGTAGTTGCTATGTTAGCAGCAGACAAGGCGTCACGCGATTGGTTCGTAATGTATTACAAGCGTCCATAGGCTACGGTAACCACTTCACATCAGGTGGGCCGTATGCTTGTATGCCTTTAGACGTTCTATAAAAAGAAAATGAATGCCTTTGATAGGCCTTAAGTTTTTGCTTAACTGGATCTTGGAACTTTTTTTATGCGGACATTATACGAAATTGAATATTTATATTTTTTAGAAATTAAATTCTAATCTTATAAGAGCTTTTTACCTCTTTGATACGGAACCAAAGAATTTCCGTATTCTTGAGTCTTTTTACTGAATATCTATCTATAACTTCACGCCAAATCCCTTGCGGGGTAGGCAGAGAGAACCGAGCGCCACGTGACTCGATCCTTACATATCTCACTCGCTTCTTTAACATTCATTGCTCTTCTCATGCACGCACGCCGGTTTCTACGGTTTCGGTTTTACTGAATATAATAAAGTTTATTTGGTCTGTCTAGGATATCTAGTTTCTTTTAGCTGATACACACGGTAGAGGCAAACAAACTAATTTTAAACAAAGTTTTCGAATTCACCCGTAAAGTCGGCGGGTGTAGTCAGCTCCCGCAGATATTCTGAACATATCGCCAACTTTGATACATGGCCCGGCTATAAAACGCAGCGCTATCCGCATGTACGCCCGCTGTGAAAAGTGAAAAGTACTTTATCTCAGTTTTAGCTGTGTACGGCCCAAGTGCACATATCGTTCGATCAGCGATTTGGCCTAAATAATATTTACAAAACATGGCTACGTATAGAATACCTTTTCTCATATCAATCATTGGCAATAAGCGTTTATATATATATTTGTAATTCATGTTCCCGTATCAATCATTTCCAGTAAGTGTGTATTGATCAATGATATTTTGTCTCGTTTTCTTGTGTCATGCATGAAAGGGAGCAATAATTGTTAGTACTTTGTTAGGTTAGCAAAAATCATCCCTAACACATCATAAAACCTATCATATTTTTACATATTGGACATTTTGCGCCTTGAACGCCGTTCAAGTTGGACGATTTGTATGTTGTACGATTTGCCTTCGTTTAATTCTATTTGGGTGCACTGCGTATTGAAAGATATTTCATTATTATTTTTTGCATCAAGGGTAATTTTAGCAAACACCTATTCTCTCTCATTTACGCACATCTACTTACAAAGCTTATACAAGTTTTGACATATCCTATTAATATTATAAATGCGAAAGTTTGTATGTATGGATGGATGTTTGTTGCTCTTTCACGCTTAAACGGCTGAACGGATTTGAATGAAATTTGGCACGTAGATAGATTATGATCTAGATTAACACATAACCTACGTTATTTGACTCCACGCGGGCGGAGCCGCGGGCAGCAGCTAGTCATCTATAGTTTTGAGCAACTTTCATTGTGGTGCTATTTTTGTTTTATTAAATCTGAAATAGAACCATAATAATTTGATGATTTCCCTCAATTCAAAATCGTAATGTATGAGTATTTATGTCTTCACGGCACATCACTGCGGGATAGGCAGAGAAGACCGAGCGCCATAAGACGCGGTCCTTACACACCTCGTCCCATTCTTCAATATTCATAGTGCTCCTGGTATCACCATCTGATGAAATACAATCAAGTTGGTTATGGTAGGTAAGTCTTGGCCTTCCTTGACTCCTACATCTTTCTACTTTAAATATATATATTTTTTAATATTGTCAGACAACATGTTCATTCTCTTTCAGACCATCTTTGCTTATAACTGAAGCTTTAACTTCAAGGAACTTCTATATAGCTGCCTCTCTTAGTCCCAACACAACCATTCAAATCGCACACATACACACTTTTCGATCTTAATATTATGATAGGGATATCTTTGTGAAACTAATACTGACATAAAACCTCATAATTCGGCTATGGCGCAATAATAATTTCATACAATATTGCTTAAAAAGTCTATCTCTATGCAGCCACTGCAATTAAAAACCAGTTTGCAGTGAACTATATGCAGAAGTAACCAATGGTATAGTGTCAATGTGGGAAAAGGTAAATGAAAATATCCAAAATGATACCTAACTTGCACTATTTGTTTACTGTTCAAAATATTTGCTTTTCCTATTGATATCTAAACCAGTAAAAATATTGATACCTATGAACCGAAAGGTGCAGAAATATGAAGTTGAAAAATACAAAAATGTGAACGAGTATAGGCAAAAGTCCTAAAAATTCAACGTTTTTGTGTATATACGAATGAGGGAGGATATCTGTTAGCTCTTAAGGAGTTGCTGTGTTAGCAACAGAGGCGTCAACGCGCGAGCGATGCTTCCCGTATTGCAAGTGTTCATAGGCTACGGTAACCACTTTGAATCAGGTGGGTAGTATGCTTGTATTGCCCCCCGACGTTGTATAAAAAAAAGCTACTTGTCTATGTCAAAATGTGCCCGATTTTATTCGCAACGGAAGGGCTTTTTCCGTAGGCGGGTTGTCGATTTTTTTTAGCAGACCGAGTGTCGGTAACGATCTGGCTACACGCGTGAATTGTTTGCCAATGGAGTACGCTGGGTGGTTAGTAAATTCCTTTTTTTATATGCGACACAGCGGCTATCGATCGATTCGGTAGTTGAGTTTCACGATTCACAGACAATCGTTTTGCGATTTGCTATATGCCAATTCAATTTGAGACTACTTAATTTTTATTAAATTGCAATGGATTTAAAGTAAAGTTAGTGCATCATTACTTAACTAACCATGTAGTACCATAATCACAACTGAAACCAAAACTCTACGTGGTACAGTCTGCCACACCAGTAATACGGGGTTCTCCTAATGAAGGGATAAAGCATAGTTAATTATATTTAATGGCAAGTTAAGTGATAAGTAATGTACATACAAAAATTTTGTGTACGATGGTGTTATCGCGAATGAGTAAGATTGCTAGGAAGTAAGTAAGAAATTTTCTACTGTGAAGTCTTAAATTGTACGAGTATAATGAACTGCCTGCCGAGGTTTTTCCTAGGGACATATGGCAGGTGGTTTTTCCAAAAAGGCGTAAATACATTTTACCAATGCCGGCGCATGAGTAACACACCCGGTGTTGCAACTGTCCGTACCCTACAATCACTGCTTACCATTAAGCAGGCCGTATGCTTGTATCCAACCTTACTAACTGCTATAAAAAAAGAAGAAAAGAGAAGCGGTGAAAACTCGAGTAGGAAAGAAAACTTTGCGCAGTGAGTAGTAAGTAAGCTACCAGATTACAATTAATCAAATGCCAGGAAGTCTAATGTTCGAAGATAACATTGTTTGAATGGCTTTAACGTAATATTCCTTATTTAACGCTATGTCAGTAATACATCAATCACTTGACCTTTGTTAATCCCCATCCATAAATGTCTACCTAAATCACAGACGACTTGGAGGAAAGCCTAATACAGTGATATTTTATTATTAATGTATTTCCTTTCAATCACTGTAGTATTCGCAGAGAATTAAGGAATATTAATATTGCAGTGAGCTTTGCTTTAGGTAGTTGTATTGCTTTTTATACCAGTGAGGTGGCAAATAAGCGTACGTACTGCCTGATGGTAAGTTATCCTAGACTGTGCGGTGCATATAAGATTTTCTACTAGAGAAATCCTCTCCACCAAGCTGTTGTGTTCCGGCCAAAGAGTCGTTACGTGTGCCCCGCTTAAGAGTTGGCTTAGTCTATATAGATGTATGAGGTATGTGTGTATGGGGGATGTATGAAGGTCATGTGCCAAAAGCGAGCCCGTTCGCGACCCTTGCCAATCTACAGATTGCAATTGTGGCCCACAACTGAACCGGAGTACGGTTTAGAGCTCTCGCTCCTGTCGAGGCGACAAGTAGTCTTGCGCCTAGTCTACTGATGATCTTCCCAGTGGAATGATGGTCTGAGTCTTATGGTCTGAGGTACATAACACATACGGATTCACACTAGCAATCAGTTGATCAATATGACTGTACTTGTTCAGTTAAAGCTATTCAAAATATAAATTATTGTGTGATTGAAATGGTGTCATATTGAACTTATTCGTCTTCTTTGCGTTATCCCGTTTCCGAATCCATTAGATTTGGTGGGATCCGCTAACCTAAACCTAAGTATTTGGCGAAGATTCTTATTTTGACATTGAGCGACTGCCGGTAGATCTCGACAACTCAGTGGGAAATCCAGATCTTTCTTAGGTTAGGTCGCACGTATTTCGAAATATAATTTCTTGGATGTGCGGGTTTTGCTCATAACTTTCTCCAACACTGCCGAGTAACCGATAATTACAATGTAATATATGTACATAAAACCGAAAAAATCAATTTAGGGTTCTTGCTAGGATTTGAACCGAGGACCAGTTGGCCAATAGGCCGGTTTTTATCCACTGGTCTGTCACTGCTATCTATATTAAAAAATCGGTCAAGTGCGAGTCGGACTCGCGCACTAAGGTTTCCGTACCATTATCTATAAAAACGGCAAAAAAATCACGTTTGTTGTATGGGAGCCCCCCTTAAATATTTGTTTTATTTTAATTTAATTATTTATTCTTAAAGTGAATATATAACTAAATATTCTGTGAATATTTTAAGCGTCTACCTGTTGCCGTTATCATATCGAGCAAAAATGAGCAAAAAAATCACGTTTGTTGTATGGGAGCCCCCTTAAATATTTATTTTATTCTATTTTTTAGTATTTCTTGTTATAGCGGCAATAGAAATACATCATCTGTGAAAATTTCAACTGTCTAACTGTCACCGTTCATGAGATACAGCCTGGTGACAGGCGGACGGACGGACGGACGGACGGACAGCGGAGCCTCAGTAATAGGGTTCCGTTTTACCCTTTGGGTACGGAACCCTAAAAAGCGTAATGTTCAATAAAAATATTAATTACACACGATAATTTTACAAAACCAAGGAGTTCGTACATTTGATTGCGCTAATCCCAGGAATCGCTAGCCGAACTTGATAAAATATTGTTACGTTACATTTAGGAAGACAGTTATGATGACGTGCCAAATAAATCTCAAAATCGACAGTATCTGTTTGTTTACCTTAATGAAAATATTTCGAAATACTAATTACTTGCAGACAACAACTCGTAGAAATCGATTCTTAAAATCTCAATAAAGTGGCAAAATGTCCTGTGCCTTATTAAAAGGTAAATAAATCAACCACCACAAATGAGATGGGGGCAAACAACAAGCAAACGAATTCAAAATTCCCGATTACGAAAACAAAGAAAAGGCAAACGGTAAAATGCCAATCGCAATGGGTATTCAACAAACGATGTAAATTACACATTTAATCATTTCCTTTCAATCAGACCATTCATAGTTAATCGGGTTGGTGCTCTTTTCAGCTCTCACCGCCCTTTGATTAGAGAGCGTTCCATAGAAGCATTTAAGGCGCTAATCACAGCAACTGACTCGATATTGTAAAATGTTAGGTAAGTTTACGAATGTTGAAATAAATTGCATTTTTTTTCAGGATGATAAACTTAAAATTCAGAATCTTATTTAAATACAAAATTTGAACCAATTCGTTAGAGCACACGTTACACGAAATATATTAATACCAGCTGCAGTCTGCGATTTCGTCCGCGCATATGCCAGTATCTGGTGGAAACCGTATTTCTCTACTTTCTTCCTTTTTTTCTCGGCTTCTTACGGTCGTGTCGTGATGTTGATATAGCATATAACCTTCCTCCAGAATTGGGTTATCAAAAGTAAAATAGTTAATAGATTCAGGCGTTATTTTGCGAAAGTCAAATTTACATGCTCCGGTAGTCTCTCTCTCGGCTGCTGCGGTCGTCCGCCATCTGGAACGCCTCGTGGAGAGGCGAAACACGTATCGCTGCGACGACCAGGCCAGTCGTGGCAGCGACGGTGGTGGTGGGGGCATGCGGATTCTGTTCCAGATGGCGGACGACCGCAGCTGCCGAGGCAGAGACTACCGGGGCATCCGTGGCAGCGTCGGCATGTTGCATTTACTAACCGTAGTGGGTGGGTGCCGGCCGGCGCTAGGCCGCATGAACTAATTGTTGGCGGAAGCACACAAAGCAGGTTAGATCAAATTGCATGTAAAAATAAAATATTTTTTTTAACGCGACTGATAGTTCCAGAGATTAGCGCGTTCAAACAAACACACTCTCCCGCTTATTAACAGATAGATACAAGAATTGCTCGTTTAAAGTAATAAGATTTCGAATCCGATTCCTGACATAGTAACTACAATGCTTTTATTATTAAAAGTCCTTAGTTTTACTTTAAATACATTTGACTTACTCCTCTAATCTATACGTATACGCCTATAGCGCCATTGTAATAAACTCACAAATAAACATTTTATTCTGTCAAAATGTTACATTCATACTTTACATACATACTTCATTCATATAACATACACACTTGACATACATTGACAAGCTCGGTGGCGCAGTGGCGAAACGCGCTGTTACGTTACTTTGACACCAAGCTCGTGGGTTCGATTCCCACACAGGGCAAACATTTTGTGTGCATGAACATGTATGTTTGTCTTGGTCTTGTTTTATTAAGAGATGTAGATTTAAGAGGGGAATACCTCCACCTCACGGAAAACTGCAGCCAAATAACAACTCCCTAGAGGGTAGTTGTGTTCCTGCGTGTGAGTGAGGTCACTAGTAAGCTCCTATGTTGTTGCTGTGTTAGCAGCAGAGGTGGCATCACGCGAGTGATACTAAATATATTGCAAGCGTTTATAAGCTACGATAACCGCTTTACATGAGGTGGGCTGTATGCTTGCATGTCTCAAGACGTTATATAAAAAAAAACGTGTGGCACTAGGGGACTGCCGCGGTAAGGCTATTGCATAGCATTATTTTTATCAACTTATGCAATTATAATTATTTTTTCATCACTTCCTCATTAATAAATGCACTTTGTTTATTCTTATTTAAAATACTTTATACACAAATTTTACGCGTATAGCTATTCACCAGCAACTGCTATTCACTGTTGTACATAGGTACACCTATGTATACATATATACCTACATGTATACTTACGGTGCGCACATGCGGTGAGTGTGGCATTATAAAGATATGACAGATACCTATACACCTATATACTTTCTCACATACAGCTGCTTACGTATTCGTCCGATTTCGGAGCAGCTCGTCTCGATCCGTGCGAGCTTCGTACTGTCGTACCATATACATACACGTTAAGCGAACGCTCTGTCGAGCTACACGGTAGGCGGAGTGGGGGGTGTTAGGTTTTATTTTCGTTACGGAATTTCTTGATTCCGTCGCCGCGCTCAAAGCCCGCGATAAAAGCTATGCAATAAGTAAAAGTGTCCATAGCCTGTGTAACAGTTTCACATCAGGCGGGCTGAACACTTGTTTGCCACCCGACGGAGTCTAAAAGTGTCCATAGGCTATGTAACAGTTTCACATCAGGCGGGCTGAACACTTGTTTGTCACCCGACGGAGTATTAAAGTTTTAATAGACTGCGCAACAGTTTCAAATCAGGCGGGCTGAACACTTGTTTATCACCCGACGGAGTATAAAAGTTAATAGATTCAGGCGTTATTTTGCGAAAGTCAAATTTACATGCAATTTGATCTAGCCTGCTTTGTGTGCTTCCGCCACCAATTAGTTCATGCGGCCTAGCGCCGGCCGGCACCCACCCACTACTGTTAGTACATGGTACATGCCGACGCTGCCATGGCTGCTCCGGTAGTATCTGTCTTGCCTTGTCTTGAGGCATTAGGCGGGCTAAACACTTGTTTGCCACAAAAAAAAAATCTACCAATTTTCTTACTTGTTTGCCACCCGACGGATCATCATCATCATCTGATGATTATGAAAAAAAAAAATTTCTTCTACCAACTTTCTTACTTGTTTGCCACCCGACGCAGTATTAAAATGTCCATAGGCTGTGTAACAGTTTCACATCAGGCGGACTGAACACTTGTTCGTCACCCGACTGAGTATTAAAGTTTTAATAGACTACGCATCAGTTTCACATCAGGCGGGCTGAACACTTGTTTGTCACCCGACGGAGTATAAAAGTTTCCATAGGCTGTGTAACAGTATCACATCAGGTAAACACCGCCGACCGCCGTGCATACATACCCTGACAGGACACAAAAATAAATCATCATCATCATCATCTGATGATTATGAAAAAAAAAATTCTTTTACCAATTTTCTTACTTGTTTGCCACCCGACGGAGTCTAAAAGTGTCCAAAGGTTGTGTAACAGTTTCACATCAGGCGGGCTGAACACTTGTTTGCCACCCGACGGACTCTAAAAGTGTCCATAGGCTGTGATTTTCGTTACGGAATTTCTTGATTCGGTCGCCGCGCTCAAAGCCCGCGATAAAAGCTATGCAATAGTAATTATATAAATATAGTAATTGTATAAATTCAATACTTGTTAATTTAATATATGCTTTTAATTTCAAAATTCATGCGTCAATGATGGTAGAAAATACTCTTCTGTTACAACACTGTTTTATGACACTATATTCTAAAGAAGGAATAATTATGCAATCAGACCACTACATCATATCAGTAGTAAGAGCTTTATTTCACATTATTATTGCGTTTACCTTGACGTCGACGAATTTGTATAAAAATGTGTGTTGCCGAAAGTATATGCCAGGCTTACCTATCATTTCAAATTATCAACTTAACCGCTAACGTGCTGGTAATGTGAATCTTTCTTTCTGCAGGTACTTATGGTACCAGGTACTAATTTTTTAAATATTGTAATAATATTTTTAATAGTACAGAATTGTATGCAGTAGATTTTAAAGATGATGTTTTATTATGCGACTCAGTTTACTTCCTTTAAATGATGAATGAAATTTTGAGGTGAGTATTGCTTAAATAACAGTGGACGAACGAATTTCAATATAGAATGGCTACAGAATTAGCGCTGTCGATACAGAATCTCTTTGTATATTAAATCAATGAAATTCACTGAAGCAAACCAACAAATACGTTCATTTAAACCAGTAGAAATTGTCAGAAAACCATTTAATTTTTTTAATAGCTACATGCAGTGTTATTGTGGAATATTCCTGAACGAATTTGATTTACGCATACGTTTTTTTCTTCCAAGTACATAGTATAGAGAATTTACTACACAAAATTGGATTGAAGGTGTTATTTAACTTTAGTATTCTGGACTGAAATGGAGAAGTAGAACGCTTGTTGCCTTACATCGGTATTTGTCCTTCCGTCTATAAGATGCCGTAATAAAACGACATAAGTTTTTGATATACGATCTAAAAATATATGAACCACTCTCTGTTCTCTGTGCATCTGTTCAAATAAACCTTATGAAATGTTCTGAAGCTGTCACATAAATAAATCTGCTTCTCTGCTAACTCGTAAGCGATTTCGCGTGAAGACAAAAATTCTTTTTAATACAAATTCGGGGGACAAACAAGAACATTAGAAATACAAATTTTGTTAAAAAAAACCGGTCAAGTGCATTTTTGACCACGCGCAGTATAAGGTTCCGTATTTGCTTCGCATTGTTTGCTTACGAAAAAATTAGATACCTAGCTGCCTAAAATAATAGGAAATCAAGCTTATTGGATATTTTTTTAACATTCAAAATCAAGTTACTTATCATGCATTGTCAAATATTGTAAGGATTATTACATACATTCTAAAACCGAGCCGTGTTAGTAACTGTTAAAATGCTAGTATAACTATTTTATTTATACTTTACTACTTATAACTATATCTATTTAAAAATGTAATTAAGTAAATATCCAATGGTATATATAAAACAAAGTGAAATTAAATCTACGACTATCCAGATCTAGAACGGTTACTGGTAATTTGATCTAAACTACTTTGTGTGCTTTGGTTCCTGATTAGTTCATGCGAACTAGTGCCCGCCGGCACCCACCCAGTAGGTGAAGCCGCCGCTGCATGCGCACGCTGGTTGTCTCTGCGACACGTGTTTCGCCTCTCCATGAGACTTCCTCAGGCGCTGTAGATGTTAGCCGTTAGAATAATAAACGTTATCATAATTATCGTTTGTTGATAGGTTAGATAGGAATTGATAGGTTTTTAAAAACCTACCGATACCGGTGTGGAAAGCAGACTATGGGGTGGGGGCGAATAAAAATAGTCATCGTCACTTTGCGTGTAGGGGAGATACCGCCAAACATATTTTTTTCAATATTTTATTCTACCACTTTGTCAGTATAGTTAATATATACATGCCAAACTACAGCTTTCTAGTATCAAGCGTCTCTGAGCTAAGCCGCGTAAAGACGGACAGACTGACAGACGGACATGGCGAAACTGTAACGGTTCCTTGTTTACTACGGAACCCCAAAAAGGATGTGTGTATCTGTGCCCTGTATGTATTCGGGATGGGCTGAACGGAATTCAAAGAAATTTTGAGGCAATCTTCAGATTGGCCCAGCAGGTGATCATATGAAGTTTGGTTGAGACCGCATCGTGCGAACCCGAAAAGATAAAAGCAGATGTCCCACGTGATGTGCACCCGCGCATACATTAACCCTTCGAAACCCGGGTGGTCGTATACGACCGCGAAATGTATGGGAAAACGTATATAACGGGTTCTGACTGCTCAACCCTTCGAAACCCGGGTGGTCGTATACGACCGCGAAATGTATGGGAAAACGTATATAACGGGTTCTGACTGCTCAAGTATCGTTCTCGTGATGACTTCGCAGCTGATAAACCAGCAACTCCCTAGGAGTTTTACTGGTAAGCTAACTCACTCGCAGGAACACAACGATCCTCCTGGAAGTTGTTTTTTGGCTGCGGTTTTCTGTGAAGTTTTTCCATTTACCACATTGTTGGCGATTGTAAGTTTATTTAATTTGTCACTTGCCTCAGCTTGTGGTCACTGCGGTTGCAGTTGCCTTCTTGCGTCAGTAGCGTATCCTTTTTTGTAATATCTTTTTTCTTATACTTTAATGCCACAGCATCGCTACGTTAGTTCGTTATAAAATTCGGAAATATTTCATAAAATTCATAAAATAATTTATAATTAAATTTGTGGAGACATTTGTGGAGGTACTTCCTCTGTTGGAATATTTCTTAAATATAACTTAGCCCTTTGCCTATTTTAGTACTGCCTCAATCACTAATTGGTGTACATCATTCACCGATGAGAATTGTTTCCATTCTTATGATCAACCATTAGAAATTTCTTTTTTTTTATTTAATCGGACAATATTAATCTAGAATTCTCTTCTATTTGGTTTAATCTTTTAAATACAAGTATGAATATTATTCAAGTAATATATATATTTATAATTAAATTTTAAACTATCAGACATTTGTGGAGGTATTTCCTCTGTTGGAATATTTCTTAAATATAACTTAGCCCTTTGCCTATTTTAGTACTGCCTCAATCACTAATTGGTGTATATTATTCACCGATGAGAATTGTTTCCATTCTTATGATCAACCACTAGAAATTTCTTTTTTTTTATTTAATCGGACAATATTAATCTAGAATTCTCTTCTATTTGGTTTAATCTTTTAAATTGAGTATGAATGTTATTCAAGTAATATATGTATAATAAAATTGTTCAACTTTGTATAGAAAGTAATTATTGGTTAATGCCCAATTTGATAAGCGTGCGCGTTATATGCATTCAAGATTGGGCGGAACGATGCGAGACAGTGCTGTACGACGCGGGACAGTGCTGGTCGCGCTGATACAGTGCTATACAGCGTCAGACGACACGGCACAGCGTGAGATCGTGACGTAGACCTTTTTGTATAAAAGTAGTGTCAGCAGAAATTTAATTATCGCCCTTGGAGCATTTATCTGTAATGGCCCCTCTAGGCCAATGATGGCAAGCCAGAGCGGAGAGTCCTGCATGCTTTCTAGCTTTCTACTCTAACCGACGAAGAAATAACTGAGATGAAAGCTCCGATCGTTCCTATGGAGCACTGAGTACCTGTCACTACGTACCAGCAACCGACGTAAGCTACTCCGCGTGGTCAAATATGTTATGTTATGCTAATATACTATATAATAATAATAATCTGATACTATTTAATTTTTATTCACATAAATATTACATACATTTACTTTCATAACATTACAACAGATCCTCTTCATAAAATTAGATTGTCGAGAAAGGCTTAACACATAAAGATGCAAAGATTAGCAAAGATGATTTAAAAAACTATCGACCCATAACGCTGATACCAATCTTTTCAAAAATTTTTGAAAAGTGTATGCTTAAGAGGTTAATGGAATTTTGCAATAAATTTGGAATAATTGCGGAAGACCAGTACGGATTTCAAAAGCATAAATCAACAACACTTGCTACATACGCACTTATGACAGCTATTTTAACAAATATAAATAATAAAAATTTCACTACTGCAGTATTTTTTGACTTATCGAAAGCTTTCGATGTTGTTTCACATAAAATACTTTTAAACAAATTAGAATTAATTGGAATTAGAGGACCTACTCTTGATTGGATAGCATCTTACCTAAATAACAGATGTCAACGTGTCGTGATTACAAAATTAGATAAAAATAGCGAAATAACGACATACTCATCTAATTTTAGACATAATAAATATGGAGTTCCACAAGGGAGCGTATTAGGCCCTATTCTATTCCTTTTATATATAAATGATTTGCCTTATATTACAACTCATAAATGCACACTTTTCGCTGATGACATATCTGTTGTTGTTGCGACAAATAAAATAAATATGACCATTAAAGACCATGAAGATGACGTAAATAAAACTATTAGTGACATAATTAAATGGCTTGACATAAATAATTTAAAAATAAATGTAATTAAAACTAACTGGATTCACTTTAATAATTATAAAAATGAAATGTTTAATCTGAATATTCATTACAACAATGTACCAATTGACATGGTAAAAGAGACAAAATTTCTAGGACTAACGATAGATCAGCAAATGAACTGGAAATCTCAAATTGAAAAAGTATGTACTAAAATAAATAAATTCGTTTATGCTCTTAAACAAGTGATTAATGTTACTGACAAAAAGACAGCACTTACAGCTTATCACGCGTATGCTGAGTCTACCTTGCGCTATGGCTTATTAATTTGGGGCAATGGTACCAACATCGGTAGAGCTTTTATTGCGCAAAAAAAGTGCATTAGATCGATGTACGGTCTTCCACCAGATGTGTCGTGTCGATCACGATTTAAGGAACTTGGATTATTAACCCTACCGTCTCTTTATATATATGTCATGGGCGTATTTATAAAAGAAAATAGTAAACTTTTTAAGAAAGCTAGTGCTTTATATGCTACAAACCATAGAAACCCTAACAGACTAGTATTTGATATAACTCCAACTATGAGTCAATATACCAAAAGCTGTTTAGGTATGTCTATTAAAATCTATAATAAAATTCCGGTTGACATAAAATGTAGTAATAATAATTTATTCAAAAAAAAATTACATAAATGGTTGTTAGATCAAGAATATTACAATATACAAGACTTTTTGACATGAAATGATTATTTGTAGCTATTGGACATTTGCTGTTAATGAATACTGTTTACTTGACATTACAACCTATTATTCTAATATTAATATTGACATTGTATTTCTATCGAATAGACCTAATGGATAAATATTTTAATAATTTAGTACACTATATTTTGCCTCTAATTTAAAATCACTTAAACAATGTATTTGCATGCCACTGACTTGGCAAAACATGTATGCTCTACTGATTATTTGTCAACTTTTACACCGTGTTTTGTGCAAATAAATATTTATTATTATTATTATTATTATTATTATAAAAGTAAATATATGGTAAGAATATGTGAAAATTTTGTTCCTTACAATTCAGCCAACGTTCTTGCGAAATTTCCCATAAAAGACCTGATCATAAATAAATTGCTGGAAAAAAAGAAAATGTAACAGACCCTGCCAATCAAGGGAGAACCAAAAAGGTAAAGACGTAAACTTCCACGGGACATCGGACAGTGGCGGCGAGACGTGAGTAGCATCGTAATCGCAATTCACACAGTTCGCCCTCGCACCATTAAGCACAAAAGGAGCGATCGGATGGAAGAGATTAACCTACACCGCAGCGTCCAAACGACATTCCGCCGACGCTTCCAACGTTTGCTAGCGATGGAAATTGTAGTCTTTTGTCTTCGGTGAGAAATTATTGCAAATAAATACCCAGGTACAGTGCCCCAATAGAGTTGTCGGGTGTGGTTGGTTAACTTTTCTTACAACCTTAGTGTCATCTGACACATTTGATCACATGTCAAAATATTTTGAATATTGTGTATGAAGAAAAGTATACCTATAATATGTGAAGGAATAACTTTGTATTCCTTTTTAAACACATTGCGCGCATTGCGCGCGTGTGAACAATTTCAATCTGTCAATGTCAGATACCTAATTAGTCTTTAGATTGAATTAAACAATTTTTAATGGAAGTATCGCGTGTTTTATTTATTTTGTTGAACCTGACGTTTCGAATGCTTTGCAGCGTCCGTGGTCGCAGGACCTGCGACCAGGGACGCTGCAAAGCATTCGACAAAATAAATGAAACACGCGATACTTCCGTTAAAAATTGTTTAATTCAATGTATAACAATCGCGAAAAGCTAAGATAGTCTTTAGATTATCATTCAAGAAGTGTATCCACTTACTTAAAGAATTATCAGACACTATTGATTTCCTCTATACATTTTCATTTAAATTTGTGATTCCATAATTTATTTTTCTTTCAAGTTAGATCATTTTATATTTTATAAGAATTGTAGATAGAAACGCCAAGTTTTT
Organism: Pyralis farinalis; assembly: GCA_947507595.1. Classification (NCBI taxonomy): domain Eukaryota; kingdom Metazoa; phylum Arthropoda; class Insecta; order Lepidoptera; family Pyralidae; genus Pyralis; species Pyralis farinalis. The sequence continues at coordinate 24,339,590 of OX382272.1, read as the reverse complement.
CTGCTCATTAACAAAATGAGAATTTTGATTATGATTGATTCAATAATGCGACTGTATAAATTAAAAGTAAAATTTGATTTATCAGCATCTTCTCAGTAATTAGCGGTTAAATCCTGGTGAGAAGTTGCTGTTTTTTTTCAACATGGTTTATGTTAGTTGAAATAAAATATGCATTATTTTCATTATTTTACTTTGTACATATACCCCAAAAAATGTCAAGCAATGCGTTATTGTTTGTTTAAATATGGCTTGTCCTAGCTATACCTCATTTTTTCTACGATGGATTTGTACATGATCGCAGTTTATATAATTTAAAACAATTACAATGCATTGATTATATAGGTTTAGGCTCTTTGTACAAAAGAACATTAATAACGTTTCAACTTAAAAATTAAATGAAACATGTTTGAATTTCGACCATCGAGAGATCGCTAGTTTACTTTATACGTGCGAGAAAAGTTAACATTTAATAAGTAAATATTATTTACTAAATAAATACATATTGTGCGCTACAGAGTGAGCAAGTGGACTGTATTTATAAAGAAGGTCGAAAAATGGTAAAGCAAGACACGTTCTTTGAGGTAAAAGGGTATAATAATAAAATATCGAAAAATACAAGCAATCTGTACGCGAACATAAAAGCGAATCCGCCCCGACACCACACGTCAGAAACATTCAAATTAAAAAGAAAGATGTAAAAACTAAAAAAGGTTGCATTCGGCAACACATATAATTAATTACTTTAGAAAAAGGAAAAGGGATTTCTATTTTGAAAGACCGCTCCCCTTAAAGTAATAGAGCACACATAAAAATAAAGATTAAGGCTCTCGAGACTTCCTGAAAATGGAAAGCTTTTGGACTTAGAATAATATACACCAGTTGCATTCATAGATACAACAAAATATGATACAACTATGTTCATGGTCGAAATAAAGGTGGATCTTGTGAAGAGCTGATGTATTTATTTCTAAAATCTTCGGGAATATAACAATTGTATATCTTCTTCTTCTTCTTAGCGTAATCCCGTTTCCTAATCCATTAGGATTGATGGGGACCACTACTTAGACTTACTGATTTTGATATTAGGCGACTATTGTCAGTCGTCCATATCCCAGAGAGAAAACCAGATCCTTCTTAGGTCGGGTCGCATGTCTTTCGAAAAAAGCCGCACGTTTAATATTTTCATGAACGTGCGCACGTTCACCAGAAAACCGCAGCCAAATAACAACTCCCTGGAGAATAGTTGTATTCCTTGGAGCGAGTGAGGTTACCAATTAGCTCCTAAATAGTTGCTGTGTAGGCAGTAGAAGTGGCATCGCGCGAGCGATACTCAATGTATTGCGAGCGTTTATAGACTACGGTAACCACTTTATATCAGACGTTTGCATGTATACTTTCTGGTGTTGTATGAAAAATAAACGCGTAAACCGAGAGTTCTTTTGAAATATATCTTTAATGTTGATATAATTCAATTCTCTCAAGGGAGTACTTGAAGAAATGATTAAAATGAATGATTTATTTTTATAGCGGTCTTGTTTCTTTTATACAATGCCGGGAGGCATACAAACTGTTCGCCTGATATAAGTTAACCTTCGTAGCCTATAAACCATTGCAATATAGAATGCTCACAGCACGTTCTCATACCCCCTGTTACTAAAACTCTCTTCGGGTCTTTACTGCTATCTTGCGCTGTGTGATTTATTTGTACAACGTCGGAACTTAACGTAGCCTATAAACGCTTGCAATACGTGGATTTTTGTTTACGCGTTGCCTTCACTGCTACTAACATAGCAACTAATGATGCTATGGTTGCGTACTGTGCGATTCCAGAGATGTTTTCTTAGGACAACAATCAAGTTGTGGAATGAACTCCTAACCGAGGTTTTCCTAAGAGACTACAGCATGAGGTTCATCTAGAAAGGTGTGAAGAGGTTTTTATAAGGTCGGCAAATATTCGTAGGCTACCTCAGTGGTAAAAAAACCCAAGTTTTTTTAATACTACGTCGGAAGGCATACAAGCATACAGCCCACCTGATGTAAAGCGGGTACCGTAGCCTATTAACGTTTGCGATATATTAAGTATAACTCGCGCGATGCCTCCTCTGCTGCTTACACAGCAACTCCTTGAGAGCTTACTGGTGACCTTACTCACACGCAGGAATGCAACAACCCTCTGGGGAGTTGTTATTTGTCTGCGGTTTTCTGTGAGGTGGAGGTACTTTCCCAGACGGGGTGCTTTGATGCGCTCGACCTCTCTTATAAAGTTAGGAACTTACTGATTACTCGCAGGAAAACAACTTTTCTGAGAATAGTTATTTGGCGGTCATTTTCTGTGAGGTACATTCCCAGTTGGACTCATTCGAATTCGCCCCTATTCTTATAAAAGTTCTTTCATAAAGCACTACGGCACAGTAGCTTTTTGTTGCAGAAAATATAATTATACAAATTCCTTTTACCAATATTCTCTTTTTGGTTTAAATACGTTACATAATTGGAATATCGTTTGAATAACTTCTTGTCGGCAATATTCTCCCAAAATGCTATGAGACGAGCTATCGCTCTGACGTATTTCCATTTAATTGCTCTTCAGATAACTTTGCGGGATTACAGCCTCTGTTCCATTTTATATATTATAGCTAAATGACTGTTTAATTTGACTGTGGAAATTCACGCAATTTTCTCTTATGACTAGATATATCTGGCGACTTTTGTCCGCGCGTAAATCTGTCTCTTCTTCTTTGCGCTATCTATTAGAACTGGCGGGGTCCGCTATTTAAACCTTAGATTTTTACAGGGGGTGAGTGCCGTCAGATCTTCAAAATTCAGAGGGAAAACCAGAACCCTTCATAGGTTAGATCACACGCCTTTCGAAATATAATTTCATGGGCGTGCGGGTCTCGTCGCGATGTTTTTCTTCACCGCCGAGCTAATCTATACCAATTGACGAGCTCGGTGGCTCAGTGGTAGAACGCGCTGTTACGCTACTTTGACACCAACGCTCGTGGGTTCGATTCCCACACAGTACAAACATTTTTGTGCATGAACATGTCTGTTTCTATTGGTCTGGGTATTTTCTATGTATAATAAGTATGTATTTACAAAAAAAAAATATTTACGTATGTTTATCAGTTGTCTAGTACCCATAACACAAGCTTTGCTTACTTTGGGGCTAGGTGGCGCTGTGTAATTTGTCCGACAATATTTATTTATTATTATTATAATTACAAATAATCCGAAAACTCGAATTCAGTGGGACAGTAAAGAACTGCTGAAGGTGCTCTTAGGTGTACCGGGGACCAGTTGGTCAATTAGGCTGTTCTTTATCAACTGGGCTACATATACTGCTCTATTACGCTGTCCTCGTGTAGGTATACCGGTATCTTGTGTTAACTTTAGTAAATTAGTACATTTTTTTTTATACAACTAGATTGGCAAACAAGCATGCGACCCGCATTAGATGGTAAGCGGTCACCGCAGCCTAACTTGTACACTAGAATTCTGACCTAATACGTGGATAGATACTAGAAACAAATGACTGCAATCCATACTTAATTTGTCGCTCATTTGTTGATACACTGTCTAAATTATATCCGGAATCTGAAATAAAATTCAGATTTAGTTCACTAACGTAAAGTCTTTTAGTATGTATGTATGTATATCTTCACGCCAGGTCCCTTGCGGGGTAGGCAGAGAGAACCGAGCGCCATAAGACGCGGTCCTTACACACTTCACTCGCTTCTTTCACATTCATAGCTCTTTTCATGCACGCTCGCCGGTTCCTAAGGCTCTTGACATCACCTTCTGATAAAACACGACCAATTTGGTCATGGTAGGTTAGTCTTGGTCTTCCTCGGCTCCTACATCCTTCCACTTTCGCATTGTATATCTGTTTCGTCATTCTTTCATCTTGCATTCTTTCTACATGTCCGAACCAACGGAGCATGCCCTTTCTTATTATCTTAACACCGACACTCTCTTTCAGTCCAACTCTCTTTCGTACATCATTTCGAACGCGGTGAGCAAGCGTTATGCCACAAATTTTTCGCAGCGCTCGCATCTCGACCGCATTTATTACTTTCATGCTCTCTCTGCCATACCCAGCTCTCACTTCCATAAGTTAGCGTTGGGATTAACACCGCGTTGTGTACAGCGAGCTGTGCCGTCTGGCTTAGATTTCGGCTGCCAAACAGTTTTAGTTAGGATACTTTTTGAAATATGAAGAAGATTAAGAGCACCACTGCTCTAGTGACGTGTCAGCCTATTTGCACAGCCCGATTCCTGGTTCAAATGCTGGTGTGGGCATGTACCATTAAGTTTGTATTTTCGTACTTATGTACATTACTTATTAGATTGAGTGTATGAAATGAATGAACGGCAGACTAGGAGAGTGAATGTATATTATAGTTTTATTTTATTTTTTGAGTTTCTGGATACAAGGTTTAGCCAAAAGTAAATAATTGTGTTTGTTGATTTATTGTCTGCTTAGTGCTTGTTTGTTCTGTCCGTGGTGCCATAGACAGGTCTTATCTGAAAATCAGCGCCGGGTCATGAGTTGACACGGCAATATGCCGAGATAGGACCTATTTGTGACGCCACACAGCTTATTATTACTTCACTACCTATTGTATATTGTTTATTGCGTGTATAGTGTTGTGTTACATCCAAATGAAGCTTTTTTCTCTCTCTTACATATTTGTGATTATAACTTGCTTGATGATGAAGGAAAACATCGTGAAAACACCGCACATACAAGAAATTTATAATTAGAAAGACGTGTGGTATAACCTGAGCAAGGTATGATTTTTCCTATGAACTAAGAAGGTATGACGGCAGTTGCTCTCTGTCTGCTAAAAATCAGTGTATTCGCCAGATCCTTAGGTATTGGCAGCAGACCACACCAATCCTAATGGGTTAAGAAACGAGATAGCGCTAGAAAGAAGAAGACTTCGTAATCGGAACGTTCCAATTTAACTGCTTACCTATATGTAAATAGGTGAGGACAAATTAGAGAAGTACCGTATTGTTCTCCGTTTGTCATTTTAAGCCATTTTTCCCTTGTTTAGTAGCTAATGTAGCTATTAAATAGTTATCAATAAAAATATTTTGGAAAATATAGAAGAAAAATGGATTTATGCAAAATCATTTTATCTCTATTCAGTAATGAAAATGGTGAGTGCCGTGAAAGTATTTGATAGATAACATTTGCGGTATTCATTCCATTATGTCAGTCACATGTAGCGCTTGTATTCAAATAGATTTCAGGATTCTAAGCTATTGTAATTCACATTCAGCTAACGCGTATTGTTGTGTTCTGCAAAGCGAGTTTCTACAGCGGACTTAAAGCAATATTGTGTGAACATTTGACATCTTTGCTCATAAATTTACACAATATATCTATAATTGTCGTGCATACAATAAGTTAAGTATTTATGCTTTTGCTATCAATAATTACTACTAAAGAAAGTTAATAGTTATTTTCTCACATAAGACATTACGCCGACGAATCTGCGAATTGTTGTTTTGTCATTATTATATTTTATTAGTCTATCAGTATATATCTTCACACTAAGATTATATTTTCTGTTTAATATCTTTTTTATTGATACATATAGAAAATATATTTTTATTCTAATAACCTACACGTTTGTTATGGGTCTTAAAGGTAACTAGTTGTAAAATAATTGTCTGGATGAAATACCCCATAAATTCATTTGTATTTCCAAATTAATCTATTTGTTTAAATACTTATACAACTAGAGAATTCTAATCTTCAATAATATTATTTTTGATGCCTATCATAAGTATAAAATAAAAACTCCGTGAAGGAAGGAAGAAGGATGTAGGAACCGAGGAAGACCGAAACTGATCTACCATAACCTAATTGTCTGTGTTTTATCAGAAGGCGATGTCAGGAACTCTAGGAACCGGCGAGCGTGCATGAAATGAGCTATGAATGTTAAAAAATGTGAGATATGTAAGGATCACGTCTTATGGCGCTAGACTCTCTCTCTCTACCCCGCAGAGGACCTGGCGTAAAGATATACCTACATACAAACAGCTTATCATACATATACAGAACTACAAACCAATAATACAAATATTCTTTATTTTTTTTTATACTACGTCGGGAGGCATACAAGCATACGGCCTGCCTTATGTAAAACGGGTACCATAGCCTATTAACGCTTGCGATATATTAATTATCACTCACGCGATGCCTCCTCAGTTTCATAAGCCACTTGACTGCACATAATGGCACCCTGCGCACACAAAAATATTTTGTTTTAGTCTACATATCACTGCGATTTGAACCTACTGACCAATAGGAAAATACTTTAATGCTGTGATATTGATACGCGAGCTAGCCAATAAGAGATGCGCATTCTCATTTGAGATGTAATACCGGTCTAATCATAATATCAGCTACATAGGTTATTACCTTCGCATTTATAACATTGTAACCTTTTCAGGAACACCGTTCCTATATGAAATTTATATGTTTGTCTGTCTGTCTCTGTCGCTTTTTTCGAATATTCGAATTTTGACTTCAAATTCGGATTCAGCATAAAAAAGTAGAATAGGAATGTCTGAAAAACCAACCTCTTATCTCTTAAGTAACATGGCCAAAATGGCCGACAAATAAAAAAAAAAAATTAAAATTTTTATTTCAGATTGAAAAGTAAAAAAAAGTAGAATAGGAATGTCTTAAAAACCAGTATCATATTTCTAAAACATGGTCCCATGTCGACAAAGTTTAAAAAAAAAAAATGTTATATAATTGACGAACCAGGTGTTCCTCTGGCAATCCAAGCTTGCGCATTCTCAACTGGTTCGTTTCCCTAATAAACCAATATCATTGATGTGTAAACAGATATTTTTGCTCTAAAATTTTACTTCACTATTACATTTTACGCTTCATTGCTACTGGAGTTAGCAAAAAGGTTGTACCATTTCGCGTTTAGATCCCCGTCGGATGCTTCCGCAACTTTCGCTGTGTGCTTTTATTTATGAGCTCTTCACGGAACAGGTGTGTCTCGACTGAAAACCATTCCCTCTTGCAATATACGCTGCAGTATTTTTTCATTTGCTTCTCATTTGTGATTCTCGCTTGCATTTTGTTTTTATTACTCTCGCTGTTTACCTTTGAAATAGGTAGAATTATAATGCGCTTCTAACTTATGGTAAACGATATTTTGAATACCTTTGTCTCTTGCGGTTCTGTATCATCTTAGTGGTATTAAAAATATAGGCCTTTGCGCTAATTTTTTCTTGTGATGCAAACCACCATTTCAGGTAGTAATTATCTTTAAAGAGTTATTAGATTCCGGCGTTATTTTGCGAAAGTTAAATTTACACGTAATTTGATTAAATCTGGTTTGTGCGCCTTCGCCACCAACTTTTGGTGCTTGGTGGCGGTGCAATAATTATCTATTTGGACTCGGACTCGATAGAGTATATAAAATTTAAAAACGAAAGGAACAAATTAGATTCCGGCGTTATTTTGCGAAAGTTAAATTTACACGTAATTTGATTAAATCTGGTTTGTGCGCCTTCGCCACCAACTTTTGGTGCTTGGTGGCGGTGCAATAATTATCTTTTTGGACTCGGACTCGATAGATTATATAAAATTTAAAAACGAAAGGAACTATCAATTGAGCAAGGTAAAATGTGGGGAGAGTTTCATATGCGATCTAGGTGATTTTAAGAGAAGTAGGACGCATCGAAGCAGCCCTTCTGAGGAGCTTACCTTACATAAAACCGTAGCCAAATGAGGACTCCCTGGAAGGTTGTTGTGTGCCTGTGTGTGAGTGAGGTCACTAGTAAGCTTCAAGATGTTTCAACAGAGGTACGGTAACCGATTTACATGAAGCGACGGTATGTTCGTTCGTCTTCCGACGTTGAAAAAATATGTTTTAATTGACTTTCATAGCAATACGTGATAATATCCAAAGGTGTTCCTAAAATAAATTTACAAAGGATAGGCGTAAGTTAAATATATGCTTGTAAAAAGCAATAACTGTATAATTGTATGGCCTAATTTATTCGAATTTATAGATACTCGTACTTCAAAGTACACAGACGTGTGTACCTGCAAACCGCCTGACCCGACCACCGTTATGAGCCATTCAGACTTATTGAATCAGAAGTAATTCGAAAGCAGTTCAAGACAAAAGGAAAATAGTGTATGGAAGTTGATTCTCGTGGGTGTTGGTTTGATTTGATAAGGCTGAAACTTCCACTCAACTTCCGGTTACTGCTGAAAGTTTGCACGAGAGCCAATCTCATTTGTATGTAAGGTTCAAAATTATAAATTGGAGTTTCATTGCATCTATTCGTATAATTTATTGCCTTAATTTGTACTTTGCTTCAGTTTTAAATTTCCCGCGAGATTCCAAGATTGTTGAGCTATAAATTATCGTGAATCCTCTCGACAGTTTAATATTTAGCCAAGAGACGGTATTCCGGGATGTGATATCTGAATGTAAAGTCATTTACTTATGAGACTTAAATTAACATTCATTATTTCTTAAACCTAAACCTAAACCATAGAGCATGTATGAAGGGAATAATGAAAGTGGACGAAGCGAAACAAGTATGTAAGGATCGTAGCAAGTGGAAAGAAGTGGTCTCTGCCTACCCCTACGGGATAGAGGCGTGATTATATGTATGTATGTATTATTTCTTATAAATTTACTTGTGATATTCACACGTATATTATTATTTTCAATTTCGCATTTATTCCTTTCACTTACCTTAATGTATAGTATACCAGCGATATAAAATCTAAATGTATGTATGTATGTATATCTTCGCACCAGGTCCCTTGCGGGGTAGTCGGACAGAACCGAGCGCCACAAGAGCGGTCCTTACGTACTTCACTCGCTTCTGTGACATTCATAATAGCTCTTTTCATGCACGCTCGCCGGTTCCTGGGGCTCCTGATATCACCTTCTGATAAAACACGACAAATTTGGTCATGGTAGGTTAGTGTCGGTCTTCCTCGGCTCTTACATTCTTCCACTTTTGCATTGTATCTATATCTGTTTCGTCATTCTTTCGTCCCGCATTCTTTTTACATGTCCGAACCAACGGAGCATGCCTTTTCTTGTCTTAACCGACACTCTCTTTCAGACCAACTCTTTCTATCACGTCTTCATTACGAATGCGGTCAGCAAGCGTTATGCCACAATTTTTGCGTAATGCTCTCATCTCGACCGCATTTATTCTACTTTCATGCTCTCTCTGCCATGCCCAGCTCTCACTTCCATAAGTTAGCATTAAGATTAGCACCGCGTTGTGTACAGCGAGCTGTGTCTTCTGGCTTAGATTTCAGCTGTCAAATAGTTTACCCAACGCTCCATTCACGCTATTCCCTATAATATGTACTCGTATATATCTGCCTTCTCGTCCAATGCTTTGTACTAGTCTTAGTCATTATTGAGTTTTTAAACAACATTCGTTGTCATAATTAATTTACTTGTGATATTTACACACATATTATCATTTTCCAATTACGCATTTATTCTTTCACTCACTTTTTATGTGCAAGTAGTTTACAAGCGGTATAAAATCTTTTTTTTTTTTATATTGGCTCAGCATAGTGGCTCCTCTTCGCCTGTTGGTAAGCGAAAAGGGGAGCCCAAATTGCAGCGGCAACTGACAAAGGACTACGGTGTCCTGCTAGTTGACACTACCATGCTGGCCCGCAAGGTGCTTCTTCACGCTTCGTTTGAAGGATCCCATGTTGTAGGAAGGAGGAAACACATGTGCAGGCAAAGCGTTCCACTTTTTAATAATACGACCGATATAGGAGTAGAGAAGAAATGTCCTCAACAGTGGAATGATGACATCGCAAGCCTGCACGTGTTCTATGACGGAAGGGAGAGGGTGGGATAAGGGAAAATAGTTCTTCAGAGCACTCACCATGGTACAGGCGGTAAAATGTACTTAGGGAGCCTATGTCCCTACGAAGTTGCAGAGGATATAGGTAGTTTGTGACCTCTTCGTCGTCGATTATGCGGATAGCCCGTCGCTGCAACCTATCGAGAGCCTCGAGAAGATACTGTGCGGAGCCGTCCCAGAGATGCGAGCAATACTCCACGCAGGTCCGAACTTGAGTCTTATAAAGAAGACAAAGTTGGTCCGGCGTGAAGAACCGGCGCACCCTGTTCAGGACTCCGAGCTTCTTTGAAGCTGTTAAAATGAGGCTCTCGATGTAATTTCGTTAGTTTAATGCCGTAAAGTCATTTACGAGATTTAAAATAACATACATTATCATAGGAAATTTACTTATGTCATTTACAAATACATTATCATTTTCAATTTCGCGTTTATTCCTTTCACTCACATTTTATGTACAAGTAGTTTACAAGCGGTATACAATCTAAATGCCGTAAAGTCTTTTACGAGATTTAAAATAACATACATTATCATAAGAAATTTACTTATGTCATTTACAAATACATTATCATTTCCAATTTCGCGTTTATTCCTTTCACTCACATTTTATGTACAAGTAGTTTACAAGCGGTATACAATCTAAATGCCGTAAAGTCTTTTACGAGATTTAAAATAACATACATTATCATAAGAAATTTACTTATGTCATTTACAAATACATTATCATTTCCAATTTCGCGTTTATTCCTTTCACTCACATTTTCTTCAGAATACGTCGTTAAGGAAGAGGAAAAAAATGATAGAAATATTCTGAGAATATGCGGAAGCAAAATGTGGGCGATATGTAATGTAACTTAAGACGCCACTCTGCTCTCAATAGTTTTTGTCCGGTTTCATTAGATGATGTTATTGGCTGGAAGCAATTTTGGGGGCCAAGTATAGCTAACGAATTGACCCAATTAGAATTCATCTATCTATCTATATTATCACACCGAGTCCCTTGCGATATAGGCAGAGAGAACCGAGCGCCACATGACTGTTGGACTGGGTTGCTGTCACAGCATTGAACACTGTTAAGATATTACAAAACTGTTGATATTATGCGGCTCCAAAAATCTTAAGTAATTGTGACCAATTATTTTTCGCTTTTTTTCATGGGTGTTTTAGAAGGCGGTTTTTTTTTTATTTAAAATTATGTATTTTTTTGCTTTTTAGTGGTGTTAAAAAAGAGAAAAGAGATTAAAAGTCCTCATTAAAAACTTTTGCTAGATGGAACCACAAACCAAAACATTATCTGTGTATATATTTTTGTTTTCATTAATTTTCTTAAAAAGCGCTGAATCAATTTCGATAAAATTTATATTGTACTTACCTCTGAAGTATAACCTACCGAACAAAAGAAGAATCATCAAAATCAATTCATAATTGGCTGAATGATCGCGTAACAAACGTACAAAAAAAAATACAGTCGAATTGAGAACCTCTTCCTTTTTTGAAGTCGGTTAAAAATAGATAAGAAACCACTGTGTGTACCTATCTGCATCTCACAACAATTAAATAATCCGTTTTTATAGTCGTAAGGATTTACAGTAAGCCGTATTTATAATTTATATTATTTCAGTATAAATGTGTGGGATGTTATCCTGAAAATAGACATTTCTCAAATTATATGAACCTAAATAAATACCTGAACGAGAATTCTTATGAGTGATTAATTTAAAAAACAATCTCTGCTAATATTTAAATATTACAAATATTTACAAACATGACTTACATGAATACATTTAAAGTTGGGTAATGATTTCGGCATACAACCGTGTCATGCGCCCTAATCGATAAATAATTTGTGGGGTAGGCAGAGGGAAACGAGCGCCACATAACTCTTTTTTTTATACTATGTCGGGAGGCATGCAAGCATACGGCCCACCTGATGGAAAGCGGTTAAAGAAGCCTATTAACGCTCGCAATACGCACTCACCCGCAGGAACACAACAACCCTCCAGAGAGTTGTTATTTGACTGCGATTTTCTTTGAGGTGGAGGTACTACCTCAGACGGGCTACTTTAATACGCCTTACCTCTCTTAAAAACACCCTGACCAAGACAAACGTACATGTTCATGCGCACAAATGTGCGTGGGAATCAAACCCACGAGAGTTGGTGAAAAAATCCCGTTATTAACCGCTGCGCCACCGAGCTAGTCAACATATTATACATTTATGTAAACATATACCAGTAACGTAGACGCTGTTATTAATTTTGTGACCTCAAAAAGCTAATCTCAAATGGAAACATTATTCTAAGGAGGCTTTCATGTGTTCTCCCTTCATGTCATCTGGCGGGTGGCTAAAAGTCGTTCCATGTTTCCCCTTTTTTTGTAAGTTTCGTAATCGCTAAGCCAACAATGAAATATATCCGAAACTGTGTTTGTCGTCGAGTGGGACATACTTAGAAATGATTTATGAGCTCGTACGATTTTTATTCCTTTTTATATTGTTGTCTCGCTTGTCTGCCGACTGCCGGATGCTCCCTAAAACATCTTTCCCTTTGGCATTTTTCCACTTTCATTCGTAACATGGGTATGGACTGACGTTTGGAATATTTTGTGTGTGTTATCCGTATTTGATAAATTAGTGTACTTATATCATTTGATTTTTTTCCAATAATACGACATTAAAACAGCTCCAAAGTTTTCCATTATGAACACATTTTATGAAGATACGTAGGTATTTAATTTTTAATGGTATTCTTATCCACAATTTTGATAGATGTATTAATATGCTTTTAACTTCGTTGATAACTTAAATTTTATCAGAATGAAAGTTGTTATCATTGAGAGAAATCTCATGAATAAATAATGCACAGTTCTATCTATCTATGTATAAATTCACGCCAAATCCCTTGCGGGGTAGGCAGAGAGAACCGAGCGGCACATGAGTCTCTCTTTACACACTTCATTTGCTTTAATTTCGATAGATGTTATCTGAATATTTTGCAGTTAACAATTGTTTCTTCAAGTAGGTACTCACATTGTATTAGCTAGCTAAGGAAGAATCAAATAGTCAAAGTGGACGCGACTGAATAGATAGCAATCTCAGAAAATAATACCCTCTGTAATAAATGATCAAATATTGTCATCTCTCGCTCTATCCAGTACAAATAAATAGGGAGAGATGCATATTGCTCTTGTGAATTAGCTCGGCCGTGGGCTCTCACGACCTTGTGCTTGAGGTCGTGAGCAGTCTTTTGTTTTATTATTTTACTAATATGCACTAAGATTACAATGAAAGGAAATTGTTTTATTTTGCAGAATAGTGTATACTTATTGTTATTCTTCAAAGAGAATTTTAGCCTACAGATTTGTAGACGGTTTAAAATTTATGCTTGATAAAGAATCTTTTTTGTCTATTGCATGCTAACCCTAGTCATGACATGAGATGGATGTGTGGATCCCATTTGTTCTGTAAAATATGATATCTGCGGGGATGATTAAACTTTTTCTCATTTTTGACAAATTGATTTAATTTTTGAACATTTAATATTTTCAATACGTGTTTGATTGTTCCCAATTTGGAAAAATCTACCTATAACTTCATATATGACATATATAAAGGAAAACCGGAAGCTCCAGAAATCGGCGAGCACGCATGAAAAGGGCTTTGAGAGTTTTGAGAAGCGAGTGAGGTGTGGAAGGACCGTATCATGTGCCACTCTCGTTTTAACCCGCAAGAGACTGCGTAAAGACTAAGATAGATAGCATGAAGGAAATAACCTATGGAGGACATATGAGACTGATATTACGCAGTAACTCAAATCACCGCTACGGGTCGAGGGGGAAAATTAACCGCGCAGCTCTTATTGGCTAGTTCACGGATCAACGTCGCGGTACTTATTACGACTAGCTTATTGGTTGAAATATTCTCCCATTGGTCAGAGGGTTCAATTCACTGAGTTATTTAGCAGGCAAATTATTTATTGGCTTGTGATAGATACACTACAACAATCTTTTGCCAGCACTCATTAATATGAAAAATTTCAAAAGTTGTTGTGGTAACGAGAAAATCAATATCATGCTATTCTAAAATTTTATTAGCATGTATGTATGTATATTTTCAAGCCAGGTCCCTTGCGGGGAAGGCAGAGGGAACCGAGCCCCATAAGACGCGGTCCTTACATATTTCACTCCCTTCTCTAACATTCATAGCTCTTTTCATGCACGCTCGCCGGTTCCTGGAGCTCCTGACATCACCTTTTGATAAAACACGACCAATTTGGTCACGGTAGGTTAGTGTCGGTCTTCCTCGGCTCCTACATCCTTCCACTTTTACATTGTATATTTGTATATTTTATTAGCATATTATTAATAAATTGTGTTCAATAATAATTGTGTTAAAATTATAATATTTATAACAGTCTTTATGTTATTTTAAATGAGTTAATGTAAAATAATGAGACGTGTATGCCAATGGGTTTTTAATTGAAACTTGGTACATTAAGCCACTGAAATGACTAAACGATAATTTAATGTACCGAGTAAAAAGGTCTATCGTTCAAAGTTACGATATTGCCCTGCAGTACCTACGCTAAATGGAATGACTTTTACCCATTGTCGGACTTAGAAATTAGGGTGAAATTGGACCTCATTATATGAACACTGAAAACTTTCGTGGGGACAAAACTGCATTTACTTTTGCAATATCGTCCCAATGGGGAAGTTTTCAGAATAATTCCGCAAAAGATAAGTGTAACTTAATTTAATTTCTTCTGCCAAGTATTGGAAGATTGGATTTTAGTATTGTTATGGTTTGTTTATTTTTATTATGTCGGGAGACATATAAGCATACGGTCAACCTGATGTAAAGTTGTCACCGTAGCCTATGCTGGTAATACATATATTTTTTATCTTTCTTTCTTTTTTCAAGTATCACTCGCGCCATGTCACCTCTGCGGCTGACACAGCAACTCCTTAGTTACTTATTTGTTATTTGACCGCAGTTTTCTGTGAGGTGGGCGTACTTCTCTAGACGGGTTGCTTTGATGCGCACTACCTCTCTGAAATTCAAAATCAATATTTCAATTAGCTTTACTTTGTGTTTGTGTCTTTTCAATGTTGGGAGTCCATTTCTTGTGAATTGCGAGGACATGTATCACCATACTTCTTTATAATTTTGGTAGTCAGAGCATCTAATTTGGGCTAGTTTGTCTTGTTAACAGCTTAGTTAAAACTTAGTTAAAAACTTGCTTATTAAAGATGGGCATGCATTAGAGCCTAGTTTGACAATTGACAAGGTGCACTTTGTGCATATGAGTTCGTCTTTGGGTGCACCATGTGAGGTTGTATTCGATTCTATTACGATAAGGCACCTACTGCACCAAAATGATTTTTTATGCGAACATCTATTATTGCTAATTCAATTTCCAAGCAATTTTGTCTATTCCAATAATTCCAATCGATATGGTTTTACCTTGAAACGAGTAATAAAATTAACGTTTCCGATCGATTCATTTCCGTATTCCTCTTTCAGGTCCTTGAATGAAATACGTGTGGGCGATTTACATGTAATTTGTATAGAATGTTGTGGCGCAGCAAAAATAACCTTTGGCACTCATATTTTATGATTCCTTCTACATGTGTGTACCTTTACGTCAAGTTCGTTGTGTACTAAGATGAGAGAACCAGAAATAAGCGCCACCCAACTCAGTTACAAACTCAACTGCCTTCTTTCAAAGGCGTTACGGTCTGTTAAAATACGATCAGGAAGTATAGGTTGTGTTAAGCGACTCTTGGTCTTCCTCGCCTCCTGCATCTTTCGTTATTAGTATTGTATGATGGTCTATCTTTGTTTTTGACGCGAATACGTTTTTGATTTAACTTCCATATTGGGAGGCAATTCAGAAAGCTGATGATAATAAAATCGAGGATACAGTTTGGTGTTGTAGCTACATATCTATTGTTTACATCAAAGATTTAATTACACCACTTGATAGCTAAAGAATGAAAGAATTTGTTACGTCGAGTGAGGACTGTGACGTATCATGTGCGAGGGAAGAAGCACCACCATTTTGAGATCATTTCTGCGGCATCATATAATTTCCACGGTAGTATAACATACTTCCGTTCCCCCGTTACGAAAGCGAACTCACGGCCGTGTCCACGACACAGTCACACCCCATTTTAACCCCAAACGCTTTACATCAGGTGGGCTGTATGCTTGTTTTTTTATACATCGCCTACAAGCATACAGCCCACCTGATGTAAAGCGTTTACTGTAGCCTATAATCGCTTCAAGTATCACTCACGCGTTGCCACCCATGCTGATAACAAAACATCATCTTAGGATTTTATTGGTAACCCCACTCAATCGCAGGATCACATCAACCCTCGAGATAGTTCTTATTTGACTGCGTTTTTCTGTGAGCCGGAGGTACGTCTCGAGTAGGGTTACTGAATGACTGTCTCTCTCTCGAAAACCTTCTTACGAAAGACAAGCAGACATGTTCATGCACACAATTGTTTGATCTGTGTGGGAATTGAACCCGCGGACCATGGTGTTAAATTAATCGTCGTGATAATAAAATCAGCCAATTCTAAACAAGGCGGGATTCAGTCCGTTACGAACAAATATACATACTTCTAAAAAGTATAGTTTCAATACATTGTATAGACGAATATACTATCTAAAGTACAGTATGTACCGCTTACCACCTAAGTAGTATAAAAATTGCCTCCACGGAAGAGTCAATAAAGCCATTAAGCATATTTTTCGCTTGGCGTCTGTATATTGAAAGCGCGGGGCCGCCATAAATCCTCTCCAGGCACCGATATGTCAGATGCGAGCACACCCGCTGTATGCCCGCAGTCTTATTCCATTTATGTATACACACACATGACAAGAGTGTTTGTTTGTCAAACATTTTATAAAACAATCGATGTCTATCCATATATCTATAACTTCACGCCAAATCCCTTACGGGGTAGGCAGAGAGAACCGAGCGCCACGCGACTCGATCCTTACATACCTCACTCGCTTCTTTAACATTAATTGCTCTTTTCATGCACGCTCGCCGGTTTGTAGGGCTCCTGACATCACCTTCTGATAGAACACGACCAATTTGATCATGGTAAGTAAGTCTTGGCCTTCCTCGGCTCCTACATCGTTCCACTTTTGCATTGTATATTTGCTTCGTCGTTCTTTCATCCTGCATTCTGTCTACATGTCCGAACCAACGGAGCATGCCTCTTCTTATTTTAACACCGACGTTTTCTTTCAGACCAACTCAGCTTCTAACCTCATCATTGTGAATACGGTCTACAAGCGTTATGCCACAATCGATGTCTTTGACAATTAATCTTCTTTCTGGCATTATTCTGGTTCATAATCCACTACGATTGGCAGAGTTCACTGCCGTATCCTAAGGGTTTGCCGCAGATTCTTTTCAAATTCATATATTTTTTATTCAAATTGGCTTAACAAACATTTTTGAATCGTCACTTATACACTAATGTATAATATAACACTAAAATACAAATGTCATAATCAATTTCGTATTAATTCCAGGCGGTCCTATCATTTAAATAGGAATTACTTGTATAATATACATTCTGTGTACTAAGTATCGGGAATTTGTCAATAAAACAAAAAATACAAATTATTCATCTAAATTTATTTTATCGCCTTCAAAGTAGGCCCCATCGCTTGCAATACAACATCTCCACCGCTTCACCCAGTCTTCCATACATTTTTCATAGGCTATTTGCGGTATGGCCTTTAGCTCATTCAGCGAATTTTCTTTTATGGCTTCTATCGACTCAAAACGTTTTCCTCGAAGTGGTAATTTTAACTTGGGAAATAAAAAAAAGTCAGACGGAGCCATATCAGGTGAATACGGTGCTTGGTCGAGAACTTTTGTTGAATTTTTCGCTAAAAACTCTTTCACTATAATGGCTGTGTGTGATGGTGCATTATCATGGTGCAGCATCCATGAGTTGTGTTGCCACAAATCTGGACGTTTTCGGCGGATACTCTCACGCAAACGCTTCATGACGCCTAAATAATATTCTTTATTCACTGTTTCTCCCTCTGGAAGGAATTCGGAGTGAACCACACCACGGTAGTCAAAAAAAACTGTCAGCATCACCTTGATTTTGGAGCGACTTTGCCGCGGTTTTTTGGGTTTCGGCTCGTTTTCGAGACGCCATTCTGAAGACTGTTGGCTTGTTTGCATGTCGTACTCATAAACCCATGTCTCGTCGCCAGTTATTATACGTTTCATAAAGGTCGGATCCGTAGAAGCTCGGGAAACCATGTCTTCAGCGACATGCTTTCGCTGCGCTTTTTGAACAAAATTGAGCTCTTTTGGAACTAGTCGAGCGGCGACGCGTTTCATGCCTAAAATGTCAATGAGAATGTTGTGGACGGACTTAAAAGATATGTTCACCTCACTAGCCAACTCTCTCAGACTCATACGTCGATTTTCGAGCACTAGCTTCTTGATTCTGTCGATGTTTTCTCTGGTCGTAGCGGTTGAAGGTCTACCAGAACGAGGCAAGTCTACTACTACTTCTCGGCCTTCTTTAAAAGCCTTATACCATTCATAAGCCCTTGTTTTCGATATACACGATTCGCCGTAGGTATTTCGCAACATTTTTAGTGATTCACCACATGAAATATCATTTGAAACACAAAATTTAAGGCACACTCTTTGTTCAACAATATTTTCCATTGTAAAAATCGCCGAGGACTCAAAACTATGACCAACAAAAAGTGTAGTTTAAAACAAATTAAATGACAGATCCCGCTCAAATTTTGCGCGCTAAATCAGTACAGTGCTACCAACATGCAGTAAAAAAATTAGAACGACCTCTTTTACGCGGGTCTTTTTATTGACATATTCCCGATACTTTTTACACAGAGTAGTATACTCTCTTGCTGTTGATGTCCTTTTGACATTAATTTTTAAATTTGAAATTTTAATGATTTAGAATACGTTCAGGAATTTTATTTTAAATAAATTAAAGTATTCCAAATGTTCCATTATTCCAATTTAAAAATTATGTCAAAAGTATTCTAAATCGGTACTGATTTCGACATGGAGCGACTGCCGTCTGACCTGCACAGGCCAGACCTTTTTAAGGTTAGGTCACACATCACTGAGGTGGAAAACGAGCATACGGTCTGATGGTAAACAGTGATCGTGCCAGCATTTACAATACAAAAGAACTCGTGCATTGTCAATCCTCTAAAAAACTTCTCCCCGCCTTTCTTATAGAACCCCATGCTGTCGTCCCTTGGGTATACCTCAACTAGGAGTTAGATCCACAACTTGAGAGTTTTCGGAACAAAACTTGCTCTTCCCGCGGTCGATGAGCGATGCGGTTGTGAAAATTAGCTGCCCGCATCAAACCGAGCAAATTCTTCAGAACCCGTTGTACAATCGGATGTTTCTCGAAATATAACGATGTTATACATTATCCGTCGAACAAGTGATAATTATGAATCTGTACATAAAACCGAAAATACGAATTTAGTAGTACATGCCTACATCAGGAGTCAAACGAGGTACCAGTCTGTTAATATGCTGGTTCCTCATCCAGTAGGCCCACTCATCACTGCAATTAGTTTACACAAAATAAAGAATTTGGTGTAAATTTCCGTATTTTAGACTAACCTTTTTTAGTTTTTCTTTTGCTCAATTTATTATATTCTTAAATTATTTTATATTCCTGCATATAATTAATTAATATGCATATTTATATGATTGCATTGAACATGATGCAATGTAGAAAATCCGAGATAATAGCGTATTCTTTTCTATCGTTTTCGTGTTATGCCAATAAATCAATATCTTCACACCAAGTCCCTTGCAGATAGGGAGTACTGAGCGCCGCATGACTTGGTCTTTACACTCTTCACTCGTTAGTTTAACATTCATAGCAGTTTTCAGGCACTTTCGCCGATTCCTAGGGCTTCTTCTGATAACACATGACCTATTTAGTCGTGGTAAGAAATCCTTCTATTTTCGCGTTATATATCTATTTCTTCATTCTTCCTTTCTACATGACCGAACTACCGGAGCATGCCTATACTTATCCTAAAACTGATTATCTCTTTCTGACGAATTCTCTTTCTTACATCAACATTGCGAGCTAGATCTACACGTCAACGTCACGTCGCAGATTTTTCGCAACGCTCGCATCTTGACGGCGTTTGAATTTGGTAATATATATCGGAATTTTAGACACACATGTAGTTTGTCTAGAATACTAAAAAAAACATTGCCGACTTAAAAGGGAATGAAGTGCAATGACCCGCTGATTTCATAACCACAAACATTTGTTGTATATCATAAGCATCAATTCTTTATTTTTATCGACGCGTCCTTTGTGCGGTTTTTGTTATGCGTAGCTTGTTGTATATGAATGTTTGTGTATCCTTTTTGTAGACATAAATAAATACGGAACTGAGACGTGGCCCTTCACTGCGGGCCGTATGGGGAAGCTCAAGGTCGCTCAGCGTGCGATGGAAAGAGCTATGCTCGGGGTTTCTCTACGTGATAGAATCAGAAATGAGGATATCCATAGTGGAACTGAGGTAACCGACATAGCGCATAGGATAAGCAAGCTGAAGTGTTTGGGCCGGCCACATAGTTCGTAGAACCGACAACCGCTGGGGATGAAAGGTTCTCGAATGGCGTCCCAGTACTGGCGAAGATATCAAAAGGTTTGCAGGGAGTCGACGGATGCAGGTGGCACAGGATCAAGACGAGTGGCACTCTAGAGGGGAGGCCTATGTTCAGCAGTGGACGAACACTGGCTGAAGTGATGATGATGATAAATAAATAGTGTAATGTATTTAAAAATCTATTAATACACAGGTTTACATATAATAAATAGTTCGTTTCGAAAGCCTTACATTTCTACATAATATTTGCAAACCACACTATACTTTCATTCTGCGCCCAAACTAAGGAAAAAAAATTAGGAGTACGAAAGCTCTAGGCATATAATAAAAACGCGTTTGGTTAGTTTTGTAAATACATTATAGCACCGTATCCTATTCGTTCCCTGCATCACCCTAAGTTGCCTGCTAGAGAATGCTTAGGTATATAGCATTAATTCCACCGATTGTACATCCTTGTGCATCTATTTTACATAAATATATTAAATAGTTAATAGATTCAGGCGTTATTTTGCGAAAGTCAAATTTACTTGCAATTTGATCTAACCTGCTTTGTGTGCTTCCGCCACCAATTAGCTCATGCGGCCTAGCGCCGGCCGGCCTGCATATAAATATATTAATAAATCTAATACATAGAAAATATCTAGAACAAGAACATATCGTACGATTAAATTCTGTTTTATGAACAGAAAATGCGTTGCATTGTAACATATTATATGGAAAATAAGGTAGCGTGTACACGCATGCTAATATATTCGTTATTTTAATTCGTTCGCACTCACTTAAATAAATGCAAAACACGGTGACAACAAAGTGTTTGAACGTAATATGGGAGCGCGTTCAATATATCTGCACGGCATCACTAAAATCCTGCTCTCTGGACATCCATATACAAATAGTATTAATAATAAATATATAATATAATTCTGCGGAAGGATCATAAACTGGATCATAAAATCGTACATACAAACTTACAAATATATTGGGATATAGAGAAGTTTCCTTTCTTACCTATACATCCATCCAAAGCTGAGATATATGAATTGTTGCCGAATTCAATGGAAATAGAACCCGAGATGTCTTCTATCCTCCCAACTTTCCACCAACCACCATGTTTTACGCAGTCCTCGTCAATTTTTAAAACTTCAGAATCGTTTGTTTTCTTGTGTTTACGTTTTTTTGCTCTGGAAATTAAGTAAATAATTTTAGTCTTCAGCTGCAGCGGAACAGAAACAACAAATATACCAAAACAGCAGAGTAGGCTTCAGTTCGCCATACAAAGTGCACTCAGAAGTTAGGCTAATCCAGTCCACTAATATCTATAAATTTTATTATCAAAAAAAAATATTTACATAATTGACATAATTGTGGTCACAAACAGGGGCGTATCCGTCTCTGGGGCACCAGAGTCAAATTAACTATATGGTAATATAATGTTTTTTTTTTATTGTACGTAATGTAAATAACAGTTAAATAATGATTAGAATAAAATTGTTATATATATTTAATATTTAAATGGTACTTAAGAAACATTTTTTATGCTAGAAAGATGAGAAAATAAAAATCTTAGGATTACTAATTAAAATTAAGGAAAAATCTAAACAATAGTAATACTCGTAATATACAGCATAGTGTTATGTATGTGTACTTTGTCTGTATATCTGTAGGTACTGGAGTGTTTTTAGTGTTCGTTTTGCATGTGTGTAAAGGTGAATTAGTGCTTGGCGTGTAATGTGTGTTAATATAGAAACATGTTATAAACCATATATATAAACTAGCTTGTCTGCTAGCAATCTCAGCACCAACTGATAAACTAATGCATTCGCGCGGCAGATGTCGACAACATCTGAAACATCCGATCTCGATACCGGCGCAGATTTATTGCAGAAACCGATAGTGTTCCATTATAAATCCGATTTAGAAACGTGGCGGTTTACTTGAATACGCCGGGGGCAATTTTAAATCTTAAACATCGAATGTTGAACCTAACCGTTTCGATGAGCACTCAGTGGATTCAAACTGACACAGTTTTCTTTAATGTGACATGGAGAGGCAAATTAACGTACTACCCGCCTGCTGTGACGTGATATGAAAGCATACAGTACAATGAGTAACGCCGCTTACGTTGTAATTTTCTGGAGTTTACTGAAATATTCACTCACTTGTAGGTACATAATTAACCTTCATGAAGTTGTTATTTAGGTGCGGCCTTCTGTTGTCGTTTTGGTACTATAATTATATAGCTGCAAGAATTTTAGATTTGAACAGAAACACTAAAATATCGTACTAATTATAGGTACCTACTATAATACTTACATAGAAGTTTTAGATAAAATTCCAGAACACGTAACAACTAACGTAGTCTGTGTACTTTATAGCTAATTAGTCTGTTCTCGGCTTCGCTCACGTAAGGATCCTATTATCGCGATAATATTTACGCTATGTTCGCCCCCAGCTCCCTTTATTTCCCTTTCAGCAAATCTTATTATGATCCATCAACAGTGTAGTTATCAAAAAGTTAATTAAAAAGGTATCAAACAAACAAGTAGTTACTTTCACATTTATGAGAATCCAATCCCAGTAGCGAATGAGTACTTCTTTAGTTTAACTTATTAACATTTTCGTGAATTTCATTTCGTAGTAAGCGAGCGAAGTTAATTCATACTCGTAAGTTCAATGGTCTAGGATGAAAACAATACGGATTTTACTTTTCCATTCATAATAGCAGTGTGGATACTCAACTAATGTCTCTAGCAACAAAAAAATTCTTCTTAAATATCCCGCTATGTACCCAGAATACTGAAAAATCTGCGAGGGTTGGAAAATATCAAAAATCAGCCCGCCCCACCGTTTCCGAGTCAAAGCCGGAAGCGCTTACATGGCGTCGCCGCGCTGATTTATTGGTTCTTTTTACATTAGATGTGAAACCGACTCCTGAAACGTTACAATTTTTCAGGACTATTCATGAGAACAGAAACTCAAAAGATTCAATGGCAAAGCGTAGAGCATTTTTGGTATAGGTATTTCGTAGATGAAATACATATTTATTTCGTTACATGTCAAAGAGTTATATAAATATGTGCAGATACATATTTATAAAACTCTTTTGTGTAAGTAGTTATTTTAATTTAAAAAAGTCTGAACATATAAAATGTGATGAAATCGTTTAGTCAAGAGTTTTGACAGATTGAAGCACTTTGGTTAGTTATTATATAAAAGTGTGTATTGTATACTTATTACATACTTAGTGTGAGTTCGAAACATCCAGATAGAATGATCTCCGCTTTGTGTGGGAATCGCAAAGTACAGAGGAATCAAGTTCATGCCGTGAATTGAACGGATAAAATTTTCGATGTATCTAAATCAAACTATTAGCTATACAACGTAAGAAATAATATAGGTATTATTTCTTACGTTGCAGTTACTTTACGTGATATGTTCATAAACTGTTACAGATTATTTACTTGGATATATTGTAATAAATGTACAATGTACTTGTATTTGACGAGCTCGGTGGCTCAGTCGTGAACGACGCGACTTTGACGCCAACGCTCGTGGGTTCGATTCCCACACAAGGCAAACATTTGTGTGCATGAACATGTCCGGTTTGTCTTGGTCTGGATGTTTTAAGACAGACAGGGCGTATAAAAGCAGCCTGTCTGGGGAAGTACCTCCACCTTACAGAAGGTGGCCTACTCTCTCTCTACCTACCTTGCAAGGGCCTTTGTCAGATATAGATAAACACCTATACTACAGCTGCTGGGCAATTGACAGTATCTATCAATTTCATGAATACAAGTTTTGCTTGGAACTAGTGATAATGATACTGAGTAATTTGATCAGAACTACTTATTTATTATATCATTTCCAACAGAAAGTGGTGCCGCATTCAATATATTTAGATACCATCTTTGTTGGGCCTGGTATTGAAATCTATCTATTTCCTGTAATTTATCTATTTAATTATTTATTTATTAATAATCACTTTTTTTATACTACGTCGGGAGGCATACAAGCATACGGCCCGATGTAAAGCAGTTACCGCAATACATTAAGTATAATTCGCGCGATGCCACCGCTGCTGCTAACACAGCAACTTCTTAGGAGCTTACTGCTGACCTCACTTACACGGAGGAAGACAACAAGCCTCCAGGGAGTTGTTATGTGAATGCCGTTTTCTGTGAGGTGGAGGTACTTCCCGACGGACTGCTCTGACGTGCCTTGATTCTGACCAACTCTTAATTACATATTGAACGTGGTCAGGAAATAAAGTTTTTATATATATATTCATTGTTGTCTTTTAAAAGTATGGTAGATGTGTATGTACTTAAATATTCTCGTGAAAATACGTGACAAACGTGAAATTTCCTAAAGAAGTATAGTGAAAAGACGGAAGTGCTTACGCGGCGTCGCCTCTCTGATTTATTGGCTCCCCAACGTCGGATATGAAACCGGCCGCTGAAATCTACAGTCGACTCTTTATGGAAATTGAAAAATGTTGTGGATAATATTGGACTCTTTGCACGTCGTCTTTGTAAGTTTCTGTTATCTAACAAAGGATCCCCTGTATTTTGGGCATGTTCTTCTGTTTTTCGTCGATTTGCCTTTGTCTCTGTCTGTCAAGCCGCCTTCTTTTCAGGAACACTGTTCCTATATGAAATCTATGTTTGTCAGTCAGTCAAAGTCAGGTTCAACAAAACAAACAAAACACGCGATACTTCCGTTAAAAATTGTTTAATTCTATGTATTTATCTATTAGGTGTTTTGTTTTATCTATATTATTCAATTGACGTCCCAAATTTTCATAGAGAATTTTATTACCAAAGATTACATACTAACTATTTGTAGGTAATAACAAATTTTGATAACACATTCATAAGAATTATTTGCGTATGATATTCTCGTTGGACCTGTTTACCCGTCATCAAACTCCAGAGTAGTTAAAAAGCTATTATACCACCGGGTTTTGTACCCAAATTTAATATTTACTAAGGTTGATGCTCCTACGTACCTATAAAACAGGCACCTCTAATAATTATGGCATGCATTTTTAATCATTATACTGCGGACTGTCTAATTATCCACTTATCTATATCTTCACGCCAAATCCCTTGCGGAGTAGGGAAGCGAGCGTCCCAAGACGCGGCTCTCATACACCTTGCTCGCTTCTTTAACATTCAAATCCCTTTTCTTGCACGCTTTACATGCTTTCACTTTATTCGTCATTATTTCCCCGAGAGTCCCTTCTCTTACCTTAACATGGCTTATGGAATAAACTGTATTTGAAAAAAGATATAAACGTACCTAAAAATGATATAGCAAATACACTGTTAAATGAATAACTTCAATGTAATATTTATACCTTATTGCTTAAAGCAATGTTTCAGATCATTTTTCGATTAAACGAGTTGATAGAGAGGGCGAGGTTCATAATATAAAAGATAAAAAAAAAACATTATTTCAACATATTTTAAGACGTTCTAATATGTACTGATTGTCTTTGTCTGGGTGTTTTCTACATATTATAAGTATGTATTTAAAAAAAGAAATATTTATGTATGTTTATCAGTGTCCAGTACCCATAACACAAACTTCGCTTACTTTGAGGGTAGATGACGCTGTGATATTTGCTCGACAATATTTATTTATTTATATTTCAGAAAACAATTATATTAAATACTTACTTGTATGACTCATGGTACCTAATACTTTTTATTAGTATATCAGAAATTTACATTAACAAAGTTGAGTGGTATCGGCATATAAAAAAACGCGGGCCTTTTGTCCTTTATAACGCCCACGGCCGTAAAAGTTTTTTTTTAAATTATAATCGTAAAATGTAACCCACGCGCCAACCGCCAGGTAAAGAGATTTTAAATGAAAGTGTACGAAAACTTATTTTTTTCATTTCACATATTTCTCATTCATAAATTACAGGCAATTATTTTCTTAACTAACTGAAGTAATTATGTACTTTAAAAATTACATTCATTTATATAATACCAATACTATGACCGAATATCGATAAAAAAAAGATCAAACATATATTTATTGTTGCTTTTAAAGTATTTTTTTAAGTACACATATCCAAAGAATACCAACGAGACCCTACTACGAAGACTCCCCTGTCAGTCATTCCGTCTGTCACAAGCTATTATATATATATTATTTCAATCGTAATAGATAGACGATTGAATTTTTCATAAGAGTACATATTACTCTAGTTGCTTTAACAACAAATAATAAAACATATATATAATCAAAAATTCAAGAAGGTCATACAAGAAGCCCTTGTGTAAAGTACATTCGCATTGGAGCGGTTTTCAGGAACACCGTTCCTATATGAAATCTATATGTTTGTCTGTGTGCACGTGCGACTGTCTCTATTTTCGAATATTCGAATTTTGACTTCAGATTCGGATTCAGCATAAAAAAGTAGAATAGGAATGTTTAGGAACACCGTTCCTATCTCTTAAAACATGGTTAAAATGGCCGACAAATTAAAAAAAGAAATTGAATTGTTATATAATTGACGAGCCAGGTGTTCCTCTGGGAATGCAAGCTTGCGCATTCTCAACTGGTTTCTTATGGGACTTAGTTAAATTAACGACATTAATTACACTTTGGTAAGTTTATTTACAATTTTTATCAACACAAATATGTGTCCATTCTAGATTCTTCTTCTTCTTTGTCTTCTTTCTTCTTCAGGCTATCAAAAATATTTTGTCATAAAGAAAAGCGTTTTACATGAATATTTTCATCTATATTACACAATATCTATTACAATTATGAGTACCTTGCGCTTAAATATGTTCTTAATTTTTTTTATATTACTAAGGTGTTTGACACCTTTGTTAGTAATATTAAAAAAATAGCGAGTAATATAAAACATTAGGAACGTATTTAAATCAATCATACGGCCTACCTGATGGTAAGCAGATCTCCATAGCGTAGGGGCAATCGCAACGTTAATGTTGTTGTTCCCAGGTAAATCCTCGGCAGGGAGTTCAGACCACAAAACTCCTTTGGAACGGCACAGTACACGGCCATCGCTGTACCAAGCACCTGTACTACCAATTGCTTTCAATGAGCGAGAATCTCCACAGTGATGCTTCCCACTCGTGCCTTCCAAATTCCGCGTCTACTTCAGCATTCATCAATTATAAGTTTCACACTTATAACGAAGTAACTTGAATTTATCTTCGCATCGCGTCTAACTTTCGTAACATCAAATTTTTTAAGGGCAACGCGTATTGGAATAAAAGAAAGAGACATTCGCAGCGGTGCCTTTTGTCCTGTATGTCTGCACAAAGGTAAGATTATGACAACTTTTGATTTATTACGCCGAGACACCTGAATAAGCCGGGAGGTTACCCCCATTTTTTATTCGACTTAATTTTCGCTGGGGAGCCTTGTCCCGTCTTTTTGACATACTTTTTTCCCCCCGAGATCTCCCGAGTTTACCGTGAGTGTAAAAACAAAATGGATCCGCTGCAATTTCGCTGACCCAGAACAATTAGGTTATTATATTACATTTCTCATTTTTTCGACACGACGCTTTCTTATTTCCCGTGGTTTGTACAATAATTATTATATAATTTATCTTTCTCGTTACGTCGCTGATGTAATATTTAGGTTGTCAACACTTCTTCCCTTTCGACGTCAACTCGAGCTCGGTGGCGCAGTGGTGAAACGCGCTGTTACGCTACTTTGACAATAACGCCCGTGGGGTCGATTCTCAAATTTTTAAAAATTGTAAAGTTTTTAAATTGATTTAACATTATAATGGTATGCTTTTTATCAAGTAGATACTTATCCACTTTCTTACTCAATTTCCAAGTTTATTCTTAGAACATAAGATTAGAGTCAATTTCGTAATAGTTAACTGATTAACATGTGTATTATCTTAAACGCACCCACCAAGACATAAGACCGGTATACTCTGTATTATAAGTTTTTAAACTTTTTTTTTATTCATGTAATAAAAAAAAGTTTAAAAACTATGTGAAATGAAAAAAATAAGTTTTCGTACACTTTCATTTAAAATCTCTTTACCTGGCGGTTGGCGCGTGGGTTACATGTTACGATTATAATTAAAAAAAAAACTTTTACGGCCGTGGGCGTTATAAAGGACAAAAGGCCCGCGTTTGCGTGCGTATTATAAGACTCGCGCGTAATTGCGATGAAAAGTAAAATTAGTTTTAAATATATTAATTTATTTACTTAAATAAGTTCTACTATTCTAAATAAAGGCAAAAACTAGAGGGCCGGGGGACGGGACGCGCCTTCTCCACATTTATAGCACTTGCGCATTGTACTCGTACAACTATCCAACAATATTCCAAATACTCGTAAATTTCTTGTATAGTTCCAGTTCTTGTATATGTGTAAAATTTCCACATATATCGGCAGCGGTCCTAACGATTTGTCTGACTTTTTAGGGTTCCGTACCTTAAAAGAAAAAACGGAACCCTTATAGGATCAATTTATTGTCCGTCTGTCTGTCTTTCAAGACCCTTTTCCTCAGGAATGAGTGGAGCTATCAAGCTGAAATTAATAATAAATACTCAAGTCTGTAATCCCTTTGAGTAGTGAAAAAATAAAGCTTCTAAGTCAACGCAATCAAAAGATACGACTGTATATGCCTCGTTTATGCGCGTATTTTGACGCTCGCAAGGAAATCAAAACCTATAGTGTATATATGTAGCACAAGTAAAGGAAAAATCCGAAAACCGTAAATTTGTAGTTCCATCACAACAAAAGAAACTTTTTCGGGACAATACTCGTAATTTGCGAAAATATTTTTTTACCTGAACCCTCGGCTTTTTTGTTCTCAACACACGGCTAAGTGCAAACCTAACCTAAGTGCAAGTTAACTGAGGGGAAAAAAATGCAACGCTCCCAATTAAAGCAGAGCGAACCGAAAATCACGCAAGGAACGATCGCGAGACCCTTCACAACCTCGTTCCAGAACGTGGCGTTACGTGCCCGGGATGGGTCTGCCTCGAGAGCCCTCTTCGGTCCCTCGTTACGGGCACCCATTACACCAGCGAATTTTAGTTTCCGACTCGACGCGCTCCTCACCACGTATATCCGGATATATCCGTATCTAATAAGGGGCAAGGGGTATTAATTGTCTTAACATTGGTTTAGTAACAATTTAGGGTTGAAATATACTTCGCTATGAATATTTAAAGTATGCTTTTACGGTCCTCAAGGTCTGGGTGTAACAAAATAAACTGTATGAACGGTTACATGCACCTATTATTGATTATAATAATACTCGTACTAACAGCAGCCCGTTACTTGGTGGCGCGTAACCCGGTATACCGTGGTAACCTTTCTTGAAGTAAAACTTCTTTACGCACGCTTAACTTGGGGAGTAAGCTGAAAGTGAATGCCTAACATGAGCGTTACGAAAAGTGTCATCGGGCGAGGTGAACGGACGTTGAGAGGGAGGTATAAGTTAGTGAAGATAGAAAGAGAGAGAGTTACGTTTCGTATATTACTGTAGTGGCAAGAGAGAGAGAGAGGTGCGAGCACACATTTTCTTTCTCTCATAGCGAGTTAAGTTTCGTATATCCACACAGTGCAGGCCTATTGTCTGTATCACACTATGGAGCTAAAGAAAGAAGTTTTACTTCAGTCGTGTGATTTAACTTGTTTTTTTTCTTTACTTTCTATCTTTTTGTTCGGTCTGTAGTTTTCGTATCGTGATGTTTCATAGCAACTTCCTCAAAAATTAGTCTGTTAAAGTTAAAAGATTTTTCCAATCCGATCAGAAAGTACTGCATGGCATTTTTAATATCCACCAGTTTTTATTGCCATAATTTTTAGTAATAATTTAGCTTTATATATAAATGTAAAATAGTAAATCGAGAATAATACTTCAGTTTATATTCTCTTTTCCTGCCACGTGAAACAATTTACCGTAAAGTGTAGTCTCGATCACTTCTGCAGCTAACATGCATCCTACCTCTCTTAAAAATACCCAGTTCAATACAAACAGACATGTTTATGCTCATAAATGTTTTTCCAGTGTGAAAATAGAACCCACGAGCCTTAGTGTTAAAGTTGCGCTGCTAACCACTCCGTCACCGGGCTCCTCGTAATGCGAGTACAAAAAACCTGTCAAGTGCGAGTCCGACTCGCGAACTGAGGATTCCGTAAAAAAATATTTTCGCAAAGAATTGTTTTTCGTGATGTTACTACAAATTTACGGTTTTTGCATTTTATCCTTTACTTATGCTACATGACGTTGCTTCTTACCAAATTTCATGATTCTAGGTAAACGGGAAGTACCCTATACGGTTTAATTCCCTTGTGGGTGTCAAAATATGCGCATATTTTTTCACTACTCGAAGGGATTGTAGACCTAAGTATTTGATATTAATTTCAGCTTGATAGCTACACCAGTCCGTGAGAAAAAGGGTCTTGACAGATAGATGGACAGACAGACGGACAACAAAGTGATCCTATAAGGGTTCCGTTTTTCCTTTTTGGGTACGGAGCCCTAAAAATTACCTCTCATCTTGAAACTTTTACAATTTATAATTGATTGTTAGTTATTGAAACTTAGAACAAGTTTAGATTGAAGACACGTTCGCAGAACTTTAGTAAGACGTTCCGAGACACACCTGGCTTGAAGATTGTTAAATTGTTCAGTGGAAGTTTTCAAACTGTTCCTCTGTTCAAATTAAGGATTGTGTTTCAGGAATCTCACGTTATATTATGTTTTGTTTTATCTGACTTTACGCCAAACATATCTCACTAACACTGTAATGATAATAGACGTCCTCTGTATTCTAAATATCGGACAAGTGTGGTTAGGTACCTACGGTTTTGTAAGATCACCAAAAAGCTTTTGTACAACGTCGGGAGATAAATAAAGATAGTTTATGAACACTTGTGATACAAAGGGTATAGTTGGCACGTTGCTACCGCCGCTGCTAAAGCTGCATTTTTTTAAATTTTGTTGTAAATGATATAAATATTCTTCATTTATGCTGATGCCCTTTCACATAGTCGATTTATCTTTACTGGTTTTGACTTCAAAGAATTTGTCTAACTTGTTCACTTCCTGAGTTCACTTCTTATTTATCCCCTCTAACTACAATGAGGTATCATCCAATGTCCATTTCTTCTTATTTCAATACAACTCCGAAAATATGATTCATGTTCACACACCACGACCGTAGAAAGAATGCAAGAGGAAAGAATTTCCAAATATGCATTTCAAAAGTAGAATAATGTAGGTGCCGAGGAAGGTCAATACTAGGTATTGACAGGACCCCTAAACCCCTAAAAATCATCAAGACATTTAAAGATAAAAAATAAATACGACCAAACTGATCGTGTTTCATCAGGTGAGTCAGGAGCCCTCGTAATCGTCGAGTGTGCCCGAAAACAGCTGTGAATGTTAAAGTTAAAGGTGCGCAATGACATCAGTCATGCAGCGCTCAATTCTCCCTGCCTAACTCGCAGGGGACTTGATGTCAAGATGTGCATATATATATATATATATTTACATATATATATATATATATATATATACATACCTACAGCATATTCTTATGTTATATAACAGAGAAGTTGCGCTAAAATAATCAGTTATATGATTGAAAAGTGACATGACACCCAATATGTCGAATTGCTTCCACGGTGAAATGATTCCGAGGTGGCATGATAAAATTAAAAATTCCTCTAACGCAGGTATCACCTACGTGAATATGCGGGCGTAGTCAATAACAAGAGATTTTGCTACCGTATATTGTAGAAACCCTTTTTAATGTTATACTGAGTTTGACACGTACGTCTTTATCATTCGTAGATAGGTATAAGAGCAGCGTCGTGATGGAGGTATATAGGTCAGTCGTCTGAAAAGCTTTTGAGGAACCAATCGGACCTATGACGACGGTGCTATCCTCAAATACCTATTGGAAATGACGCAGCATCTTTATCTAATACTAAACGCCCTATTTCTTTAACTCATATATATATTTTTTCTCTTTAAATGTCTTGACCTTCCGAAATTTTAGTTTATTTTGCATTAGTTTCACAAGACAAGATATATTTTTATACAATATATATTTCTTTATGACTTCACACGAAATCCCTTGCCAGGTAGGCAGAGAGTACTGAGCGCCACATGATAAGTTTCTTACATACCTTACTTGTTTCTTTAACGTTCATAGCTTTTCTCATACATGCACGCCGGTTTCTAGGGCTCTTAACTTCATTTTCTGAAGAAATCACGATCAATATGATCATGGTATACTTTCGCGTTGTATATCTGTTTCGGAATTATGTTTTGAGCTATCTACAAACTTGGTCCCCGGGAGAGCCTTAGAGAAAAATTCAAAGAAATAAATATTCTAACAGTCGCATCGCAATATATCTATAAAAATCTTTTGTATGTCCGTAAAAACATAGACTCATTTTGTAAAAAGAGTGATACTCATAGCATAAATACTAGATATAAGCATAATCTTGTGTTACATGCAAGCCGTCTCCACAAAATAAGTAATTCTTTTATGGGGCAATGTATACGGTTCTATAACAAACTTCCCAGCAATATAAGAGAATTGTCAATTAACAAATTTAAAACAACTATTAAAGCCAAATTGTGTAGCAGTGCATATTATAAAATATCTGACTATATTAATGATAAAAATGCCTGGGAGTGAGTCGATCCAATTATAATGTAAATAATAATATATGTAAATTTGTTTGGATACCAAAAGAGGGATGTGTGAGTTTTTTGGCAGTATTTTTATCAGTGCTCACCTAGTCATAAACTGCACGGTAGGGAAAAAAATTGTGACTAATTTTTTCTTCTTCTATTCTTTCTACATGTCCGAACTAGCGGACAGAGACATGCCTCTTCTTATTTAATACTGACACTCTTTCAGACCAACTCTGTTTCTGATATTATCATTGCGAACGCAGTTTACTAGATTTACGCGTACAAATTTATGATAGATTTTTATGTTAGATATTTTATTTAAAAGGTATCAAAAATAGATCAATGAATGCTACGTGAGTTTGAATTGTTTCAAATGAGTTTCAAATAAACAATAGGGTAGTTTACGCGAAGATGCGCGATGCGCGGGATTAGGGGGCTTCAAAATTTAATCTAATAAATATTTCATTTCTCATTACGAACGCGAGTCTGACTCGCCAAAAATAACAGTATTTCACAACAAAAACTGCAAGGCCGTTTAATTTGATTTTTGAGATTGTACGCCTTTGAAATTCTGTGCTTTTGACTATGTGCGCTTTTGACATTCTACGCTTTTGACTACGTGCGCTTTTGACATTCTGCGCTTTTGACTACCTGCGATTATTACAATTTGCGATTCTTTGTCATTTTGCGCTTTTGACCTTATGCTCCTAAAGGATATAAATATTGATGCTGTGCATATACATATTATTCTCATGTTTCATCCAGGAAGACATTTTAGACATTTGAAATTGAGGTCAAAGCCACCATGCTAAGGTCAAGATCGCACTTCTGAACCGGTCTCAAGTGCGCTTGAGGATTTTGCCATTCACTTATTAATCACGCAGCAACTTGACTATGCAAACAAGTAATATGCAATAAATCATAGAACTGTATTAAGTATGTATTTCCATAGGCATTATATTTTCCTGGCAGTCTTTATAATGAATACATCACAACGATTGCCAGGAAAATAGAATGCTCCTCGTTCGTCTTGTCCTTTATTTGAACTGTCCTTGATGGTTATTATTCGATGATGCATTTACGGAGATGACGAGTATTATAATCAAGAGAATTCATTGTCTCTGGGATACCAACGAAATATTAATTATCTATAAAAATCTTTACACCGAACTGAAGGTCAAATTCTACCGGTTAACCATTTTAAGTTTCCTAAACGCCATTCTCCGGCGACAGTGAAAGATTAGATGTACATCGAAATAATTATTTAAAATTGTCATAGTTGCGATTTAAGTATAAATTTTATTTAATGAGGGAATTGAAGTCGTTATGCAAGTATGTTACATTTTTTTGTGTCTCTTAAGAAATCTCTGGATCAAACAGTGGCTCAATTTCCCATGGAAACAGTGCGTAAATCCATAGATACATGACCAGACATATTAAAGGCCTGTATCAGAGCCAAAGATGGCCAATTCGAATACAATCATTTTTTTATTTTTTGCTGAGACTTCCATAAATATGTACATATAAGTTTCATTACGATTACATTACTAAAAATAAATGCATATTCAGCAGAATTTCTGAAGCTAGAATATAGAATTACGAAAATTTTGAAACAATTCTAAACTTAAGAATTGTGCCGTGTGCCCTTTGCTAGTACGCCTCTGGACTAAAAATAAGAAAATAAATACTTATTTTGCTTCACTTTGTTTGACGACTTTTCGATTCGAATGAGAATTTTCCGTGTCAATGTTAACACCCCTGTAGATTGCACGATGGCCGATCTCTTTGCTAGGACGTACGGCTCTTTGTCTTCATATTTTACATGCCAACTAACGTATGCATATTCTGATTGATTGTCCGACTGTAATCCGTATTTGGATGACCTATTGCTATATCACTTTACTAGTAGAAAAATCTATATATATAAAAATGGAGTTCCTGACTAATTCACTGGCTCATCAACACCGTGGCCAAACCCTTGTCTTTGTATATAATAGCGTAAATTATTTTTTCTTTCAAACAATTGTGTCAGCTTGCTATATTAATTAAACCTGTTCATGTTTCCAAATCATTATTTTGTTAAGGTATTCCATCACTAAGTGTTTATAAGTCGATAGTCGATTTAGAAAAAAATGTATTTGAGATGTTTTTAATGTGATTTTGGTTCATCAATATATTTGCACACTATAATCATATTGCTCAGAAGCATTGGATCAGTGATAGCCCAGTGAATAAGAAACCGGCCTATTGAGTAATAGGTCCCCGGTTCGAATCCTGGCGTGTACCACTAAGTTCGTGTTTTGGGTTTTATGTACATATTTGTAATTATTACTTGATCGGCGGTGATGGAAAACATCGTGAGGAAATCCGCATGTCAAACAAATTATATTTCGAAAGACGTGTGACCTAACCTAAGAAAGGTCAGGTTTTCCCTCTGGGTTGTGGAGGTCAGACGGCAGCCGCTTCATGTCGAAATCAGTATCTTCGCCAAATCTCGAGGCTTTGGTAGCGAACCCGCTGATTCGGTTAGGAAACGGGATAACGCTAGAAAGAAGAAAAATCACATTGCTCAGTAACTTTTATAAGCCATCTTTATTAAAAAAGTATTGATGCATATAACTTAGACATACACACATACATTTTTAATGCTTAGATTACCAAGTATTTAAAATGTATGCATGTATTTTTATGGCGCTCGGATCTCTCTGTCTACCCCGCAAGGGACCTGCAGTGAAAATATAGCAGTAGTAGTTATATTTAATGTACAGGTAAGTTTATTTAAAAAACATACGTAGTCTGCATAAAAGCAGGTTTTTTACTGTGTTGTCAACTAATATCATCATTTTTAGCAAATGTCTAGGAACGTGTATGAGCATTAAATACTCTCAGAGAGATTACTTCATTATACTGAGAATTGAAAAAAAAAGTATAAGTCTAACGAAATTTGTATAAAGCTACAGTATTTCTTGTAAATTTGAAAATGAGTAAAATTAAAATTCCGACAACATGGAATCGAGTGACCGACATACGCCGTATCACATTAATATCTTCTTCTTCAACTTCGCCCCACCACTGAACTTGCGCACTTTATTATTAAAACCAACGTGCCCTATTATAAAGTAATGACGAACATTTATATTATCCTTCTTTTGTTACAGATTCCGGGGGACCGTTGTAATAAAAAGGTAAAGTGTATTTTAAATAGAAAAAAGTACATTATCGTACCCAATGGAAGTGGACGAAATCGAAGGAAAATACCATTACACATTTTTTCAATAAAGGTCGGTTGATGTCATTTCTCTTTAGCCATTAATTCATCTATTGTGAGTTGGTGGACCGACCGGACGAGAATTCAATCAGCGCCCTCGATTGACGTTTGAGTAAATTCGAGATCGGTTTACGCGACATTTTTGCCCTTTCGACTATTTATCATTATGTAACTTAGAAAAATAGTCAGCGTTCGTACCGTTTTATACAACTCTACCTTCTCGTAACTCTTCCGCGATAATACTCCATTTTAATTTTACTTTCGATTCCTTTAACACTTATTAGGTTTCGTACCGGAAGGAAATAAATGGAAATTCGACTGTCACTCTGCTGTATATTCGTCCGTGCACATGTAAGCATTGGGATTCTCGGTGTCGTGTTCTCTAGCGATGTTCAATACCGAAAACTTGGTGTGTTTAACACAGCAAAGAAGTATTTCAGCCCGGAACAAATACTTATATTATACAAGTTACAAGTCAGACCGCTTATGGAGTACTGTAGTCACCTACAGGCGAGCACACCTTGTGATACCTTGTGATTCGGTTTAGAGACGAGCTGTGAGAATAGTCGGTAGTTTATGGACGGTATTGAGCCTTTAAGTTTAAGGCGAGATTTTGACTCCCTTTGTGTGTTCTACCGATTGTACAACGGGTTGTGTTCTGGTGATATTTTCGATGTGATGCCGACAGGTTCTTTTTACAATCTCACCACTCGCCAACGGCGGAGAGTTCACCCCCACACACTGGAACCGCAATGGTTGCGTACTATGCGGTTTCAGCTTTTTTCTTCCATAAACTCTCAAGTTGTGGAATGAACTCCCATCCGAGGTTTTCCCAAGAGACTTTAGCATGGGGTTCTTCAATAAAGGCGTGAAGAGGTTTTTACAGGGTCGGCATCGCATGGGTGACACCCCTGCTGTTGCAAATGTCTGTAGGCTACGGTTACTGTTTACCATCAGGCAGACGGTATGCTTGTTTTCCACCTTAGTGGTATATGGAAAAAAGGTAGGACTCGTTAAACCAGCGCCCCTTTTTACATAAAAACGGCAGCGAAAGAGCAACTCTGAGGAGGTTTGTTGTGTTACTATGAGTTCGTAAGGTCACCAGTACCGCCACCAGCACTGGCACGTAGCAACCAAATTCCTATCATTTGAAAAGTACAATATGTACACAGGGTTTGTTTTTTGTACAAAGGTTGCACGTTAAGCCGTGTGTCCCGCCTGTTGTCGATAGATGACAGTCGTTAAGCTAAGTTATTGGCCTTCGGGCGGTTTGAAAGCACTGGACACTACGATCCGCAGGTGAACAGCATGGTGGATTATGCTCTAAGCCCCATCGGTTGAAGGGAGACCCGTATCGCTGCATTGGGATCAGTTAGGGTTAAAGTATTAGTATAAAGATGGTTGCACAAGATACCTGGGTGAAATTACGATGAAAACAAGGTACAAAAATAAAATATTTATTTAGTCCTGTAATTAACACAATTGCGGAAAATTTAACTAACGCCTCGAAGTAATTTGTTAAAATTTTCCCAATCTTATTAAGCTTAGGCGGAATTCTTTGACGTAGTTTAACTCTCAACTTAATTGTTACTTTTGATCAACAAAATTTACTCAAAATACATTTTAACTGTAATTTCACGCCTAGTCCGGAGGTTATACAGCGGGGTATATAGATAGATATTGTAACTGTAGTCAGCAACTAATGGATCTAATTTTCTTCTTTTTTCTCTTTTCGTCTTTCTCAGTTGTTATTCTTGCTTGTAGGTTGCAGGACTTTTCAAATGTGTAAAAGTCGCTTATTGAGTCATGTAGCATGTATCTACATCAAATAAATATTATTTTAAATTATTGAATATCTTACACTTTATCTATGCACTTTTCAATATGGCCTTAAATTATTTTTACTAAAAAATATAACAGTAGGTTCCACTTGAAATGAATCAGCGTGTATGAATAGATCTACAAACGTTAAATAAGCGGATGTGTAAGGAAGCGAAGCATAAAACGCTCAGTTAATCCTTCCTACCCCGCAAGGGACTTAGCGTAACTTGCAGTAGTTGTTAGAAGCTTGCAGATAAGTTACACACAGAAGGTACACAGATCGGTAAAGATCTGTTACGGTTTCGGGTGTTGAAAAAATTATCTATCTATAGTTTCACGCCAAATCCCTTGCGGGGTAGACAGACAGAACCAAGCGCCACGTGACTCGATCCTTACACACCTCACTCGCTTCTTTAACATGCATTGCTCTTCTCCTGCACGCTCGCCGGTTTCTAAGGTTAAAAAAATATTAATCAGGATTACAATCTGATGATATTAAAGTTATTGATTATTAATCATTCGTGTACTTGATTTATTATATTTTATTTTGAGCAATTGTATTTCCTTAGAGGGTTAAAAATATTATTTTTAATTAATATTCAATGTACAAAACAAACTAGGCTTATTTTACTATAGATACTTTTTTTTACTTTTTCATATAGATAATTTTACAATGAAAAGTGCAAGCAATGCTGCTTAAACACCAACGCTCGTGGCTACGATTCCCACAAAGGAAAAATATTTGTTTGCAATAACATGTCTAATTGTTTTCGTTTGCACGTTTTAAAGAGGGGTAGATCGCATCAAAACATCCCGACTGGAAAAGTACCTTCATCTCACAGAAAACCGTAGCCAAATACAACTCTCTAGTGTTCCTTCCAGTGAGTGAGGTTAGTAAGCTTCTAAGCAGTTGCTATATTATCAGCGATGTGGCAACGCGAGAATATATATATCATAGAATATATTCTTCATATATTTCAAAGAAGTAAAACTCGCGCGTTCGTTCATAGAATACGGTTACTGCTTTAGATCATCTGATCTGGTTGTATTCTTGCATCCACCTAACTTGTATAAAAATAAATGTAGGAAAAAGTGAACACAGTATGCCTATTATTATATGTAATCG